>OX439038.1:52495435-53781464 GCA_949317995.1 Acholoe squamosa
TCCTTGTAGACCCTGTGTGAATTGCCTCCCAACAGGATCAATGATGCTATTACTCAATAAACAACAGCTTCTCATAACTACTCTTGGTTGTCTTTACCATTTATATTATCCAAATGATATAACCCCTATATCATAAAAGTTTGTGTAACACCCCAGAAATGAAAAATGACTATCCGTATACTGTTGTTGACGTGTGAGAAGCAGGAATACTCACTCACACACAACTTGGATTGAGCTTATTAAGGTAGAGCAATTCACACTAATGCTTAATTACATACATGTATATAATTGTGTTATATACTAAGAAACACTGATATGGGAATGCACAGAGAGTACACAGTATATGAGAACATAATTTATGCTGATGACAAGTGCACCAACTGCACCCGATGAACTGCTCCCCAGCAGCGGGAGTGAGTGATGAGCAGAGAGATCATACTGATCGTGTATGAAACCTAGATGACCAAGGGATGACACAAGTACGAACTACTAACTTTGACCTATGAGTTCATGAGTGGGAGCTTTGACCTTCTGCTCCTGGTGAGCTCATCCTGCTTATGTATGAACCCTGAATGACACAGGTATGACCCAAGTATGAACTACTAACTTTGACCTGTGGGTTCATGACTTGGTGGTTTGACCTTCTGCTTTATAAGCTTAGGGCAGACTGCTGCTCAGAGGAAGGATGTAGTCATTTGCTCTGTGGGACTGGAGGCAGCACTGACACCATGACAGGAGAGGAACTTGGATTATTCTCACATATGCTCACTAGGAACTATATGGAGATAGTGATTGTGAGATTGCCACTCTGTGACTCAACAGCATTGGACACTCTATATGATTATGGAGACTAGTGTGGACTCTGTGTTTGGACTTGGCATGTATTGGGATGAGAGTATAGTAACTGTGCATTCCCCATGGACATTACAGACTATTTGGTAATCATATTATGTTCAGAATCATCTGGTTGGTATTTGTGGTTATGGTAATAAAGATGTGATTAACACTTAACCTCTCACGAGTGCTCTGTGACTAGTACAGATGAGCGCGTATTGGTCAATTAGCTACAGGCACTAGATTCTGATTCTGGTGATATCACTGCCCACTACATTGGTGGTACTGGAGACAAGGTAATCAGATAACACCCTAACGTATGTACATTTATCCCAGAACACAGACATGCTCAACAATACCCGGCAAGAAAGGTGGAGCTAGAGTATTGACCCCGGGTGCACCTTATAGGATATTTGCGCTTTATTCCCCGTTAGTTGGATCCTTAGTGGGCTGACCCCCTGCTTGAGCTGGTTTCTTGCAAGATCAGGACTGATAGCAGCCAGCATGATGGGTACCAGGCGTTATGTAATACACCCTAAAAAGTGCACTGAATGAAAGGAATTTTCTCATGGTCAATGTATACCGTTAGGTCGGAATAGGTGAGGATATTACATGTATAGAGCACTTCAAAAATAAAATTTGACCCATTGTGTGCTTCAACCATGAATTCAGGGTGCGCTTTATACTTGGGGTGGGCTTTTTACATGAGGATTTACGGTACATTGGTCAATAAAGTATGATTTAAAGTTAATTATGAGTTACATAGGGCCATCTTATTTGAACTTCTTTTGCCCACCTGAGGAGCGGCCAAGATTTTCGGGGTCATTCTTCAGTATGGGTCTGGAGCACGAAATTTGACGTGACGCTGGTCATTAGTGACATGAGAGTAAAAAGAGAGTAAAAATGATGCAGGGGATTTCTTGAATGGGGACAAGGTAGGTGCATAGAGTTGAGATGAGCTTATATGGGTACCAAAGTGACATGTAACATGAGCATTGCTTAAAATCGACGTGACATGGGAACCGGGGGGGGGGGAGGTCTTCATATACCCAGTTAGCGGATTGCTTAGTGGGCCGACCCCTGCTGAAGCTGATACCTTGCGAGATAAAGCAAAGGCCTGATTCTAGGAAAATATTCTGAAGTAAGGGGCCATCTTGACTAAATGCCACGAATGCTGAAATTTTTTTCACAATAGTACTCAAAGAGAGTTAAATTCCAAAGTTGCACCTAACCATACCAACCATCCCTATATTCGTGGGTGGGTTGTCAACTGAAAAGATGATACACGAGATGACATGCTGATCCCGCAACTACGCGTGTACTGTAATTCTCCAGGAAGCCACTAGCTGGCAGCATCGTACAGACCACGCCTAACACCTGATTATTGGTATACTGATAGCATTGATTGCATGAAGTAACTGGATTTTATGTATTTGAACAATCATAAAATGAATCATATTAATTTGTTAAAAAAGGAATAAAACGCCCATTGTTTTAGGAAATATTTATTCTCACGATTTAAGTCCCCATCATACATTTATACACTATGTTCGTCCTAAGATAATACATGTTCTAGTAGATAGAAGATAACTAGCATTTTAAATGGTTACCGCTTTTTCAACATCTTTACTTGTTGATGTTTATCATTGATGATTGTTCCACACAAACTAGAGCACCTATCTTATATCATTTGTACAATAGTATTAGTAAAAAAAGGATAATATTGTACTATGATTATTATTGGGCTTCAGGTTTAATGATGTACTGGTCTGAGACCTTGATTATTATATCTTGGAGCCATGCATGCATATAAAACTGTAATGTGTATTGCCTTGATTTTGCGATAAGATATGAATCGAAACCCTTGTTTTTTTGTATGCATGTATATCCATATGCCAGCAATTTTCAACCCTTCTTATTTGCAACGACATCCATGCACATATCAACAGCATACTGGTAACACGACAAAATACAGTGGGCACAATGAATGAAACATTCAACAAAATTACCAAACATATTGTGTTAACAATATAACATAATGGTGACAATAACTTGATGACTAAATCATACACAGAGCTGTGACATTGCAAACAAATGTGGGGATATAAAACTAAAATGTACCCTTTTCCCTTTTTTTCTCAAACAACAGAACAACATATGCCTGCAAAACTACAATGTACATAGGGGAACTACCAGTACTTTATGTAAATAGTTTTCATAATGTGAAAAGAAATTGATATAGAGGCTTGCGTTTTCAGAAGAAATGCCATAGAAAGCTTCAAGGAAAAGTAATTTGGCCCAAAACAAAACATTCACCAAATAATACTTAAACTGAAGATTCTGTTATATACCTTTCTCTATAAAGATAGATTCATACCACTTGACACATATCCCATATGAACAATGGTATAAATTCGCGAGCGACATGTTTTTGTGCAAAGCCGATGCACGTGTATACATTTCCTACAGGGTACCAGCTAGACTATTGTACCTTATTTTAGGTAGATGCAGTGATGTTGTATAAGCTGATACTATTGGGCAGTCAGACCATTATTAGTCCAGACCAAAACTTAATATCATCCCTCAAAGTTAGGCATTTTATTTAGTACAAGCACCGAGGTTTCAGGACATGCGTATCACACCTTTAGAAAAAAAAAGATTAATCGACCTGGATGACTTACTCTCGTTCTGAACTTATGATGGCTTGCTTTAAATACTAACTCATCCTTAAAAAATAGAGATGACATAAGGGAATGGTCATCATTTGACAAATGTCGGTTAGGGTATTTGAAGGGGAGATAAACCCACTTTATGAAAGTGGGCGGGGACAGAGAAATGTTACCACTTTCCACCGAAAATTGTTCTAGAATTCAAGGGGTAGGGTGTACAGAAATGCATGTATCTATAAAAGAAAACCTGTATACACTCAGGTGGAAATCGGTCTCCTACCCCTTGTGTTAAATAATCACCACCCCCTTCTTTACCATTATAGCCTGCTATATATATATATATATATATATATATATATATATATATATATATATATATATATATATATATATATATATATATATGTATGTATCCCGAACGGCACTTTATGGAGAAGTGTGGCTCAGACCTCAGTGTAAGAAATAGTCTACTAACTACGGCAAATATGTATAGATGTAGGTATATACAAATAATTACTTATCCAATATGAGATAACTTCAGTAAAGATATAGACATAAGATATCTAGGATACATCCGGTTTTAGCTAATTAACTTGAAGCCATTGAAGCTAAATGTTCCTAGTTAGTCAACAGCTTGTTGCGGTACTTCAGGCATAAAGAGTAACTCGTCGCCCAACTCGCACTGGATGCCACGGTCAATGACCTCAATGAACTCAGTTACAGGTCCATCCGCACCCTCCTCACTAACAAAGTCATTAGTACTAACAAAGTCATTAGTCTCAGGTCCACCAATAAGGTCGGCAACACAATTAAAATCAGCGGCCTGTGGGGTATCGTCCCTTAATGTCAAATTACCGGACGACCCATGATCATTGGGTGTGCTATCCGAACAGGAACCTGTGCTTGCACCGGCAGACGGGCTTGAATCTTCAAGGTCATCTTCTGTCTTGATAGTGGAACCAGAGGAGTGGTCAGATGCGTGTCCGTGCATATCATCATCACACGCACAATACTCAGCCCCTTCCACTGAGTCATCCGCCTGGTCCGGGTCTGGTTTGACTTCAGTGTCTGACAGTTCTTTGTACTTCACAGTCAGATCAAGTGGTTCGAGAATGTGGGACTGTCCAGAGGGACTACCACCCTTATTAGGAGAAGCTTCCTTCCTTCGAGAACCTGACTTCCTTTTGGTTTTCTCGCTGTCAGGACTACTGATGGTACTTGACGCCTGACGCTGAGTCTCAGCCATACTTGTGCTGTCACATTCCTCAACACTTAACACAGAACTGTTCAAACTGACCACGCTACCGATAACACGACAGGACTCCGAACCCTCTCCCTGCCATTCCTCAATGGGTAGTTGTTCTGGACTGCCTGCACTACTGGCAGTATCTTTATTGTTCATGGTAACAGTATCATTTGTTCGATTTCCCCTTTGTCGATGACCTGTCAAACCCTCATGCAACTTAGACCTAGATTTGTCTCTGTGCATATCCTGACTGGAATCTGGTTGAGGGTATTCCCTTGTACTGTTGGTCTCTGCATCAGGAGACCCATGACTCGTGCGCCTATCCAGCGCAGCCAGACGGCGCTCATGCTTTTTTATTCTGTCTTTTGGCAAACGTAGCAATATCTTGATTGGCTTTTGGGGTACATCCAGCTCTGATGGTACTTCACTGGACTTGTGTCGCTTTTTCTCCTCTGATCTCTTACCCAATTTTACTGGTCTGAAGCCTTTCAGTTTTTGTAACCTTTCTTGTTGTAATAGGACTAACTCATTGATATCATCCAACACCACACACAGCTCTTGTGTGGCTCCATGTGTCTGTCGCAGTAAAGTATCCTCCTTTTCTATTGTCTTAGAACCCTTAAAACTTCCATCTTTAGATGAAGGACTCTTCTTTTGTTGTGAAGGGGAGGTTTCAGGAGAGCTTTGTGTGGTAATACGAATTGTGAGATCATTTAGTGTCGAAACCTTATACTGCGGTGGTGGAGACATTTGGTCACTATCTGATTTCCGCCTTAGAACAGATGTAAACTTCTTTGTGTGTTTCTTTTCTGTGGGAGGAGAGGGTTTCCTCCACTCTTTATTTGGTTGGCCAGTTCTTATGGGACGATATACTCTTGCATTGTGGGACCGAGTTGATACTCGTGGTGAGACATTACCCTGTTCAGGTGGGGTTACTAATGGCTCAATGCTAGGTTGAGATTCTCTCCTTCTCGTTTCACAAGTTTTAGTTGACACAGACCTACTGTCTCCACTTGAATGTCTTATACGCCTTCTTAACCGTGACATGCCAACCATTGCCTTATTTGGACTCGCTTCTGGCAGAACATCAGACAAGTCTTTACCTGCTAGCAGAGATTCTAGTTCTGTGGAAGCTGCCCGCTTCCGCTTGGGAGCAGGCGCCGGTTCAACAGCCTGGCCGACTGTTAGCATTACATCACCTTTGTCGCCAACAGGGCAGTCTTTTATGTCCAGCTTCTCAATCACTACTTTCAGCTCCTTGGAGTGGGGACACACTGTCTTGTTGATACTCAGCCCAAACTCAGTTGAACATTTAGCACAACCACCAACACACTGACGGTGTGCGTCCATTACCTGCCCGTTACTGTCAATATGAGGGCATGGTGCACATTCCGTCTCACTCTCAGCTCCTACAGACTCAGAGGGCGGAGTGTCACAGGGTGGAACAAGACTGTTCGCAGCCTCACTATTTTGTATGAACATCTCAAAGGCTGCTGCATAGCTGGTCGATTTAGGTGGCCTTTTTGTAGTATCAACAGGTTCTATCTGTGCATTACTCACACATGGATCTGCTTTGCTTTCCTTACAACCTAAAACCTCTTTTGGTGGAGGACACTCATTTTGCTGTTGGTCCTCTTGAGAGTTTTCACTAACCCCACCCTTATCCTCAACCACAGGTGATTTTCCATCTGTTGACTTGGACACATCAGCATGTTCAATAGCCTTTTCTTGGTTCGATATAGATTTAATCTCCTCACTTTGCTCCATCGTGTTACTCTTTTCACCAGCTACCTCTTGTACTGTTAATACAGGATTGGCTGCCTCTGCTAATGTAGCACCATCTTGAAGCATTGCGGTATTTGATTCTGTCGAGGCAGCAGCTATCATTTCATTAGCCTGATTGCCAGTTCCAGTAGGTACCATGGTTATTTGAACACCAGATGCATTCATATTCTCTATGAGACTTTGTATCAGATTGGAAGAGGCTAGTTCATCCTTTTCTCCTTGTTGAGATTCTATCATACCCTGTCCAACATTTAATGCCTCATTTTGTACTGCAGTGTTCAGGGCTTCCAGTACGGTATTACAGTCCTGGGTACCCATAACATTCTGAACGTAAAGTCCCGTCTCTATCAGTCTGTCTGCCTGTTTCACTATTTCTGACTCTATGAGCATTGCGGCTGAACTATCTGACATAACTTGTTCTGCTTCAGTGACAACTTCAAGATCGGCTGACGGGTTGTCCTGCATGGCGCACAAGACACCAGCAGCTGCTTTTGCTGTAGCTGCCTCAGCTTCCGTACCCGCTTCATTATCAGTTTCCATATCATACAAGGTCTGTATATCCACATTACCGATCTCCTTATCAGCAGCTTCAATGTTACCGATATCTTCTAAACCAACAATATCATCTTCCACTGTCATATCCTTCACAGTTTGTTGATCTAAATCCTCATCAATGCCCACCTCGTCAAATGCTTCAGTCGTTACCTCATTCTCGGTGTGACTGCCTAGTTTGGTAAGAGTCTCTATAGCAGCGTTAATGTCCAATTCGACATCATCCTCATTATCATCAAACATAACATGGTCCACCTGCAGCTCCTTCGCATCATGTAACTCATTTGAATCTTGTAGAACATCATCACTAAGAAGTGCCTCCTCTGTAGATAATATCTTCTCACTTGGTTGCTTCTCACTTTGTGTGTCTGTGGCACTCTCTGTCTCAGTAACACCTTTAGAGTCGGTATCGGTGGGAGTCGGCTCACCAGAACCAGTGTTATTGGACTTCTGAGACTTCCTTTTACCTTTGGATCTACGTCTGCGGGATTTCTTTGTCGACCTTGTAGATTTTGATGGTGTGGCATTCCCAGATTTTGATGGTATGACATTACCAGATTTTGATGGCGTGGCATTTCCAGATTTTAATGGTGTGCCCTTCCCAGATTTAGATGGGGTGGCACTCTCAGATTTTAATGGTGTGGCCTTCCCAGATTTTGAAGGTGTGGCACTATCAGATTTTGAAGGTTTGGCATTTCCAGATTTTGAAGGTGTGGCATTACCAGATTTCGATGGCGTGGCTGTTGCACTTTTTGACCTGCTGTCTTCAACTTTCTCTTCCTTAATTTTGACTTCTCGTTCACCATGAGGGGTTTTATCATTGGCACCTGTCTTTTTCTTTGCAACTTCTTTGGAATTTGGAGTCTTTGCTGAACTCCCAGCACTTGACTTTTTAGCAGGGCTAGGTGTTCGTGTCTTTTCCTTCCTTTTGTCTTTTTCTTCCTGGTTGTCCTTTTTGCTTGCACTCTTTGACTTTTTACCAACTTCCTTTTTGGGTTGTTTCTTAGGTGTACCACACTCTGATGCGCTCAGTGGTTCTTTCTTCATCTCTGATTCAGTTGTTTCATCGGGTGTCACATCTGCCGTTACGTCGCTCTCTGACTTCTCCTGCTTAACAGCCATTTTGGCAGAGTAATGGATATAAGAGTGCCAGATGAGATGCTGCTTGGTACCAAAAGCTTTACCACAGTCTTCACATGGGAAGCCGTCCCCCTTATGCAGCTCCTGGTGCATGTTGAGGTCCGCCTGGCGCCTAAAGTTCTTACCACATTCAGGACACTGGTACTTGGGATTGTGTGCGTGTGACTCCATGTGGCGGCGGTAGCTGCTCCCCTTACTGAAGTGCCGCCCACACTGTACGCACACCAACTCACATTTACTGTGCAGCTTCTTGTGAGTGTCGAGCTGCTCTTGGCTGCGGAATTTCTTTCCACATTCATCACACTCGTGAACATGTTCAGCGGTATGCCGGTACAATGCCTTCTTGGTTTTAAAGTCCATGTTACACTGGATGCACTTGTGGGTCTGCATGCCATGATGCCCCTCCATGTGTTTTGCCAGGGCATAGCTTGTGAAGAACTTGCGATTACATCGTTGGCACCGGAACATATTCTGGTCATTCGGTCTATGATAGAAACGAAGTCTTCTACTCAAGATAGCAGATCCATCTATTGCTGTTTTCTCAGTTGATGATTTATGCGCATCCATGTGTAGCACAAGCGCTGAAGGACTGGCGAGGATCTTGCCACAAATAGTACATGGATGTACATTCTTCTTGGTATGTCCGAATGCGACATGTTTTGACAGCGCTGACTTCTGCCTGAACTGTTTACTGCAGTGTGGACAAGGGTGGATGGACTCAGTAGAATGTGTCTCCTGGTGGATCTTCAACATGGAGACCAGTGGGAAAGTCTTATTACAAGTGGGACAGGCATGGTCCCCCTTGTTGGTGTGTGTGGTGATGTGAAGTTTGTACATGAGTGCTCGGTTAAACTTCTCCCCACATTCCTGACATACATATTTCCCAGGAGAATGGCGCTGCCGAATGTGGTGCTGAAGTTGGCGTTTACTAGTTGTGTGAAACTTGCATCTTGAGCAGCTGTAGCGCTCCACATTTGGGGACTCCTCAGTGTCCTTGGGCGAGTCCATCTTTTCAAAGTTGTCTTCAATCTGAAAAAAAGGATAAAGACTCAATAAATCAAACGTGCTAATTCTATCAGAGGTGCTACTTAACTAAGTTTGAATCCATCATTTGATCTAAATATTGATATTCCCCTTCATACATTGCGTATTAACTTTTTGTCCGAACTGAATTAGCATACAAAATGTTATCTTTCAATTTTATTCTTTATGGGAAATTAGGGGCATTCAATATGGAAATACAGTTATGAATTTCTAAAAACAGCACATCTAGAAAGATAGCATTGCTGTTAACCATAAGCTAACCTTGATTATGAAGAGGAGCCAAAGTGACTAGTGAGTCGAATGCTCTAGTTGGAGGGGTTTGACCCGGTTATACTTGACTGATTGGGATATCAATTGGCTCTCAGGGCTAAAAAAAAAAGCTTTGTGTTCAGGTAACGCTACCCACCCTAATTCTTTGTCCCTCCCCTAACTTTTTTATGGGTCTTTAGGGGGGAAAATCCATTTTATGGGCACTTATTGAGGCGTGGAAGGTCTTTTATGATCCCGCATGTCAAATTTGTGTCGCGTAGGCGCGAAAATTTACAGCCAGCCTCAAAAAAATTTAAAAATTAAAAAAAAAAAATCCCTACCTACCTACCCTAATTTTTCTCGACCCTGTTACCTGAACACAACACTTTTTTTTAGGCCTCATCAATTACAGTTAATTTGTAAGACCTACTGCTTGTGGTACTGGATAACTGCTGACCAACTAGGTCATATAACTTTGTCAAGCAGTACTACCATTACTTTTATGTGTGCAATGTATTTCTATTGCGAATGTGGGGCTTAAGATCATGGCCTACTCTCACTGACTTCCCAGTGCAGTATTGGCGTTGCTCGATGTATTTGTCTTTATAGCATCAACTGTCGATTTTCATAGGTTAAAGTTTCTCACCAGTTGTGCCTTATAATTCTGCCATGAGCTCAGGGTGGGCCTTCTAAAGAAGGTCAGCCTTATATGCGAGCTATTACACTACTGGTAGTGAATGGTATTATGGGAGCAGCAGTGATATCACACAGACCAGTGCTGCCCTTATCAGCCGATCTCCCGAATGATAAAGAGTGCCCCAGAAGGGTTAAATTAAATAGGAAATGTAATAGAAAACGGTGTTAAAACCCTTGCATTATTTTCTCATCCCAGGTCCAATATCAGCAAAAACATTTGTCTTGGCTTTTTAAGACAAGTGTGAACAATATCCAACATGTGATGCAAATTTCTTTCGTTTTCTTTTTATGATATTAGAGGGTTTTAATAGGGAACCGAAATATTCATCACAGGACTCGAAAATAGTGGAAAAATAGCCTCATGCCGTGCCAGTCGGATGTAGGTCGCAGTGCTAAGAGATGGGGGCAACCTTTTGTAAATATTTTCCAGCAGTTGTTTTTGAATGATTTTGCAATTTACTTTTTCTCTTGGAATCTTGAAGGTTAAACCCTTTACAACACCGTGACCTCTACTTGAAAACGGTGATACCCTTTTCTGGTACATTTCCTATTTACTTTCATTTAACCCTTCTGACAAATGAATCTGGACTGGGGGATTCTTATCAGTGCAGTGATGAGATAATGGCCACAATGGTGTATGTGACGTCCAAGCTGCTCCCAAGTCATGTGAAAAAAACTTTATTAGAGTTTTTTCATGTGACGTCAGTTTGCAGTACACGATGGTGATGGAGATCTGCCACTGGCCACCCTACTCACACTGCCATAGAAAATGCACTGTGGCAGTCTACTACCCTCTATAAAATCATGATTATCAGGGTTCTCCGCAGAATGTAAAATCACACCGTAAAATCCTGCAGCGAGCTGGCTTAAAATTTCATTTGGTAACATCCTAAGTCTTATGGTAGGCTAAAGTTGGTTGTTTAGTCTCATTCATGACAGTGTGGGGATTACAGATGGGAATTTAACTAAGAAATTGAAAGAATTTTCATAAATATGGCCATAACTTCTGTTCTAATTGGCCGATTTGCAAAATTCAAAAACCTCTATGAAGCTAAAATGACACCGGCAGTAAAGATCACGCCGGCGGCCCAACGGCGTCATTACAGTGTGAGGAGAACCCTGAATTATCTGCTAATCCTGTAGCTTGATTGAAAAATCATTTTTACCACAAATACTAGAGATACAGGGGAGTATGCGAAACTAATGATTATGAATGTCCAATTTATATAAATGTTAAAAATCTTAGGTTGAAGTGGAAAAATGTGTAGTGCGGAATCAACATGGGTAGAGCATGTAAGTGTGTGGCCAGTTACTGTAGCGATCTACTATCCTGAATAAAATCCTTATTTTCTCCCAATCCTTTGCCCTGATCAAAAAATCCTTTTCACCACAAATACCACACTCCACAGATACAGGGGAGTATGCGAAACTAAAAGTTATGAATATCCTATTTACATAAATGTTAAAAATCTTATGTGGAAGTGGAAGGATGGCCTGTGTGAGTTGTGACAGTGACTGGCTTGCTTTATTGTGGCGACCTACTACCGGTTATAAAATCCTGATTTTCTCCCAATCTTTTTGCTTCATCAAAAATTCCTTTTCACCAGTAACAGAATAGATGCAGGGAAGTATGCGAAACTAAGAATGATCAAGATCTGATTTATATAAATATTGAAAATCTAAAATGGAAGTGGAACTATGTCTGCTTCCCCCTAGACTGCAGTGCATGTGCTACCGTGCTACATATTGTTTACTCTTGGGATCTCCACCAGGGCTGCCGAGGGGTGAATACACATTCGCTGAAAAAGCTCTAAAAAATATTGAGGGTCAGCCTTCACTTTGTCAAAGTGAAGGCTGACCCTCAAATTTTCGATTCGGTGGCTTGATTCGAGGTTAATTTCCAAAAATGCCAAGCCCAGCTTTCAGGCTGCTATGCCTCACTCATTTTCAGTTTGAGACAGGAGTTGACTCTCCTTTTTTTTCAAATTTGGCATTTATAAAAAGCAATCTTGCTAAAATCGAAACTAGGCTATGGAAGTTTGTTCTATAAAAATACGTTCACTTCAGTAGACAACTTTTTGACATGCCCTCACTTCTAAATAGTGGCTAGGCTACACCTCTTTTCAGTGTCAGGGAGCCGTGGGTCCCCAGTGCCAGTGGCTGTGGTTTCCTTTGACTCACTGACACTGCCTCACAAGTTGGGCAGGTGCCCAATTAGAGTGCCTAGGACCCCTATTTAGCACCCGTTTACTAGTCTAAATTTGATCTAACACAATTAACTAAAATAAATTGCATCTACAGGAGCTCTTGCACTTACCAATTAGGGCAAAAGGGCATGTTTATTTGACGTTACAATCCAAAGACTTAGGACTCCATCGCCTCCATTTCGCATTTTCGGAAACGGGAAAACGGCAGAAGACCAAAACAAGCGGCGACCCGTTGCAACGATGACTCGACGCAGGGAGTATGCACCGCGTCGTGGCAGCGAGTGGAACTAAAGTTTGGCGGGTCCGATTCCGAGTTGTGATTAAGGGAAGAGTCATTTATTGCCAGCTGGAGGGGCTTGATGGATTTTGGCAGATTGGCAGATTTTTTTCTGACCCCCAAACTATGACCGCAACCTCCCACTATTAAAGAGCTAATTTTGCAAAATGACCCCCCCAAAAATCGGATACAAGTGTGGAATGACGCGTCATGATGGGTATTTGAATTCACAATATTTAGTTTTGACCCTACCAGTGTGAAGGTTTATTGGGTTTTGCCCCCCCCCCCCAAGGGGCTCTTTTTCCAAAATGCCCCCCCCCATATCTATCAAACAAGCACCCCCCCCCCCCCACTTGGCAATAAATGACTCGTCCCTACACAGGAAACATGCATCGACCTCCCTTGCTCGGTATTACAGAGCATTCACGGCGTAGCGACAAGTAGCCAGTCTCAGTTGTGATAAGATAGCAAATGATACCTTTAGAATCTAGGTACCGGTAACTTGTAATTGGGGGGGGGGGGTACAGTATTCACAATTTTTTTTGGTCACATTTCAGACTAGAAATAATCAAAAGTCTTCAGTTTTTCAAAACTTCATTAACTACTTAGTCTAACTCTAAGGCCAATCAAAAAAAAAAAAAAAAAAATGTTTCTCATCACCGATCAACGAAAAAAGTGGCAAGTAAAGATTTTGATTTATCTATTTCATTTACATATGCAGTTTAAGGGCCCAGACTATTCTTTATTTCTGCACCTATTTCATCACCTAATTGTACACATTTATGCTTTATATTTCCTGTTGGAGTTGATAGTCTGTATTATAGGTAGCTAAAGTGGTGGTGAGGATCAACCAGATTTCTAAAATATTCATATGTATTAAAATCAATACATTTGTAAATTGTTATCTGCTCCGATAGATCCCGTTGAAATTGGTCGGGTAGATCATGGCATATTGTTTTATACTTTTTGTGAGCGATCTAATAAAAAGTGCCCAAGATTAAGATGTGCATTGGATAGTCTACTAAAATCAGCAAGAACATTTTAAAAGTATGAAAATGGACATTATTGGTAGCCAGATGCATTCCTGGGGCCATAAGCTTGAATTTTATACCATAATTGACTAAATATTTTTAATTCCATAGTAAGGGTTCATTTTCATCACAAAATACACGATAAAAGAAAACCTCAGATGAATTGTTTTTTTTTTTTTCTGAAGAGAGCAGTGATCGAGAAACTTCTTTTTTGAGTGCCCTAAACATACATACTAGATATTTTTTTAAGTGCAGGGCTGTCAAGTTCTGAGAATGGACATGAGTGGGATTTTGAGAAAATGGACAAATATTGCACGGTGCACCGCATCGCAGTGCAAAGCGACATGAATGGCAAGGGAAGTACAGTAACCCAACAGTCATGCCCCCAGAAAATTTTGAAAATATACACGCCAAATAGTGTGTTCTGAAGCATTTTGAAACTGTTTTTAGATAATAGATTTAGTGTGCAGAAGGGAAGTAACCCAACAGCACTAGGAGGGTCTAGGAGCATGCCCCCCCCAAGAAAACTTTGAAAATATACGAGCCAAATAGTGTGTTCTGAAGCATTTTGAAGCTGTTTTTAGAAAATCAGTGGGGAAATCTCCCAACCAGAAATTTCCCCACTGGAATCCCCCTCCAGAAATTTCCCACCCGAGAATTACCATGCCCCCATCTCACTCAAGTTATTCCATATAATTTACATGTAATTTCCAGGAGGGAAACCTAGAACTGCACGTCATCCAAGTTGGTCAGTATAGGCCCTACTACAAGTCTGGCATAATATGCCACTCCCTAACATGCTGTCCCTCATAAATTAATTTCTAAGCCTCTTTTAATATCTGGTTGGGGCATTTTAATTTCCTGAGAAAATTTTGAAAGTTTATATGTCAAAACATGCATTCTGGTGACTTCTGAGAATCACCATATAACTTTGCTTCTAGTTGGAATATTTGAAAAATTCTTTCAGTTTTGGAATGCCCAGGAGGCCAGAAATGCACGAGAAACCCTTGTCTATGCATGAGAGCGTGAGAAAGTGTCAAAATGCGTGACTCTCACGCCCAAGGCGTGAGACTTGACAGCCCTGTAAGTGAACTGTGTGCTAATAAGCTATTGCAGCAAATACAGTATGATTATTGATGTTTGAGTCCAACGTCGAGGACAACACTGAGGGCATTAGAATGATTTATAATTCAATTATCCGTGTCAACAGTGAAGAAAACAGACACATGGTTATTCATCCATGCTTTTTATTCCGAGTGATCAGCTTCCCAGGCTGCAGGAAATTGGCCCTGGTGATGGACTCACCGGGGCTACGTTCAGGAATGAATGCTCACATCTCTTCAATCTGGAATCCCTTTTGTGAATGACATGATGCCTTATTACATATAGAAGTGCGTTTGTCGCTTTGATGCACTAATGCACTATCGACGCCTTACTGGAGTTGCAGTGTTGCGTCACGCAAACCCTTTCGGAGTGCATCAACCCTGTGCAGTCAGCACACTGGAAGCACCTGCAACTTACCTACTATGACCAAATTTACATATAATGAAAGGGCTTAGAGCATTAAAGCATTGTGCTACCCTTAAAGCTTTATACATAAGATATGTTGAGGAGGAATACCTCACACACGCCTTCCATTGCCTTTGCATGAAAATGGTCATCAAATAATCACTGAGCATCGAGTGTTCAAAACTTGGTTAGGCTCTTTGATTTGAACATAAGACATCAAGTCATAGGGGCATCATTCTAAGAGGAACCATGTGAATCTCAGGTTAAGGAGGAAATTATAGTACAAATTTATACAATTATCCGTGAGAATTATGTTCACTGTGGAAAAGACAGCTGGCTCGTGATCCCTTCGTCATTAACCATGACTTACACTCATACAATTGTTGAATGTTAACAGGCAACATAGTGTGGCTTCTTAAGCTCAGCACCAAAACTTTATGTTATCATTGATATATTCCTTATTATTTATATATTTTCTTAGACTCTGGTTTCAACATCCTGCAAAGCTATACAGGCAACTCAAAGTATACAGGGTGTCAATGAATAACGCTTCTTTATTTCAAGGTTGTAGAAGGAAATTTTCAAGAGTTGAGACCCTGTACCATCATAGTCATTTAACGTCTGGGGCGTACACACATGCCCGATGAGCAAAGCTCAATGTATTCTCTCTGGATTAGATGTGTTCGTAATCCAAAGACCTTTTTCTACCCCCTCCCTTGTGGTATTTACTTGAGTTCAAATTTCTCGACAAATTCATGTGTTTGACAGATGAATTAACGAGATGAGTTGTATACGATCCAAGATATTATTCTCACACCCAAACCAAGACAAAACAACATTCAGCATGCTGCCTACTATATTCTGCCAGCACCTTCAATTACAATTATATCGCACATTTCCATGAAATATTTCCATTAGATATCGCCTCACCACACATACTTAACACAGAACAATGGCAGGTTTTTTTTTCTGATGTGCCTGTTCATACACACAATAGCCACTGACACAACGCGCCGTATCTTTTGACACATTCCAGTCAACGTCTACACAGTTTGTAGACTATGTTACAGTCGGGATATGACAGATCCGAGGAAGATTGTCATTCTAAGTAGGCCCAAAAACCATTACCTTCAGAGGTAGTTACCATTTCTTCACTACATACAATCGGATACCTTGTAATAATGAGAGTGCATATAATTCCAAAATTCAGTTTACCATCAAAGGTAATAGACTGGACAAAACATTTCACCTTCTTAATTTGTAGTTATTGAGTATCATCATCTGATCATATAAATCTTCACTCAGGGATGTAAGTCACACTGTTTGAAAAAATCTGAAGACACATTTAGAAATCCTGCATTTATTATAAAAAATTAACAAAGCTTTGATGCAAGAAAGGAAATTTGGTTAAATCTATTAGACACGTCTGGTTCAAAACATTCTGAAATCAGAAAAAAATCTGAAAACTTACACCCTGTTCACTTAATCACAAGAGTTTCAGCAATCCTTTCCTCTACACTAAGTCTTTAACAGTCTGACATCCCTAGTATGGGGAACGTTACTATAGTACAGTATAGTACAACTGTCTCTGCTTGTCCCTCAAATACAACCATTTTCCATAATAGCACACTGTGCCCACTAAAGGCCCCAAAACATATGAAGGGGCAGTTGGACTAGATACACCAATGCGCATACCATCACAATGAAACGCTTAACCATTTGGAAGTCAACCAACTTTTGTTTATACATGTACGTATGTGAATTGTATCAACTTTAAACTTTCTTTTTTTTTTTAAACAAGAAAGGGTGCCTTAAGTTGTACCCTCTCACATATCATTTTCTCCATTATGTGTAATTGTGACATTATGTATACCTCTGTGATATAAGAACAGGATTCTTTTATACATGATCTAGGAATGTGTATTGTCGACCCAACATAGAGCACCACAAATATAGTCGTCGTAACATGTTGCATACCGAGGTACAGATCAGTACATTAATCATTGATTTAATTACAATGCCTTAGTAATGTAATACTCCGCGTATAAGGTGGAACTCAAACACGAGGTTCGACCACTTGTGCACCTAAGAGAATGAGCCCCAAGTTCAGGGCGTGTCCTAAACATGTGGATAATAAACTGCCAAAATAAAGCTCCAGGATAAATTGCCTTACAGGTCTGGCATGAGTTCTTCGTGCACGGTGTTCCTTAAACGCAGGGTACGGTATTATGTTATGGACAACAAGGTCATAGTTTGCTGTGGTAACGCAACATTATAACTTTTACCATAATCACGTTCAAACCAGTATCTTAAGACGTACTCACGCTTTAGCGTGTAGAAGTTGTGCCCAAGTATGATTTCAATAGTCTTGTCAATGTGACTTTTCACCAGGTCAGGGGGTCTGTCCTTACACTAAATACAGTAAACTCTTGTATTTTTACTCACCATTCAGCTTTCAATTCCATAAGCCTTTTTGTAACACTTAGGTTTATTGCTAATATTACTAAGTTATCTTCATATCAATCATTCATAAAAAATAATACCTTTTACAATAATTCGCTTTTTCGCCCATGATGAATCAAACTGAGCTTAACACGGTAACAGTACTGTTGAGAGGACATCTCCTTATACATAAAGTATAAAATGCAGTAAACCCCAGGCTATATCAATGATGCTGCTAGTACAGAGGGCAAATGGAAAGGAGTGTGTACTCGTTCCAATCTATTATCTTTCACCAAGAAACCGAATCAAGTCATCTTAGTTCATTAATGAATTAATATATTTACCATATCCAGAATAGCTTTCCTTTTTACTTGCAACCAATTTTTTTTTATGAAAGCATGAAGTAGTAAATCATAGCTACAAATAATATTTTCCTTCGTTGAAAGATCACTCAATCGCCTCATCTTACTTTTACACTAAAAACCTTTAATGCCATACACTTGAAACCGTCAATGTACATGTAGGATTCCACTTGTCAATGATGGCTTCATCATAATTTTTACTATTCACACCAGTTTCATTTCAAATCCATCAGGTACCCCTGACAATGCGGAAATGTAAGCACCTTCAATTCGACATGTCTGTTGTAGCAGTCACCTACTGGAAGATTTTTGTTCTCAGGCACAGCCAATTCATTGAGTAATATGCACGTGTACTCGTCTCTATCTCATAAACACATCGATTCGATAGGAATTAATCCAAAGAAGCAGTAATTATGAGGTTGCTGTGCAGTAGCAATAGTACATAAAATGCAGGTGGATTTGGTGAAACTCAAGAGTTCAGATCTTCTACTTACAAGGGATCGCTGACTGGATTCACATATATACATATGTTACGTTTCAGAAAACAGTAGGTTGGACACCTTTCCCAAAAGCACTCAATATCCGTGATGATCGTTCAGTGGAAAGCAATGAAATGCAAGCTTATGCAAATATCAATTAAGTTTCTTGCTGAATGAAATGAATTCCCATTATGTTAGGAATATGCTCACCTCTTAAGGTTTTAGGTCCCAAAATTCATGACGGAGTCATTCAAGAACACAGCTGTACTAAACTCCACATGAAACTTGTCGGGAACAGCTACATGATGGTTCACTACAGAAGCTAGGTGCCCATGTAAATATATGATGGAATAGCTTCTCAGATGAGTGTAATTAAATACAGTGGTTATCATTGGGACCTGAACACAATACACTCTATCACTCACTCTCCTGTCATATCTACAGAATATTGCCTTGTCTTTTATATCTAACATTATCTTTAAGATAATTAATTATCACAACCAATCGCCTTTAGATATGAATTTCAATGTATAACAACTTAACTATCTGAAAATATACCGTGTGTATCCAAGATTAAATAATAGGAACAGGAAGTTAATTTTTTTTTTAATTTTAAATTTTAAACCTAAAATATAATGCAATTGATGAATATCTTACTACCATATTCTCCTGCGTAGAAGACACGCTGCGCGTATAGGACGCACCCCAAACTCAGCAGAGGCATTTTCGCGTATAAGACGCACCTATTAGGGCATAATTTTGAAAATTCAGTTCTGTTCTATAGTAAAATTACCCCTCGTATAAGACGCACGCCCAACTTGAGCGTAAGCTATAAGACGCCCCAGCATTTTGTTTGGCATAGTGGACGAGTCTTATACGCGGGAGTTTATCGTATTTTGTACAAATGCGTTAGGTGACTAATATGTGTTTCAGAAATAAAGAAACTCATTGCTTATCAAATCAATTTTCTCCATAAAACGAGTAATCTAGACAAATATGAGCAGGCAAATAAAAAAGGCCCCCTGCACCTTCACATATCCTATGTGTTTACCTGCTGCCTATATAATATGTCAGTCTACCATGCTAGTTTTGGAATTGCAAGTGTTTCAGCACTGACAGTCAGCTCAGATGAGCAGCATGTCATAAGGGGTAAACCCTTTTAGGACTCCTTACTCAGTGCTACAACGCACTTAACACCCTTTATTGTGATTATAGAATGCAATACCAGCTAATTGTTTACTTTTGCTGCATTTGTCCTTCATGAAAATGCTTTCGCTTGATACATCATCGAAGCAGTGCAGTACATGTATATACGAACATGATTGCTAAGACAGTTCTTTCTTTTAAGGGTTTGTACGTCTCAGTAGGGACCTACCATAATCTCCTGCACAGAAGGCGCGTCTTTTACATAAATCTGAGCCCCCTGCGTCTAATAGAACCAACCCAAAATCTGGGTGCGTCTTATAGGCAGGGCATTTTTACTATAGAACAGTACTAAACCCTCAAACATCAAGCCCCAGCTGCAACTTATTGCATTTCTTTAAACTCTTGGTGTGCCTTATATGCTGGATACCCCTTATATGCGGGAGATTAGGGTGACTTAACACTGAATACCTGGGGAGTGATCACGTGGCATGAAAGGAATTTTTTAAGTCATTGTAAAACTATAATGGCACTTAACATCAGATTAAGTTTATATTTGGCTCCTCTCTCAAATACTTCAGTATGAAGTAGCATCACGATGAAATGTTAACACTGGCGACATGACTCATCGAAGGCAGCGCCCAGAAGGACCTACCGGGTACATGCCCTTGCAGGGTGGGACCAAGGAAAGTAGGATCACATGGTCAAAATTAACATTTCTTTCTTTTTCTTGACACATAAATAAAACAGACAGTTTTGTCATCACAGTAATACATACTTCTCGAATAGATTAAGATTAGGTAGTTCAATACACCATGCCCCTTTCTAGGGAAATGTCAGTTCAAAGAGTTCAGCTTTTCTGATTAAAAAAAATAGCACAAGTCGTCAAGGATTCTCCAGCTCCTAAAGAATATTTTTTAGCATGCGAAATGGCATTGGTTGTAGATCAACGTAACAAACCTTCAGCACTTAGCCTATGGTCCCCTACTCACCCTTCTACTTACACACAACACAGTCTGTATAAAGCAGATACAGCATTATCGTGTTTCACCTATGTTGATGTACACTGACATCTGTCCAATCGCCACTACTGCGGGACCAGTGTATGAATTTACCACCACCTCAAGAACCTGTGTTACAGGTTATCACCCATCCTCACCCAACACAACAATGGCCATATACATGGGTACCAGTGGTTCCTCATAACTTCTTGCATACTACAACCAATGTTTAACATTGTTGCATGCTCATCAGAAGGTTTTGGGGCGTGATCATTCGGTAATTCATCTCTCCACATGCTTTTGAACATCCTATCCTTTGCGCAGCTAGAACTGACTACCGGTGCCAGCTCCATCTCCTGTGTAGTTGCCGTAACTACATCTGGTGGTTGCGTCGAAGAATTCATCTTTATGGTTCTGATAATTCAACGATATATATGAAGGATCCAGCTATTCTGGATTACTTTTTATACCTTGGAACAAACTCAACTCACATGGGCCACATCCTTCGATGATAAATCAAACCACATAACTCCTTTATAATGCTTATATCTTAGGATCTGACTGCTATGCTGGCAACTGTTCGTCTTCCAAAACCCTACCTACATTTTTCTTAATGTAGTAGGTGGACCAGGACGTGACTGAAGTTGCTTGCACAATCTAAAGCGGAGATATCTATACTAGAAAAAAATATAATATAACAGCGGTCTTCTTAAAAGGCGTTAAACCATTAGACTCTCAAACCTACACATATAATACTTTGATTTGAGCTGCCTTGAGTCAAGTGTATCAAACTGCATATGTAGCCAGGTCTCAGTTGTAGATTATCTATACAGCAAGGTCATCCTTATCTGTGTGCACTCCTACATGTTTCAAAAGGCTTGACGACACTTCTGTACTAAACTATCATACTGTCTCATATCATGTCATAACAAGCTCTTTGTCCATGTAACCATTTCATTTGATTCGCTTCTTGTGAACCAGGAGTTACCAAGTCAGTCCCTTCCCGTGAACCTGATTTCCCTGTCATTTATTTCCTGTGAACAAGCAGTTTCCAACCAGTTAAGTCAGTCTCTTCGTGTGAACAGGCGGTTTCCCCACCGATCACTTTTGCTGAACAGGTTTTCCCAGCGACTGCTTCCAGTGAGCAGTTTCAAACTGACCACTTCCTCTGAACAGACGGATTCCCGGCTAGTCACTGTGAATTAAGCGTTTCACTATCAATCACTTGCTGCGTACAGACTCGAATAGACACTGCTTATAAAATGTCATATCAAACAGAAGTTAACTAATTAAGCAACGTCCAATTAATCTCGATGAAATTCTTCCATGACATTGAAAAAATATAGAGTATCACAATTACTAAGGGTTTCTTCCTTTTTTCAGTCCAAGTATCGGTGCCAAGCACCACTCTATCTGCCAGACCAAGTCAGCAGGATGGAAGGTGATCACTCAGAATAGCATGTTGTAACATCATAATTATAAAGCCATCTTCACTAATCCTCACACATGAAGTCTGCCAGTCTGGTAAGGTCAGTCTCATGTGGGTATTGTCTCAGCACCTCAGCAATTCTCTGTTCCTTGTCAGGAAAAATTGCGTTCAATTCATTTTTCAGTGCCTCCGTCTGGCTGTTCTGCCGTTGTCTCGGTCGGTGTTGAGGATTTTGGTTAAAGTGGTTTGGGCCTTGGTTATTGTGCATATATTGGCCTTGACCTCCACTACCTTGACCTTGGTACCTCTGGCCTTGACCTTGGTAACCGCCTGGATTCCGGAGCAGAGGCCTACCTTGGAACTGGCCTGTGTTTAATTGACCTTGATTTGGTCGACCTTGGTATGGCGGTTGGTGCATGCCTAATAAGGGTCGCGGGGCTGGCCCCATGTGGTTAGGTCTGTTATTGTAAGGCTGCCAACCACCCATGTCTCCTCCATGTGGCGGCTCCTGCTGGTCTCTGTTGTACCTATCATGGCAGAAGGAAAGTGGGGAAATGGTTTATTGTCCTTTCATATTATCTACCTCTAATAGATGATCAAACTCTAAATATAGCATGCAGGGATGTGACGTCACTTTGAAAATTGTGTATGGAACTCAATCAGACTAGTTTAGGCTACCACAGCTCATGTTGTACTTCATCACCCTAAAAAAAATCCAGGGCACCCCTTCCTATAAATGTTACCAAAATTTTCTCAATGTATCTGAAAAATTCACAAGGGTCAGGTTTATGGCCAAAAGTGACGAAATTCTACACTACTAAGGTAGGCGAATTCACACCCCTGAAATAGATAATTTTAGGTATGCCCAAGTCGGTGTGCCGAAGTTAATTCACTTGGGCTTGCACCTAATCTGAATTTGGTCAAAGTAAATTAGTCTATAAAATTATTAAGTATAATGTAAAATCCTTTCCTTGAATGATATAGGAATTTCTTTTGTGTTTTTTTTAAACCAAAACATATCTAAACATCAGCTCATATCATACCCCGGCTTATATCTGCGGTCGACTTGTGAACAGTTTTAGGATATAATTCAAAGTCCACAAAGATTATAGATGGTACTACATGTATATAACATTTGATTGACATACTGGTCAGGGTTGATGGTATTGTTTTTCCTTAGGAAAGCATCGAGGATGGGACCAGTCCGTCCTAGCGGATCCTCAGGTGCCATGAAGATATCACCAACAAATGAGAACATCAGCAACCTTGGAAAAGAGAAATATCCCATCAGCCAAAAACAAAGAAATTTACTTCTGAGGCCGATTTAAAAATTCAGAACATAAATATTGATGTTACCTAAAGTTTTACGGTAAATATCATACTACATCATACAAGCAAATGTTGAAATATTGTACATGTACATATTTATACAAACTAGTTTGCTTCAAGAAAAAGTGGTAAAATGTTCCAGAGAGCTTAAAAGGTATCAATATTATCATCAGTATTTATTTCTAACTTGAGAGTACAGAAGTATTCTAGGCTATTTACCTGTCTTCTATTATTTGCCTCCATTCCCTCTTCTCATTCCACAGATCCCTGTAGTTATCATTGGATACCACAATACCATCAGTTTCCTGTGCAAGACGTAACACAAATCTGGAAATCAAACCAAATACATATCAATAGCATATGCCAAGTTCCATTCTGTCAGCCAAGTAATCTGCAAAGGCCACTCCAATGGGCGACGAAAAAAGTCACGAGGGAGGACTTTATTCCCTCAGATAAGCACTTAATGAGGACCAGCGCTAAGTAAAGTTATCTTTAACATTTGAGAAAGTGTGAGTGAGTGAGTAATAGATGTTTAACGCCATTTTGACAGCTAAGGTCATATTCATGGCGAGAACTACATTACACAATTTCACAGAGGAATGTGTCGGTGCCCGCGCATATGTGCACCACACACATCCTGAGGGGACAGGAAAGAAGAGATATAGACCCTTATAAGTGGGCTAGGGAAGCCCGAGAGAAAGTGTGAAAATGGTTAACATGAATAACTAGCTGTATTTCTTATGCATTAAACTTTGGTTTGATACCAAAGGTGACTTCCTTTGTCTACTGCACAGTGAACTTTTATCAGAAAATAAATTCTATATGACAATTTTTCTGACCAGGGCACTGATTAGTTTCTTTTTGGGGTGGCCTAATATCAACATATGTGATCCTTTGAATTGGATATACAATATTCAAGGTTTTTTTTTTGGTGGCACAAGTGCCTACAAAATTTGTTTAAAATCAAGAATACAGGTATCTTAAATTCATTTTAACGATAAGGATTTGCGTGTGGCCATCATTTGGAGTTTTTAAGGAATGAATTCTTACTTGTCATCGTAACACACAATATTTTTGCCGGGTACTCTGCGTGCAGGCGTAAAGACCAGACTTCCTTCTTTACGCAGCTCCTCCAGCATATGCTGGTCCCTAATTGGGTAATCTGGGCGGGGCGCATGTGTGCGCCACTGGGGCACAAAGGCAGTTATCTCTCGATGACCTCTTCGCCGGAAGTAATCAATGCAAATCTTGATTCCTTTACATGAGAATACTTGATGATTTCCATGTCTGCAAATATGAGAATCACAATGTAGAAATGTACTGTGGAAAATAACATCCCTATTTCTGATTTATCTGGACAGATAAATAAAAAAGATAGCTACCCCACGGATCTCACTGGTAGAATGACTCGCTACCCTTACAAACTAGCATTGTGTACTACTGGCATGAATAAGAAAACATGGATGCTCCTTTAACCCTGTTGTCTCTGACGGCTTTAACTATTCTAAGTACCCAATCAATCACATAGGCTGCATATTCATCCATACATTATAATACATCAGCAAATCTCCAGGGATCCCACTATTTATGAGTCAAGGTTTTAACTGACTTTTACTTGAAATTTATTGACTTTTAACTGACCAAATATTTGCTAATTCACAGGGCTCAAGAACAAAATCATCCACTCTTGATTGAGGTTGTTAAAGAAATTTTGCAAATTTGTGTGAAATCTTGACAATCATCCCACTAAATTAGTCAAAATACCATTTTTAACTGACTTTCCCCAAAAATCTCTTTTTAACTGACTTTAAAGAAAAATTGATTTAACTGACCAGTGGGAACTTGATCTGTATAATTAAATCTCCAAATGTTAGTAAATATTTTGGTAATTTGCAATTCATACAGTAACAATTAGAATTGGTCAATATCTTACGTCATTGCTACGTTGCTACCATCAATAACAATATAGCGTAGGTTGGTACTGAGCTTATTAGTGGCCTGTGCCTGTGCCATGAGTGGAGGGGGCTGATACTGCTGTGGGTGTGGTTGCTGCTGGTGAGGTTGTGGGTGATGGTTGGGTGGAGGATGATGATGTGGTGGTTGATAATGTTGCTGCTGCTGTTGTTGATGAGGTTGCTTATACTGGTTTAATGGCTGGTTATTATAGGGCTGGCTAGGTCTCTGCTGGTTTGGCCTGAAATAAGGCCCCCGATTTGGCCACAGTTGGTTCCGCCCAGCAGCACCATCTGATTGATCTTGGATTTCATAAGGCAGAGAAAAGTCATCCAAAACGTCTAGGTTATTAATCACACTCTCAGGCAGCCCTGGCTGGAGGTGACTCGTGTTTGGCTCGACACCGTCCACTGAAGCTGGAGCAGCTGCTGCTGCAGCTACAGGCCTCTTTTTGACACTAGACTTTTGGGGTCTTTTTTCATTCTCACCAGCACCTCCAGTCTTTGAACGCCTGTCATCAACTGCTTCAGTGGCTTTAGTGCTGGGTGATTTGGGAAAGCGCTGACGTCCATCTCTCTCAGCAGTGACCCACTCCTCCTCAGATATCTCTGCCATATCCTCATCATCTTCCTCCTCGTCCTGCTGCCCACGCCGTTTGTCTAGTACCAGCGCCTGCTCCAGCAATGCCCTCCGCACAGTGTTATTTTTACGTAACTCCTCAATATCACTGCTATCTTCATCATCATAATCTCGTGTGAGCCTTTCTAAGTAGTCTCCTGGGAGGGGACTATTTTTCAACATATCGTACATAGGTTTTACATGTTGCACGGCATTGTTTGATGCAGGCTCTTCTTCGTCATCAGACAAACTCACAACTTCCATCTTATCTATGTTCTCTTCATTGGGACTCTTGTGTTTCCCACGGTTGGCCCGCTTTCCCTGCTTCTTTGCAGGAGTGGATTTGCTGATTTTGCCCTTTTTGGTTTTGGGTCCCTGGCTATGTGTTTGATGTGTCTGCTGTTTGCCTGTTGGTGTCACTGCTCGCTCCTCCTCATCTGTCTCATCTTTTGACGTTTCATGTTGCTTGTTCTGAGGTGGACGGGGAACGTGTGCCGCTTCCAATTCTGCAACAGTCACTGCAATTTTCTGAGTTCTTTCTTTGCGGTTTGTGTGCAAAGCTTGCAAGAACTGACCTGTGGAGAGATACTCTCCATATATCTTTAACACCTCATCTATTTCCTCTTCTGTATACCCGCTATTCAAGGCAAAGGTGATTGCTTCAGTGACAATGCTACCATTTCCTATAGGAGGAGACGGTGGATCACTTTGCACAGCGGTATTTTGGTTCTCGCTTGCCCCAAGTGGACTCTTCCTTTGCTGAACTGGAGGGCTTTGAGCAGGGCTATCTGTCAAATCAACTATGCCATCTTTGCGAGCCTCAGGAGTATCGCTTAGGTGCAATGACAGACTAAGGCTATTGTTCTGTGAAGGGTGCAAGTCTATTGCTGACCATGAGGAGGTTCCGCCCTTTGTGGTCGCTGCCTTTTTCTTTGGGTGCAAATCTACAAAGCACTTGTCACTGGAAATGGATGTTGCACTTTCAACACCCACCAAAGTCATAGGAACGGTCTGGTCAGGGTCTTGAGCATACCCAGAGTCTGCTGCTTTGGGTTCCTCGACGCTATTCTGTCTGCTATCATCAATGTACTGCTTCAACAGAGTCCTTTTCACTGGACCAGAGAGGATTTTCAATGACTCCACATCAAATTCTTGGTCATAAAGTTCCTTGTTCTGGCTAGAGAGGCGACGGAGCTCACGGTCCAGCCGGTCCGAGACTTCACCAGTGGATGTTGGACTAGATACGTCAGGAATGTCGACATCGTTAAATTTCTGTATGATATCCTCTATGGCAGAAACAGCAAGTGTGACAGCCAGATCATCTTCCCCCTGAATGACAGCCTGGCCAACAGAGGGAAAGAGAATAGCAGTGTTGGATTGCCTTTCCAATCGGGCATGAAGCTCAGGCTGTGACAGAGTTGCGTAGATATCATCGGAAAAGTTAATGGACAACACATTCCCCGGGGAACACAAGGCCTTGATGTAGCTCTGAAAATCAAGGAGAACAATGATATAATATGCATCTCATAAAATGAGAAAAATCTGGATAAAATCATTTTACTCTCCACATTCAGAAAGTAATAACTGTTTATTGCTGGGGTAAGCAGCAAAGACGTGAATATAAAATTGCATTCTACCATGCTGTTAAAACTCAGTCTTTTATGCTACAAATGATGGTATTATGTTCTCTTTTTTGGTGCATTCTTAGATTTGAGGGAGTATAAACCCACCTTAGCCATGGCCCTGTCCTCTGGAAGCCCTTGTATAGAGATCCACTGCATCTCCACGTCTTCTTGTGCACTGATACCTAAACCCACCACCACGTGGAAGATCTGCTCTATCCTCTCCGTATTCTTCTCTAGGATGCCCACCTGGCCGAGTAAAAACGATAGATGTACTAACTACTAAACGATTGCTATGGTCAGTGTATATAGTACCGAAGTTATTCATAGAATCAATTGCAGGTATCCCCAGTGGGGGAGGTAATATCTTCCAATGAACTCATCGATGTTTCTAATGTATACTTGTAGCGGTTGATTACTTTCTCTAATCCAAAAAAAAAAAAACAACAATACACAATGGGTAAAATCATTGATGTAAACAAGTTTCATTGTGTTGGTTATTTTTGTAAGGAGTGGATATTTGCATCTATAACATGGTTCCACATGTTTAAATTGCTTTTAAATTACTAAACAGACCTTCTCTGAAGTGAAGATAGATAATAGCACACTGCGATTAAACTAGTCAGGAATTTTAAGTGAGAGCAGTTCAAATGGTAACCAGTTACCAGTATGGGGGGCCGTGGAACAAGAGAGCAGAGAAAGTGGGGAAAAAAATAGGATTGCATCAGTCCAGCCCTATAGTTATACAGCCTTACTCATATCTTAACATCAATCTACACCTGTAGCATGATACAGGTACATGTATATATACCCTGTAGCATGATACAGGTATATATACTCGTACTGAGATCTGGGATTGGTGAGACCCTCCCACCACCCTATTTTAATAGCCCCTGTGGTCATCTACTAAGCCGCTGACCCTACTCCTGCCCAACCAGAACTACTGAGGCATGACTGAGTAGTCCCCTAACCACCCAGGACTGCTAGGCAGTAGCTGAGTGTCCCCCCACCTCCTACACCCAGTGGTGTGCCTGCCTGCCTGCCTACCTACAACCACCACTCACCCTCCCCCTGCCTACTCTACCCACTGGTGATTGTCTGATGGTGTCACCACCTACCCACCCTCCTCCCTTCCTTCATACCCAACTGGCTTAATTTGTGTGGTGACAAGTAGCTAATTATACGGGACTAGCACATTGCTGGTACTAAGGAAATCAGCTAGGTGACTCATGTAGTCAGGGGCTAGATCATCATTTGGCCTCTTTGTATAGTCTGATTTGACAACCTGCCAATTTATTACTACCCATGGGATTTTTCTATAAATCATATGTGTTGATTCTCCATATCAACATCTTTAAGTAGATAATCTAGAAATAATTAAATTTTTAAAATTAAAGACCAATAGATCATTGAAATCTCTGTTTGATACCACAGGTAAGCCAATAAAGGCATTGTCTCCCTATCAAGGTTATCACCTTACTTCACACCTGAAACAATAGAGAGGTACTTGTGGTGATTAAGATAAGGGGAAGGATACAGCTTATCAGTGTTATCACTGACCATTGTTCTGGGGGCTGATAAGAAATTTACCCAGAATGCACTGCTCTGGAGTCGGGGGCCTAACCAAGATGGCGGCCTCCATAGCCTAATATGCTAATGCCCTATAGCTGTGTCTAGACCAATCAAACATCAGTCATGTAGTCAGGTGTAGTAATCTACCTGAAACTGATCCATGCCCATATATGATGAACAAGGCCCAAGCCATGTGTGGCTCCTTATATGGTAATGATTCTATTCCAGTCCCCTCTCCTAGCATAGTCTTAGACCTTCAACCTGCAGGATATCACTAGAACACGCCCACTCATTTCCACTTAGGTACTATGATAGGAGATTGAATACCAATGTTTATTTAGCATATTGACCTTAACAAGGAAAGATTTCAAGGCCACATGAACCTACCATGTTTCACATACACTATTATTGCCTCTTTGTAATTATAACATCACTATTAAATACAATCATACTGACTTTACATGATATAGAAATAGTTAAAAAAAAAAAAAAAAAAAAGGCTGTTTGGTTTTCTTACAACAATTATATATACATTTTAGTACTTGTTCTTGAAACTACACCTTACTTCTTACGGCCTTATACTCAAATACAGAAGTGGAATTTTCTCAAAAACTGCCTATTAGAAAAATCTGCAATTTTGCACACTCATTCTATGTACACTGATCTCACAACTATCCCAAAATGAAGCTCCTGATTATATTAATAAAAAAGTTGCTTTACTATAGAGCTCTATGGAAGATTTGGATAGCTTTTACAAACTCTCTTTTTCTAAACTTTCCACATCAAATTTCAAGAATTCCTGAAAATTGTACACACAAAATATGTTTAACTTGCTCACACTACTTTCAAATTTCCTCCATATTTCTGCTATTAAGCACCAACTTTATCTTAATTTTTTGGCCAAACCCCTATGTAAAGAATAGGGTCGTTCTGTATAATCAGACAGAGATACAGCATAGCACGGCCCCCCATAACAATTGTGACTTTACCTTTTGACTATGGATGATGAGCTCATCACTTTCAAAACTGACATCATCCTGCGTTGCTCTGTTCCCCTGGGCCACCCTGTCACCGGTCGCTGGGGTGTCCATACTAGGATGCATCGGTTGTAGCATTGTGATATTTTGACTACTGGATTATATTAAACTTGACTGAATGTCTATCATCTGCAAATATAAGATCAATTAAAAAGGGCATCATGAATAAAGCTCATCTAAGAACTGTTGCTTGTGAAGTATTTGGGAAGGGATAGGGAAATTTTAAGTGCAAAAGCTTATTATCAGGCTTAGGGAGTGATCATGTTTTAAAGAACAGGAGGGGGGAGAAGGGATAATGGCAATATTTCTTTCACCCACAAAATAATTCACCTGTTTTCAGCAAAAAAAAAAAAAAAAACACAAAAAACCTATTCATGGGACAAAAGGTCGCATTTTTGCATGATTTTCCAGCCCTCTGGAAACGAGGGCAAAATAATTTTGACCCATGCTAGGGGGAGGGGCAAACTGACATAACTTTTCTTTTAATCATTAGATTTTCAAAAAACAAAGACCCGTGGCCATCTTGGAGCTAGCTCCCCTAACCCCTGGTAAAAGAGAGTGGGGGATATACTTGGAAAATTTTGTAGAAAAAACTTTCCATCACCTTTGCCACTTCGGGGGGCATAGCCCCCAGGTCTCATGGCCCCCACCCACATAGCCCAGTGTCCTGTCCCATAGCCCTGTGGTGGATCGGCCCCACTCCCCCTTGGCCCCCATTCATTTATCTGAAAAAGCAGTTTATATGACCTAAAACCTAAATAATTCACTTCTACAACACCTTTTTTACTGGAAAAAAATGATGCAATTCATCCTTCCTTGTACGCCCTATAATACCAGGGCTCGACAAATCTGTTTGAAAGCAGTGTGTCCACTGGGCACAAAGGCAAATCAAAGTTGTGTCCAGCAGGAAAATGTTGTGTCTTAGCCCTTTCGGTCAATGTATGATACCAGCTTAGGAGCTGTGTCCACTAGACACAACTTGAAAAAAAGTGAAAAGCCTGTGATTGGCTCTCATCCTGTTGCATCAGCACTCCCTTACCCATCTGGGTGTCTTCTGGGGATTTCGACCTGGCCAGAAGTAGAATGATGTCACACTGGAGACAAACATTCACGCCGCCTCAGTTCCTCAGGGACGTGGTGGGACCATGCTGTCACACACTTCCGACTGTTTTCAGATGAGATCTCATCTGAATAATAATCTTCCATTTAAGTTTCCATAAGTTTCCGTTGATCTCATCTGAATCTAATTCAAATTCAGATGAGATCTGGCATAAATCCTTGATCGGGGGCTCTGCCCTCGAACCCCCGTTTGCCCGGGCACCCCGGGAACCGTGGCAGCATGAACATTCGTCTCCAAGGAGGGCCAGGTCGATTCTCCAAGTATGCACCCTTTTGCCTCCCTTACACAGGTTATTCCCACCACCAAGCCACTATTCGCATAACTCCCGCCAAAACTGCGCTATTCGCACCACATTGCCAAAAAAGGCGGAGAAGTTGATACATGGATCAACATCATATACCTTCACCATTGGAGGCAAAAAGCGTCTTATGGCTGCCAACCAACTGAGTCTGTACAATATTGACAATTTCTCAAAATTTACAAAACTTTGTAATGAAATACCTTTTCCTGTAAGACCCCTACATCTCCTTTAATGGCACTACAAATTCATTAAGTAATTCTGCCTCTTATATACAAAATTTCCATCTTTTTTTTTAAAACTTATTCGCACCACCAAAATGACTGAAAGTGCAGGGCCCCAGGGTGTCTCCTTATAACTCGCTTTTCGAGTTAATAAGTTGTGTCCAGAGAAATATTTTTGGGTCCCAGGCACTGGACACAGGGATTTGTCGAGCCCTGAATACCAATCAGTACCTATCCATACCAACCCATACCTACCTCAGTACCTATCCATAAAAACCTGTACCTACCCAGTACCAACCCATACCTACCCTGTACCAATCCATACCAACCTGTACCTACTCATTATTTGCCATATTTCTGCCAATTTTTATAAAACGTTTTTTTCGGCCATGTTTTTTTTTTTGACAATTTATGATGGGAAATTTTAACCTGAATCCGAGGAGAGTAGGTTCTAGCCTCAGACACAATCTTCATTCTATTCTGTGCTCACATTGCGAGTTGAGCCGGCAGATAGGGCTATGAGTATGATGTCACAGGGTCAAGAGTACCAGTAACCAGAAATGAGTTGTATAACAAATGATGAAATTAGGGAGTAGTCATTTTGAAATTAGGGAATAGTCATTTTTTAACAGGGGGGACAAAAAAATTTCAGACCCCTCTTAGGGGTGGGACCAAAAAAGTTTTGCACCTTTTGTGCAAAATTTTTTAAAGCCCACATGCCCCTAAAGAATAAAAGGGAGGACAATAAATTTCAGATGGAGATGGAAAAATTCTCATCCAGGTGTTGTGTTCAGGTAATGCTACGTACCCTAATTATTTGGCCCTACCCTAACTTTTTTATGGGCCTTTTGGGAAAAAAAAAATTTTTTTGGCACATATTGAGACATGTTTCTATGATCACACAAGACAAATTTGCATCGCAAGGGCGCGCAAATTTACAGCCGGCCTTAAACAAATTCTCCAAAATGAAAAAAATTCCCTACCTACCTACCCTAATTTTTTTCCGGCCCAGTTACATGAACACAAATTTTTATTTTATTTTAGACCTTATTATCAAAACATTAAATCAGGTTAAATGCACCTTTATCATATCTTTTATTCATGTGTTTAAGACTGAGGGCAGTGCAACTAGCCTGAGTGGTTTCGCCTGAGCCTAATTTCGATTTTTGGGACTGAACTTGGAAGTACATACGTACAACAACATTTGCAGCAGACTCACGACAGTGGCTTTAGAGGCTGAGTACACTCAGTAGTTGTAGCTTGTCACTGCTGTCGACCTGGTTACTTGACACATCGGAAGCAAGTTATCTCTGATGCAAATGACTTTTCTAAATAATCGTCATAAGAATTTTAAACATATTCAATGCCATTCCATAATTCTTTGAACAGAGACAGTATCACTAGCACTGTCCTTTCCCCAGTTCTATAAGAAGACGGGGATATCCAAGATGGCCATGCTTCCGCAATGTCCTCTTGCTTGCTTCCAAGATGTCAGCTTCTGACCTGTCCTTGCATCCGAAGTGTCCAGTATAGTACCAGTAGTCTTCGACCTGAGTCACCCCTCATTCACCACTGTTTCTGGAGCAATGTGTTGATACAGCCTAAACTTGACACTAAGGCCACTCAAAAAAAATTGTGTTTTGAATCATTTTTTTTTCTTTTTTCTTTACATATTATTTTGTCGAAAATCATGGTAAAAATAGACAAACAGGGGCATATTTGATATCAAATTAAAGCTAACAATGTTGGCAATGCAGTAGACTAGAGACTGAGTGCATTTTTCACAATTCTTTCATTAACTCATAAGTACTAAAATCAACATTTTAGGTCTCACCCACGCAGTTTTCACCCCGATATGACTAGGGGAGTGATCATTTTTTAACAACAGGGGGGCTGGTGGGTTTTCGTGCGGATGCGCGAAAAAATTTCGACCCCTCTCTCGACTGGTCAAAATTTTTTCGACCCCCCACGCCGCGGGGCAGTACCGCAAAGCGGTACGGGAGTGCGCTATGATGATTGCATTTGCTCCATGTAATTAGGTCTCACAATACAATATTACTGAATAGAGAAATTGATAATTGTGAAATCTTCTTTATGTCTGCTTTTATGAGACATGTCATCAAACACTGGTATACCGACATTAACGGCGGGAGGCGTTTTTTTACGCGGTCACTACCGCATTTCTTGTTGCTGGAAACAGGTGAAATTATTTTGACCCCCCTAGTCAAGGGGGCGAAAAAATTCTGAGCCCCCCTGGTCAAGAGGTTGAAAAAATTCTGACCCCCCTCAAATCCACCCGTTCCCCCCTTTCGTTAAAAAAATGATCACTCCCTAGGATGAAAAAATGAAAATAAAAAATCACCCTCGTCATATTTTTCAGGGGTTGGTGATGAGAAACCAGTTTGTTTTTTTTGAGTGGCCTAAGTGAATGGTCATTATTTAGGCGACACCAAAAAAAAAATAAGTTGGTCTACAGACTTTCGTTTTGAAAAAAATGGTGCGAGCGAGCTAAATTTTTTTTCTCATGTTTTAAGAATTTTTTGTTGTCCAATGGACTTCCTCTTGAAAAACGAGGCGCGAGCAAAATTTTTATTTTTTTGAAAAGTTTACCAAACACTACAAAGAGAAAACTCTCAGAAAGTGATGCAAGCAAAATAGACAAGATATTTTTCAAAGAAAAAAAAATTGCATTCTTGAAAATATGAAGAGGGAAATCCGTAGACCAACTTATTTTTTTGGTGTGGCCTTATCAACAGAGGGGTGGGGTCGTAAAAACTTGGACACCTCTTGGGGGGGGATGTAAAAATTACCCCCCTCTTTTAAATAGCAAAAAAATCCAGTGGGCTACTATAGACAGAGATGCCACTCACTGGTCGACAAAAACCAGGAAAAGTGGACTTGGGACACATTTCCCCAGGAATCTAACATGATTTAATACAGAAATCTTAGAATCAAAAACCAGGAATTCCTGGGAAACCAGGAAAAGTGGCATCTCTGTATAGATCAAAAAGAGGGGCGTGCAAATTTTATGCGACTTCGGCAAAGGGGGGTGCACAAAATATTTGGACTGCTGTCGAGGGGTGGTGTAAAATATTTAAGCGTATCTGCACAATATATCACCACCACCCTTGTTTATAAATAATGACCACTCCCTAAACAGGTTAATACTAATAATAAGAGTTTTTTCATGTGACGTTTGCAGTACACAATGGTGATGGAGATCTGCCACTGGCCACCCTACTCACACTATCATAGAAAATGCACTGTGGCAGTCTACTACCCTCTATAAAATCATGATTATCTCCTAATCCTGTTGCTTGATTGAAAAATCATTTTTACCACAAATACTCGAGATACAGGGGAGTATGTGAAACTAATGATTATGTCTTTTATGAATGTCCAACTTATATAAATGTTAAAACTCTCAGGTTGAAGTGGAAATATGTGTTGGGCGGGATCAGCATGGGTAGAGCTGTAAGTGTGTGGCCAGTTACTATAGGGATCTACTACCCTGAATAAAATCCTAATTTTCTCCCAATCCTTTGCCCTGATCAAAAAATCCTTTTCACCACAAATACCACAGATACAGGGGAGTATGTGAAACTAAAAGTTATGAATGTCCTATTTATATAAATGTTAAAAATCTTATGTGGAAGTGGAAGGATGGCCTGTGTGAGTTGTGACAGTGACTGGCTTGCTTTATTGTGGCGACCTACTACCCTTTACAAAATCCTGATCTGATTTATATAAATATTGAAAATCTAAAATGGAAGTGGAACTATATCTGCTCCCCCCCTAGACTGCAGTGCATGTGCTGTTAGGCGCATTTCGCCAATCTGCGCCGATCGCCAATTTCGCTTTGCGCCAGGCACAAATGGTGCGAGTTTTCAATAAAGTTTATAAAGATTTCCTTAAATTCATTTCCCTTGCTTGTTTGGAAGATGAGTATTTATGTTTGCCAACTGATTGCATGAGCATACACATCTTTATCATTTTAGATATATATACAGGGATGAAAGTCGACGATGACAAAAAACCTTGAAAAAGGAAACAACTTTAAACACACTGTATATGCCCTCCAGTCCCATCCATAAGTGTGTTACAGGGTTTGTGTGGTTGGGGGGGGATGAGGCAGTAGGTGTTGTATAAGGGTGCAGTTTGTCCTCAAATAACAGGAAAAGCTGTTTTTCAAGATGTTGTTCATATGTATACTACCGTAATCTCCCGCGTAGAAGGCGCAGCCCGCGTAGAAGGCGCACCCACAACTCAGAGAAGGCAGGTCCGCGTAGAAGGCGCACCTGCTGCCTCTGAATGGGTTTTTTGAATAACCTCGCGTATAAGGCGCACCCCTTACTGCTGGGGTGCGTTTCACGTAGAAGGCGCACCCCAGGGTGTCAGGGTAGACCGTACCTAGGTTCATTCAAATTCAATTTAGACCCAACACCCAAACTAGTCATGTATTTTCTTTAACCAAAGAAAAGGTGTAGTCTATACCATGGTGCTCTGTATACCCTTAAACTGCTGAATGAAGCATAGCATTCTGCTCATCATAAAAGTGTTTGGCAATATCTGTTAACCCCACTCACTGAGAGCTTTGTTGATTATATTATTGACCTTTTAATCAAGAGAATCCATGCAGCATTATAATCAATAATCCTGCCCTAGTGTGTGCTGCCACCTGGTGTAATTCTAGGAATCACAGAGATGATTTTGTATATGAATGTATAGGGATTCATGACTTGAAAATCCCTGGAGACTTCCATCTCTGGAATCAGAACATTACACCAGGTGGCAGCACACACTAGGGCAGGATTATTGATTATAATGCTGCATGGATTCTCTTGATTAAAAGGTCAATAATATAATCAACAAAGCTCTCAGTGAGTGGGGTTAACAGATATTGCCAAACACTTTTATGATGAGCAGAATGCTATGCTTCATTCAGCAGTTTAAGGGTATACAGAGCACCATGGTATAGACTACACCTTTTCTTTGGTTAAAGAAAATACATGAGTCTGTGTAAATCATTCTGGATTGGAAGTTGGAGGTACCCCGCGTATAAGGCGCACCCCCAACTCAAGGCAATTACCCTCCCGCGTATAAGACCGGCACATGATCTGATTCACGTATAAGACGCGCCTTATACGCGGGAGATTACGGTATACCCAAAATGTGCACATTAGGCCACACCAAATAAAAAAATTGGTCTTTGGATTTTCATTTTGAGAATATGGTGCGGGAGGGCGAAATTTTTATTTTTATTTTCTAGAAATTAATTATTGTCTATGGATTCTGAACATCATAAATATGGAGAGGGCGATTTTTTTTTTTTTTTTTTAATTTTTTTTGGCCATTGCATATTTATGCTAGGCCGAAATACCTGCCTGCTCACAGGCAGGATCCAAGATGTATACAAGTCTATAGTGGCACAAACACATGGCTAGTCTGAACTAAGTACTCACTGTCAGTTCCTGGAAATTGTCCCTCCTATTCACAAACATGTAGTTTTCATGTACATCAGCTTATATTGACTGAAACATGAGATATATCCAATAAATCTGACATGTTTATCTTGAGCTTAGATATCACTACCTCAATGGCCTCCATTATCAACATGCTGGGGTGCTACCTGTTGTTAACCTGCTCTTAAAATCATAGGGCTAACCAACCAAGAATAGTGTAGTCTTTTTGGCACTAGGTGGCTACACCTGGCTTCAAGATGGCCGACAATGATTTGGAGTTAGGGAGGGAGATTTGAAAATCACCTGGATTATTAATTATCACAAGTATTTCAAGTGCTTTGTGTATTGTGAATCTTTGGATATACATTGAGGGAAGTGTTGGTGGAAGCATTGGACCTGACAGTAAGTACTTCTGTGAGAAATGGCCACTCTGCCAGATTGGCTGACCAAACAGACTACAACAAAGACACTTGGTCTCTGAGGTTCCCTCAGAGTGTCTATGGAGTAGTTTATGCCTATCCAATGAGGGGTCTGCCATTCCTGTACCTTTATTATTAATCGTATATTTATTGCTTGATCAAAAAAAAAAAAAATGAAAATCCCTGCAAATGAGGCGGGCGGGATCCATAGACATGTTATTTTTCAAATAAAAATAAAATTTTAATTTCTGAAAAACAGGGGCGGAAAATCCATAGACCAGTCTTTTAATTTGGTGTGGCCTTATGGCCCTTTTGCAGAGTATGTCCTAGTATCCCTTCAGAATGTTACTGTATAGCTGTTTTCCAAGGTCTTGTTCGGATAGCATACCCAAAATATGCACCACCTGATCTACTGGTAGTGGTGCCTTTGCGCAACACGACCTAGGGACCAATTACAATGTTATGTATATAGATAGGTCAAAGGGTGCATGGAATAAATGACCAATATAGTTACATGATGAAATCATAACGCGCAGAAAAGGGGTATACTATCCGACACTCTTCTAGCATAGGAACTATAGCTTGCTGCTAAGACTACACTGAAGAGTGGAACAAACACCAATAAAGAGGGGAAAATTTTCAAGGAAAAACTTGAGAATCCTTGAAAACCTTGAACTAAAAACTTGCATGCTGCCACTGTATGCAGTGTTGTGGGACCTGACTGTGTGCATGTATGCAACCTCTGGAGGTAATTTGTGACTCCTTTATCCTGTTTTCAGAGGATTTTCAAGAAAACTTATTTTTCTTAAGTGAGTGAAAAAAACCTTGAAATCAAGGAAAACCTTGAACTCTTTCATCCCTGTATATAATATCTCAGACAAGTCAGACCTGCTCGCCAATGCACTGATATTGGTGCTTTGTGCAAAATTGGAGCTTTGTGCAAAATTGGAGCTTTGCGCAGCGCCGATCTTGCGCAATTCTCAAACTGCACTGCACTATTTGAGAATTGCGCAGATTGGTGATCCGCGCGCTACATGTGCTGCATATTGTTTACTCTTGGGATCTCCACCAGGGCTGCCGAGGGTGTGAATACACATTCACTGAAAAAGCTCTATAGGAGCTGGGACTGTCACTGGGAGATGCATAAGTTGCAGTGAATTCTTCTTTTACAAACTCAATTGTATCAAAAGTTAACTCAAACTCAGAGGAAGGGAACAAAATGGCACCACAATTTGAAAATGCAATGCCTCTGTGTTCCCAATAAATGCAGGGCCACAGTGTCTATCGGTAGCGGGACCCATGGCCCTAGAGACCGATGGCCCTAGAGACCGATGGCCCCGGGGACCGATGGCCCCAAGTGGGACCGATGGCACTACAAAATGAGACTGATGGCCCCAACTTTTAAACCAGGGTCCATCCCACATCTATCACCTATCTTCATTAATCATGCATATCTATGACACTTTCTATGTTACCCTTGATTGAAAATTATATGAAAAAAAAAGAAAATTATTAAGAAAAATGTTGAAAAAAAAAAATGTCTTACATATGTTTTAACCATATATTCTATGATTTATTTTTGCCATTTTAATAAAATAATAGAATTCAGGTGTGAATGTGTGTGTGTTTTTTTTTAATTTCTATTTAATTTCCTTTATTTTTTTTTCAATTTCTTGTGTATTCAAAGCAGGTGTGAAAGTAGTAGCACCCACCCCACAGGGCTACACACTGCCTCAGTGGGTAGGCATTGGTTATTGTGGCTCTAACACTTCCAAACTTGTGCTAAAATACACCAAACATGCTCCATAAGCATCATATAAACATCATGTAAACATTCATTCTATAACAAATATATGTGAATTATTTGATCATATTATATATACACAGGGGCATCACATTTAAAAGTGGGGTCATCAGTCCAAAAGTGGGGCCATCAGTCTCATTTTCTGGGGCCATCAGTCCCGGGCCATCGGTCCCACATTCGTGTCTATCCAAAGCAAGACCACTCACTGTGACTGGGAACTGGCAGGCACTTGTCTAGGCCAACCTGTCTTGACTCTTCTGACAAGTTGTGTGAAATTTACTCCGTAGACGCTCTGAGCGAACCTCAGAGACCAAGTGTGTCTGTTGTAGTCTGTTTGGTCAGCCAGATTGGCTGAGTGCCCAGTTCTCACAGAAGTACTTACTGTCAGGTCCAATGCTTCCACCAACACTTCCCTCAATGTATATCCAAAGATTCACAAAACACAAAGCACTTGAAATACTTGTAATAATTAATAATCCAGGTGATTTTCAAATCTCCCTCCCTAACTCCAAATCATTGTCGGCCATCTTGAAGCCAGGTGTAGCCACCTAGTGCCAAAAAGACTACACTATTCTTGGTTGGTTAGCCCTATGTTTCAAGAGCAGTCTAACACCAGGTACCACCACAAGATGTTGACAATGGAGGCCATTGAGGTAGTGATATCTAAGCTCAAGATAAACATGTCAGAATTATTGGATATATCTCATGTTTCAGTCAATATAAGCTGATGTACATGAAAACTACATGTTTGTGAATAGGAGGGACAATTTCCAGGAACTGAAAGTGAGTACTTAGTTCAGACTAGCCATGTGTTTGTGCCACTATAGACTTGTATACATCTTGGATCCTGCCTGTGAGCAGGTAGTTGATCGCTGCCCAACCCAGATACTAATGTTCTGTTCTAAAACGGAGTGGCCTTAGAGTCTCAGTGCTGTGACAAGTGAGCAGGCAGGTATTTCGGCCTAGTGAAATTGTGACTCGCTAGTTAACCTACATCTGAGGCGTTTGTCTTACAACTTGATTCTCGAATGTCTTTGTTACATATATTCTCATTTTATCACATGATATATTCATAATAGATGAAGATATGAGAGAAAATCGATAAAAATGCCTACCTGTGTGCTCTTATTTCACATTTTGGACCTACTTCCTTCGAAACTTGTATACCGGAAATGGCGCAGCTTTCAGCAGATACGTTATTTATTTATCGTTTTGCTATTTCTATTGATTCATAATCCGTGTAAAATATATCCTATATATTTTGGTATGTGATATGATGTTTTAAATTTTCATTGTATTCTACTAAGATGCACTGGAATGTCTTTGACATTTTTTAAAGACCATTTACTGCGAGGTATGCCTTGAATTCTTGGCCGTCGCGGTTTGTTTATCTGCGTTGTGGGGATTATATCTGCAAAACCACGTTCGTCTCAAACTTGCCCAGGCTCAATAATGGAAGGAACAGATGAGGTCAGATCCACGTTTGAACTTACTCACTGTCAACTTTTGTTTCATAATTATTATGTACACTGGAACGTCAATTTGATGTCGCACCTGCCGGCAGTGAGTCAGTGCAGTGCCAGCATTTGGTGCCAGGCAGTGGCACTGCCACCAGGACTGCCAGTGCCACTCACTCAGTGAGTCAGTGCAGTGGCACTGGCACCAGGCCACAGGGCCCAGATTTCACAAGCTAGTTCTTTTTAAGCTAATTATAAATAGCTTCACCAAGCCACTTCTCAAAATCAGGTTCACAAAGAAAATCACCCCACGGTTTGACCGGCCTGTGTAGGCACTTACCTAATTTTTCAAGACTTTATCCCATTAAACTTAACTAATGAGCAATGGATAGATCTTGAGAAAAGAAGTGGATTTGCTTTTTAAATGAAGTCTCTATGTCAATTTAAAGTGGAATTATGACCGGCCAAATGTACCAAATCAGACCCAGAATTCTGCCATAGTTAAAGGGGCCCTGGCATGGTAATGCATGCCCGCATTAAAAAGTCACGTGACCACCCCTTGACCAATCAGGGCATCGCGATTTTTCTGCTAATTCCCGTGATTTTATGATCGCTGTTTAAATTAGTACCCATGTTGTTAATTTGCGGTGCCAGCCCCCCTTTATAGGCACTGACGTAACTCCCGTGTGCGGGTCTGCCGTGCGCGGAGGCCAAAAGTGTGATAGAGCAAAAATAGCAGACTTCAATCTGACATATCTTTACGTGTTGATTCTGAAGCTGTTTACTGGTGGATTTGGACAAATAGGGTGTCATTTTAATGGCCTTGGAGAGGGCTACACTATGCATGTATTTATTAAATGAATTGGAGAAAAAACAAATATATTTCTTTCAGGTGAATTGAGAACTTAACTTCAGGAGCATTTTATGGCATGAAGTTCACATCTCACATTAATAAAAATGATACTCACATGTTCCCTGGTTAAATAAGGTCTAGAAAATGTTTAGTTTTTGTATTTCCAACAGAGAACAGTATGTTTTCTATGCAGCAACAAAATCATGACCTATTAGCACTGTGAGGGGGAGTGAGAGATTAGCACTCACACCTCCTCCACTGCACCACACCTATAGGCTCACCACTAGAGGGACCACCTGGAGGTGGCCCTGGGCCTAGGCTGGGGCTGGGGGGGGGGGGTGACTACCAGGGCTTCTCTGTGACTGACTAGTAGGACTTTTCTTTGAAGTTTGAACATCAGTCATAGGGTGGGGGGGGGGGGAGGGAAGGGTCCAGGCAGAGGACTCCCCTTGAACTGCTCTTTGGGACAGAGTGAGCTGCATTTTAGTCAGGTGAACATTTCCCTAGCCTGGGCCTAGGGCTGGACCTCTCTGACTGAGAGGATCTCAGTAGGCCCCCTTAAATATGGAGGGGAGGACAGCAATACATCATTCACCAGCAACATGCCCAGAAGACAAGACTCCCTTGCAGACTACAGTGAAGGATGGAGGATGTTTGCAGCCAATGTGATAAACATTAATGTTAACTGCTTGTCTCCTTTTTATGTCTTAGAATTTTCAAGTATTTCAATGTATGAGCTTAAACATTTCATAAGAATTAGTTATTTAAACCCATTTTACCACATTGACCTTTGACCTTGAATTGACTTTGCTAAGGTCACAACCTGCATGATCACCTGTTTTTTGCTGACCCTAGACTCACTTTCTATCTCAAGTTTCTAGCCTTGATACATCATGAGATGCAGGGCTTTTGACAGGATTTTTTGCAATGCGCCAATTGCACACTTTTTAGCAAATACAATGCGCCATTCTGTAAATGAATGGCCATTCTAGCCATTTAAATGCGACATTTAAGCATTAAATGCGTGTATTGCGCACTGCGCAGCCCTGTCAAAAGCCCTGTGAGATGTGTTAATTTTATTCCTTTTTCATAACATTACCCTTGGAATGGCCTTGACCTTGGCCAAGGTCACAACATGCCTGTTCACATCAGTCGCTGAAAAAACCTTCAACTATGTTTTATTCCAAGTTTCTAGCTTAGGTTTTCATGAGGAGAAGTCATTTACCTAGTTCAACAACATTGACCTTTGACCTTAAAATGACCTTGACCTTGGAAAAGGTCACCACATGCATGGTTACCTCTGTTATTTGCTTATCCTAAACCCACTTTTTATCTGAAGTTTCTAGCCTTGATATATCATGAGATATGGCAATTTTACTCCCATTTCATAAAATTGACCTTGACATGACCTTGATCTTTCCAAGGTCACCAGAAGGTCACAATATGCATGGTCATCTCTGTCTTTTGCTGACCTTAGACCCAGTCTTTATCTCAAGTTTCTAGCCCTGATATATCATGAGATGTGTTGATTTTACTCCAATTTCATAACTGCGACCTTGGAGTGACCTTGACCTTGATCAAGGTCACTACATCCCTATTCACTGAATCACTGAAAAAACCATTCAACTATGTCTTATATCAAGTTTCTAGCTGAAGTTTTTCATGGGAAGTACTCATTTACCTAATTCTGTAACATTGACCTTTGACCTTAAAATGACCTTGACCTTGGAAAAGGTCATCACATGCATAGTCACATCCGCCTTGTGATGACCTTCAATCCACTTTTTAAATCATGTTTCTAGCTTCAATAGTTCATGAGAAATAGGCATTTAAGTAATTAAATGACTCTTGATACCAGCTTGGTCGATCACAAAATTTGGATCATAATTAAACTCTTAACTATGGTTAATTCTGGCAGAACGATAGGCTGAATTTCAGGTCTTTGAATGGCCATAACTTTGCTTTAAATCGACATAAAGACTTCATTCAAAAAGCAAAGTCAATCAGTTTTGCAAGATCTATCCATAGATCACTAGCTAGAGTGCATAGAACCAAGTCTTAAAAATTAGGTAAGTGCCTACCCTTTAAGAGTTTAATTTGGATCTAATTTTGTGATCAAGCAAAAAGAATTCTAGGTAGACTAGATCACTGAAATGATTATTTTGGGCAATTTTCTTTTCAGATAAGTAAGATATACCCCAAGGATGTAAATACTGATACATTTTATCATAATCAAACAATGTAAAAGCAAATTTTTGAGGTCACCTTTTCCCTTGAACTGCGCGCTCTGACAGAACCACTGCAGAATATGGTCTTTGACTCAGGATTTTTGAATGATCATAACTTCCATTTAAATTGTCTTAAAAACTTCATTTAAAAAGCAAAACCACTTATTTTTATCACAGCTATCACTTCCTCACCATATAAAATCGATACAATAAGGTCTTAATTGAAAAGTAAGTGCCCAACATGGGGGAGGTTGGGACAAGTGTCCAGAAATAATCTCGCCCAAAAAGTTTGCAGGGTCTGTCAAACATACTGCAGCCCCTTAGTAAAAGAAAAGCTATTCATTTTCTAGATCATTTTTAACCATAGAACAGGTGGGAACCATTTATTTTTAGGTGCTCAGTGATCTTCTCATCATAAAATGGTTCTAAACTTTTGGTTGAACTTCAATGGGATCAAAGGCAAAATTCCCTGCATTAATTCTTGTACAAAAAAATATTGATTTTGAAGGTCTAGCCAAGCCTGTTAAAATGAGCCCTTGTTTGTAAAGATCCTCCAGTAGATAGCTTCAGAATGAGCTTGCAAAGAAAGGAGAGTTTAACACTACCCAGTTTCAGCTTCATCACAGTTTCACACCTCTACTGCAGCAGACTCACACAGTGGAGGTATTTCAGTGCCTAGCCTGTGGCAGTGCTCGGAGTCGGAGATTGACAGTAGAGTAATATAGCAGTACAGGGAAAGAAACTAACCCTAAGCTGGCAACCTGCTGCAACTCCCATACTCGGGACAGGCTTGTGTCAGTCTAATTTCCCATCCTCTAGATGGCGCAACATACAGTATTTCTATGTAGACACCAGATGGCAGTGGAAGCTGGCAAACATATTACAACATTAAAGGTCTGAGTCATTTATTACCAGTGGGGGGGGGGGGGCATTTGGAAGAACCCCTTTCAGTGGGGCAAAATCCCAAAGAGGATGCGATACATGTACTGCTTGTTGGCAAACCAAAACCGTAGCTTCAGGATTTGCTAACATGAACATCATTGGCATGCATGCAGAAACGCGTAATCGATGCGAGCACCCTTGTTTTTGTATATATGGTACAGGTACCAGCTAGTACCCAGTAGCAGTTAGTTATGATTGTAACCCACTTTGATAGGTTGAGTGGTGTCTGGGTTACGACGACAGCCCTTAGAAGATTCTATGGCTTTGCAAAAGCTGAAAGCAGCCCTTTCCCTCACGAGTATTTTCGCACTACTTATTGCTACAATATCCCTTAAATCCTTTGGCAAACACTCTCAACATGCACCTTAGATACCTCTCCCGGGGCCAGAACAACTTTTGCAAGTTAGATGTGCCTTAAATATTCATAAATTGAAGAAATAAAAATCCTACTAACGTGGATAAAGTGCAAAATCTCCCGCTGCCGCCATGACAGTTTGACGTGTGATCAAAATTGACCAATCAGCTGACAGGGCTCTCTTTCCGGAAGTTGTAATATTTCGGGATCTTATAAAACTTTGCAGGAAAGAATGAGACAATCTCCGCACATATTTCTTGTCCAAATGTAGTGGTTTTCTTAATTAAGTCCCGTTTAAAGGTTACATAGCCCTCACTTACACTGGAGACATCTGTAAGTACCCAATCTGGCATGTCAACAAAGAATTTGTCTCGCCGAAAATCCAATATGGCGACCTCAGATTGTCCCAGTGAGCTCTGTCGTAACCCAGACACCACTCAACCTATCAAAGTGTCTGGGTTACAATCGTAACTAGTAGCAGTTGACCTACATTTTAAAGGGGGCTTTGAAAATCGCCATGCTAGCCCTCCTGCTGTAGTAACTAAAAGTCATTTGTGCTCCTCACATGTCACAGCTTTTGTAGGCAAAAGTCCCCCCCCCCCACTTGTGCAGGTCGGTCACAATTAAAAACGACTGTAGACTGGTCCAACCCATAACCTAATTTTGGGTTGAGGGGGGGGCTCATTTTGCAAAATCAGTTCTTATTGAGGGGCGGTAAAATCTGAATGCTGTTTAATAGGTAGTTTTCCCCATGTCCATGAAAACCCACCACCTCCCCTCTTGTACATATAATGATCACTTTGTTATACACAACACAACAGCCATGTGCTTTTGTGTGGACAAAGGAGAGTGGGGACTAGAAAACTTTTTTTTCCAACAGCACAAACATACAACTTGTGGCCTAGTGTTGTCATATTTTGGTCCAAAATGACGAAAACGGGCTTGATTTGGTAAAAATATATTCATTTCTGGGTGGCCAAAGGAGAGTTGGGACTAAATTAGTTCCTCATGCAGACACCAGGGGCACCCTTCACTCGCTCTTACTCACTAACCCCTTTCCTTTTCCGGCCCAAATACCGGAACCGGAAACAGCGTGTGAATCACCCTAGTTACGGAAGTAGCTTGACCAAGCTAATTTTTAAATGGTTTAAGCTAGTTATTTACCCAACGATGACCCAAAAATTAATTGACAAAGGATTTCCTTCTAACTTGAAATATTTGTTCCTTACATGATGTGTAATTGAAATATGAAATAAAAAGTTGGGGTAGCAACACTACTTTTTTCGTAGCCACTCTCATAGCCCTACTATGCATCCCGTCCCACCCCTGACCCAGACGATACTCAGTCTACTCTTTTTCTGTACTAGCCATCTTTCGTAGGATGCTTTAGCATTGAGTCCAATGGGCTGACAGCTAGTCATTTTGGATTTTGGAGGAACTTTGGTGAATAATTGCCAAACTGGACAAACATTTTTTTTCAAAAACTACAAATATGTCCATTGACATGTGTTTATCGATATAGAAATGTAAAATCATATGGTGTCAACACTACTTTTTGCACAAGATTAGTGTGTATGCAAGGGGGGTGGGAACCCTAATGTATAAGCCAATGGACCACAGCCAGAGGGGGGTAGGTACTCTTTTGGCAAAATTTCTTCAAACCTGATAAAATTGCACATTTGAATTACTAGACATAACTTTTGAACTAATAATGATAGAAACATGCTTAAAAAACTGACAGATTCCTCTAATTGAGAAAAATGCACTGGTTCCCAAAATGTCTGCTAGGCGCCTGCCACTTTCGTCCTTAAACCACTCTCCTGCCCGGCTCCTGGAAGTGATATTTTTTTGTAACAATGGGGGGGGTGGGGCTTGTGGGTTTGCATGTGGACTCGTGCGCGGGCAAAAAAAAATAAAACATGCGGAATTCAACCGTTTCCGTGAAAGGAGGCGAGAAAATGATACGGTTTCGGGAACCTCAACAGACTCTATGAAAGGCTGAGTTGAAAGATATGCTACCGGTATAGATAAAGGCGCAGCCTGGGCTTAGGGAGTGGTCATTACAGGCGGGTTGAATTTACACACATACATACAAAAAACTCTTACACCCCCCCCCCCCGACGGCAGTAAAAATATTTCGTGTCCTCCCTGTGGAGAATTTTCTCGCCCCTCTTTGATCTATAGTTGGGTGCAGGCTTTATTGGCAAAAGGAGGGTAAATTTTTTATCACCCCCCCCTCCCCTCAGGAGGGGTCAAAAGTGTTTGCGCGCCCACTCAAATCCACCCAACCCGCTGATAAATAATGACCACTCCCTTAGTACTGTACTTCCCTACACCTTCTAGTAAAAATATCCCACCTGTATGAAGCACCCGGATTTTTTCTATAAGGCAAAGGAGGTGTCTTATGAGTAGATAATGGTACATCTTTTTGTTTTTGTTCTCAGGTGTCCTCATCATGGATTAAGAAAACAAAATATTATTTGACTTTCTATTAATTACACCTATTTTCATTGATCAATACAAGGTTGAAATGACAAAAGAGCAGGAGGCCGAACTTGCCGCTCCGCCACCTCCACCTGCTCCTAAACCAAAACCAAAAAAGGGTAAGTGTACCAGCTCACTGCTTTGTATCATTACTATATCACTGTTACATCGCGACAATGCCTACATTATGCATATGCATGATTAATACATGTAGTATTAAGCCATCACAGAGCATAGCATCATTACATGGCAGAAACTCATATCTCAATAAATAAAATCATCTTTATGATAGTATCACTGAGTGTATGTCTTGCATAACTTTGTGCAGCTCCAGAGCTGCCTGTGTTCGAGCGGCGTAACTGGATGATCCACCTGCATTATATTAGGAAGGAGTTTGAGACGTGTAAAGTGCTAATCCAGGAGCAGCTTGCCGAGAGCAATGGCATGTGTGAATATGCTGTTTATGTTCAGGGTGAGTAATTCATTTTATACCTACAAATTACGTACGGGCTTCCCTAGCCCACTTAAAAGGGTCTATTTCTCCTCTTTCCTATCCCCTCGGGATGTGTGTGGTGCACATATGCGTGGGCACTGACACATTCCCCTGTGAAATTGTGTAATGTCGTTCTCGCCATGAATATGACCTTAGCTGTCGAAATGGCGTTAAACATCTATTACTCACTCACTCACAAATTACATACCTTTTACAAACAGGGTTACTATCCCTGAATATGGCACATTTTACATGTTCAGGTATATACAAAGGAAGGCCCAAAATAATGTGCCCAAGAAAGCAAACTATATGATTATATTTTGTATATTAAAATGTATCTTTTCTTTTCAGCATTGATCTTCCGACAAGAAGGTCGTATCCAGGAATCTCTTGAACTGTTCCAGACGTGTACTCTCCTCAACCCACAGAGTGCAGATAATTTAAAACAAGTAGCACGGTCCCTGTAGGTAACAGCTTTAACCCTTTAAATACTGCATATTTTGTCAGTATGGTGAATAACATTTTCACGAGTAAAGGTGACCGCAGACGGACCAGATTCGGTCGGTAACTAAGGATGTCCGATCAGATCGGGAAGATCAAACATGTTTGATATTTGACTGACTGGATCGGACGTCCCCGAAGATGCCGCCGACCTTACTATCGGCCGATCCAGTCGGCCCCGTCTGCGGCCCCCTTAACGCACCAATGGTGCACTCATGCATCATGCCGATGCCACAGGTTTGATACACTTCTAAAGGTTAGGCATAATGAACAGGTGCAGCACTGCCTACCGTACTTATTGTCGATGCTTTAATGATTTACTTGAAGAAAAAGGCATATGAATCTGGAAGTATCATGGGAGAATAAAACTAGGGGAGTAACATCTACGATTCTGTATTATTGTATAGAACTCTTCCGTTTTTATAGGGAGCAAGAATATGTTGAAAATGATTATGCTTTGTAAGGAATTATCTGTCTACTAGGCATGCCTCTGCTACAACCCTTGCTTGATGTTAATCCATGTCTACTTCAGCTTTCTCCTTGCACGGCACAAGGCAGCTATAGACGTTTACAATGAGGCAGCAAAGATGACAGAACGAGACTGGGTATTACTTAATATACATACCCTGGTATAAAAATAAAGCACAGATTCTTTGAGTAATTTATCTACGAAAGTCAGGTTGGATTTTTAAATTATTAAAAAGAAATAAGGGGAAATGCTGGTATCGAGTTTACAGCTGAAAACATTATTAAACTATGCAACACATTTTGCCTATTGATCCATATGTATACTTTATTGCCGTTCATTCTTAAGAATGAACGGCTATAGGAGGGGACCCATTCTTAAATACAAGCTCTCATAGTGGTGCTTCCTCGCTCTCCATGTATAATCCTGTCATAGGTACAGTATTGAGTATGCCTATACCTGGATTAAAATCTGCAAATCAGTCAAGCATAGAAGTGGTGGCAGTGGTGGTGTTGGTGGACCTGTTATTGTAGACCCTGGGGACAGTGGTGGTAGCCCTAGACACCAGGCAGAGCCATGGTATATAGTATATAGAGCCCCCCCCCCACCCACCTCTGAATGGTGGTGGTGGCTGTGCTCCTGGGGTGGCCCCATACCTGCCTGCCACCACCTCCCCCAGCACCATGTGGTTCTCTTCTGCTGGTGGTGCGTTTCTCAGCACCACTGACTATTAACCCACTAAAGGCCACCTACATGTATATTTATGTATACATGTACACATAAGTATGATGCACTTTTTTAGGAGTTTTAAGTGGCATGATGAATTGATGCACATTTAAACCTTTATGGATGGCATGATGTATTGATGCACACTTAACCCCTTAGGGATGTATTGATGCACACTTAACCCTTTATAGATGGCATGATGCATTGATGCACAATTGAACCTTTATGGATGGCATGATGCATTGGTGCACACTTAACCCTTTATAGATGGCATGATGCATTGATGCACACTTAACCCTTTATGAATGGCATGATGCATTGATGCACACTTAACCCTTTATAGATGTATTGATGCACACTTAACCCTTTGTAGATTGCATGATGCATCGATGCACTCTTAACCCTTTATGGATGTATTGATGCACACTTAACCCTTTGTAGATTGCATGATGAATTGATGCACACTTAACCTTTAGGGATAGCATGATGCATTGATGCACAATTAAACCTTTATGGATGGCATGATGCATTGGTGCACACCTAGACCTTTATGGATAGCATGATGCATTGATTCACACTTAACCCTTTATAGATGGCATGATGCATTGATGCACACTTAACCGTTTATGAATGGCATGATGCATTGATGCACACTTAACCCTTTATAGATGTATTGATGCACACTTAACCCTTTGTAGATTGCATGATGCATAGATGCACTCTTAACCCTTTATGGATGTATTGATGCACACTTAACCCTTTGTAGATTGCATGATGCATTGATGCACACTTAACCCTTTATGGATATCATGATGCATTGGTGCACACTTAGACCTTTATGGATAGCATGATGTATTGATGCACACTTAACCCCGTTAGGGATAGCATGATGCATTGATGCACACTTAACCCTTCATGGATAGCATGATGCATTGATGCACACTTAACCCTTTAGGGATGTATTGATGCACACTTAACCCTTTATAGATGGCATGATGCATTGATGCACACTTAACCCTTGAGGGATGGCATGATGCATTGATGCACACCTAACCCTTGAGGGATGGCATGATGCATTGATGCACATTTAACCCTTCATGGGTGGCATGATGCATTGATGTACACTTAACGCTTTCGGGATGGCATGATGCATTGATGCACACTTAACCCTTTATAGATGGCATGATACATTGATTTACACTTAACCCTTTAGGGATGGCATGATGCATTGGTGCACACTTAACCCTTTATGGATGGCATGATGCATTGATGCACAATTAACCCTTTATGGGTGACCTGCTACATTGATGCACACTTTAAGCATTATAATTAACCATGACAAAATAAATCACCACGGCTATGCCGTGCTTAACTGATTTCCTTAATCCATCAAATACACGCCTCCTAGTTGTTTTCCATGTGTGTCGGCCATCTTTGTTTTAGTAAACACAGGGATCCAGCTCATATATTGTCAATTTTAATCTTCAAAAGTTATCAGATGGATGTTAGTGACCATTGGGACACCTCAACTAGCTAATTTTATTGTTCTCACTATATATCGGCCATCTTTGTTTTAGGAAACACAGGGATCCAGGCCATATATGGTCAACTTCGATCTTCAAAAGTTATCAGATGGATGTTAGTGACCATTGGGACACCTCAAGTACCTAATTTTATTGTTTTCCATGTGTATCGGCCATCTTGGTTTTCGGAAACACAGGGATCCAGGTCATATGTGGTCAATTTTGATCTTCAAAAGTTATCAGATGGATGTTAGTGACCATTGGGAGACCTCAACTACCCAATTTTGTTGTTTTCCATGTGTGTCGACTATCTTTGTTTTAGGAAACACAGGGATCCAGGTCATACATGGTCAATTTTGATCTTAAAAAAAAAGTTATATATGGATGTTAGTGACCATTGGGACACCTCAACTACCCAATTTTATTGTTTTCCATGTGTGTCGGCCATCTTTGTTTTAGGAAACACAGGGATCCAGGTCATATGTGGTCAATTTTGATCTTCAAAAGTTATCAGATGGATGTTAGTGACCATTGGGAGACCTCAACTACCCAATTTTGTTGTTTTCCATGTGTGTCGGCCATCTTTGTTTTAGGAAACACAGGGATCCAGGTCATACATGGTCAATTTTGATCTTAAAAAAAAAGTTATAGATGGATGTTAGTGACCATTTGGACACCTCCACTACCCAATTTTATTGTTTTCCATGTGTGTCGGCCATCTTTGTTTTAGGAAACACAGGGATCCAGGTCATATGTGGTCAATTTTGATCTTCAAAAGTTATCAGATGGATGTTAGTGACCATTGAAAGACCTCAACTACCTAATTCTATTTTTTTTCAATATGTGTCAGCCATCTTTGTTTTAGAAAACACAGGGATCCAGGCCATATATGGTCAACTTTGATCTTCAAAAATTATCAGATGGATGTTAGTGACCATTGGGAGACCTCAACTACCCAATTTTATTGTTTTCCATGTGTGTCGGCCATCTTGGTTTTAGGAAACACAGGGATCTAGGTCATATGTGGTCAATTTTGATCTTCAAAAGATATCAGATGGATGTTAGTGGCCATTGGGACACCTCAACTACCTAATTCTATTGTTTTCCTTGTGTGTCTGCCATCTTGGTTTTAGGAAACACAGGGATCCAGGTCATATGTGGTCAATTTTAATCTTCAAAAGATATCAGATGGATGTTAGTGACCATTGGGACACCTCAACTACCTAATTCTATTGTTTTCCTTGTGTGTCGGCCATCTTGGTTTTAGGAAACACAGGGATCCAGGTCATATGTGGTCAATTTCTATCTTCAAATGTTATCAGATGGATGTTAGTGACCATTGAAAGACCTCAACTGCCTAATTCTATTGTCTCCATATGTGTCGGCCATCTTTGTTTTAGGAAACACAGGGGTCCAGGTCATATATGGTCAACTTGGATCTTCAAAAGTTATCAGATGGATGTTAGTGACCATTGGAAGACCTCAACTACCTAATTCTTTTGTTTTCCTTGTGTGTCGGCCATCTTGGTTTCAGGATCACAGGGATCCAGGTCATATGTGGTCAATTTTGATCTTCAAAAGTTATGAGATGGATGTTAGTGACCATTGAAAGACCTCAACTACCTAATTCTATTGTTTTTCATATGTGTCGGCCATCTTGGTTTTAGAAAACACAGGGATCCAGCTCAAATATGGTCAATTTTGATCTTTCAAAGTTATGAGGTGGATGTTAGTAGTCATTGGGGGACCTCAACTACCCAATTTTATTGTTTTCCATGTGTGTCGGCCATCTTGGTTTTAGGAAACACAGGGATCCAGGTCATATGTGGTCAATTTTGATCTTCAAAAGTTATCAGATGGATGTTAGTGACCATTGGGACACCTCAACTACCTAATTCTTTTGTTTTCCTTGTGTGTCGGCCATCTTTGTTTCAGGAATCACAGGGAGCCAGGTCATATGTGGTCAATTTTGATCTTCAAAAGTTATCAGATGGATGTTAGTGACCATTGGGACACCTCAACTACCTAATTCTTTTGTTTTCCTTGTGTGTCGGCCATCTTGGTTTCAGGAATCACAGGGATCCAGGTCATATGTGGTCAATTTTGATCTTCAAAAGTTATCAGATGGATGTTAGTGACCATTGTGACACCACCACCACCAATACCACCACCACACTACTCCCAACCCTCACACACATTCCTTATTTGCATATTTTAATCCAGGCATAGGTTTACTCCATACTATAGCAATGGGACAGGATTTTACATGGAGAGCGAGGAAGCACCACAATCAGAGCATATATTTAAGTATAGGTCCATTCCAAAGGCCATAGAGTTCATATATAATGATCTTTTTTCCTTGGATCATAATAGGAATATGCACGGCATTACAGCATTGCTGTGTTTACTTTCCTGAAAATATGTTATAGATTAATAAATTGCAAAACACACAACATATGAAGGGCTTTTATATTCCGTATTAAAATAATATTTGTTCTGAAAATTTTGATCTAAGATCATATTAAAAATGTTGTAAATCAATTCTATACTTCTTAGAACATGATATGAATATGCACGGCATTACAGCTTTGCTTTGTTTACTTTGCCGAAAATATGGGATAAATTTCTAATCCGGGAAACGCACTGCAATTTAACTGCTTTTAGAATTGATATTAAACTCAGAATTGATCGTCAAATTTAAATATGAAATCCTAATATCTTGATCATAGATGACAGATCCTAAATTCAATCCTCTCAATTGCATCCTTAACACGGGCCTCTTGATCATAGATCTTAGATCCTAAATTTTCAATTGAATCCTTAACATAATCTCCTAACCATTGACCCCTTGTAGGAGATCGCACACAACCAGGGTGTGTGTTATATGTATATGAAGGACTATGACAAGGCTAAAGAGTGTCTAAAGCAGGCCATCTCATTTGCACGTAACGATCTATCCTATGTCATGCTGGGTAAAATCTACTTGATGGAGGGCGATGTGCACATGGCCATCGACATTTACCGCCGTGCCATAGAGTGAGTACTCTTATCATTTTTTAGGGTTTCCTCCAATTGGTTGTTCCTGTGTTTCTGATACATGTACAATTTTACTGTTGTGTCATATCTGACATAAAATCTTGAGGCCCACTGCAACCTCTAGCGCCTTCCAGAATTCAGGTTGAAGTTTTACATACATGTATATAGACTCTACTTTAATATTACGGGAGGGGCACCCTTTCAGACCTTAGAGTGTGGCTTATATCCTTCTCCCAAACTCAGAGTGTGGCTTAATTAGCTTATACGTGGATGTGGCTTATATGAGCGGCTTTTATGGTTCGTCAGTTAAATGATATAAGTGCTTGACTACTCATCCACTTAAATCAGTTAACCGACGAACCTAAAAGAGCCATATTTTACTGATCGATAACAGAAACACGAAGGCGGGTGTTGAGCTTTTGCCAGATCTACATGTACTATCAGTAGAGGTTATTGTACAAGGACAGAGTTCTATGCGATATATAACACAGATAGCCTTATAGGCTATAGACCCTTTGCAACTCTGTCCAAGTTTAATAACCAGCTTATACCATAGGGTGTATGCAATATACAGAAGGTGTGAATTCCATTGTTTTCTGTGTTCACTGTAGTATAGCATAAGTAGTCCTCTGCATAACTGATATAATGAAATCTGCCTTTCAGATTTTCCCCAGAGAGTCCAGATTTGTTGACAACCCTTGGGCTCCTCTACATGCAGGTGAGGAATTGATAATGCAATATTTTAAAGGCACAAAGAAATATACAAGAACCAGTTTACTTCCCAGGTTTCAGGACAGGGATGTATTTCTAATCAATTTTATTTTCTTGTTAAACCAGGTGGGACAGTATCAAAAGGCCTTTGAACATTTGGGTAATGCATTGACATATGAGCCGACAAATGTGAAGGCTATCCTTGCGGCGGGCAGTATGATGCAGGCTCATGGCGACTTTGATGTAGCGCTCACCAAGTACCGAGTAGCTGCAAGTGAGACGCCAGAGTCTGCCCCACTCTGGAACAACATCGCAATGTGTTTCTTTGGCAAAAAGAAATATGTAGCGGTAAGTGAAAAATAGCTTTCACTAAGTTATACAATGTATGCAAGTATTCAAGGCTACTTAAAGATATATTCACTTATTAGTACCATGTCTGGCACCGTTTGACTGATATTGTGCACTGCAGTCTATACCAATAGTTTTTTGCCCTCGCAGGCCTTTCGGTCCTGTGAATTTCATCATTCTGCAGGCCCGGATCGCTTTAAACAGGACCAAATACCTCAAGATTATTATTATCAGGAAAGGAATAATGAAAAACAAGAATTAACTTGCAATTTTAATCATTTGACTCTTCAGAATTTAACAAAAAGCAACACCTTTTATTTCAGGCTGTAAAAATCTTTAATATTTGACGTGTGCTATAGAGCACTAATGGTCCAGGGTACCTACTATATGAGACTTGTCACTATAGTGACAGTGTGTCCGAGTAGTCAATGGTTAAGCCTATGGAGAATGCATCCATTATCGCTTGTATATTTCATTGGGGAATAACTCCTCTCTTGGCGAGTTATGCATTGCAAAACAGCAGCAGGTCTTGAATAAGGATCCATATTAACCATAAAAAGGCATGAGACATTGTAATTCTCCTCCATTTTGTTATAATCAAGTATATTTGATGGCACCGTAAGTTGATCATCTCGCTGTCCGCCATTTTGGATTTTGCACCTCTCTGCACATGCCCGAACTCCTGCCGGAAGTAGCATTTTTGACAGAAATCAATAGATTCTATCGGTTTAACTTGAAATTAATGAGTTTTTATATGTAATCCATGCATTTTGGGCAATAATGTTAAGGCGGTCTGTGCATGCGTCAAGCCTGTCGGAAGTGCGATTGCAAATATGGCGATCCGAGTTTTATCATAAGAATTCTGTAGAAATTGGACAGGCAACGATTTAAACTACAATATGGCGGTTTTGTGGCGGTACAGGTACCCCACCCCCCTCATATGTAGGAACAAAGCAGTAAATTAATCAGACACACAAAGGATGTAGCTCATATGACATGCCTGATTACTTCTACACCTAATCAGCAATTTCCATAGGAATCAAGGTGTTTTTGATATCGCAAAAAATGATCGTCACCATAGGCCCCATGTTGAAGGCCATGTTATACATATGGCTCTTCAAAAGGTGAGTCAAAAATGGCAGCTCATTTGACAGGGAAAGACATGGCTCACGGACAAGAGATATGTATTGTTGGCGAGATGACATTCCAATCTATCCCTTGGTTTTTTAATAAAATTGATAAGAGGCCTGGATCTACCAATGATTACACTGTAAACTTGGTGATTAGAAATCAGGAAAATTGGCCTCGAACCTGCCGCCAAAGACCCAGGCATAGCCATGGGCCAATAATGGTCATATTTGCAAGCCGTAAAAAACAAAATGTAGCACAAGGTCACTACATTACAGCCAGACATTCGGTTTGGCAGTCTGACAATTCCCATCAGCCCGGCAGTGATTTTGTCGGCAAAAGCCAATGTCTGATAAGTTTTCGTATTGACTGGTACTGACAGGAATGAGTTGCATACAACAGATCCTGACTACCAGGCACCATTTAACAGTTGATGATGTATTCACAGGCTATCATCTGCTTAAAGCAAGCCCCGCAAGCTGTGTACCTGGTCTCATTTAATTGTCATCACATACTTAAATGCTGCTCAAAGTGGTATGATTTGACTGTTGTACTGTATTTACAGGCCATCAGCTGCTTGAAGCGGGCTGTGTACCTGGCACCATTTGACCGTTGTTACATACTTACAGGCCATCAGCTGCTTGAAGCGGGCTGTGTACCTGGCACCATTTGACCGTTGTTACATACTTACAGGCCATCAGCTGCTTGAAGCGGGCTGTGTACCTGGCACCATTTGACCGTTGTTACATACTTACAGGCCATCAGCTGCTTGAAGCGGGCTGTGTACCTGGCACCATTTGACTGTTGTTACATACTTACAGGCCATCAGCTGCTTGAAGCGGGCTGTGTACCTGGCTCCATTTGACTGGAAGGTGCTGTACAACCTGGGCCTTGTGCACCTCACCATGCAACAGTACGCCTCGTCCTTCCACTTCTTGTCTGCTGCCATTAATCTCCGCCCCAAGATGGGACAACTATTCATGCTACTCGCAGGTACAGACTTCTCTTGTTTAAGGGGAGGTGATGGGAAATTAAATGAAAATATGTTGAAGCTGGAAAGGGGGATTTAAATTATTTAGACCCTTCAGGGGTAATATCTTTATTAATCTGAACACAAATCCACCAACAAACACCAAAATAAAAAAACATGTTCAGTATTAGTAATTTTTGACAGGAAAAAATATCGAAATGTGGCCCAAAATGTGTTCTTTACTTTTAGTTGCACTTACTCATTTGGATGACCCAGACAATGCCAAACAGGCATACGAACAAGCTGTTCTCCTTGAATCGTAAGTACCTCACACATATTATTCAGTGCATGATTGGAATAGAAAAGTTCGGGCAGGAATGCATTGTTCCTAAAATGTAGAATGGGAGGAAAATTAAAGATTTTCGTGTTTTTTTTTTGTTCTGCAATACTTCCCACACTACCTGTAGCTTATTTCCCACATTGAAGTCAGGCCATGGCTTATATGCGGGGTTTTAACACTATATGACTTAGTGTCTGTTGATCTGATACCTGGCGAGATATGCACTGATAACAACCAGCATGATGGGGAACAGGTGTTACATAATGTGAGCAAAAGATTCTGCAGTGGAAAGAGGGAATTATCTGATAATCATCCCGTTTGATTCCTACTAGAGCAGCAAAGTTAAAACCCCAATGGTGCTTATAACCTTTGCTATAGATGGGTGTGCAGGTTCATGGATTTATAAACTTTTCAAATTTTATATAACTGACAATCAATTTATAATGCCCTGAATGCTACAAGTAACTGGTGTTTATGTTTTTGTTTATGTTGCAGCCGGGACCCCTTAGTTAACCTTAACTATGCTGTATACCTCTACAATCAGGGCGACCGTAAGGCTGCTACTCGGCAGTTCACACAGTTCGAACAGAAGTTCCAAGCTATCCGCCAGAGCAATCCTACCGATATAGACCCAGAGGTGATGTAATTTTTATCAGTTTATTTATTCATGTATTTATTCCTTAGCAGTTTTTCATAAAATATGAATGTCATAGAAGAAAAAATTCCAAGATGTGAATTCACATCTACCCGAAGTTAAAGTGGGTCTATCACCAAGGATCTATGGCTTGCACACTAAGTCCCCACCAAATTAAAACATTGGTCTATGCATTTCCTGCACCTAATTTTCCATAGACAAAATATTTTTCAAATGAAAATAAATTTCCATTTGAAAAATATTTTGTCTATGGATTCCACCCGCATCATTTTCTGGAAATTTTTTTTTTTTTTTTTTTTTTTTTTTTGCCAAGTCCTTACAGTGTCAACCAATAAAAGGTACAGCAACAGCAGACCACTCATTGGATAGGCAAGGGTCTCCAGATTTGCACATTTCATTGCCTATGCTGAATTTATAAGCCAGAATTCTAGTAGACATATATTTGAGAAAAGGAGCAAAAAAAAAAAAAAATTGCCCTCTTCACATCTGATATTAAAAATCCATAGACAAATAAAAAAAAATTTTGAAAAATAAAATTAAAATTTCGCCCTCCCGCTCCACTTTTCAAAAATGAAAATCCATAGACCAATTATTTCATTTGGTGTGGCCTAAGTTTGAAATGAATGTTTGTACCCATTGGTAAGAAGCTGGTTTTATGTACGATAAATCATTGATGCATGCCCAACAATAACTTCATCTTGGTAAATACAAAATGTACTAATAGGTGTGTTTTACTGATTTCTGGTTGTAGATTATAGAGATGAGTAACAAGCTGGGTCCAGCACTGCAGGTCGGTGAGAGCCTGGTATGGAAGGGAGCGGATGCACCCCCACCAGCTTCATACACTGCACCTAAAGGCCAAAGGTATTATCAAAATCTATGTTTAAGCCTTACTTAATCCTCATCTACATGTACTTAAAGAGAAAATTGTAAAAAAAAAAAAAAAAAAAAAAAAAACGAGGCGAGCAAAATCCATTGAAAAAAAGATCATATGAAACATTATGTGGACCAATATGTTCTTTTTATGTGACAGACCTAAATCACATTTTCCTCACCCCGTGGTGAAAACGGAGTTGAATAGAATTAATATGGGAATTATAAATGAATGCAAGGAACAATGCGTAGCTGTCATACAGTGTTTACGTCAGCAGCAGATGTGGCATGGTTAATCAAAATTCAGTATCAAGTTCAATAGATAAGATTAGCAACAAAAGTCATATCAGTGCGATCTTTAGCTCATCTGAATGATCATAATATGGTAAGCGGCATGAGAAAATTACTTTACTCGTATACCATTATATGAGCCTAGCAGTCTTGGCAAATGGAATTGGCTACAAAATATTCTAATGCTTTGAGTATTTGCACTTAAATTACAGGGATGGACCGGCCATAGCAGGTGTCCAGCCAGGGCGGAGTGCGGAGAGCGCATTAGCTAACGCACCACCCCCACCTTCTCACAACCCAGGACAAGAGAACTTCCATCAAAAATCAGACCGGACTGCTGTACCCTCCTAATATATACAAAAGTTCTCAACAAATTCTCACAATATTTATATCAAAGATAACAATGGGAGGGGAGGGACTGTATTTGACGGGCATGCCTTTCAAATGATATGTGGTTGGGTTGTTAAGGATGGACTAGCTGTTTTCCATCAATGCATGGTAAAGCTATTATGTATATATCATACATTGTATTTGATATAATATTTGAGATGATACTCTACTTTGTTGTAAGGGACATTGGAAGAGGTTTGTAGCTAAGTCAAGAACATTCCATACAATTTGTATCCCGTCCAATTACCCCTGAATACTCAATGGGTATTGAGTGCAGAGAAGTAACATGGTCGACCATGTTGTAAATATAAATTATGATTTTTTTACAGTAATATATGTATAATTTTGTTGAATATCCGTCCATTCATTGGCCTACTTGAGTCATGAAAAGTAAATATTTATACAATGTATAGTGTATATGACAACAAAAATCCGTCCACATTATACTGAAGTGTTCGCATCTAAAAACTATGTACTCCAGGGATAAAACACTAACACTGGCCTGGTAGCCAAAGGCCAGTTATTTTCTAGATTTCCTTAGGAATTGGCCATTTGTTTGATAGAATATTTGATGGTATATATAGTTGTATACTAGACTACTGGCCCAGGTAGCCCAAGGCCCAACATATTTTGCTCAGAGACCCACACTTTCTGGTTTCTATCGAGTTTCATTTTTGTAACATTATAAACACATAATGAGCACATGCTATACATTGGAGAATATATTGTAATAAGTCTAATGTAAAGGTATATTATATGTGTGTCCCGCAAAACACTGTCCATTGTGTACATAATAAAGTCAAAATGTACAAAGTAGTTGTTAATATAATAATTTTGAAGAAGGTTGGTAATATTTTACACTAAGGGACCATCCATTCATTACGTACGCACTTTTTGGACAAATTTTGACCCCCCCACCCCCCTGTTGTACCATGTATGTATCGGACCTACCCCCTCCCCTGCATACATACTGAAGTTGCTTCACCCCCACCCCCTCACCCCTATAGGGGCAGTTCATGGAGGGGGATGGCCAGAATTCGCACTCATGTCAGGGAGATTCGATGAAAACGAGTAATAATATATGTATAAAATTATGATAAGCTATTAAAGGTGTGTTGCTTGCCAAATATTGATTGTTTCCATGAAAGGCAGTTAAAATGGCCCCAAAATACCCATGAATGCGTACATAATGCGTATGCCAAAATAGTCCTGGACCCCCCCCTCCCCCTGTACGCATCTGGACCCCCCCCCTTAGTGCGTACGTACTTTATGGATGGTCCCTAAGCTGATGAAGGTTACATCCAGCAAGCTATACATGTAAAACCCCAATGTAGAATGTCCATAGACATTCATGATATGCATGCTGCAATGACCCGACCCTCTTCACACTCCAGCCTTGATGTGTGAATACCGAACTATCACTATTGAGCGTTAATTGACAACAGCAAAACATGAAAATGTGTGAATGCCAACTGAGAGGTGTGAAAGTTCGAGGTGTGACTGACAGCGCTCCCTTGAATAATGCATTTAAGATATGGATCAATATTGGCCCAAACAGAGCTTGTCTGCGTGCATTTACCAAGGGAAATCAGTATCGATTGCCTGAGGACCAGAAGAACACCAAATAACGTAGGCCTGTCTTGTCATATTTGCCATAGAATCTAACTTGGGTGGGGTAGGGGGTAGACGTTTCAGGTAGTAAGGCTGCATACAATTGATTTCAGCTTTGTGGATACCGCTCGCACTCTCTAAAAAACGGCTGCATCCCTTCTTTTTTTTCCCATTAAAAATGAGTCCAAAAATGGCCGCATGTGAAGAAAAAAAACACGTGATGTAAATTTTTTCTAAGAAGTAAACTTTAAGAATTGAAAAGAAAAAATGTCCTCCTACATCCACAGGAAAAAAAAGCCTCCCTCCCTCGCCCTCTTTTCGCAAGGAGTATCCGCAAAGCCGACAATTATTTGTATGCAGTCTAAATATAGAGGAAGTACAGAGAATTGGGTTATTGGGCTTTTTATTATAAGTCCGGTCAAGTGGTAAGATATGTAATATTGATCAAGTCCAGTGAAATGGTAGGACATAAGATAATTTAATATTTATCATCATTATGAATTTAAATTTAAAAAAAAAAAGAATAAATAAAAAAGACTGTGCATTACATTGGAGGATTGGTATAGGACAAGGGGCTAAAGGTTTTTTTAGACATACACAAATTTTGTACCGAAATGTACTGAAACCATTGTAATATGAAAGGTTATGTTGTATAACCAGAAAGGTGAAAAAAAAAACTGCAGGAATAAAAGCGGATGACCTTTTCATCATCAAAAGAAATGAAGTATTAAAAAAAAAAGGGGGGGGTGCAGAGATGCCACTTTTTCTGGCTTACCAGGGATTCCTGGTTTTGATTCCAAGATTTCTGTATTAAATTACATGAACTTCCTGGTAAAATGTGTCCAAAGTCCAGGTTTTGTCAGCCAGTGAGTGGCATCTCTGGGAGTGGCAGTTTGACGGATGGAAGTAGACCCACCCCACCACCACCAGTGCATGTAAAACCACGAAAAGTCCACGAATAAAGTGAAAAATACCTCCCTCCCACAAAGACACTTTCACTGAAAAAAGGGATTAAGAACTAGAAAATAGTGTCCAAATGCCAGACCTTGCATGTCAGTAGACTAAATACCAAACTGGTGTGACATTTGGCAGTACATATTGGCAGACATCCCAAGTCTCCCTCCACCCCATGTCCAGGTGTTTCCATTCGCCGCTCGCAACAGGCCCTCTTGTTCTCTTCACTATGTAGACACTGATAATTCTTACACCACTTTATCACTGCGTCTAGTCGATAATTTGGTTCAGATTCATAGGCTATCTTCTGCTTGAAGAATCTTACTCTGGGATATCAAATGCTAGCACCTGTTTTCTATTACATTGTAGTTATTTTGGCGATTTCTTCCATATTTTGAAAGTCGGTATGTATCAATTAGCCAAGTGATATTATTCCGAGGAATGCTAATTATTTCTAATGGAATCCTAGAATAGAAGTGAGGTTAGAATGTCAGTGTGTCCCTAATAGAAAAAGGCTACTTCGGCCTATCACCAAAGATACCAAGTATACTTTCAAGATTTGAAGATGTCAGAAAAGGTGGGAACAGCTTATTGGATAGATGGTAAGGAGTTGCCGAACCTTTAGTTCCAACAGATGCCGTGGCCACAATACTGACAAATTTTAAGGTGTTAACACTATCACTGGTCTGGTGGGCCAATGACCAGTAGTTTTGGCAGCGGGATAGTGGTATTCTCTAGATCGTATTTGAAATTAGCGATTTTGCTAGCAGAATATTTGAAAATACATTGCTATACACTAGACTAGGCCTAAAATGTTATAAGGTAACGTTCAACAATTACGTCACTGCTTGGGGGGGGGGGGGGGGGGGCTTTAGGTTCCTTTATATGTTCCATACAAAAACCGTGACAAGCGGGTGGGTGGGTCCTGAAAAATGCCTAAATAACAGTGACATAATTGTTGAACGTTCTCTAATGCAGTAGGATTACCACTTTGAGGAATACCTCCTGCAGGCTATTTACAGCAAAGAGTGCAGCATTAGAATAGAAGCATTAGTTAATCATCAGTACAATGACTTCCAGTCCTCCTGAAGTTTCTTTAAGGACTGTACCGGTGATGTCATTCACTGAGACAATAGGAGTCCTAAACATTATGGTCAAGCAGCGATCATTGCCTCAAAATAGCTTTATTCACTGTTTCTGTAGGGGGCCATCCATAAATGACGTCACACTTTTTTTGACCATCTACCCTCCCCCCCCCCCCTTTTTGTCACACTTTTACTATAGAAATGTATAGGACGCATGGACCCCGCTCCCCCTGACGTGTGACGTCATTTATGGATAATCCCCAGGAGGTGGGGGTCTTTAATACATGATGCTACTTTAATAGAGGGGGGGGGGGTTATTACCAGCTGGGGGGGGGAGGGGCTAGATGGATTTTTGTGGATCGGCAGATTTTTTCCGACACCCCCACCACTCTGACAAAAATGATTGCGATCCCCCCCCCCACTAAGAACCGGTTTTGCAAAATGACCCCCCCCCCCCTCCTCAAAAAAAAAATCCAAAAAATCAGATACATGTGTGGAATGACATGTCACAATGGGTTTTTGAATTGCCTATGTTTAGTTTTGACCCCCCCCCCCAAGTGTAAAGGTTTATTGGGTTACCCCCCCCCCCCCCCCACCAAGGGGCTCTTTTTCAAAATGACCCCCCCCCCCCTATATCTAACAATCCCCCCACCTGGCAATAAATGACTCGTCCATAAGGGGCTGTGTACAAATGACGTCATGCAGAAGGGGGGAGGAGGGGTTAGGCCCGGCATGACGGAATTAATTTTCCCTATACACCTTCAGCATTGCAAAATTGGCAAAAAAAAACATGACGGGGGGTCAAAATTGTGTCAACGAGTCCGTAAATGATGAATAAGGATGAATACAGACGAATCAGGAATCCAGTTTGATATCCACTTTATTCATAGAAGTCCACGAGGTATAGTTGGTGATACAGTATAAAGGTGCCCAACAGTGTCCAAGCCTAGCCCTTGAGCCAAGGGCCTTGGTCTCACGTGAGTGTGTGAGGTGTGAAGTATGAAGGTGGAAAGATGAGTGAGCTGCTCCCTCCACAGGTATTTGTAGTAGGAGCTGCTCACCCAGCTCATCCTAAAAATAGTATCAGGTGAGCTAAATATAGTAACTGGGGAACTCCAGTGCAGGTATGTAGGGGGGATCCCAAACATAGCACTGGGGTTCACAGAGTTCAGTGTGGTTCTAAATATAGCTGCTGGGAACTCCCGGTATGCTGTGAGCTGCTCATGATCAATGGGCATGTCATCCAGCAGGAGGAGTTGTTTCTAAACATTGTCTGCTAGGAATTTCCAGCATGCAGTGGGCTGCTTGTGATTGACGGCGTATCCTCCAGTGGGAGGAGGCGGGGTCACTGAGTGCAGTTGACGCCGCCAGCCTTTGGTCTTTGGTATGGTTTGGCTTGTGGGTAGACTCGGACACTGGGTTACATGGTAGAGTCAAGGTGAAAAATAAAAATGATAAGTACAATACCCATAACGGTCTACTGACAAATCCCCACATTCCTACTCGATTCCACGCGAGGTTTTAAGGAGGAAGTTCGGAGAAAATGGTCTACTGACAATATGTTTGATGTGTAATAATAGGTATTACATCTTATCATTTAAGTTGAAAGTTTACAGTATTAAGGAGATATTTAATATTGGTTTTTGATTGAACATGAATAATTTATAAACAGTACAAAACGAAACTGTGCCAAAGAGGTGTTGTTTGTAATTTTGACAAGAAGAATATGAAAAATTCAGGTCGTGGTAGGATACGAGGGCTGGATTATTTATCTAGTACTAAAGTTCACACAAGGATAGAGGAATAAAAACTATCCTAAAACATGCAGTTATTGGCTTTAAGGCAGACCTTGAGGTAGACACGTTAATACTGAAGTTTGTTTCAGTACCGGTAGGCACTTATTATTTAGGTCTTGAGCCAATATACAATACAATATAATAAATAAAGACAGAGGTAAGGTAATTGATGACTGGCAAGTCGATCAATCATTCCTTATAATACTGGTAAGGCTTAGGGAGTCTGAAGGCTTTTAGGTGGTATGTTTTAAGCAATTTTCTAAAAAAAAAATTTTGGATTTTTGGTCTTTTATTTATCTGTAGAAGTTTCTGTTAATTTTGTAGAAGGTTTGTCTTAGTCAATGGAAAATTTAGCATGTTTAGCCTTCAGTCTACCTGGGGTTATCATTTGCTGAAAAAGGACAAGGTTAATACAAAAAAAATAAATGGTGGCTCTGGCTGATATTTGGATTGGATCTTAGTTGATCCTGCAAAAATACTGGTTGCCAGCGCTTCCTTGTAAAAATTTTTAGAAAAATATAAACTAGCTAAAACCCATAAATATTTGACATGGTTGGGTTTGAAAAAGGTACAGTGTGAGAGAAAAAGAACTTTATGGCATCTTAAGATCACAAAAACCTGCTGCCTGGCTTGTGTTCTTCATAATGTTCTTATAAAGGAAGATAAATGTAAAAATGCAGCGTGTTTTCATGGTTATGTATCATAGCCTTATGCAAACAAGAAAAACTGGCTTTGAAAATCAGTTGACTAGGCTGACTGAGTCAGTGTTCATAGTGTCCATGGGCGGTCGGTGAGTGAAGTGTGTCTCTACACTTTTATCCATGATTTTAAAGACAGTCTCAAAAATAAATAAAATAAATAAAGGATGGTTATTGAAATTATTTTCTCCTTCTATGGCGACTTTGGTTTACAAGACCCTTTGGTGGTGGGTCTTGGTGGTTAAAGACGTTTGGGTTGAGGGAGCGACCTAGTGAGGGTCTTCTCCTGGATCTGGGTTTTTTGGTGTTGGGGACAAAGTTTACAATTTTGCTGAAATGCATTCTGCTAGGCTTGCCTGAGTCAGGCTGCAAATTCAGATCGGAACTGTATGCAGGGTCCATGTTTATTGGTTCTGCTGAGAGGGAGGTGCTAGAGTCACTATCCTCCTCAGATGAAGCTTGGTTAATTTTGGGTAGGGGTCTCCAGACCTGGGTCGAGCCAATTGTTTTGAAAGTTTCTGGTCTATTGTCTTTGTTGATACTGCATGGGCAGCTGTAGCTGTACATTAGGTGGGGACAATTTGTTCCCAGGGTGGCGAATCTAGTAGGTGGCCCTATTGGAGAGCAGACTCGTGTGCTCCAATGGGGCAGGCCGGTTGGGATGGGCGTGCCTGGCCTGCTGCTGGAAACTCCTGCTGGCCTGTCAATACGGTCTCCGCCTCCTCGATTAGGTCGTTGGCCTCTGTATTGAAAAACAGAACAAGAGAAGGGGGGATTTTTAGTTATAGGGTCGATCATAGTGCATGGATCACAAGGCGACCAACAAAAATACCAAATTGACAGGTAAGGCAGTGAATTAGGCAGTGCATACTGATGTGCAGTGTCACCGAGCCGGTGTAGACTTATGGCAAAGGTGAGCGGGAAACTGGAATATCCAGGGTCCAGGTTAGTTCTGCTGCGCGGCGCGGGTAGCGCCACCGCATGGGGATCTGTTCTTATTTAGTTCATGCGAGAAACATTGGCTGGCGCCACTGAGCTGGCGTTTGTTCAGCGTTCGTGTAAGGACATGGTCAAATGGCATGGTCAATGGTGTAGACTTGCCATGGACTCATTGGGTTCATGTGTAAGGGTTGTCTCAACTTTGGGTTAGGTGATTCTGGGTCCCAAAGGTGGGTTTGGTTGGCTGGAATTTTGAATTTTGATGATGCGCTTTTCGAAAAATAGGTCCAAAAATTAACTTTATGCTCCCGTTTTGGATCCTGATATAAAAGGGAGCGGAGGCTATTTTGGGATCAGAGAGGCGACCGAAGTCTTATTGGGAGATACCCTTAACTTTTGACGGCTAAAAAGGGAGGACATTTTGATTCGGGATGATTGTTCGTGCCCGACTTGTCACCATGCCTTCGGGATTGGTTGTCCTGGCCATAGTGGCCGTAGGCTACTTCGGGTTAGTACTGACATGAGAGCTGATTTTGAAATTTGAGATGGTGAGCAACTCATTAGTGCGCCGGTGGTCTGACACTGTGCTGTTTCTTATGTTTTAGTGTCGTGCTTCTGTGGGTTATCGTGGGGTGGTCTCCTCCCCACTGCCACCGGGTCGTTGGCCCTTTTGATGGCCCGGAGGGAGGCTCGAGCGGGCCCTGCACCGTTTTTGGTTAGAGTGGACGGTATGTATAGTCTTAATTTGCTGAATTTTTGGGTTGCGGTAGCTGGGGTTTTATTGAAGTCGGGTTAGGTAACTTAGGCTGGAAAGAAAAAGAAAATTTTGGAATCTGGAATTTTGGCATGAGTGGTGGCTTTTTATAAGTGGGGATATTGATTCTGATTTCAGAAATTCGGTCGTAGGCGGGCGACGGGTATGATCTTGAAGGATCAGGTCGCGATGATCTATGGTAGGATGATTGATGGAGAACGATGAAGAAGAAGAAGAAAAATCAGAAGGTGGCACTGCCAAATGCGGATATATGATTGAACTGTGATTTGTGCAATGAGAAAACTGTGATAATTAATATATGCCAGAGCTTGATTCACTGTGATAATTCTACGCCAATAATATACTTGAAAGTCCACCACCATTTAGGAGTTATGTTGTTTATTCTGGGCTTCCAAATTGAAAGGTCGGGCTTTCAAATCTCATGCGGGGTGGTATTGTTAGCTTGGGTCTAAAACAAGTCTAGTGATATTGCTAACACGTGCTTATGTTATTGTTTTGACGCAGATATTGAGTGCGGGTGTCCTGACTGACGTTAAGTTGTCATGCCAACGTGGGAAAAATGAAAGAGAGCTGACGATGGGGAGGCCGACGGCAGTGGTGAGACGCAGCGCCGGCGTTCTGACGCAGCGTTTGGCGGGGAACCAGACGCGACGTCAGAAGCAAGATGGCGACGTCTCATCGTGCAGTGGGCCTTCACAGTGAGTCGAAATAACTGTGTTATTGTGGGTCGAAACTGTGCTATGGTACTGGAGATGTTGTTAAAAAGGTTTTAATTGTGGGTGGTGTCGGTTTTAGAGCTATTGAGGATGGGGATGATCCCCACATGAAGGTGTTAGATGGGGCTATCCGGTGGATTGGGCGACCGGGAGAGTCCATTACCAGGTTATATGGGGGGTGGCCGGCGGTTAATTGATCCCCACATGAGGATCAAAAGTAGGTTTCTGATGAAAAACTTACCGCTGGTTGATGTTGAGGGTGGTGTGAGCATCATCTCCGGTGGTTTGTACATGTATTTGCCCGTTTTTGGCTGATGCCGGAGTGGGGTGTACTTAGTGAGCTCTGCCGGGGAGTCATGGCGATCAGCTGGCCAGGACTCACAGGGTAGCTGTATGGCTGAGTCAGTGTCACTAGAGGCCAGTTGGAAATCGGGCTGTCCTTCTGAAGAGATGACCACTGTCATGTGGTGGGCTCCCTTCAAGATTCTGTACAGTGGTATTCTCCATAGAAGTGGTACCGGAGGATAGCGCTGCAGCGGGATCTGCCGGACTTGTCCCCCGATCATCGTCCTGATGTCGGACTTCCAATGGAGATCCAAGTGTCTGCCTAGGGGTGCTGTAAGGCGGGCTGGGGAGACCTTAGGGGCTGTGATGGTGGGTGCCCAGAGATTTTGTCCATAGATCATCTTGCCAACAGTGAAATCAAAGGTTTGACCGTTAGCATGAATCTTGGCCACAATTGAAGGTGTCCTGTGGCTGTCCTGTTTGCAGTAGGGCCAGTGTCGCAGGCACCTCTTGGCGGTACTCCATGTGATGTATAGGAGGGTTGCCATTAAAATCCAGGTGAACATGTCCTGGTAGCGGTCAGGCAACTGTACAAAATCTAGATCGGTGTCTGGGGTCGTTTGTGGGGCTGGCCAGTTTTTGTTAGCCTGGCGTATCAGATCTTTAAAACGATCCCAACTCTCCGCATTAGCCATCTTGGGTGTTCGGGTTGCTGAGACTAGTGTGATAAAGCGCGCCAACTGATTGACACGAAGGTGGTTTTTAAGGGTTAATGCGCAGCAAAGTAGTGCCAGGAGGGGTGATACTAAGTGTATCCAGGGTGAGAACTGGAGGTGATATCCCAGATGCATCAGGGAGTTGGTGGATAGGAGGGCGGATTGGTCCTTAAGTCCCTGTGCGGCTCTTTTAAGGGTTAGGGTGTCTTGGAAGAGGGGTGCTATTTTTTGATTGTGTAGGTGTTTCAATTTTTCAAAATTGGGCAGGTGAAGGGTCTGGGTAGTGGTTGCCATGGTGATGCCAGAAACATTGGCTGGAGGTTGACCAAAATGTCGCCACAGTGGTAAATTAAAATAGGCCTTTGATATGGGTTCTAGGGTGAAATTTTGGGTGCAAGATAAATCAGAATTGGTTAAAATCATGCCGGCATTTTTAATGGAGCACAGGCATGGGACTGAGATGACTGAGTATGCGCTATTTTTAATTTCGACTTGGCCTGAATCTGTGCATTGGAGCATGGAAGTGGGATGGTCAGTTATTAATAGGAAAGTGCTGTGAGATAGGGGTTGGATAAGATTTGGTATGGGTGCTGCCATGTGTGCTTTAAAACTGCAGGTATGGTGCACCGCCTCTGGTAGATCTAAAAATAAGGATAGAGTGCATGTGGGGTGTGTGGCTGACAATAGGGGTAGGGGTAGGTTACAGCTGATAAGGTGGCCGAGGTCACACATATCCAGGTCAGCTTGTGTAAACTGTATGTAGTGTGAGTGGGTCTTGGACATAGCCAAGTAGCCGGGAAGTGGCTCCACCTGGGTGTGACCTACTGACTTAGTGTCGGAGGTGTCGAAAGGTACGGGGAAGGTTTCTATTCTAAATATAGAAAAGGTGCTTCCCCCTCTGGTTATGGGTACTGGTATGGTTATTAACAGGCTCGAGTTATGGCTCCAGTGCACATGAACTCGGCGCTGATAATAATAACTTATGGGTAGGCCCTCTAAAATAATGCCGTGGTGTGCCTCGTGCAGGAGGCTGGATAAATTGTTTAAACCTAAACTGAGGTCGTCTTGTGTGATGATGGATTATGGTAGGGTGCCCTCAAGTAGATTATTAATGGTTAAGAGCAGATTTTCCAAGTCGCTTTGGAGGTCAATTAAAGACTCTATTTGAGAATTTGCTGCTGTGAATAACATGGAATAGAAGGTGTCTTGTCTGGATTGGAGTTCTAATTTTTATAATATTGATGAGATGTTAGAATTTAAATGCTCTAATTTTCCGGAAATAAAAGATAGAGCATCATCAGTGTCATTTTGGAATTTTGAGAAGATGTTGACAGAATTGTAATTAAATTCCGAAATATTTAACAAGAAATGTGTGGCTAATTCTACCACGTGCATTTTGGTGGCTAACTTTTTATCCAGGTCAGACATTTCAGAATTCAAAATATCAATTTCTGGTTGAGTCCCGAGGCCTATTGAAGCTCTTAAAATGTCACCAATGACTTGGCCGGGGGCATTTCTGGCTTTTCTGACGTTTGGAGGGGAAATCAATTTTGACAAGGTTTCTAGTGTTGTTTTTGACTTGGAGAATAGGCTCTGTATCATGTTATCTAGGGCATGGGCTGTGTGCTTAATGTACTGGGGTGCATCAGTGCTGATGAGTGGGCTGAGTAGTTCTGGCTGACTTAGGTTCTGGTCAAAGGTCAAGTTAAGGCTGAAGGTCAATGGATAGTCCATGTAATTGGCTAGTAGTGTTTGGGGTAACTTGGTAAACAGTGCGCCATAGTTGGGTCTGAAGATGGTGTTCAGATTGGTGTCTGATGTTGAGGTGCAGCCGAGGAGCAGATGTAAGAAAATACAGACTGCTAGGATGGCTGCTGCTCTAGAAAAATGAGAAAAAAATTGAAAATTTTGAGGATTTTGACAATTTTGATGGTGGGGTTCACTTTAAAAATAACATTAGCTTAGTCACAAATGGGATGTTAGTATGGTCAAGTATTTACAAAGGTTGGGGATTCTGTGGGCGGTAGGGTTGTTGTCACATGAGTGGATTTATGCAGATGGACTGGTGCCTGTTGTCGTTGTCAGGGGCGGTACACGTGCTTGAGCATGAAACCTGTTTATCTCGAAAACAGCAAACTGGAATACTAGGCTGGCTGTATTCCTTATGGCCAATTCGCGTCCAATTCTGGAGTATTGGCGGGGTAAGTCCCTGAGGGGCTGTTCTGATGCTAGAAGCGTGCGAGCACATAAGAGTGCTATGTATGATGCAGATCTATGGTTAAACCTGCCCCATGGAGGCCGGCGGGGATTATCCCCAGCTACAGCGACCATGAAGGCTTTTATGGTTGCTGCTATGGAGTGATTGCTCATGTCCAGCTCCTGTCTTAGCACAGGGCTGCTGAGGTAATATTTAATATCTTCCTGGGCGAGGAAGGTGATGAGGTGTTGCTGTTCCATGATTATGCTCCTAATTTCAAAAGGATCCATGAGATCACTCCTGATCCCATGTGGTCCAAGGAGGCTGTGTATGGTCCATGTAGCATTTGGGCCGTGCTTATTTGCCGGTGGGTCCAGGCTGAAGTCATAAAGGAAAAAGGGGGTCTAAGTGGGCTGTAAATGGGGGAGAGGTAAAGGTGGGGAAATTGCTTGGCTGAAGAGGTTTAGTAAATTGGATTACCAATGTTAAAAATTATAGGATAGTGGAGAAGTTCTTCCACATTTTACACACACTTAAGGCTCACACCGCCATTGGTTAATAGGGGTACCTGGGCACCATGATAATAAAAGTACTATCATGTACAATGCTAGAACGACTGTTAAAAATCCTAAATGCTAAAATAGACCCATAAGATAGTCCTACCTGGGCTGGTTGCACGATGGGTCTGCCATGGTCCCTTTCCAGACACTTGTTGCCGTGTTTAAGGTGTAGTGGTATTGGTTGTGGGTTGTGTTGTGATCAGATGTGGGTGGGCAAGCGCTTATAAATCTGAGACTGAGTTTGGCTACTTCCCAGTCTAAGATCTCCCATAGGTGGTATGTCTTGCCCTGAGAGGGGCGTAGGCCAAATATTATTGGTGGATGCAAGGGGGGTTGATCGGCCCCTTATGCAAATTAGGGTTATCCTGGCCTGGATTGGTTGATGGTGAGATATTGTTTAAAAATAGAATATTGGGAAGCTTGGCGGGGGTGTTTATCCCTAGCCAAGGTGATATGGTCACTATGGCGACCCTGTGGGGTTTTTAAAGACCTTGAGGGTGGCGCGTTATTGATTTGTATATGTGCCACCACAGCACTTAAGGGTTGGCGGAAACAGTGGTGTAAACATGGGATACGGGTGTCAGAGATCCATCTTCCTACAATATGTTTATCATTGGAAATAGTGGTCTTGAAGTGGTAACAAGCCGTCGCATGTGTGTATTGAAGTTTATACACAAACCGAGGATACAGCGCTGCCTTGGGCGGTCGGTATGTGGCGTGTGTAACCTAACCTAATTATTTGATAATCCATTTGCCAGTGTTTGGCGTTCCACTTAGAAAAGGGTAGGTGTGTTTATATACAGTTAATCAAGGCGGTGTTGAATTTGGATGCATAGGAATTTTTATGGCTGTTAGTATAAATAGGTTGGGCGTTGGTCTGTGACTGTTGCTGTCAGTGTGTTTAAGTGGTTGGTGTATTAATGGTTGATTAATTTGGTTGGGGCGCGTGGCGCCTGTGGGGATTAAAGGAGGGTTGTTTATATGGGTGCTTGGTGTGTGACACAACGTCTTATGATCTATAATGGACGCTTAGAAATTTTTCTTGATTTTCTGGAGGGCATGGGGCTGAAGGAGATTATTCCCTTTTTGGCTGGCCTTCCTCTCTTTTTCTTTGTTTTGTGAGTTGTGAGACTCACATTGGAGGGGTCGTCTTGGTCGGGGTCGTGAAGTGAGCTTGTGGGCCCTGATTGTAGCCTTTTTATGATGGCTTTGGCGCTAGCTCTTGTGATTGGTCTCCTCAGCCTTGATACATGTACTGATTTCTTCAGTACTTTTCCATCTTGTAGCCTCTTTAGAATAGCTGTAACTGGTGAAGTCATCCTCATTATGATGTAGGGGCCTGAGTATGTGGGTTGCAACTTTTTTGATGTACTTTTGACTAGTAGGGTGGGTATATGTAAATATACCAATTGGCCTGTGTTATATGAGCTGAGTTCTGCTGAAGTGTCATGTCTGGCTTTCATCTTTTTGTGAGCAGAGATCATGTTTTCTGCAGCTTTCATTTGAATGTCATCCCTAAACTGTAGTAGGCTGGTCATAATTTTTCAGCTTTAATCAAGGACAAAGCTGCTTCAGTTGGTAGGTGTGTCTGCTTGCCAAAGACTAACAAATTTGGTGAGTAGCCTAAGGCGCTGCTTATAGTATTATTAATACTGAAGACTACAGCTTGCAGGAAGGTTGACCAGTGTTTTTGTGATTTTGATACAAAGGCTCTGAGGGATGATTCTATGGTTTGATGTTGGCGCTCACAGAGACCTTGAGACCTAGACCAATGTGCACTTCCTGTCACATGTTTAATGCCGAACTTTTCGCAGAAATATTTGAATAATTTTGAGACGTATTGCTGGGCATTATCTGTGTTCAGTACTGAGGGAGTGCCATGGATACATATGACTCTTTGGAAGAAACCAAGTGCTACAATTGCAGCCGTATTTTCTTCACTTGTCCAGGCAGTTACATGCCTGGTGGCATGGTCGGTCACCACATGTATGTAGTGAGAGCCATCAGCGGCCTTGGAAAAAGGGCCTATTGTGTCCATGGTGACATGAGAGTATGCTGTGAGTACTGGGTCACGTAGTTTCATTGGAGTTTTCAGGTTTTTGGGTCTCTTTTTGGTGGTCAGGCATGTGTGGCAAGTACCGCAGAAGTCAAAAACTTCTTTAAACATTGATCTCCAGTAATACCTAGCCCTTATGGCTGTATAGGTTTTGACTGGACCTAGGTGTCCACCTAGGGGAGAGCAATGGGTTGCTTCCACTAAAGATTCTGTCCACTTTTCTGGAATTACAATTTGCAGTGTGGGCTCTAGGGTTTTACCCAAGTTGGTATCAGTAATTCTAAAGAGGACTTCATCCAGTAAGATGAATTGGTCGTGGTTACGTAGTATTTGATTCATTAATCCTGAGTCGTGTGGCAGGCTACCTTTTTCAATGTAGTTTGCCATGGAGGATGCAAAAAGGTCTTCTTTTTGGCTTTTAATCAGTGTTTCTCTAGAAGGTGTTAGGGATTGGTGTTTACAGATTTCCTGAATTGCCCTTTCAGCTAGAGGTAGCACACGGCGGGAGAGCTTAGCTCTCTTGGCGTTTGCAGCTTTGATGGAGACCCTAGGTGACCTAGATTTGGCGGGCCTGCCTCTGGGGCGAGGACTGCTGCATTTAGGCTTGAGTGGGCGGGTCTTTTTACTGGGCGCTGATTGGCTGGCTGCTGGGGGTGTGTCGTCCTGGGACTGGGACTGTGCTCGAGTGAGTACGCACAGGTCAGGATTCACACCTTGCTGCCTTTCTGGGGTGCCCTTTCTTGCTATGACGCCTTTTGGTGGTTTATTTGTGCTTCCCCAAATTTTGCCTCCTTTTAATATTGATCTAGGAGGTCCCAAACAGATGGGATTATTGGGGATTGGGTCGTCTGATCTGAAAACCTTTGTCATGGATATATCTGAAAATTGTACCCTCTTTGGTGGGAGGATAATTTTTCCTTGTGATCTAATTGGTATTGGATCGTCAGAGCCAGGGGGATATTTTCTTCTGGACAGGCAATCTGCCACTAAATTGGCTCTACCTTGTAGGTATTTCACTTCAAAATCATAGGACATAACAGTATCTATCCATCTTGCCAATCTCCCATTGGTGATATTCTCCTTTTTGTTGAAGAGGGAGACTAGGGCAGTGTGATCTGAATATACTTTGAAGTGAGTGCCGTCCACATAATGGTGGAACTTTTTGACAGCGAAGATTATTCCAAGTAGCTCTTTGTCGGTTATTCCATATCTGGTTTCCTGAGGTGTTAGACCTCTCCCAGAGAATTCAATGGGTCTATAAAAACCATGTTCATCTACCTGTGTAATAACTGCTCCTAAGCTGAAATTGCTGGAGTCTGTGAAGATGATAAAGGGTTTGTTATAGTCTGGGAATTTTAGGATTGCCTCAGTGCAAATTGATGCTTTGATTTTTTCAAAGGCTGTTTGGCATTGAGTGGTCCATTTGAAGGTACCTTTTGTGGCTTCATATAAGGGCTTCATTATATGGGCAAAACCTCTAATGAATCTCTTATAGAATTGTGCCATTCCATTGAAACACCTAAGGTCGTGGATGTTTTTAGGTGCTGGGAAGGTTTTAACCGGTGAGATTTTGTCTGGGGAAGGTGAGATGCCGTGTTGATCTAAGGTAAAACCTAAGAATTCCATTTTGGTGGTGCCAAATTCACATTTTTTTTACTTTAATTTGATGTTTCCTTTGATGAAAAGTTTTAGCACTTCATCTAGGTCTTGCAGGTGTCTTTCCCATGTGGGGCTGTATATGGCCACATCATCCACATAGGCTACTGCATTTCTGTATTTGCACTTCATGAGCAATTGTTCCATTACATTCATGAAAGACAAACCAGAAGTTTTTAAACCCATGGGTAATACTTTGGCCATATATCTTGTGCCATTGGCGGAGAAAGTTGTTAAAGGCCTTGATTCTTTAGCTAGAGGAATTTGATGGTAGGCGCTGTATACATCCAATTTGGAAAAATATTTAGCACCTGTTCTGCCAACTTGTTGCATGAGGTCGTCTGCTCTGGGGAAGGAGTAGGAAAAAGATTTTAGGTTTTGGTTAACCCATCTATAGTCCACGACTATTCTCCATCCTGAGGCCACAGACCTGTCTCCCTGGGGTTTGGGTACTAAGAAAGCTGGGGAGTTCCACTCACAGGGTTTGGTGCATTCTTCAATGACACCTTGCTGTAAATGTTTATCTAACAGCTCTCTTTGGAAAATCTCTTTCTTGGGTGACATTCTATAGGATGGTCTGTTGCAGGGTTTGAAATCAGGGATTAATTCTAATTTAACCTCATTTTCAACATTTAATCCTATAGCACTCTCATTTAATACAAAGGCCTCTCTATTTGATTCAACAATGTTTTTGATTTGTTGTTTTTGGGCCTCAGAGAGCTTGTCACATATTGTATATTTTAGAGGGTCGTCCCCTTTGGGTAGCTGATCTAGGGGATCATCTCCACAATTGATGGGGAGCATGTCTTTGTCAGAGATTATGCTGTTGAGGGAGTGTTGGCTGTTCAGTTTTCCAATGGGAATGGCTTTGTCTAGATTGTTAAGTGCAAAAATGCCTAGGTTCATGTGCTTTTTGATATTGATGGAAAAATGATTTGGGTTGGCCACTGTTACCGGTATGATTTTTCTTGTTGACCTTGGTTCAACAAGGGCGTGTTTGATTAGTACCGGTAATGTTGTGTCAACATTTTCTGTGATGCCTGTTTTACCTATTAATAAATCAGGTCCTATGACGATTGCATTGAATGTGGATTCAGAATTTGGTGGCATGGTTAGGCCTTTGGCTGCTCTTATGAAGTGTGGTGAAGGGGACTTAGTCCCAAAGGAAATTTTGGCCCTATATTTGGTCATAAAATTTACGCCAAGAATTATGGGGTGATTTAGTTTTGGAACAACATGTAGTCTTGTTTTAAACTCTGTGTTATTGATTAGGAAGGTTATGGTGATGGAATTGTTGACCTGAACTGAGGATTTATCAGCTAGTAGGATAACCATGCGAGATCTCCTACCATGTCTGAAATTGGGGGTTGATATGATTCTATCTGCCATTTTCTGGCTGATAAAGGAAAGGGAGGCTCCAGAGTCTACAAGGGCTCTGTAAGAACTGCCATTGATATCAACATTAACTGCGCCTTTAGTCAATTCAGTATTAATGTAAGAGGTCTTACCTTGCTGCCCATACTTACTGGTCTCGACTTTTAATTGGAGGGTGGAAATTCTCTTGTTCTGGTTCTCATAGAGGTCCTCGCTGTCTGATGAGGAGTCTTCGTCACAATTCACAGGCTGGGGGTCGTGGTTCTGTTGTTCTGCTGAATTTAATTCTGCTCCATCATTCATGTGTGAAATATGGCATGTGGGGGACGTTCCAATTTTGTTGTCTAAGGTGGGGGCGGGGCTGTAAGATGCATGGTGGCCCTCCCCTGTGTCCTATTCAATATTGTCATTGTAGTGTTCTCCTTGTCCAGAATCAGGAGGTTGGTTGTCAGGATGGTTGTCTCCTGTCTTTTTGTTGTCATTTCTGCCTGGTGTTGGGTCCCTGGATTTCTTTTGTTGCTGGGTCCAATCATCAGGGATTGGGAAATCTGCTGGGACCAGTAGTTTCTGGAAGGACACCTGGCGGGTGTTGGTGGGGGTGGAGGCAACAGGGATGAAAACGAAGTTATTTCTTGTGTCGCTGGATTTGGACCTGCTTTTTCCTTCCTGAGATTTGCTCCTGCCTGGCGACTGATATCTGTTTTTGGAGCTTGATCTGCTGTTTGAGCCGGATCTGGAGTTGTTATAACCTTGTTGATTTTGGTTGTATCCTGACTTAGGTTTATCGTCATACTGCTTATTATTGCCATTTCCAGGGGGCTTGTTGTTATAACTGTTGTTATTGTACTGGTCCTTCCTGGATCTGTTATTGTTGTTGTTGTTGTTGTTCCTTTGCCCATTATAGTCATTATAGTTCATGGCGCACAAGTCTGAAGATTGGTTTGAGGCATGGGCTGCTTTGGCTGCTTCCATGACCAATTCTTGTTTTAATGCTGCAGTCTCAGCTTCCCTAATGCTTTTGGGGCTGTCTGAGAGTACAACATTTTTTATTTCATCTTTGAGGCCATTTATGAGATAGTCCACTTGTACAGATTCGTCCAGGTTGCTGTTGGATAGCAATAAGGTCATATCTGCTATGTATTCCTCCACAGTCTCTTTGGGTTGCTGCTTTCTGTTTCTATATCCTTTGATTATTGTGGCAGGGTCAGGCTGGTTGAATCTGCTGAGGAAGGCAGTATAGACTGCCTCAGTGTCATACATGATTGGTTTGTCAAAAATGTTTGTGAAAAACCATTGTGCTGCTCTGCCCTTTAAAAAGGTATACATACAGGATGCATGCATTGTTGGGCTGCGGGGGTATGCATTTCTTATATAGAATTTGAATTCTGCCAGGAATCTGGCTGCAGACCTGTAGGGCGAGGGTTTGTCAAAGGGTTCTGGCTTGTTAAAACAGCTTAATTGAGCAGATGTGAGTCGCTCAGGTTCAAAACTCCTGTATCCAGTAGGGGCGGAGAAATTGGATTGTCCTAGATTTGGTATCATTGGTGTGGACTGAGCTGCAGGCTGGTGGGCAGCTGCTTGGACAGGTGGAGTGTTTGTAAACAAACCATACATTGGTATAGGGTTGTTGTAGGGCGTGTGTGCCTGGTGGGGTATGTATACATGGTTGTAAACACTGCCTGAAAGTGATGTGGCGGCTACCGGTGATGGACGAGTGGTAGAGGGCGCCATCTGGTGGGTTGTGGCTGAACTACCAAGACCTGCATGTGTCGCGCCTTGTTGGGTGGGCGTGGCACCTGTCGCTATCATTCGGGTTGAATTTTGGAAAAGGCTTGGGGGGCTGAGCCTGTATCCTACCGGTACAGATGTCGGCATTCTGGTAGAGGTGCTCATAACCTGTGAAGGTTGGCCTGAAGGGGGTAGCCTAGTGTTGGTGGGTGAGAAAAGGCTGTTTTGGCCTTGGCTGGTAGGTGTTCTTGTCCTATCAATGGCCCTGAATATTTCAGATCTCATTCCATCAATATTTCTGTTGATTCTGTCAGACAGATTGGCTGACGCTATTTCAGACCTTCTCAGTACATCAGCATTGTCCTGAGCTGCTCTTCTTTGTATTTGGCTAATGTCATTCTCCAGGTGCGATTTCCAAGTGTCCATGTCATTCAACCTGTCATTTATTCTTGACAGTTGGCAGGAGGAGTCGTCTCCAATCCTTTTTATTTCAGCAGACAATAAGTTTATTTGTCCCGTTAATAGGTTGGAGAGGGAGTCATTGACTGCCTGGGTGCATTCTCTGACTATGTTCCTCGTCATGTCATCCTGGTTGTACTCTGGAGGTGGAGCTGCAGTGGCCATGTTTGGGTAGGCAGGTGCTCTGTGCAGGTGGGGGAAGGTTACTTCTGTGTCTTCCTCAGAGGTGGATTCTGTTTGTAAATGGGCGGGGAAGTGACTGTTTCTGTGTAGTATGGGAGTAGTGGCCACAAGGTCGCCTCTTCTAGCTGCAGAGTCCAAGCTTCTTTGAAGTCTGTAAAATACAGGTGTATTTGGCCTTTGAGGGGAGGATGATTGCACTCTTCTCCTGGGTCTATGGGTGGGGTATGGCCTTTCAAAGGATCTGGCTCTTGGAGGCGTGCTCAGGGATGAATTTGGTGCTGGAGGTGTCGCCTTGTCTTCCTCAGAGGTAGAGTAGGAGTAGTAAGGCCTAGGGTTTCCTCCAGGTGGATTGCTATCAGGCTGTGGGTTTTGGTGCGGCCTTAGCAAATTGGTGGGATTGGAGTTGTCTTGCCACTGCTCTTCTAGAATACGGTTTATCCTGTCTAGAAAAACAGAGGGACTCTCACCACACTGGTAGCTTGGTGTAGCTCCGGTTGGTATCTGTTGTGCACGTCCTGTGTTGAGTCTGTTTTCTCTCCACCTGTGGATTGCTGAGTCTAGCCTGCTCCTCCAGTAATTGTCTGCTACTGATGGGTGGGCTTGGATGTCCGGTACAGTAAGGTTGTCCCAACTTAGGTCAGGTGCGCACTGTGGGTCAGAATCACTGCTGGGTGAGGGTGATCGGCCAGCAGCTTCCAGGGCTTCCTGCAGGCTATTGGATCTTTCCTCTAGATGGCTGTCTAGGTGGAGGTAACCTGGTGATTGATTTTCAGGCGTGCTGTATGTGGTACTTTGAAGACCACCTAATCTCAGGGGTGGTGATTCTGAGGGTGAATAACCAGGTAGGGTGAGGTTTAAACCTGGTGGTGGGGCTCCTGCTGGTGTACTGGTGGGTGCACCTGTGTTGGTGTTTACTATAGTAGATGAAAAGGGTAAGGTATTTGAACTCACAGGTGTTTGTTTATGTGTGCGTCTATGGCCTGGCAGCACTGGGTCCAGCTGGAGCGCGTCTGGCGAGGAGTCTATCGGGGTGGTGTACTGTGTACTTGTGGCTTCTTGCTGATCTCTGTTTGGAGATGTGGGGATACGTTGTGGGGCTGGCTCCTTTGGTAGGGTCTCACTGTTGTCCATGGCTCATGAGAGGTGGTAACTGTGGGATGATACGTGAGGGTTCTCCACCATTGTCAACGAGTCCGTAAATGATGAATAAGGATGAATACAGACGAATCAGGAATCCAGTTTGATATCCACTTTATTCATAGAAGTCCACGAGGTATAGTTGGTGATACAGTATAAAGGTGCCCAACAGTGTCCAAGCCTAGCCCTTGAGCCAAGGGCCTTGGTCTCACGTGAGTGTGTGAGGTGTGAAGTATGAAGGTGGAAAGATGAGTGAGCTGCTCCCTCCACAGGTATTTGTAGTAGGAGCTGCTCACCCAGCTCATCCTAAAAATAGTATCAGGTGAGCTAAATATAGTAACTGGGGAACTCCAGTGCAGGTATGTAGGGGGGATCCCAAACATAGCACTGGGGTTCACAGAGTTCAGTGTGGTTCTAAATATAGCTGCTGGGAACTCCCGGTATGCTGTGAGCTGCTCATGATCAATGGGCATGTCATCCAGCAGGAGGAGTTGTTTCTAAACATTGTCTGCTAGGAATTTCCAGCATGCAGTGGGCTGCTTGTGATTGACGGCGTATCCTCCAGTGGGAGGAGGCGGGGTCACTGAGTGCAGTTGACGCCGCCAGCCTTTGGTCTTTGGTATGGTTTGGCTTGTGGGTAGACTCGGACACTGGGTTACATGGTAGAGTCAAGGTGAAAAATAAAAATGATAAGTACAATACCCATAACGGTCTACTGACAATTGGTCCAAAAACGCATGACGTCACACAGCTCCTAAACATGAGGAGGGGGTCCAAAATGGACAAATTTTGCATGACATCATTTATGGATGGCCACCAAGCGAAAATCCACCCTCATGTCGGGCATGACGGAATTAATTTCCATATACCTTGACAACAGACCTTGACAAGGGGGGGAGGGGGGGGGTCAAAAATGGTCAATGTTTCCATGACGTCATTTATGGATGGCCCCCTGGTCGATCTTTTTAAATAATGATCATGACACCTACTATCAAAAATGAAAATATGTAGATGCGCTAAATTTGACCTGAGTCGAGGTGCCTCAAACACATGTACCGCAGTGGCCCGTTTAAGCGCCTGGGCGCTTATTAATTTCAATACACCTGTACGCCCCCAGCCCTTTAATATTTGAGACAGACGCTTATTTGAATACTGTTTTTAGTGCTTAAGATAAGTTTCAATACCCCATTACCCCCGGCCATTACCACCGGCGCTTATTTGAGACTCCGGCGCTTAAACGGGCCATGTTGCGAGCTGTACTCGCCCGACGCCGGGTACTCGTAACGCGCTGTTGATCAATGTCCACACAGTGCTCCCCACCACTCCCGTCGGCGGGTTTTGCGCGAAACCCACCCACCCCAGAGCGTCCCAGCAGCGTCCCAGTCCGGCTCCTGTTGAACGCCGCGGCTGGCTCCGGCTACTTCGGCGTTCCTGCGGGCACCCACCTCCCAATCGCCTGTGGTTACCTGTCTACCCATTTAGTAGCGTCGAACTGGGCAGAGGCGCAGGGAGCCAGCGTGATGAAAACTTGGGGAATTGAGGTCACCAGTGGACGATCTCCAGGCAGACTCTTTATGCATCCTCAACCCAGAGTAAACCTAAAACTTGTGAGTGGAGATTCACCTCAGCCTTCCTTCTCTTGAGACAGATGAGAACTTTCTTCAGCTGAATACATCGTGTAATAAATACTGAGAACCAAGAGGGCAGTTTGATATCAGTCGCCTGAAACAGGGATAAATAAGAGAGAAAGGATTCTTTACCAGATGTAGACAGGCAAAGCCGCAACAAGGTGTTGATCAAGGTGAGATTTGTTGAGATAACCCGGTATTCATTTTTATTCCCCATTGGAGTAACAAGTTGAACACTGGACCTGTGTTGTAGCCTAGCTTAGTAGCTAGTATTGACTGACTGTGGGACATGGAGAAGTAGAAAATTAGTGATATTAGACATGACCTTATCTTAAAATCAACATGTGACATGGAGCTTAGGGAGTGATCATTTTTTAACAACAGGGGGGGGGGGCTGGTGGGTTTGCGTGCGGACACGCAAAAAAAATTCCAGCCCCCCCCTCTCGACGGGTCAAAATTTTGACGACCCCCCCTCTGCAGGCGAAAATCACATGCGAACGCGCCCTTTTAACCTATAGTAACACGCGGGCTTTTTCACTGAAAACAGGTGAAATTATTTTGACCCCCCCTAGTCAAGGGGGCAAAAAAATTCTGACCCCCCCTGGTCAAGGGGTTGAAAAAATTCTGGGGTATTGACCGAAACCTATGCGTTGCCGTTGTTCGCAGGTAAAAAAAAAAGCGTTTTCATAAACATTTCAAAGTTGTGAAAATTTATGTTATTTATATATAACTAGCTGCATTGCGGGGGCTCTATTAAAGTTTTAATTTGATACCAGACTAGACTACCTTTGACTTTGTTCATTTTTAATAAATGTATCTCTATCAGAAATTTGTGACCCCCAAAAAAACTCAAAAAAAAACCATCTAGACCCCCATGCTATATACCCTGGGTGGGGGGGGGGGTACTCAGGTTGTAATAGGTTACACTGGCTGCCAAACAGGCCCCAGAAGCAGAGGCGGTGATGCCGAAATTTGTGGGGTGGTTACTGTGAGCACTTCAAAATTTAGGGGCGGTACCTGTATGCATCTCAAAAAGAAGGGGGGGGGGGGCAGTATTAAAGTCATAATATATCTAACATCAAAATTAGTACAGGTCAGGTATTAAAGGATATCTGCAAGCAGACCTTCAGTCCTCAATGAACATCTGGGAGGAACACGCATCTATCAGTTGGCCAACTGGATGATGAAACCATCCAAATTTTATGGGGCCCCCTTGAATGTCCTTGTCATAGTATTACTGCCCGGTATTACTGGCGATCAGGCACCTAAGCCTTCATCATCATCCAGATACTCAATCAACTACACCACAGCTGTCAATAAAAGAAGGCCCTTATCCTACCACAGTAGTTAAGTGCCTAATAGGCCCCATAAATAACCATTAAAAGGATTGACGATTGAGCTAGTCTCAGATCGCTAGCCCATACCTATAGGGCATTAGCACATTAGGCTATGGAGGCCGCCATTAGACCCCGACTGCACTATGACTAACACCTTCAGCCCCCGTCTCCGCAGTAAATACCAGGGATGCTTCCCATTGGTCAATAATACAATAGCCATGTGCCGTATAGGGCTGAGCCGGGATACATTATCAACCAATGAGATAACTCCCTCCATTCACTGCAGAATTTTTTCGGTACATTATGTAACACCTGGTACCCATCATGCGGGCTGTTATCAGTGCTTATCTTACCAGGTCCCAGATCAAGTAATGGTGGACCCACTGGACCTCAATACTAAGCCCTATATTTTCAAATTCCAATTCAATTCTTTATTTCAGACTCAATTGCATTACAAAGGTCCATAGTATATGCCATATATGTATATGATAAGAATACTTAAACTATAGTTATGTAATAGTAAAGTGAATGTACAGCTCTTGATACCAGTTTCTCCATATATTGGAGGTGAACAGGACATCACTTGCTGTGTGATCTACCAACCCTTTTATTAGATCATTGTCAGAGTCCCTGAGTCGACACATGAAATTATACACTAGTTTTCTAATGGTAGCACCACAGGTTGGTAGACCACACACTGCAAAGACTTCTCCAGCACTAGTATATCTGGGTATACCTAGTAGGATTCGCAGGCCATCATTATATGCCACAGTATAATATATGAGCGTGGAGCTTCACATTCAAAGTAAGAGCTCCATATGATGCTTTATGTTACAAGGGACTCACCACAATCTGACAACTTTTTTCAGGGCTTCCCTAGCCCACTTAAAAGGGTCTATATCTCCTCTTTCCTATCCCCTCGGATGTGTGCGGTGCACATATGCGCGGGCACTGACCCATTCCTCTGTGAAATTGTGTAATGTAGTTCTCGCCATGAATATGACCTTAGATGTTGAAATGGCGTTAAACATCTATTACTCACTCACTCACAACTTTTTTCTTTTACCATTTTCGGACTCAGGAGGCTGTTTCACCGCATTTAATCATCAAACACGGACGTTCGTCTTTGCAAAGACAGACGTCCGTGTTTCGGTTTTAGGGTCTGTATTTTGAATTCAGAAGGGGTAGGGGGCAGTAGGTATTCATATACAGACCCTAAAACCGAAACATGGACGTCCGTCTTTGCAAAGACGGACCTCCATGTTGCAAAGACGGACGTCCGTGTTTGATGATTAAATGTGGTGAAACGGCCTCCAGGAGAGGAGGTCAGCAAAGAGAAATCACATTTAACAAAATTGAGGAGAATAGATATAGAGATCTACTCCCTAATACATGCATTCTATTAAAGCATATGTATTAGGTGTGTATTGACATCCGAATACACATAAACCTAACAACAAAGGAAGTGTACGGTACTTGTTATCAAGTTTTAAACCCCAACATGTGATAAAAAGTTTATCAGTTTTGTTTGATGTGTAAAGGGAGCGTTCCGGTAATCAGCACTGTGGTCTTTAGACAGTGACGGTAGCACCCACAGATAGACATCTCAGCTGAGAATGAACAGCGTTAATGGATATTGCCAACTCTAACTTGGAAGTAAAGAAACGACGACTTGACATGGCTGGCTGATCTCGGCTCCCTGCCAAACAGGTCACAGCAGCGTGCACAGAGACAAGCTGAAGTCATAAAGTGTGACACCAGCCCCCTCCTGGGTCAGCCCAACATACAGGGAGGGAGGCAATTAGGGAGGGCCTTCATGGGTGGGTAGAAGAAATAGAGGGAAAAGACGTTAAAAGAACAGAATAAGAAAGACTGGGAAAATAGACTCCGCCTAATATCAACTCTAGGTACATGTATTTGTCTCCCTCATGACATTGATATGATCAGAATCTCTCGTATCATCTTGATTATTATCCTAAATTATATAATTATATAAATACATTTAATATCCTGTTAAGGTACAGGGATAAGAAAGTGAAAAATGAAGAAAAGAAGGAAAGGGGGGGGGGTCTAGATAGGGGGTCCCCATGTCACTTGTCGATTTAAGAGAAGCCCATGTCACATGTCACTAAATTTGCAATTTCCCCTGTCCTTGTCACTAAGCTCCATGTCACATGTCGATTTTAAGAAAAGCCCATGTCCCATATCACTATGTTTTTCTGGCCTGTCATTGTCACTAGAACTCCATGTCCCTTGTCGATTTTAAGAAAAGGCCATGTCACACTGTCGATTTTAGGGGTCTAGACCCATAAGGGGGGATCAGCATGAATTGAGCTTTTAAACGGAGGTTAGGGAGGGCAGCAGGGACTACGAGTACATCAGAAACGTTCCAAAAAATAATTGTTGATTAAGAATATATTTTGTTTCATTTTGGACAGGTGTGACAGTATGGGGCGGTGGTGCCAGGTGGCGCTGTGTACAGCAGCGGTGGTGGTGGTGGTACTGTGCGTTATGCCATCCTCAGCTTCAGCGTGTAACGAGGCCGTGTGTGCCAGTCTCGTGAGTAAGTGTATGCTGCTCAAGTCATGTGAGTGTAACATGCTCAACAAGGACAACTGTACCTGCTGCAAGGACTGCCACAAGTGTCTGGCCACCCTCTACACCGAGTGCTGCTCCTGTGTTGGTAAGTTCAATTTGCAATTATAAAGAACACGTTCAAAATCAATCTATACCCCAAGTATTAAATAAGGGAGGATCCATCATTCATGTGTTTCATTCTGACCCCACTATTTTATGCAAGTACCTGTAGTGTTGACCCCCCCCCCCACACACACACACACTCCCTGCATCCGCCCATCAGATTCACTATGACGCTCTATGGTGAATGACCACCCCATTGACTTAAATCACTAAATTCCTACTCTGAAGTTAACCCTTTGATAGACAAATAAGCGTATCTGTGTACTTCAGGAATGTGTCCTGGGACCAGCACAAAGGCCAAACTACACAAAGGTAGCAGCACCATAGAGGAGCTGGATGAGCCTGTACCAGCACTGTTTACAGTACTCACTGAAGAAGAGGATGAGCTTCTCCGTTGGGCCACCTACACCTACCCCGCCCACCTTGATCTGCGATACTTCCTGCCCCGCGGACACAGCCTTGACCTGAACCTAGCCTCAAGCTTTGGTTAGTTCACATTAAAGAATCATAGAATTTAAGTGTGCAAATTAAAACATTAAAATTCATTAACTCGAAAAGCGAGTTATAAGGAGACACCCTGGGTCCCTGCACTTTCAGTCATTTTGGTGGTGTGAATAAGTTTAAAAAAAAAGATGAAAATTTTATATATAAGAGGCAGAATTACTTAATGAATTTGTAGTGCCATTAAAGGAGGAGATGTACGGGTCTTGCAGGAAAAGTTATTTCATTACCAAGTTTTGTAAAGTTTGAGAAATTGTCAATATTGTACAGACTCAGTTGGTTGGCAGCCATAAGACACTTTTTGCCTCCAATGGTGAAGGTATATGATGTTGATCCATGTATCAACTTTCTCGCTTTTTTTTTGGCAATGTGGTGCGAATAGCGTAGTTTTGGCAGGAGTAGTGGCTTGGTGGTGCGAATAACCTGAGTGAGGGAGTGCTGATGCAACAGGATGAGTGCACAACTCATCCACTCATGGGAGCCAATCACAGACTTTTCACTTTTTAAGTTATCAGCAATTTACATTGCTGCATTATATTTAAAATTGGTTTATACGGTGACCAAACAGAATCAATATCTGTATAACAAGTACTGGAGGGTACTTAAAAGACTTTGCTTAAATCTACTTCTCATGTGGTCTTTAAGAGTGCTTGGGGAAAGATTGTGGACTATTTTCTGTTAGAATACTTGTCATTTTCTAATTGGATATTTTTATTACAGCGGGTGAAGATGGGACGACTATCCGTCATGGCAAGCATCGTATCAGCACCCAACCACACGCCGACACGACCAACTGCACCGTGGCTTATATGGCCCAGTGCATGTCACTCTCTAAATGTCGTGACTCATGTCAGTCCATGGGTGCAGCACGCTTCCGCTGGTTCCATGAATATGGTTGTTGTGAGTGCATTGGATCGACCTGCCTGGACTATGGTAAAGGGGAGGCCTTGTGCTTGCACTGCCCAGCGCGTGAAGACGAGGAGGAGGAAGCGACTCCGGAGAAGGTCACATTGGGTGGGGGAGGGGGCCTGGCAGGAACCGGTCTCTTAGATAAAGAGATCCGTGTGGATAATTTAGGGTCTCATTCCACCATAACAGAGGAGAATGTCGAGGACTTACTTGAGGAGCCGGTCGCATCTTTGTCAGGTGGTCGTCTTGATTCCGCATCTCTTTCACTTGGTGATGAGGCAGCTTCTACCACAAAGAAACACAGGAAAGCCAAACACCACGCCACACATCATGGCAAAAACTGAACCATCAACAGTTTATTATATATTTATATGTGCTACAGTGCTGGGATATATCAATCTCCAGGATATTTTTATATAGAGAAACAGGCAGGTCCTTCGTACTTACTGTGTGTGGTACAGATAGTATTGTTACATGCGTTACTGCATCAATGCAACACCGGTTTTAGTATTTTATACAGGTGCAGTCCCAACAAGGGACCTAGAATAGTAAATGGCTACATGATTCTTTAGGTCAAAATGGTGCTGATATAGAATATGTATAACATTGAATATATTTCAAACAGCTTAAGTCCACACAAGACGGGATTAAGTTGATAGGCTGACTGGGTTAGCAAATCGAGCCAGAAATATCAAACATGTTGGCGGGGGAGGGGGGTGTCTACCATATGGTTGCGGCTGGCAGCGGTTGGCTATAGTCAAGTTGAGATTTCAGAGCAGATAAGTTGCAAATGTCACTGTTCATGATTTTGATGGAAATCACACAACTTAGGGTAGTATAAATTAATACCAATGTGCTATCTGTATTTGATTCAGGTCAACTAACTTGTGCATATTTACCTCAGGTATATTATGCACTCTTGAGTTCAGCGAAAGTCTATATAGGCACACATGGGGCTTAATATTTTGACATCTTCGCCCATAAGGTGCACCCAGTGACATTCTATAAAGTAAAGTACAGTTGGGCGGGAGTATATGTTTTATAGGGAGAGTATCAAATTCCAGAACAGAAACAACAGGCCCCGTTCTTCCTAGTTGGATTGCGTCTTGAACGTGAGGTGCATGTTATACTGGATGATTATAGCAAAAGGTGTTCACAATGAGAGTTGGGCATTAGAATAAATTACTGTATGCTTGCCGTGCAAACCATTTTTATTCTGAATTTAGACTGTTAAACGTATGGGTAAGATTGGGTGTGAACAATTTTGACAATTCAGGTCCATTGAATTCTTATCCTGTAGATTTCTTAAAGAAAAAGTAAAATATTTGAAATGCATTTATCAATTAATACCAGTAGCTGGCAACACCACATTAAAATAATCCAGATAGAGTGCTGTTGACTTTATCCATTGAGTTATTTCAACCAATGATATGGATTATGAATTTGTATGAAATTAAGAGTTTTAACCCCTAAACTTATAGGGGTATATAGCGTTACAAAATAGGCAATGTAATACATGTAAAAGGTGCAGACAATCAAACTAATACACAAGAAAGCTTATTTATACCATAATGTTTGTAATGCGCAGTTAGAATATTGATAATGTAAATATGCATAATAGTTTCCGCAGTTGAAGCAGGTAGACGCTGGGATTAGATAGTATAGAATCTGTGTAAAAAGTTAAGAGATCACCACTTGATGATCAAATTTGTCGATGTCTCATATACGAATGAGACTTGTGCAAACGAAAACAAGCAGCATATGATGTATTAAAAGATGCATTTTCTGCCTTTGTTTCAGCAAGGAAATCTTTTAAATGAGGTGGTTTCAGCTGGGTAACATACTGGGATACTTTGTTCAGTTGTAGTGAGAATCTTGAATTTAAATAATTTTAGATGGGTAGGATTTTGACCGTTATATAGTTTATGTATTGTCATATCTAAAGGCAGGAGTGTCGTGCTAATATCTTATACAATGATAGACTACTAACATTTTATATTTACAATGTTTTGCTACAGTACTTTTTTTGTCGAAAATAAACAAATGTAACAAATCAATTTTCACACTCAGCATAATTTGTCTACAGGGGATATCTTCTTAGGAGGGTATACTGACTGTTCACTCCAAACAAGATCCCTCCTCTGGCTCGAAACACGTTTCAAAGTCAGGGTGCGACTTTTAAAACTGTTTCAAACTACCGTAATCTCCAGCATATCTTAAAGGCACACCCCTGTGTAGTACGCACCTAGTTTTAGGATTTGGTCAAAAAAAAAATTCATAACTTTTGTTCTACTTAATGAGCTTTCAAAATCCAAAAAGCTCTATGTAGCAAGTCTCCGGACCCCTATGTGCCTAATATGAATTACAGGGGCGGGTTAACATATAAAAAGAAATTTGTTGATGTCCCCCTTGCAGATCCAAGATGAACTAAAACCTTGTGTCTAAGATGCGCCTTATAAGTGGGAGATTATGGTACCGTAATTTACGCTTATAAGCCGTGGCTTATAAGCGAACCACAAGACACTGGCTGATAGAATGTTATCAAGGTGTGGGTGCGGAATATACACGAGTGTTAAGCATTAAAGAACAGTACTAAAACTTCAATTTCTCATATAGTCTGTGGTTCGACTAATGTATGGGAATTTACAGTAGCAATATTCAATATTCTGCTACCGTAATCTCCCGCGTATAAGACGTGTCTTATACGAGGGGTTTTAGTTCTCCTTGGATCCACAAGGGGGACACCAAGACCTTTCTTTTGATATGTTACATGCCATAATGGTCATAATAGGGCATAAGGGAGTCCAGGGGGCCCAAGCTACACACAGGTTTTTGAATTTTGAAAATTCACTCAGTAGAACCAAAGTTATGAATTTTTCATTTTTTTGAGAATTTTCTAAAATTCTAGGTGCGTCTTATATGCGCACTGCGTCTTATACGCGGGAGATTACGGTACTGTGGCCAGTCCCCTACTCTTGAAAAGATAGCTGAAGCCTCGAGAATGATATCAGAATCTATGGGAATTATAGCAACAAAACTCATGAAGTTTAAGCTTTTATTTTAAGCACTTTCATTCACTAAAATGACCGCCTTTACCATCATACTTAAATGCCGGGTTTCAAATATGCGCCAGTTTCACATAAGCACTCCGTATTGGGGCTGGTGTCACACAAGTACAGTAACTTCCTTGTATAAGCATCAACGGCTAGCAGGGGCGCTTACACACGATAGCACAGTGTACCTTGCCATTTGAACATTCCCTGCTCTTTGAAATTTCTTTGAAACACTACTGTAATGCCACTCTTCAGTACTACTGCATTACATCACCTACACTAAAGTAAGCACAACTCTGATTTTGGAACACACTTCCTTAATAACCACTTAGCTATTATCACAAACCTTCATGAATTCTGTTCTGCGCTCTTACATTTCTTCGTTAGGTTAGGATGAATTACATACAACAATATAGTATTCTTTCTATCACATACCCCAATTTCCCATTATTTTGATAATACATCAAATACAATTGTGACTACCACCATGATTTAAGTCAACAGATGAAAACCAATACCGTAAAGAAATTAGATCTATATTATAGATATATATTCATCATTTCACTCGATTATAAATGTTTTAAGTTATTGGCGGTTTCTGCTTCCTTGAGCACAATTCCCCTTTTAAATATGATAATCGAAATAAACTCGGAAAAGAGCAAGACATCTACTTCTTTGGTGCAATTCTTTGCAAATGTTCTAATATATTTTTAGCTATGAAAACCAGCACAATCAGACCGGACACGCAGCATATAACAAGGTTTCACCAAGGGATGAAACGTCAACATGATATATTTGTACACAAGGATGCCATCATCTTCACTCAAAGAAAGGAAGAAAGAAAGAAAGAAAGAAAGGAAAGAAAAAAGAAAGAAAGGAAAGAAAAAAAAGAAAGAAAAAAAGAAAGAAGAGGATACCGATTCTTCTTGTTTTTTTTTTGTGTGATCTGCCAAAAAAGACTGGACTCAATGGGTGCGAAACTAAGCTATTCTGCTACTCGAATCGTGTATAAGCAGTACAATTTAGATGTAGTAGTCATTATTGACTTTGAAATGAAAGATGTTTACTGCAGTGAAGTTCACTGTTAGATGAATGCAAAACAGACACACTGAATCAATATTATAGAAACCACAGGAATAGCAGAGTAACAGCAGTTTTGAATAAATAAGCTGTAGCATATCAGGATGATTGCAACATCAATCAACGATAAAGATAACACTCCAAATGCTCTTCAACGCGCATATGTACAGGCCTAGAATTACTGGTGGATCTTCCAAGTTTACATCCAGGGGGATCCTCTATTGTCAATTCTTATGATATTTATCTTCCACAACCTAAATACCTTTGCCAAATTTATGTCAAGACATACCAGAAAATTTGCTGTTTAAAATTAGCGTGTACTTGTTTTAAATTAGAATCATTGCTCATTTTAACAACTTATTCTTAAGATAGAAAGAAAATGAATACTGATGAGAATTCTGAGATCAATATGTGCAGATACGTACTGCATCATGACATGATGGTCTCATTATAAATGCTGTAGGAAAATAATGCCACAAAGCGCAATACACAACGATATACACACTTTTCCAATTAGAAAAGAAAGAGCTCCATGTTCTAAGAAAAGACCATAGACACCATCTAGAACCTTTAGCTGTTTTATGCTGTGGGCGCTTGAAGGACTAGAAAAGGGTATAAATCACTTTCGTTTCAAAATGCACGAATGTAGCCACGGCTAGAAACTTGAGCATGTTGAACTTAAGTTTCATGCCCACCCCAGGAGATTGCTACACTTTTAGAGAAAGAGAAGATATGAGAAATTAACGTATCCATTATGCCAATCAACACGATTATTACTGCTCAAATAATGACATCTGTATAAATATGTACCTGGTATGATACAATTTTACAAATATAAGATCTTCCATTCACATTAGTATAGATCTATAACATTATATGACTCACCGCAACGTCACATTCACCACATTTCTATATTTTACTAAGAACATTTTATGTATTACCTAATAGTCCATGATTAAACACCTAGCAGTACTCTAGTGATTCTAAATTCATCTGCCATTCATTTTAGCAAACTTGACAACCATTGCTTGATGACTTGTTAACCCTTTCAGGATAGCGTAGAGCGCTAATGCACTACCGCATAGTGCGCTAATGCACTAGTCGTATTGATGCATCATTCACACACATGACTGACTCTACATTTTGATGCACTCCCTGCATCAGTGTATCATAGCGACTATGAACATCCTGGGTTATGATGCTTTTCTTAAAGATTTAATTTTTAATACACATTGAGAGATCATAAGATGATATTGACCACACGTGATGCTCGATGGTTTACTTGCGGTGAGACTTGAAGAAGTTGATGAGGTTGTTGGTGGAAGAGTCGTGCGAAGAGACGGGATCCGCACCGCGCAGCTCAGGCTGAATGGCCTTAGCCAGCTGCTTCCCTAACTCCACCCTGTTTAACAAAGAGGAGACATTTTTGGATATAAACTTTTTAACAATTTGTCATGGCCCCTACCTGCGGGCCCCTCGTGGTCAATGAAGACCAGCCAAATACATTTGACCCAATCAGAGTAACTTTGCAACTACCCGGTACACCCACAAATTGTACACACGTAAACATGTATATTACATAGGGACAGGAATACAAAACTGAGTTTTATTCAAGGAATTGTGCATGTAGAAGGACAAACATATTCTAACTTTACATACTGTTATCCAAAATAAGGTGCAAGTTATACTCGGGGTACTCCAGTATTCTAGGAGATTCAATCTTTTCAAACTAGAATAAACAGAGCGATACTCTTGGTAGCTCTTTTTACCACTTACCCAAATTGATCGTAGGAGTTAATGTCCCAGACGGCGCCTTGGACATGGATCTTGTGTTCGTACATGGCTGTCAATGACATAAAAAAATATGGTATCAGTTTGCCTCTTACATACTAGAAGGTAATAGATACATGAGGTACCTCTGAACACCCAGTCAGTGGCGGATTTAGAAGGGGGGCGCACGCCCCCTCCTTTTTGCCTGTACTTCAGAGTTTATTTGCATGTTTGGCCTCAGAAAATTGCTAAAATTTAAGGAGTGCGCCCCCTCTTTTGGGCCGTCCCCCTCCTTTTCCAAATCCTGGATCTGCCATTGGACCCACTAAATGAAGTCTTGTTAACATACTTTTCGCATGCCATCATATCCTTCCAATTTTTAGGCATTATTCATGAATGTGAATGCCAGTGAGTTACTCCCTAATGGCTCAAGATCTGCTCTTACTCACCAATAAGAACTCCCAGAGTGTAGGGTGTGAGCTTCTGGAAGATGATGGAGTTAGAGGGACGGTTACCCTCAAATGCCTTGTGGGGTGCGATGTGGCGGATGGCTTCGGGTGTCTCACCAGCCTTCTCTAGTTCCGCAGTGGCCTCCTGCAGCGTCTTACCCAACATCAGCGCCTCTGTTTGTGCCAAGAAGTTAGCCTGGAGGATCTGTGAAGCATCAGAGGGACATGTCAGTCATGTTCTATTTTATACTAAATTTCAGGGCCCTGGGAGTAAATCATTTGTATATCAAGCTCTCTCACCTCATTTTTCAAATATTGAAGACTGTATGAATGTATGCATACCAATATTCGTATTGGTCACTACTATCCCATTATTTCAAAGTGGATCGGATTTGAATTTTCGTTTTCAGTCTTTAACATACCTCTATATCATTGCCTAGGCTTAACTAGTATTCATAATACCTCTACCGTAATCTCCCGCGTAGAAGGCGCGTCTTATACGCGAATCAGATTGTTCATGGGTCTTATACGCGGGATGGTACCGTAATCTCTCGCGTATAAGGCGCACCTCGCGTATAAGGCGCACCTAGAGTTGAAGAATATTGTCAAAAAAAATCAAAAAATCAAAACTTTGGTTCTACTGAATGGATTTTCAAAATTCAAAAAGCTATGTGTAGCTAGGGCCCCCCACACCCCCCTGAATCCCCCTATGTTATTTTTTGAGTTAGGGGGGAGTGTAGCATATCAAAATAAAGCTCTTGATGTCCCCCTTGTGGATCCAGGAAGAACTAAAACCCCTCGTATAAGACGCGCCTTATACGCGGGAGATTACGGTAATTGCCTTGAGTTGGGGGTGCGCCTTATACGCGGGTTTTTCCAACATCTCAATTGGCAATTCTCGCGGCAGACCAGTAGGTAGGGGTGGGCGCCCAAATTTTTATTTAGGTGGGATTTGTAAAACATTACACTGTCCGAAAATTCAAGATTTTTTGAAAGTAATGCTTTTTGAATGATCAAAATCGGAGTATTATTACCAGAGGTGTCAATGCGCTTGGCGGGTTCAAGCCGCCCACCGTGTGCCGATGACAGCTTGAACTCATATAGCCAGCAGCGTGACAACCCGGTCCGTGTACAGGCGCTTGGCGGGGATAAGGCCTACCATGCGCCAATGACAGCTTGAACTCATATAGCTAGCAGCGCGGCAGCCCGGTCCGTGTACAGGCGCTCGGCGGGGATAAGGCCCACTGTGTGCCGATGACAGCTTGAACTCATAGCCAGCAGCGTGGCAACCCGGTCCGTGTACAGGCGCTCAGCGGGAATAAGGCCCACCATGCGCCGATGACAGCTTGAACTCATATAGCTAGCAGCGCGGCAGCCCGGTCTGTGTACAGGCGCTCGGCGGGTTCAAGCCGACCGGGTGCCGATGACAGCTTGAACTCATATAGCCAGCAGCGCGGCAGCCCAGTCCGTGTACAGGCGCTCGGCGGGGATAAGGCCCACCATGCGCCAATGACAGCTTGAACATATATAGCCAGCAGCGCGGCAGCCCGGTCGGTGTACAGGCGCTCGGCGGGTTCAAGCCGACCGTGTGCCGATGACAGCTTGAACTCATATAGCCAGCAGCGAGGCAGCCCGGTCCGTGTACAATAGGGGGGGTGGGGGTGGGGCGCCTTCTACGCGAAACAGCCCCCCTGTGAGTTGGGGGGGGGGGAGGTGCCTTCTACGCGGGTTTTTCCAGAAATCGATCCAGAAAAAGAAGGTGCGCCTTCTACGTGAAAAGGTCTTCTTTGAGTTGGGGGTGCGCCTTCTACACGAGCTGCACCTTCTATGCGGGAGATTACAGTATATCTTTGCCTAGGCTTAACTAGTATTCATAATAATAATATCACAATCATAATCTACATATCATTATCTACATTAGTACAGAGTGATGTTAAGAGATTATACACCCAAACCCATAATGTCTAGATACCTCATGGTGCAGTCCGTCTTGCACTGGGTTATGGGTCTGCACCGGCATCAGGAAGTCACACGGGATCAGGCGTGTACCTGGCATACATATGGAATTTTAGAACACTTGGGCAATCATCAGCATTATAAATGTTTAAATTATGGGACTGGCAGACAATTTTTTTTTCGAGCCAACAGCATTACACTGATACATCATGCCAACACTAAAGGAATGTATCAGCCGTGAAGGGTTGGAATGACACATCAATGCAGGCTCCATTTGTTGCATTATGCAGACAAAAGGCATCGCGCATTGAAGCGCTATGGTGTTTTTAAAGGGTTTTCTATCAAATAACATCCTCCCTATCCCATATTACACCAAATACACAGTGAGGCTGAGTTACCTTGGTGAATGAGCTGGTAGAAGGCATGCTGTCCATTGGTACCGGGCTCTCCCCAGGCGATAGGGCCGGTGGTGTAGTCTACACGGTTCCCGCTTCGTGTGATGTACTTCCCGTTAGACTCCATATCACCCTGCTGGAAGTATGCTGCAAACCGGTGCATGTACTACAGGAAAGAGAGTAGGATTAGACTATACCGTAATCTCCCGCGTATAAGACGCGTCCTCTACGCCAAACAAAATGCTGGGGGGTCTTATAGCTTTCTCTCAAGTTGGGTGTGCGTCTTATACGAGGGGTACTTTTAATATAGAAATGTACTTATCTTACAAATATCAGCATTAAAATGTGCGTCTTATACGCGAAAATGCATGTGCTGAGTTTGGGGTGCGTCTTATACGCGCAACGCATCTTCTACGCGGGAGATTACGGTAGTTAAACTACCATATATGTTGTAAGTCAACATAATCAGTGGCTCGCATGCATATCTTAATTCAGTTTTAATACTTAAAGGAAGTTTTATTTCCTCAAAACAACTACCGGGGTATGGATAATGAAGTCATAATTAATGTTCTCATGGATTTTAACAAAGATAACGTTCTCATTTATTCTGATAAGGACTAGATAAAGAAGACTTTAGAAATAAAATGGTGTAATACCTGGTCATAGGGCAGTAGTGTGTAGGACTCCGCCTTGAACATGTTGGTGTACCAAATGCTAATCATTGCCAGCAGAACCGGGATCTAATCAACAGAAAAAACACACTTTTACTGCTGGAAAATCTCAATCAGATCACAAGTGGGTGTTTTGCATTTGAGGACAGATGGCTCAAGGTGGACTATTCACACAAGTCTCGTTTCAAAGTGTTTTAATTTCGGTTGGTCAGAGGTTCTATTTAGAAGCAAAGATTGGTTGTTTGTGGAGTTGTATCGGTTTTCTTTATTCTACGTGGAAAGAAATCTGATCGAAATTACCAAGAACTTACATTTTTCTCCAGTGGGGCAGTTTTGAAATGATTATCCATGAAATGGCCACCAGCGAGCAGCTTCTCAAAGTTGTCAAAACCTACAATACAAATATTGTAGCGGGGATTAGGAGGTTTGTGTAGTTCAGTTGTTTTTTTGTTATGTAGCTGAAATAACACTTGAAATGCATCTCAATTTCTCATTATGTTTGGCAGTAATAAATACTGACACTGGCCTGGGTAATTTTGGGGGCAATTTTTGGGTGCAGGCTAGTGATTTCTCTTCAATTTCTTTAAAATTGGTCATTTGGCAAGTAGAATATTTGACAAAGTATTCCTACATATGGTAATAAGACTACTGGCCCGGATGGTCAAACGCCTAAAATGTCGGCATAAATAAATTCTCAGGACTTTAGTTTAGAGACTAAATAGTCATTCCTGGTATTCACAACAACTAACTTACCTACATAGAGAGCGATTGCCATACCAATAGCGGACCACAGTGAGTAGCGTCCTCCAACCCACTAGAGAAAATATATTTATATCACATGACGGGCATAAAAAACAAAGTCAACATGATTTCATGTATTTATACTAACAACAGGTGAACCCTGGATGTTCCAGCCTACTAAAAATCAAGCTCAATTAGAGGGTATTGCTATTGATTTACCGCTATTCATTTACCACTAAATCAGGTTCTGACCTGTGTGTGTCTACTCGTCACTGTAACTTAACTGAACCCCTCACTCTCAATCAGAATGTACACGGGTATAATTTCATACATGATGTGCCTAAGAATGATAGATGTACTGTTCAATAGAACTGATCCTATGCATCAAAATCACATAATTTGATATATGCACTAATAACATTGGTTGTTAAGAATTTACCTATAATCTAAACATCAAACATAGGAAAAAAAAAATTTGCAAGATCTTCTCTTATCAATAATGTATTTGTCCAAAAGCATATATACATATAATTGTACTTGAACTTACATCCCAGAACTCAAACATATTCTTCTCGTCAATGCCGAACGCTTTCACCAGCGGCTAAAAGAAAAATCATACAAAATTATTATAGTATTTCGTTGAGCCCAGCGCCCATGTATAAGCCGAACCCCAAACTTTGGAATGAGCAGTAAACCAAACCTGGAGCAAAAAAGTTACTGCTGTAATATCCCGCGTATAAGGCGCGTCTTATACATGAATCAGATCGTGGGTGGGTTTTATACGCGGGAGGGTAATTGCCTTGAGTTGGGGGTGCGCCTTATACGCGGGGTACCTCCAATTCCCAAACAGGTTGTTGAATTTTATCTCACCTCGTGCCTTCCTTACGGCCGACACTCAAGGGTGAGAGGTCCCGCGGGTTGTATCCACACCGAAGTGAGATTACCCTTGTGGCGTTGTGCCCGGACCCTAGTCTAGTGGGGGGGGGGATGATGCTGACTGAATCTATGGGAAGGTAGAAAGCACGCCCCTACACATTTACCGAGGCAATGGTTCTTTAACAGAGCAGGGAGGAACTCAAACGACACCTTACGGCAACGTTTGGAGCCACCACTGTGCCCCGGCCGGGCCGGGAACCAAACTCACGCCCCGTGAGCGGACGCACTACCGACTGCACCATGCCTCCCGGCAAACGGTGGTTGGCCAATGTGGGGGCTTGCTTTGAATTTAAACCTCACCTATGTGCCTCAAGGACACATCGAGGGTGAGAGGTCTCGTGGCGTGAAACCCGGACCCGTACACTAGAGGGAGCTAGGGGGGAGTGAGAAAGAAAACAAAACAAAAAAAAACAAAACAACAAAATAAAAACAAACAACAAACAACAACAAAAAAAAGAAAAAAGAAAAGAAAGAAAGGAAAAAGTACAGTATATCGGTTATGGTATGAACAAGGTGTATCATGTGATTGGGTCATCTTACCTGTGTCACCGAACCAGGGAGCAGGACAATAGCCCAGTGCATCGTAGTGCTATCTGGCGTATCCACTCCTAGGGGGCACAGACGAGAATTTTACCGAAATGTTGGCCTGCGTTTGGTCAAGGGTGCAAGGCCTGGTCCCCTTGCAGAAGTGGGCGGGGGGTACCAGCCGGCACCCATGTCCATGGGCGGTGCGATACAGTACACCGTGCCGTGGCAGGCCATAATCGGTATGGTGATAGGCACCGGGGCCTAGGTGGGGGGAGAGACTGGGGTGTGGGAGGGGAGGATCGAAGTGGAGTGAGGGGGGGGGGGTGTCCTACTCGAGTGGTATGGTGATCATCTCAGTAGGAGGTGGTGAGGGGGTAGGGTGTTTTCGGAGGGAGTTGAAGGGAGTATGGTCTAATGTCTGGGGAGGATGTGGCGCATTTTCATCAGGGACTTCCCATATGCATTGAAGCCAGTGCCATCACAACCTATGTCTCCCCAGAAGGCGTCCTTCACTGTGTGTATGATTGGTCTGGAGCCCAATTCCAGCAGAGCATTCCTGAAACTGGGCTGGCTCCGCCATCGCTCCATAAGGATGTCCTCTAGGATGTGGGGGATTGATGTACACAGATTCATGTATTTTCTTTAACTAAAGAAAATGTGTAGTCTAATCAAGAGAATCCATGCAGCATTATAATCAATACTCCTGCCATAGTATGTGCTGCCATCTGCTGTAATGATCTGATTCCTAGAATAACACCAGGTGTCAGCACACACTATGGCAGGATTATTGATTATAATGCTGCATGTTAAAAGGTCAATAATATAATTTGGTTAAAGAAAATACATGACCAGTTTGAGTGTTGGATCTATGTTGATTTTGAATATACCTTGGTATGATCTACCCTTACACTCTGGGGTGCGCCTTCTACGGGAAATGCACCCCAATAGTAAGGGGTGCGCCTTGTACGCGAGGTCATTAAAAAAAAAAACGATTTAGAGGCAGCAGCTGCGCCTTCTACACGGACCTGCCTTCTCTGAGTTGTGGGTGCGCCTTCTACGCGAGAGATTACGGTGATTACCGTAATCTACCGTGTATAAGACGTAAAATCCATTCTCCCACCCTCGAGGAAAGTTATGAATAATTTTTCATTCTTTTGGGCATAATCCAAAACTCTAGGTGCGTCTTATACGCGCACTGCGTCTTATACGCGGGAGATTACGGTAGTATGTACTATTCCAGGATCACTTGCATGCCACTGTTTTTTAAATCTGTACTGTGCTAGTTCGCAATCATAAGATTTATTCCAAGTTGGGTTTAGCCCAAACTCTGTGAAGGCGGATGGGATGTTTTAATAATGTAATTCTTATTTTTTCTTTTTCATCGGTGGGAGAAAGACATAATCTTTCGTCTTTTTGAAAAAATTCTTATTCTTTTTTTTACTTTTAAAGTCAAGACCAAATGACAAAAAGGCGAATGACAAAATCATCACTAATGGCAGGAATAATGAAATGGTACTTACTGCATTTGTTGATAGAGCGGCAAAGTGTTTGGCAACAGCTGCTTCCTGAAAATAGGAACTTTTTTTCATTTACATGTACTACAGAAGTGTAAACGGCTGCCAAAGCATGTCTAATATATTGATAATTGCTACATGTGCCTGTCAGATGTGAAATAATCTTTCTTAAACACACACACACAGACACACACACATACACAAAACTTTTTCTTTTAGGGCCCTATAGGGAGGGGAAGTCACGTCACGTGCGGGCGGATTCAGAGCTCAGCATATTATCGCCCGCAGGCTTGAAGGATAGGGAAATATTTTAAGCCTAGCATAACTTTTTTAAGAATGAGAGTTGAGCCTTAAAATTTTATATATGGTGGGCCTGCAGGTCAATTCAAATATTGGTCATTTTAGTTCCAAATCAGAAATTTTTTTACGACATAGTTTATCGCGAGACTTAGGCTCCCTATCAGACATTGATTCATTATACAATCCAGTCCAACTGTAATCTTTGATCTAGGCTTACATATGGGGGCTTTACGGCACATACCAAGTAATGCGTTGTGCACTTACATCCTTGGCATGAGACAGGAACCACTGTTTGGCTGAAGTGGCATTGGTGATGGTTTCCTGAGTGGTAAACGTCTGAAACAGGCAGAAATATAAAGTTTACAAAGAAATTGATGTCAAGCATGCTCGTCTTGAATATTCTGTTATGAGAACAATCCCCTTTTATACTTTGTTACTACCTACGCTATGTCCTTTCCTTTTCCATAGCATTTGATATACTGCACTTTGCACAATACGCATATCGGTTTCACTATATCCATGGAGGGGAGACTCCTTAATATGAGCACAGGCAACATTAGATGAAAACATCTGTTCATTATGACATATTCTTGTGTCTGAAGCTCTTAGAATCATAGGGTACGTCTCACGATGCGGTACGCAGGTACAAGCTTTTTTGCTAGATGCATAACCGAGAACATTTTTTACGAGTCACACACTTATACCAGGTATATACAATCCTGTGTGGATGTAGTCGAATGCTTACCTTTGATGCGATAATGAACAGAACTGTTTCAGCATTGAGCTTTTTGAGAATTTCAGCGATGTGAGTACCATCAATGTTGGATACAAAGTGGACCTTGATGTGTCCGGCAAATGGCTTCAACGCCTCTGTGGCCATCAGCGGGCCCTGGAACAGAGTTTTTTTTTTCTCCTGTTGATCATTCATCCCAAATCTATGTTCTGTCAAGTTCTTTACATATCCTAGCAGCATTATTAATTGCTCAATTACATTAGAATATAGTCTTCTACAAGTATTCATAGCAAGACATCATAGATAGCCGGATAGAAATAGTAAAATCAGTAATGCCAGCATTATTTCATTATTAATGTCAAATGTTGTCACTTGTTCAGTCTCAATATTAATCCCTTTTTACTTTATAGAAAAAATTAAATCTAGATTGAAGAAAATTTACCAGATCTGAGCCCCCGATACCAATGTTAACGACATCAGTGATGGTCTTGCCAGTGTAGCCTTTCCACGTTCCACTTCGCACTTCTTCTGTGAAACTTTTCATGTGGTCCAATACAGCATTCACTTTGGGTGTGACCTGAGGGTTTTGACATATTAATCACAATCATTGTCTGTAAAAAATACTGATATCATATATAACCATATATGTCAATTGGATATGTTACTTATCTGGTTGACATCTATAAGCTTATACATATTACATATGTATGCTACATGCACATGGTTATTTACAAGGATATTTAAGAATTGCATTTCAAGTACAAATATAAAAAACATTCATCTCACCCCACCCCTTTAAATGATAGAGATGAGAAGGAAGTATTTTACAAGTAGCGGTGCTTGTATGATTTTATCTTTCTCAGCATAAGACACTGCCCTAGTATCAACCACGAAACTACTGAATACACTTGGATCTATAGGGCTTAGTATGGAGGCCTAGTGGATCAACCATTGCTTGAGCTGGGACCTGGCGAGATAAGCACTGATAAGAACCAGCATGATGGGTACCAGGTGTTACATAATGTACCTAAAAAATTCTGCAGTGAATACAGGGAATTATCTGATTGGTTAATAATGCATCCCAGGTCTACCCTATATATCGACAGCACCTGTGACTTTATAGGGCCTGATACATCCTTCATCCAATATCTTTTTACATGTACCTATATTCTTCTTATTTGATACTGGGAAAAAGAAAGTTGACTCACATTCTCACCGTCACACATGACAGGACCGGTGCGGTTACGGAGGGCAACATGCAGAACGGATCGTTTCTCTGTAAAGTTAATCTTTTCTCCAGAGAACATAGCATCCCTCATCTCCTCCACTTTACGTGCCCGTGCCTACAGCAAAACCAATATTAACTTCAACAGCTTTTTTTATAGGTTATCTTGGTATCCATTACCGTAATAGTTTGGACTCTATCCAAGAAGAACTCATCATTTACAACACATTGCAATGCTATTTCACTCAACTTGAAAACAGTCTCTCTCTCTCTCTCTCTCTCTCTCTCTCTCTCTCTCTCTCTCTCTCTCTCTCTCTCTCTCTCTCTCTCTCTCTCTCTCTCTATATATATATATATATATTTTTTCATTTAAGAGAAGAAATTACCGATATACCTGGTATTTGTTAAGTAATAAAACTAGACTGCCCTTTAACTACGACTCTTTTCAATTAATAACAATATTGACATTAACAGTGTGTAGCCTACCAGATTCATGAGTAGACCCATGACTTCTTCATTGATGAGGTTTTTAGAGTAGTCAACCAAGAGGTCGCCTCCCTCACCGGTGTTGAGGCACTGACTGAAACGGTTAAATTAACCATCATTAAAATGCATAGATGAACTTTGTTACTCCCTACTCGAGTTTTCAACAGAAATCATCCAAATGAAAATACAGATAGAAGTCGGGTAAACTTAAAATAATGCTGTTTATTGCTAAAGATATTACACATATCTTTGATTCTTTTAAAGAGTATTGGGGGTATATATTGAAGGAATCAGAAATGGATAAGACTATTCCATAGGCTGGGTAGTGTTGGGTGTGTCTAGTTTGCAGTGCAAACACGTCCCTAGAGGCCAAGTGATAGACGCCACGTAACACAGATTTTGCCCAAAAAAATATAAACTTATCTGTATTCATGATTGGACAATGAGATAGTCGTATTCTTTGCACTTAGTCTTAGGTATATATTTTTCACTTTAGTTAAACATAACCAGAGTATTTTATCAGTGATACTGGTGCGCCATATGGACACTTTATCTATGTGGGCCACATAACAAAATACTCTTCAAACAACATTACAGGTGCTTTTTACAAATCGTCAGGGTGGGTTCTATTAGGATCACCATCGAAAATCACAGCGTACTTGTTAGAGCCCGCACCCCCCCCCCCCCAAATCATGATGGTCATGGTCCACTGATTGACTTGAATCCCCCGAGTCTTCACACGTCACCTGGACTGACGTGTCAGAGTAGAGAGAGGTGGAGGGGCAACACGGGGATGGGGGAACCAAATAAACAATAACAAGTAGACCCTATATGGAGTCCACTAAAAAAGGAAAGGAAAATCCAAATTACCCCGGTGTGTATAGTATACATGATCATTTAATGTACATCTATACAAATGTGTACCGGTATCATAGATATGATGCAGTATTGCCGAAATGACGCCGGCACGCTATTTTTCAAATTGGTCAATTAGAAACAAAGTTGTGTATGAATACAAATATGACGAATTTTATACCTGCTGCCTTAACTTGGCAAAGTCATTGACATTTCACATGACACATGTCATTTGGCCTGCATTTACCTATGCCCAGAGTGGCACGAGGTTATAATATGTCAGAAGTGATAGGGGTTGATAGGCTTCACACCTGCCCCCCCCCCCACTTTTTTTTTCGTACCCCCCACTTTTTTTTTCGTACTACCACTGGCACTACCGGTACTTTAAAAAAGTTTAATAACTTGGGGCCCTAACAGCTAACTTTGACTGATATGAAGCGAGTTTGCGCTTGACAGTTCGGACAATACACTAGATATTTCTCTGCCATTCGTTGAGAAGACAGTCTCATATTTGTATTCGAATTTTGCTTGGCCCTGTGATCATTATTTGGCAGCAAATACGGCGATGACTACGTGACTGGGTTGAGGTTTCCCGTCCTTCACTCCGGTCTCATCCCGGGCGGGGCCTGGAAACAAGGTCAGCTGTACCAAATGATCGAAATTTGACAGATCAAGGTGCCATACTCACCTAAACTTCTTGAACCGGTCAGAGTCTGCCTCGAACATCTTCCGTAGATTAATTCCGGATGCATTTTTAGCATGATAATCTTGGAGAGCCTTAAAAGATGCCTCGGTAGAAAGCTGCGGTCTGCTCAAGTCTGCCATTTTGGAAAAAGTGATAGCCTCAATACACAAGCAATACAGATGTGGCAATGGAACGGCATTTTATCAGTCATTTCTGGCAGACTATATTTATTTTATTTTAATTATTTTCTGATAAGACCAATTTGTCTTGAATTGTTGAAGTAAAACGTATATTGCCTATGACAGGGTTTGAGGCTATTCCAAGGTGCCTTCCGACTTCCGGTGCGATTCGTCGCGTGTGGTTCCCAGGACTTGAAGTAGAAGGAAGTTTTCAGGTAATTAGGCGTATTTTATCAATTCTTTTCGCGATAGAATTTCGGCAGTACCATCTTAAATAGTGTTAGTGTATGTTGCTTTGTCGTATACTATTTCTTATGAGCTATATGTTCCGCATACCGATGTAGGTCTTGAGGTGTCCTGGCCCCATCGCATCCCACATTCCCAGTTCCCACTCACTCTCACCGTAGACGTATATCCCTCACCGTCTCACTCCCAGACCATCCCAGACCGCAGCCCCAGTTAAGTCTGCGACTGGCAGTCGGACCGTGTTACTGTGAGGACTCGAGGCCTCAAACAGCATAGAGCTTTATCAGCGAATGTGTATTCACATCCTCGGCGGCCCTGGTGGAGATCCCAAGTGTAAACAGTAGGCAGCAACTACTGTAGGCACTTACCTAGTTTTCAAGACTTTGTCCCATGCATTTTATCTTTTAAGCAAATGGATAGACCTCATCAAAAGAAATGGATTTGCTTTTTAAATGAAGTCTTTATGCCAAGTATAAGGGAAGTTATGAATGATCAAAGACCCCAAATCAAACCCAAAATTCTGCCACTATTAGGAGTTTAAATAGGGCCCAGATTTGTGATCAAGCATATCTGATACAGGAGTGGCTACATCTCTTAAATCACTATTTTTGACTATTTTCTTTTCATGTATGGAAGAGTTCCCCATAAAAGGTTGAAAATCAATGTATCATATCAAAATTTAACAATTTAAAGGGATTTTATCTTGACCTAATATCATCTGCGGTTTAGCAATCTCACAGAATTGGCCCAAAATTATGGAGTTGATATGAGATCTTTAATCGGTCAGAATTTCCCTTTAAATTGATGTAAAGACTTCATTTAAAAAGGAAATCCACTTATTTTTATCAGCTCTATCCATTGCTATATAAATGATATACATAGGATTGGATTCTAGCAAACAGACAAGGACCTAACATGGAGAAGCTGGTGGAAGGGTGATAGCGAATGGCACGCTAAAATTTTGTTGGCGTCTGGCAAACATCCTGTTCCCCTATGAAATGAAAAAACCTAGACAGTTTCTAAACCATTTTTTTCTGTAGAAAGTGTGGGAACTATTCTCTTTTATGTGAGATTTGGCCTTTATACCAAAAAAGTGGTTTCAAAGTTATGGGGTAACTTCACTTGGGGAGAATGGGATGTTTATCTGAATCAATTATTTCTCAAATAGATTCTTATTAAACCCCTAATCAATCCCTTTAAAATGAGCCCATGTTTGTTAAGATCCTCCAATAAATAGCTACACAATGAGCTTGCAAAAAAAGGAGAGTTTAGCACTCCCCAGTTTCAGCTTTATCACAGTTTCACACCTCCACTGCAGCAGAACCATGCACTGGGGGTAGGTAAGTGCCTAACTACTGTACTGTAGTACTAAAGGGGATTCCGACATACTTCCACTTCTGCATAAGATTTTTAACATTTATATAAATTGGACCTTAATAATTTTTAGTTCTGCACGTTTGCCTACATCACTACCACTCCTGGTGAAAAGGATATTTTTATCAAGCTTCAGCCAAAGTTCAAGAATTGGAGAAAATTAGGAATTTATACAGTGTAGTAGGTCGCCACAGTGAAGACTGGTTAGACACTCACTCAGTCACTGTCACATCCTGCGCAGGCTATCCTTCCATTTTCACCTAATATTTTTATCATTTGTGTAAAGTGGACATGCATAATTTGTGGTTTCACATGCTCCCCTATATCTCTACTAGTAGTGGTGAAAAGGGGTTTTTGATCAAGTCACAGGATTGCGAGAAAATCAGAATTTTATACAGGCAGACTAACCCACTTACCCAGTAAATTGAGTCAGGCTGACTCAGTGCTCTACCCCTGCCGATCTCGCATGGCACATTCTTCAACTTCCACATAATATTTTCAATATTTATCTAAATCATACTCATGGTTCTTAGGGAGTGGTCATTATTTATCAACAGGGGGGATAGTGGGTTTGAGGGGGGGCGTAAAAATTTCAGACCCCTCCTGAGGGGGGGCTAACAAAATTTTGACCCCTCTTGAGGGGGGGGCTAAAAAAATTACCCTCTTTTGAGCAAAAAGCCCACGTGCTACTATAGCTCAAAGAGGGGCGCGAAAATTCTCCGCACCTCTGGTGTTGGGGGGCGCAAAAAATTTTGACTGTCATCAAGGGGGGTCGTAAAAAATTTTCGCACGTCCGCGTGGAAACCCACCACATGCTGTTGATAAATAATGACCACTCCCTTAGTCCTACATACTTGCCAATATTTCTACTATTAGTGGTGAAAGGGATTTTTTGATTAAGCACCAAGATTAGGAGAAAATCGGGATTCTATGCAGGGTAGTAGATAACCGCAGTGCATTCTCTATGGTAGCGTGAGAAGTGGAGATCTCCATAACCATCGTGCACGGCAATTTGATGTCAGGTGAGAAAACTCTATAGCCTACGTAGAGTGAAGGCTATACTGTAGGTCACATGTCTGGAGCAGATAGGTACAAACAAAGTCGACAAGTTAAAATAGTAGGGGTGTGTAGCCAACCGGTCATTATGGCTATGCCATCCTATGCATACACTGATACTATCACTAGTATCAGCAATAAAGGCTGTCAAGCGATTCCTATTTTGGGGGCCAATATTCCTATTTTTCTTATTTTTTTATGGAAAAGCAACAGTGAATAACGTATTCAAAAAAAAATTATCCATTTTTTGGCTAGGATTTCTTTCATGTTCCTATATTTTGGATAGAACTGTTCTTATATTCCTATTTTTGAGATTAAAAAAAAATACAACAACATGTGACTGCCTTGGTCAGGTAAGCATGACAAATTCAGAGTGTGACTCTTCCGCAGGTATTTAACCAAATAGAACAGTGGTGGAGGGTATTATCTCCAGAAAACACCAGAGAGAATGGAGAGTACATGCTGATAGATATGGTGCGACAGAATGCCTCAGAGTGCACCATTTTGAGTCTTGGATTTCAAAAGTTTCTTGGGGTCCAACTCCCAACCTCCCAAACTTGAAAATGCTAGAAGCTTAATCCTGATCCTGGTAGAGCTCTTCAAGTTCAAGGGCTTTCTTGTTGTGAAGGGAGGACATGTTCCCTATCTCTCAACAATCTTAAACATAGAACCGATTTCTTATTTTAAGTCGTTCAGACTATTTTCCTTTTTTTTCATGACAAATCTTGCTTGAGACCCTGTGCATATGATGATTCATGAATTTCCCATTCCGTTTTCCTACTCTTCATGAAATTGTGTCGAAGTATTTCAGAGAATAACATTATTTTGGAGTTAAAAGAAAGTAATTTGCTGTTCCCTAGTTACGTTAAACAGTGTACTTTACGTTAATTGATCGTCATGCATCGGAAATTAAATCACATTCCTTGTCCATGACATTGACAAACCGAGGGGGGGGGGGGCAGAGATTGTGAATTAATGAACAAAGGAGCACAAATGACTAAGGCTATTGCATGTCACCATCACGCAAACTGCAAACTAGATTTCTATTCCGTAAATAAAAACGCTCCTGTATATATATATATATATATATATATATATATATATATATATATATATATATATATATATATATATATATATATATATATATATATATACATACATACAAGTGATACCCGGTACTAATGGTACTCATTTGTGACCCATGTAGGTCAGACTTAACAACCACCACACTAGATTTCCGGTAGACTGTCTGTGTGGATGGTATGGCTTCATTAAGTTACTAAGTGCTCATCTCCTGGTAGAGACTCCACCAGTAGTCATGGAGTAAGGGTCGGTGGGGGGGGGGGGGCGACTCAATTATTGTTGTGTTAAAAATGAACAGGGGAAAAAAAGCTAGTTGAATTACTCCAAATTGCTTTTTCAAAGTAATGTAGAATTGTACATCAGTATCATATTACATCTATAAATGAAAGTTAAAAAGGGCAGCTGAACGTTCCCCCAGTGGATGTGGCAGGGGACCTGCAGGCAGAGGTGGGGAGAAAAGAGGTTTAGGAGCCAGGGGAAGGACCGGGCCTCTATATACGTACTAAAGGTACCAGATCTATTGTATTGTAAACATAAATTAGAGTATAAATTAGAGATCATAACATGAGACGCTTTCTTCTGACACTAAAATCACACATATTTTCTTTAACCCAAACATATGGGAGGAGAAAGTACATTGCAATTCAAAGAGCTTGAACGACTCTGTCCATTGATCACATAACCCTTTGGTCATACTGATAGCCATATAGCAGTCTAACCTCAGCTGGTATTCCCAGGCGAATCCTTTAGGGAGTGATAATTTTTTAAAAACATGGGGGGGGGGGCTGGTGGGTTTGCGCGCGGACGTGCGAAAAAAATTTCGACCCCCCCCTCTCTAGGGGGTAAAATTTTTTCGACCCCTCCCCCATAAGGGACAAAAATCGCGCGCGAATGTCCCCTTTTAGCCAATAGTAACGCACGGGGTTTTCCACTGAAAACGGGTGAAATTATTTTGACCCCCCCCATCAGAGGTATTGAAAAAATTCTGACCCCCCTGGTCAAGGGGTTGAAAAAATTCTGACCCCTCCCTCAAACCCACTGCCCCCCCCCCCCCATTGTTAAAAAATGATCACTCCCTTAGGTCAATCCGAGCTGGCTACCAGTATGGACCATATAGTTCATTAATGCGTGGACTTTGACCTCGTGTATTTAAATCTAAGCACTCTTGAAGAGGGGCCCAAAAAAAGTGTACCCTTCTTGGGAGAGGGAACCAAAAAAAAAATGTGTGACTTAGTCATTCGGAAATAGGGGTCATAGGGATAATCTGAATATTACTGTTCTTCAAAATCCCCCCCCCCCAAAAAAAAAACAAAAAACAAAAACAAAACAAACAAACTAAGATACCACCCCCACCTTGTTAAAAATAGTCATTCCCTAAGTCTGTAGGTGTTAATTGGCTAGATTAGCTGTGGGCATACAGTAGCTACAGCAGTAGAGCGGGTAGCATTACAGTAAGGAGGATTAGCCGCTGATATAGCGGTGTAGATAGGCTAAGTACTGGCAGTAGTACACAGAGTATGGGTTATATTAGCCGACTTCTGCCTACCTACCTCTCACCCAGTGATCATATGTATGCATGTTCCTGGGACCCAGTGTAGAACATGTAGTGTCTAGTGCTCGTAGGTCAAGACCTCTATATCTATACTATTGAGGCAAGCACTGATATCAGTTATCCCCCCCCCCCTCACCACTGTTCTCCCCAACTCACACACTTGGGTGGCTGTAGCCTTTTAGGGAGTCAGTCTTAACTGAGGCTCTAAGGTAATGGCATTATCCCTAGAATTAGCCCACTGGCGAGATAGAATCTCTTGGGCTCAGAGTTATTGCTGAATATCTCCAGTTCGTGAAAAAAATCCTCATGTATGGTAGAAAATAAGCAGAATGACGATATGAGTCAGGTATGTAATATGTAGTCATTTTTGAGGACTCTGTGATGCTGAAGTACTAGAGGCGTACATGGGTCGGATCTTGGGTCTTCATTGGCCTACGTCCTTACAGCTTAGGGTTAAAAGTTAGGGCTAATTTTGATAACACTAAGAAAAACGACTGAGTAAGTACATTGTAAATATTCAGATATTAAAATGCTGATGGACTAAGATAATAGTAATTTATATTTAGAGATAATACATTACTCTGTTACGTTCGAGTTATACAACTGATCGCTTCAAAGTATTTTTAATTGTGAGCCATCCCGTAAAACTCTCGAAGGGTGATAGCATATGAAAATTATGCATTGTATATAGGTGTACATACATATTGGTGTACTGGTATTCATGGCGAATATAAAGAATGCATAAGAGATGCTTGTATTCATATCGATATAAAGAATGCACAAGCTCATTGCGATAACTAAATAGCCAAGTGTTAACCTTTAAGAGTGACACAATGTCTCAAGCTCAAGGCTTCATGTTTATTTTTCGCCATGATACACCAACGCAGTAACTCACTGGCACCTTTGTGCATCAAGATACTTTTGAATGCATCACCCATAGAGCATATACGCTGCATTGATATAATGATGATAAGTTAATTGTCAGAACTCTTATTCAGGGATCCTGTTTAAAGATGGCATATTGTATATAATGCTGTCCTTACAGAGTAGACATACCTTCATACATGTATAAGTGGGGTACCTGCAGTTCTGACCACTACATCTCTTGGCCAGAGCTGGAGTTTACCTGACCTTGGCACCAGTGGCTGCCCACAGCTTAGCGTTTCTCAGAAGGAGTTAGTGGCAGTCAAGAGGGCTGCGTCTCATACTCCATTGTGACTGTGTGTGGATACGTTTAAAGTGTGCTCTCGGTGCCGCCAAGCCATAGTTCTCACAGTGATAGGCAAATAACTTGGCGGCGAGTCGATTCAGCATGTCAGTTTTGTGTTAATGTAAAGGTAGGTAATGCTTGTAGAAGAGTGTGGACTTACACTTCCCAGCCATGTAACTAAGGAGGGAGGGGAGGCTATTAGGGTTTTATTTGTGTGCTTTGGGTGTGTGGAGTGTGTAAAATTCCCCAAAGTTGCCTTATTCATGTGCCCACAAGAGGAATTCAGAGACCGGTAGCAATTGTAAGTTTCAAATTTCATGATATGCATAGAATAGATTTAATATGTGTTTATAGCCAAGCAAAAAGGGCCCCCCAGGGGAACAGTCAATTTTTAAATTCAGACCATGAACTTTCTAATGATGTATTACATGAGAAAATATCTCTGCTAGTTTTTGAGTTACGGCTCTATGAACTTAGATGGTTGCTGACCTATCCAAATCCCAAATGTGGTCTAACTTGTATATTTCACAAGATATCTCAGATGATATCTATAATTAAGCATAATTATGCAAATTAGGCCACACCAAATTAAATGATTGCTCTATGGATTTCCCGCATCTTATTTTCCAAAAAACAAATTTAATTTTTTTAAGAAAATTTATTTGTCTATGGATTCCGCCCACATCATTTTTCTGGGAAATTGCAGATCCTTGTGGGTATGGCTACAAATAGGCTTTTTTTAGCGCGGCGACTCTAGGTACTACTAGTGAGACTAGTTGACTAGTGTATGGTTCAGAGTCGCCACGGTGTAAAGGATAGGGAAGGCCAACAATCTTCTTTTGTCTGTGGCTCCTCTGCTATGGACTATTCCTACACAATGTTCTAATATGATATCAACAGTGTGTGTATTTAACTATTAGTGAAGGTATTTTCAGAATATATCTCATACTTTTGATTTTATTCACAGATTAGACATTTCATCATTTGTTGCCCTATGGCAGATTAGCATGAGAGCATTTTAAGATTCAGAAATGAATCTCTGTAGCCTTTGTTTTAGAATTGTTTCTTCTGAAACTACTATGTATGTGTAGTACAGGTTTCATCTCAGTGGGTTATGGTGCAATTGGATAATCTTTTCTGTATTTGATCAAGTTATTCACTGTTAGAGATCTCTATGGAAAAATCAGTGCTAATGTGTATGTTGCCATACCTGCATTTTTGAAGATCAGGGGAGGACAAAATGTGAGGACACCTTCTGGAACTGCTACATTCTTTTCTGTGTTAACTTTGGTATTTTACATTGAAATAATGTTTTCTCAGAATATGTATCTCTTATTGGTGATGAAACATTAATATGATTACCCCCTTCATTATATAAATGATTTTGTGGAACACTGTGAAAAACTGTATGCATACAGGTGCCCTTACACTGTGCTCCCCCTCTACAGAGAGGTGGGGTGATCTGGTTGGTTTTCTGACCAGTGGACCATGACCAGGTGGCCTCACTCAGGCTAGGCTGACACCGATTAAAGAGTCGTTGACAACACACACTTGCCACTCAAATAACTTTAGCCCTACAAGTCTATATTGACCTTTGCAGTTCCAGACATAGAACTGTTCAATGCTGACCACCAGTACAGTGTAGTATACATGTAGTCCAGTACTTTAACACACACTGCTCTACACTGTATTAGGCTTGTAGGGGAGGCATGTACATTCAGCTATATGCAGAACTCACCACTATAGCCTTACAACAACTACACTTTTAGGCTTGATTTACCCCAATGGTTCTTCTACATAGTAAATCTGGATATACCAGTCTAAACTAGAACCAAGATTACAAGTCGCCGCGCCATGTCTCACAGGACTATTCTCTACTATTCTATTAAAATCTACAGCACTACGGTTTTATTATTTCTCAATTTTTGTTGAAAATAATGTTTCCATGGCAACCAATATCAACAAAAGCACTGATTTTTGTCCCCAAATGCCCAGAAACATTCTATTTACATTCCGAATTTGGAAGGTTTTTCTCAAAAATGGGAAGTTCCTGTTAGGACTATTGTAATCTACATAAAAAAGTAGTATATAACAGTTTTTGGTATATTTTCCCCTTCTTAGGCCATAGTGGTGTCCCCCTGGTGGCCAGAATTGGTACTAATCCCCCCTTGATGGTCCTTTTAACTTGCCTCCTCACATGTATGGAATAAGTGAGACGTGTGAGACAATTCACTGTACCCTACCCAGCTTGTGTGTATGTAAGATAATGCTTAGGGAGTGATAATTTTTAAGTTACAGGGAGAAAAATATTTTGCCCCCCCCCACCCATCTTGAAGATCAAAACTTTTTTGGAGGTGGTTGGTGGACTTTTGCGCAGACGCTTGTATATTTTCCCTCCGTCGCTCCCCCACCTCCTGAGGGCATGGGGGAGGTGAATAACTTCAGTAGGAGTCCATGAAGCAGGAGTCCCCGTCCATACTTACAGTAGGCTTGCTGGATTCATAAAAAGCGACAAACTCGAGGTTTCTTCTGGCTTGAGGAGAGCCTCTGAGCAGCTGGTGTCCATAAATGCAGGCCTGGCCTACATGCTTTTTGTCATAGGATTCCTCCTCAGTGAACCATGTCTGATCAATCAAAGGCTGTGGTTTGTCTTGCCCTGTCTCTGAGACCAGACTAATAAAGGAATACTTGCTATTCTTTAAAAGGATTAAGGGACGTGCCCTTCTCCCTCACTTATAGATTCGCTCATTGATTACATACATTTGGTCATTCATAGATGTGATAATCGCTTCCTGGGGAAGTAGTACCGGGGTATTTAAATAACTGTCAAGAACTTATGTCCACACTTAAGAAAGTCTTGTTAGGTATTCATGTGTGCTAAGATTTTAATCAATCAATCAATCACCTCTCTTGATTGGCTAATATTTTTGCAGTTGAACTTTTTTGCGTTATGCCTCCTCCGCATACCCCAATCCCATACACACCAGTCTCTAGCTGTCTCATCCTGGCTTACTGCATGCTTTCTCCCCAATCTCCTGCAGTCCATACACATCAGTGGCTCACTGTCCCTTCTCAAAGTACTGTGTTACTAAGTGTGCCTACTCCTCTCCTATCCCTGAGGCCATACACACCAGTCTCTTGGGGTCTCATCTTGACTTACTGCCCCCACCCCTCTCATTCTATGTTATAAACATCAGTACCGTAATCTCCCGCGTATAAGGCGCGTCTCATATGCCAAACAAAATGCTGCTGGGTCTTATACGCGGGAGGGACATTGCCTTGAATTTGGGGTGCACCTTATAGGGGGGGGGGTATTTTTTACTAAAGAACAGTACTAAACTGACAAAAATCTGCCCTCAGGGGTGCGTCTTCTATGTGAAACAGCCTTCCCTGGTTTGGGGGGTGCGCCTTCTACGTGAGCTGCGCCTTCTACGCGGGAGATTATGGTATCTTAAAAGTTTCATCGAGACTTTTGTGCCCCCCCCACCTTCCTCAGATCAGTCTCTTAATCTGGAATTATCTGGTATCTATCTGTCTCACCTTGACTTATGCCCCCCCCCCACTCCCCACACCATCTCCATTACCACTACCACCTCACAAGTGTCTGTACCAGATACAACCTGTTGCCATGGTAACTGTAAGTTTAGCCCCAGCATACCTCCTTCCCCAGGTGGCCGCATTAGTAGTCGTAGTACTCCTGCAGGGGGAGGAGGAAGCAGGGCACAGGGAGCTCAGGTAAGGCCCGTCTACAGGCTCTGGGACACACAGGGGTTTAACCTTAGATGTATGATATTGAATAGCCCACCTGCTGGATGTATTTGCTCTCATGCGTATGATTTAACTTGTTGCAGAACTATTTTGATTTATTAAGAAAAAAAACAAAAAAAAAAAACGAGGTGAATGACACTTGAAAAAGAAAATCAGATATGGACGATCTTCGCCTATAGTCGATCTAAAACATGTTGTTGCAGGGTTTTAGGTCAAAGTAAAAGTTAATTTATAGATAGAAATGATTTAGATTTTTGCATATTACTCGGGGCACTTTGCCCTGTCTGACTGCTCTTGCCTAACCTTGGTTGATGTATATCGGAGCCTATTCGGTAACTCCTAAAGGTGCCTGGAGGCTGACCTAGTGAGAGGAAGTGCTCCCCAGGGGCCACCTGTGTGTAGTTACTGGTACTGGTACATGGAGGTCCACCACCTGCCAGTAATACTGTAGAATATTAGTGGCTAAATGTCCTTCAGTATTAAATAGCCAATATAGGAGTACAGCATATCAGTGTACACGATAAAAGTGTTTTTTTTTTTTTGAGTATTCCAAATAATGTACATGATATTCAGTTTAGGGAGTGATCACTTTTTTTTATCAGCGGACGGGGGGGGGGGTAAAATCCTTTGACCCCCTCCTGAGGGGTGCTTAAGAACTTTTGATTTAGCAACATATACAGGTCGGATACTACAGATCAAAGGGATGCATGAAAATTTCCATGCCTGCAATACAGGCTCCTAAAGAAGTGAAAAAAAAGTCATCCCTCCTTTTAGTAGGATTTATCATATTGTTGGTTTCATATACGGGACTAACATTGTGTATCACACTTTAAACAGACATGACTTACCTGCCAATATGAAAAACTTATCAGGTCAAGTGTTAAAATAATAAAAAGTAGAGGATTTAGTCTTCTGTGTAGACAGCTACAGGTGCAATTTGGTTCAATATCTGTAGTGCAGATTAGAAAAGGATCTCAATTGTAAATGGCACACGATCAGTCAGTAAAGTTTATTGCTACTGCAGTATAACAATCTCTGTCGATGGACCGTAATACAGGAATAATGATGGTTTGGTGTGTAAGCCTATTGATAGATGTGATAAAGTAACTCTATATAGTCTACACAATGAGCTAACATACGGTTCTATTTTGTGTGCCTTGTGTATGCTGCAGTCATGCATCAGATTAAGTCAACAAGTATGACACACTCATAAAGCGTTGGTATGATGCACCCGCGTTCGCACAATGCACCCGCGTTCGCACAATGCACCCGCGTTCGCATGATGCACCCTTGCATCATGACCACAAACGTACAGAAATCCCTTTTACAAATGCTGCCATGAAAAGGGTTAAGGTACAAAAACTACCTTCAGAGGACAGGGATAAGTGCACTAACCTCGGCTACAAAAAAGGAACTGAGTGAGTCTAAAAGATCCCAATGATTCACCACAATAAAAACCAAAGGAGAAAATTACATTAACAAAAAAAAAGTCTTAGGTGGTATGCAACAGTTTGTCCTGTTTTCAGTTCAGACGTAGAGGGTAGGAGGCACTGTAGGTCCCAGAACCTTGTCACCCATTATGTAAACTCTTAAAGAGCACCTGTCAAACTTTACTCACGGCTAGACGTCAGTAAAATGACCATTAATCACTTTATGGGAAGGGTTGATGTAAGGCACTTCCACCACCTGGAGTAGTGACACGTGCCTAGACCCTTATACCACCTAATCCTACAAGTACATACTTGTTCACCCAATGCCCATGTCTACATACACACTGTTAGTTAGTGTGTGCAACTTGAGTTAGGCCGCCCAAAATCTGTGCTTTAAAGTAAACCCATTTTATAAAACGTGTTAGTCTGGAGGGGGGTGCAAAAAAATTGACTTGGAAATATTTCTTCCGATATTTGTTTTAAAACACTTACTGCCTATCTCATGGTTATCTCCAACATGTCTTTCTTGATGTGAGTTCTTGTGCATGTTACCTAAAACATACTCTACGTGGCCTTATATTGACTTAAAACAAAGCACACATGGGTAACTCCAAAGTGAAGTTTATTAAATGTGATTAACCTTTTAAATACAACGTAGAGGAAAATGCCCAGTTATCATGAAGGTAACCCTGGTAATTAACTAGCATGTGCTGCAATTTTATACCATGCCAACAATGTAGGAGATTTCATCAGGCCTTAAAAAAAATTGTTGTGTTCAGTTAACAGGGTTGAAAAAAATTAGGGTAGGTACACAGGGAAATTTTTTTTTAGGCTGGCTGTAAATTTTCACGCCTACGCGACGTGAATTTGATGTGTGAGACCATGGAAAAACTTTCATATCTCGGTAAGTGCCAAAATATCAGATTTTCTCCCGAAATGCCCATAAAAAAAGTTAGGGTAGGGCCAAAAGATTAGGGTAGGTAGCGTTACCTGAACACAACATACTTTTTTTAGGCCTCATGTAGCACTGGTACAAAACCGTAGGCAAAATGTACTTACTGCTGAAAAGTTATCTTCCATTGTTTTCATTTTTCCATCATGATGCCAAGAAAATTAAGATTTGGGCATCCTACTGCCCTTATAGGGTTAATGTTCGTGGCGTGTGTGCATTTGGTGTACCGTAAAGTGTGTCGTGTGTATACACTGACAGATAAGGGCGATACGTGTACAGCTTGAACTGTAGTACACAAACTAACTACAGTAATCTCCCGCGTAGAAGACGCACTGCGCATATAAGACACACCCCAAACCCAGCACATGCATTTTCGCGTATAAGACGCACCTCTTAGGCACCAATTTTGTAAATTCAGTACATTTCTTTAGTAAAATTACCCCTCGTATAAGACGCACCCCCAATTTCAGTACATCCTATAAGACGCACAAGGCATTTGTTTGGCATAGAGGACTCGTCTTATACGCGAGGTTTTACGGTAAGTAAATATGGAAAGGAAATAGGTTACCATCATGCAGTGAATTAATTTTAGGAGTGCAGAAGAAGGAATGATTACGTAAAATAGCCAGGGTAAATCTTACAAAGTCGTAAATCTTACAAAATCATAGATTGAGCTCTTAAATATTACCAGAGAAAAAAAAGACTATATAAAAGTTTGAAGTAAATTACCTTATATCTGTCGTCTTGAGGCATCATGCCACCTACCATATTCTCCGGCGTGGAAGACGCGCTGCGCGTATAGGACGCACCCCAAACTCAGCAGAGGCATTTTCGCGTATAAGACGTACCTCTTAGGGCTCAATTTTGTAAATCCAGTACTGTTCTATAGTAAAATTACCCCTCGTATAAGACACACCCCCAACTTGAGAGTAAGCTATAAGACGCACCAGCATTTTGTATGGCGTAGAGGACGCGTCTTATACGCGGGAGATTACGGTAGTAGGGGTTAACACCCATGTGTGTCGTAGACACGGTTAGTAAAATACTTGATGTTTACTGAGGACATGAAGTGAGTTATATCTAACGCACAGACCTACTAACATAGAATGTGACCCGACTACTGATAAATGTACAATAGATGGAGAAGCAATAAATGAATGTTTATTAAAAAAAAGAAAGAAAAACCTCGAACTGCGTCCACAGCTAACAATATAACACAATGTAACTTTTTAATGTACTCGATATTTTCAAACTATTGGTGAGTCAGAAAAATTTGGTCAGGCAGATCATATATTATTAAGATGATGATCAATAAAAAAGAAAATATTGTGAGGGACGGACTATGAAGGTCTGAGTGCCATTATGATGATAAAATGGCATGTAATTAAGATGGACAGCGGCAATGGTAAATACGTCCACTGCGCATTTCTATGTTCAAATACAGGGATGGTTATTTAAGAAAATAGCTCGGGTCCCCAAGGTTTTCTTAATATCATCAGAAAGTGGACTTGATTTTAGACTGATTACGAAAATCCGGTGGAGATCAGTTACTCTTTGTCCATGGCGGCCATCCACCTTAAGTAGGCACTTACCTATTTTTCAAAACTTTATTCTTTGGATTTTATCTATTTATCAATGGAAAGAGCTAATAAAAAGAAGTGGATTTGCCTTTTAAAGGAAGTCTTTATGCCAATTTACCGGTAAATGGAAATTATGTCTGGTTAAAGATGCCAAATAGAACTCCTAATTCTGCCATAGTTAAGCGTTTATGTAGGATCAAAATTTGTGATCAAACAAGTTGAATACAAGTTGAATACCCCAAGTCTTTACTCCAGGACGTCTCCTTCTCCCCTCACTCTTTGCTGTATTTATGCATTGCTCATTATTTATCAACACTAGAGTTGGTGGATCAGAGGGGAAACTAAGAAAATACATTGGGCAGTCAAAAAAATCTGTTGACATCTTAGGGGAACACTTTTGCATTACTATCGCAAAATCCAGTTAAGGAGAAAGGTATGAGCTGTACCTGGGACCAGAAGATTGTCTGTTTAGTTCTGTACTATAGACTATAGGGTCAAAACCCTCACATTAGCCTCACCCGGTTGATCCTATAAATTACAACTACATCTTTCATATGGAAGGGTATTATCAAATTGTAGTTTAAAGGGGGGTGAACGCAATTTTGAGGCCTCTTGAGTAGGGGGGGCTGAAATTTTTGCACCTCGTATAAAAATTCTACATTAGATAAGTTGATAAGTAGCACTCCCTAAGGTGTAGGGCTTCCACAATTCCACCACTCCTCATGAGGAAGGGGGGCGGTATTCAAATCGAATGCCCTTGTATATTTACACTCCGACCTGTCCTTGATATATTATATCAACCATTTGGTGATCGCTGCTTTTTCAAGATGGCTGCAAGATCGCTGTAACAGACCCTTAGATGCCCTCTGGTTCCTACAGTTCTAAGAGCACTACGTGTACCTTAGCCCTAATGCTATAGACTGGCCTCTAATCGGCTGTATGCAGCCATCCTAATACCTTGTTGCTGCACCATGTATAGCCGCCGGTAGGGCTTTTCACACCGCAAACATTTAGATACCTGTCAGTATGTGCCTTTAAAACCAGACCTATTCATGTACATGTACCTTGGGGTTTAGTATGCTAACACTGCAGAAACATTCACAGGGGAGGGGGTGAGAAGGGTGTTTAAGTACAGGGTCCATGTGGTTTGATTGCTGAGGCATAGTCTCTTAGTCCAATAATGTGTTTGCTAACTAAGGTAAACTTTGAAACTATTAGAGTTGAATTAGCCTAAGTGGACTTAATGTTGGTAGTACATAGGGTACAAATTAATGTTGCTAGTGCATTGGGCACAAATTTAAGTGAACGGAGAGAATTCAAGCACTTTTGGTCAAAGGACAAGGTGGATGGCATATTTGTATTGGCCACTAGCTGGTCTGGAGCTGGTTCAGGAGACACACACTGATAAGAGCTGATTTTTGATTCACAGACTTCTGTATTAAATTATGTTAAATTCCTGGGAAAATGTGTCAAATTTTCCTGTTTTTTAAACGGCCAGTGAGTGGCATCTCTGCATGTTCACTAGACCTCATTCATGAGTTATGTGGAACCTGTGTGCTTGATGCACTCTGGGAGGGTCTAAACAGTCTAGTCCAGAACATTGCTGCATGTATTATGATCTATCAGGTCAGCTTCCTGTCTAAAAAGCCACCAATTTCTTCAGGTGAGGCTCTTGGTTGTGAGCCACACAGTGAGTTTCTCAAATAACACTCAACTAGTGGGGCAAAAAACAACAACAACAAATACATGTACATGTGCAGGGATGGGACAACCCATGGGTAAGATCCTAAAACATACCTCCTAACCACAAGGTCACAGTTGCTCAGACAGCTCCTTTTAGCAGCTGTTCTCGTTACTGGACATGACGCTGCCGTTACAGAGGAAACCACAATATGGAGTAAAACCGATATACAGTATTGTAGCATTACAGTAATCCCCACAGGCTAATCTCCCACCTCTCCACATCTCCAATCTGCACACACTAATTGGTCCAGGAAGATGATAACAATTAGAGGTAGTAAATCACCATAATTAAAACCATTATCTCTTCTCGTCTGATGCCACCCTCAGGCCTGTTGACGTAACCCAATGACGACAGATTGAATGGCCATCCTACCGGTACATCATTAACCACTTAGAGGTAATGCTACCCAGGGATCTTATCTTTTTAATGAACCAATTTATCAAAGGATGATTGTCATGCAGTTTAGGTGTTTACTGTTTTTTCGAAGGTTAACGAGTAGGAGGATGAAGAGTAAATGAAATATTTGTAAAAGTCATGCCGTTTGCTATTATATTTACGCAGTCTAAGATCCATGTGGTAATTATGTGGACTGAACATAATAAGCATTATGTACATTGTATATATGCCCGTACCTCCATTGATAACCATATAATTGGTGAAAGAAATCATTTTATCCTACAAGAAATTCATATTTTCCGCCCTGATAGTCAATGCAATTGAACGATACATAATGCTAAGTGATTGGGTGCACTAGTGTTCATAGTGTACTGATTTTATATCTCATTTAGGGAAATAAGTTAGAGAGGTGTGACCCAATTAAAGCATTGGGTGTGACCCAGTTAGAAGGTTCTGACACAGTTGGAAAGCTGAGACCCAGTCACTGTCTATGCATGGAGTCGCTGATCCAAGGTGTGACTGAGTGGTAGGCTGAAGATGATTCATAGAGTCAGTATGGAATGTGACTTGGGTGTGTGAACATTGTAGTCTGCCGTCTCCACTGGGCTGTAACATGGACTAAACGACATGGATACACAGTACACACACTGCATCCAACCCAAGCAGTCAGTCACCTACCAACCTGACCTACACCCAGAGATACAACTACAAGGAGACATACATTATACATGGATACACAGTACACACACTGCATCCAACCCAAGCAGTCAGTCACCTACCAACCTGACCTACACCCAGAGATACAACTACAAGGAGACATACATTATACATTATAGCTGTGGGTTATAGCCTTTACTATAATCATCATTACACCTAGAGAATACACTGGGACTACACATATAGCACACATAAGTACGGGAGAGACTTAGCTAGACATCCCAGTAGAAGTGGGGTAACGCCTTCAGTGACAGGGTGGAGACTGGGTGAGTAGGGACACCACATGTACATCTACTTGGGTATGTAGCTTGTACATTGTATATATATATATATATATATATATATATATATATATATATATATATATATATATATATATAAATATGTATATATATATATATATATATATATATAAATATGTAACTCTACCAGCAGCTAATCACTTACTACACCACCTAAGAATTAATATGTGGGTTGGTTAGTGGTGGGGGGGGGGGGGTTGTCATTTGCTGCTCGTTGCAGAGTTGTCTGGATATAGTATCATCTCTGGACGCACTAAACTTCAACCAATACAGAATAATGAGTTAATGGCTCAGTAGACTGGGTGTGACTAACTCATGTAGGCTCCATTTGGACTAGAGCCAGCAGAGTGTCAGATTACACTATCTACCAGTGATATTTGGCCCAGGTCCTCCTGGGTCATTGGCGGCGGCTTTTCAGCCAAATCCACAAATTTGTAATCACCAACTTTAGGGTGTAATCATGCAGTGATATACTGTTATTTTACATATTTTTCAAAAGCCAGAGGAAAGTTTCAGATCTCATCTATCAGACAACATTTTGTCCTTCACGGTGAGTGATGTCTTTCTCTACGAAAAAAGCTGCTGTATTTACGTCATGTCTTATCGGTAGCTATACTGACTACAAGGCCCTTAAGCATTGAGTTTATGGGTGCGATAGATTTTGGCGATAGAATGAACACATGGGCTCCTATTGGAATCAGTAGATAAAGGCGCTTTTTTCAGCAGGTGAGGTTCAGATAGTCCAGCTGTACTGATAACAAATGCGATAGCACCTACGGCTGAAGGGTTATATGTATTGTCGGAAAGTGAACAGTCTCCATATATGAAGACCATTCATTAGCAGACCATTCATGTAGTTATATGTTTCATCACTTGTTGTCATGAAGGTCTATACAGGACCTGTCATATACCTTATTTTTCAGTCGGCAGGTGGCATGCAATGTCTGTGTAGCCAATGGCGGTCCGCATTTTTGTGACCAGTCTCATAACACTTCTGTTGATTTTTGGCAAGGAAGTGTCATACCCCCTGGGCATTGGTACAATGGTTCACTGGGATGGAAGTTTGATCAGAATGGAAGACTTTAAGTGGGAATTTCTTCTACAAAATATGGAAAATAAATAGTGAGTCCCCTACAGTATGTTCATAACTGCTTTACAGCAGACAATCTATTTTAATTTCATCTTTTTTTTTCATATTTGGTGGAAGACCCTGGGCCATAAGTGCTCTATAGCACTCGTAAAATCTTTTAAGGATGACATCATGCTCTGGTTGCCATGGTGCATCATTACAATAACCACACCCATTAGTGCTACATTTGTGAATAATGCTGACACCTTTGGTGTCAATCAACAATATTGGGACGCTATATGATGCACGAGTTCATTGCTGAGGGCTGAGTTATATGCTGATTGCATACATACGAATTGCAGTTTCCTCATGTCTAAGATCTGTCAAAGTCAATTTTCTGATTCATCCAGATCCAATGAGATTAAAATTCTAAACACCTGAATGTACTATTTGGTTTTTAGACATTCAAAAATTTTCAGACCCCCAAATTCGTTGTCAAATGTTAATTTTACAAGTCTTAGAAGAAGTTCCCTCAGTTTTGCAGACTCAGCTTCTTTCACCAGGAGTTGACATGTGTGAGAAAGGGCATTGGCGTCTGACATGCTGACAAGGTCCTTTACTGGTATCATGATCATGCCTCATGCCAATAATTGAACACGATTCCTTATGGTATAACATGTATGTCGTTCTGGAAGAGTTCATATCCTAAGTTGAGATCTAAGGCGTTGTCGTCATACCCTAGACATACCTATGTACATACAGTTTCAAGGTGCGGCCCACATACTTAGTCAAACCGCTGATATTTGAGTAGGGATAATACTGTTTATAATTTAGTGTAGAGGGGGCGGGGCACCTCTTTTTCAGCTCACCCTTACTGTGTATGTGTAGGCCTAGTCTATGGTGAATTGGGGTCTATTCAGAGGAGGTTTAGTGCCTTTGGGCAGCTTGTAGACGTACCTAACAATTACAGTAACAGTATCAAGTTTGTTCTGGGTATGGGTACTAGTAGAGGCTTAAAGCAGTTATAGACTTAGGGTTTTTGGTCTCGGTCATATTGGTTCATTCTCCACATATCATCCATATACGGTGCATAGTGCAGGTAAGCAAGTAAGGCTTGCTCTGTGCAAAATGGTAGGGACATAGAGACTATTGTATGTAGTACATGGGTGAATTAGGGTCTACTACATGTCTGTACAAGGCACATGACCCTCAGGTGGTACCAATTACAGCCAGCCAGTACTGCCTGTCTACCCATACACATGACTATTTAGCACAGTGGGTTACTACACAGGGTGATACCCACTGTCTCACAAACCAACCCCAACATCATGTCATGCAGGTCAGGAACACTGTCACAGCCACAGGGTAGCATGGGTAGCAGACTTGTGTAAAGTACCGGGTATATTCAACAGGGGTTGATGTCACCGCCCCCAGCACTCACACCCAACAGTATTGTCCTGGAAAATGAGTTGATCCCTCTGGAGCCCTGTCGTTTTCAATCATAGGAGCATTCTTGTTGACTTCTTGCCTATACTGGAGGAATTAATAGGTAGCCTTTGCTGACATCGCCAACAGCGCTGGGACCAAGTATAGGAGTGGGACGGGACTGGGTATCTATGTTTTGTGGGTGTGTATATCTATGCTTGTGTCAATGTGTAGCGTGGGTGGAAGGCTGAGCCTGTCGTCTGTCAACTGACCAAGATAACTACTGGAAACTAAGTCAGCCTCTGCCAGTCTTCAGATGTGCCAAAGGTGAAGAACAGTGCCGGCTCTGTCAGGCTGTAGATGTGCCAAGGTATGTAGAACATAGTCAGCCTCTATCAGGCTGTAGATGTGCCAAGGTATGTAGAACATAGTCAGCCTCTGTCAGGCTGTAGATGTGCCAAGGTATGTAGAACATAGTCAGCCTCTATCAGGCTGTAGATGTGCTAAGGACTGTAGAACAGTACCAGCCTCTTATCAGTCTGTAGATGTGCTGAGTTGTCAAGAACAGTGTCAGCCTCTGTCAGGCTGTAGATGTGCTAAGGACTGTAGAACAGTACCAGCCTCTGTCAGGCTGTAGATGTGCCAAGGACTGTAGAACAGTGTCAGCCTCTGTCAGGCTGTAGATGTGCTAAGGACTGTAGAACAGTACCAGCCTCTTATCAGTCTGTAGATGTGCTGAGTTGTCAAGAACAGTGTCAGCCTCTGTCAGGCTGTAGATGTGCTAAGGACTGTAGAACAGTACCAGCCTCTGTCAGGCTGTAGATGTGCCAAGGACTGTAGAACAGTGTCAGCCTCTGTCAGGCTGTAGATGTGCTAAGGACTGTAGAACAGTACCAGCCTCTTATCAGTCTGTAGATGTGCTGAGTTGTCAAGAACAGTGTCAGCCTCTGTCAGGCTGTAGATGTGCTAAGGACTGTAGAACAGTACCAGCCTCTGTCAGGCTGTAGATGTGCCAAGGACTGTAGAACAGTGTCAGCCTCTGTCAGGCTGTAGATGTGCTAAGGACTGTAGAACAGTACCAGCCTCTTATCAGTCTGTAGATGTGCTGAGTTGTCAAGAACAGTGTCAGCCTCTGTCAGGCTGTAGATGTGCCAAGGACTGTAGAACAGTGTCAGCCTCTGTCAGGCTGTAGATGTGCTAAGGACTGTAGAACAGTACCAGCCTCTGTCAGGCTGTAGATGTGCCAAGGACTGTAGAACAGTACCAGCCTCTGTCAGGCTGTAGATATGCCAAGGACTGTAGAACAGTGTCAGCCTCTGTCAGGCTGTAGATGTGCTAAGGACTGTAGAACAGTACCAGCCTCTGTCAGGCTGTAGATGTGCCAAGGTCTGAAGATCGGTGTCAGCCCCTATTACCAGAGCCCAACCAGCCCTCTAGACAGTCAAAGGTCCGTAGAACAGTGTCAGTCGCCGCCAGTCCTTTAGATGTGCTAAAAGAATGTCACGTGATGTTTCAGTCAAACCGAGCATCCAGCTACAGGCAATCAGTTAGTTTGAAACACATCGAATGAATCAGCGCAGCGGAACAATTCTACGAGGACATGTTCATATGTAGGATATATCACTCTTGAAGGATTTCCTAGATTTTCCCACTACTTTAAATCATTTGATTTAGTTCCCAATTAGGATTTACTGAAATTGGAAGGTTGATTCATTTAATCAAGTTCACAAATATGATTTACCGGTACTGAAATTGGAAGGTACTAAGACCAAAGCAGTAAATGTTAAATGTTTAGATTCTGTGTGTAGTGTATGAAGTATAGATCATGTGACTAAGCGAAACAAAAATATTTGACAAACTATCTGATATGTGATATCATATCAAACAAGTGATAAGCTGTGTTCAACTTAGGTGACGCTCAAGGTGACGTTTTATCTGTACTCCCAGTACTGAAGGATATGGATACCTAAGTTTGGAAACTACTACCTGTACATTTATTTTTACATAAAAATATCAACCTCCACAAGACAAAGAAAAGGTGCAGAAAAACCTTTTGGAGTTATCAGCACTTTCACCGCTTTCCTCTATTAATGAATACCGTAATCTCCCGCGTAGAAGACGCGTCCTCTACGCCAAACAAATGCCTTGTGCGTCTTATAGGATTTCTTCAAGTTGGGGGTGCGTCTTATACGCGGGGTTTTCCAACATCTCATTTGGGAAAATGCGCCGATGACAGCTTGAACTCATAGCGCCAGCACCGCGGCAGACCGGGAGGTGTCGACGCGCTCGCCGGGGATAAGGCCCACCATGCGCCGATGACAGCTTGAACTCATATAGCCAGCAATTCGGCAGCCCGGTCGGTGTAGATTTGCTCGGTGGGTTTGACGCCGACCGTCACACCGTGTGCCGATGACAGCTTGAACTCATATAGCCAGCAGCGCGGCAGACCGGGAGGTGTCGACGGGCGCTCGGCGGGTTTGACGCCGACCGTGTGCCGATGACAGCTTGAAATCATATAGCCAGCAGCGAGGCAGACCGGTCGCTGTAGATTTGCTCGGCGGGCAAAACGCCGACCGTGTGCCGATGACACCTTGAACTCATAGAGCCTGCACCGTGGCAGACCGGTTGCTGTAGATTTGCTCGGCGGGCAAAACGCCGACCGTGTGCCGATGACAGCATAGACTCAACAGGTTGACAATGCGGTGTGGCTTGCCGGGGTGTAGGGACGCATGGGTCGATGACAGCATAGACTTAACATTTCTTTTAATTTTTTTTTGGGGGGGGGTGCGTCTTATACGCGAACCCCCCCCCTGCTGAGTACGTTTTTTTTTTTACAAATCGATTCAGGGGGGTTGGATGCGTCCTCTACGCGAACCAGCCTACCGTGAGTTTGGGGAGCGTCTTCTACAGGCACCGCGTCTTCTACGCGGGAGATTACGGTACGTATCAATCTGGGCGGGGGCCATAGGGCAGAAAAGGAAGCAGTAGTCCCTGTGTTAGCAGGGATAGTAGACATAAGTAAATGTGTCACATACACGGGTCATGTTTGGAAGAGCTCCAAAAAGGATAAGGGTGTCATGTGTGGTTCATTCTGGGAGTCAGTTGGCCCCACCATTTACTGTAATCTCCCGTGTATAAGGCGCGTCTTATACGGCAAACAAAATGCTGCTGAGTCTTATACGTGGGAGGGACATTGCCTTGAGTTTGGGGTGCGCCTTATAGGAGGGTAATTTTACTATAGAACAGTACTAAATTAACAAAAAATCTGCCCTTAGAGGTGCGCCTTATATGTGGAATTGCATTATCTTAGTTGGGGATGCGCCTTATACGCGAGCTGCACCTTATACGCGGGAGATTACGGTAGCATATATACAGGTACCTAGATGCAGCCCTGATGCAGGTGTTGTGGAGGTAGTAGTACATGGATTGGGAGGTCACAAATCATAGAAAGTGTGCATATGGGGCCTTACATGTCATTCGCCCAGACATGTACCCAGAAAAAGAATTCTTATAAGTATGCTTCTTTTACAATAGCAAGGACACATATGACATAAATGATAATGTGATTTTCTTAATCTACACCTCAAAATAGTCTGGACCTGAGATTGTCATGGAGGTATGAAGATTGTTTCTGTAGGAAATTAAGCCCTCAACATGGCTTGTACCTCAAATGTCATTCTCCCAGACACAATTTCGCCCAGACAATTTTGGTAATTTTGGGCACATTTTACCCCCCTGGAGCCCAAAATATGCATATACTAGGCTAGCGCTAGTACATATTTTCTGTTAGCCAGTCTGGCGAATTTGCCTCATTTTTTATTAGCCAATTATGTAATCAATTAGCCAGATTAATCTGATCAACCTTCATATAATATTAGAACATATCATTTCTAGGTACATGTACCACAGAGTATTTACAAAGGTAGTGATATTTCAATATGATCAGACCTTTTAGATATCCCACTCCACTTTTGAATGGGGGTTTACATGCAGCTCAGTTCGGTGATAGAGCTCCACATAGATATGGATTTAATATAAGGCTAGGCATTAAAGGGTTCATCCACATGTCTGAAAATTTTTGGTATTTTTTTCATGATGGAAGAAAGTGCAACAGTGTCTCTTCAGAAAACTGTGTTTGAAAGGGGACATGGCCAGCTACTCCCAGAGTAGGAGCTGAACTATCACAGAAGAATTGCAATAGGCTAGATTTGTGTATAGCCCTAAACAGATATTAAGCAATTTAATCATAAATCAGAAAATGTTTTATCAAGATTTCTAAAGAGAAAAATCACAGAAATGTCATATTCATTTGTATGAAGAGGGAATGCATATGACTGTTTTTTTCATGTTATAAGCTTTCCAACGGTATGCTACACTCCATATATCGTATTCCCAGTTGTGAATTGGGAGAAGGATTAGCCAGTCTGGCGAATCCAATGGGAAAATGATTAGCCAAATTGTAGTTTGATTCGCCACTGGCAATCTGGCGAATGGCTAGCGCGAGCCTAGATATAGGACCATCAAAACCCATATGTAACATGAAGATCTCATCCAGCCTGACACTTTGAGCCAAAGAAATAGAGGGGGAAACTAAAATTCGAAGAGTAGGGACTGGAATACCTCCAAATTCGTCATATGCAAACCTTCTATGACTTTCGACCGGGAGTACTGTTACCGAATACCACTGTCCAGTTTAATTATGGGGGACTGTCAGTATAACATTGCATCTTTAAATGGTTAAATCACAGGACCCCATTATATGAGTCAGGGTTGCCCTGAAAGAGGAGCAATCACTCTTATTTTTGAGAAAATGACTACAGAATTGTATTAAAACCAAAAACAGCATACATAAGTGTTGTCTAAATGTGCTGTTGGGTTTCAGGTAAAATCGTGTGGCTCAATTTGAGTAGTAGATGGTGAAAGTTAAAGTCTGATGTTTTCCCATTGAGTTCCATAGTAAAATTATCTCCAAAACTAATGAAGCTTTTAAACTGTAAGTTTGTATGGCAGCAGGGAGTTGATAAAAAGGTAAAAACTGAGAATATAAAGAGGGTTCTATGGTTAGAAGATTGTTAAGAGACAGATAACATTTGAAAATATATAAGTAAGGGTAAAGGGAGAGTGAGTGTTAAGAGACATTGCATCAGATGTAGCCCATATGTCTAGACCAATCAATACAGGTCATGATTGGCTGTTGAGTCTTGAGTGGCTGGTGTGAAATTGACAAATTAGTAATTATAGCTATTTCTAGACCAATTAACAGTTCTACCAGCAGCACAGTAAAAGATACAATTATGTGGTTTAGGGTAAAACATTCATAGACATCTCTCTGCTGTTAGCCACTATGGGTATAGCTGTCATACCTGTCATAGCAGTAGTGCCCTATTGAATCTTATTTCAGTCCCCTATACTACTTTGTTACCTATTCTGTTCCTCTTTCTTTTAATTGCTGTCTGGTTCTAAAACTGACCAGTACTGTTCTGTTAGTAACTTTCCTGACTATATGATACTCAATGTTGATATTTTGACTCTTTTATTAACAACATCTTTGTGTTCTTCTTACAGAAACGGGCCTTCGCGGGGGGAGATGGGGCCAGGCTGTCCTTCCACTTTGGGTGTAGCTTGGTGCTACTGCCTTGTGTAGCCTGCCTTCTACCTACTTTTCCCCTGCCTAGAGACCGGGTCCCTGCCATGCACACAAGATGGTGTCCACATTTGAGGAGCTTGTGGCTCTAACAAGCAACAACAGCAGCAACTTAGGCCATAGGGCTGCCACTTCTAGAGGACATACTTACTTTCATTTCGGGCCAGGTGTCGGCAATAATAACCGATAACTACATCCTCAGAAGATAACGCAACAAGTCGCGATGGATAATATCCGTCGCCGTTTCAACTCGCCCACCAAGACCCTGGGTGCTGGCACTCCAGGGGAATCGGATGGGAAACTTTCAGCAGAAAAAGATCCAGATGGTGGTGGGGGCGGTGGTGGGGGAACATCAGTGTTTCACACCCCGCTGGTGACTTGGGGACCAGATGCAGTGCGGGAGGCAAGTGACCGGGTCGCTGACCACCTTATAGGTATAGATGCTTTCTGTAGTACTGGCACAGTCGCCGTGGGACAATTAGGGGCATTACTACGTGGGTCAGCCTACGCTGCCATGGCTGATCAGTGCCGGCAGCGCCTGCAAGAAGTGCAGCACTTCACCAAGGCTGAGGTAGCGCAGGTCGCTGCCGAGGTCAAGGGCACACTGTCCAAGGTCAGCCCCCGGGTGGATGAAAAAGGCGTTCCTTTGACCGTGACGGATGAGGATATCAAGGTATGTCATGTGTGTTACTAGCCTCCGTGGCTTTAGAAAAAGTAATGTAGAGTGATTTAACGTTGATTATTTCTGATTTGTCACAGGCACTGTCATTGTTGATTTTGTCTTAGTGTTGCGCCTATTACCTTCTCTCTTAGATTAGTTCAGTTTGAAAGCTTTTTGAAAATGTTTCAACATGAAGCTATTTTGCAGTTTGCCACCATGATAAGCTCATGCTGATCAACTCGTCACAATTTGGACCCTCTTCAATAATGAATGACTATACTAATAAGATTCCTTCATGCAATAGACCTGTTTGAAACCATGTGATGATGGAAGAACCTGTACCTTATTTTCAGCTTGTCGCGACTGCCTTCACACGTCTTATGCAGCTGCACTGCCAGTTTCTACTCACCGCCTCAGAAGCACTCGCCCCACTCTCAAACTGTGTCAAAGATGGTTTGCAACCAAGCCCTAACAGCAAGTCAGATGGAGCTAGCCAATCAGATGTCCCAGCTGCAGGCCAGCTGAGCCAATCAAATTCACCCTCTCAGGAGAGCAGCCAGTCAGCGCCAGCCACTGGTAGCCAAGGCAACAACGAGCAGGACTCGGGTCCAAAGTCGCCTACAGCTGAACACAAGTCAAACATGGTGCATGCGGTAGGGTCGCCGAGCGGCCTACGCAAAATATCCTCATTCTTTTCTAAGCTGGGGCGGTCTGGATCACTGCCCAGTGATGAGTCCCAAAGCTCATTTTATGTGGTCATCCCGAAAGAGGAGGTCGCAGGACAAGACGATAACAAAGAGAACTCAGAGGGAGCAGGCACACCGTCACAACTCCAGATTGGTGCCCATCCATCAGTTGATGGTACTGCTACTTCAATAAGTAAGCTCAAACTTCCAACCAACTCTGCTGACGTCCTCCAGGTCACACCAGGTGAGCCTTTTCTTGTAGACACAAAAAATGATGTGAAAGAATGTAAAGAAGAAAAGATATAAAAGAATAAAGGTGAATAGGTTAAAAAAAAAACTGAGGAAGCAAGGAACTTTTCCTTTACTGCCTTTGAGTTAGAGGTCCGGAAATTTGATGCAGTTGAAGCACCAGATTTCTGCATTTGACATCAACATTTTCAAAATGTTCCAGGGCGCATTTGCATAAGTCACTTTGATCAGTTTGGTTAAAGAAGTCAGCTAATTTCTCATCTGGGGTTTTCACACATGATGAGCGATCATTGTGGGGGGGGGGGGGGCAAGATTTTTGATGATCATCCCAGTTTGATATATATATATATATATATATATATATGTCTTTGTGTTGTATAGGAGTGCCACCCAACGGTCGTCTCGCCACTCAGGAGGAACTGGATAGTGTCATCGATCTGCTCTCTGGGGGACAAAGGTCACCCATGCAGGTCATCCCAGAGAACATCCCTTCCCATCACATCACGACAGCCAAGATGGCTGCTGGACCTCCACCACCACCACCTCCACCACCTCCCCCTCCCATTGGTCACTACCCACCCTCCCTATTTTCCATGCCACCCCCAGATGGTCCACCTCCACCTCTGGATTGTGGGCTTTACCGCAACCACCAGCACCGCCGTTCAGACGGTCTGCTGGTTGCGGATGGATTCCCGCGCGACCACAAGACCAACACGTGGCCATACAGGCCTCGTGCGGCAGGAAGTGGAGGAGGCAGCGACATGGGGCCGTCCCTGGTACATACCCTTCCGGGTCCTGGGTGCTACGATGGGGGTGGAGCAGCCGATATGGACTACACACGCTATTTGGCCTCGGTTAAGGCCATGAAGAGTGGTCCAGGGGCAGGAGGTTCGCTAGGGGGCTCATTTGGTGGACAGGGACCGTGGTCCAGCAATGATGCAGGACTCCACCGCAGCTGGCCGATGCACCTCTTCAACCAAGAAGGGTAAGCATTATCTATATAACATGATTTGCACTGAGCTGTTCAAAGCATAACAAAAAAAGACACTTTGGCTGAATCAATGCCAAATGAATCTAAGAACTTGCTCCATGCTCTCAGTTCTGATTAAAGCTATGGTCATGTCCGTATGAGATTGATTATGGAGGAAAGGTCTCTGTGATGAACGAGTGAAAATAGATGAACAGAGAGCAAATAAGTGTAAAGGTGTAGGAAGATTTACCATGGCTAACACTATAACAGCATTAACCATCAAGGGCACCAGAAATGCAGTAACCCATAATATTTTGTACATTGGTATTGATGATGCTGACCGCAACTAACACCTCAAGTGGTTTGTTGACTCCTTTAGGGGAGAGAATGCGAGTAGGAACTGGTCCACGGTAGGAGATTCAAGTAGCTGCAGCGACGAGTCGTCTACGGGTGACAACCCCTGGTCTATGGGCCTGGACCTGGTTGGTGCTGTTAGTGACAAAAGGTAGGCACTAATTGGCCAAAAAGGAAAAGGAAAAATATTAAGAGGCTCAAAATATTCAAAATCCTTCTATAGTACTATTACTTGGCTTCCCTAAAGTTGCAGTATTGGTTAGCACTTGTTTAGGTTGCTTGACAGTCACCACTATAGCATTTGCCAGAAATGAATAAACGAGGTCAATTTCCTTTGCATCAAAACAGGCATATGACACCGGTAGCGAGCTCTTCAGGGAATCTACAAAGTTCCTCGAACTTTAACTTTCCCCTTGGTTAATAACCTGACTTAAACTAACCTTGCATCAGTATTTCATAAAAGTTTTCTATCCTTTCCCCATTGTTCATCAGAAGACACAGTAGCGGGGAAGAGAGTTTTCCAAGTGTGCCACACCCGGGACATGTAACAGAAACACGCCCTCGAAGTGTCGAGAATCTTCTCGTAAGTTTGTTCATTAAATATGGTTTAAGTACTTGTGATCATTCCTTCTCATATTTAATCTGTAAAAGCCTATTGAGAAATGTAACAAGAATAGCTTCATCGGAGAAGGATCCTCTTTCACAGGATACAAAGGAAATCCAAAACATAATACGTAAATACTTGTGTATGTATATAAGCTTGAATTTGGGAGCCTCTTTTAATCAAAAATAATTTCCTAAATGTGTATAAGTTTGATCAAAAAGGGGATTTTACTAGAGAACTACCATAAACTCCCACTTATAAGCTACACTTACGTATTAGCTGCAAAATGAGTTTGGGAACTTGGAGTCTCAAAATTAGCGGTGTAATTCAATAGCGTTAAGAACGGGCTTATAAGCGGTATCCTGACTTTTTTTAGCCACAAGAGGGTCCTGGTTATCTGCGAATCTTATATGGGAGTTACAGTACCCGGGAAATAAGGTCTATCAGTAGTACATGGCAAAAGCCATTTTCTCAAGAATAATAGTTGACAGGAAATGACTAAATGTGCATATCATTATATACCACATTCTGGTTTTACAGGAGAGTAAGTCAACTAATACATGGCCTCCCAAACAGCCATGGGCCAAACATGGGGTGCCAGGCGGCGCGCGTGTGGATACCAGCGACAACGGTCACCTCCAGCAACCCACTCATCCACCGCTCACCATGCAGTGGAGCGACCCCCTCACTAACCGTCCGCTCTCAGCCTGGGACGGCGGTAGGTACTGTACACCAACCTTTGTGTTACTCCTCTTGTACTAACAACCCCCAGGTACAACCACATCCCTTAACCCCTTGTACTATAGACATCACTAAAAAGCCTCATCAAATTTTGATCTTCTAATTGAAGGAATTGTTGGGAAACAAATTGACCTGTTGAATAATGAATTGTCAGCACAATTTTGAGATATAAACTGACATAATGTACACTAAGTGGATGAGGTGTGGTTGTACTGTCTGCATGACTAACACACAGAACACAGAGGAGGACAACAGGGTTCTAAGTTATGTGTTGTCTGTGCCTCTGGTGGTTAACTAGTCACATGTACACTGTCACGAGACAGTGATTTTCTTTCCCTAATTTTCTAAAGCTGGTCCAATTCATCATACTTAGGGCAAACAATTCTGACACAAATTGTGAGATTTCTTTCCTGTGAACTCTTATTCATAATGTGTCGTAAGCCTAGTATTTCACAGGGTATTCTCTCCCAGTAGCTTGAAATGCCAGTGATTATTCCCTTCTAAGTGAATTAGTTTTTGTTGGCTTTTATTAGTTTCTCAACAAGCTCAAATTATGTTTGTAGTCTAAAGACTAGCTTAGCATGCTAATGTTGGTTGGGAATTCCAACTTTGGTGCCGTCGTGCATGATTATGTTGAAAAAAGTCCGCGGACCATAGTTTTTACATTATTTCTTGAGTTTGATCAGTTTATACATTTTATGTTTTGCCAAGAGCTACCGCTGGAAATGTTCAAAATTGCATTCATAAGTGTAATGTTCTTAAAATAAAATCATACATCTGTAAATCAGGGTTTATTCATACTTAGGCCATGTAATTCTAATAACTTGCATCACAGATTTTTTCACTCACCTCTTTGGTCGGCCATCAGTAAAAAAATAAAAATGAAAGTTACCCCAAGCCCTTATCTAAGTACCAATATATCCCATCGGCCAGAGCAAAAAGAAAAAAGGGGGGGGGGCATGGAAAAGTCATTTTTAAGCCATCAAAAGTGTAAATAACGAATATTTGTTCACATTGAAAGGTAGAATACCAAAGGTTCATTGCTGATCAATATTAGACTTTCTTTTCCAAAGAACAACATTTTTTCGTCAGATTCTCCAAAAATCCCATCGGCCATAGGGAAAAAAATTTAAATTTTTTTTTTTTTTTCTATTTTGCCCAAATTCTCGTCGCCGGATCCGTAATCCAAGTTATTAGAATAAAATGGCCTTATCATATTTTAGTTTTCTGTTTAAATGGTTGTTTGCCCGTTAAATTCAGTTAAAACTGTGTTAACAATGGGAACCTTGATTTCGTAATGTAAAAATCTCTTAATAGGTACAATTTTGAATATGTTCCAGCATAGACCTACAGAGTATGCTATTTATTAGGAAAAAAAGTAGCAGTAGCAAAAAAGAAAACTATATTAAGCAGGCTTCTACAACAAATATCCAATAGTAACAATTGTCAAAAATGCTCTTTCCACAGCAGGTACGATACCCAGCTTCTCTAACCAGCGTCTACAGAGCTTCCCATCCCTGCTGCATGGTGGCAGCACTGAACTCCTGCCACCTGGTGGGATCCATGATAGACACTTTTCAGCACGAAAGTGAGAGTTGTACCTCACGACGTCCTCCTGTCTTGAACAACCGTTCTACACCCTCAACAACCGACCCTCAATCTTACTCAATATAAACTTGTATAGTTCCAAAGTGGTTAACACCGTAGACAACCCATCTTATTCTGTTAACTCTGAAATATCTATATATAATAGGAACGAGCTACTTTTATCTATTTTTTTTTAGATTTAATAGAAAGGTTGGCAAGTAATACTGCATTATATGTGATAAGAAAGCCACTTTACTTTTTTCTTTATTTCATAAAATTCTGCAGCTTAATGTTGGCCCAGAACGTCTGAAAATGGGTAAATGGTTTGATTTACTTACCGAATAGTTTAAATTATAGATGTTATCCATGTATACATGCATTATAGTATTGGTGAGTCCTAGGTATGATTGGTGATTTACCCTTTTTTATTTTGGACCACAAATAACATAGGTTAAGGGCTATTTAAATATGAATTGTCATGATACTGACAAATGACAGCGGATAAAGCTGCCAGATGCCATATTTAGTCACACAGTTTTACTGGAAAGCTGATGCTATGAATGTGCTATCCTAATTTCCAAAGTGGTACCCAGGTAGATAGTATACGGCATAGATTAGAATACCTATTATTTCCTTATGACAAGGACTGCAGGGCAGCCTGTGTTAATTATGTCCATCTAGTATATGGCCTGTTAAATGAGATCGAGCAAACTTTGTCTCCTGCTGTTGATCAGTTTTCTCTAGAACACGAGGAACAAAGTGCAAGAAATAATCTTTGAGGAATGGGCAGAACAATTTGTAGTGGTAGCAGTGTTATGATTGCAATCAGTGTGCCCATCTCGGGTAGTACTTCTATAATGTAATTGTATTAACACAGGACACCAGAACACAAGTTTGCTTTTCTTTTGAAAAAGGGGACAGTGCACATAAAACCTCTGAAGAAAGTGAGAATACAATCATTACCAAAAATTCTGAAATGAACTGCATTTATATAATATGTCCAGCATTTGGATCTTGTCTTCAGTATTTCCCCTAGCAGTAGAACGTAATATTTGATTCAAGAGGATAGGTCAGATCATATACTGAGAATTCCTTTTTTTCATAATACATAGAGAGTATGTTTCGATAGTGCTTTCCATGTATTTTGGGCAACTGTGTGCTGGACTTGGATTCTTAAATTTAATTGTAGTGAATAGTCTGTGGTGGTCGTTTGGGTTTTTTGATTATATTTGATTTATTTTGTAACAGTCTGTCATGTCTTTTTTAAGAGATTATACGGAAACAGATCAGGGCAGGCATCTATGTTGAAGGCAGAAGGGCCTGATTCGATCAGTAGCTGGGCCTTTCCAATTTCGCTCCAATGGGTAAGATCAAACTTGATTTTCATTTTGTCAGAGGAAATTGGACATACCGTTAACTCTCGCCTATAAGCCGCATGCGTGTACATATAAGCCAGAACGCCGCCTATGGAATGTACTTTAAGCAGGATCTAGGGCTTAAAGCATGCACATTTAGTACTGTTCTGTAATGGGAAATACCCGATTATAAGCCATGCAGCTTTTTTTTGGTGATTCTGTGAGCTACGGTCGGCTTCTGGTTCGTGTATAAGCAGCGGCTTATCTGCGGGAGTTTGTACGCTGCAGACGTATGTGACACACTGATTGTCACTATTGGCCCATTAGCAAAATTTCATTCAAATTTGACTGGGTTTCCTTGAATGATAAAGATATGCCAAATTGGCCGCCACAGATTGGTGTTTGATATATTGTGTAGTTGAGCTTGTATTCACCAATGGCTTCCATTGTTGTTTGTCTTGATATTGTAACCATATATTATACAACATATAGTGGTTATGGCCCTTCGATTATTAATTTACTTGTCGCGCCAAATTTATTACTACACTGTGTGTATGTACCTTGTTGATTTGTTTTCCATATATATATTTACACGATATATGCATACATGTATCATATCTCAGATTTAGGTGCCCCCGTTCCCCCGGTTTTATTCATATACGCCCCCCCCCCAGACACCATGTTCATTGAATCTGAGGTATGATCATTAAATTAATATATAGTGTTTACTCAGTGAATGATTTATAGGTATTGTGTTTTGGGGAAAACAGTGGATTATTTCTGTTCATTACAACTGGTGCTCCTATTAACGGTCGTTGCCAAGTGTGCTCCACTTTTATTACAGCCTGTAATATTGATGTGTGTTATTCTTGGTTGAAATATAATATGTTTTTACTGCTCTTTCCAAGCAGGGCTGTTGTTTAGGTATACGTGCAGGGGCACTGTCACATTATAAGAATATAGATTTCTATTGAGATGGGGTGGTGAAAGGGGGACATACACATTTGTAACCTGTAAATCATTAGGCTAACCCTGGTTAATACTGGCCTCATCTGAGTGTTCAACTCCTTAGTATAGAGTGCCTATTGCCAGGGATGACTCTAGACAGAGCTGTGGTTAATCCTTTTGAGGATGCTAATGGACCAATGCATCATGCCCAATGGTCGCCTTGATCCATGATGCAATCATGCATCATGCCGACCCAGCACTTCATTGATGCATCATGACCAATTAGCACGATACACTTCTGCATCAGCGGTGGTTCAAGGGTTTATAACATCGTATCCAGGATAGGAATATTCAAAGGCTTCTCAGAGTAAAGTCATTTCCAAGTACATGAACTACCCCTTCCTTATGACCATCGCAAATAATTTAAGATTTCTAGTTCTTTCCAAGTGGGATTCATTACCATCCTAGAGAGTTGGGCAGTGTATTGATGTATAATCTAATGCTTATTGTAGACACTTAGAATAAAAACTTAGAATGGTATATCAATTTAATCACTTACTCGGACATAGCCGCAGGCGGACCGTAGAGTAAAATCATACACAACACAAACATGCACAAATCCTTAGGATCTTCATATGTCAGAGCTGCTAGTATTTCATGATAATATGATAATTGTCTCCTTACCGACTGGTTGGCTGCCATAGTGGCCTGCTATGAAGTGCCTTGTAGGTGTTCGGCTGCGCAAACCACTAGAAGGCATAGGTAGAGGTAGAAGGCTGTAGTTGATTAAATTTTAAGCTTGGTATTAGGAGACCAATAAGGCACCCTGCTAACTATCCACTAGTATAATAATGTACCATCTTGGTGTTTCTATGCTGCCTCGTAATTGTATAGCTGGTTATTTGTTATCTACTACATACCACTCCGCTGGTGTATAGCAGTCCGTACCGACTGATCGGGGTGTTCTTTACAATGTGTAAGACAGCTGACTTGCCACCATTATATCAGTATGTATGAGGATAGAATTACCATTGCCGTTTTGCTGCTGGATTGAGCATTGCATGCTGGCAAAGTTGTTGCAAAAGAAGCACCGTTTTAGATTTAAATAGCCTGCTCTTGTAGGTTATTGAATTAATGCGTATTTACAGTTATCTTAAAGAATGAATGCATCATGTTGAACAGTGTAAAACAGCCATCGCAGGTAACCGATGGGATTTGTAGGTTTGGTGATATAAAAGACAGGGCTTTTTCTATAAGGGTGAAAACTGTAAGTGGAGGGTAAATAGGTGGAAGCTCCTATATTGATGTAAATCCCCTACCAAAAAGGCCACACCGAAAAACTTCTGGCTTTGAAAAAAATGGTGTTTTTTTTTATCAAGAATTTTTTTTTTGTGGTCCAATGGATTTCTTGCTGTAAATTGATACGCAAAAACCTTTTTCAAATGTGAAAAAAAATAAAAATTTTTCCAAAGAAAAAGTATTTATATTTCTGTAAATTTGGAGAGCATGATCCGTGGACCCAACTTTTTGTTTGGCGTGCCTAAGCTGGGTTTGGAAGGTAAGGCCCAAGTAATAGGATAAAAATTTTAAAATAGGTCTTATTTATAATCCATTATATCAAAAACCTGCCCATGAGCTGAGTGTTAGTTTAAAGGGAAAATTGCCTTATATAGGGAAAGAATCCGCTCGTAGGCGTTTTTTTCTTCTTTTCTTTTTACAAAAGTTTTGATGTAAAAAGAAAACAACCTGTTAATGTTTTAGTGGAAAAAGAACATGTGCACAAAATGTAAATTTTCTGTTCTGACTGTAATGCCAAGTCATAATATCAAAAGATAAAAACTTGAAAGAATATGAATGTCTGTTCTGAATATGATGTGAATTCCTGATTTTTTTCACTGTTGTGTTTATAGTTTCAGACAACAAGGGTACCGACATATTCCTCTGTGAAATTGTGTAATGTATTTTTCGCCACGAATATGACCTTAGCTGTCGAAATGGCGTAAACATCTATTACTCACTCACTCACTCGCTGATGTTACCCACTTGAGGTATAGATTGCCCAAAAGAGTGCTAGCTTGTTGTTATGACTGTTAACATCACAAAAGAATGTTTCCTGGATGTCATTGTGCTATCCCCAGTGTTGGAATTGGCGTAATATGAGCATATGTCAAAATTGTTAATACTTTACTCCAGAGCCATTTTGTGGAATGAAACGTTCAATGAGTTATGTGCAGGAGACATCTTTACATTTATTGTGTTTAATTACCGCTTTTTTCCCCTGAACCCATTAATGTACTGTATGTAGTACCCCCAATACATGAGGCATGTGGTACTCTGGCTTAACCCCTCATTCGCCCTTCTATGAAAGGCACATTTAGTATGTCCCTCTATGCTGTTCTTATTTTCTTTAAATTAGAACGAATATAGTTTCATACATTGGTTCACTTATGTGCCAGTGACATACATGTATAGAATGAAGAGTTCAATCAAATGCAATTGATATAGCAGTATAGCTGACTTACAACATCCAAAGGTAGCAATGATTCTTCTGGTGACACTTTGGTTGTGAAACCACACAGGTGGTTAGGTAACACCACGCCTAGATACTTCTGGACCTAAACAATGCTAAACAAATACAATACTAGTGTACTACTCATTTGGTTTGAAATAAACTTTGCTGTGCAAAGGACCCAGCCGTCATTCTTTTCTCTGGTTTATTTAGTCAGTGTTATTACACATACGTATACTTTCTATTCACATCAAAATTTGCCAGCTTATTTTGATTTTAAAAAGGAATTATGATCAAAGGGAGAGCTGCATTTGGTGAACACTGATGTTGTACATCCATCAGCGGACCCTGAAAAAACTTGGCAAATTTGTTTACTTTAAGTGAAAGGCTTAAGAGTGGATTTAGAAGCCAATATATTGTTTTATCAAACACAGCATGATAGCAATGAGATCAGACAAGAATGAAATATAGAGTATGGCACAAGTGCTACCATGTAAGTATTCAATCAAATAAAATTCACCTCAAAGTCATACCTGCAGGAGCAGACCTGAATCTTGATCCTCCTAGATAGTCTCCCTCGCTCCAACAAAAGCTGAGTGAAGCCTCCCATGCCTAACTTATGTGTATGTATGGTGGAATGTATTGGTGTGTGTAGTCTTGGTGAGTGAGACCAGGTCTCAGCTTATGGCATAGCTGCGAAGTATATATATGTTAGGTGTTCAGCGGAGGCTCAGTGCCGTGAGCCTAGTCCCTTGATCCCAAGGTATTAAAAATGCCATGGAATAAAGGGACATGCCCAACCTCTCTATGAGACTCGGGGTGTTTGAAAGTGCTGAATCCATTTATAAGTGGAAACATCATTTTCAAGAAACATTTCCTCTTCAAAATTGACGTTGAAAAGAAAAATTCATTGAGGATTTAATGGGATGGGAAATAAACACAGTGGCAATGAAAGACATGCGTTACTCATTGAAAGATCATGGAGTGTGATGTCATGCATAGAAATAGTTTTTCCCTGAAATAGGGCCCCGAAAAGGTAGCCATTACCGAAATTCCCTATTTTTGCAAAAACTCTGCAGGTGGTATCTGCAGAGGTTTGATATTGGATGGTGACAAATATCAGTAGCTTGTAATAATAATCTAATAACAAGTAACATCCCAGCCAGTACATCCATAAGGGCCCCAGATGGGACTCCTCTTGGCCTTCATGGGTAGCCAAGATGTGAGCTGAAGCTGGTAAATGATTGAGCTGCCAGATGGGGCCAAGGTGAGGTAGCCCAGAAACCTCTTTTCACTATTATTTTTGGAAGGCTTTAAACCGTTTATATGTGATGGCTGCTGTTTCCCCCCCCCCCTCACATGGCATCAGCAATACTCCTAGATAAGTCTAACAATACCAATTCTACTTGACAATTAAATAAATAAAAGCATAAAAAACTATCATTTACTTTGGATTGTAGACTGGGGCAAGGAAGAGGGATATCCAGATAGATACTAGTGTACAGGTAGAGCACTGTAAGGCAACTGCAGTCAGCAATTCCCCACCCCATCACCTTACTTGGGGATTACTGTAACCTGTCCAACCTTATCTCACTTATATGTTAGCCTTCTGTATGGTTCACCACATCCAGATCACCGTTTTTCTATTGTGGCTGAACCCCTTTGTCACTAGTATGAGAACACATACACCCAATTAGCTGTGAAGACACTACTGAACATTCTTTTAACTGTGATAGCAGTGGCCAGATTATTGCAACTTGATCGTACATGTATCTTAAAACCTTGATCCACTATACTGGAAGCTTTGGAGGCATATGGATGTTTGCTTATAAATGTACCATTAGTCACCATGGCATATCCCAGGTTGCATCATAATATCATAAACCATGAATTCTGCTGCATATTTGTGATGTGTTTTCACAAAACCAGTCAGAAGTCACACATGCTAGACCTGAGATATTGAGTCTAAAAGGTCAAAAATTGTTATTTTCAAGAATTGATCATTATGTTTGCCTTAGTATTAATGAAGAAATAATGCAAAAATATGCCTAGAAATAGCAGATATTAGGTGATTTGATCTTCTGAGTCAATCGCTTTTCTTAGAATTTATGTCAAATCTACCTGGTACTTTTTAAATACCATGCCTTGTACCTATTCATTCTCAAGAACCCTCCCTGAACATTTGATATTTTCAAATAGCAAGGCATTTTCTCTTTGCAATGGTACCAAGCTTATTCCATTTCTATCTGACACATTTTAACTGGCATGAGAGACATGATGGCATACCTGTTCCGCGTGTACATTTACATCAATGAAAGGTCCTGTGTTTAAGGCCCTATTCCCAACAATTTGTGTCCGAGAATTTTAAATTTGGAAAATTCACCAAAAATTGGAAAATATTGATATAATGAGTGATTAAAAAGTGAATTGAAGCTTAAGATATGCTCTATGCAATAGGGTTATAATCCTGAAATCCATTTTTGCGACATGTGACCGGTTTTGGGAAAACACATCACATTTGATTGCCAATGTCTTCCCCCTGTTATGGACTGTGCTAAATCCTGATAGCATTCACATAACACATGATATTATTTATTACTCTATGACAATGTTGATCAGGTAAAATGATAGGCCTATATCTAGTATACATAAACATTGAAAAAAAAACTGCCAGCAAGGCAAACACTATTACTGAGCAAGTTTAGCTTTACCTGACACCAATGCCTAGATAAACAAATAAAATACAAGTGTCCACAAAACACTGGTCAAAAGCATCTATCTGCAAATGTTAAGTACCAATTGGCAAAAGCAAGCTAGCCTAGATACAGCTCAATTACTTTTGAATCTACAAAAACCTATCTAATCTAAGTGGAGATATAATATCCCTACATTGATATCACGGGCGCAGAACTAGTCTGCTACCAGATTCTTTGTGTTGTTCATGGTGTAGGTCCAGGATCTGCCACTGACCATGTACCTCTCCCCTGTGGGTAAAAGTAACCCTTCTGCTATGTGTCAACATGATTGTGGTCCTCAAAGCACATGGCCATGGCTATAATTAGCTGCAAAGGTCCCAAGCTGCCAGCTCACCACTGAGGTTACACTGGAGCCCTTGATAGGGGTAGCCAATGTCATACACAGGATTTTAAGAAATGCACATGTCCCATATCAAGAGCAATTCCCAGTGTCATCAGCATAGCTAATCCAAAAGGAGTACCAGTATGATGATGTGGATTCCCTTTTTTGTCTAGATCATGGCCCTATCCAGTGAAATACCTATTTTCATTATAAATTCAGTACTCTATATTTTGAGTAAACATATTCTGACAAAATCTGTAATACATCTGCTACCATAAAGGCAGGCATTCATCTTACATACCCCAAAAACTTCTTTTGGTGATCTCCCTATGTATAAAAAAAGACACCTCCCCTTTCCTTTATACCCCCTAATAAAATAAGTAATATGCCCTATTTTTTGTCACTAAGTCCCATTTCACATGTCAAATTAAATAAATGGCCCTGCCACATGTCACTAGCATAGCCATGTCCCATACCAATTTTAAGAAATGGCCAGGTCAACATGTCGATTTTAGTGGTGTAGGGCCACACCACTAGCTTGGCAGGCACTGAAAGTAGTCAATTGGACTCAAGGCAGCACCCACAGAGGGTGCAGTGTTGGAAATTGGTTTAGAATAAACGGAAGCTGTAAAATTATGAAAGCCTTACAAATAGGAAAATGACTAGTGTCACACACTGGGCTCTGTACACCGCCTCTCAGCTTGGCGATTGTACTGACTTAGTTCTTGCGTGTGGTTGATATAGACAGCATAATTATCAACTAAATATCTTTGTTTGGACCTACTTTGAAATGGAATGGAGAACGCAATAAATTATGAATACATAGTAGGGCCATATTTGGCATGTACAGAATAAATACAACTTGATTGTATTATTAGATCTGGATATGGACTTTGCATTAACAAGGCTATTATAAGCTTTATTTTGCCAAGATAATATTATAACTGTGAATCTCAATAATGGATACCCTGTCCATGACTATCATACACCAATAGATATTCACAGGAGATGAGGACTAATGCCCCTAATTATGTCTGTAGATCCTAGGTATGTGGATATAGCCACATCAGATGGGTGACTATCTGCTTTGGGAGCATAAGCATGGTAAAAGTTTTCAATTTTGGTAATAGCTTCCTTGTCCAGACTCATGATATGCTGATAAAATTAATATACATAGGAGAGGAAGAACAATGCTTCTTTTGTATTCCTTAACCCTGAAAATGGGGATATAGCCACACTGAATAAATGTTTATCTGTTTTATTAGCAAAGTTATCGCAAAATTGTGAATTTTGATAATGGCAGCCTGAAATAGTCCTATAATAGGCTTGGTGTGCTTCTGAGAAAAAATATAAATGAGTTCCTAGACCCTGAAAATGTGGTAGTAGACATTTGAAATGAGTGTCTATTATCACCACCTGCAGAGTTATTGCAAAAATAGGGAATTTCGGTAATGGCTACCTTTTTCGGGCCCTATGTCAGGGAAAAACGATTTATATGCATGATATCACACTCAATATGATATATATCAATGGGTTACACATGGCTTATATTGTCATTCTGTTTATTTCCTATCCCACTAAATCCTCAATGAATTTTCATGTATTTTTATATGAATTATTTACTTTTTCTTTTCAACATCAATTTTGAAGAGGAGACATTTCTCGAAAATGATGTTTCCACATAGAAATGGATTCAGCATGGTCAAAAACCCCTATACACAAAATTTCATGCTTCCTGCTAAAAGTGCCAAGGTCAGCCCAAAATCATGCTATATCTCCTAGACTAATCAAGGGCAGGATGCCTAATTCAAAGTATTCGTCAAACCTATACCACTAATCCAAGCGGCCGATAAAGAGTATCTGGAACAAAGAGGTTCATGTTTAAACTTTTGTCTTCTGACCCATTTAAAACTTAATCTTACATTCATAATATCACTCAGAAGTTCCCAAATTGCAAGCCTCACATTTTTTCAAGGATGACACCTCGTAAATCTATATTTGTGTTAAGCAGTGCATCACCCACTGGTTAACCCTATAAGTGTAAACTACTGATGGACTTACACATGAATCATTAGGTGTAACGGGCTAACTATGATTATTACTGGCCTCTATAAATGGGATTCTAGCTGGAAAAGTGGGAAAAATAAGAGAAGGGGAACGCTTTCTTTCTTTTAGTATGCATGGTTTAGATACGAATTCATATATGTGACATTGTTGTACCACTGACACTGCCGAATTCTTAGGGGGTAACTGGAAACCATCTTAAAACCATTATCAGTGATAACTCGTTTGTGACCGGCTCAGGTTGTCCTAATGGTTGTACCCATTGATCATCCCAGAACATTGGTATAGATTGCCTATCACAATTTACCTGAAAACCCCATGTATAACCCGCACCCACGTATGCACTGCACCCTGAGTGGAAAGCTATAACCTGCTCCTGGGACATGAAATGGTTGCCATTCCTTCTGATAGTCTACATATATAAATAAAACTTCTTACAAGTACAGGCCGCACCTTGAATTCAGGGTGATCTTATCACTAAATATCTGAAATGGTCTATAAGTTGTGGCTTATATGGGGGAGGGGGTTTACGGTAGTGTAATCTTTAGTGAGGAGAATTTGCCTAATAGTGACATATTGGTCATGTACAACGTCATGACATACCCAGATAGTGGATTGTGTAATGTGCACGGTCATAGCTGAAGCTGGTTACCAGTGGTTATGCCATGGATATGACCCGAGCTGTCGAAATGGCGTAAAACTACTATTTACCTACCTACCTACCAGCGGTTATCACTGATAACAGTTTTCAGATGGCTACCACCTGCCCCCCTCCGGAGAGGCCCGCAGTGAAAAGTTGCGATTATTTCATTGGCTGATAATTAATCCCGCTAAGACGGTATAAGAAGACAGGTGATTACATCAGACAGCCGGTCCGCTCTCACCTATATTGGACAGGTGAGCACCTATCTTGTAGGGTAGGTGATAATCACGTAATGCCTAAATAGCATCTCTGTAAGTCTCAGTATGTCAATGGGAAACCCACCATCTGGTACAGTAAGTGGGCGGATGTAAGAGATGTGGAAAATAGTTTTGTGACAGACAAAAGTGCCAGAGGGGGTCCATGTGTGGGTAATGGTCGGCCAACACATACCTTTAAACATTTTTCCCTTGTTCCAGCAAAAAAAAAAAAAACATTCTGGCAGAACAGAAATTTTCAGCCATTTTTCAAAATGTCTATCGACAAGGAGGGAAATTTTCACTTTATGGACATCTATCTTGGGTTAGAGTCTTGGCAATATGACCTATCTGTATTCAATGATTTACTGAATGACTATGCCTATTCGGAATTTTGATGTTGCCAATTCTCCCAAGCATGCACAAGGGGTGAAAACCCTGCTGATGAATTAACTGCTGAACTCTTAGGCTTTTGAGAGGGACATAACCCCCCCCCCCCTCTTGCCAGATCCTTTCGAGTTTCCAAGGCTCACTAAAACTCTTCTCAATGGCAGGTCTCATAAAGAGAAATAATAATAAAAAAAATCACTATGTTCTAGATTCTGATTCGTCGGTCTACCATATGCATGGGCTGTTGCCAGAGCCACGCTGTTCACTATGGTTAAAACTCGCGCATCTTTCTTCATGGAGAAGGGCCTCAACCTATTGATATACGAATGTTCTGTTACTATCTATGCAATTTGTAGTCATGAAGATGGCATTAAAGAGATCCTTACATCATTTATTAGGGTTAGGTATAATAAAAGTTCACTCCTCTGGGACTTTTAAAACATTCCCTTTTTCTAATCAAATTCCTGAAGCTAAGCAGCCATGAGTCATAGCAAATGACCAACGGATTTATTGTGCGTTTTTTTTCTAGTCTAAACTCTTGACATGTGGTGTAAAATTCCAATATTTTGGTGGCCATATTGAGAGGAATGGCTGAAATAAAGGTGTTCCACTCATCAGATCGGTGCAAGAAAAGATTTAATGTGTACACTTCCGACAAATGCGAAACTATTTTTCCATTTTCTTTTCACTTGACAGACCTGACTATTGATTCTGTCAACAATAGAAGTATCAATGCAAGGTCCGTTGTGAAATATTCTCATTATACAAAACGAAATTTAGGATGATGATTAATTCTCATGGAAATATAATACAACATGAACATTTTTTTCGGTAAAATGATGTATTTATTTGTTTGCTGACTCCTCCTGGTAGGTTGGGTACAGCAGCAATTTGAAAAATGCTATATATGCATTTGGTTTTTCCAAGAGGAGCGACAACACAGACCAAAATTTTGTCATATACATACATGTACTAACAAAATTATGAACATGTACATAACCCATGAATTAATACATTAAGAAAAACAAGAGAAACGATAGGACGACATTACCTGATTGTTCTCCTCATATAACCTGAAAAAAAAAATTGTACCTGAGTGACATATAGATCTATAGGATAATTAAGGATTCTATACAATATGATTTTATATCTAGTATCACCCTATCATTCTATTTCGCCATATGTTATCCAATCCCGGTGTGTGAATTATGTGGCACAGGCCTCCTCTCACTCTCAGGTACGAGCTACTATACACAGACCACAAAACCGACACATAACACACAGTACATGCCCTAATAATATTTTAGGTCCAAAAGAGGGAATAAAGGAGTGATCATTTAGTTATTCACAACTGGCACCTATTTTACCTATTAGGTATATTGGGAGGGATATGGGTTCTGCTCCCCTTCTGTGTTAAATAATGGCCACCCCTTACCTTCCTTTTGATGAGTTTGGAGACCACTGCAGGCTGTAGGAGATAGCAGGGAGATAAGATAGCCCATGTGTAGGTGTGGTGGTATATAAGGACAGAGTGAGAACATCGCACACATCTCACAGACATCATGAGGCTCGTACTGTCCTGTCTGCTGGTAGTAGCCGCCGTTAGCGCCTCCAAGGTCCGCTATGACGGGTAAGTTGTACTATGTTACTTCTACTGCTTCAGACTTCATTGTATGATGAGCATGTCTATGGAATCCTCGTGATTTGTATGAAATTTACACATATATAAAATCCACTTATTGTATAGAATATCAGCGTAGAGATAGATACCAAGACTGTTCTTACATTCTAGTACATGCACAGGTATTGGCTCAGCATGGGCATTGCTATTAACAAACATATAGCTGGGGCTTATTCCAATCTTCATTAAAGTAACCCTGGCCTAAGATCATCCGTATAAGCCACCACGTGCCGCTCATTATGACCTAAAACATTACCTGCAGTGCTACAACTGCTCTATCAAATCCTAAGTGCATGATTACATAGGCACCATTCTTTGGAAGGGATATCTAACGACAGCATGACATGCAAATCGGGGATATTGAGATCGCCAGCATATTGAAATAGGCCTTAGATTTCATAACAGTCCCTGACTCCCGTTTTGCCCGGTGAAGGAGGGTATCCAATGGTTCTAATCATTTTAAACAATATTTATGATGTTTCATCTCACAGACACAAGTTATTCACCGTGACTCCCATCACCGACCACCAGGTGGAGGTACTAGAAGCTCACATGAAATGGGGCATGCTCCAGGTAAGCAATCAATGAACATCATATCCTCTTTTCTGATTGCTCCCATCTAAGCTGAAGGCATTGTTTAAAGATATCATCCAAGTGTTATCTAAGACATCCCAAACAAAGCCTGATTTTCATAATTGCACGCTTCACATACCAGTGATTTGATGAATTTATTTCTTAAAGAATTAAGCGAAAAGATGAAAGAAAAGCTGCAATCATCGAATTGCCCATACGGGGGTATTTTGGGTAAATCCCTCAGGTTGTTGCATCGGTCTACACAGTCATTTATATTCAATCACATAAAAATGTCAACTTCCTCTAAAGAAGCATTGCTCATGCTGTGCTCAAATCATGCGCACACCGGGCTCATATTAGCCCATAATTATACACTCTCAGTCCCAAATGTAAATGGGCTATAAAGACCACTGTGCTGGATACAGGGAAATCTACATTGGATCATAGGATTTGTACTAACAGCAACTCATACTTTTTTCCAAAAATAGAAGCAATCTACTGAAAAATCATTGTCCCAGTCTACCAGTGTAGCCTCCAGGAGGTCTTTTGTCTTTTTTCCGTGCTTGGTGATGAAAAAGGCTCCTTAAGTGTCTCTATGTGTCTTAGACACCAATACTGTATGCCCTTCTAGCAGTGAATAATGATTATGAAGCTAAGCTATGCAAGCTGTAATAGAAGGGTTCATTGGGGTTTCAGCTTGACTTCTGGACTGACCCCCATGTGGAGACACCCACTGATATCCACGTCAAACCTGAACACGAGCAGGAGTTCCTCAACATGCTGCACAAGGAGGCCATGCCATTCAACATCCGCTCACATAACATCCAGGCGTAAGGCGCTTTTCTCTTTTCTTTATTATCAAAGAATGCATAAACTTTCACTCCTAACCATTCTAGTCTAGTAGATGTGTAATGTTATTAGAGCAGTTTATTGAAAAAAACGGATTAATAATGTCAGAGATGGTTTAAATAAATTCACCGTTGAGAGTAGCCAGGGTTTGTAGTAGTATAGGGAAAGAGATCATTGTTGATGGTAGCTGTAGTGTGTAGTAGTATCTATAGGGAAAGTGTACATGGGTGAGGGTAGCTGTAGTGTGTAGTAGTATCTATAGGGAAAGTGTACATGGGTGAGGGTAGCTGTAGTGTGTAGTAGTATCTATAAGGAAAGTGTACATGGGTGAGGGTAGCTGTAGTGTGTAGTATATATAGGGAAAGTGTACATGGGTGAGGGTAGCTGTAGTGTGTAGTAGTATCTATAGGGAAAGTGTACATGGGTGAGGGTAGCTGTAGTGTGTAGTAGTATCTATAGGGAAAGTGTACATGGGTGAGGGTAGCTGTAGTGTGTAGTAGTATCTATAGGGAAAGTGTACATGGGTGAGGGTAGCTGTAGTGTGTGGTAGTATCTATAGGGAAAGTGTACATGGGTGAGGGTAGCTGTAGTGTGTAGTAGTATCTATAGGGAAAGTGTACATGGGTGAGGGTAGCTGTAGTGTGTAGTATATATAGGGAAAGTGTGCATGGGTGAGGGTAGCTGTAGTGTGTAGTATCTATAAGGAAAGTGTACATGGGTGAGGGTAGCTGTAGCGTGTAGTAGTATCTATAGGGAAAGTGTACATGGGTGAGGGTAGCTGTAGTGTGTAGTATATATAGGGAAAGTGTGCATGGGTGAGGGTAGATGTAGTGTGTAGTAGTATCTATAAGGAAAGTGTACATGGGTGAGGGTAGCTGTAGTGTGTAGTAGTATCTATAAGGAAAGTGTACATGGGTGAGGGTAGCTGTAGTGTGTAGTATATATAGGGAAAGTGTGCATGGGTGAGGGTAGCTGTAGTGTGTAGTAGTATATATAGGGAAAGTGTGCATGGGTGAGGGTAGATGTAGTGTGTAGTAGTATCTATAAGGAAAGTGTACATGGGTGAGGGTAGCTGTAGTGTGTAGTATATATAGGGAAAGTGTACATGGGTGAGGGTAGCTGTAGTGTGTAGTATATATAGGGAAAGTGTGCATGGGTGAGGGTAGATGTAGTGTGTAGTAGTATCTATAAGGAAAGTGTACATGGGTGAGGGTAGCTGTAGTGTGTAGTAGTATCTATAGGGAAAGTGTACATGGGTGAGGGTAGCTGTAGTGTGTGGTAGTATCTATAGGGAAAGTGTGCTTGGGTGAGGGTAGCTGTAGTGTGTGGTAGTATCTATAGGGAAAGTGTGCATGGGTGAGGGTAGCTGTAGTGTGTAGTAGTATCTATTGGGAAAGTGTACATGGGTGAGGGTAGCTGTAGTGTGTGGTAGTATCTATAGGGAAAGTGTGCATGGGTGAGGGTAGCTGTAGTGTGTAGTAGTATCTATAGGGAAAGTGTACATGGGTGAGGGTAGCTGTAGTGTGTGGTAGTATCTATAGGGAAAGTGTGCTTGGGTGAGGGTAGCTGTAGTGTGTGGTAGTATCTATAGGGAAAGTGTGCATGGGTGAGGGTAGCTGTAGTGTGTGGTAGTATCTATAGGGAAAGTGTGCATGGGTGAGGGTAGCTGTAGTGTGTAGTAGTATCTATTGGGAAAGTGTACATGGGTGAGGGCAGCTGTAGTGTGTAGTAGTATCTATAAGGAAAGTGTACATGGGTGAGGGCAGCTGTAGTGTGTAGTAGTATCTATAAGGAAAGTGTACATGGGTGAGGGTAGCTGTAGTGTGTAGTATATATAGGGAAAGTGTACATGGGTGAGGGTAGCTGTAGTGTGTAGTATATATAGGGAAAGTGTACATGGGTGAGGGTAGCTGTAGTGTGTAGTATATATAGGGAAAGTGTGCATGGGTGAGGGTAGCTGTAGTGTGTAGTATATATAGGGAAAGTGTACATGGGTGAGGGTAGCTGCAGTGTGTAGTATATATAGGGAAAGTGTGCATGGGTGAGGGTAGATGTAGTGTGTAGTAGTATCTATAAGGAAAGTGTACATGGGTGAGGGTAGCTGTAGTGTGTAGTATATATAAGGAAAGTGTGCATGGGTGAGGGTAGATGTAGTGTGTAGTAGTATCTATAAGGAAAGTGTACATGGGTGAGGGTAGCTGTAGTGTGTAGTATATATAGGGAAAGTGTACATGGGTGAGGGTAGCTGTAGTGTGTAGTATATATAGGGAAAGTGTGCATTGGTGAGGGTAGATGTAGTGTGTAGTAGTATCTATAAGGAAAGTGTACATGGGTGAGGGTAGCTGTAGTGTGTAGTAGTATCTATAGGGAAAGTGTACATGGGTGAGGGTAGCTGTAGTGTGTGGTAGTATCTATAGGGAAAGTGTGCTTGGGTGAGGGTAGCTGTAGTGTGTGGTAGTATCTATAGGGAAAGTGTGCATGGGTGAGGGTAGCTGTAGTGTGTAGTAGTATCTATTGGGAAAGTGTACATGGGTGAGGGCAGCTGTAGTGTGTAGTAGTACAGGAAAAGAGAACATTGTTGAGGGTAGCTGTGCGTGTAGTAGATTCAGTGATTTTCCTATTATTATCATTATTATTATTATTATTATTATTATTATTATTATTATTTGTACAGTCACATCGATGCTGAGGCTGCATCTGTCAAGGATTATTCAGAGACTAACGCTGACGCCATCCTCAAAACCTTCCCCCGTCATGCCGCGGTAAGTTTAAATCTATATCAATCTTTCTCCTCACCAGCTTATCATATTGTATTGATGTTTCTATTTCTCAGCACCTTCCTACCTATGTTATGCCCAATGTAATAGAATAATCTTATGTCTTCACCGACACTCTTCTTAGCACCAAACTTATCAACCAATCTCATTACGTTAAGTTAACTGTTTTCTTTACATTGATTCCCCATACTAGAAATATACACGTCCTTGTTTGAGTACTGACCATCTTCCACCATTTCATGACTCCAGGTGAACGAGTGGCTGGAGACCTTGGTGAGCAGATACTCCAGTGTGGCCTCTACAGTGAGCATTGGCAAGTCACAAGAAGGCAGGGACATGAAGGTCATCAAGGTGAGTTATTTGACAACCAAACCATGTAAGCCATTCACGTACTCATTGGAGGGCAGTGAAATGGTCACTTACCTGTCCACTAGAGTGCAATTATATGAAGTTTATTATGGTGTTCACCAGGGTGCAATGATATGAAGGTTATCAAAATAAGATATTATTATTACCACGTGGGCAGGTGATTAGATGGCAGGCACATAGATTAATGAAATGGGTCTTTAGAGGACTGTGATATGAAGGTCATTATTGCATTTTTAATGTGGTCATTGGATGTAACGACATTAATGTCTTCAAGATGGCTCAAAAATATGGTTATGAGAAAGGATTTGCTCTGCAAACTATGCAAATGTGAAAACTACCTTGCACTCTTTACCGGAGTATAATGACATGGTACACAGGGGCACATGGCCTTTGGAATTTCACATTTTCAATTGGATTGTACAGGGTAATGACGGGGGGAGGGGCGTACCAGATAGAGTAAGATCACAGTGCTAAGTGGTATACAACGTACGTCACAATTAACTTTAATCACCTTCAGTATATATTATCTTCAGTAATATATATCTATACTTGTACAGATCTGTTCATCAGGAAGCTGCGGGAGGAAGCCAGTAATCATGCTGGATGCCGCCATCCATGCCCGTGAGTGGATCACTGTACCCACCCTCATGTACATCATCAACGGGGTAAGGCTTTCTTTCAATGGACTTGGCCTGGCGCTTAAATAAGGTGCTGCTTTCATCGAGACAAATCTACTGGATTTACATAGTAATGATGGGTCAATGTGATGCACGGCTGTATAGTAGGCTAGATCTATGATACAATTGTCTAATATTCTGCTGCTGGCTGACTGATATATCTATGGTGTTATTGCCTAATGTTCAGTTATTGTCTCACTGGTAGATTAATAATTCAATAAATTGTCCGACAGATGCATGGTGCAGTCGTCTTTATTCAGGTGTTAGTTAACTAATAGATCTATATAGTTAACTTATATCAGTATTTCTATAATTTGATTTCAGCTTTTGTCTGATAGCGACAATGCCGTGAAGGCTCTAGTTGACAAGTTCGACTGGTACTTCCTGCCAATTGCCAACCCTGACGGCTACGAGTACACCCACACCGGCGTGAGTGATATTCAGAACCTTTTTTACTTTATCAGAGTATACTATATTACTTAAACCAATAATTTCATACCATTCCCTGAAATTTGAAATGCCTGAAGACCCTTTCTGAATGAATTTTCACAATTCAATTAAAATGATTATAACTTTTTGAATTAATCCAACAGGAGCGTCTGTGGCGTAAGACCAGAAGCCAGGATCCCCTCACTGGCTGCTATGGAGCTGACCCCAACCGTAACTTTGATGCCGACTTTGGAGGTATGTATAATTAAACTCTGCACCATTTATGCCTATTTTGGATGATGTCCCCCCATTCACAGAGGCCAGGAGGACCTTTCTTAACATGCTACGACTGCAACATTTCAAATCATAATGTGGACCCTTATAACCGTAGTGACAGTGTATAATTGTGGTAGGATACATGCTGCTGTAGTACCTTAAAAAATAGCCTCCAGATGTACAGTCGTGTAGGTATGGATACTTTGTGAGGGAAATATCTACCAGAACGTCCTAAAACTCATGACATGTGGCTAACATACACAGTTATAACGTGATCTCGGTGTTTCTATTGTCCCTATTGTCTTGCTCTTCCGCTGATCCTATACCCCTAATCATACCCCATGATATCGCTGTTATCAGGTGCTGGCACCAGCTCCTTCCCCTGCTCTGACACCTACCACGGCAGTGCCGCTTTCTCTGAGATAGAGACTGCCAACATGAGGGACTTCATCAACTCTGTCAAGGACAAGATGGTCATGTACATCGCCCTCCACTCCTACACCCAGCTCTGGCTCACTCCCTACGCCTTCACCGGCGACTACAGGCCCGATGATGCCAGCGAAATGGTTAGTAATTTGTATAGCTTTCTGAATCTGTATCTTGATGAACAAGGAAAATAACTGAATCATGTCCACCTTCTTGTGAGAGTATACTCTAATGGCTTGTTTATACTATCATTAGGTCTATCCCAACTTGGCAACAGCATATTCTGTAACATTTGGAAAGGCCTACCTATACTTTAAATACTTTGTATCAAACCGGTTGTAAAATGTTTTTTCCTCATATCAAAACCGTTTAAAAGGGTTAAGGAAGGAGGTGTTTACAGAGATGTTTTAACTTTTTTCAGAGATGTTTTTATCGTCAGAAAACGTTTTTTTTTCTTTTTGCCCATAGGTTCTGTACCGGTAAAAGCCATTTAGATAAATACAATACAACATTCTGACAGACACGACATTGAGATTACTCTATGTGCCCACCCTCTACTAACTTTGTGTGCCTATTCACGTGTATAATCAATTGTGGTTTCCCTGCAATAGGACCGCATTGGCTACCTGGGAGCTGCCGCCATTAAGGAAGTCAACGGCCTTACCTTCACCGTGGGCACCCCACCAAGGATCCTCTGTACGTTTTTTACAATCAAACCTAAGCGTACATACAACCATGCTAACTAACTACACCTGTATAATGAGCTCTGGATATTCAATGATGGAAGATCCTTTGGGAACACCCCAAATGTTTTTCTAAAAATCAGACTTACCATACCTATTTCACCAATTTAGGATTATGATATTATTTGGTGATGTAATGGGGTGTTTTAGACTATGATAGCCTATCGTTTACACATGTTACACTGGTGTGGTCGGTGTCGGCCATATCGCTGTAGTGTAAGTAGTATATGTAAATGTCGGGGTTTCTATGGGTATCCTCTTCTGCTACTGGCACTACTGGGGGCACCGCAATACCTGGTGCATATAAAGACGCACGTTATACGCGAGAATGGACCCCTTGTGTGCCTTACAAGAGCATCCAAAGTTAGGGGTGCGCCTTAAAGACAAACATAGCAAACACTGCAATAAACAAATAAACAGTCAGGTAATGGCTACCCCCGCTGTGTCACCCACAACCTCGGTATAAAACTGACCATTAATTGCTCCTACAGATGCTGCCGCTGGCGGTGCCTATGATTGGGCCAAGATTAGGGCTGGAGTCAAGTACGCCTACACCCTGGAGCTGAGGCCAGACCGTAACTCCAACCTTGGATTCATCATTGACGAGTCTGAGATCACACCATCTGGTAGGGAGATCTACGCCGCCGTCAAGGTTGCCGCACAGAACATCAACGCATAAATTCATAATGCACACAGAAAAAAATAGGCCTGGGAATCTTTTTTTTGTTGTTGCCCAGCATTGTATTTATTTGCACTTTTAATACTCTAGTATGCCATGATAATAAATTTGAATGAAACAAGATTTAGTTTCATTTTTGTTTTGTTTTGATATTTCATCTGCCTAATTCTTCATGCTAATCCATACATTGAACATAGAGCTATGCCAGCTGTCTCAGTTCTGAAAAAGTTAACAGGACCGTACCAGGAAAGGCAAATGTCCGGGGCATATGTCAAAGCATCATCGAGCTAGCAATGAGCAAAAGCTACCTGGGGTGCGTTTCTCTGCTATGGAGGGGGCTTTGCCTTTGATATGGACAAGGACTAGTCCCGTCCTTCTTGATGAAAGTTAGATTTTAAAGAAATGGTACTCTATTCTCATGACACCATAATTATTTTGATGAACTTTATGCCAAACAAAAAAGATTCCGTCATTTTTATTGAAATATGTATTACTATAGAGGAGAGAATCAGGGTTATATGATGCATTTGATGACGTCAGAATTGTCAAAATTCATCCAAATTGCACTAGAAACGGATCTATAGTGACAGATATTTCTATTGTCATGTCGGAAACTTTTTATTTGTTACAAGGCCTACCAAAATATGCTATCATGAACATAGGACAGTGTTTTTCTTTATGGATTTATTGACCTTTCAAAGAACCCCGAACTTGAGAAAATCAGATGCTTTAATGAAAAGAACTGTGCCACTGGGACTACAAAGGCTAGATCTAACTTTTCCTGCAAATGCAGTGATTTTTTTAAATCTGGATTTATTTAGACGAACGGATATTTCCTGATGGAGAAATCTTTTCGCTAATGGAGAAGAGTTATGATTTATTGAACTTACGGATCCCAATAATACCCGGTAATATTAGTCTGCACGAGCAATGTGCACCGGCACTGTTACCTACTTCATACTCATAGTACTTGTCCTGGGCTAGGATTGAATGTTGTAGAAACCTAGGGTCGGCTGCCCAGGTGGATCCATTAAATGCTCAGGCTAAGACGAAGTAGTAAAGTAAAAGAGTAGATGGGTTCAGGACATTATGCTGACAGGCTGGTACTGCGGGGCGTATGTAATAACCGGTGCTTGTTACATGGGTAGTTACGGTTGTCATGGCGGCACGTCACCTAGCACATCCCTATGACGAGTTCCTTGGCAATGCTATCTTGACGTCATGACCTACATTTTTTACGTTGACGTCATGACCTACATTACGTTTACTGACGTCATGAACGTATCCATAGCGACGTACATGATAGTAAATGGCGGTGTAACGTGTTTTTATCTCGACGCTAAAACTGTAAAAGGGGCAAGTTTTTATTTCGATGACTCCCGTTTTTCGTCCCTAGATCTAATTACTACCTTTCAACATGGATTCAGACGGCACTTCTTCGGACTCAGATATGGGCCCCAGAATTGCAACAAAGAGAACATTGGACGGAAAACTTATTTGTAAAATTGTGCACAACAAATCCAATCGTCCTCCTCTTGGACTTGGGCATTGCCATTTGGACGATGTGAAACAGGAGACAAAACTGGAAAAGGAGCAGGTGAAATCCATGTCAGATACAGAACATACAGTTCTAGATGACGACTGTGTTGTAAAACAAGAATATGACGACGACAGCAGACTCAGAGAGGCTAGGGATGACAATAACCAAGTTCACCAAGAAGATAGTGAACCTGCTTCAAACTCTGCTTCAACTTCAAATCCCTGGGGACCTGCACGGCTTTCTTATAACACAAGGTACCGGTATGGATAAACTCCTGGGCGGGGATATGCCCCCGGGGCGGGGGCACTGCATATGTTGGAGATACACATGTGTGCGGCTGGCAAGGTAGACTTAGTCTTATTATACCCCCCATACGATACTGTAGAGCAAATGTACAGGATCGACGTACGCCTACCATGGGGGCATACGGGCGAAATATGCAGAGCAGGGGGCATACGGATAGAGGAGGGGGCATACGGAAAAGACCATGGGGCATACGGAAAAGTAGTGCCAAAACACAACCCTACTCCTGATATAAGCTAGCACTACAAAATATAGTTCCCCTCATTATTTAGGTCTCACATAGGGAAATCCCAGGTTCACTCAGTGCATCCTTACTGCAGAAGATCTCCGCGCTGAATACTACATGAGTTCTGGGTGGATAAAGTAGTTAGCTGTGCCCTGGAGGTATTGAGCAAAAAATCCCACGTATATCTTTAGGGGCAACCTCAATTTACGACATATAAAAAAAACCCCTGCGCATCGACCACGAAAATCTGGAATGCTGGCCATAAATGTACAGACACCTGCATAAAACCTGTGCATCGATCGCGAAAATCTGGAATGCTGGCCATAAAGAATACTACATGAGTTCTAGGTGGATAAAATAGTTAGCAGTAAAAATTCATAACTGGTCCTGAGTAGATCTAGGTATTATAAATTCATATGATATAAAATAAAACATGATTATTGCAGTGATGTCCATTCATTTTTGGGCTTGTTTGGATTGGGTCTGAACTGAATTTATTCACTGCAAAAAATGCCAATTATGCAGGTGTCTGTACATTTATGGCCAGCATTCCAGATTTTTGTGATCGATGCGCAGGTTTTTTTTTATATGTCTTAAATTGAGGTTGCCCCTAAAGATATACGTGGGATTTTTTGCTCAATACCTCTGGGGCACAGCTAACTAATTTATCCACCCAGAACTCATGTAGTATTCAGTGCGGAGATCTTCTGCAGTAAGGATACACTGAGTGACCCCGGGATTTCCCTATGTGACACCTAAATAATGAGGGGAACTATATTTTCTACCATCCATGAATCCATGAGATAAGGCCCGAGATTTGCAACCGGAGAACAGTCTATGCAGACAAATTGCAGCTAGAAAATCGTCATTTTTATTTTTTTTTGTGGGGGGGGGGTATAATAAAGCACAAACATAACTTTTGATTTGTCTGGTTCCGTTGTATGCTTCACTCGCGTATGAATATTGGGCAGCGTAGGCACGCGTGCTACGCACTTGTGCCTACGCTGCCCAATATTCATACGCTCGTGAAGCATACGGCGGCCCAGACGCATCAAACGTTATGTTTGTGTTTATGACGCAACCTCATTCCGTCTCTCCATAGCAGGTACGGAATGAGTTACTGGCTGGAACTGGGTTCCAGTCCTATGGCCTATAAGCCAAGTAGCCCTGCGACTTATAGCCCCATGACACATGGCCGTAGCCGAAATGTCATTTGGCCGAAATGACACATGGCCGAAATGACAGATGGCCGAAATACTTGAAAATCATTTTATGCTAACCCATTTTTCAACATTTTCAAAGAACCTTTTCAAATACAACCCCAGTACCACACCATACCACACCAGTACAACACCATACAACACCATACGACACCATACAACACCATACAACACAAGTACGACACCATACAACAACATACATACAACACCATACAACACCAGTACAACACCATACAACACCATTCAACACCAGTACGACACCATACAACACCATACAACACCAGTACGACACCATACAACACCATACAACACAAGTACGACACCATACAACACCATACATACAACACCATACAACACCAGTACAACACCATACAACACCAAACCACACCAGTACAACACCATACAACACCATACAACACAAGTACGACACCATACAACACCATACATACAACACCATACAACACCAGTACAACATTATACAACACCATTCAACACCAGTACGACACCATACAACACCATACAACACCAGTACAACACCATACAACACCAGTACAACACCATACAACACCATACAACACCAGTACCACACCATACATACAACACCAGTACAACACCATACAACACCAGTACGACACCATACATACAACACCATACAACAACATACCACACCAGTACAACACCATACAACACCAGTATGACACCATACAACACTAGTAAGACACCATACAACACCAGTACCACACCATACAACACCAGTACCACACCATACAACACCATACAACACTAGTACCACACCATACATAAGCAAATGTCCACGACCAGTGAATAATTTCGCATCGTATTCACCGAGGTGAGGCTGTCCGTATTCAACGAAGCCGTTATACGGCTGAGTTGAATGCGGACAGCCTCACCGAGGTGAATACGATGCGAAATTATTCACGGGAGTGGACATTTGCATTTATGCCATGGCCCACGGGTTTAAATTGCTTTAAATTCAAGAAACACTACCATATTTACTGTTTTACAACATGTCGAGTCATCCCGGTTTGTTTTCATCCGCCATGACACCTTGTTCGACGAAGTAGGTCACGTGATACAGAGCTAGCCGCTACTTTTAGTTTCGATAGAAATGTTCCTTGCGCAGGACAATATCTTCTTTTTTAACATGGTGCTAATACATGGATATAAGTTAAACAATTCATAACATATTATTTAACTATTTCAATCATTCTTTTTTGCGTAAAACTTCTAATAACCATACCTAATTACGAAACTAGTTAACTCTGTATAAATTTCAAAATGGCGCCGCGGAATATGCGAGGATCGTATTCCACCCCCCCATTGAATACGGCGTAAGTAGTACTAATCTATAGTGTCGTCGATATTCGCCATGGCATAAAACACCATACAACACCATACATACAACACCAGTACAACACATGGTGTCGTACTGGTGTGGTATGGTGTCGTACTGGTGTTGTATGGTGTGGTATGGTGTGGTACTGGTGTTGTATGGTGTTGTATGGTGTTGTAATGGTGTGGTATGGTGTGGTACTGGTGTTGTATGGTGTCGTACTGGTGTTGTATGGTGTTGTATAGTGTTGTATGGTGTTGTATGGTGTTGTATGTATGGTGTTGTATGGTGTTGTACTGGTGTGGTACTGGTGTTGTAATGGTGTGGTATGGTGTGGTACTGGTGTTGTATGGTGTCGTACTGGTGTTGTATGGTGTTGTATAGTGTTGTATGGTGTTGTATGGTGTTGTATGTATGGTGTTGTATGGTGTTGTACTGGTGTGGTACTGGTGTTGTATGGTGTGGTACTGGTGTTGTATGGTGTGGTACTGGTGTTGTATGGTGTGGTACTGGTGTTGTATGGTGTGGTACTGGTGTGGTATGTTGTATGGTGTTGAATGTATGGTGTTGTACTGGTGTTGTATGGTGTTGTATGGTGTCGTACTGGTGTTGTATGGTGTTGTATGGTGTTGTATGTATGGTGTGGTACTGGTGTTGTATGGTGTTGTACTGGTGTTGTATGGTTTTGTATGGTGTGGTACGATACTGGTGTTTTATGGTGTTGTATGGTGTCATACTGGTGTTGTATGGTGTTGTACTGGTGTTGTATGGTGTTGTATGTATGGTGTTGTATGGTGTGGTACTGGTGTTGTATGGTGTCGTATGGTGTTGTATGGTGTCGTACTGGTGTGGTATGGTGTTATATGGTGTTGTATTGTGAATGGGGGCCGTCAATGGGTTGTCAACATTAAATAATAAATGACAATTTCAATGATTCAAGTTGGGATATCCACTCGAAATGAGGAGAAAGCTATAAATGGGATGAATATATAAACAAGATTGAAGGGCCAACATTGAACTTCAAATCAACTTTTGATACATGTATACAAACATTTAAAAAAAGTTGATTCAACAATCTGTCCACTGGATCAGGTTGGAGAAGTATGGAATTCAGTGACATTTCGGCCATCTGACATTTCGGCCATCTGACATTTCGGCCTTATGTCATTTCGGCCATATGTCATTTCGGCCACTAATATTTCGGCCATGTGACATGGTGCCAAATGACATGGTGCCATAAGACTTAAGGGCCATGTGCCATGGAACCCCCTTAGGTAGACTGAGTTTCGTCTGGGTCACGGGTAGGGCTTCGAAGTTCGAGAGTGGCTACTATCAGAGCAAAATCCCTCTAAACAAGGGTCAGTTTTGGAAGAAAAATCCCCAGAAAAATCCCTCTAAACATAGTCTTGGTATGACTATGAGACTTTCCTCACAACACTCTGACAGTAAATCTCTCTGTTACTCTTGTAGGGGTATGGTATTTTACACTTTAACGTTCATGCACCCGTGAGACTCAGACCTAGGTCCTTCGGGTGTGGTGGGGGAATCCGGATGGCAGGTGGCAGCACCTGCCTCTGGGTTCGTATCCACTACACCAGGGGGCCTACCACTCGTCCGCCACACGTCACGTGGCCGGTCTGAGTTTCGCGGGCTTTTCCCCTATATAAGGCTGGTCCTAGCCCTAGGTTCCTCAGTAGTGGTTTACCCACTGCTCAACCAGGTTGTTACCCGAAAGGGTAACCGAATGCACTAGCAGCATGTAGTCCTCTGAGGCTGTGATCGTATGTAACGCAAGCTATGAAATAAAAGCTCGGTTGCCTACCCGGAAACTTTTCTCTCTCTTCGTTATGATTTAATCTAACTTAACGAGACGAACCACTACACTGGTGCCGTGACCAGTTGGTCTTCGGGTAAGCGCAGTCAGAAATGACTGAGCTGAGCCCAGTTAGGGGAAATGGCCCAAATCGCGAGCTAGACTCCCCGATGGAGGATGGTGAAATCAAGTCACCACCCCAAGGTACGGAGTGGAGGGATCCACTAGAACACTACCCTGATGGGTTAGAAGATGTAAGAAGAAACTTACATCATGAACTGGATGAATTTGGAGACTCCTTATTCATGCCAGGAGGTACTTCGAAACCTGCACCAATGCATAAAAGTACTGCTCAATTTGGTAAATTACCATTTGAGGTACCAAAGCCTAGTGCAGGTATGTTTGAAACTCCATACAATTCTCGAATTAAACACCAAAAATGTGGATTCGAAAAGAACAAAATGGACGAGCTTGAAGACATGAGAGCTGAATACGAGAAGATCCAGAAGGATCTTATTACACTGACCGGAACCCGAGACAAGATTCTGACTGAAAACAAACAGTTGATATCGGAACGTCTCGATTACGACCAGAGTTGTAGACGCCAACAACAATTGTTGTTGGATCAGATGGAGAAAGAAAAGCAAGATTTTCAACTCCAGCACGAACAGTATCGTGATGCACTATATACGGCGGATCTGGAATACAGAGCCTCGTATGATGAGTTGAATAGAACTAAACAAGAGTTAAATTCAACTCAATCGGCCTACGGCAAGTATCAAGAAGAGCTGAAGAAAATAGAATCAGCCTTCAAAGATGCTCGGGAAACGTACCAAAAACAGACCGATGAGCATGAAAAACTCAAAGATCAATTGATACGCGAATCCACAGATTTGGCTGTTAAACAGACTAAAATGATGGATGATTATTCCGAACTGGAGGCTAAAGCTATCCAGATGTCAAAGTATCTAGAAGATACTGGTCGTGCAGTAGGCACTCTTGAATCAGACTTCACCGTTTCAGGAATTGCCCTAAACACGACAAGTAACCAGATGTTCTCTTTGAGGGGCAATGACGGGGTAACAGAGACAACTGTACCTCGTTATGAAGGAGTAAAGAGTCATCAGGTTAGATTTACAGATAATACCTCTATACCTCTTGGTCTAGGTACGGGAAATAAAGGGGATAATTCTGCGAGTGGAGCTAAACAAAGCCGCTCGGCAGGAAGCTCCACCTTTGACGGCGGATGGCCACAACAGTCACCTTTAGGGGGACCAAATGGCCCGTATGCCCAGTATGGATGGAATCAGTACCAAACAGGAACGAATCCGTCCAATGGTAACACCCGGAACACGTCCGGAGGAACAACCGGACGAGCATCCGGAGGTTCCAGTACAGCTGGGGGGCAATCCGGATGTGATCAAGGATCCGGACCCTCAAGCGATCGTTCCAGGAGCAGACCCTCTGCCAGTGGGACTGGTTTCAATAATGGAAATCAGTCGTATGGAACAGGAGGAAACACTAATCCCAATAGTGGTTTCTTTAGCTTTGGTGGAAATACACAACCCACCAATGGTCCAGGGCCGGCTCCCCAAACCAGTGGATACACCTTTTCACAGGTGCCTCCATACGGAGCAGGGGGATCAGGAGGTGGAGGAGGACCACCATCCGGAGGCTTTGGAAGTACTTATGGTACGAATCCTCCAAGGAAAAAGAGACTCAGTCGCCGAGTATCTCTTTCTCCAGGGTTACAAGCGCTGCATGATTCTAATGCAGCGATTGCTAACTTAGGTGTTGATTGTTACAATCAAGGTCTGGACAATACGGAGATCATGGAATGGAGTAAGGGTTTAACCCTTACTGGATCCACGAATCCGGCTCGTAGAGTAGCTAAGATACCTACCCCCTTTAATGCCAAGAACACTTGGAAGGAGGAGTATCAAGGCTGCGCAGATGTCTTTAACTGCAATGGATGGGGTAAAGCGGAAGCTCTGCCTTATTTAGTATGCTGGTTAAAGGAAGGCGACGGAAAAGGAGCCGTGGAACAATGGAGAGATTCTCAAATAACAGGACTCTCAGCCCATATGAAGTATGATGAACTCATAGAGATTGCTTCATATTTATATGGGAATATAGTTGGAGAAGACCCTTGGCTGACGTTCACTAAAAGAACACAGAAGCCCAAGGAGTCTGCCAAAGTGTTCGGCTTAGAATGTCAACGACTGTTGCATAAAGCCAGACCTCAATGGAGACTAGATGATGAATGCTTCCTAGATGAGATGTTTAAACAATTCATTGAAGGATTGCGGAATCAAGAACACAGGACAGTAGCCTGTGAAGCTTGGAAGAATGATGCCTCTTTGACAGATTTGTTCCAGTCCCTAGATCATTATGATCGAAAGGCCCGTATCTTTGCCGGGAAGGTACCCCAACGGATGTCAGCAATGATAATCCCGGAGGGAATACCCGAAACCGATTCATCCGAATCAGGGGAACCTGACGAAGATGAAAACGTTGGGGCCATTGGCCAAGGGAACCCCCGGTACAACCGGAACTGGGGAAAGAAACCGGGTTACGTCAAGGAGAAAGTGATCACTTCTAAACCTCCTGTGACTCAACCCGATACCAAACCCACGACGGGTCCTTCTTTATCAGAGGACCTGGTTAACAATTTGGTAAAGAAGATTACTGAAAATCTTAGGAGGCCTAAGCCTGATAGGAGTGTTGTGACATGCTTCCGATGTCAGGAAACTGGGCATTATGCTGCCGAGTGTGAGGCAGATAAGCCAGTTTATAGAAACACTCGTTACCGGAGCAATCCGGGTAAGGAGGACTCAGTGAAGAAGGAAAACTGAGAGGGGGTGTCCACAATGGCAACCGGATTACCCCCAGAGTGAGTGATTGCCATGACTGCCAGCCTATCGCAGCTTGCGGTACTGGCAAGAATCCTCTAGCGATTTCGCCCAGCAGTGAAGCTAAGGAGCCTGATCAGTTCCTTACTCATGAGGCTGGGGAGACTGATAGTACACCAGGTGTCAAGAACCGGCAGAAGAACACAGAGGGGAAACCCGATATCAGTCCAGAGGGAGCGGCCAATGAGTTGGCCAGGGTGGGGTGTGCCCAGTTCCCCCCGGGTCATCCTTGTCTCGAATTCTTAAAGGGATGTGGATTTGACCTCGGCGCTAAGACGGAACTTGCTAAGTATGCAAGTAGTCCTACCTACTTGAAAGGTAGGAGGTGGTACGCAGTTGTATCTGTGAGTGGTAGATCCGCTGAGTTTCTTGTCGATACGGGTGCTAGCCACTCCTGTATTGCCAAGAGATTCTACGATCTTTTGCCTACGAATCATGAAACTTTCACAACGGAAGGAAATGCTCGTACGGCCGACGGTAGCATGATACAAACGTTCGGTAGAACATGTATGAGGTTCAGTCTACAGGAAGATAAGGACTTCATCCTTACCCCTACTGTGGCGAACATCGCGGATGATGGTATACTCGGTCTGGATTTTGCTGCATTATATGGAGCAAGGTTAGATTCCCAGAGGGGAATATTGGAAGTGAGAGACCCGTACCATCTCGAAGTACAATGTGTACTTAGGCAAGTAAGCAGTGTAGCCAGTGTAGCCCAGACTGTTAAGATACCACCAGGCACAGCCTGTGATGTCTTATGTCGAGCGGACAGACAGTTTTCAGGAAAAACTGGAGTTGTAGAGCGAGACATGGCCATGTTGTCAAGTATCGGATTGGAATCCGCTGATGTTCTAGTAGCTAACGCTGCTTGGACGGTGGTTCCTATATCCAATACCGGTAACAAGACTGTCTATGTACAGAAGGATACGATCCTTGGATCGGTTGTCTTATCCGAATTGATAGAAGACTGTAAACATGTTTCGGCACCCGGAGCCCCTATCCCACCTGAAAGGAGCCCGGAACTAGACACTCTAGTAGCCGAAAGCCATGTAGAAAGTGATGAACAACGTGAAGCTCTAACTGACTTGTTGTACAAGTACCGTAAAGCTTTTGCAGCACCGAGTGAACAATTGGGGCGTACCGATAAAGTACTGCATACGATTGACACTGGTGAGAATGAACCTTTTAAGATTCCTTATAGAAGACTCCCACTAGCCAAAAAAAGGGTAGCTGAGGAGGAGATAGCTAAAATGCTTGAACAGGATGTAATAATTCCATCAACCAGTCCTTGGTCTAGCCCTGTGTGCATGGTGACCAAGAAAGATGGTAGCATCCGTTTCTGCATAGATTACCGGAAATTGAATGGTATGACCAAGAAGAATTCATATCCCTTACCACGGATCGATGAGACTATAGACTCCCTTGGAGGTAAGCAATGGTATTGCTCTCTAGACTTACAATCCGGGTACTGGCAAGTGGGTATGCATCCGAAAGATATGGAGAAGACGGCCTTTTCCAGTCATATTGGATTATTCCAGTATAATGTGATGCCGTTTGGATTGTGCAATGCACCGGCGACATTTGAAGCCATGATGGAAACTTTATTAAGTGACCTTTTATGGAAGAAATGTCTCGTCTATCTAGACGATGTGATTGTCTTTGGAAAGACATACGAAGAATGCTTGGAAAATTTAGGTATGGTCCTGGAAAGGATCATAACTAATGGTTTGAAGCTGAAACCCAAGAAGTGCGATCTTTTCAAAAGATCTATTAATTACTTGGGGCGAATAATCTCGAATGAAGGGATTAAAGCCGATCCGGAGAAACTGGATGCCGTGTCAAATTGGCAAGCACCCACGAATGCGAAAGAAGTTAGGTCCTTCCTCGGATTCTGTTCCTACTACCGGGACTTTATCCCAGGATATTCAAGGGTTGCCTTTCCTATCCAGAGTTTGTCCCACTGGACACCCGGGATCAGAAAGGAACGATTCCCTTGGGGACCCGAGCAAGACGAGGCCTTTATGAAAATAAAGGATTTGTTTGCTATCACACCTGTGTTGAGATACCCCACGGAGAATGATCATTTCATTCTAGATACTGATGCTAGTAATGAAAGCATAGGAGCCGCCCTTTCTCAGGTCCAGGATGGGGTCGAAGTTCCTATAGCCTTCGCTAGTAACACGTTGAGTAAATCTCAAAGAAACTATTGTACCACTAAACGTGAGTTGTTGGCTGTGGTGGTCTATACGAAGAAGTTCAAGCACTTTTTGTGGGGGAGTGATTTCACTCTACGGACTGATCACTCTTCCCTCAGATGGTTATTGAACTTCAAAGATGCAGAGGGGATGATAGGTCGCTGGTTAGCGCACCTATCCGAATTCGGTCTAAATCACAGCCAGATTGAACACCGAGCCGGGGCAAAGCATTTGAATGCAGATGCTTTGTCTAGAATCCCAGTGAGGAAATGTGCAAATGCTGAGTGCACTGATTGTGGAGCACACAATGCTGTGTTGGCAGGGGTTCGAGTTCCATTCGAAACCCATCCGGAACATGTCTTGAATTGGTCCTTGGAGACCATCAGGCAGTTCCAGAAGTCTGATGCAGTCACATCACGTTTGATTAAATTCCTTAATCAGGGTATCTGTCCCCCAAGACCCGTAGTGTCATTGGAGAACAGAGAGATGAGACGATTCTTAGCTCAATGGGCCGAGCTAAAAGTCCGGGATGGTATTCTGTTTCGATGGAAGAACCATTCTAATAGGAACAAAACCTTGCAAGTTGTCATACCTAGTGCTATGCGACGAGATATTATGTATTTCTGTCATGGACATAGAACTAGTGGGCACTTTGGAAAGAAACGGTCTCTAGAACGTCTGACCAGACGATACTATTGGCCCGGCATGAGTACAGATCTCACCCGATGGGTGGAGACCTGTCCCGAGTGCTGTAAGAACAAACCAGGACCCGGGTTAGGCAAGCTGCCATTATCCCAGGAACTGTTTGGTGTAAGGTTTGCTAGAATAGCTGTTGACATTATTAGTGGGATTCCCCCCACTCCTAGTGGCAACACGTGTATGATGGTCGTGTCTGATTATTATACCAAGTACACCCGAGTGTTCCCTTTACCGGATCATAAGGCTGTTACTTGTGCTATGGCCTTTGTAAAAGGGTGGGTGCTGCACCTAGGTGTCCCACTCATGTTACATAGTGACCAAGGCAGAGAATTTGAGTCTAGTCTGTGGCAGGAGATGTGTAATTGTCTGGCGATCTGCAAGACAAGAACTAATCCCTATAGACCACAGAGCGATGGACAAGTAGAGAGATTCAATAGGACTTTGATCCAAGTATTGAAGTCTCTGGTAAATGAGCAGATGGATGATTGGGATGAACAATGTGAATTCGTGGTACATGCCTATAATGGCACTGTGCATTCGAGCACAAACTGTTCTCCTAATCTCCTCGTTTTTGGAGAGGATTTGATTATGCCAGCCGATTTGGTGTTCGGCGTAATAAGAATGAATCCGGAAGCCCCTTGCCAGGTGATGTTTGTAGAATCCCTACGGGATAATTTCAAACAAGCCTATGAGAGGGTTAGAGACGAGTTGCAGAAAACTGCGCGTTGGCAGAAAGTTGGCTATGACACAGGTCTAAAAGCTAGATTTTTTAATCTAGGGGATAGAGTACTGCGTCTACACCAACCTCTAGCTAACCTGAAATTAGCCAGTAATTGGGATGGACCTTTCACTATAACTCAGGTTATTAGTGATTGCACAGTGATTATTAAATCACAGCTTGGTAAATGTTACAAGTCAAATGTAGCGAGACTACGCCCATGGAGGGGGAGGGATACCTCCACCGAAATGTACGGCGATGGTCTATTGGAAGTAATGGAACAGAGTCGTGTTAAGCAACTCGAAGTGGTACCGACCCGAAAGCGAGGACCCGGGCGGCCACGGAAGGTTGCAGACCCGAAGAGGGTGGTGCCCCCTGTCGTAACATCCGGAAAGCAGGGGAAGATACAAAAAGTCTCGGCAGGCGCAGGTAAAAATAAGAGGAAAGGTCCTTCTAAGGCTAAGAAGACCTTGGAAAAGGCTCTTATGGATACCAGGTCAATAAAAGAGGCCTCAAAACCTCTTAGACGCAGTCCAAGGTTGCTACAGACTGCCGTAACCTAGCCTGTTAACACAACGAGTGTGTTGTCCTGTACTGTGTACTGTTATATGTTGTAACCTAGTTCAATGTATATTTGAGCCGGTCAAGAGTCTCTGGAAAAGGTCCTATGACAATGAACCCATGGTTTTGGACGGATAATCCGGTGGATATGCTTATGCTATCCATAAACTCCAGAATACCTAGCGAATTGTCATAGTCGAACCCTGAGTACGGACGGACGACCGATCGGGTATTGTATTGTTTTTATGTAAGGGCGCGTGACCTAATTAAGGGCACGCGGGAAAGTTGTTGACCCATTTTCGAATGGTCACGTGAGGCGCCGGTTTGATCATGCGCAGCGATTCAAGTTCGAGTATCCCGCCATATTGTCTTATTCCTGCGAAGGAAGAAGACGTGGCCGAGGGTGGTCTTGCTCTTGTTGGAGTCTGATAGCCCGTGACAGCCATATTCCGAGGTGTGCCCTCGTTAAAAGGCACCCGCCTTTCACTGGGTAAGCAGTACTCACTGCTTATCCGGTGGATTGGGATATTTTATCCCCGAACAGCCACTTCTGTCGATGGCAGAAGAGGCCGTCCGTCTTGGCGGCGGTGCCGGTGCCAGCACCCCGCCAGAGTATGGAAGTGGTTCTCCCAAGAGTCCCACTTATACATACGACGATCAGCAATACGATGCTGATTGTGATCAAATGGATCAACAAATGAATGTTGATCAGTACTTCTCTGGAGTAGACGATAGCGACGTAGAATCGTTCTGCGACGCATCCGACAACTCCAGACAAGTTAGTCCTGAACGCCGAGGCGTTCAACAACAAATTGATGTAGGTGAGCCTTATGTAGCCCCTCCATCCGAAGGTTTGAGTGGAGAACCGGCAGGAGCCCAGTCTCTTGACAGGGCTCTGATGCCACCTCCCCCTCAACTGCCGCCCCGTCTTGGTGGGAGTACCTCATTCGGTGCTTTGGGACCTGCTTCTCCGGTTGACAGGCCAATGCACCTAGAGCTGCCCTTCCCAGACAGTCCCGAATGGCATGATGTAGCCGGTCCATATGACGGACGGATGTTAGCAATTTCTGAGGAAATGCTGATACCCACCTGTTATGGGACGCCCAGAGAGGTTGACGAGCGTGTTGTCAACGCAATCTGGGAATGTGCTCATCCGCAGTGGGCTAATACCTTTCCGGAGTCCTGGTTGATGGATTACCATCAGATGGCCAAAGGATTGGTAGTCCACTTATGGTTTCGTAAAGCCGTCTGGGACGCAGAAATGGCTTTCCGAAGGAATACCTCTTATAGGCCTTCCTATGTGTCTGACAAAACGGGTTACACCGGTGTCAAGGCAGATGAGGTCTCTAGATACATAGACAGAGACCAGATCCTACTGTTAAGCACAGCGGATGAGTATGAAGCAGCAGGTAACGCTGTTGTGGATTACTGTCCAGGGGTCCCTATTACGTCTCAAACCATTGAGGCAGAAGAGGCCCGTATTGGTGTGTCTCCACTAGACAGACTCGGGGTAATACAAGACCTCGTAGTACGTCTATTGGAGAGACAGTATGCACTGGCGCATCCGGAGTTAGTACCCGGACCCGCACCCGTGCAAGTAACAGCCAAGATGGCCGATCGGATGGACCGTCTCATGTCTCCTGCTGAAGCTCCTACCTTGGGAGGCGCAGCAGTAGTACCTGAGAAGGCCCTACCTGATGCAGATGTTTCCCTTAAAACTGCTCAGTCTACCCCTACGAAGACTGAGCAAGTAAAGGAGAAAGCAGCTGGTGGAAAGGGTAAAACAACCCCCACCAAAGGTAAGGGTAAAGGGAAGCGGTCAGGAACCGAACCCTCTACCAGCACGAGTGTGGACGACAGTACCCGAACCCGTCGGGTGTCTCCACGCTCGGCCAATAAGAAGGGCGCTAAGGCTTCGGATGTCTCCGGCAATGAGACGGACGCATCCGAGCCTGGCACTTCTACTAACGGCAGATCCCGCAGGAGGAATAAGAAGAAGGTTGACCAACGCAAACCTGAACCTATCGAGATAGACGTTCAAGCTGATAATACAGAAGCTGAACCGGCTGTCCCAACCGTAAAAGTTGAGCTCGGTGTGCCAATCGTCAAGCTACACGACGTAATGGCCGATTTGAGTGGAGACGCTCAAGATGCTGCAGCCCAGGTCCTCGCGGGTCAACAACCCGTTGTGCAACCTGTGGATGTACCATCCGACCCAGAGGGAGAGGAGCCGGTTGACCCAGTTGTGGATGTCACTCCGACTGACGAGCAAGAGGCTGCTATCTGGGCTAACGCCAATAGCAACTTTGCCGACTTCATTCCTCTACACAGGGGACACCTGAAGGGGAGTAAATCCGTATGGAGACTGCCCCCTCGGATCACCTGTGAGGGGCAGGAAGATATGGAGGAGTGGCTTCGCAAGAAGCTCTCTGATAGAAAGCCGGCCAATATGTACTGGATCTATTGGGAATTCGTTAAGAATTCGCCCAATGGTCTGTACAATTATGACCAGAAGGGCAAGCTCAAGTTTGCTCTAGATGAGTACTACGGGGAGGATCGTAAGGATTGTCCCTTCCAACGTTGTACTCAAAGTGAGGGTGAGGTTGAATTCTTCATCGAGAAAGACGCGTTCCTTCGTCATCTCGTGGAGGTTCATATGCACCAGAGGCCGGAATATGTCTGCGACCGAGAGGTTGGCAAGAAATGTGCTAAATGCACAGGATGTGTCACCCCCCGACGCGGAGACATGGTCCGACACTATGTGACTTCGCATGGAGAGGGCCTGGAGGCAGCCATAGATCGGGTGATGAAAATTCACTCCGAACTCTATGGCAACCTTAGGGGCCTCAATGCAGAGAAGTTGGCTTCCCTCACACCGAGTACGAAGCAGTTTGCGCCTACGGTTCCTGGTACTAACCAGAAACTAAAGGCTCGGTTTGCCCAGACTCCCGGGTCCGGCAAACTAGAGTACGCTCAGGAGGAGTACGATCTGTTAAACGAATGGAGAAGCAACAAGGCCCGCCGTCGTGGTGGGGCTTATGTAACTCCATCCAGAGAACAGGTCCGAAGCCGCAGGGATTACCGCCAGGGACCCTCTGTAGCAGATAGGAAGAGACAGGCGTCTGAATCTCCAAGCCGAGCCAGGTCACCACTGGAGGCGCTGGAGAGACAGACAAATGGGGGAAGGAAGAAGCCACATCTTCCATCTCCTACTGGAACTCCTTCCCATTATGGGCGAGCACCAACTCCACGAGGTGCACAGAACCCGACATTCTTTGGTGTCAGTGGACCGAGTGGCCAGTCCGCCCGGAAACACGCGCCTTTGAATGTCAAAGACCCGAAGCAGTACCCTGCTATGGGCCCACCCGGACCAGAGATGCAAATCTTTGATCAGTACGGGAGGGTCAAGCAGGAACTGCCGACAGTAGGAGGTCAAGCTCCCCGACCTACAATGAGTGCTGTGGTGAGACAACGTCCACCCGCACCATTGTTGACGGCCAAAGACCTTAGAAGGGAATTGTCACGGTTGCCCCTGGTTCAGGGATTACCAACTCAAGGCCCTTCTTCGACCACTGCTAGTGCGGTTACTACTGCGGTTGCTTCTTCGCACACGCAGGTAGCTGTCACTGCGAGTGGGTCTGGAGCACAGCCGAAGCCTCAGGGTCAGGTACCCCCACCTGGTGCTGTGGTTCATCGGCCTAAGCTGATCCAGACAGTGGAGACCTTCTTCAAGAAGGAGGACAAATTGTCTTGCAATATCCAGAGCAAACAATTTGAGACGCTACAGCACCATCTGGAAAACCTCCACCTGGACATGTATCGTCGGACCGTGTCGAGCACTCTCCAGTGTATTGACGCGATCCAGAAGTCAGAGATCAACCGAATCTCGACTCAGATCAAAGCGGATGTTGCCAAAGATAAGCAGGAAGCTGCTAATCTGCGGCAGGAGGCCCTATCCGAGAAGGAAACAGCTTCTCAGATGCTCGACCTAGAACGAGCAACGAACATGAAGAACCAGCAAAAGTTCTTCAAGGTCTTCGGAGTTATCATGGATAACTGGGACGGTACACCTGAGCATGCTTTGAAGCTGTTCGAAGCACGCCAAAAGGTGAAACTTACACCTGCTGTCCCCGCATTGGCACCTACGGATGGAACTGGTGTGAACCCCCCTGTTCAGCCACTGGCTCAACAACCGGGTCCAAACCAGCCACCCGAGGAGAACATGGAACAGTAAAAAACTGTTGCATGAAGATCGGACATAATTGTGTGTCCCGGGGTTCTATTACCCATGCATTGTTGGATAAGAAACCGTTTTTTATCCAACCCGTATTGATTCGGGTACCAAACTGTACCCTAATCCGGAAACTGAAAACAGAAGGAGAAAACAAACAAGTCACTCTGGAGGAGGAGTACGAATGCTGTAAACACCATAATTGTACTGTGCCACAATGTAATGACTGTGCCTATTATAAAATCATGGACAATTTACACTAATATGGACTTTTGAACTACAAACCGGATTTACTACTACACCACTACTATTTGTGAGCTAGCACTACAGGCATCAGGGTTTAGCTACGCCCATAGAGTCCATCAACAGTCTACAACTGGATCTACTATTACCTCCAGTTAGCTAGCACTACAGGCATCAGGGTTTAGCTACGCCCATAGAGTCCATCAACAGTCTACAACTGGATCTACTATAACCTCCAGTTAGCTAGCACTACAGGCATCAGGGTTTAGCTACACCCACCAACAAGTTTTACTATAGCACTTCAGGCATCAGGGTTCAGCTCGCCCATACCAAGCCATCAGCAGCATCCGACTCCTGTTACATCCTCCAATCATGAAAACAAGTAACTTTGTTGATATTATTATATTGTATGTAAAATTGTATTTATAACTATATAATATCTTTTATAAAGATATATTATTATATAAGGGTACCTATAAATATACTGGATCTGCGAATCCTAAAAGTTATTTAAGGTAATCCTAGACCTATACTGTCTATATAGGTCATTCCTGGTCTCAATATATTAAGAGACTATAATTCTTCTGTAACTTGTAAATATAAAACACTAAGGTATAAACTGAGCTGCGTCTCAAAAGTATAAATATTTTTCTATAAAATAAGAGAAGGTCCAACGGATTTCTCTAAACTTATTATTGTATTACTCAGGTTAATACCTAATTGTGTTCATATAGTATCAGATTAATTGTCCATATCTGATCATTAATATTTAATTCACTCTGTAAAGTAGACAGAGCTGTTAATTTAAAAAGTCGAAAATTTTTTTCCGGGTTCAATAACCATAATACGATCATTGTTAACAACCACCGGTCCTTTTCAGGACCCTACTGTTGTCAAAACGTTACTATAAATCTGTGATAATTGTATATTTATCATTTATGGTTGTTATAAGCTAGTGATGGAAATAACATGAACGACACTCGATGCTATTATTGTATAATTTTTCAGAAATAGGATAGTCTTATACTATAGCCTATTTCACATCGAGCAAGTGTAATTAATACCCCTTTTTAGTATTGTAAACAATCACTTACTAGGTTATTAATACACTGCGGTTTAATTACCCCCAAGTTATTGTCTAAGGGGGGTAGTGTAGGGGTATGGTATTTTACACTTTAACGTTCATGCACCCGTGAGACTCAGACCTAGGTCCTTCGGGTGTGGTGGGGGAATCCGGATGGCAGGTGGCAGCACCTGCCTCTGGGTTCGTATCCACTACACCAGGGGGCCTACCACTCGTCCGCCACACGTCACGTGGCCGGTCTGAGTTTCGCGGGCTTTTCCCCTATATAAGGCTGGTCCTAGCCCTAGGTTCCTCAGTAGTGGTTTACCCACTGCTCAACCAGGTTGTTACCCGAAAGGGTAACCGAATGCACTAGCAGCATGTAGTCCTCTGAGGCTGTGATCGTATGTAACGCAAGCTATGAAATAAAAGCTCGGTTGCCTACCCGGAAACTTTTCTCTCTCTTCGTTATGATTTAATACTAACTTAACGAGACGAACCACTACACTCTGTAGTACTGTACCGCCGTGGTGGGAAACATCGTCACGGCAGTAGAGATAATAAGATATGGGCTCCCAGACCATCTAAACAAGGGTCACTTCTTGCAACATCAAAGAGGGGCGTGAAAATTTTCTGCGCCTCCTGCGTGAGGGGCACACATTTTTTTTTACCGTCATCGTAGGGGGGGGGGGGCGTACCGCGCGAAAACTACCCCCCCCCAGTCCAGCTGTCACGAGTTGGTGAGTTGTTACCCCGGGTTGTTACGTCCCCCACACGTAAATCAGTCTTTGTTGGCTACTACCCCCCCCCCCCCCCCCCCGTTGTTGATGAATAATGACCACTGAAAGCTGATGAGGTACTATGTGTGGTCCGAGCACCGCAAGCCCCGTGTTTGGGGCTCCCTCTACACTTTTGTTTTCCCCCTTTTTCCCCCATATTTCTCCTTTTTCCCTCTCCGCCCCCCCCCCGGATCCGCCACTGAAACAAGTCAGCCTATCAAGGGCTGACCATGGTCACTGGGTAAGTTATTAGACCTATATACAGAATCAGGAAGGGGTTGGAAAAAGTGATCAATTTCAGCCATCTGTTTTCCAAATAGGGTGGATTGCCAAGTAGATAAGTTAGGCTATCTGAGACAGTTAAAAAATCTTGAAGAAAAAGTGCATCTCAATTCTACTCATAATCATCTAAAAGACTAAATGATATTTCCCTGAGCTGAGTATGAACTACACAGGACAATCATTTTGATTACTTTCAGGTTCACCAACAACCTAGCACTATTCAAGGCCACATTCCCAATGAAGCTCTGGGAGCTGGTCGGTGATCCCAAAATTTCAATGGTTACTTGGTCCGCCTGTGGTCGCGCCATCATGCTGGACACTCGTGTGTTTGATGAGAAAATCCAGGACCTGTTTCCTGGCGAGTTCGGTGACAACAAACTTAGGAACTTTTGTCGGCAGCTTCGGGTGTATGACTTCAATGAGGTGAGCAACAAGGATCCCAATTGGCCCAGGTTTGCTAGTCTGCTTACCATGGCCCCTTATATTAGGATAAACTATCATCACTTCTTCAGGAGAGGCCATCCAGAGGACCTGTGCAAGATTGCTCGCGTGAGAGACATCATCCCAAGAGGGCGCAGCAAGCCTAAGAATCCTCGGCCTCGCCCTGCTGAGTCACTCTTAGCCCCAACTGGTCCCTACGTTATAGGCCAACCCCCTGAAGTAATCCTAGACAGGGCCAGCAAGCTTCAACATGATTACAGCCAGATAGAATCTGGCAGAGAGAGCCAGAGTCCGACTGTCAGAGAGGTCCAGAGTCAGAGCATGAAAGAGATTCAAAGGCAGATGAGTAGAGAGGTCGAGGCTCCAAGCCTAGGCCAGAGCCTAAGTCATGGCCCTAGAGAGATTCAGACTCAAATATCACCCACTAAAAAATCTTACCCATATAAAAAGACTAACCCATTTGCATCAATACTACAAGAAATTGGACACCAAGCGATTTTATCATCCACTGCAGTTTCAAGCTCCAAATCCTGTGCAAGTGCTGGAGAGTTGGCTACATTCTGTGGTAGCCTGAACTTGAGTCCCTTGCCGACCAAAGGGGTGGGACAAACAACATCTGATGAAGATATTGCTATAAGCAGTAAGGTATCAGCCGCACTGACACCTAAGAAAGCCACTGCTGGCCCAACCATGATGCAAGCTAATCGTGAACAAGTGGATTCAACAAATGAAGCATCATCATCTTCACTAGATGAAAACTTTGTCACGACATTTTCAGCATTGGTGGCTGACGCTGGAAATACTCAAGGAGATATTGTAAGGAGTCAGAAAGAGCAAGATCATTTAGTTCATAATCCATCTCTTCTGTGTCAGAAAGGGCTGGATTTGAATGGTATGGCCCAGAAAGGAAAAGGGTCATCATTACAAGGTGATACCACAAACTTCCATAGACCCAGTATTCCACTGAATCAACAGGTATGTGTTTAAGCAAAAAATTACTTTACACTATTATGAAATAAGCATATATAGACAATGTATGTACCTATGGGCACTTTTTACACATAAGAGTGTTTATTTTCCAGATAATTTATACATTTCCTATCAAGAAGAATAATCAAATGATGAAGCTATACATCCTGGTCAATGTCTTCTTACATTTTTACCATTCTGTAGGTCTCTGGAGAGAAACCAAAGCCAACTTCTTCACTAGTTCTTGTCCCCTGTCTGCGCACACACAACACACTCGTCCCTCTCACCTATGGCTCACGCCTGTCAGCGGCAGGTATCGACTTCCTACGTGAGTGTCCTGATTTCAAGTTATTTCTGAATCAGCTCAAGTCACCACGACCAGCAACGACTGAACGCAGCCAACAGTGCAGTCCCCTCCCTCTAACTGACAACCTAGATTGTGAGGATGATTATGATGATATCACTGACAAAGATGTGCGTCACGATGGTGGAATTTCAAAAACTGAAGCATGCATCGTAAGTGACCATAGGGTGATTGATGGTAAAGCTGATGGTATCACAAGGGAGAATGATGAGACGATCAATATGGTTAGTCAAACATATAGTCTTGAGTCTCAAAGTACAACTGTTGACTATGGCAGAGTGGCCAGTTCTCCTAGCTTTGATGGGAAAGCTACAGTGGACACAAGTGCTAAAGTTATAGATGAGTTCATCCAGGGTGGTGATGAGGAGGGAAGAGCTGGAGGAGACTCAGATAACAGTATGGACACTGAGTCGATGAGTATTGACTGGGCATGGAATGGAGACATGTCAATCAAACCGATAATCATTAAACCTGTGAAGGAAGAATGTGGTAATTGAGAAAAGGACTGTTTAATGCAACATCGATTTCTGTGACACCAGTGCATTGTTCCTATCTATCATCTTAATGTATCATTGCATCATGTCCTCCAGGGCTGTTGTGATGATACAATTCCAAAGGTACAGCATGACGCATGAATGCACCGCTGGGAGTCAACGCGACTCTTTTCAATGCACTAAACGTTATGATTCAAATCATTCACACAGCATTAATTCACTATGCGGCACGTAAAGAATAAAAAAAAAATCAACTGTTACAAAGTGCAAGATCTGCACTGTAAATAAATAGCCTGTGATATATTCAGTTGGATACGGCATAATGAATATCTACCTGTATAACGATGTATCGTTTACAATTGCTTACATACCTATAGACAATGTTTTTGATCTGTCATTTCCATATACAACCCATTTTTATTGTATGGCATGAGAGCAATGAAAACTAAAATGTATTTTTGTATGGCTAGAATATTTATTTATGAACCCATTTACATGATTTTATACACCAAAAAAAAAAAAAGATTTCAGGTTTTCTTTGGTGGGCCTGAGTAGGATATCAAAAGAGAAAGCGTTGCATGTTAAAAAGAAATGGCCATTATGCCCCATGTGTACTTTAATGGTGCTTAGTTCAAACTATCAGACGTGCATGATTAAGCACAGTTGAAATCTTATTAAACGCTCTTATAAACAAAAACAGCTGAGTTCATGGCCTTTTGTTTTGTTACTGCAATTAGGGATATAAGTTCAGAATTCTGTCTGAGTTCAGCATCATCCGAGTTGGACATGATATTAGATTTCAGAAAAATTCCAAGCTTGAATCAAAGTTTTGTATTACTTGACAGTAAATTCATGATTTCTGTGAGTAACTTCGGCATATTTCAGGCATTCCGACTTATATTATATATCTCTTTACAATGCATACTCGAGAATGATCCCATTACAATAGGAAATTCGAAATAGAAATAGAAATTAACGATTTAGGTAACTTGTAACTAGCATTTTTCACATAAGAACGTGACATAGTTCAGAGGCCAGGGAATGTATCATTTGAAAAATCTTTTCTTGAATTTAGACAAGAAAATACTTTTTAGCTATCCTAGATTAGGGAGTGGTCATTATTTATCAACAGGGGGTGGTGGGTTTTCGTACGGACGCGTGAAAATTTTTTACGCCCCCCCTCGACGGCAGTAAAAAATTTTTGCACCCCCCGCGCCGGAGGCGCGGAGAGTTTTCGCGCACCCTCTTTGATCTATAGTAGCGCGAGGGCTTTTTTGCTAAAAAGAGGGTAAATTTTTTTTGCCCCCCCTCAAGAGGGGTCAAATTTTTTTAGCCCCCCCCTCGAGAGGGGTCAGAATTTTTTACGCCCCCCCCTCAAACCCACCACCCCCCCTGTTGATAATAAACGACCACTCCCTTACCATAATACCTCATATATAAGGGGGGTCTTGCATATAAGAGACACACAGACTTAAGGAAGTCATAATAACCTATGAGGTGCATTCAGAGTCACATTTTTGTCCACTTTTGTACTGTTCTATAGTCCATAATCCTTGCCGATAAGACGCATCCCTAACTTTGGCTGATTATATCAGGCACACTAGGTCTCCAACCTCGTATATAAACCACAAGGGTATCATGGTAGGAACAATGCAAGCACACTTATGTGCCATTGGTATTGCCCAAGTGGGACTGCCCAAGGTGTTAAAACGTAGATGAATTATTGAAAGAGATGATCCATTTATAAGGAAAAAAAAAGTTTCTAAAGTATTGTGTTACAAACGTTTCCAAAGTGCCGTGTTAGTTTTGAAACTTGTGCCTGCTCTCCTAATAACCTCATTACATCTCTTTATGTATAGACGGTCGAGCGAATACAGGAAACTGCGTCATGGGAGAGCAAAGCCTCTAACTCTTTCATATGTCATACATACAGACATGACGTGTGCACAGCGGCCGCTGCTGCAGCAGGTGTGTGCCGCCAGGTGTGTGCGTGTGTGTGTGTGTGTGTGTGGGGGGGGGGGGGGGGTCAGTAGTGCGTGCGTGTGTAAGGTGGGGTGGGGGTGTTCAGTAGTGCGTGTCCATGTAAGGGGTGAATATCGATCTACACGGTGTGAGTCAGAGTGCGTTGTGAGTCTGATGATGAGGGGTCAGCATCACCAACAGGAGACCAGTAACCACCTCACCTCAACCAGGACTACAGACCTGGAGCAATAGACCATACTAAGGGAATTACCAGCAGAAACTAGTCTTAATTTCAAGGTTCTAAGGAGGGAAAAGAAGTGTTCTCAGTACATGCAATCAGCACATGGATCTGGATCTTTGAGGACAGGATGAGGATGAGGATTACATCATGTATTCACTAACCATACACATGGTGGGTACTGCTACATCATGGGAATACCTTGTATATGCTGCATATAAGCAGCCAACATTAACAGTCTACAGCACACTGCTTTCTGTGCTTTAACAATATGGGCAACAATTACAAGCAGCTATCCACAATAAGTTAAGACGCAGTAGGAGGACATGTTTTAAGACAGAGATAAGATGGCTGCCATTGACTGGGATTCATGCTCAAATTATACACCAGACACCAAGCTTCTAGCCCATTTGCTACGATGAGGAGGCACACTTGATCACGTATTATTCATATTATTGCATTTTATTATTTTTGGTATAAGTTGTTTATTTTCTGCAATTAAAAAATGGCCAAAATTGAGACCACTGGTGCCACACTACACAAATATATACCACCACACAGAACACATAGGGTACACCAAAGATACCCTATAGACACAATATCTATACTGTGTCTTTGTGTACTAATGCTGTTACACGTCCTACCTACTGGAGGAGTTATCATGCTGCAGTACTCTGACTGTGAGACGACCCTGGAGGATGGTACGATACAGTACTCAGCATGTACAGCTGAACCCCTGCACCTGGTGAGGAACGCCGCCCCCATAGTCACCATTATCCCGGAGGACAGGACTTGTGGTGCTAAAAGGGAAGCCTACTGTACATTGGTGGGTACCATAATCGTGTTTGGTTGCTGATATTTCTTTTTTGTTTATTTCATGTTTTTGTCACATGTTGATTTTAGTGAAGAAAAAAACAACAACAACAAACAAACCCGGGCCTTACAATTGAACGAAAAAGGGATCCACCGATCCCCATGTCGTTAAAAATGACCACTCCCTAATGTAGTGCATTTATTCGACATTTATTGAAATAGCTTAAGAAACAACAGAGAACAGCTCTCTTTGCCCTAGCCTAATATAAAATCCACTATCTTTTCTATAACCTGTCCCTCCCACATACCTCTCTCTGCCTATCTTTATGTCATCGTAGCCGTGCCCGTTATTTACATATGTAATATACTGGCAGGCTGCATATATTACTGTGGGTATTTTCAGTATATTGACAATCATATACCTTCTCTGTTTCACGTCCCCTCTTTTATTTTGCTGATATTTATTGACTAAATTTCTATAATAGAGATAACATCTGGCGGGTAGACCATACACTGACCCCAGCTGTCTCTACGACGTCACCATATGAGCCCGCCCTCTGTCAAGCAGGGTGTGCAACAGGTGTCTCCAAACTCAACTAACCCCCCCCCATTTGCCCCCCCCCCACCACCCTATACACAGCCAAAACATACATAGGCCTGCATTCAGGTCAGGGATATTTAAATCAATATTATATCAACTAGACTAGCTATGATATGGTAAAGGTTTACAGCCTGAACTATCGCGTACAGCTGTATAACTGCGTCTGTATTGACATGGTCACCTGCAGTATAATACTATAACAAAGTCACACATCTATACAGTGTATAGGCACGCCACTGTATTAGCAGCACTGCAATGTCTGTAAAAACATGATAGGGAGATATAATTTATGATCATAGGAATAACTGTTGAGAGTAATAAGATAATGACCTAATACAACTAAGGCCACATGTTTCTCATCACCTAGTCATGAAAAAGGTGATGAAGGAGGATTTTTATTTTTTTCCCTGAAGCACCCTCATTAGGGCCTGACAACTATGCATTGCAGGCCCTATCGCACTATAAGCTTTCATTTGGTACCAAACTTATCTACCGGTATTTTGTTCATTTTTATTATATTATTATCAGAAGAGTCAAACAAAAAGCATACGAGTATAAGGACTAATAGTGCTTGTCTTGATACTAAGTGTCATATTCATACACTACTCACTCTCATAGTTCCTACCCTGATACAAAGTGCCATATTCATACACTACTCACACTCATAGTTCCTACAATGATACAAAGTGCCATATTCATACACTACTCACTCTCATAGATCCTACCCTGATACAAAGTGCCATATTCATACACTACTCACATTCATAGTTCCTACCCTGATACAAAGTGCCATATTCATACACTACTCACACTCATAGTTCCTACAATGATACAAAGTGCCATATTCATACACTACTCACTCTCATAGATCCTACCCTGATACAAAGTGCCATATTCATACACTACTCACTCTCATAGATCCTACACTGATACAAAGTGCCATATTCATACACTACTCACATTCATAGTTCCTACCCTGATACAAAGTGCCATATTCATACACTACTCACACTCATAGTTCCTACAATGATACAAAGTGCCATATTCATACACTACTCACTCTCATAGATCCTACACTGATACAAAGTGCCATATTCATACACTACTCACACTCATAGTTCCTACAATGATACAAAGTGCCATATTCATACACTACTCACATTCATAGTTCCTACAATGATACAAAGTGCCATATTCATACACTACTCACTCTCATAGTTCCTACCCTGATACAAAGTGCCTAATTCATACACTACTCACACTCATAGTTCCTACAATGATACAAAGTGCCATATTCATACACTACTCACTCTCATAGATCCTACACTGATACAAAGTGCCATATTCATACACTACTCACTCTCATAGTTCCTACCCTGATACAAAGTGCCTAATTCATACACTACTCACACTCATAGTTCCTACAATGATACAAAGTGCCATATTCATACACTACTCACTCTCATAGATCCTACACTGATACAAAGTGCCATATTCATATGCTACTCACACTCATAGTTCATACCCTGATACAAAGTGCCAGAATCATACACTACTCACTCTAGTTTCTAACCCTGATACAAAGTGCCATATTCATATGCTACTCACACTCATAGTTCATACCCTGATACAAAGTGCCAGAATCATACACTACTCACTCTAGTTTCTAACCCTGATACAAAGTGCCATATTCATAGACTACTCACACTCATAGTTCCTACCCTGATACAAAGTGCCACTTTAATACACTACTCACATTCATAGTTCCTAGTCCTGATACAAAATTCCAGAAACATTCACTACTCACGCTCATAGTTCCTACCATGATACAAGGTGCCATATTCATACACTACTCACTCTCATAGTTCCCTGCGCTGATACGAACTGTTATATTCATACACTACTCACTTCCCACATAACCATACAAGTTACACGCTGATTCCTTTAAGGCTATCCCGATGCAAAGAGCCATGTTCATACAATTCACACCCTTTGTAGTGCCCACACCAACACAAAATGTCATTAAGCACTAAAGGAAAAATGTTGCAATTTGTTTTCTGTGCAATAACAATGTTCACGCCTGCAGTCACAAAATTTATCTGAAGGTGTAGAGGGGACACATAGAAAAGTCAGATCAATGGGAAATCAGCAAGGTTTCTGTTCTGTTTGTTTATGTCTTGTTATCCCTAGGCTATATCCTGCATACTTTCCTACATCGCAGGGTATCCGTCAATGCGCTTACTGTGATGCTGCCATACCAAGTGAATCTCACCCCATGGAGTACATGTACGACCAGACAGCGGACTCCCAGCAGCCTAATTTGACTTCCTCCTGGCAGTCCGTCACATGGACAGACTACCCAACACCACTAGACATCCACATCACCCTGTCCTTCAATAAGACATATGAGCTGTCTGATGATGTGGTCATTACCTTTGGGTCCTCACGTCCTCAGACTATGGTACTGGAGAAGTCTACTAACCATGGAGCCACCTGGAAACCCTTACAGTACTATGACAGGACGTGTAAGGCATTCCCAGACACTGGGTAAGCCTTTTAGAGAATTCCTAAGCATTTGATCCAAGAATTCTTATAGATAATATCAGGGTATTAACTACAGTGTAAGCTGGTTAATATGAATGGTTATAACGCCAGAGTAAGTTATACTAGGGCTGTGGAATTTGATACTGGGGATTATGTATACATACTTCTACCTCTGTGCATTACCATTACATGACAGATTCATGTTTGTATAGATAATATCGCTAATCCTCTATAGGCCTACATGACTAGGTATTGAATACCTTTAACCAATATAACAGTAATTTTGTAGCTCCACTTTGGCACTTAGCTATGCGATTGGGCGGCTCAATTGCAGTTTTGGGCATGTTCTGACTAGAATGCAGAGAAGCTGTTCATAACTTCCACCGAGCTGCGCTATGGCGTACAGAATGAAATCATTGCTATTGTCATAGTTTAGTTATCATACGATATAACAGGTAATGCTGAGTGCTAAATATCTATGACAGAAGAGTAGGACTTTATCTATATGCCTAATGCCGCAATACATATGCCTCTCTATAATAGCACACTGGTGACGAAACAGGAGCCTGATGAGGTGGTCTGCAGCCGTCAGTACAGCCAGGAGATCCCTTACTCTAACGGGGAGGTCATCTTCCCTGTGGTAGAGGACAGGTAAGTACATTATGATACATAATCTGCAATTACTGTGGTTTACATTGATGATAATATAAAAATGTCAGGGTTAGGCCGTGTGGTGGCAATTTTCCTGGATATTTTTTCTAAACATATTCCTAGATATAGAGCAGTGGAAAGGGCTCGAGCAAATTAAATTCAAACTGCATGATATTGCGTGGGTCTTGCTATAGCAATCAGAATAAGTTCCATATCAACAGTAGATTTGATATGCTCGTAAAGAAACTTTTCTGAACTCCATGATGAGAGCATTGGCTCAGAACCTTAAGACTTATTTCCCGGCTGATTTCTTAAGCTAGATGATAAGGTCCTAAACTGTTCCTGAATAGAAAAGGTATACTACTGAACAACCTTCCTCCAGATACCAACTGTTCCTGGGTCCGTCACTGACTGACTACGAGGGCCTGTACGGAGCTCTGAACAACACCAACCTTGCCGAGTTCCTCACCTTTACCGACCTCCGTATTCGCCTTTTGTATCCTGCCACCGACGGAAAAGAGTCCCTGCGCAAACCACAAGACCTTATCCGGTATTACTACGCCATCAGTAACCTGAAGATCACTGGAGGGTGAGTAGATTTGGGAGATAGGCCTTCTGCATTCATGCACTATGCCAGTCCAACATATAACGATGATGTATAAATCATACTCTAAGAGGTCAGGTATGGTGCACTGTTGCTGATCCTGAAAGCTACTAGTGAGGATGACATAAATGGATAGGCTAGGTACTAACCTAACAGTAAACCTGTGCAACTGCAATTGTAATCTAGTAGCAAAGGAAAGACATAAAAGTTGCAGAATTACATTAATTAAGGTAATGGAGATATGCATGTACTTGACTTACATCACTTTGGAACAAAGAAAGAGCCAACAATCCTAACAATTATAGCCACATTATTTCCTTCTTTTTCCTTGTACAGGTGCTTCTGTAATTTACATGCTAAGGTGTGTGAGACAGTGAATGGTGCCACAGTCTGTGACTGTAAACACAACACTGAGGGCGCCAATTGTGAACGCTGTAAACCCCTCTACAACAATCGGCCCTGGAAACCCGGCTTCTACCTGCCCTACCCATATGGCACGGCCAATGAGTGTGAAAGTGAGCAGAATTTGAATTAATATCATATCTTAAAATACATCTCTTTTGGAGTAGCTTTTTATCACACTAACATCCATATCAATATAGTATGGGAAGGATATTTCAGCTAACCTTTACCTCAAAGAACGCACTCCAAATACGGGAGTGGTCATTTTTTAACAACGGGGGGGGGCAAAGTAAATTCAGACCCCTGTTGGGGGGGGGGGCAAAAAGATTTCAGACCCCTCTTGGGAGGGGCGGAGAAATTTAGGCCAATGCTATGTTTAGAGTGTAAAGTGCTGAATCCGTTTTGAATGAATCTTATTGATGCCGAGGGTATGACTATAGTGCATAGGACACTGATGAGGGGGGGGGGGAGTTCATTATATATTTAATCTCCAGGCGTGATTCATATGGCTGTTGCTCCGTGGGCCCTAGGTTCAGAGGAGCAAACTCTAAAGGGCATATGGGCATATTACCCAAAATTATACTGGATAGTAAAATGAATTCCACAATTGCCTCATTATGAAGAGTTCGGGTATTTTCCATTTCTGTTAAGTTTGAATTTGTTCTATCCTTCAGAGTGTGAGTGCTATGACCATGCAGACAGCTGTATATACAACACAACGTTACAGACACCAGTGTGTATCGACTGTCAGCACAACACCACTGGGTACCAATGTGAGCAGTGTCTACCTGGCCACTTCATCAACATTAGCATCCCCCACAATGATCCTAATGTGTGTGTAGGTAAGTGATACTCATTCCACCCAATTATACTGATATACATGTGTGGGCGAGTAAGAATGAAAAGAAAAGGATTACCCTACCATGATCTGTAACTTACAGAAGTGAGAATCACTTACAGTGTAAGTGATTCTCACTTACATCGATAATGGCAATTGTGACTTTTTCCGTTGATATAGACTGTGGTGAAAAGCCCTTTAATGTTTCCGTACAATCTGCGACTGTGAATCCCTTATTCCCTGGCAAATTGAAACTGCGGACCCTTAATTGACTGCCTTAGTGGCAAATACGTCAGTCCCTGAAAAATATGACTCTGACCTTGTTATTCCATTACATAGTGGATACCTAAAAGCCTCTTATACCCTTACAGATTGTAATTGTGAGCCACTAGGAGTGTCCCAGAACCTGATGACGTGTGCTGCCCCCAACGGCCAGTGTTTCTGTAAGGGGCTAGTGGAGGGGCGGCGCTGTGACATCTGTCAGGACCAATTCTATGGTCTACTACAGATGGACAACAATCCAGGACAGTGCAAACGTAAGCTGTATTCACCTTCTATATCAAATATGATGATTCAATTGATAAGTTCTTGATCATACTCACTATGACGAAATACAAAATGAAGAAGACGCTGAGCAGAGTGTAGGGGGCCTGTCTGAAATACCTACCCTGAATGTTAATCCAGTCATTGGTAATATAAGGTCTGTAAAGATTTCTGAATTCATGCTATCCAAATTTGTAGTGGGATTTTCCTTACCAAAGCACAGGATACCCAATGTATCAGAGAGGATAATAAATGGGTTTATGGTGCTGAGGTGTACACATATCCATAATTTAGAAATAAGCAGTACTATCAGAACAGCTGGTGAGCAATGCAGCTCTCGAGTAGCTCATAAACTATGTGAATATTTAAGCTTCAGGCTAACACATAAGATACTTTGTGACTATTACAGCCTGCCTATGTAGCCCTGATGGGACAGAGTTCCAGAGTAACACATGTGAGAAGCAGGAAGGACAGTGTCCGTGTAAGGCACACATCACAGGCCGTGACTGCAGTCGTTGTATGGATGGATACTATGACTTCCCCAAGTCACGACCATGGACGGTATGCATGGGGACATTTGTGAAATATTCTCATTTACTATTACATATAACATTGATACTTCCGGGATTGATACATGTCACCTTATGAAGGCATAGTTCTTTGTGGCACTATAATAACATATCTTTACTTAGCCATCATCTATCATGATCTGCAGTCTCCATGGTTTGTTTGTATTACAGTCGTGTCGGTCGTGTGAGTGTGACAGTGGGGGTGCAGAGAGTCCTGTATGTGAGAAGGACCTGGGGCAGTGTACCTGCCACGCTGGTGTCAGGGGTAGGACATGTAACCAGGCATCACCCAACATGTACGCACCAGCACTCGAGCATCTACAGGTACCTTAATTAGGACATCATATTCTATTCTGCACCATAGCTTTAGATATAACTTGTCCCAAGTATTCCAGGATCAGCGTTTTACTTGTGTCTGTTTTTTTTTTGTCTATAGTCTATAAGGGTCAGTTTTAGAACAGAAAAGACGTCGATTCATTATGATGGTAATTAAGGTTGTAATCATGTATAGAGCTAGTTTTCCAGCATGATACTATAGCCATTTTCCCCCCATATGAATAACTAGTATTTCTATTTCATTTGCAAAATTCTAACATATCCATTTAGAAAATCAAACTATGAGCTCCTTCCTGGAAATTCATCGCAGACGTCTTACAGCATGCATGGTAAAGACAAAGAGAGAGAGAAATTCTTTTTATAATGTAATATAATGAGTAACCAGTTAGCTTTTAAGGGGTTATCAGTTTGTCGTACTATAATTGGTATTGCCATCATTATACTTTTGTGGCTATAGGTGCAGCCCAAGGGTGGTGGCGGGTGTGAGATGGCTACTGGATTGAGCACAGACAAGAGACCATTCAGCGGCAGGATGTTTGCCAGATGCCATGGCACACAGACTCTAGAGATGAATGAGTTTACAGGACCTGTTCAACAGGCGAATATCACCTGGTAAAACACAACTCATCACCTTTTTGCAAAGTAGGAAATGCCCATACAACAGACCAATAAAACATTATATTCCTAATAATAAAGCAAAATAGCTGGTATATGAGAAATGTATTTCATCTGTGCCTGACAAATAGTAAGGAATGCAACCGTTAGATGATGTCAGCAAATCAATTAAAACTCATTGCAAAAGGTCATATAAAGCATGGTTTATTTTAGCTGGACTAATTATATCCCCCTCATACTATCTGACTAACTGTTTCCATTGCAGGCCTTTTGTACCAGTGGTAAGATACTCCATGAATCTATCATCCTCCATGTGGCCCTCTGCTAGCTTGGAGATCACTGTGCTAGGTAACAGTGACATAGATATGACGTGGTACAACAACAACCTTAATGTCACCCTCCTACCCACGTGTGGAGATGTCACGGGGAGGTTTTACACATTCACCTATGGAAATCTATCTGCTGGTAAGTGTAAAATACCGCGTTACAGATGGTTATGTTCATTGACAGATAAACCATTACATACGAGTTCAGTCTATCAGTTCCATATACTACTGATATTTTGAAAAGAGGTTACCATGTGCCAGTTTCAAACCAACATTGCTACCTACTACTTACATTCTGTAACTAAGTCGCAATGTACCTGTTTCAAAAGAACATTACTCTATACTTCTTACATTTTGAAATTAGATCACAATGTACTTGCTTTAACCAAACTTTTGAAAATATCATAATGATAATACCACTTGCATTCTGAAACTCTGCTCCAACAGATACCAATCACACGTTATTGGGCCAATACAAGAATGATATGTTGGTTGGTATTTGGTGCCAATTGGAGGGTGAACTATTTTCTGCCAGTACTTCAATAACCTAATACACTGGGTACTGATACTATGCCTTCATATCATTCCATTTCTCTAGGCTATGGACTAGCCACCTTCCCCTCTGGAGGTGACACCATTGACCTTGACCCCAGGTGTCGTTATGTGGCAACCTTGACATTGGGGCCGGCAGGTGAGGCCACTGGTCCTGTTGACATAGACGCCCTTGTCTTGATGCCTGATGTCGTGTACAGCCAAATATATGGCTTAGCAGGTATGTCACACTATTTATCTCGGATAGGTGTGTCCCATGTGGTATGATATAATCCATACATAGGAAAGCTTCAAAATAAATCTGTTGTATTCAGGTATCTTATCAGTATCAATATGTGTTTCAACAGAATGTTTGTCAGAATTAATTCTCCTAAAGGGGTGTCGTGATACACTAACACAGCACTGATGAATTACATTAAGTTATCATGTGCACCTTAAAGGGTTAACCCAAAATACGCACCTACTGTTGGATTGAGCTATGGATATGGTGGAGAGCGATTTACCTTCACTGATGAAGATAAAGTTCTCAAATGTGAATGAAGAATAATGGTTAACATCTATCAAAGTTTTTAGAAGGTGGATAAATGCTCCACTGACTGTCAAAAATGAACATATTTCATTGCTCAGAGCCTGCTACCAAGGAGGAGTATGAGTCGTGCACGTCCCGTTTGATGGCGCTGTCCACCCGGACACTGGCACTAAAGGACTTCTGGTGTGAAAGTCTCACCTTCTCTGTAGGCACTGAGGTCCACAAGGGGGCACTGCGTAAGTTGGGAATAGCATAATTATTGATATTTCCTTTAACATATTCTTTTATATAACCAAGGTCCCTAGTCTATCTATTTATACCCCCTAAAATGCATTAACATAGAAATGTCAGCTTTTAGAGAATTTCATTGGAATTTAAGATTGGTGCCAGAACTAATATAAATGCATTAATTGCTTTGTTTTATTTTAACACAATTACTCAATAATAAGTGTTTCTAATGCATCATTTGAATTAAATGCATTATCATGCTGTTTGCAGAGTGTGACTGTGATGTGATGGGTAGCATCTTTGGTACTGAGTGTGACCCGCTAGGAGGACAGTGCCGCTGTAAACCAGGAGTGATGAGTCTCCGCTGTGACCAGTGTGCTCCAGGCTACTTCAACTTTAATGCCTCAGGTTGCCAAGGTAAGTTATTAATTATGCAATGATATTGAATCCCAGTAGTTAAATATCCCAGCCAGCTTTAGAGGTTATAAAAGACATTTAGTGGTGAACCCAAATCATATGATTATAATGAAAATAAAGAGGAGTAACAAAATTCAACCCCAAAGCCTTTCTCTAAGAACTTAAAGTAAGTTATATAGAGATTGTCCAAAAGAAAAGTGCAAGAACTCATAATGCACAAATGATTTTTGACTAAAGTCTCTTTATTCTCCATTTCATATTGGGTCCACCACTGGTATTAACCATCCACATCCGTCCATACATCCGTCACAATATCAGACTGCCCAATCCTGCCATGCCCTGGAGACTTCTTCTCAGCCCCCATCACGGCTACTGCAGTGGTTGCCTCCTCAAGTTCTGTAAACGTGGTGATGGTGGTCCTGGTCGTTCTTCTCTCCCTGCTTGTGCTTGTTGTGCTCGTCGTCCTCCTCACGCCACGCCTGCGTCTCAGCCTCTTTGCATGTGTAAGGCGTGCTCAGGGGAAGTCACCGGAAGTGAAGTATGTAGATTTGGGACTGAGAGATCCGCGAAGCCCCATCTACAGTAAGGAGGTGTACGCCACCTATCTGGATGCTGCAGAACCAGAGGGGGCAAGGAAAGAGGATAAGGAGAGTATTGTCCGCTCTCCTGGAAAGGGGGAGACAAAGGCCTTAAGTCGCTCCTTTCGGGAGATAGATGACTATAATGCCATTCAGGATATGAAGGAGGTTGGAGAGAGTCTCGTGATGGAGGAGATGAACGTAAAACAGCGGAACCAGAACAAACCACGCACACACTCACACAAGACAAGGTCTTCTCAAAGTCAAAGGTCAAAGGGTGGAAGTCAGAGGTCAAAGAAGGGCAAATCTTCCCACAGTAGCGGCAGCAGGAATAGGATAGAACCCAAGGCGGGCACCATGGCAACCACTGATCTCAGTCAACTGCATCATGATAATAGAGGTAGAGACAAAACTCAGATGTCAAGACCGCCCCCAGAGTCAGGTCACCACCAGCAGCGGGGTGGGCATAGAGGTGTTGAGAACCCTGCTTACACATCAGAACCACGTGATGGGGAGAGAGTGAGGCCGTACATGTCTGAAGTACTGACCAAAGGTAGAATCCACCCTACTGATCTACCACTGGAGGTACCCCAGGTAATATCAGAATCCTCACACCACCAAACCCACCACAGGTCCTCCAGGGTCCACCCAGAGCCCCGCAGTAGAAAGCCTTCTACCTCCAGGGAAGGTGGAGATGAAGAAAGGCAGTCATCCAGGGGAAAGGCCGATGTAAGAAGGAAGTCATCCCGGAACTCACCGACTGCTAAAGCTAGAGCAGGAAGACACCGTACGCCCTCTGTTGGTGGTGGTGGACGCCGTCTGCCACCATTACCAAAAGGGACATCAGCTGGTCGACCCACCAGTCCCTCTTCAGAGCCCCAGGTGAGCTTTGAGTTGGCGCAAAGCAGGCCCAGGAGGCTCTTGCCCACTCCTCCCCCAAAGAACAATCCCCCACCGAGGGATGCCACGAGGCACAAAGACGGCAAAGGGGACAGTGTGGCGAGTGGGGAGATTAGTGGGTCTTTAGTCTGATGGACGTAATGCTTCAGAAATGTGGGGCACATGAATGTTCCTATCTCATCAAGGCTTGTATGAATATGGTTAGCATCATCTATTTATCAGACACTTCCTTATCGTTAAAACCCACTACGGATGTCTTGTAGGCAATCATGTCATTGCACTGGAGGGTCTTGCCAAAACGTAAACGAGCTCAGAATAGAGAAACGTGCAGAGAATTGTTTTGATAAAAGGTATTCTCGTCTTCCCATTTGATAAAACGTGGACATTATCACCAGCAGACGTGTGCTTTTCTCCATAGAGACACATTGCATATCCTTTGGAAAGACAATCAGAACGTGCATGCCATCAGGCACGTTTGTATGTACACGTTTTATGCTATAAAAGAGCCAATCTCGTTTTGTTTTTGGAAAGGCCCTCCTGGGAAACTAGTACTTAGACAGGACGATTTCACACAAAAATCATGTAAACACATTTTCCACTGCTGATCACTGCTGGTCCTACGTTGTAGAATATCTGAGATTGAAAAAATCAAAATATAGGAAACTATACACAATACATGTTTCATGCTGATACTCATGCCATGCTAAACTCAAGGTACAGGACGGAACCACTGCTATATTATTAACTAATGGGCATGTACACAACAATGCATGTAAGGTTTATCTTATCTACCATTATGAATAAAGATTATTTTTGAAATGGGTGTTCGTTGTCTTTCATATATTTCATCAGATTTTGCTGTCGGTATCTCATTTGATATGAATGTATTTAATACATAAGCACTTTTATTTTGCTTATATCAATTCGATTTAGATTCCATATCATTAACCTACCCTCAGCGGCCTGTACATGGCTATAGCTCAATGCACCAAGTTGGGAACCTAAAACCTAATTTTTCCTCAACTTTGGCTAAGAATCGCAGTTTGGCAAGAACTTATCCGATCTACACAGCATTTGTAGCAAATGAAAGATGAAACTCATGGCTTTCAGGCCAAGGAATATTTCTTTACATTCATGTAAAGCACAGTTTACCGCCTAAGTTCAAAGTGTTTCTCGTGGGAGTATAATATGTAGTTTATGAGAAATACCATAACTTTCTCCATAAGCTTTCTCCACAAGCGATTTTCTCTTCATTTAAGCTAGAGATACCCCTGTCCTTGTTTGGGAAAAGTTTAAAGCGTTCGATGGGGAGTGGTGGATTGACATGATGTATGGAAGATTGCATGAAAGAATGAACCTGCCTATAACCATAGTAAAACTAAGTTTCATTTTCGTCCTCAGCCTGTGACTGCCATCCTCTCGGATCGTCTACCCTGGTGTGTGATTACACGACAGGGCAGTGTCCCTGCCTGCCCTTTGTGGCACAAGCAGGAAACAACAACACACACGGCGTACCAGCAGACAGACGCTGCTCCGCCTGTCAGCAGAACTACTATGACTTCCGGTCTGGGACCGGATGTCAACTCTGCGTGTGCTCGGTTTCTGGAGCTGCGTCTGCGCAGTGTGATGATGCTGGGGTGTGCCACTGTAAGGAGACGATAGGGGGCGCTAACTGTGATACGTGTCTGGATGGTTACTTCTCTTTCTCAGAGACCGGTTGTCTGTAAGTAAAATTTCTTCATGATGTAATTATTGATGTAAAAGGAGGAAAGCAGCATCTCCCCCAAAGGACAACTTAAATGAATGTGTTCAAATCTACAGATACATGGTTGTTAGGAATCACCATGCTGGTAACATTTATTCGGTGTCATTGTTCGATTGCCTGTGGTCACATTAATCTCAGCTTTATTGGCCCAAAAATGTACTAAGTCATCCCATCATTCAGGCCTTATTTATCATTACATATGAAATGTTATAAATGGAGTATCCCTGGCTTTCAAGGGATATCACACAAAGAGGATCACATGAATGGCTGTATGTGGTTGTACCATAATTAAATTACCAATCTTGGTACAACATAAATTATCTGATGGTGTGCAAATGTTGGAAGATCGCTACCTTGGGGAGCTGTTTATGCTTGCACAATGGTAATTTGCCAACACAGGTATTATAATATTATTGCCAGTCTGACATTGGCCCAACATTAGAGTATTGCTTATGGCGGTACTGACAATTGCATACGTTGGCCATCTTTTAAAGAGCCTACTAGAAACACTGAAGTTTATAGAAAGAAAACCAAAACCTTTGTATTTTGCAGGTCATGTAACTGTAGCCTAGCGGGGTCCCTGAATAACGTGTGTGATCATGTGACTGGACAGTGTCAATGCAAACAGAACGTACAGGACCTGAAGTGTGACGCATGCGCAGATGACAGCTTCAACCTGGACGCTAGTAACCCGGATGGATGTCAGAAGTGTTTCTGTTATGGACATGGGACTAGCTGTATCTCAGCACGCGGCTTCACACAACGTATAATACATAGTGATGGGTAAGGGTATCTAACATGACTTGTTCCATTATTCCTGCACTGTAATTCATAATAGGGCTTTAAGATGTGGCCTGGTAGAGCCATAGTCAGATCCAACTTTCACTATACTACTTAGTAGACTAGCAGGACAGCTTCAGGCCCATAGAGCAGAGATCTGCAAGTCTACTTATCTAGTTATGTCTCAAAGTATGTTGTTGCAGTCATTTCCTTGCCTGGGGATCTGCTGTGTATGGCTGCCCAGATAGAAGGCACAAACATATGTGAAACATTGAAGGCCCATTGTTATCCGCCGAAAGTATCCTATTCGATTCTCCAAAATGGTGTCTATTGGATTGGCTTGAATGTATGACATATATAGTGTGTACTCAAATCGAAATATACCCCTGTACTTAATGTCAAAGTGTTCCTTTTTTCAACAGTGTCTACGAGTGTGAAAGGTACTTATAAGTGGACTTGTTTACTATTGCATGCTACTTTGTAGTTTGAGTGCGTCTGACCACCGAAACACTGTTAAAACTGTTACAATTAAACCACTGGCACAAATGTTTACATTCTCCATGCATGCACCCGCTGTTACTAATCTGCACGAATTCCTACATGATTACCACAGTTCTACTATCATAATCATTCTATAGATAAGAAGCTCACATACTCGAGCTCCTAAACAAGCTCAATCTAATCTATCACGCCCTACAGTACGAGATTTACTCACAACAGACAGCCTAATACTTCTCCTATCACCACTTCTCTCTATATATCCATCCTCTCTGGTCAATCAGATTCGGTGCCTGCATGAGCAAGGAATACAAGGGTTTTATTAGATAAAAGATAATCATATATATCATTGCTTTCTTCTGCTTGACATTGTCTCATGGGTCTGTAGCTCTGCTTTTTCTAGATTAAGGAAATACAATTGAAATTTTGTGTAAGCATTTCTACCCAGTTGTTCTAGACATTTTCACTCTCTTTTCCATGTGGTTCACCTTTTCCTGTCACACTTAATTTGTCTGTATGTAAAGTTCAGGATGACACTCTCTCATTTCTCCATCACTCATCAATTTGTACAACTTTCTCATTTCTCCACCAATCATCAATACGTACAAACTCATCATTATTTCAAATCTTTTCTTCGTGAACAGTTGTATGAACCACAACTGGACAGATTCCCACCCTCTATCTGAGGAGGACAACACATGGCTATTCTTACATGGCAAGACAATTGTTGACGTAATCTACGTCACAGCACCACCACAATGTCTGGGGAACCTGGTGACGTCATATGGACAGTCAATGAGTTTTGACGCCCATACACTAGGGGGCGGCGATCTGGACCTGACTGGACTTAGACCTGTCCTCCTACAGGGAAATGGTGAGCCCATAGGCCTGTTGAATATAAAATCTCTAAGCATATTCTGTACATATTTTCTGTGAAAAACAGACATATAATTTACTGTAGATGTCATCCATGTGTTTTTTTATTTTAAATCAGTATGCCTCATACATATAGCATAGCACCTCTGTCAAAATATGAATGCAGGAAAAAAAATACACATGTCTACACACCAATATTTTGGATTCCATATAGGCCTCTGGATCTATATAATTATGTAAAAACGGATGCAAAGGTATACGCTAAACACAAAACTAGTCTTTTTCATTCGAGGCCAGCAATAAGAGATACCTTTTTCTCTTTGGAGATAGGTAAACTTTACCCCCCTTCTATTTATTGCTATGCAGGTAAAACGATTTACTACAATGCGGAGAATATAACGCTAACAGAAAACGACCAGAGATTGGATATCAAGCTTCATCAGGACTTCTGGTTCTATAATGAAACAGCCCAACCAGACTATTTCAACATGTATGGTACGTATACTATAACAACATGACTACCCAAATTGCATTACGATTTGGCTGTTTAAATATAGATGTAGAGATATTGCTATAACTAGGCAATCTGACTTCTTCAATTTATATGGGAAGTACTAGAAAAATAAAACCTGACCACTTAAAATGTAGTTAATGACAACGTTTATGATCTAGAAAGACACTTGATAGGATTTACCAGGACATTTGTATACTAGTGTACATGTTAGACAGGATGAGACACAAACTTTGATCTTATGTCAATTTCTGGTATATCAGTTGTGACCTTGTACCTATTACAGCCATTCTGGCAGATCTACAGGCCATGCATGTACAGCGTACATTTGGTTCCCATGTGCTGTCATTGATGGATCTTCAGATTGTGAGTTCCCAACCTGCACAGGAGGGGGATCCCCTTGTACGCTATGTGGAACAGTGCACATGTGAACCTACACGTAATGTGCAAGGTGGGATACACTTTCAAGACTCTTCTTATTTTTGGTGTTTTACAAATATAAACAACACAACTAGAGTCCCAACTATGGTTTTAAATGTAACAACTCTTCTTATTCTGAGAATCGAAGCCTTCTGTCATGAATAAGTGACTTTTCACAATAGGTCTAATATGGTCGGTTGTGGAGTGATCATCAGCTCTTCGCTTGTAAGATGAATTTGATTTATGCAGATATTTGCTCGGTGTAGAAGAGTTTATTTTTTAAAGCCCCCATTGGACCGCTATAACACTACATAGTACGTGATATTCCCAGCTGACATGAAAATTAATGGACAGTGTTGTAATATCCCTTTATTGACAAGATCAGGAAGATCACACACTTTGGTTTGTCCATTCCTTCACAGATCGTTCCTGTATGTCCTGTGTGGAGGGCACACAGCGTGACACTGTTAATGGTTCAGTGTATGAGACATGTAAGCCGTGTGACTGTAATGGACGGGCTGCCGCAGTGCCCGTACAGTGCCTACCCTCTACTGGGGAGTGCCTAAACTGCCGCAATGGGACTGTAGGGGTTAACTGTGAGAACTGTGCAGCTAATGTTCAGGGGATAGAGTGTGACACCTGTATGGACGGCTACTGGGGTCTCGGAGCAGATGGATGCAGACGTAAGTGTACTTTATAAATACATCTCATTTCAATCCATCTTTATGAAGGATAGGCCTATTCAAAGGGCACTGTGGTGGTTTAAACTAATATTCATTTTCTGTAACCACATATCAATGTAACATTGGCATTAACTAACTAGCACTGCATCCATGCATCTACAACTTTGAGATTAAAGCATGTCAATATCTATAAGAAATCTCTTAGCCTTGTATCCTGTTGGTGTACTGTGAGCCACCTCTCAGGTGACTGACCTCTATGTGTCTATATGTGACCTGACAGAGTGCAAGTGTAATGCATAGGTCCCAGCAGGGGGATCAGGAGATGTTGGACCTTATACATGTATACACCAATTTTATCTTGTAGAATGTGATTATATTGCATTAGTCTATATTTGACCTTGCAGCCTGTGAGTGTAATGCGGTAGGTGGGTGAGCACTAGTAGTAAAGTGTGTGCCTTTGTAAATGTGGAACGTTCAACAATTATGTCACTGTTATTTAGGCATTTTTCAGGACCCACCCATCTCCTTGTCACTGTCTTTGTATGGAACATATACAGGAACTCAAAGACCCCCCCCCCCCCACCCTCTAAGCAATGACGTGATTGTTGAACGTTCCCATGTCTAAACTTTACCTCGCAGCCTGTGAATGTAATACAGAAAGGGACCAGTTTTGAAATATGAAACATTGCACATGTTGATATTTGACCTTGCAGCATGTGAGTGCAATGCAGTGGGCGCCAGTAGTGAGGTGTGTGACAAGGTGACAGGGCAGTGCACATGTAAGGACCATGTGGTAGGACGGGCTTGTGATGAGTGTGAAGACAACTACTATAACCTACAGGACATTGGATGCCAAGGTAAACATGCACATCTACTTACGAAAATGAAAAGAAATAGAAAATGTTTTTATAAATAGAAACGGTTTTAGATTACCTCTTGAGCCAAAGCCGATTCCTTCGTAATAATGGGCTGTGAAAAGTTAGCACATGAATGAAGTTGTCTTGTAATAATTGGCTTGGATTCCGCAGGAAATAGCCAAAGATCTAATGTATAATCCCTCAGATCACAAAGCTCTATCATTTCTTTGCTATGTTGTAGTTGCTATGTTCCAAGTGTCTCACAATGTCTATATTTTTACATTCAGAGTGCGATGCATGCTACTCCCTTGTGTTCGCGGAGGTGGAGGTGTTACGTGGTCTAAGGGATAACCTGACTCTGTTCGTGGATCAGATGAAGTCCCAGGACAATAACACTATACTTGGGCCCTTTAGGGACCGAGTAGATGCTACATTACAGCATATGGACAAACTACTCACATTCGTAAGTCTATCCATTCATCTATCCATACGTGGCCTACATTGTCGTAGGAGTCTCATATTTTGAAAGCTAGATTAGAATTGAAAATGTGAATTGGGAGGTCTATTTCATTCACATTTTATTTTAAAAATATTTTGATTTGAACGTTTGTCAGCCCTGTATGAACATTTAAACTAAGTATTATCCACCTGAATTGTGTTATATGCGTATTGTACCAGTTCATAGTCCTACATAAAAAACGACCATTGTCTTTTCTCATATTCATGCCTATCAAATAATCCTTATTAGGCGCATTGCTACTTATAACCTGCCCACTATTTCCTTTCCATCCAGCTGGCCAATGCCGAATCTGTCGAGGATCACGTGACACCCGAGGTAACCCGGATGCAAGGCTCACTGCGCCACCTTCAGGAGATTTTAGACATTGACGTGACGTCAGCGACGTTTATGACCAACACGACGTTGTTTCACGCTGATTATCTGCTGAGTCATGGACAGAAGGTGTATGATGAGACGGTGGTGACGGTCACAGACACTCATACCCTGCTCTCTGGTTCGTAGACATTATAATTTCACTGCAATAGATCTTTTCTATTTTTATTTTTTTGTATGTATATAACTTTGATTACTACATGATATTATTTTGATTCATAGGAATTATTGCTATCCAAACTACCGTAAAACTGAATATAATCATAAGCCGCACCCACCTTATTTGCAAATCTTTCACTTATCTACGAATTTTCAAAATCAAAAAGGCGATTGGTAATTGTGATTTATAGTTTTGTTGTTGATGTGGTAGATGGTAATTGACCACGGCAATTCAGGTTCTATGGTTTTATTTAGCCTGTTGCTTTACAATGTTGGAATCCTGGTGCATCTCTCAGTTTGCCCACATCTTTATATTCCCAGTGCTTACCCTCACTCAATGGACCTGCTCAATACTCTTAACTTCTCATTTGATGAGCTACTCTGCTGCACCCCAGCATCAGCAATTTACCCCTACCCAGAGGCTCGCCTCTGTAAGGTGGCTCCACCTACCCCACTATGCTATAGCTAGGCTAATATAAGCCATTATCATTGGCCACTAGCTAGTCTAGAGCTGGTTCCTGCGACACACACTGATAAGATGAGACCAGCATGTCTCTGGAAGTGGGTGTTGACCAGGGACAAGGTACCCATCATGGTATGTCTTATCAGTGGGTTTTACCTCAACCAGTGAAATTCAAAATGACTGGGCAAAAAAGCACTTGGCCATGGCCGTGGTCATGCTCTAGACTGTCGTGAGACGTCGAGGGGCCTTGTAGGCTATGTCCCGTGCCTTATTCCCTAAGGGCAATTTTCCACCACCCGATATGGTCCCTCTATCGGCTGACAGCTTCATCAAAGTGCTACCTCGGCCGATGGGGCTGCCATAGGGTTCAATGGTGGGGGATGGCCTCTGTCGGTCGACGATAGCATTTACTCTGGGGTTATCGGCCGATAGAGGGGCCATACCGTTTGGTGGAAAATGGGCCTAAATAGACGCCCCCTCCATTCCATGTAATATTTGTAAATCCATCCCCTATACCTTCCTCTCCCCTTGGTCTGAAATGGTCTATCAGCCGCTGTTTTACGCAGAGTTTATGGTAATCTTATCTTATCTCAATACGGTGAATATGACGTTTGCCATTCCTGTAGTAACGAGATTGATTCGATCTAAGGCATCGTTGTAGCGAGTATTCAGAGATTGACATCATTACATCATAATCTATTGTTATCACTACAGGGCCTATTGCCGCTATGACGGCGGAAATGCAGGGCTTGCTTTCCGGTCTGCAGATAGTGGAAAGGTCTATCAGTCAGTTGTCGACGGGTGCCATGGCTGACGCAAACCGCGTCATGCTGGTCGTCAAGGAAATAGAGAAAGACACTTCCAGTGCCAAGGCTGCAGCAGCAAATGCGTTAGAGGTAAGGGCCTATATGCTATGAGAAATAATAGCCAGAGAAACTAATTAACATCAATTCTTATAACATAGGCTTCTCAAAACTATAGCGTTCCTGTGCTTAAGCATACTACTGTTGTTGATGCTGAATAGAAATTATTGTTACTGAGGCCATTTATATCATACGCATTATTGCATATTTGTTGGAATCTGACCCCGTTAAATGATTTCGTAATTACCACCTGTGTAGTATTCAGCCAGACATATCTTTAGGCCTAGGCTGAATGTAGAAATCAGCATCAGTAATTTTCCCTCTAAGATCCCTTTAAGTGCTCTATCTTAATTAATAATGTACTTTGGCCATTGGTCGACATAATGCATGAATGCAACCCTGCTTAACCCTCGGGAGCTGCACCTACGCCTCATAAATGATGGCCATAAGTGTCATTTTTTTCTGCACGGCGAGTTACTGTGTGCCTTATCACTGTGTACCTTATCAGAATGACAATTATTGAACATATAATCTGATGCATCATAGGTCCTTATTGTCATTTGCCTTAATTATCTTCCAGCATGTACAAGAAGCCAACACCATCCATCAGAACACCACAAGGCGTGTGGCTGATCTGGAACAGAAGGTTACTATGGTAACAGACCTTAGTGACCAGGTTACCATGGACGCTGACTATCTCCATGGTAACGCCACTATGGTCCGTGATGAGGTAGTGGTCGCCTTACTTAACTCTACAGCCATGGAGGGAGTGTCAGTGGACGGAGCCGCCTTACAGCAACGGGCCAATGAGCTATTTAGGGAGGCAGATCAACTCAGAACGAGTGTAAGTTTTACTTTTAGAACTAACTGTGATGCCATCCCTTTTTTCGTGTGATGAAATGTGACAACGAAATATACTGAATAGCACTCGCAATAATTATGATGATGTTATATCTACCTTTTATGTTTTATGTCTCTTGGGGGTAAAGTAAGATCTTGCTTCTGTAGACTCCTACAGCTGGGCTGGTGTCTGATGGCTTCACCGACTGCCTGGTCGACTGCCAATGCCAGCCTGCTTGATGTTATCAAGATAGCATGTAAAAAATACTTTCTTAATTGAGGGGTAGCCCTCTAATTTGCTCACCTAACATAGACATCAGGTAACGAATTTATGCATATACACCAGTATCATTCAATAAGTGTATGGCTATTGACATCGGGAAAACAAAGATATAGCGTTTCATCAAGGTAATAGCCAAGTGTGAATGTTAAATTTAAACAGACGAATAACAGGTAAATGTGAGGGCCCATCCATAAATGCTTTAGTATTGTGTTCCACTCCTGTTGAACATATCGCACTAATTTAGAGACTGAAGAGGGTATTATCTAGATTATCTAGAAATAAGGTGACAAGTGGTTTGGATGTCCTTAATAATTGTAATTCACCCTACAGGCCCAGTTAGCAGAGAGCACCATGGAGGTGGGTGAGGTGGTCATTAATTACCAGATATAATCCTTGTAGACAACAGATGCTTATCATTTATATAAGCAGAGGCCGAAGGCCGACGCTTTTATCAATGAAATTAACTGAAGACAACAGTATATATTTGTCATACTCCCTGCTTTCATAGATTGATTTCACTCAAAGAGTCATAGGGGTATATCTCTTATATCAAACCTAGATTATGATCGTCTAACGTATTCCATGATTCTCTCATAGAAGTTCAAAAGCTGCACCATTGTGCTTGGAAAGTCCCTCAGATTAACATTATCCACCATTGTGGATCAAAGCCCTATAGCAACTATAGATCAATGGCCATGCCATAGAGTATACAGTACCGCTGTACGGTAGTGGTTGACATTGGGTTTGAATTCTCTGGCATTTCTGACCTTTTCTCTATCTCCTTTGCTTTGTGTCGTTTAACACAAAACCCAGTTTACTTCTAGAGCAGTACTGATAGGTACAAGGTATAACTTGCTAAATACAAGGTATAAAGTGACCATTAGCCTGTACAATCCGAGCTATCTATTAACATCTACATGATGATCTGTGAACGACATTTCTGCAATTTGAGAAATACTACAAATTTATAGTGACTTCTCACTAATGTGAATTCTGCATTGACCTTGATCTTTTACGCTGGAACTTGTACCCGACCCAACAGCTGTTATCAGCGCTAATCACGTCAGTACCAGATAAGGCAATTGTCGCCAACAATTGAAGTATCACTTATCAAGAATATATCACCCTCCTACTTTCCCCCACATACAGTATTGGCCTGTATTTATAAGCACCCGGGCGCTCATTGATTTCAAGCAGGCAATATGCCTGGCGCTTTTTCAAGACTTTAATGTGTATTTCAAAATTATACAGGCCAATACAGTAACCGTATCACAGGTGGCTCTCGTCAATTACTGTCCACCTACATGCCCGGTAAGAAAAGGGCACTATGGCGGTGGGTGGTAAGGTTGTCATTGATATCGTTTATCCCTCATACAGGCTCAGTTAGCAGAGAGCACCATAGAGGCGGGTGAGGTAGCTGTCATTGAAGATGTGGTGGAGGCCAAAAAGGTCACCGCAAAACTTAGTACAAGGACGGAACAACTCCAGAATGAAGCTGAGCAGCTCCTTGGTCGTTCGCGAGTTGCACACCAGGCGGCGACACAGGCAGTGGAGAATGAGACGCGGGTATTTGATGATGCAAGTGACATGCTGGACGTTATGCAGCACTTCACAACCAGGGCAGAAGGTATCATGATAGTCTTTTGGTTCTTTGCAATCCTATTTGTATGGTATTTATATATAGATTGGCGTCTGTCAGTCAATATTTTTGCCGGTGGTTTTACCCTGTAAAGACTCTAATTTAAGTACTTTGAGATCGATTCTCACTTCTGCAAGGCCTTGGCCGATACCCAGTTCTTTATATGGTCCTGGAAGCGACCTGGGCCAGTTCCTACTATGTATATACTACTGACCACACACTGAGTCAATCCCTACTTTCCATATACTACTGACCACACACTGAGTCAATCCCTACTTTCCATATACTACTGACTACATACTGCGCCAATCCCTACTTTCCATATACTACTGACTACATACTGCGCCAATCCCTACTTTCCATATACTACTGAATACACACTGCACCAATCCCTACTTTCCATATACTACTGACTACATACTGCGCCAATCCCTACTTTCAATATACTACTGACAATGTACTAGGACAACCTCTCCGTTCCATACACTACTAACCACATACCAGAGAAAGCCTTACTGACTACACGCTGAGCCAATCCTTATTTCCTTACTCTACTGACTGCACACTACTTATTTGACAACTGATTACATTCTGGACTAATTCACCATGTCCATATACTGAGTAGATATCGGTCCAACGAACACTTTCTACATACTACTGCATATATACTGGGCCAATTCACACTTGACATGTACTACTTCCTACACACACGGTTCTCAATGTTGTGTATCTATGTTTACTCAATGTTGTGTATCTATGTTTACTCAATGTTGTGTATCTATGTTTGCTCAATGTTGTGTATCTAAGTTTACTCAATGTTGTGTATCTATGTTTGCTCAATGTTGTGTATCTATGTTCTCAATGTTGTGTATCTATGTTCTCAATGTTGTGTATCTATGTTTGCTCAATGTTGTGTATCTATGTTTGCTCAATGTTGTGTATCTAAGTTTACTCAATGTTGTGTATCTATGTTTACTCAATGTTGTGTATCTATGTTTGCTCAATGTTGTGTATCTATGTTTACTCAATGTTGTGTATCTATGTTTGCTCAATGTTGTGTATCTATGTTCTCAATGTTGTGTATCTATGTTTGCTCAATGTTGTGTATCTATGTTTACTCAATGTTGTGTATCTATGTTTACTCAATGTTGTGTATCTATGTTTGCTCAATGTTGTGTATCTATGTTTACTCAGTGTTGTGTATCTATGGTCTACAGAGGTGGAGAAGCAGGCCAACACGTCCCTGGCCCTAGTGCAGCAGGTGAAGGGACTCAGTGAGACGTCCATTCAGTCATCATTCAGCTTCCAGACCCAGCTCCAAGTCACCTCCTCCACGGCTCAGGCCGCTCTGGACACTGCCAACAGTAGCCACCAGGTAGCAGCAAAACAAGTAGAGGTAGGTGCTAATAATATACAGAGATTAATACATAAGGTGAATGAAAAAAGGAGCGCACAACACTGTATAGAAAAAGTCATTTCTTTCATGACTTTCATTTGGATCAAATATCTCTCACCCGCTGCAACCCCTCAGAATTCACGAGTTAAAAGCCACATATGTTCTGATGGGAAGGATTTAAAATAGACTCTAACATGAATTATCCCAGCATGGGGTAAATCAAGAGACCAAAACTCTGACCTAAAAACTGAATCCGGCAAAATAAAGAATTAAGGACCTTATTGGCAATATTATTCATATTTCAGGTATACCGGCCGGTGTATGAGGAGTCCTTACAGATTGAAGAAGTGACAGCCCCGCTCCTAAACGACATCCAGGATGTGGCAAACCGGGTACACAGAGCCAGCCAGAATGACATAGAGCCAGCCAGAATCACCTGCCAGGGACTAGAGTCTCAGGTAAGATATGTTAAAGTAATATGACATTGCCCACACTGAAAACCTAGAAGTTCTAAAACTAGTCAGCGGTGACCACTTTAGGTCCTCAAGTTGACGATACCTAAAACTACAGCTTTAGGTAGTCAAAATGACGACTTTAGGTCGTCATCCTGACGACCTGAGTCATCAATATGACAACTCTGTACTGTCAGTATTGTCATCCTGATGACTCAGGTCGTCAGGATGACGACCTAAAGTCGTCATTTTGACTACCTAAAGCTGTAGTTTTAGGTATCGTCAACTTGAGGACCTAAAGTGGTCACCGCTGACTAGTTTCGGATCTTCCATGTTTTCAGTGCACCTTACCACTCACGAGCTAGAGTCTCAGGTAAGTTAGAGAGTAATTTCAGAGTGGCAGGATGTAGACTTCTCCCACTTCATCAGAGTAGGAGTCTCAGGTGAGTCATATGATAGTAACGGGACACCTCTCTAGCCCCGCTCGCCTGCACAGCATTATTTACAGTAAAAACTAGGAAACCGTGGGAAAGAATGGATGTGACACACAGTGTGGTATTGAGTAACGATCGCAATCAAACAGGAATCATATTGTAAAAAGAAAGTAAGACATTTTCCATTTGATCCTAATATCACCGATATGCATACTGTACATGTATGTTCTTCCCTAGGTTGCTGCCGTGGAGGCGCGCACCAAGACGGGGCTGGATAAAGCCGCAGAGGCAGCCAAGGAGGTGACAGCAGCCAGGGACGCCATAGCCGCCATCATGACTGACCTTAACAACATCCAGGAGCTGGACCTGGCCGCCGTAGAGGCGCTCAGAGAGCGGGTACGAGCAGCTCGTGCTGACTTTGACTCACGCAAACTGGCAGAGTCCATCCAGGTGCTGCGTGATAGCGCTGTACAGCAGAAGGAGTGGATAGAGAAGATGAAGAAGAGGAGGGATGAGGCGGCAAGGGTGGTCAGGAGGATCAGGGACGTGCAGCAACAACTAAGGCCATGAATGCAAGGATATCTCCTATCTATCGAAGCTTATTGGTGAACAAGGATGATACTACAGGGTGGGCTGGGGGAGGGCAGTCAGAGTGGGTACATCGTCATTGAAACTCATGGCAAAACATGGGAAACTCGTGAGGAAATCTCAAGAGAGCTCAGGAGGGTCTTGCCAAAGAAGAAACGTGAACCAAAAAGGAAAACGTGCTTGTTTTTGTATTGCTAAAATATTGTTTGAATAATCGTTTAGATAAAACATGCACGTTTATTTACATCTCAAAAAGAGTTTTCCATGCATTATGATGTAATTATTTTGTCAATTCTATGAAAACGATTTAGGCCATACACATTTTCCTCAGCACTCTCCTCAGACATACCTCATCGTTTTCTTTTGGCAAGGCCCTCCTTGGCAAAGCTCAAGGGGAAGTCATGAGAAATTCACAAGGAAGGCAGTTTAGAGAAAGTATCTAGAAAGCTGGCTGCCGGAGGAATAATGGTTGACGTGTAAATCATAGGAAGCCTTATTGTGGAATATAAGAAAAACAGGCAGAACTTAGTTTGATAAGAAATGCAGAAGACATCACAAGTGATGAGAATACTCACGAGGAAAACGTAAGTGGAATCACGATGGAACTTATAGAAAAGAATTAAAGAAAATAATCATGATAGATTGATAGGAGAATCATAGCAATCATATTAAGGTAATCGACGGGAAAGGTCTATTGGTGATGACATCGTTAGACCTCAGGAGGGAATTGTGAGAAACTTAAAAAAAAATCATAGAAAAGCATAAAGCATCTCACGAACTAAATTTAGGCCAATCACCTATGGCATTAGACTTTATAGAGCTGATAGGACGTGATTGGAGCTAAGGCAACTGGTAGGGTAACTGATAAGACTAATCAACAATTGCACTCTCAGGATAAATTTCAATATCAGTCGGACCTGCTATAATCATGTGTTAGGGCGTTCAATGCATCATATAATGTCACATTGGAGATGCGCAGGGGAATTCTAGTTCTTAGTCAGGGAACACTAGAGATTTAGATAATATAATGCCATGTATATACAATTATCAGATAGTATTTATATCCAGAGTATTGAGTAGATTATATATTCATATGAGATTGGGATGATGTGCTTTGGTGGGTGTCAACAATGCAATCTTTATCAACACATTTCAGTATTACTATAAAATGATCGTTGCTGTACATAAAACTACATACTTTGATATTCAAAATATATAGATTAATAAAGTGATATAAAGCAATGTTTTTTCTTTATGAGGAACAGACCGCCAGGGATTACTACTATAGGTTGGTTAGAATGGTAAGGCCATTTAATTAATACAACTTGGATTACGGATCCGCCGCTGGGATGGTCTAAACCAAGAAGGAACATGATAGTAATAAATATTGTCATGTCTGCGATAACATTTCAATAATGCTATTCTCAATTATAAAAAGCGACAAGCCATACGATGTTATGGGTATTAGGGAGGTTTAGCAACCGCAACGTACACCACTCAAATCTGATTTTACGTAGACGTAGCAGTGCTGTAGGTATGCTGTACGTCTGCGTTATATTGCCTACGTAGTTGGTGCTAAACCTGCCTAAATTGTATTTATTGCAGTGTTATGAGATCTTAAATGGTTTGTAGATATGGGACAAAACTACTTCTTGTAGAGATCTTTGACCAAGGCAGTGATGCCTGCATAATACTCCTCCCCGGTGGGCTGTATCTCAGTGGGTGGCAGGAGGAAGCCCCTCTCTCCAGTGTCCCTCAGTTCTACGGTATAGGAGTACTTAATACCAGCCTTACCCTTGGCCCAGTCATCATCACCGCCTGCTGCTACATCTGTAATGTGGGTCAGAAGTGTTCCTGTCAGAGGTGTTCTGTGGATATTACAAACTTTCTATAATTTTACTCTCACAAAGCTAGGATAACCCATGGTAATCGTTAAGACAGTGGGTCTACACAATAACCTTCTAGGTACACCGAATCATACCTAACACATTTGTTACATTCATGCATCAAATGAACAGCGGGGGCATTAGATTGTTATAATGAATAATGCGCAGGTCTATATCTAAATAGCGTACTTACAGAGTACCCTTGTGGTTTGCCCCACTGTGTAGACCCGGCCTGACGTCCGACGTATAGCCTCCGCTCCTATATCAGCTTTAGCTTTCTGGAATTACAAGTTTGTAAAATCAAAGGCGTGTCAACTTGATTGTGCCAGCGTTATCAGTCTTAGAGCAATGCCAGTTACCGTTACCCAATTTAAAGAAAGAAGGATGGCATTTTTGACTCTGGACTCATGTCAAAAAGTTTCCTTTCATCTCTTCTTTTTGCATTTTCTTATTTCTTTTTGGGGAGGGGGGCGGGTGTGGATAAACGTGAATGTTAATGTCCAAATGGTCATACAGATTATACCATGGCTGGGCTTCACTGATCCTATGTCGCTGTAGATTTGCTTACTACATTTTAAGTTAGACGTACCAATTCATCATAGTCCTCGGGCAATTCCTTGGTATAGCCCCATGGAATGAGCCACAGCTGACCATAGGAGTGAAGGGCGACGTAGACGCCGATATCTTTCGTTTTTAGGACAAAATCCCTCACATTTGAAGCCTCAATCTCAGAGAATGGCCGAGGCCCGGCGTAGGTACCAGCACATGGGTTGCTGCTGGCTCCCCCTTCTGCACATAGATATATAAGAGATATGCAATTACTCATGAGGTATGGATACACACAACCAGAATCGCCTACTATAAAAATGAAATATGAAAATATTTGTAGGTTACATTCCTGATATCTGTGTTGGTTTGAGAGAGAAAGGAAATCGATACAATGTATAATTTCAGCCAGGCTATTTGGCTGCAGAGACTTCCATTAAAGTACCAAATTTTATTATAACGTAGGATAAGACGGTCACTTTACTTAACCTTAACCTGTTGGCTCTCATTTCGCAAGGTAGCCTAGAGCCATGCTCTGCCACTCAGTGATTGCCATCCATGGGACTAATGCATTGGTAATGCTGCACCATACTGACACTTCCAAGCTGGTCTCTTTGCTAGGTCTACTTTGGTGGACCATGGTAAGGAAAACCGTCCTTAATGGACCTGGCCACATTCAGTGAACTATAAAGTATCATTTCTAACGGTACACAGTACCTACCCATCCAATGGAAATCAAAGTTACGGTTTGCATCCACTCCGTAACATCCATTGGCACTTGGTGTCCTTGTCTTCCTCCAAAACCGTTCCTGAAACACCGACATCCATTTTAGACCCATAAAACTAGCAGAAAAAAGTGACCTCTCTGAAAAAAGCTATGTGTACATTCAGCCGGGCGGAATGCCTCTATTAAACCTGTCGGTACAATCTAAGGGTTTATGCTCACTTATTGCTATGGTGCATCAATGTCGCGCTGGAAAACCTATGTATAGCGCATCTTGACGATTGTTCAGAAGAATATCACCACTTAGCAGTCCTTTGGGGCAGACATGGCACAGCAATCCAACATTACACTTAGTAACCGAGTTACTTACCGGGACTGCATTCATAAATAACGACAAAAGACAAAGGGCAGTGTGGAAATCATAGTTAAACCTGTACTTTCTATAGCATGACAAATCTTTGGGGACGGGGCAACGTTTGGAATACGTGAAAACGTTTTGTAAAAATCTATATGAAGCCTGTCAATTTTTTTTTATTATGATTAAAAAGTTTTAAACGTAATTGTAACATATTAAAAACGTTTGTTTTCGTCAAAAATATTTTTTCCATGTACATGTTTTGACATTTAAAACAAACATTTGGCAAACTTAGGAACCTAATAAAAACGTTTTTCTAACGTTAAAACGTTTTTATACCAAGTTGGTGTTTTTGTCACCTATTCTACATTCAGTTGCTGCAAAGAATCATCAAAAGTACACCAGCACTATTTCATTACATATTCTTTTAGAAAAGAACTATTACGGTACAAAGATGTTTACTTACCCTGTCAAATGAGTATTCATAGCCATCTGGGTTCGTGCTCGGCAGGACGTACCATGTCACACGGCAAGGCAGATCCATACCTGATGGACCTTTACTGTATTCCTCTACAAGCTATAAAACAAAGACACTGAGCGATTGAATGATTTGATGATTATTTTACTAGGCAGGAGAAAACTGTTACTGTCATTAGGCCACTGATCTAGGAGGGAGGGGGGGGGTGGGATGTGATAAGATTAGCAACTTTATTGCCTCATGTACATAATTGTGTCATTATCATGTGAGCCTTTTAATAATTAATGACAAAACATAGACGCTTTCCATGATCCAAGTATTTACACATTCTGTAAGATAAAAGATGGCTTAGATGTAATACCTTATTGATGGTGTAGATGGCAGTGGCAGGTGAAATCCACTCCCGTGCGTGTATACCAGCAGCCAGCATAACCGAGTTGGTGGCGTTAGGAAAACCAATCTGTAATAAGAAGATGAAATGTATATCATCATACCTTTGATCCTTCTCTAGAATATAAGTTCTCCTGTATCATACACTTATCGACATGACTTATACACCACCTCAGGTCAAGTATCAGGGGACAGGAAACAAGATACACATCACAATACGTATGAAGTGAGAAGACAATCTTCCTTTTTTTTCGCGCGGTACCAATTACACACTAGAAATCTAGGGATCTAAGGGATGTTACACAACCGAATTTGGTATTTTCGATGGGTTTCACTCACATGTTTCCTTTCCATGCATACTTGGCACTAAATCTCTCATACCGCTTTGGATAATTAAGATATATGTTTATCACTAACCTGTTATTAGGGAATTTAGATGACAATGGTTAATTGAGTATCATTCAGAAAGAAAAGATGTGACGAAGGACAAACCTTGATCATTTTCATGTCTCGTCCCTCGTAGCTCTTACCAATTGAGAAAACTTCACAGAAATCGTATTTCTCACCAAGACTCTCAATGTAAGCATTTATCTGGATGGAAACGAACATTTCTTCAAAGAATTAAACAGCCACGATGTTATCACATCTTGTATCTAATCATAAGGATTACAATCCATCTACAGGGAGTTACCGGTGAAGTGGCGAATTCTCTAGTATGGACTTGCTTAGTATTCCATGTGAAGGAATTTATAAGAAGCATGCATTTAGATTTGAGAATTGATTCACCAAATGCTCACCTTGTGTGCGCAATCTAAATTACAGGAATTCATTTGATATCCAAAGAGCTATTTGGAATATTGTCTACATGTCTATATACAAAGATACCAATGATGCTCAGTGTCCAAATAGCTTACGTCTGGGTGCCTGTTGTACTTGAGTGGGTTGAACTCAACATCTTTTTGCACATCATTCAATTTCCTCTCAAGTGCTATATGCCTTAATTGAATAGACATGAATATATATCAGGGTACATAGCATGAACAATCTGGGTGAAGCATTGTACAATGTGTGTCGCAGTGAGGAGGATAATACTTTTTTTTAATTTATTTTGTTAAATTTACCCGGTCAACCAGCCCTAGCGGATGGATCTCATTGCACACCAATTGGCATGGGGTGAGGTCCCTACCAAGCATGTGAGGTTGCGCGGTGAATTTTCCGCAAAAAAAAAACAACCTTCACAGGGAGGCCACCTACAGTGAGGAGGATAATAGACGACTATGGAGAACAAAGGTCATATCTCATTTAGCCTGCATGCTGATGTATAATTAATATTCTTATTACACCAAAGAAACTATGATGTACCCCTTTAGCATATTAATTTATCATTAACCCTTTAAGGGCAGAGCAAAAATTGTTGCCCTGGCCATGGGGACGGCCTCTGAAAAAAGTATAGTTCCTAGAGGACGAGCCTATTTTCAATTCCTATACTAATCCTATATAACTGGCATCGACTATAGTCAATGCTAGGCCTGCCATGGTGTCGACTATAGTCGATGCTAGGCCTACCATGGTGTCGACTATAGTCGATGCTAGCCCTCAATGGGTTAATGGATATAGGCCAACGTTAAACATCATTTGACTTACTCTTGCACGTTTGCTATGGTAACCTTTGGCTGCAGATCTGCTTGTTGTAGGGTGTACCTAACATGGCTGTAAACCTCTGGTGCTACACTGAAGGTCACCTTATTGCCGGGTTCTGATGGGTCACTCCAGAAGTCCACCTGATGTGCAGCAGAAGAGGAATTTGAACATATATGTTCTGCTTTTGCTACACCCCAAAATGTCCTTGCATTAGGTGAAATACTGTCATCGACCATGGGATGACAGACCACTTTATTTGAGGATACTATACTAGTGACCTTACCTATATAGAATAGTCTTGGCATAGCTCTCCATCAGAATTTAAAATAGACCATTCAGCGATGTGGATGACAAATGCATTATTATTGGGAACATTGCATATGCCCTTCACAGTGTTCACCGCGTTATAAGCCACCGCTGGTCCACAAGAACATATTATCATAGACACAATTATACAGCCATCCCTTCCCAGAAGGTGTGGCTGGTTTCGCATAGATCTATAAGAGAGTATTAGGCACATATATTTTCTTGCAGATGTCTATATCATAAAGTAGAATTTATCCACCTCTGGGTTGTCATGGAACGTCAGGAGAATCTCCAGCTGCTGTTGGGTCGTAGGCACCACCTCCACCACATGGTATCTGGAATAAAAGAATGAAGGGAAACACACATGATTTTTCCTTTTTTTGACATCCAATAACATAATTTGGAATCACGTGGTCATGTGATTCTAGAAAATGTTGTAGGGAATGTCTACAAAGTATTGTAAATACATGCCCTAGGACGTAATATTTAATAAAGCGATCATTATTTTATCATCAAACCCATAGTATGATGTGTTTGTATGTAAATGATGAAAGTCACAAGTGTGGTAGTGAAATTGCGTCCAGGGAAGGGCCAGATTTGCCTATACATTTACCAGAGGTTATCTAATGTAATGCTACACTGAAGGAATTCCCTCATACGATCTCTCTAAAAGAACAGGATATTTAGCCTGAATCTGTAACATTCGAATAGGCATATATCGGTCCTTTCTCATATTGAAACAGCTAATAGCACATACGTTTTCGCGATATTGGTGCAACAACTAACACCAACAGGGGTGTTAGCGTGAAGGGGGTGGTATGACAAGTCTCATATCCATGATAATTATTCTCCAAAAATGTATAATTTCATTAACTAAGCTATATCGAGTGAAGGATATAACATGTACTGACCCTGTATAATCCTTAGGTTTTGATACAACAGAAGAAAACAGCAGACACACTGCTAGAAATAAAAGCCGTGTTGTCCCCATCGTGGATATTCTCAAAGTAAGTCTGTATTCTCTAGTGTGCTTATGGGTTATCTAAGATGACATATGTCTTGTATCTCATAATTACAATTTGTGAGGACGTAACGATGCACAAACGCTGGTCACCCAGGCCTAGCGTTATGTCATAGATAAGATACGACAGGGGGGTGAGGAAAAGACTTAGTACTTACTATATAACGACATTGCTTAGGTGTCCACGTTTACATGCATATTTAGGCCTACTTCCCTCTCATAGAGACCTATCATCCGAAGAAGATACAATTAGGCCATTATAAGATTGCTCTATTGAACCTAATAGATTTTTTTTTTTCTAAATATCGAGCTTCAATAAAATTCAAAGGCGTTCATACAAAATGATCACTGGTTCAAAAAAAGGTTTACTTTCAAAATGCTATAGTAAAGGAGTACACCTACACCCAAATGGACGTGTGCATGCATACTATTTACAACGCGAGGAAATCCTAACAAAGACCATGTCTGCAGAATCGGTAGTGTGTGGGGGTTTCCCTTCTACATGTATAAGCAACATCATGCAGAAGGTTATCATGTATGCGATACTTATTATTGCTTCTAAAATATACACAGTAGGATGATCAGTAACTGTTCAGATTATCATCATCGTAACATTATATATCTTTGTTGTTAACAAACCGTTGTAAAGTTTTGGAATTGTATCTCGGAAACAGAGGGTATTTCGATACTGCAGCCCCCTAGTAGGGAAATGTAGCACTATGAGTATGGCACAAGATGTAATTCACTTAAGTGTCCCCAGGTGGCGTATGTGCTCCCTTTAAGACTTGGGCCACTTGGCTAAGAATAGAATTTTCCCTCACTGCAAATAGTCCACCAGGATGTTTTCATTAGATTTTTCTTCCCTTAAATAGACATGTATACATTTTCAAATAGTAGCATTTCATGGTAAGACATGCTAATAGTTCTCATGTCTTTGAAATATTCGAACCATCTTTGAAAGACAGTGTACACAGAGCTTTTTTTTTTAGTATACCTTAGAACGTACTGTGAACAAGGTTTAATCAGCTTCTAAGTACCAATGCGATACAGTAAATATGGGACCACTGTTATAATTTTTCTTTGTATCCAATATCTAAATGATACTATTTTTAATTCAGGAGGCCTAGATATCCTGTATATGATTATGTATGGTAAGGCGAATAAACAAATGTTTCACTGGCTCACCTGTTCTCGGATTAATTTAAAATTTCGCCTCCCACTTGGACTAGTCCCAAGCAGGGTTACCACGCATGTAGTCAGGCATTAATGCGGCATAAAATACTCTATTACTGGTCATACTCCCATTAAGCCAGGGGCGTAGGAAGCAAACTTTTATTGGGGGGCCCGCTATATTTTTATATAGGCTTATATAGGGAACCTCTCATTATTGGGGGGCCCGGGCCCCCCTGGCCCCCCCTTTCCTACGCCCCTGTTTAAAACAGTTTATAACCTTGGCCATGTATCATACTTAGTGCCGTACATACTTTGGTGTAATACAACTTTATGCCGTAAGTTTTATGGGCATCAAACAGAGGTAGCACAACCAGTTTTTTTAATGATATCAGGGAACAGCTGCATATAAAGAAATTATTAAAAATATGAGGAAATTGATAATGGAAGCATATGTGTGTATGTATAGATTTACAGGGAAAGATTTGGATTAAATGAACCACGTACCTGGTACTATATTGTGTGCAATATAATTTGCAACTGCTAAGGAGGAAAGCTGGGAGGCCAACCTTGGCTACTGTGATTACACCAGTTCCATTATGGTGTAATACGGGTGCACCCCACCCGTCTGTGGTCAGCGTATCCGATACAATGACTGGGCACCCACGGTCAGCCTATCGGATACGCTGACTTTCCTGTCACTGGTCACCCATCCTGTATACAACTAATAGGGACAGTATCATTAGGGGTAAGGGCTGTTCCTCTAGTTCTATAAGAGAGGGATGTTATCATGGTTTAAATAAGCCATGATTTCTTCTTTTCAAACCATGATAACATCCCTCTCTTCTTATAGAACTAGAGGGACAGCCCTAAACCCTAATGATACTGTCCCTATTGGTTGTATACAGGATTTTTAACCAATTTGGAATAGCATAGAATTAGATTAGACTATAATAAGGAATAGCAAAAAATTTTGCGCCGCAGGGCTATCAATTTAAAATTGATACTTTAGGGAATAGAATAGAATTTTTCCCCACAGGGCTATCAAATTAAAATTGATACTTTAGGAAATAGAATAGACTACACTAAGAGTAGCTACACTAAGAGTAGCAGACACAGAATGGGTGTTCAAGGTTATGTATGGTGCAATAGCATTAAATAAGCCTGTCACCAGTGACCAGAAAGTCAGCGTATCCAAAACGCTGACTGCGGCACCTCTGTCATTGTAAAGAATATGCTGACTCTAGACACATGGGGTGCACCTATTACCAACGTATACCACCAATTGCAGTGCCCAATAGGTATGAAGTTTCTTGTTCTCCATCTGGATGTACTTGGTCTAACAGCACAGAGGTGGGAGTAGATGTAGTGTGTAGTAGTGTAGGGAAAGGGTACATTGATGCAGGTAGCTGTAGTGTGTAGTAGTGTAGGGAAAGGCTACATTTATCGGGTAGCTGTAGTGTGTAGTAGTATAGGGAAAGGGTACATTGATGCAGGTAGCTGTAGTGTGTAGTAGTATAGGGAAAGGGTACATTGATGCAGGTAGCTGTAGTGTGTAGTAGTGTAGGGAAAGGGTACATTGATCGGGTAGCTGTAGTGTGTAGTAGTGTAGTGAAAGGGTACATTGATGCAGGTAGCTGTAGTGTGTAGTAGTATAGGGAAAGGGTACATTGATGCAGGTAGCTGTAGTGTGTAGTAGTGTAGGGAAAGGGTACATTGATGCAGGTAGCTGTAGTGTGTAGTAGTGTAGGGAAAAGGTACATTGATCGGGTAGCTGTAGTGTGTAGTAGTGTAGGGAAAGGATACATTGATGCAGGTAGCTGTAGTGTGTAGTAGTGTAGGGAAAGAGTTCATTCATGCAGGTAGCTGAAGTGTGTAGTAGTGTAGGGAAAGGGTACATTGATGCAGGTAGCTGTAGTGTGTAGTAGTGTAGGGAAAGGGTACATTGATGCAGGTAGCTGTAGTGTGTAGTAGTGTAGGGAAAGGGTACATTGATGCAGGTAGCTGTAGTGTGTAGTAGTGTAGGGAAAGGGTACATTGGTGCAGGTAGCTGTAGTGTGTAGTAGTGTAGGAAAAGGATACATTGATGCAGGTAGCTGTAGTGTGTAGTAGTGTAGTGAAAGGGTACATTGATCGGGTAGCTGTAGTGTGTAGTAGTATAGGGAAAGAGTTCATTCATGCAGGTAGCTGTAGTGTGTAGTAGTGTAGGGAAAGAGTTCATTCATGCAGGTAGCTGAAGTGTGTAGTAGTGTAAGGTAAAAGAGTACATTGATGAGGGTAGCTGTAGTGTGTAATGGTATAGGGAAAGAGGTCACTGATGCAGGTAGCTGTAGTGTAGGAAAACTACATAGATGCAGGTAGCTGTAGTGTATAGTAGTATAGGAAAGAAGTATATTGGTGAGAGTAGCTGTAGTGTATAGGAGTATAGGGAAGGGGTACATTAGTGAGTGTAGCTGTAGTGTGTAGGAGTATAGGGAAAGAGTACATTGATGAGGGTAATTTGGTGTGTAGTATTATAGCGACCCACATATAAGATGACCCCGTGTATTAAGCGTACTTGGAGTTGGTGAATTGTGAGCCAGCAAGCAGAAATGGGGGTTCCTGCAGGATTTAGTACCTGTTTACGCCACCAGGGAGCACCACGATGGGCTAGAATAGGAAAAATATGCCTAAAACTATTGTATAGGTACTTTTCTATGGAGAATTCGATGATTTTTGTTAGAATGTTCTATTTTGGGTTAAAAGGTTCCAAAGGCTTGTAAAAAGAACGTTTTTTTTTTGGCCTAAATAGGCATTTTTGTTGATTGCTGTTGCCATGGAAACATGATTTTCATTCTAGATAGTAAAATCAATGATCCCATTCGAAAGAATTTTTCACCAGGTTTACTATGGTGAAAACAGACGAAAATACCATTTCTAGATCAAAAGTTATAGGCAAAAGAATAAGAAAATTATGCTAATTTAGCTAATTAGCATAAATTTGGTAATTATAAATGTATCTCATGACCAATTAGGCATAGAGCTTATTGCCATTCAGGAAATGGTCATACCTACCCATATTTAGCAAGCCATTCCCCTGAAACTAACAGGAGTATCTTCTCTTGCAATATATCACTGGAAGGCTAGTGATCTGAATTTTAAAGTTGACTTCTAGCATGGAGCACCCTTTCTCCTTGCCTCTATTTCTCAGAAAAAATTCAAAACAGCATAACTTTTGTTCTAATCAATGACTTTACTACGGGGTGTAGAGAAAGTGGACATTAATGAGGGTAGCGTAAGTGTGAAATAGTATAGAGAAAGAGTACATTGGTGAAGTTGTAGTAGTATAGGGAAAGTGGACATGGGCCGGTGGTAAGGTTGACTATAGTGAGCAGTAGCATAGGGAGGTGAGACAAGGTCATTAGTTTGGGGGCCTTTATAGTCTTCGAGGGATATAGTTATCGTGAATGTAAGGGACTAGTGTGTGAAGACAGCTTGAAGCAGTGAATGTATGTAGCTATGCGCTATCTATAATTCAAGGTGATCGCCCTAAGTTTTCTGGGCCTTTATTGGCTCGGCTCAATGTATCACAAAATAGTAGCTAGCATCATAGTGGAGGATTAAAGTAGATTAATTGGGTTATATATAACGTTAAGGCAAAAAAAAACATGTGTTTCCAGTTACATGACTTAGAGACCTAGAGTCGGTAGGTCGGATTTTTAAAAAAAAGTTTTCTTTTTGATTTTGTATAGAAATGTATGGGCAGATCTACCTGATGTCATGATAAGATCATGGAGAAGATATGACAAATGTTAAAAATGTCCAAAAGATATGCCTAATATAGCTGTTAACTTTACATCCAAAGATTATATATATGGGAAAGAGATGAAAAATTCTTAAAAATCGAAAACATTCTCTAAAATTCTTTAAAATTCTCAAAAACCTAAATAAAATATTTTAGGGTCGGCCCTGTTTTGCCAGGGTCGGTTGGGTAACTGGAAACAAACCTTTTTTTTAAAAAAAAATGGCCTAACCTTACTGACTCCAGCAATGAAGATACATCTGTGCACTCTGCTCAGAAACCGTGAAATACATCTAGCCGGGCCTAGCCTACTTGATACCGCCTTGTATAACATTGAAAGAGGTGGTTCTGTCTATTGGATGAGCACGTTACTGAGAGGGTGGAGCAAATGGAAAGCTACTCTGCGTGATGACGAGCAATAGATGAGTGGTTCTGGGGAGTACACACCTTACTCAGGGTAATAACTGTCCCTATGGGAGCATCGTGAGAATTGGTATTGGTGTGTGGGTGTCAGGGGGTAGAGTGAGACAGAAGGGGTAGCAAATTGGGGAATGTAGGACACATAGGGAAGTCTAGAGGGGTTATGTGGAGGAGAGAGGATATAGGTGAGGGTCATGTTGTGTGACCCTATGCAAAGGAAAGACATGGAAGTGCTAATTAATGGTTATCAATAATTATTGATGAACACTGTGTTTGAATACAAATAGTACTTGGTATGTCTTCAGGATATGGAAGCTGGTCCCTTACTACGAGTAGAGTAAATCCCTCAGCCTATAAATATTATACTTTATTCATTAAAGGCCTAAAGATGTGAAGGCCAAGGGTTGTCTATAGAGACGATACAGACCCTTTATTCTCCAGTACACAGCCGATAAAGCTCACTCCCCACCATAACCCCTGTGGAGGAACCTGGGTGTACTGGGTTGGGAATGGGAATGGGAAGTGTTATACTATGATAATCAAACTAAATGCACTAAAGAGCAATTTAAACTAAGTATTAAAGGTATTAAGCATAGGCCTGTGTTAATATGACCCATTGTGGACCGGTGCTCGGACACTATGGCAACAAGTTTCTGTGTATATTAATTTCTGATCACTCAACTTAACAAACAATAGTGGACCGGTGCTCAGACACTATGATAATACGCTTGAGTGCATATAAATCTTGTCTTTCAGCTTAGTAAACTAGTGGGCTGGTGCTCGGACACGTGAGCTATAGACAACATACTACCGTACATATATATATATATATATATATATATATCACAGTCACTGTCATATTGATATTAAAAGTCAACCCAAACCACTAAAGGAGAGGGGTAGAACTGGTGCTCAGGCTCCCCTACCTTTATCATATATATATATATATATATATATATATATATATATATATATATATATATACCATGGATTACATCTGATTTTAGGCAATATGTTAAATAAGACAGTACAGCAACAACTCTTTTCATTCCTATCATAGTGCTAAAAAGACCCCGACCCCTGTCTTGCTCTGACTGTGTTATTGTTGCTTATGTGACTGCGCCTCCAGTTATGTAGCCTAACTTATTTGTATTTTATACTCTTATTCTACTTTATATTCTGATCGTTGATCTGTACTAGGTGAAGGTGCCTACATGCTGCGTGAATATAGTAATTATGCTACATAATAACGAGAGGATAATCCCCTCATACACTTTATGATAAGACGACCATGTTAGATAGGGAAGGGGGGAGGACTGTATAATACATATGACAACCACCTAAAATCTAGGTTTGTATTTTTATTTTATTTTCATTTCTTTTCTGTATTCACATATATGTAACTGCTAGGATCGGATACATGTTAATTATTATATGATAGATACGTATCAAGGAACACAGCAGACATATCTATACATTAGCTAAGTATGGTGTATACTAAACCATAACACTCTGGACTGGTGATCAGACGAGTGAGTGGTGTATATATGCACCAGAATGCACTACTATAATTATAGGCCTCTTACTTGTGAACATACACCACACACATTAAACGTGCTGATTGAAACAGCGATTCATACATAATGGATATATTAAAGCGTATATAACACATGATTATAAATTTATAATGCATTGGGCAATGTTCACAATTATACTGATGACTATATATTGATTGTACTAATAGCAATGGCTATATATATACAAGTAAAATTATCCCTGAGGCATGGCCGAGCCAATATTGCTACTGAAATTCATGTATTTGTAAGTCAAGCAATAAAAACCTTTAAAATTGAATTGAATTGGTTAATGGATAAAGGTATGTACATGCAAACATGTCTCACACTATGTAGTTATCAAACAGTTCTGCTGTGGTTTCAATTGCTTTGTTTTATAAATTAGAGTTACAAAATCGGTTCATCCATTGAAATGCTCGGGCCACATGAAGGTGTATATAAAAGGGTGTAATTGACAGTCAGAAAACACCTTCATATGAAATTCACATTATATACATCTAGTCCCACTCCACAGAAATTCAGGCCATGACAGTAAAACTCGGTTCATATTGCTGATAATAGGAATGTGAGTTATATAAAGCCTGTAGAACTGACGAATTTCACTCACCATGGCTTCAAAACCATGCAACATCAAAGGACATCATAATTGAAGCACTATACAATCATTGTTTAGGGCCACATATATTTAAGGACAGTGGAAAAAGGACCTACACACGCCATACTGAGGGGGCCTGGGGAGGCATTACCTGGCCTGTTGTGGACCTTACCCCATACTCTATAGGCTTTACCTGCCTTATGACTGCCTTTTGCCAGACTCTATAGACATCTCCCGCCCAACATCTGGAAATGCCTTGGGGGTATAGCCGCCTGTATTAGGTAGGTGGGCCGGGTAATGGCGTGGGAAGTTGAGGCGGGGAATACAGGGATGTCTGGGGATTGGCCACTGATGAGGGAGGCGGTGTATGGGGTTGTGGAATGGGGGGATGCAGAGAAAAGGGAAGAGGGGGAATGGTTGGGGAAATGAGGACAGCAGGCACAGGTGGTTGTACGTGGTTTAAAGGTCACTAGAAATTGAGAAATGGTTCTACTAGCGGGGAAAATGGCATTTCCCTATACATCTTACTAAGCACCTAGATGTGGATTCCTTGGTTGTGGTTATTGAGGATAGTCTGTGTTATGAGAATAAAAAGTTACACATAGGGAAGATTTTGTATTACTCAAACATCCAGAGACTGAGTTGAGTTTTCTCACTGATGCTGTATAACATGAGCGCATAATCCCTTAGGTTCCTTTGTCTTACACTGCACACAGTTTGAATCTATTATAGAGATAACAGTCATCTACAGTGTTGTATCAGCTGATAGAATAGAAACACACTACCCCTAATTCCCCAATGGAGCCTCCATGTAGGCCTACACACCTTCTCTTTTGTATTTAATATATTCCCAAGGTAGGTATTCAGTTCCTGTAACATCGCTCATCCCTGTACCAGTGGAGCGTCATACTGCACACCCCTGTCGCCTTGCTCCTATAAATAGAATAACTACAGAGACTTCTTTACGTGGCTCCCTCCTTCCTGTCAGTCTTTCACTGCCTCTGCGTATTCATATGGCCAAAACCCTGCCTGCCTGGCTGCTCACTATTTTGTCAACCCCCCCTTCCCATAAGAGAAATTAAATGATGGTTTCTGATAACAGGCACTTACATTTATCAACAAGGGAGGGAGTGGTGGCTTTTCTACACCCCCTGTAATGGTGATCAAATTGTTTGTGCCAGGCGGAGAGATTTTGCGCCCCCTTTTTAAATTTGTTTTATCTATATTAGCATGCAGGGCTTTTTGCTAAAATGAGTGTAAATCTTTTATGTCCCCTTCAAGACGGGTCAAAAGCTTTTACACCCCCTTAAACCCACCAACCCCACTGTTGATAAATATAATGACCACTCCCTAAGTACCAGAAAAAACAGGTTACAATTCAACTTGTACCTGGAAACACAAGTTAAATGCACCTCACAACAGCTTGTCTATAGATGCCAGTAGTGTATCATTATCTTACTGCAAGCAAGGCTGCTTAGCAGTGGTTATATTGTGCTGGAGTACAGAAGCATCTGTGTATGAGGTACATGTGCCGGGGGCAGGGGACTTAAAGGTCATTTGAATACTGTAAGATTGGGAAAAGGCAATTTGGTATATCTAAAGCTGGTCGGTCAATGTTGAGTCTAGTTCAGGGCGGGAGAGGAATGTAAGGGCGGTGGGCGTGTTGGGGAGGGTTTGCATGGGAAATAAAGGGCTTTCTTGGAAGCGGGGGTGATAATCTGCTGTTATTTACTTTTAATCTTTTAATAAATTGACCATCTTAAGCTGGTTTGATTATCAGCCAAATGAAATGACACCAACTATTCACTGCGGTCCTCTCAGGGGCCAACTGGTACCCAACTGATATGTGTTATCAGTAGAACTCGCTGGTAACAAGCTCCAGCAATGTCCCTTTCTATGGAGGGAGCGGGGGTGCATATTTCGGCTACCGTCTATTCTCAATAACACTACAGCGTTGCAAGTATCAAAACACTGCGCTTAGAGATGCAAACTTTAGGCGACGCATGAAAGGTAGAGGTGTGGCGGATGAAAGGCGTGAATATTGGGGAAATATAGTAGTCCAGTAGTCTAGATTCGAGTAGAAGAGAAGATACAGTGTCACTAGGAGAGATTTATCACCACATGGGAGCGGCTGTTTTATAGTAGATGGTGTGTGTAGATATGTGTGTAGCGGTTGGGGAAGGGGGTTTTGCCTGATCAATACCTCCTCCACGGTGTGACGCATTCCTCCAGCACTTGTACCACAGACCTAGGAGGAGGCTCCCCTCCTGGGTCTGTACCACAGACCCAGGGGGAAGGTAACCACTGCAGTAAACAGATGCAGTTAGCACTACTGATACACATACCGTGAGTGGGAGGTATAAGGAGTAGGGTTAAGGTGACTCACATAAGGGGAACAGACTGTCTGGAAAGGCATGAGGTACTAACAAATCTAGATAAACATTAGGAGTAGGAGATGACACAGTCTTAGAGTCATACGGTGATGTTTTGTATAAAGGCTGTGAGGAGCGGCAGTGAAGAAAAGAACCATGGAAGGGGTCTATAAGGCAGTTCTATTTAGATAGTGATGAGGATAGAAGGCTGGAGGGTGTGACCGAGCTCATGTTGAAGGGATGGCTAAACAGCTAGTGTGCACGAAGCCTACTAATACAGTCACTAACACAGAGAAAGAGTCAGCTCAGAGAGCATCTGTCCACACAATGCCAGCTCATATAGAGGGAGCTCATAAAAGTTATAGCCATCTGACATAGAGACAGAATCAACTCTCATATGATCTACACAGCCAAAAATAATTTTCTTGGAATCTTAAATAATCTTACCTGATGGACAAAACTACCAATTTTAAGATTTTTATTTTTCTTAAAACTGGTAGTTTTGTCCGCCAGGTAAGATAATTTATCTTATTTTCTTAAATCAAGAAAAATATTTTTAGCAGTGTATATATCTATAGAGTAACCCTCCCCCCAATCTGTAGTTACTGATAATTCAGCTTGCATGAATCAGAGCCAACTCATTAAGTCAGAGTAAGCTCACATAGAATTAGAGTCAGCTATGTTGGGTCAAAGTAAGCTTACGCAAACTCAGGTAGAGTTTGCTTACATAGAGTCAGTATATATAAAGTCAGGGGTCTATTGCCGAAAGGCTAAGAAAGCCAAGTTCTGAATAGTTCAGGTGAGACAGCATTTAATGTGGGGGTTTTAGTTTTAGGTTATCAATTAGGAGAGGCATTGAGAGGCATAATAATGTGGTTTTATGGTAGTAGATAAGGTCCCCATGCTATTGACTAACTCTCAGCCCGACACGTAGATATACAGCACAATCGTTGTTATTCAACAGTAGCTAGTGTAGGCATGGTCCCACCTACCAAATGGTTCTACTGCCTATTTACAGGGCTATTTATAGCCGCATTGCAATTCGGGCTGAGAGTGTAACATTTGCATCGGCTGCCTGTGTGTTAGGGAAACGATACTTGGAGTTCTGGACAAAAAGGTACACATCACACTTATACTGTGGTACCTACCCAAAATAGGTACTGGATGAAGTGGCTACTCCTGAAAAGAGACCTACTCAACTCACGATTTTCTAGCGCCACATTTCCTGACTACTTATGGGAAACCTGAAAAAAAGGTCGGGACAGAAAAGAAAGTAAGATACTGCAGGTGAGGTAGTTCTTAGATAAAACTACCATTTCCAGTTTTGGCAAGACCCTCCTGGTCACAGAGAGCGAACACAGGACTATGCAATAACTGGGAATGGGACACACTGTGTTTACCAGCTGCTCCACCCATGGACATATTGCTGCTACTCTAACTCAGTCTAAGTGCATTAATGCACATAGCTTGTGAGGTTAAGAGCTGAGAGATGAACAAGGATGCGGAAAGACATCTGATACCAATAGAAGGAGGCTGGTAGGTGTGGCTGGTACAATATTGCACAGGTATAAGAGAAAACTAATGAGTACAAGTCTATTTCTAGCTACTGTTCTACTTGTCCTTTCGTTAATGTATCGTACCACTATTCACTTCATGTGAAAATATAATGAAGTCTTTATTCTTACATTTACAGGTCGTTCTCTTTTTCGTATATCCGCTTGGACACGCTTAATCTCTTCATTTTAGCACTCATCCTTGTTAAGTCATAAATTCCTGTAACTACGATATCCAGTCAATATGAAGGTTTTTAGATAACCTTCGGCGATAATACCGGTAGTTATATCTCATCAATCCAATCTCACTATTCTCTTTTTTTTACGGCTAGGGTTAGACCATACCTCATTTCGTTTTTATAGAAAACGAGGGGGGTAGGAACAGGTGTGATGGGGGTGGGGACTGGGAGACATGCCCCTAATCTCAGACTTGGGGGGAGAAAAAATAAAATTCCATTATAATTATATCAATCACTTATATCATGATCTCAACCATTTACTCAAAAATTTACTTTTATGCACTTTCGGGCCCACCAAGGCTGTAAAGGTAAGGTCCGTAGACAATCTATGATGAAACACACTCATAGTTTAATATTATGACACCGATATTGACCCATGCCCACTGCAGAGCCTTTACTTGACCATGTGATGGCGTTTGTTGTAGGCCTAATCTAATCAGATGAGTAGATGAGTGAAGGTCAAAATAGGCTATCAAAGTCCCTGCATCCTTAATCGATGGTTTGTGCTAAACATGGCATGTCTAAACTAGTGATTTTTGGTATGTGTTGCATGTAGGCCTACTCATTACCAGTTTAGAGTTATGCGCCTTCCAATATCCAGGGGTACTACCATTGCTACCATCTACCACCCACCCCTACCCCATCACCACCAGCAGCAGCATCAGTTACCCACAGCAGCAGCAGTAGGCGTGCATTGTGTTCCTCCAGGAGGGGGCTGGGTGCACACCGTGCTGCACTGGGTAGGTGGACGTGCACGTCACAGGAGGAACGCGTATAGCCACCATAGCCACCCTACTGCAGCACGGCCAGTAAACTCAGGGTGAGAGATACCGTGCACGGGGAAGAGCAACTCACTGGCTCTGGTGGTATATGCACTTTGAGCTGCTCTGTGCACCACTCTGCAGTACACATAGATGGAGTATCACTGATTGCTAGGACCTTACCTCATCAGCGTTTTTCGGCTTCTGAAACACCTGGAGAGTAAGCAATAGGAAAGGCGTTTCCTCTGCTCTGAGCTGCTCGCTCAATAGAACTTTCAGTAGTGGGTACATGGAGGACTTCCTTTGGTGCCATGAAACAACCCTCTGTATATGAGACACCTGGATAAAGGGCAAGGATCTTCACCATCAGAGTACTCATGAATGGAATGAGTTGCTCCCTTGAAAGGCGAGGTGCTCATTTTACTGGTGTAACTCTACAACTCACATCAACTGGGCGGCTATGGTAGAGTGGAGCTGGGGTACAGAAGAGGAGGAAAATTCTCATAGGGTCTACGGAGGAGACGCTGAAAGGGTGTATCAGCTGTTCCGTTAGGGGTTGATCTATGAGCTGCTCATAAGGTTAGTCTATATATGCAGGAGGCCTACTGGATATATATTGGATATTGGATGCACATACCAGCCCTATTACAATTCATTAGAATAATGGCAATGAAGCAGCTCAGGATCATTCACTTCGGGTTTAAAGCAATGCTGCATTTCGTTTTCTGAATCGCTACCCGATATAGCTCACTGTTGGAATACATTTCGAGGTCAGCTTTCAATGGACACTTGGCTGAGTAGGTCTGTGCCATTGTACCCTTATCTATCCGGCGAAAGTACACCTCATGGATTGTGTTCGCATTGCTTGTATGCATATTGTACTTGCTAGGATATACAATTGGTCATTACAAGGACATCAGTAGCATCTATGGTACTACCAGTTCCAGGGAGTCACAGCTCTGCCTGACCCACACGGTACTAGAGGAGGGAGACAACCCTGGATTGAAAAGATACATAATCACTAGAGAATACCGCTGAGCCCTACGGTAATATACTTATATAATCGTTGATTTGTATGTGGTTACATGAGTCTGTGCCTGACCAAGATAAACGCACTGTACGGTAATTAATCCCTTACCCTAGTAGGCTACATACTGTCACATAGGGGCACAGCATCCCTGGAGGCTGCAAGGTTAACAAGTTGTATTACCCACCTGACAGTATATAGCAGTGAGCAGTTAATGAGTGAAAACAGAGCAGCTCAATTTCAGTTCAATTGTTTCCCATACTCACAAAGCGTGAGCTACTCGGGTCTTACGCTACCTCGCCACCTTCCATACTGGATCACCTGGATCTGCAAATACCTCCAGGGCGGATGCTAATCAAGGGGGCACCACAAGAGTGACCACTGCCATCTCACTCTCCTGTTCACAGATTCACCAGCGCCTCCTCACACCTTACCTGTATACAAGCCTACCTGGATACTTATATGTCACGAGTAAGTACTCTGTGTTGTCCAATACTCTGCCTATATACCCCAGGTATACACACACCCTGGATGGACACTGCACATATTGACACAACACCAATGTACAACTGGAGTACTGAGGGGTGCTGAGGCAGCTGATTGACTTCCCCCTATTCTCCACTCCCCTCCCAACACCAGCACTGACACAGGAACTCAGCAGTGCCAGTACATGTCTAGGTGCCTCCACAGGACTGAGCCGGGCAGGTGCAGTCCCCTCCCTTCCCAATCTGCTCGTTTGGGTGTGGAAGCCTAGATTGGTGGAGAACATTATAATGTTCCATATGAAAACCAAGGTATAGAATTGAGCTTGGGGCTGGGCCATCATTAGAGCCTGGGAACTGTAAATCTGTCAACGGAATATGCAGAACTTGTGAGGATATCTGCCTCTGGCTTCCTTAATGAGAATAAGAAATCCGATGCATATGAGGACATAATTATAAGAGATTTGTCAGCAATGGAATATAGGTGATAACATAGAGGATCTGCGAGGACCACTGGAGGATCAAATCCAACTTTTTGTACATGGCAAGTACCACATCGCAATTTTTAGTTTTGGATGACAGACACAACTCACAGTTTTGATGAGAGACACATGAAGGCTTACTTGATGTTTTGTCATTAGGTTGGCAAAATAACCAGTACAAAACGCATTGATTCTGCAGAACTCCCTTACATTTGAAAGTTGCCCTGGACTGAAAAGATTGACACAAATCCGCGCATGCGTAGTGGTATTCACATCAGCAGGTGTCGGATGCAATCATCTGACACTGTCACATTCATTCCTGGGAGGCAGTAAACAAAAGGCCACTAAAGAGGCCTAAAACTGACCTGAATTGGGCCGGAATTGAGCCTAATACCAGACATGATGGAGTCTATTGTTGACGTTGTGTGTTAAATCACAGCGTTTGATGATTCTGCAGATCTATTCTGGTGCCTATTGCTACCACAGCGGGGCCTGCATTCACCCACACACCACCATATCGTGGTGAGAGCATTGTGAACAAGGGCTGCTTTAATCGATGTAGTAAACGACTGGGCGTGCCGATATGCACTGGAGATGGTTTTGATGTAACCGCCGATGTTTGCAGTGTGCCCATTTTGCGACTGCGAATAGTGATTTTACCACGCAATTACATGAGAACCATATTGTGTGAATTACAGGCTGTGGCTGGTGGTACCAAAGTAGAGGGACCTACCCAGAGCTAGTACTTTGACAAAAAAGGCAGGGAAAAGCAGGCGGCTTTTGTTGTAATGAACATCAAAGAGGCATTGTGTGGTACTCTATGCCGATGGTTAATCTAAAGTTCTTTGGTGATATATATAATCATTGTGAGTAGCTGGAAAGTTGGAATATGAACTCCGCACTAACTGCTACATATTGCTATAATGGGAATATAGACCAGTTTACTTATATTGAATTGCTAGCTGGGTGTTTTCCCATTGCAAACTGAAATTGCCTTCTGATTGGTCAATTCCAGAGGACCAGGACACAATTATGGTGACTACCTATATTCATTCTCCAAGCACCGTATTCACCACAAGGTGAGCTGTTCTATTACAACAGTTGAGGAGAGACCTAGGAAAGCCATCTCTTGGAGTGCCTGAGTATAGGATAGTCAATTCTAAATAGGAAATAGGCGGATAAAAAAGAAGACAAAATGGCTCAGCTGCACCGCTTTGTGAAGCTAAACGACAGGTTTGACACCCAGGTGTTCACTTTTATATTACCCAGCACACTTATCCAGCAAACCTCGCCGGATGTTCTCTCGCGAGAGTTTGTCTATGGCAACCAAAAATGGCGGGTTTGTATGATGCGAAATGACAAGCATCTCAGTGCCTACCTTACACTAAACAATGCCTCGGATGGTCTCACTGTTTGGCTCGATTTCTCTTTTACCATGATCAATAATGAGCATTTTACGCGCAATGATATGTATATCGAGAGGAATTGTAAGTTCACCTCGGATAAGTCTATGCATGGGCGGAGGACTTTCATTGGGCTGAGTGACTTGCAGAACAGGGGCTTTTTACACACTGAGAGGCACTTTGTGGTCGAATTGGAAGTCAGGAATGCAATTAATGTCTTTGAACAAGTAAGTGCACTTTATATATGATATAAGATAAGGTTGATTCTGAATAGAACTCCTTCATTTTCCCCCAACCTGTATAATTTAGGCCTCAGACCTTATTCATGTCACACACATGCCGTTTACATCATCATGTGCCATGGTGCACCATTGTATTTGCCATCGACAGTTTGTCTTGTAGGTTCTTACACGGACTCAAGAATTCGAGATTTAATGTCCATAGGATCTTGGCGATTCACCAGGACCGAATGATGATCCAGAGAACTCATGATATATCATTGATATTTGCATTACTGACCACTCTAGGTCGCGAGTACACAATGAATAAATAACAATTAATCACATTGGCCCCCCTAATACAATCACCAATACGTTCATTTTGCAGCTATCTGTTAGTATATATTTGCTCCTACATTCTCACGGTTTACTCCTCATGGTTACATCTGAGCTTATACCCAGGGACATTTAGGGTTGAACACAATACCTTAGTTGTGGGTTTGTGTTGGGGGAGTAGGGAGTGCTGAGGAAGGTGCACGTTTGACAGTGCCGTGTCGGCGTGCCATCCATCCTAATGAATGAGGTCACGTGATCCTGGAGCGGCCAGCTGAGGTCCGTGATGCACAGGGCCTCAGTGTAGACATACACATTTTGTGTGTGCTGAAGGCTAGGTGTGCACCTGTGGCTTTTAACACCATAGTAGCATGAAGACAAATTTAACACACAGGATATTCCCCATCCCTGGATTACCCTTGTTGCTTGCCTGTTGGTTTTATTCTATTGAGAAACTGTTGTACAAAAATACATGATATTGATCACAAGGTTTAGACTCTCAACCCTGCGTGACGTTGTAATATCCCGTGTAGGCCTACGTACATTTAAATAGGGGAAAGTGCCATGCAGACCTGACTATTCTCCTACCGTGATGTCTATGTCTTTCAGCCACCTTGACTTGAACGTACTCCTTTCACTGACAGGTCTTATGTAGATTGATGATTATCCCTCGGGAACCCTTGGGGTTGCCGGGAATTGACGAGAGGTGGAGACGCACATGCTCAGTCCGTTCTCAGTCAGGATTCCCATGTGGTAAACACAGTCAGTTCTGATTATTACAGCAGCAAATTTGCCTGGTAAGTAATGTTTTCTTGTTTAAATGTCCATCCCCTTCCAAGGGGACCCTTATGAATGTATTCTGCAACTGTGTCTCCCCCTGGAGACAGCCTCTTTATGCAGATTTGTAGTTATTTGGGAGTTTTTAGGCTGCCCGCCTTAGTCCTGGATCGACGCAAGGAACTAGGTCATGGTCGCGTCCCTCTCCCAGGCCCCTCCAGATTTGGTCTCATCTGCACCCCCCGGTGCTAAAATGTTCAGAATTTGGATATTTTAGGCTTTCCTTGGTCGATCTGTTGTCCCCTGGCACCTAAGTGACCAGGATTTGTTGAGTTATTCACTCTTAAACCGGCAGAATTGCTCACAAATTGCTCACATATCGCTCGGTAGACCTCGTTCGCTAACGACCTATGCCGGAGCGACATGCCTTACACCCGGCCGGGTCATACCCCTGTGGCCGTGTGGTCAAAAGCGCTGGGTTAGTTCTGCCAGATGCAGCGCGGCGGGGGTCGGTGCCACTGTACATCTAGGGATTGTGGGTTCGAAATTCCTTCTGCGGGACATGACTTGATTTTTATGCATATGACGGCGCCCCTGTATTGGGGCATTATTTGTACTGATTTAAAGAATTTTAAGATGCTTCGACTTAAACTTTGAATATAGTACTGTGGTTAATTTTTTTAATGTTGAATTAATTAGGTTTTCTCTTTTCCTGCTTCCAAGAAGATGGCCGACAATACATCTAAAGCTAGGCCTACTAGAAGAACCCAAAGTACGCACAGCATGAGTGATGCAGGGTCAGAGGCCCAAAGTCATACATCTTCCACACAGGACCAGAACCCACAGAACCAGCAGGCTACCAGCCAGCCCGCCCCTCCCTAGGGAGGAGCACCTGACCTGTCTGCTATGTTCCAGAATGTAGATACAGGGGCCATGATGTCACAATTCTTAGGATCCCTGATGATGCAGGCCATGCAGGGCCAAATGAGCTAACAGCCTGATGAGGAGCCAGAAGAAGAGCAAAAAGATGAGGATCCCAAGACCTCCTCTCCACCGCCGGGTAAACTAAGATCCATCATGGAGGAGAAGGTAGAGAAGGAGCAGGCTAAAAAGAAGAAGGGGAAAGAGATAGGTACGCTCATAGCTGGCTTTTTACCAGAGGGGCAGCTTCCTCTGGGGCACAGGCAGTCGGAGTGAACATGAACCTCCTACTACATCAGGCCAGGTGGAAAAACTTGGAAACGTACAACTTGGTAGTGATGCACGGTGAAAATAAAGTTAGTATTTCTAATTTTTTTTGGGTTTTTCTCTGTTCAGGGGTGAATTAAGTTCTGAAGCTCTTGTCGATTCCCGGCAACCCCAAGGGTTCCCGAGGAATAATTTTATAATTATATGAGACTTACCTCTCTCCTAAGTTGAAGTAGAATTGTAGTTCTTTCGAGGGAACCCGTGGAGTTCAGGGGAATAGACGCCCTCCCTCACCCTCCCGTAAGTTTACCTTCTACTTCAGCTAGTTACTTTATTATCAGAAGAGAGTACATCTCGTATTATTAATCTTTAATTTAATTCACCCCCTCCAGGCTCTTAAGGACTGACTGAGCATGTGCGTCTCCACCTTTTGTCTATTCCCCTGAACCCCATGGGTTCCCTCGGAATAACTACAATGCTACTTCAACTTAGGAGAGAGGTAAGTCTCGTATAATTATAAAAATGGTGGCTACTATGGCGGGTATAAATTATTAAGTATGTATTATCAAAGTGATGTATTGAGCAATAATTAAGTCCTTTCTCTGATGGTTTATGGACCTACCTTAGCCCTTCAAGCATGGTAAGATACCTCGCGGTCTAATTTGCTGTAGCCTACGTTGTTATATGGGAATATAGATCTGCTTCTTCACAACAGGATGGAAGTAGTGGAGGGGGGGGGCGTGTGCAGACACGGACAGATTTTCTGCCCTGGAGGGGCTAAATTATCTGTTTACACCCAAGAGCAAACTCATCCAATGTATTTTCATATATATAAATTCTGCTGTTGAAAGTGCCCACTGTATGGTTAATGATTGAGGCACCAATGAGTATTACATTGGTGCATCATTTCGTGAGGGCCTCACTGAGTTACAATTCACCCTGTTGACCCAGACGCAGTTAACACTGTATTGCACTACCCCCACCCCTTCAAATATTCCTTACTAATTTTAACTGAATCATCAGGAAGGCATCAGACCAGTGGATCAATAATCTTTATAACCCTATCAAATCTAAGTATCTCAATGTCTTCCCATCCATAGGGTGGACATGAAGCAGTTAGGAGTTCAAACAGATGTTTGAATTGGAATATGCAGTAGGAGGCTTGTGTGCCATGTATGCAGGAGGGCCTTGCCAAAAAACAAAGGAGAACCAATAAATAAAACGTGCACGTTTTTGCATTGCTCAATGATTGTTTAGATAATCGTTTAGGGGAAACGTGCACGTTTTGCTCACAACTCAAAACTTGTTTCCCATATATTGTATTGTAAAATTGTTTGTCAACACTATAAAACGAGTTAGGCCATGCGCGTTTGCCTCAGTACTCTCTGAGAAAATTTAGAAATGTTCACTCTCATCAATGTTTGGCCAGCTATCGAAGCTGTAGCACACCAAGGTGCAGTGTTGATAAGGCAGATATCAGACGGGTGTATTTCTTTACTCTATGTGTCATCTAGACAGCATTATGCCAAGCGTAAGGTCTCTGGCAGAGGAAATCAAGTCTCTAAGAAGTACAAATTAAGACAAGCTGGTGTTCTACCACAGTGCCTTCAAGTTCTCCAGATCATCTGGGACAAATACCACGTGTATTAAGTGGTTCATGAAGGTTTCAGCCAAGATTCAGCAGAGCGTAAGGCAGAGATATTATAACTGAATAGTGACATCATGAGTTGAATGCAATTTTACCTGACTCACTGGTTCCAAATGAATCCTCTGCATATTCCCAATAGACAAAATATATCATTGTGCTATGATATACATACTAATGGGTAGTCCTATCATGGTGACAGTAATAGCTGCACTGAAAACTTGCCTCTATTGGTAAGTCGTCATATATGACGAGTTTAGGGTCGTCAGGGGGTCGTCAGGTCATTATGACTACCCTCATACTGACCACCTTGGATATACTATTAATTTGGATATGTGCCATGAGAGGTCCCCACTATGCATTTCCATGATACAAAGGATGTCCCCTGGGGTGTACATTGAGCCTTATATTTACATTGTTCATGTTGTATAGGGCCTTAGCATGTTGTCCCATGGGCGCCGCCATTAGACCCCGACTGCACTATGACTAACACCTTCAGCCCCCCTCTCCGCAGTAAATGCCAGGGGTGCCTACCATTGGTCAATAATACAATAGCCATGTGCCGTATAGTCTACTATGAAAAGGAGAATATGGGAAAAGATACAAATGTTCCTGTGAAAGATAGGAAATGTTAAGTATACAGAATAGATAAAACATGGATCATTCTGGTAATGACACCTCTCTTATGGATATTGCTAGGGTATGACCCCTTATTTGAGTATGCCTATGGTATAATATGTGTAGATGGGTGTACTCACAACGTACTATACCATAGTGTTTCATTGAACCAAAGATAGTGGGTTGGGAATACCCACAATAACCTCTTTGATGGTAGGTGGGGTAACGAGATATAATTAAAGAAATAATATTGGGAAAATGCAAAGGACAATACCATTTATATATATGTAATATACAGGAATACAGGAATATATACTGAAAACCTACAGGATCCAGAACTCGTCAATAGGGACAACTTAAGGTGCTCAAGTTGACAATACCTAAAACTACAGCTTTAGGTCGTCAGGGGGTAGTCATAGGTGACGACCTAAAGTCGTCACTATTGCTGTCCATTACAACTATATAGTCCTGTGTAGAAATTACATGTAATATGTATAGTATTGTCTTTTCCATTTTCCCAATATTATTTCTTTAATTACATCTCATTATCTCATCCACCATTAAAGAGTTTACTGTGGGTATTCCCAACCCACTGTCATAGATTCAGTGAAACATTGTGAGGTAGTATATTGTGAGTACACCCATCTACATGTATTATACCTTAGACACACTCAAATAAGGGGTCATACTTTAGCAATATCTATCAGCACGGTGTGAATTACCAGGATGACCCATCTATTTTTACTCTTTCTACTTAGAAATTCCTATCTTTCTCAGGTAAATTTGTATCAAACATTGCCCATATTCTCCTATTCATAGTCGACTATACAACAAAAGCAATGTAAAGATAAGGGTCAATATATGCCCCAGGTCACATCATTTTTATCATAGAAATGCATAGTGGGGCCCTCTCATGGCACAAACCAAGACTAGCTGGACAGCCAAGGTGGTCATCATGACGACTTAGGGTCGTCATAATGACCTGACGACCCGCTGATAACCCTAAACTCGTCATATATGACGACTTACCAATAGCGGTGGGTTTTCAGTGTATAGCTATAAAGAACAGGCATAGTGACGACTTTAGGTCGCCACTGACGACCTAAAGTCATCACCTATGATGACCCCTGATGACCTAAAGCTGTAGTTTTGGGTATTGTCAACCTGAGGACCTAAAGTCGTCACCATTGACGAGTTTTGGATCCTGTAGGTTTTCAGTGTGGATATGGAGTGTACAGTATAGCATATGTTTAGGGGCCATAACAAGAGCAATCACAAGAGGCAGTGTATATGCTTTAATAATGAGATGTCTCTAAATAATTGAACGTCTACACATATAAACCGTTACTGTGCTGTACCTTCCATTCTTCAGTCATGAATCATCATGGTTCTCACATCAGTGGAGATGACTTCGGCCCATTCGGTGTTTGGAAGACAGTTAAATTACGCTTCCTATCCTTGGGTGTTATCACTTGTATGAATAAAATATTAGTAATATATAATATAAGTCATGTTGGACACCATAATTGGGTTTTTAGGAATACTATAAGCCACAAATAAGAGGCACCTACACAGAGTCCTACGGCAATATTCACAGAATATTCTCTTTCAATTGATGCTCCAAAGTATTGGACATGCCAGAGCCAATCTGCATCAGTCTTCACACATAAACTGTTAAAACAGTGTTAGGGATTAAACACTAGTGTTTAGGGGTTAAACACTTGGTTAAACACTTGGTCAAACACTTTCTTGTCATACTTTTCTAAACACTTATTTAAAACTTGTCTAAACATGTTCAAGTTCAAACATGTTTAACTATGAAGTGTTTAACCAAGTGTTTAAATGCTAAACACTTTTAAAAACGCTTCAGCATTTAGGTGTTTGACAGAAAGGTGTTTAAAGCTAAACACTTAAGCACTTCAAGTGTTTAGGTGTTTAAATGCTGGTGTTGAGCGAATTTGGTGTTTTTTATCACTATCTATAACTCTTTCACTGGGCTCTGCTCAAAGATGCAATCTTCAGTCTGGCAGACTGAACAAATATTTTGGTTATAACAGAGATTTCAATGTTTCATAGAAGCTCCAAGTCCATCCATATTTCAACAGTGATGTGGTTTATATTCTAAAGTGAAACTACTATAAGGGGCAATGGGCAAGGGGTGCCTCCTATCTAAAGCAGAGTAGGGTAGAAGAACAACTGACAAAATGATGACTCGCTTAGTAATCCTTTAGAGTCCAACGAGGGTCTGCTGTGGGAGATGGTTAGTGGTAAATTAAGCTGCCGGTAATGAAGTTGAAAAGTCAATTTACGGCACAGGTCAAAGTCATGAGTCTGCATCAATACTTTGGGACATTGTGCCTTGATCTGCAGGTTGAATGTAGGTTTACTGGAAATGTTAAGGTTTTTAATAAAGATGTTATGATAGCATTTCCATCATATATTCAAACATCACTGCATAAGTAGAAGTAATCATCTGTATGATACATGGTAACAGGTCATGAGACTTTACCCAAGCCTCACAGTGTGATAAAGGGGCTGGTGAGGGAGGGATTGGACCATTTACTACAGGCCAATGGACCATGGGAGTTAATTAGGTTGCTGTTAATGTGAAACCAATATTTTAGTCTCTGTTGTTAACATGATCCCAATGGAAAACATGAAAGTGTAATGTTTGAGGAGGTGACTTATTTAACTGAAACTTGTCACTATTAGAGGAACCCCTTAGAAATAAATAATGTCATGTGTTCAGAGCCCTTTTGCAGTCCCTGCAGTAGTAGACCTAGATGGGAGTCACGGTGCGTGGGGCACAGGGGGTCATGTCAAAAGGAAACTAGAACAAAAATGTAAAACATGCATATTTTTGTATTGGCTAAATAATTTTTATCTAACTCATTTAGGTGAAATGTGCACGTTTCTTACTTTACTCTGTTTTCCGTACATTCTGCTGTAAAACTATTTGTCAATACTTTGAAAACAAGTTAGGCTTTACACACTTTCCTCAGTACTCTTTGAAAAAAAAGAAAAAAAGAGGTTATTCCACGTCATCTATTGGCAAGACCCTCCAGGGTTGGAGGATATATAAGGCGTGAAGCATGGGGACGGGCGGTTCCATCCCCTTGCTTTGGATGATAGTAAATAGGTTAATTTGCTGAGACCTGACCTCAAATTAACCAAAATGGTTTGTCCTTGGGCCTGCGCCCACTTCTGTTCCAAACCTTGGATCCGTCACTGCCCTCTGAAATTCTCTGTTAGCCATTGATATACATATTGTCAGGAACCACAAAGCATAATCTGTAGGAGGGGAAATGAATGCCCATTGAGAGGCTTAAATTGGCTTGTAAATGCCCAGAGTATAGTGCAGTAGGTATGCAGCACCACATATGTATCCACTGGCTGCTTCTGATCAATAATGAGAGATAGTGTAGATTTCCTACATATACATACTTAGCGGTAATACTTGATGCTAAATGATAAGTTTATACAGCATCAGCTTGATACCATTCGCTTCAGGATACATCAATTGGTAAAATTGAGCAAGTTTGTCGACATGGCAACCTTAATCAAAATATATAAGACATTTATTCTTCCTAATGTTGAATATGGTGACGTGTTGATTTCTAATGCAAATATTGACCTGTTGAAATCATTAGAGAGATGTCAAAACTGCTGTTTAAAGATAAGCCTTAGAATACCTGTACTAACATCAACAGACTATGTTCATGAGTTAGTTCATATGAACAAACTTAAAGATAGAAGAGAGGCTCATATGTTGCTAGCTGCCTATCAGAGGTCTAGAAAAGATAAGTATATTGATAAAACAGAGCTATGCACTAGATGTTGGGATGGGCCTGTATTAGAAATGCACTGGTCTGGCTTAAAATGTATCAAGACAGTCTAGAATATTCACTAGCTACATTGTGGAATAATCTCGAGCCGGTAACTAGATTAATCCCTACTCTAGAGCTATTCAAAACACATACCAAAGAGCAGCTTGCTACAAAGATACCGGTTACAAATTAGTATTGCCACAGTTAGGTGTAGCAGTTTTTAATAATGGCTACCTATCTCTGGTTATTTTTATATACCTCGACCAATACACACTTGAAGATCATATAACCAACTAGGTTTTATGTATATTAACATCATACACAATATGTAGAAAAAGTAACTATTATCTATAGTTACTAAAGATCGTATGATATGTTATTCATGTACCATGTATTATTCTTGTTCTTTTATTTTTCCTGATTACAGTTGTTATATTACTTATGTTATACTGTTTGATAAATCAGGACTAGGCGGTCCTCACTGATTATGTATTAAGAAGCTAATTTGATGAATGGTATGACTTGGGTTGCTACCCAAAACCAGTTAAAAATATTAATTTTTAAACTGAAATGCGGCCATCTTTATTACATGTTGGTAAAGAAACCACTGGAGCTATTTATCCTAGATGTAACTGCAAATTAGATTTGATGTAATAAAGTAAATTTGTTTCAAAAAAATCTGCTGGGTTGTATTAGTGAGGTTATGCATTCTGTTATGAACACTGTATCACTTTGTAATTTTTCTCAACCAATCTTTAAAGGAATGGCATACATGTAAGCATAGTATGTGTACTAATGTGCACAGCACCTGTGGTTCAGCTCACCATAGGAAAACAAGATGGAAAGGACTTTGATGTATAACTGCATTAGACCCTTTCCTTGGGGGTCAAAGGCTGATAAATTAAATAAAGGTTTCCAAATTGGATTTATGTCACTTTGTAGAGTGGTGTGACCAAGTTTTCAAAACATCAAGGTGCCTTCCCTGGAGGATGTGATCAGGTGGGCGATCTGGGCCTGGAAGTCAAAGGGGATTATTTTCATCTAAGTTGCTACCGTTTGAAGGTGGTTTGTTTTTAGAAGGGTGATCATAGGGACCAATTGAATCATGTGAAATTGAGGAAAAGGCTGCCACGTTGGCCTGCTGCCAGATTGTTTCCATTCATGGTCTGCCAGAAACAGGCTCTGCGCTATTTGATGAAGTTATGACATGGGCGTCCCCCAACCCATGGGTCTTTTTGATCAGTTCACAAGAGGTGGATTGAACTCAGGCAGTCATATCTATCCTTAAGTGATACTGCATGTCCACCGTAAACCCCTAGCCCTTGAGGTGAACACACCTCTTCTTGTTCCTTCTTTGAACCAAGGTGGCATGAATATTTCCTCCATTCAAATTGCATGATCGAGAACGACCTGCAGATCTGATTCCACCCAGGTGTTTGTAAAATCTAGTATCAACAGCCAAAGCATCACCAATACAGAAGGCAAGGAGATGTATGGTAGAGACAACAGGTAACTATCAGTGGCATTAGAACATTATTTTAGGTATATGAGGGCGGAGCTGTGTAAATTCTGGTGCATTGCACTATGATCTAGACGTTTCATTATTACAGGTCATATCACGCACACATGGTCCCAAAAGACACCCCTCAATGTGTGGCCCAGTAACCTACTGACATGCAATACACATGCACAATGTCATGCTCACATACATAGACACCACTTAGGATGGAGTGATGCGGGGTGTGTGTAGAATTGTAAGGTGGGGTCCCCGGGGAGATCAAACCAATGAGTGCTCCCCTGCCAGTAGTAGGAAATCACATTAGGAGTTAAAGAGCATCAGTTTACAGCAGTGTATGGGGCATGTTTGTCATATTTCTCTAAACCAAGGCTGGAAGCAGGTAGGAAAATGAGAGAAGAAAGATCTATGATCTGGTGCTGAACAAACAGTGGCATAAGATAGAAGAGGTTAAGTCAATATGATTGTATTTAGATTAGGTGTGCATGTGGCAAATTTGAGCCCTGCATGGGATATAAAAAGTTATGATAATTAATCAGGAAATGGATAAATTTTTATGCTTGCGATATGCAATCACCAACGTTTAAAAAACATGGGTCATTGGGGTCTATCTATGATAAAACATCTTTTGGGAAGATGAAAAGGGGGTAATAACATAAACATGCAAACATGTACGTGTCCCATTCAATATCTCTCTGCTCTTGTGAAAATGGAAGGCTGGTGTAGTGTGCATAGTATGTATTGATAGGAGAGAGACGCTGGAGGAATGCAGGGCCCAGTGAGGGCAGACCAGTTGACAATCGCATTAACACAGGAGGAGGCTCAGTGGGGGCATCTGTTTGCAGTAGTGTATGGGGAATGTTTGCGATATATCTCTGCGAACCATGGGCGAATGCAGCAAAAGGAGGGATGAGGAGATATGAAACGATGCCTAACAAAAGGCACAACTAATGTGTAAACACAATATCATCACATTCGGAGGAGAGAAAGTGGCATTGATGATGGATGTGGCATACTTCGATTGCCAGCATTTTGTAGGAAATAGTATGATCTCTGTGTAAAGGACAGGCATGTGTGGAAGTGGATAAGAAATCCATATTGTTAATAAAAAATAATTTTAAAAGAAAAACAGTGTAATAATGAACAAGCACACGAGGCAGTATTTCTGTTTCCCCATTTTTTTTCTATAACGAAAATGACATCAGAAAGCACATACTCCGTTTCCTAACGTCCTGCATCAAAATGGCACCCATCATCTACACGCTCCCCAAATAGACCAAGGTTAATAGAGGTTGGCTCACTCAGTATTTCAAATGTACACACACCACAGTGATGTCATGGCTACAGTGGAAAGTTTTAACATGACACACATAAGGTTTCATAGAGGGTGTTTAGAAGTAACAGGGAGCAGGGAGATGGATCTAAAGTGAGTGGGTGCTTCTTCTGGTTTCCATTGTGCAGGAAAGCCATACATTATTGCAGATCTCTCATCACATACAATATAGCATTAGCAAAGATTCATACAACAAGTAGAACCATGTATTTCAGACATTACTTCCTCAATATCATGAGAGAATCTGTGGTCAACATACATCTATTTGTAATATTTCAGCTATTCAACATAACACTGACCTCATCTAATGCCATGGGATCAGGGGAGTGCATACATTTAAGATACAGAGACAATGACCATCAAGCAGCACAAGTAATATCCTCTCTGTGAATGCTCTATGGCATGCAAATATTGCACTGCGACGTTCTGAAAGGGCACATGCACAGTACACAGTCTCATAGAAGTCTCATGTTTGCCCATTACCAACAGTCCTTAGTACAAACAGCATCCCGAAATACACATGGAGGAATGTCTTCATGAGGTGATTTCTACAACTTACCAGCTGCAGACACAAAAGTTATCAGCCTCACAGGGCACTCCATAACTCCATGAGTTTCATGGTTGCAGTCCAAACGCCCGTTAGTCCTAACCTGAAATGAATGAGCTGCCGGTAGATGGATGTGAATCACAGCTGTATTGATTCTGTACAACAGTACACAGAATAAAAAGGGGCTTGAACTAACTGTATAAGAGAGCATTAGACATGTATAGGAAATACAGATGACATGGGGGTGCAGGGGGAGGGGGTATGCCCCCAACCGTTATACCAAAAGCCTTCATAGTTTACACATTGATCAATTGATTATTTGAGCATTAGGTATTGCATCACTCGTTGGCGAGGTGACATCACATTGTTGCGATTTTGGGATCTACCCCAAATTCGCAAGAGTATTGAACTCAACTGGGAAATGGTATTGTCCCATTCGATGTTTATAAATTTCAGTAGATGACTATAACACTGTTACATGCCTGAATTCCATCCATCTTATATCACTATGTTTGTTGTTTGACATTAGCTTAGACGTTGGTCCAGGAATAAAAACGATTGATTTGGACATTGCAAATTAAATCTTTTCGGCCCGGCCAGCAACACGACAATTAGGGTTCCCAAACTAAGATAACTAAAAACTAAAACAAGAGCTAATTCAATATCAGGAATTGTCAACTAATATCTTATCGACTCTGGTTCCTCTATTATGTAATGATGCATTTTTAATTTTGATAACTTATAAAAGTTATAAGCCCTTAGATCTATATTAAATGTTTTAAGGCATATTGTTAATGGATATTTTGCTATCATTTCGGAGCAGATGATGGACCTGACTAATCCTTAAGCTGTGGAATATATGCCTATCTGTGGTATAATATTTGATATAATCAGTATTGCTTCAGAACAAAGGTATCTCTCTGTGTAAATTCAAGGTGGCATTCAAAAGGGCATTGTGGTGCCTGCAAGTTTGCAGCAACCTCAGCTGTGTCCTCAGTGCTTTTGTGAATGGTTTCATACACTAGAAACCGTCACAGTCAGAACACAAGGTCTAAGATAATCACGTTATATGGAATCTTTGGCAGTTCATTTCCAGTTCATATTTGAATATTGGAGGCTACATAACATATTATACCACGATTCTGGCACTTCCGGTGGTTTTATATGCAGTTTAGCCGTGTATTATTCTGCATATACCACACATGTGCATTTTTGAAATTTTTGGTATATACTTTTTCGGGGTCAAGTTGGACTTAGAATATTTTGGGAAATGCTGGCGGACATACAAAGTCAGTCTAGGTCGAATCCCACATGGCGAAAAATGCCTGAAATATCTCTGCGATTTTGAATCTGTTGCGATTTTGGAGTCTACCCCAAACTCTCAAGGGAAGTGACTGCAATAGGGTACATAGAACACAAGGATACTGTTGTGCTTTATTGTGAAGCATTTGTGATTTATTGTGCTGGTGAATGGGTATTATCTGTGTATGACATGTTTGATATCCCAAAATCGCAAGGATATAAAACCTAAGAACAGTCTGCAGTGGTACTTTGATATTGCACAATGCTCCTAGCACTGCTTGCGATTTAGGACACCAGGAAGGCCATAAAACCCAACTAGCAAAATCGCAGAGATATTTCAGGCATTTTTCGCCATGTGGGATTCGACCTACTAGCCATTGTTTCAATGTGAAAAATCGTCCCAACTCGTAGGAGAATTGAACCCTGGCCGCAGTGCTGGTTGGCGAGGACGTTAGCCATAGTGCCACACTGAATGGTGATGAAAACCCAATGTGAAAATAAGTTCTAACCTGAGGTCCTAGTCCTATGTTTGCACTCAGTTTTCGTCTTGATTCCAACCTTGACATCTTATAATATCAAAATCCCAAGAAGTGTTCGATCCATAGAAGAGGAATGCATGCTAATTTTCTCCATTTTGTTTAATATAAATAAGAATCCAATGATTTTTCCATCGTAAGCGAGTCGCGGTGCAGCCATTCCCACCCGCCTCCTTGTCCGACAAAAGTGTGTCAGTGGCCCGGATGTAGATATAGGTCAACAGCCGCAGTGAAAAAATGTCGGACCGCGACTCGCTTACAATGGAAAAATCAATGGATTCTCCTTTATTTTGAATATATTGGACATAATACGCATGGAGGGATCATCTAGAATGTCTAAGGATATGTATGTTTTAATATCTGGACTTGTCATGGTTGGATTCCATACGAAAAGTGTGTGTAAACACAGCGGTACCTCTCCCGGCAAGGAACAAAAACAATGGCTTCGCACAGAGCGGAACCCGGGCCGTATCGCTTGCAATTACAAAATTTCTTCTCCTGGCTATATTCTGTGGATATCAGGTAAGAAATTAATACAAAATGGAGGAAATGGTGGTATAAACCTAATAGAAGGTGGATATCGGGGCCCACGGGCTGTACATTCTGTATATACCCTCGCCTCTGCACGCGCGGCTCGGGTATATACAGAATGTACAGCCCAAGGGCCCCCATATCCATCATCTATTAGCCTAATAACCGAGTGTCTATGGAGACTAGTATCCTTAGATATATCTTTTGTATATCCCTACAAAGGGTCTCAGGTTTGCCTATGATTGCATGGTGTGCTTGATAGTTGTCCAACTTTTTCCCTTTGCTAGTGGCATCGATGTTGGTGTAGGTTGAACTTACTCTTGTCAGTGCACCGTCCCTTTGTATAGTACTCCAGGAGCGTGTTGCTCCTATGGTAAAAAGAGCTGTGAGTATGTGCCCTCTTTTCTAAACAAGCCGTCCACTGCTTCACCTAAGTACTTGCACTCACCACATTAGTCTGAAAAGTCACCTGCCTTGTTTAAAATAGAGAGAGCTGCACTACCAGGTACCTACTCATGTCACACACTCTATAGTTTATTATACTGACTGACTTCTCCCAACTAGGTACCTACTCAAATCCCCCTTTTTCAGCACTGTACTTGAATGACCACTTGTGAGCAACAAAAGGGACAAATTATAGCTACATGAGAAGAAAGAACTGGAAACAAGGGCATTTTTAGCCAGCTCTTCCTTTTACTATAGGAGCAACACCCTCCTTGTCTTACTGTTCCTTTTATTTTTTCTTTCCTCATTATCCAAAAACAGAAGAACCATTGACTTACCACAGAGCCTCAATACTCTATGTGCAGTGCAGTATTGATTTCTAGGGATAAGAGCAGGTGTGCTGGTATAGTTAGAGGGTATCTATGTGTGGGTGTAGTTGTAGGGTGTCTACAGTCTACAGTTTATGCACTTGAAAGAAATAAGCTAGGGCAGCATTATTAGAGCAGCTACACAGACGTGATGGCGGGAAGTGACTATACTAATTGGGTAATATTCTTAAGATTTAATCAATTCAGGAATAATTGATATTTATAACAGGGGAGGGGGGTACCTACCTGCAGGTTTGTGGATTTTGAAAGCCCATGCCATTTTAAAATATCCTAGTAGAAAGTCGCCTCATACGTAAGGTGTCAAGATAAATTCATACCATACATATGGTACTAAAGTTAAGTTGATCCTGAAATCGAAATAAGCTCATTCTTGATTGTGAACATACTTCATCCTTTCCACAATACATCGCTGGATTTCATCCTTAAATGGCTTGATTCATGGCAGCAAACTGCAAGCATTGCATAGCATAATCGGTCTCAGCTATTGAGCCTAAGTAGGTTGGCTGAACATGACCGAGCCTACTATAACTGGCTTTATAGCCATGGACATTTGTATGTTCACTATTCCAGCACAGGAAGTCCGTATTATTCTAATTGATTTGGATCCTTTAACATAATGAAGTTTATCAATTGATCGCTCAATCCACTTGCAGTACATGCGAAACCTTTACAACAGTGACCCACCTCACTCTGTCTATCTGTCTGTTTGTTGCCCATATTCCAGAATAGAACATACTAAGATAGTTGGCAAATACAAGCATATATATCTACACCCGCCTCTTCTAGTGACACTTGTATTTGGAAACATGGTGGTAAAATGCATCTAGTTTACTGTACAGTATCAGTCAAAAATCTTTTACACACCTGACAGATGGTTCATACTGGTCTGGTAGAATGTGTTGTGTGCCGTATAAGGAGAAACCCCAGTATATTACTTCCCAAGCAAGCTGGCGATATGTTCCTAGGTAAAAAAAAAAAGAAAATAGAAATTGATGTCACCATGAGAGGCAGTGGCAGACATACCCTCAGCTGATGTGGAGGCAACTATCGTCGCACATGTTGACAAAGGCCATCATTCCCCAGCACCCAACATGATAAACCCATGAGCTGTAGTACACATATGCATTAACCATGAGAGGGCACTGGAGGGCTGCTACCCCAACTCACTCCGTGTATATAGTAAACATGGACAATGTTGTACGTGCACAGTGATCTAAAGTGTCAATTGGTGTAGATGTAAAGCCACAGGAAGAAGGCTAAAGCACATTACTTTGTGCCTACTACTTTGGTTGACCAATAATGAGCTGATGATGAAACATTTCCATTCTAATTTAGGAACAGCTGTACAGTAATTATGTGCCTGTAAATCAAAGCTCTGCTTGAAATCACTAGTCACAGGAGGCAAGTGTCTCCTCTTGCAAGTAAAAATGTCCCATTAACAGGTAATTTCTGGTGAATCTATAGCCTTCATTATCATAATTGTGACTACATACTGACAAGCCTGACTGTTCTTTTTAGTTAATATGTTTGGACAAGTCAGCTTGCACTTAGGTGTGTGAAGAAGCTGTCATATGCAGGGAAAAAAACCCTAAAGCACTAAAAATGTTATTAGTAGCTGCAAAAGTGGCATCATGATGTTGTTGCACGACATGGGCGCATACAGTGTGTGGTAGGGGTTGAGCGATGTATTGACATTCCTGAGAGACTCGTAGAGGCAAGAGGGAGGCTCAATTGGTACAAAGCGATCTCGTTACCGTGCGTTCGGTAGATGTTCACACCTGTTTACACATAATTATGTATGATAAAAACCAAAGATGTTTGAGTACCCAGCGCAGGAAGGATTACAGGTAAAATACAAGATACAGCAAAGTCATTGTGAACAGGAAAACTAGTGGAGAAAGTAAAGGGATATTCAGGTGAGAGACATAGTATGGGGAAGATCTATATAGAAAGACGGTGCACTAAACATGTAAAGGTTCATGAGAATTGGTCTGAGTGAGGGTTGACCTGTACTCATCAGGCTACAGGCTAATATGAATCCAACAAGTTATTACACACTTGAAAAAAATACAGATTGCCTTACACCATATGACCATGGTGACACTCATGTACATAGATACAGTTGCCTTCTACATCCATCCCCATGATCTATTCTAATGTTCACTGAATAGTGTGTTTATGATAGTTGATAGTGGTTGTTATAGCAGGAATAGGGAACATTCAGTTAAACGGATGTACACAGACCATTAAGAGAAATATCACAAGAGGCAGTGCATGCTTTAATAATGAGATGTCTCTAAATAATTCAAGATCTGCACATATAAACCATTATTGTGCCGTACCTTCCATTCTACAGTCATGAATCATCATGGTTCTCACATCAGTGGAGATGACTTCAGTCCATTTAGCAGTTGTAACAAATATAAATCATGTATAGCATCCAGTCCTTGCCATCATATTATATAAATTTCGGTTTTGTTCTCAAAACATTAACATCAGTTTAGTCCCCGCTTCCACCAAACAGCTGCGCAGCACATGTTTGCTTTGTGGTTATCTTTTCTTTCTTTCACAATACTCAGATGCTGATAGTGTCTTACTTCAAGGATGATGGATATAACGCGTTCTCGGCTTCTTATGATGGATTTCTAAATTTCTATACTACTTACTTTCCTATTACTGACTGCCAACTCCCAGAAAACTCAATCCCTGTTGCTACCTGCCGATTCTATTCTACTCAGTCCCTATTACTAACTGCCAATTCTACTACCTGCCAATCTTTATGCTATTCAGTAGCCGGTAATAACTGCGCATTCCTCTTACTACCCAGCCGCTGCCAATTTTTGCCCATTCAGATACTTCTCAGCAACTGTCAATGCATACACCTCTATGGAATTTCTCTTAACATGCGTAGACTATTACACTTAGCAATACTGTCACGAATGGTAAACATATTGTCTTTGTGTTGATCTAACAATCCCTAAATTTAGATACATTAGTTTTACATTTAGATAAATCTAAATTAACGTAGAGCTCTCCAATGTGGAGAGCATCCTGGGAGTGCATCGTACTTGTCCAATATTTTAGTCTTTAATCTCCATGTTTTTCTGATAGAAAGTTGAGTAGAGCTTTTAGGACACGACATTTTCAATTTACACAACTAATGAGGAAACGCTACAATATTAATTTGAGGATCGTTTCCAAACAGAACTTCCACATCCCATCCTAATGGGGTGCTCCTTGTCAGGTGATAGACAAGATTGACTTCGAGTTGGACACAAACGATCTAGACTCACAATTCGGACATCGGAAATAAGACCTCTGTCTGTGAGCTATATTTACATACAGTTTGGGTTCAAAGAATGATAAGACAGCTCAGCGAATCATGAATTATCAACTAACGACTGTCTTTATTCAGTTATCTAACTCAGTCTGTGTGTTTGACTGAATGTGAATCTGACAATTGTAAAGTACACTAAACGGTAGGAAGATGATTTACTGGATATTCTATGGTAATCACTGTCATATCGAACCACAGCGCAAGATAAGTAAAGCAGCCATAGAATACCAATATACCATCTGACAGCTGCCATAACCTGTAACTCCACTACACATCACCAAGCCAAGGCAGCCAATCTAACAGTGTGCCTTCGAGATAAGCAGCAATTATAGACGGCTCAAATAGCACTGAAACAGGCGGCCACATTGCCTCAGATTAGAACAACAATCAATGGAAAGCCTGGATTCCACTGTAGATAACCTACAGCGTCATACAATGTAATACAGCATTAGGTGTCATTAGTGACTGGGAGATCAGAACGGGGAAATGTCATTAACTCTTTCAATGTGGCGTTTGTGATTGACTCAAAGCAACAAAGGTGACCAAGATGCAGCACTGGTGAGTAACGGGGATCACTGCCGCTGCACTGGTGCATCTTGCTGCTCATGAACCCTTTATGTTGAGTATTTTGCATGGAAACATGCCTGGCAAAATATCACCAGAGTTGCTTTCTCCCTTCACAACAAACCATTCATAAAGGATCAATTCTGATCTTCTGGTATATCATAGATAATCTGACGCCTTCAGGCAAGTTAGGAATAAAATTATTTACTTGGAAATAATGGGCAATGTGTGGGATATATGAAATAAGCTGATGATCAAAATGGCCTCTTCAGTGAAAGCTGAACTTCAGGGATCAATCAATTAGAATATATCTGCAGGCTGACATGCATAAACAAATTAGTGTGGTGTCCCAGCCCTCATTACTAGTACACATGTCCTTAAATTGGATCATTTTTCTCGAACCAGTGGCACCAATTATACTGCCCAATAATAACCTCCCGAGAGGGTGGGATCAGATGGACATGCTGGCCAGAATATTCAAAGGGGAGGATTTTTCTTTTTAAATCAGACCTATTAAAGACTATTTGTTTTGGGGATGATGTTCATAGGGATCAAACAGGTGCCAATTAATCCGATAAAAAGCGGTCATCGGGATGGACAGACAAATCTGCAGTAAAAGCCTAGTGAATTAAGGATGTGTGCCTTGCAAGAGATTGATTGGCCGTTCAATACCAGCTGGGGCGGTCAAAGATATATTTTGCCAATAGGTACGTGGAGGGACAAGACAAGAGGTAAAGCTGGTCAGAGTATTATCTCCGAGAGACATCCAAAAATCCGGGTACTTTTAATGCAGATTGCTAATTTTACAGACCCAATCTCCTTTAACTAATCAGATATGCCTCCTCTGATCTGCAGTAGGTCAAGGGGAAATTGAATTAAAATGCAATAACTGAGGTCGAATGCTTGAATGCTTACACCACCCCTGCATACATGTGTAAACACTTATTCCAATGTCCCTGAACAGAGCGTAAGGCAATAAAGTGAATTGTGATTCTCCCAGTAAACTATGAGAAGAAAATAGACCCTTCTATGCACTAGTGCAAAGACTACCTGTCTGGCTAATTGGCACTGACATATTATTCAAAAACTCACCATTAGCATAACGAATAGGAAGAAAATCAAATTCATGTACAAGAATGTGTATAGGATCGGTTAGAGGACGACTGATATGGAGCGCGAGGGAGGGTGTGTAATTAATCAGATGATATTATATACAATTTCCATGATGCCAATGGTAGAAACGGAGGGGATAAATGGGGGATGAATAGGAACTATGGATCTACTGAAAGGGATATTAGCGGTATAGAATTCTGTATTCTGTGTCTAGAGGGGCACATTGATGGATCCCTCCGATAACAGATCTGAAAGGTTACCGGGTCAATCTGCTTCCCATGAGAGCAATTTGGCCTGCACCTTCTGTACAGTCCACAATTGCCCCTTTTAGACAGGAGGTCAATTGACAATGCTACACCCAATGCATACTAAAATTCTAGATATTCTGCAGAATCATAGAAAGGGGTATTCATCTTTGCTCATAGAATGTCATCATTAATATATGGCTTACTTCTTGAAGGAAGCTATGGTTTCATAATAAGACACCCTTGAGATACGAGAGCTGATGCTCATCAATGAGCTGTAATGTCTACACTTTGAAAACAAAAAATTGTAAAATAAGTGACTTACAATAAGTGGGCAACTGGTTTTCACTAAGCAACATGCGTTGTCACGGTCGACACTTAAACACATATGGCAGATCGTCCCTATCTATGGGAATCCCCCCCCCCCAGTATACAGTATACAAAGGTATACCATACAGCTAGCTGACCTTTTCCTTCATAACATTCCCTAATCATTGCAGCTGGGGTAGCAATGAATCAGAGCAGTATTGCTATTGTGCAGCAGCACATAGAAGGAATGCTATTCGCCGTATACAACTCTAGTATTTTTAAGATGAGAGTTAGATACGGAAAAGTGGAGGGGAATATGCTATATCAAATGATCTGTGAAGCAAAAATATACTTGTTTTTTTTACTATATGGATACCAACGGCGTTTTTAATGTAGACTACACATCCATCATGAAATATTGCATTTGGCCCAAGGGGATGCGGCACAACCTATATGATATAACTAATCACAGTCTGGGGACACAAGAATCTTTAGATATAATCCTCAGTGTCCCAGTAAACACCATGCCAAAGTGCTACGTAGGTTTTTGGTATATCTAGGTATGGTTCCTATCAAATTGGTTTGAATTACGTCTTTTTGCTTGGTATATAGACGTTCAAACATTAAGGTTTAACTACGTCCTAGATACTTAGTGTCTAAAATACGTTTTCCTATATACTTTCCTGTTTTTCTCCTACCAAAGTGCTATTCGCTTGGATTATTCTGATACATAGGGCATACACCTATGATACTTTCCATATGTTTTCTACTTAGACATCTGTCGTGAGAATGGCTCATTATAATTGCGTTTGATTGAAATGGTAAGTGTAACATCTAATTCTCTGAATTCTCTAATACTCTGAAAATCGCATAATTGACTTCATCTATATTGAGCCTACATGAGGGGGGGGGGGTTGTACACTTGTACCTTTCTTTGTCTATTAATATCATAACCACACTATCCATTTGTGTGCCTTGGAGGTTACACTGTAGTCACAGTGCTTGCATATGGGCCGTCTTTACTCACTACTCTGAAGGGAGCTCCCTTCAAACCAAGTCAATTGGGGCTTCCTCATGATGTTTTAGGTTATCCCAACCATTTTATCCAAAAAGAGGAGGTCTCACACATCATTTTAGTACAATTCCTTTTGAAAAAGAGTTTCAAAAACCTGATCTATAAAAATAATAAGTAGGGAACGTTAGATATCTTTAACCTGTTCAGAAAATTGTTCTGGTGCCCTCTTTTTGTAGTATCCATGTGAAACTACAGAAAATAAGCTTTCCTTTCATATAAGAATGATTTGTTATTAGCCCTTGCGGATTTGGAGCCTAATTGTAGCCAAATAATTTCAGTCAATACAAAAACTCGCTGGACGCTGGCAAAACCACTGTCTGGCCATCGGAAATCAGCAGAGTGCTAGTTTGAATGGCCTGCCATAATCTTGGGACTTTTGGTCACATTTTGGTTTTCATGGCTTGCGAAACGGACCATTCTTAAGGTTTTTACAGCCTATAACAAAAGTCATTACTTTTTATCTCAATTGCAATCATTTGAATTGTACAACAATTGTCTCAGCTTGCAATATGTTATAATGTTCAGAATATTGATCTACTTAATTCAATATTTGAAAGTTCTAGATAGAATATTCGAAATCTAGAGCCCAAATTACCCCTAGTACCAAACATTTACAAATAAACCTGTGTAATCAAATGTGGAAGCAGTTTAACCCAAAATCAGTTCCTATGGGGCTTTAGCCCCAACACATGGCAGATTCTCAGGGTGCATAATTTTAAATAATTTCAGTTCTAGTTGGGACAGTGACAAAATTCCAACGGTTTTTTTTTATCCCTGTAATGTCATGCATCTGCACAAAGAGGTAACACAAAATTACCGTGTATTTGGAAATTAGGTATGGTAATGCTACTACTAAGGCTCACATATCGGTCCTCCCCATTTGTAGATACACTATGGGAACGTAGGAGCATGAATATCAATTATTGGTATGTCCAATTGATTGGAATTATTGATCATTTTAATGATGTTTGCTAATAGCCTGTCTGGGCAGGCCCACAGCCATAGCCCAAGTCTTTGTAATGACACCCTCCTATAAGCAATGGAATACATTAAATCCCGCAGCATAATTATATCAGTTGTATATATTTTAACTAGGGCCCAGCGCTTCTAAAGACCAGAAGCCTGGCCAAAAATCAAGAATACATTTATTTCCAGGCCTGGGTTTGTCTGATAAGCTTAACAGTCTGGTGTCATATATCACAGAGCGATACAACTTGTAATCCTACTCGTTGTGCCATTTCCCACACTACCAGCCTATACTAGCCTCATATATAGAATCCTATAGACACAGGGCGGTAGACCCCTCCATTATCGTCCAGTATCACACCACAGTCTTCTTGCACAGACTTCAGAGGGTACAACTGGGCCTGGAGGTTAATTCAAAACATCCTGTGATCGCAACCCCAGCGATCTTAGTGTAGGCACATATCGTAAGACCTGGCCAGTCTACCCTATCTAATGCAGTGGTTGCAGGCGTGTCTGGAATAGTAAGTCCTGGGATCACTTCACTATTCCTTTTCCAGCACTAAGATCACTGAGATCTTAGTGAAAGAATTGCATAGTGGTTTCACCTGAGTACAAGAGCACTTACAGGAACACTCCTGATCGAAAGAGTGAATAGCCTGCTGCATACATATAGAGGGGAGGGAGGACGTTTACTGAGAGTCTTAAGGTCACAAATCATAAAAAGTGTGCATATGGGGCCTTACATGTCATTCGCCCAGACATGTGCCCAGAAAAAGAATTATTATAAGTATGCTTCTTTTACAATAGCAAGGACACACCTGACATAAATGATAATGTGATTTCCTTAATCTACAGGTCAAAATAGTCTGGACCTGAGATTTTCATGGAGGTATGAAGATTGTTTCTGTAGGAAATTAAGCCCTCAACATGGCTTGTAACTCAAATGTCATTCTCCCAGACACAATTTCGCCCAGACAATTTTGGTCATTTTGGGCACATTTTACCCCTCTGGAGCCCAAAATATGCATATGGGACCATCAAAACCATATGTAACATGAAGATCTCATCCAGCCTAACACTTTGAGCCAAAGAAATAGAGGGGGAAACTAAAATTCGAAGAGTAGGGGCTGGAATACCTCCAAATTCGTCATATGCAAACCTTCTATGATTTTCGACCTTGAGGGCCCTTAGGGCTACTCATGTGTTAAGGGAACTCTAAGGTAATTCTTCCTTCTCAAGTTTTGAAGTGAAGTCCTACCCCACTCCCTTTGGTGTCCTCTTGCTGCAAGCCAGACAGTTTTTTGGGGAATTTCATCTGTCTCTCTCTATTGAGGTAAGATATTTTTATTTAATCCTGGTTGAACATTTGCATTAAAGTTACCTTATTTACAGATGGAATCTAATATGTCTGTTCCCCACCCCCTGTTGAGTCCATGCTGTATATCCTGTTTGGTTCTTTGTCATAGGATGTCTATATATAAGTAGGACATCATAGATAACAGAAAAAGCAAGAAAATTTCATGTATATGTGGCTACTGATAGGTTTCTTACCTCCACATAGGTCCTATCTGACTGTCAATGTACGGGCCTGTTCTTCGCCCCTGACCTGTCCTTGTCAAGTACAGATCTTAATCTATTCACGGGAACAACCCTTGATTACTGTATGGGGTCAACTGCACCCTGTTCTCTTTTATTAGCCCATATGGGGACGGGGAATGATGGTATAAACACTCTTGTGAAGAAGAGTGACTCCACAGCTATTCCTTTATTTTGGGACTCTTACCCCTGTGCCTAGTCAGTTCTTCTTGGAAGAGTGTAGGAGGGCTGAGGCTAAGATCGATGCGATCTTAGTGCTGGCTAGGAAATGTGAACGCAGTCTATTCTTAAGATCGCGTAATAGGATAAGGTAGAATAATTCCTAAGATCGCTGGGGTTGCAATCCCAGGATGTTTTGAATTAACCTCCTGGGTAGAGGCTGTTGCAGTGGTTCTTGTGTAATCTAGAGACCCCATCACCACATAGCCCTCGCCTCTGACATTGCACCTGGCCCTGCACCCCCCCTTACCGCCCTGGTTGAAGTAGCCTGATCTGTAGTACACACGTATGCATTAACCATGAGATTGACCTGGAGGGCTGCTGTCCAATCTCATTCCATGTGTAGTAGGACTATATCAGCATGTCCAACAGCAGTAAATGCTGTGCACGTGTGCCCTATCATCTGAAGGGCCATTTGGTATGGATATGAAGCCAAACAGACAGGGTAGACAACCGGTCACGGGGCTGAAAATAGTAATCTCTATTATTATGATGCAGGAGATAATGTGGAGAGACATACACCATCTACCTCATGGAACCACTCCCCTCCGCAATACATACGGTTTTGCATTATTGCTCATTCAATATAGTTGTAAAACTCACTGGAAGCTTTTAATGACAAACATAAGGGCACCTGAGATGTTTGAATTCCATGATCATGATAGTCACAAATTAAAATGTCATCATTTCTGAAAAGGCTGTGAAGGAGATATACCTTCTCGCCCATATAATCTGAGAAGGTGGTTCATGGATTGAGTAACATCCCATATGCTTTATAGGAGGTATTAGCAGGGGGTAGGAAGCAAATTTTTGTTAGGGGGGGCAGGGGTCTCAGTTGAGGGGGCCCGCTATACTTCCATATAGGCTTATAAAGGGGACGTTCCCATTATTGGGGGGGCAGGCCCCTCCCCCCTTTTCCTACGCCCCTGATTAGGGCTAATACTTTCAGCAGTGCTGGTACGTTTTATGACATTTAATTCCCCAGCAAATTGTCATTATCTGTCGCCATGATTGGTCATCAATGGGGACTCCTTTTTGAGTGATAACTCACTGCGTCATCTTTTGCCACTGTGTGTCAGTGTCAAATGGCATTGCGTTTTATCACAACAGTCGCCAACATGATCTCACTCACTGCGTGAGTATGTGCCACCCCTTGTCATCCCTCACAAAGCATGGTGACTTATCACCACCATCACCAACATGGATCTAACTCACTGCATGAGTATGTGCCACTGCCTGTCAACTCTCACTCAGAATGGAGACTTATCACCAAAATCGCTAATATGGATTTCACTCCCTGTGGGAGTATGCGCCACTCCCAGTCAACACTCACTCAGAATGGCAGCTTATCACCACCTTCGCCAACATGGATCTCACTCAATCCATCAATATGTGCCACTGTCTGTCAACTCTCACTCAGAATGGTGACTTTTCACCTGCATTGCCACATGGCTCTCACTCACTGCATGAGTTTGTGTCACTCCTAGTTAATCTTCTCTCAAAATGGTGACTTATCACCACCATCGCTGACATGGATGTCACTCGCTGTGTGAGTGTGTGCCACTGTCATCAACTCTCACACAAAATGGCAACTTATCACCACCATTGCCAACATTGGTCTGACTCAATGCGTGAATTTTTGTCACTCCAAGTCAATGCTCTCTGAGGATTGCATCATCTGTCACTCACTCTCACTCAGAATGGCAACTTCTCACCAACATTGCCAAAGCTGTTGAGGCAGCACCACTGTTCAACATGTATGATACATATGGCAATACCTCCTCTGGCAAATCATACTTTGATCTGGCAGATGTGAGGCTGCATGATAACCAATGTCGATAATCATGAGCTTTTCATCTAACAAGGTGAGTGATCACCAGCGTCACCATCACTGGTGAATCTGAGTGATCACCACCCTCGCCATCCATGGTGAACCTGCGCTATGACGTGGTGCGCGTTTCATCTAGCGAGGTGAGTGATCAACCACATTGCCATCTCTGGAGGTTAATTCGAAACATCCTGGGATCGCGACCTCAGCGATCTTAGGAATTATTCTACCTTATCCTATTAAGCGATCTTAAGATTAGACTGTGTTCACATTTCCTAGCCAGCGCGATCTTAGCCTCGGCCCTCCTACACTATTCCAAGAAGTACTGACTTGGCACAGGGGTAAGAGTCCCAAAATAAAGGAATAGCTGTGGAGCCACTCTTCTTCACAACAGTGTTTATACCATCGCTTCCCGTCCCCATATGGGCTAACAAAAGAGCACAGGGTGCAGTTGACCCCCATCCAGTATTGAAGAGTTGTTCCCATGAATGTATGATTTATGCTTGCCTATTAGAAGCATTGTGCCCTCCCCCCAGGACGAAGAGAGAGAAGGGAAGAATTACCTTACAGTGCACTTAACGCATGAGTAGCCCTACACTGCAAAAAAGGTGTGTGTTACATACCACACTATCTACATGGTGTGTGATTCCTATACATCTATGATATTCAAACACTTACAGCTAAACACCATCAGATTCTAAACACTTATCCTGAAAACTACACAACTACTTCTCACACACCTAAACACTTACACACCATAGTGCTTAGGTGTTTGAGTTTAAACACATCCAGTCTCTACGTGTTTAGTCTTAAACATGTATTTGAAAGATAAACATCAGGTGTTTAGCAATCTAATAAGAATCATAAGCATATAAGATAAGTATAATATGTATGAAATGTGTAAAAGGATAGTACCCTCGTTTTTATAGATGACTCAGTAGTTTTTTGTGTTTTTTTTTCCAGTTTGTTGTTTTTTTTACCTAAGGGGCATGATGTATGGGAGGAGGGGGTATAGGGAGGTATGGGTGGCCTATCCCTCCTCCCGTGTCCAAGCCTCCAGCGACCACCCCCACCTCCCTACCCACTCTTCCTACCTCTCCTTATGTGTACAAGCCTCCAGGGACAGTCCCTACCTCCCTACCCACTCCTCCTACCTCTTCTCTCGTGTACAAGCCTCCAGGGACGACCCCTACCTTACTACCAACTCCTCCTGCCTCTTTTACACTTTTACTCCTATCTGTATTGTGTGTATCATTTCAGTATCTTGCAGTTTTACCATGGAAAATGAATATGGCAGTATCCAGCTACAGTAATAAAGATTAAAATGATGAAAAGATGATGAAAAAAATTATGGAAATGATAAAAAAGAAATGATTCAGCTATAGCCCCCTCCCACCCTGGTGAACAACCCTATGGCCCAAAGCTAGTGCCTCCCTAAGCTAAACAGGATGTATCTAAACGCCTCCCAGAGCTAAACACCATGTATCTCAATGCCTCCTGAAGCTAAACACTATGTATCTAAACACCTCCTAAAGCTACACACTATGTATCTAAACACCTCCTAAAGCTAAACACTACCAGTCTCAACATTTACTCATGCTGCACACCTTAAAGCTAAACACCTATCAAAACTAAATACTTGTTAAATCAAACACCTGATAGCTAAACATGTTTAAAATTAAAGCGTTTAGCCAAAAAATGTGTTTAGAAAAGTGGGACAAGAATGTGTTAAGCTATGTGTTAGGTCCTAAACACTGGTGTTTGGTTGCTAAACACCAAATTAACAGTGTAAGAGCGCTCAAGGACACTCAGCAAACATCCTCCCTCCCCTCTATATGTATGCAGCAGGCTATTTACTCTTTCGATCAGGAGTGTTCCCTGTAAGTGCTCTTCTACTCAGGTGAAACCACTATGCAATTCTTTCACTAAGATTGCAGTGATCTTAGTGCTGGAAAAGGAATAGTGAAGTGATCCCAGGACTTGCTATTCTTGACAGGCCTACAACCACTGCATTAGATGGGTAGACCGGCCAGGTCTTATGATATGTGCCTACACTAAGATCGCTGGGGTTTCGATCCCAGGATGTTTTGAATTAAGCTCCTGGTCACGATCCTCGCCAACCATGGTGAACGTGTGCTATGGCATGGTGTGTGTTTCATCTAGCGGGGTGAGTGATCACTCGTGTCGCCATCCCTGGTGAGTGTGGGTGATCAAATCCTCACCATCTGTGGTGAACCTGTGCTATCACGAGGTACGTGTTTCATCTAGTGAGGTGAGTGATCACCCAAGTGACCATCCCCTGTGAGTGTGAGTGATCACCATCCTTGCCATCCATGATGAATGTGCGTTATGACGTGGTGTGCGTCTCATCTAGCGAAGTGAGTGATCACTCATGTCACCATCCGTGGTGAGGATGAGTGATCACTCATGTCGCCATCCGTGGTGAGGATGAGTGATCACGATCCTCGCCATCCCTGGTGAACATGCGCTATGACGAGGTGCGTGTTTCATCTAGCGAGGTGAGTAATCACCCACGTCGCCATCCCTGGTGAGTCTGAGTGATCACCATCCTTGCCATCTGAGGTGAGGCCATGTGATCACCACCATTGCTATTCCTGGGGATCTTGTGCTATAGCGACGTCGTGTTCCATCTAGCGACATGTGTGAGCCACTTCACACAGGTTGACAAGGAGTCCCGATAATTTGCTGGGTCCTAACCTAGGCTACAAAAATTCCATACAAGCTGACCCCCTAAGACCACTAATTGATGTCGACTGCTTCATGTTTAAGAGTTTACAAAGTAGCATGCAAGACAAGCTATATATGTATCTAGATACATGCAGTCATCATCTAAAGGGTGGAAAGCTCGCAAACTACTACAGAGGTCACTGTTAACTGACGTCATTATAGTGTTGCATGGCACGAGCATGAGCCAATAGAGTGTGAAATAGGACTGAGTGATGTATTGACATTACTGAGACACTTGGAGGGCTGAGGGGGGAGGAACTCTTATCTGTCAGCAAGTTGACATTTTTAGTACCCATGTCTGTGTTTTTAAAATAAGCCAGCCAGGGAAGGCCAATGGTATCAATGTGTGCATTAGTAAATATGACCACATCCCTATGATCTAAATGTTGGATGTTCTACAATTGTGATGTCTCGTACAGGGAACGTAAATTCACGAGATATAGCAGTCCGAGGTTTATCCTATTATCTGATATTGATAGCAATGCTGCTACACTGCAGGTAGTGATTTGTTTAGAAATGTGACCTCTGGTCAATAGTGAAGCCACAGTCATGTTTATACATGTAGAGTCAATAGTATGTAATCAGGGTTATATTACTGAGCCAATATCCATCACCAAACCCAATCTACACACCCAGGGCCTGGGCTGAAACTAGAGCAATGAGAGGATAATATCATGTGTCCGAATAAACCTACAATAAAAGCCATAGATGAAGCTATGGGATATCAATAATGAACGCAGATGTATCCCTAAATACTTGCACATGTAAAGCAACATTGATGAAAGTTGGGCTCTGAATTTGTTCAAGAATTTTCTTTTAAGATAATTGTCCACAAATTATTATACTTCCAGGGTGCCCATCAACTAAAATATGGTGATATTGGGTGTCATCAGGGTTAGGTGGTCTTACAACTGATTGTAGATAGGTCAGTGCAGATATGTTTAGGGAATATGACAGGGAAATAATTTCCCACTTTCTTAGTGAAGTAACCACGCCTCAAGGGTGAATTCTTATATTATGGGATATTCCATTTTATTTGAATTAGAAAAAGAACATCAAATACTATTCTTCGTTATAACATCATATTTAGGGGATTGGTAGTGTTTAGGCAAAGGTGGGTAGAAATTATAGCTACATATACGTGTCATACGGCACCATCCAAACCATCAAATACAACAATCCGCTAATTCTGTAGAATGCATTGCCTGTAGATACAGTCACTAACTGAATCAACAAGAGCTGGTTACAAGTTTGATGAATAGCTGTAGGGTGGGATGATAAAAGTGAGTGATGACAAGTGGTGAAAAAGCAAATTAGCATAGCAACAGGAGTTTTTGTGAGAAGTCCAATCCATCACTAAGCAATGTCCCATTGGCCCCTTTTTCGCAGAGAACATTCACACCATGGCCAAATCTTACTCCGTTAAAGCTAGTGAAACAGGGCCAAAAACTCAACAGTTCTACTTTATGGCCGGAAACCTTTATATCAAGCACTACTCACTGATATCTCTGGGGCTCATTTCTTAATGCTTCACAACTCGAGCTTTTCAAGTCATACCAAAAACCCTGCAGTTATGCCATGTAGAGCAGTTGTGCAACGTCCAGTCGTAGGTCTATAGATCCCAGTGTTGTTGTTATGAATTTTATTGACCAAAAAGTACACACATACTAGTGCTATTTTCATGGAGGTCAATATACGAATATCAACAATTCATAATTCATAAAAGTAGGTCAATACACATTTCATGCCAAAATAAATAAATAATAATTCATACAAGTTACAAAATTAATTGATAACTGATGCCCTTACTGGTAGCCATTAGTCCATATAGGGTTATGCAGTCTTTATCACTACAACATGGTAAAATCTTCACAGTCTCTTTGAAGGCTGATGTAATCACCTGGCCAAACATCTTCTTTGTGTCAGATACCATTGATATATGTCCTCATCTATCTAATGTATTATTATAAAATTCATACATCAATTTCAATTCAAATTCAACTTAAAGGCATAATTATTGGTATTACACATGCCAATATGCTATGGCAATTGGGCAACAACTGTCTAATCTTTAATACTTTCTCTAAATTACGTTCTATCCCTAGACCTTTGTTGGTTTGCTGTCAAATTTACCCAAAGTTGGTTATCTCTATATAGCGGGCTGTTTCTAAACAGTGTGCTATTAGGCCTATCCACCTTCAGGTGAATCTTGTCATTTCCATGTAATAACCTAGGTGGTTGAGCCACTTTCTTATCATTACATGATTGATGGTACATAACACATAACAGGCAATCTTTTCACCTTTTTAGGAGTTTCTGACATTCACATACCTCATGTAATCAATCTCTACTAATGTCTCTTGGATCAAAATTTTTGAGACAGGTATGTAGGCAATGGTTCTGTATGGTTTGTAGGCTCTTTATGTCATCTACAAGTGAGCCATCCACTACCACATCCCCATAGTCCAATATGGGGAGAATCATTTGCTTATACAGCCTTAACGACAGGTTCCTATCAATCAGAGGCCGTAGGTTTCTCAAGTGTTTGAGTCTACCTCTAGCACTTGAAGCCATCTTTCTACAGTGGTCCATTAAGATAAGATACCTGTCTACCATTACCCCCAGGTAGTTAAAGACTTCCACTGCCTCAAGTGTAACATTATTCAATTTGACTACGCAATTACTTAGGTCTGGAATATCCCTATCAGAATACCCACAGTACCTTAGTTTTCTCTGCATTGACAGTAAGCATAAAAGTATTGCACCATTGGGAGATCCTATCTAAGTGCTCCTGTTGTTTAATACAGATTTGATTGGGATCCAGACCATAAGTGACAATGGCAAGTGCGTCGGCGTACATGTAGAATTCAGAGTTATTAATGGCACTGGTAATGCTATTTATGTAGGCCAAAAACAATAGGGGGCCAAGAACTGACCCTTGTGGCACTCCACACCCCACCAACTTGACATTAGAGACTTGCTCATTGGCCATTGTAGTTTGTTTGCGGCCCTGTAAGTAACTTTCAAACCATCTTACAGTACCAGCACCACATCCTAGCTTCCCAAGAGTAAGTAGCAGCAGCCTGTGGTTAACGGTGTCAAAAGCCTTCCTCAGATCTAGAAACACAACTGATGCAATTTCAGTCTTGTTCCTGATTGAATATAGGCACTGCACCAACCCATAGATTGCATCAATCGTAGATCTACCCGGTCGAAAGCCATATTGTCATTCACTCAAAAATTGTTAGTCTCCTGGTGATTCATAAGTTGTGAGTGTGCCACCCTCTCAGCTAGTTTTGATATACAGTTTAACTGAATTACAGGCCTCCAGTTAGTAACCCTACTCAAATTACCACTTTTAAGCGATGGAATCACACACGCCTTCTTCAAAACATCATGAAAGTGCTCACTCAGTATAGAACTGTTGACCAATCCTCTTGGTATTTCAGGTCTAGCCATCAGTGCATCTTTAACTACCATAGGCTTGACGTGATCGATCCCTGAGGCCTTGTGTATTTTGCTGGATTGTGTCAATTTTATTGCTGAAGGTATGTCAATAGGGGTGAGATTGAAATCAACCTCCACCTGCCATAGAAACACATTGGGATTCATGGTTGCTAACCCATGGTGGAAGGCAGCAGCAAGACTAGCACCAATGTTCACATAGTAATCATTGATGTAATCAGCAATTCGCTCTTCTTCAACAAAGGAACCATCATCCCGTTTCAGTCTTACCTTCACCTTTTTCTTCGGGCCTTTCCATAGAGTATTCACCTCTATCCAAAAGCGTTTCCGGTCATGTTTAAATTTGTCAAGGTCAGATAACACTTTAACCCTAGCATTTTAGTTAGTAGACGAGAAATATCCTTCTCAATCTGTCTCACCTCATGTTGATCAATGTTCATTTTCTAGCTTTTCTTGAAGCCCTTCTTTTACTGCCGGTGAGATATTTCACCCTCGGTGTGAAACCAGCTTTTTTATTTAAGGCAATTTTCCTAGTCACAATGGGGTGGTTTTCATCTAAGAACTCAACACAGGTAGTATGTAGTATTTCATAAATAGCCGGGCCATCGAGGTCTGTCAAATCCTGTGGCACCTGGCCGTTACCATAGTTCCGCATATCCATGTTACTATACCCCGTGTGAACATTACCCACCGCCTGTGCAAGCAAAGCCCCATTTATTATGACTAATGCTAGTTATGACTGGAGGCCTTCTGAGTTGCACTGTTTGTGTTTAGTTGTACCATGGTTAGAAATAACCTCAAGTTCTCCTGAGCTGTGGCCCATCATGTGTGTCAGTCCATAACATTATCCATTATTAAGTGGTCACCTGTGCTACCTGTAAGGTGGCACACTGAAAACATGGAAGATCCGAAACTAGTCAGCGGTGACCACTTTAGGTCCTCAAGTTGACGATACCTAAAACTACAACTTAAGGTAGTCAAAATGACGACTTTAGGTCATCAGGATGACAATACCGACAGTACAGAATCATCATATTGACGACTCAGGTCGTCAGGATGACAACCTAAAGTCGTCATTTTGATTACCTAAAGTTGTAGTTTTAGGTATCATCAACTTGAGGACCTAAAGTGGTCACCGCTGACTAGTTTCGGATCTTCCATGTTTTCAGTGCAGTGGGGGTGGGGGACAACAGGTGGGTAGGGGTTAATGATTAATACACAGCTGACCCGATAACCAGTATTGATCTGTGTTTATCGTATTATCGGTTAATATGATCCTGGAGCTGTATTGTTGCTAAACCACCTTTAGGCTGGAGTCAAGCTATCAATTATATCTATATACAAGTCTCATGTTGCAAAGGCTACCAGGCTACTAGGCGACATAATATTCTTAGGTATACAGGTAGCTCACAAAATAACCTTGGGTCTCAAAAGTGAATCAATTCATAAATTTATTAAAAAGTCTGTTTCATTTATTTTCTCTAAAGTTGGGTGGTTAGAAATCCTAGGGGTGACACTGTTTGCAATGTTGGGTTGGGAGCCAAATTCACGCTATTTTCTTACGCTTAAAAAGCGAAATTCTATCTATAGTTCTCAGGGCATGTACGAATCCTGAGGTAGAGAATTTATTTCATCAGTTTACCATCTAGTGGCTACGTATAAAGTCCGTTTGGTTTGGGATAAACTGGAGCATAACTGATACTCCACCCTATATAGCATATACCTGGTCTTAGTCCAGCTGCGGAACCTATGGATCACCCCTCCCCCTTTGTCCCTCCTGTCACCACAATAACCAGGACTCATACTTTAATAATGGATATCCGGTGGTAGTCTGAATGGGTTAAGTATGGCAACCTTACAACGAACACAATGTGATTTTTTTTTATTTGACACAGGGCACTATATTTGTCCTTTTGACCCGACTATAGACAGATGCATGTATGTGTTGGATTGCAACTTTTGTACGGTTTTTCTCTTTATAGTGAGATGTTTGGATTTTGACAGAGCAATGGGGGAGGAATATCACTTGCAGCCACATACAGTAGATCCTCTTGTATTTACATTGCAAATTGGGAAGGGTGGGCCAGATGATATGTATCACGAGTTAGACACTCGAGGCTACTACCAATATTATCATCTGTCATCCGGTTCGGAGCATCTGAGGCCCGTCTCATCTTCACCAAAGCTTCAAACCTGCATCACCTTTATCATCTGTTATCTTGTGTTACTACTTTGCACAATGTTCGAGGAATGTATGTACGTGGGCTCAGGTGTAGGCATGGTGTCATTGCACTGGGTGAGTGAAGCAAACGGCCTACACTGAGAAAATATTGTTACTCACATGAGTCTAGATCCAGACTCAGGCAATGTCTCCTAAGTGAGTATGACTTGAGACTCAGCCTGATCCTTGGATGATACTCAGGCAAAGCCAGAGTATCATCCAAGGATCAGTCTCAGGATCGTCCTGAGTATCACCAAAGGATCAGGCTGAGTCTCAAATCATACTCATTTTGGCGACATTGCCTAGGTCTGGAAATAGACTCATGTGAGTAACAATATTTTCTCTGTGTACCTTATGTTTACAAGCTTACTGTAGATGTGAATAGTAGTATAGGCCTATGGAAGTGCTTTTTGGGTCCAAGTAGTATAGCCATGAACACTGGCCCCTTTAAGAATAGCGGACAATGGGCAGGAATATACTAGGCATGTCCTTCCTATGTAACAGGCGTAGTTCTGTTTGAAGCTGTGGAAACGCCATACCACACACTGCAGTGATTTGTTTGGCGACACAAAGTGCGGTATATAAACCTTTATAACTGAGCACAAATATCCTACGTCGTCACAAATTATTACCCTAATCCCAACTATTTTCCTCCATGTATGACCAGCTGGTGCTGTAATTTGCCTTTTCTTACAGCCATACTAATTGTTGTAAGTTGTGGCGTTATCAGTCTCGTATACATCACCTGGACTTAGGCCGTCACATGTTGGATGATCTTCACGTAGGAGTTTTAGCCTTTAAAAGGACCAAATGCCCTGACAGTGGGCACCACATGGTCACTTTACCTGCAATTAAAGGACATCTCTCAGGAGAAGATGTCATCCGTTGTGTAGAATTCCTCGTTGGCTCTTTCCAATGCATGCCCCTTCCCAATTCGCTCCTGTTTAAAATTTGGTTTGTTTGGAGAATTAAGTATTTGTCTCAATTCTGCCTACTGCACACAAACACAATAATAACTGGGTTTATGTCATGGCAGATACGATTGTTACTATAGATTAGTACTAGAACAGCTGTATTCCATGGTGGGCATGGAATACAATACACTTGTAGTCAATGGGGTCCGCCATCTTGGATTTTGAATGGAGCTGAGCTGTTTTTCTTTATCTAAAAGCAAATTAATCCCATAGGCCATGACATAAATGCAAATGTCCACCCTCATGGAATATTTTTGCATCATATTCACCGAGGTGAGGCTGTCCGTATTCAACGATGCCTTAGAGGTAGAGTTGAATGCGGTCAGGTCTCACCGTGGGTTTAGGGTTCAATATTCCACTCCCCGCTGCGCGAGTCGTGGAATATTGAACCCATAAACCCACCTGTGCTTTCAAATAACATCAATTAAACGCTAGGTATGCTAGGTGTGCCACTATCCCAGGTACCACCTGTGTGTACAGGTGGTAGATAGAGGGGTGTTCGTTACATGGCTTTTCGTGTAGGGCCAAGAATGAGGCCCCAAATTCTCCATAGACCACTGCCATGGGATGTCAATTGTCACAAACAAAGGTATTGACTTCTCAACATGTGGTATTGTGATCGATCTCTCCCCCCCCCCGTTGGATCCACAGAGTATCTTGTCGTAGAATTAACTTAATCCTTAGTACTGGGGCGTAGCTATATACCAGCACTGCAATACTAAAGAATGTCAGGCCTTCTATAGTCTATAGTTCTTTTAGTTACTTTTATCCTTCTTCTTATCTGCAATGTCGTGAATAACTGGGCCTATAATGGGCCCTGTGTTCATGCCTACTTTCCCTATACTACTTGAACCCAAATGGGACTTCCATATACTACCATCACATAGGTTACAACCATCACATAGGTCTACAGTAAACTCACAGACATAAAAACCTCCTTGTCATACAGCGCTTTGTGTGCTTCTACAGGTCAAATCATCATATGAAAATCTTTAAATCATCCTTAGATTTATTTCTGCACCTGGCACGTTATAGTTGATGACAGCGCATGTCGCTGATTGGTCCATCAGGTGGGTTAGGGGTGAGGGCCCGAGGCTTAGATAATCACATTAGGGTCTGCCAAATGAGGCTGCTATCGTGGGAAACATCAACTTTTCTCCTCACCAACGGCCCCTTAGCAATACAATGGAGCCACGTGAAAGTATGCTAGGAGATAATTCTGGCCTTTCATGGCATTCTCATGGGTATAGGTTCCCTATGGTCACATATCAAATGAACAATGCGGTGTGACTGGTCTCATGTCATGTCTGATCATCAGATCACAGACTAGGCCACTTTGTAACGAGGTTTTATTTGCATATCTGCGGGCTGAGAGTTAAGACCAATGTGATAGTACGATGGGATACATATGAATGTATGACAAATGTTTAGGAATTCTTAATGACAGGTGAAGATAAACTATGAGTAACAGATGAGAAGTGAAAATAACATCTACTCCAGTGATGTAGCATGAAGTACTTTCCTTGTTATCATTTTATAATGTTTGATGATCGGTTGACTCAATACCTTCGTAGAATGTATCAATGAATAAGATCCCCGCCACAACATTGTCAACCTCTTATAAATGTTTCTTTTGTCGTACAATTATAATGGACTATCGCTTTTCCAGATTTTTGGTGAATGTTCTTCCTGTCCCTGAGCTGATGCGTACACATACATGTACGTTCATCAGACTATAGGAATGCCATTTCCTTACCCCCCCCCCCACCCCACACACACACTCAGTGAAGGTGTGGTAATTCCTGTACCACTATTGCCTAATCCTTTACTTACTGGATCTGATGCAGCCTGTGAAATATGTCATGTACGCACATTCTTCCTCTCCTTAAGTGCATAGGGTTAATATGGCTGGGAAATGCCCTCCTGGACTGCATTTGTAAGGCTGCACATTTGGCATTACAATTTACATAAGCACTGATAACTTGTAATCTTACCTGTAGTATAAACTAATAAAATCATCATAGGGATCGATGTAGGGTTGTTATCATTGATGAGTATTGACCTCTTAATATAATCAACTATTACATATGTACAATGCTGTAACTACAACGCCATTATAATCATGACACACATTATCTGATCATATGCCTTGGGGAAATCTACATGTACCACCTTACATGCATTAATTAGGCAACTGTTTGATTGGATAATGGGAGGCATACAGAGGCCTGATAGTCAATAAGTAATGACCTTGGCTGTAATCTACGTTCAGGAGATGAGTTTGTTTGGGTCAAATTTGGTTCCATCCCTGCCTTACCCAGTGGGAGCATATAAGGAATGTATACCATTGCAAGCCTGGGAAATTGAAGGGGGGGGGGTGTAGGTATTTTCACAGGAAATATTACAAAGATTGAGTAAGTATTACGTACATACATTGAGACGTGCCCGAATATAATGCTTATTATATTCTCACCGCAACCCTATCCCTCCAATTAATCTGTGGAATAACATGGCATGTTCTCCCCACATGTCCATTTAGTATTGGTGCAGATCCACACAGAAAGTGTCGATAGAGGCAGTGCAGTACTTGAATCAATAGTAGCAATCTAACAACCTACTCCACATTCCAGAGGTGGACAGATGCCCCTACTCCAGGGTACCAACGTGACCCCCACTGGCAGTCCGCCCTGTACTGCTACAAATCACAGACCTCGGCCGTCCACATCAGTATGATTCAGTTGGGGCTATCTGTCCGGGAGTCCAAACATATTTTGTGTTCCCAGACTAGATGTAGACCACACTCTTGAGAGTAGCCAATGTAGTTGTGTTTATATACAGTACTGTAGTGGTTCGTCTCGTTAAGTTAGATTAAATCATAACGAAGAGAGAGAAAAGTTTCCGGGTAGGCAACCGAGCTTTTATTTCATAGCTTGCGTTACATACGATCACAGCCTCAGAGGACTACATGCTGCTAGTGCATTCGGTTACCCTTTCGGGTAACAACCTGGTTGAGCAGTGGGTAAACCACTACTGAGGAACCTAGGGCTAGGACCAGCCTTATATAGGGGAAAAGCCCGCGAAACTCAGACCGGCCACGTGACGTGTGGCGGACGAGTGGTAGGCCCCCTGGTGTAGTGGATACGAACCCAGAGGCAGGTGCTGCCACCTGCCATCCGGATTCCCCCACCACACCCGAAGGACCTAGGTCTGAGTCTCACGGGTGCATGAACGTTAAAGTGTAAAATACCATACCCCTACACTACTATAAGGAATGGGAAAGTCCATTTTGTGTATGTGCGGGTATAACAAGTGCAGTGTAGCAATCCTCCCTTGCCACCTTTCTTATTGGCTTGATGGAGAAAAGCAGGTAGCTTAATAGCATACTTTAGCTGTCTTCGTGTCTTTACCACATTGATCTTCTCTCACAGGGTCAAGTTAATATCTTTAAAACATACGCCAGTTATTTCCTAATGATAGCGTGAGAACACAACCACTAGTGAAAGGTTACCATACTAGACGCCACAAAAATATTGTTTAATCAGCATCCGCGGAAGTGTACACCCACTATAGATGCAGCCATTCAACATTTAGATTGCCAGCATCTAAATTGAAAGTAAATATAATCACGGTCTCTCTCTCCAGGAGAATGTATCCATCACTACTTATTCTGGCTGTCAAAGGGAATGCGTTTAACTAAAGCATCAGCAATATAATACTTCAGTCTTTTCAAATTCCTCTCCTGTCAGCGTTCAGCCTGATAGAGATACAGTATTCTATATTGCAATATTTAGATTTGAAACAAAAGTATGTATGCTGTACTAACTCGTGTTATGAAATATGAGAGTATATATCATAAACCTCATTCTTTGCCATTTCCCTACAGTCAGGTGACAACTTGATGCACTATAACATATCAGAGTATAGAATGTTGGTCTAAGGGCAGAGATAGTTTATCCATCTGCATACATGTGTATTTATCAACTTATTCAGTCATGCAATTCATGCACTGTCATGAGCCATTGTCAATAGGTAGATCTCGACCAGTTTAATACTTCCCCTAATTTATAGCAGGGTTGAAATCAATGTATATACATAATCTTCAGTAAATGGCACTTAAACATAGTACCGAGAATTTCAACCGCCATTTCTCATTATCAGATGTTGAACATAGATGGTATCATTTCCAGTGGCATCTTTGGAAGAGGAGGAAAGTTTTGTCTTTTAACCGACCTAGGCTATCCCAACAGAATCTGGTACATATCTATTACCGCCCTTTCAACCTGCTAAATCAGAATGCCATAGCACTCAATATGCTACCTCCTATTTATTAAGTTCCTTAAATATACACTGTCATACTGCGCCAAGCTATTTACAGGACACCCTACTGTATTTTTAGAAAACAGTAAGAGCTGCTGTTAGTACAAATCTTTTGACTCTTCAGTAGATTGCCCCGTACTTAGTACACGGCAATCTACTGCATATTTACAATCCGGGCTGAGAGTGTATGCTACAAGGTTATTTCACTTCGGTCTAGAGACCATGTGGCTATATGACCTCCTGACATTCATATGTTTGTGCAGGGAGGTGGTAAGTTGGTCTCATACATTTATGATCTACACTCTTAAATAAATGTTGTCAAAATTACGAAGGATTCCTCATCTCAAAGTTGCCAGAGTTCCATTGTTATTTTCACAGAGATGTCGTTATTTCAACAGAAATTCTTTTGTACCACCATGCTGCCACCTGGGGGTTATTGTAAAAACTACACAGGTCCCCTGCTATTTAATTACGGTGGTTTACTGTTAAGTTTAACAGGGATCCTTGGTAGATTCAACAGTTATTTTTTTAAAGTGTAGTTTGTTTTATCTACAATCTCTGTCTGGTCCATTGTAGATGAACTTTACTAGGGGCGGGGGTAGGGAGCATATTATTACCTTGTCTTAGCCTATATACCCCAGCCTAATGCTATGACTATGTGATATTGACAGACAGAATCACTGAATAAATATAGCCGATAAAAACAAAAATAAATACAATGTTATTACCATAAAGCAGAATCTCTAAAGAAAGACCAACAATCTAATTGGAATCTACTTGCCTGCTTAGTGTGTTAATACATTTCCCAGCGGCACTCTTCCTACTCCTGTGATCATCGCTGATTTAATACAAGGGCAGTTTACCATTTTGCTTCGGGGAGGAACTTTTGCAGATGTTTGGCATTAAGCATCGGCCAATATCAAACTGTTGCTGAATCACTTATCAAAACGAATAGTCTTGCCTCATAATGCCACAGGGCGCCAACCCACCTGAGAAGTGCTCCGGTACTACTACTTAAAATCAGTACTTGCTTGACCTCTTGGATTAATGTTGAAGTAATTAGGTACGTCCATTATCTTATCTCAAGTGATTTAACACTGAGTACATTCTAAAAAAGGTGCAAACTCTGCTTACATCTTTTTGTCAATATAACCATGGTCCTTACTTTACTACCTACGTATATAGATTAAACCTTTGAATTCCCATGGCTTCATCACACCATACAGATTGGCAGATTTTATAATAGCGTTTGTAATACCCATTGTCCACTAATTCTCTATCGCCAGATTTTATATTCAATTGTGCGACAGAGGCCAAGTGGACTATCAGTTGACTAAGGGTCTAGTCAACAATAGGACGTGTACCTTCCCACAGTTATAAGTATAGCTGACCAAAAACAAAATGTATCTATCTCTGTGGTGCAAGGTGGGAGGGCTCACATGTTACATCTTGAACACACAACATTTGCTCCTGTGGGGTTGCTGTGTCAATGCCAACATGTCTGTATCTCAGACAACCCTGGACTATGGGTCCCTCTCTTTGTACAGTTTATCTTGAAATTGGCCATATATACTACATGGGAGGTTGTGCATACCCTTCCAATTCATTACACAACCACATGTACCTACGGGAAATTCACAGGAAGCCTCTTATATTACTATTGAATACATAAATTAAATGGATGTTTGATTGGGTAATGAGTGATATAACACTAAGGGTGGTATAATCAATTATTCATGTCCTTAGATACTTCGGACTTGTATATATCTATGTACCGAGTGAATTTAGGTATGAGCGTATATTGTGGACGAACATAAAATGGAGAATATGGAATATCTCAACAATTGCTAAATCCTCTCTCCGGTACATCACTAAAAATTTGAGAGAGGGCATGCATTGATACATCATGGCTCGATATATCAAAACAGTAATATATGTACGCTCGATTTGCAATGGCATTCAGCTTGCTGCAGCAAAATCATAATGGGAGCTTGGTGTAGGAATGTAAGCCATGAGAACCCCTGACATGTGGAGTGACAGTCCAGCTGCAGCAGGGGGTGCCGTCTGTACAGGAGGCCAATTGCTGATGTGTGTTAGAGAGCTGTACTTCCTGCAGTCTAACTTTCTAAGTATGTTGTATATCAAACCTCGGAGAATTATTTAGTGAGAAATGGGCATACTACTGTAGTAGGGTGTTTCCAAAAAAACCCCAAAAAAACTTCCCAAGTTGTTCCCCTAATTCCCCTCCATAAGGTGTAACCAAATGCATACCTTCTGTTGAGGGGTTTATCCAAGAGAATGTATTTAGACTTCAATTGAGATTATTCCCAACCATTTCACCATTATCGTGATACCCCTCTACTGCTAGTGCTGTAATGCACTCAGTGACCCCGAGAGATCTATGCTGGGGTAGTCCCCTCAGAACCACCCCATGGATCACGAACATGCGTCTTGAAGGGGTCGGGTCACTACCCACTGTCCGGTAGGTGGGGCGACTGTGAGCCTGGGAAGGGAGGTGGGGTGGGAAGGGGATGATATGAAGCAGCCTTGCTATGTCTGACTTACAACTAGTTGGCAAGAGCTATTTATGCCAAGGGCTTCTTAACACATCACATAATATATGGTATCATATAAACCACAGAGTTACATTTCATATGAAGTTTTTTATACCATTACGATTAAGGTTAGATTTTGGGGCTAGATGCCCGGATTTTGATGGCATCTTAATCTTAAACGAAGGTAATATTCACTAACTTAAGTTCTTCACTCTACAGACATTGTGTTTGGACACAGACCAACATGTGTTTCTCATCATGTATTTGGATTACTTCCATTATTTGATTATTTGATTTGATTATTGCACCCTGTGTTGACATCTGCAGCAGTTGCTGAGAAAGGAAGTATATCAGATGGCGGCCGTGATGGTGAAAAGGATGAGATAGGTGTGATTCATATGTCATCCAAGAAGAATGTAAGAGCTACAGGCTCTCATTGCTGGGTAGTTAGGTCAATCTGTATTACATCCACCAGAGGGCATACACCGGCCTTACTCTGTATTTCTGAGCAGCAGCAAGACCCAAACTACATGCGTAATAAAGGTAAAAACAGATCGAAATTAGGACATGGCAGTTGGCTCCCAAAGCTGAACCATATCAAATTTAATGTGTCTGTAAACGCTGGCCAAAAGGAGGGGGTGGACCTGATAAGTTGGGATATGGGTGAGAGCTAGGACCCCCTGCTGTGATCGGATTTGAGTCTACAACTTGTAGAATCCGTAGGATCGGGTGATGAGGGAGAGGATTTATTTGACGGGGCTATGCCAGTTTGGTAACATCCTCAGCCACTTATCGCTATAGGCCCTACACATTTTGAACAAATGTATGGTAAATTTCAGATTTAATCTCTGCTTTTATTTAAGTTTGTGCGCTTATCTGATTTATTTTTCTTTTTCGTCGGCGTTGGCAGGAGAAATATATAAGGATTGGTCATATCATATAGGGATGCTTTTTAAGCATTGCTCCCATCTGCCATAGGCGGAAGCAGGATGGTGGGCATGGATATCATGTCCCTGAGGATGAAAGTCGTGTGCATTAACACCCCGTAGGCTTGGACGTACTTGGTAGGGATGCCATGAGTGGTACCCTGATCCTCGCTGAAAGCTGATATAAATAGCCATACACACTACAGACATAGATGGGGTTAGGCCCATCCCTAAAGCCTTGAGCGTAAAGCCACTTTATGCTGGTGCTAGTTTTCTATTTGCATTTTACATCTTGGGGATATTGTGGCATTTTGTGCCACTCCACACTGTTAGCCCCAATTGTAAATGGGAAATAAAGACCACTGTAGTGGGTATAATAGACCCACTGTTGGGTCATTGGCTTTGTACTGACAGTAATAACTGTTTTCCAAAAATAGAAGCTATCTACTGTAAAAAGCTTGCCTCAGTCTGACAGTACAGTGCTTCATAGTGTAATGCATGCCATGTGGCACATGTTTAAAGAAGAGGAATTCATCCATCGCTGTTAAAATAACCAGTGGCTTGTATCATATTTTAAATGTTCAAACACAGATTACCACACATTTACTGGGTACGGTTATATCATATTTCCACATTATGCACCCTCACAATATAACAGAAGAGGCAACCTTGATGGGACTGATCTCTAAACACCAATATGGTTTTGTGAAGAGTAAAGGGACAAATGATGCGGTGCTGGAGCAAACTTTATGATAACAAGGACATGTCCGAGGTCACGTGTGCGGTCTTTGTGAACTTTTCCAAGGCCTTTGACTCTATACATCATGTCATGCTAATTAAAAAAATATATGACATAGATATCTCAGAGCACACACTAATTTGGCTAGCAAGTTATTTACAAAAGAGATCCCAGTGTACCCTGCTGAATGGGCACAAAACTGCAAGCCGAGAAGTCCTTTTCGGGGTCCCACAGGGCTATTTATCCTGTACATTAACGGGGTAGTCTAAACCATATTAATAGCTTAGCAAAATGGTGCACGAGCCATGGTCTTTCTGTTAATGCCAGGAAAACCCAGGCTGTGTGGTATGGCAGCACAAAGGAGATCCTCAGAGGGGAAGGCTTCCCTATATGCATTGGCGGTGTCCCACTTGAAACTCCATTAGAATCAAAGTATATAAGCTTGGCAAGATTAGAAAGTGCATGAGTAATGAAACAGCACTCATAGTGTACACACAAAACATCTTGCCGTACATGGACTATTGTAGTTTCATTTTTGAAGGCTCAAAAAAGGCAAGAGTCAAAAGGTTACAGACCCGGCAAAACTGTGCACTATGCACATGCACGAAAAATTTTGTTAAAAGTCAATTGAGAAATTAGCAGACCCGCGACTACAACTCGCTCTGGTAATGTACAAAAAGTCCCAATCTATGAACCTAAAGCCCACACAAACACCTAGAACCACAGGTGACCTGAAGATAAGATTACCCACCCGAAGGCTAAGGCAACAGAAAAACAGAAATCGGAATCATGCTATGGAACAGGATGAAACCGGAGGTACAAAAGGACAAAAGCACAGCGGCACACTAGGGCACCAGTGTTTATAAATATGAAACATCTGTACAGAAAAGCGTGGAAACTATTCTGTACACAGAACACTAGTACCTATTTTATAAGTTTTGATCTAAGTTTTCCAATCCCTTCGAGTGTAGCCAGGATATGGTCACCTCGGGATGTGGGTTTATAACCTAGTCTTTTCAGCAAGAATTCAAATTATACATATCTACCACGTCCATGGTTTGATCCTAGAAATGCCTACATGTAGAGCAGAGCAATCAAATGAAAATCATGTAGATGACCTGATTTGTATGAAAAAAAAATACAGTGGGTCACTTCTATCATGTGATGGTCCTATCAGACACGGAGGGTGGTCTAGGTTTGGGTAATTTCCTGTAGCAGATATCTGAATTCAGATTTGGTCTGAAGGATAGGGGGTGGACTAGATCCATAGGCATCTTGGCACAGGATACATTACAGGGATAGAGGTTGCCTGGTTGCTGTCTCTATACAATTGCAAAACTGGCATAAATTGTGATGAGGTCTAGCTGTATAGACATACACTGTCTGATTATTTGAGATAAAACAGGATTGTCTAGTGATGGGGTCAAAAGTGAAATGGGATCTTGTTTTCTTTGTCTGTTTAAATAGTACTGTTGTGCACATGTATGTGGCCTAATTCTGCCAGGGGTAGACACTGACTATGCTTATGCTATTAACTATGTAGACCGAATTTGGGTCAGGGCCTTCCCCTGGGAGCAGATGGAGAAACTGCCTACGGGTATGTTCACAGTGGGGACACCTATGAGCGTAATTCGAATTATGTATGTAGATCCTGTCGATAGGTGAAATTGGTGCATATATGTTTCATTGAATTGCATAAGAACCGTAGGGAGCTAAAGCCTGTAATTTGGACAAGCTATGAGATTGACATTAGACAGGATATGTATTCACCTATATTTGTCTTACATATACCAGTTAATAGATGAACCAGCTTTGTTAAAATGGAGAGTACACATGTAATTCAGTTGATGGTATGAGTGTAATTCTGTTATTGAAATTATCAACTACGTCCGTAATTCTATGAAAATGTATGAGCGTAATTCAGTAAAATCTCACACAAAGAAACCTGTCATTCTTGAATGATATTGTTATGATCCCCCCTCCCCCAGATCTACCACAGTTCGTGGGTTACAATTCCCGGGATGAAATGGGTGAATGGGAGCTGTGCAAATAAAGGGATGAAAATAATGGTCGCATGATGAAATGGAGAAAGATGACACCAACACCATCACTAAATGTACTACAAATGATGAAATAACTGACATCTTTCACAGGGTTTTAAGTGAGGTGAAGGATATTGGTTGACAAGAAGACTTCATTTTCACTCTCACAGGACTAGCAAATGGTGATCTAGACCCAAAAACATATTGCTATATCTGCTGTTGAACCACCAATAATGCCTGTTACAACAAAACCACCATGGACTTTTGGTCTATTTTTAAAGAGCAATTCAGGGGTAAAGCCACCTGCTTCTTCCGAGGTCATATGGCTAACAGTTTCAACTCAAGCAATGATCGTGAACAGATTAGGAACTTTAGGTGGGTATTATAAGGTGAAGGCTATGGCAATGGTTCAGAAAGAGATACATGCAAATAAGTAATGGCTAGGGGGTTTGTGGGCATACCGCTCCAACCACAGGTCACTACAGTTAACTATTTGAAAACTGCTGATGTGCGAGTGCGTTATTCCCATTGCTCAGCATCATGATCCAATGAAGTGCTGAATTCTAATGAATGATTTTAATCGACAAAATTAAAAATCAACCACAGCTTCTTGAGATATTGTCTTTCTGACTGTTTGGGATTTATGCTCATACTATATCTGTATGTGAGAATTATGCACATACATGATCACATGTGTCTGTTTTCCTTCCCTGAGGATGGATGGCTTGGATTTATAGTGGCAGGGGATTTACTATGAATAGTGAGCACCATTCTCACACCTTTGAAAGAGGAATATGCTATTTGAAAGCTAAAACATTGGAGTTGAACTGGTACAATTGTCCAGAATTATGCACATACCTGTCATGAATTATGCACATAGCATGGCTTGAGTGCAAACTGAATTACGCTCATACTTCAGAAACTTCTCTGCCTTCTCAGATAAAATCTTTAGCATTTGGCACCTTAAATAATGGACTCATTGATAGGTCTAACCTTAATGCATATGTGGATGTAATGGCAACTCATATAATGTCTTCTAAGTATGTAAACTCAGACCCCTTCCCTTAGTATAGCAATTCAGATCTACGTATGTAATTCGAATTATGCTCATAGGTGTCCCCACTGTGATGTTGGTAATTGGACATGAGCTGTTTTCATGGTTTAAGTGGTACTGTAGAACATGGAAGGGTGCTAACATATGGTACCCCCACCTTGCTACGGCCTACTATGTGAAGATCTATGTGGAGTATCATCTGAAATTAAACAGGGTTTTTGTCAAATAGACTTGGGAGACACCTATGGCCATATAACTAGGGGGCAAGGGATTAACGGTAGTAGTATATATAAATGAAGACATGCACCAGACATCACCTTTAAAAGAAACTGCATTACAATAATATCCATAGGCTAGAGGGCAATACCTAGTGCCCTTTTGTGTATATATGCTTTACTAATTTCAAATCTAGTACAAGTAGCTATCTATAATACATCAATTATTGTCATATTTTACCCGGTGTATAAACGACGTTATTCGATAAAAGCCTTTTTGTACACCCCAAAGAAAGAATGAAAAAAGCTCAATCAATAAAGATATCATAAAAGCAGAGATAGGTGGTTTGCGAATAATGTTTTAGACATGTGCTATGCAAAGAAGTACTATTCAAATGAAATAAGGATGCTGCCATCAAATCATTTATTACGGAAATGATAAATATGACTGTGATTACAATAATAGGAGTAAGTGACAAAATCAACAGTGACAAAAAAAAAAGGTACATTGCCTTATCCTTTTAAAGGTTGAACAATGTGCTTCAGGTGTAACACATTTGCTGTAGTGAGCAGCATCAATGCAGTGCTAGTGAGTCTCATCGTCACCAGTATACGACATCAGTGCAATTTAGACCCTCAGGGGGTGAATCTACCTACAGCAGTAGCGGGGCATCTGAGAAAGTGTAGAGGAAGAGCTGTGTAAATCGATTTTTGTGATCTTCACAGGAATCTAGGCTACAGGTCCAAACTGGAAAGATTTAGAGAATGCATCCCCCACATTAACACGGCTCCGCCGGCATTGACCTGGTAGAGGTCGGCATGAAGCTTTCAAGAGCTGCAGACTTGTATAATTAAGAAAAAGAGTATAATGTAAGAAAGCATCATACGGCCCTTGAAAGGGTTAGCCCACACCTCTCCAGACAGTCTATTTGATATGCGAGTAGCACACGCGGTAGTGTGGTTACTATGCATGCACCTGGGAGATGCAAGTCGGATTAAAAGTCGTTCGATCTGAATATACCATATAACTTAGCATCAACCAGCTTACAGACCATTCAAAAGCGTATAAAACAGGAGATGGTAAAGACTACAGACGAAGGGGTGGACAGGAGAGTGGAAGGGAAATGGGGAAGACGCCTAAACCGTCCTTCAGGAGTGTTATAATATTGATCTTGACAAGGCAGACTATATGACATGAAAATGGTCAGAGAAGCAAGGGCTCCATCGTGTAGCAGTGCGTGCAATGAAGGAATGATGGCCCAAAGAGATACAGTTGATAGACAAAATATTTAGGGACTCGATCTAGGGCAGGCATACAGGGTTAGACTATAGTGAACGATAGGGTAGGAACGCCTCCATCCTGCCCTCAGTGTTGTTCTTATCCAAACTCCAATCAAACAACTCAAGCTACATGGCTCTTGGTCACCTTTCGGGAATCTAAAAGTAAACTGGATGCAATCTCGCTGTGAGATGCATATATACTAGGGATACGTCTCTTGTGTTTAGGCTTTATGGGCCCCTATTTAGTGGGGAATATCTGCCCATCTATTATTACTACTGCAACCAGCGGGCTGAAATTAGATGCCTTCAATTCTGACTGATTAATACAATCACAAAAATCAAAATATTCTCCAACTATTCACATCCGTCAGACAATATGCATAATTTCGAGAGAGCCCGGTGGTGCGCGCAAATGAATTGAAAAATCTAAAATGCTTCAATGATCTTATACTTTACTCAAAGCAGCACACAGTTAGACTGACGTTCAGAATCTGAGGATGCAATAAAGGACAGTAAAGTATTCACAGTATTAGACATAATAAAACATTGACAGGCTTCAGAGAGGTCTGCAAACACTGGATTTAGTCATTAAACATTCAGTTTGCCTATATCTAAATTGAGAGCCAACACAATCAAAGATGTTGCCAGAACAAAGTGTGTGTCGGTCTGGTTCTCTGATAAGACTGTGGCTTTCATCTAAGTGCTATAACTTGCTGTAAAATGCTATGAAATTAAAACAAGCTCTCTCTCTTTCTATCTTTGTCTGCCCACTTGGATGTCCTAGAGTTATTGGCGTATAAATTCTGGATTTGGTTGTAATGTATAAAGGTCCAAAATTTCATTTGCTTTAATGTTTCAATAAAAAGAGCTTAGCTTTAACATTTCATTGTCAGATCAAGGGGAATATTGAGCGTAGAATGTTTTGAATGGCACACCTTACATCAATTATTTTCACGGAAATTCTTTGTGCCACTGTGTTTAACTGTACTGGTATCTGGGGCTTCATTGTAGAAACTATACTGATTTACTGTAATATGATTACGATCGTTTACTGTTCAGTTTAATGAGGATGCCTAGTTAATTCAACAGTTATTTCGTAGAATGAAGGCTTCAAACATACTGGTTTATATAGCCAATAATTAACGTTGCAATAACAATTTGACCCAGAGCTAGCCCTATTAAATTTTGCCGTTACTATTCTGATGAATCATCAGTGAATCTGAAACTGCTGTACATGTTGGTGCAGTACCAGGAATAATATCTAAATCTGCTCAGATTGATTCCAGGAATGTGGGTCACACTCAGGGTTCCCCAACGAATAGAGACTTAAGTATAAGCACATAAGCAATCACCCACCCACCATCCTTCCCATCCTCCCATGACACCACTCTCCTGCCAGCCTCGTAATGTACTTAGGGACCCCCGAGGGACCTCAAGGCTATAGGATCTCCTGGTCCAGCCCATACATTGCGGATATGCGCCTGGAAGGGGAGAGTGGCCAGTAGGCGGGGTGACTGTCAGGGTGTTGAGGTGACTGGGTTATTTTGGGCAAGTTATCATTAGACTGCATGCCTACACTGTAAAAGAATGTCTAAATAACGATGCCAGAGATCTGTCACTATTTTCACAGATATTCCTTGTACATAATATTATATGCATATTGCCACCTGGGGCTTCTTGCAAAAACGTCACTGTTTCACTGCTATAAGTATGACAGTTCACTGTTCAGGTTTACAAGGATCCCTGGTAGACTTAACAGATATTTTTCCAGTGTAGCTACATCGGATTTATAATATGTTGGCAAAACCTGCAATGATTGTGACATTATGTATGTTATTTTTGACATAATTGACTATTCTCTTAGTTCAGACTTGTATCTGGAGCAATTGCAATCAGGGATATGTACAAAGATACACGAATGATTTACAATTTCTAAACATAGATGGGAAGCTGAGGAGGGAAGCATTATGGCATTATTTGTCTGTGGTGTTTTTCTTGTTCAAAAATTACTATCATAAAACAGTTTATGCATGCACCGGACTAGCTGGCTGATACTGTAATGCCAATCGCTGCTGTGCTCATAAGTAAAATCATAGAGACCTGTTGATTTGAGTGGCTGTAATCCTGATTTGCTAGGGCGGAACCAACTGTATCAGGTACAAGGTAGTGTGTATTATAGTGCCCCTTTTACTTGGGTAGCAGTGATCCCTTTTACCTGGGTAGCATTATGGCTTGGATAAGTGTGATTAATATAGCATTAAGAAGGTGGGACGTTCTCCATCATAATTCCCGTGCATTAGTGGAGGGGGGGGTGGTTATGGCCCGGTGTACCTTCTCCCCCACCCCATAAAAAGACATTGAAGATATTCTGCTATGAATATTGTTGGAATGAGAACACAACAGTGTTCAGTTACAAGAGAGGGTCAGGAGGCTGTTGCACATAAGCTAAGGAGAGCAACAAGGTGGTACCCTCTGACTTTAAAAGGTCACGCTCTGCTTGATCATTCAACTTGTACTCACCACATTAAAGGGCAAATGCACAATACACAGTCTCATAGAATTCCCATGTTTGGCCATTGCCAGCAGTCCCTAGTACAAACAGCACCTTCTAATGCACATGGAGGAATGTCTTCATGGGGTGATTCCTCCAACTTACCCCGGCTGCAGGCACACTTGTATAGCCTTACAGGGCCCTTGAGGCTGCTGTACATATAAGAGAGCACTAAGTAGGTACCCTCCTCCACTAAAAAGGTTAGACTGAAAAGCCGCCTGCCTTGTCTAAAAATAGTGGGTATTACACAATCATGTTCCTTACTCTGTGACTCATTTTATAGTGCGCTTGTTTTGAGTAGCTACCACTTTATTGAAAGATACTTGAAAAAAGTAAGGGCTAAAAATAAAGTGAACTCTGCAGGTGTGGCAAAACTACCTTTTCCCCTATGTGCAACACCCTCCAGGCATAGTATTCCACATGGATCGAGGCAAGGTCAGGGCTGGATTGGTCAGTCACGATATGGGCGATAGCTTGCGTTGGCAAGCCTGATTGAGTTGTGTGAAGAGAGAAAGCTTGGATTGCCTTTTAGGGATCGATCTAGCGTTGGTATCACTGGATGCATCAGAGTGTCGTTCTATTAGGGTGGTGATGCTATGTAGAGTAGTGATGTGCCATCTGTGAATAGCTGCTGACAGAAATGGTGGTTAACATATCAAACACATCATGATGTTGTTGCAATGGAGTGCAATGTAATACCGTATTTGGGTGACATTACTCATAGCTTACTGCACTACGTTTTGTCTTGGACTCAGCAGACTTTTGATCCATGTATAGGCTTATGTAAGGGTATATACTGTCTGGTACTTGACGAATTGGAAGTGGTAGGCGTAGCATAAAAAAAGAGACCAGAATAATATTATATTACAGAGAGGACCCGTGGGCATGATACATTTTTTTATAGTGCGCACCCCATAGGAGGTCAGTGCCATCGCATGATGAGGTGAGGTACACGTGATACCCCTTCGGGCATTGAGGAAAGACCAGAAAGGGTTCAGGAATCCTACGGCTGAAATCTGAATATGCCCCATGCCTAGGACGAGTAGGGTGGTGAACATCCATAGGAGAGGGCAGCCCTGCAGGCATCGGCGTGACATTACATAGAATCCGGATGGTATTTATATACAGTATTACCTCGCAGGTCATATCATTCTGAGTTTAGTGGGGATATTTTAGTGTCTGGCAGGCATGCACTATTGGGTAAAAGAGCAGTCTCGTCCGGTCGGGATTCAGGGAACTCCCTCTCTCGTGTTTGGGGATTGTAGGTCCCCATATTCTGGGGAATATTACTACGCAGTGTACCTGCCTACATATAACCACTACAGCAACCAGCGCCCAGAACTACTTTTACCCAGAAACGCTGGTCGCCAGAGACGACTCACGCTAGTGGTCGAGCTGGGGCCAGATTGGTAAAAGAGCTCTCTATGTACATGCAAATAGCAACAATAGGGAATATAGCAGCTATTCACGGTGGAAACAAACACCAACATCCTTTTGCGCATTGCAATTGCTTTTGTAACCGTTAAGATCTGCCACAGAATAGGGTTATATTTACAATATTATTTCCTTTACCTCTGGCACAGGTAGATGTCGTACCCCAGTTCTGGAGACTGGTAGAGAAGGCAACACGATACAGTGGCCATGAAATGACAATGTTAGTTGACACTAGGAAGCCATAGACTGTCAGACACATTGCCTGATTGTCTTGTCTGGAGCTGATGATGGGTTAACTGTCTGGGCACCATCCTGTGGCTAATGGAGGGGGCTAGTGGGACAATAAACCAGGGACTTGGCGGCATGATATACAGCCTCTAATGTGTATATCATCTGTTTAAGCAGAGCATTTAAACATGGTTATCTATATATTATATTTATGCAACAACTGCCAGCTTTACGGTTTGAAAAGGTGAACAATTGGAGATGTGCAAGAAAAGAGGGTCATGGAGGGAGGGAGGTTCAGGTAGATAAAAAACAAAAACAAATAGAGATAGGTAGAAAGACAGGAAAAGAGAACAATATCAAGAAAGAAGAGATAAAGACTTAGTATTCATTGTGGTTGCCACCGGCATGATAGATGCTTGATATGAGAGATGTGATATTTTCTGATTTCTGATAAAACAAGCAACTTCCATACAGAGACAAAGAGAGTGCTATGAATTTTGACACTTGGAGATCCATAGGTTATCAGATGCATTGCCTGATGACCTTCTCTGGAGCTAAGTGTGTACCAACAGTCGTATCTTCCCCTCCCCGATATTGGACCTACCCAAAGGAGGGTGGGTAGATCTAGTATGAATATGAGTTAAGTACTGTTGACCTCATCTAGAACTGTGTGCATTGGTGGAGAATATGCATCACTCTTTATGGATAATATTAGTCTTCTGTCCAATCTCAGATGTGTAGCAGGTGTGGAAGGCAGTGCATATTCGCTAAATTATACATATTACATAATCCATATCAATTGAAAGAATGAAGTACATCGATATCATTAGGCAGAATTCATTATTACATGCTATCTGTTTGCTCTATAGTTTACTAGAGACGTTGTGTAGTTAATGCCTGAAGTTGGGTACACAAAACATTACATAGGTGAGATATACCTTTAAACCACTCAGAAAATTGTCGAACAAGTCCAGAAGGTCTTCTGTTTCCAAGGTACACTATATGAACATTGAGGAGACGCGTAGGGGAAGAGAAAGGTGTGGAATACGTGGGAAAGGGAGAGTGAGTGAGAGGGAGGGAGAGAGAGAGAGAGAAAGAGAGAGAGTAACAAAGATTTTATACTGATAATGAAAACTCTGAACAGGAAATTCATAAAGTGGAGTTTTATTACACTAACACAAGTAAATATGGTATATGAAAAACATGTAACTAAACTAATGAGATACCGGTTTGTATCTAAGAGTTGAATATGTAAATGAGGTAAGGCACTAACTTGTACCGTATGTTACCAACAATGGATAAATCTTCATAGTATAAAGTTTGAGTATATAATATATAGTAAGGTCTCATACCAGAAGTGGATGACCAGGTGCCATGGTGTGAGGCAGCCTGTTTGTCATATCCACTAACTAGAGCCAATGGTAATACTGGTATCAAGCAGTAACATGTCTCTCCTGAGTAAGGTACGTGGGCCAGACCACAGTGGGCGTGATGAGATTAGAAACTCTAGGGAAGGCAAAGAAGCCCATTGTAAGGGCTGCTTTGTAGTGAAATGTATTTGGTATAGTGTCCAGTAGTGTGCAGACTGCAACTAAATGCTGGGGTAGTAATGGTGGAGCTGGTACCGTCTCATGTGGTGAGAGTCTGACTGCTCCCTTAGCTACCCCCACAGATTCATATGATAATAATGAAGAGGGGTCGCCTCCATGTGATAGCACCCAAAATTTGGCCCCAGATATATAGTTCCTACGTGAGGAAGGCACTGACAGTGAGTTGGCCAGATATTGTTGATGTAGGGCAGCATCCTAAGATGATGGATGTAATATGTCTGTGTTGTAAGACACAGCAAAGGTTAGGTAATAGGTAGCTTGTCTAAGTCTGTTTACTGCTGTGGCCTCTGAAACCAAGGCCTGTAATGAAGCTATAGCCTGATCTCCCAGAGTAAGGCCTGAAATATATAGAATCAAATTATATCAAACATAGGGTGTGGTAGGGCGGGTTTGAGTTTAGTGATATTCCTTGTTGCGATTTCAGCTAGCGCATAGGTTCTTTTAGCTAGGTCATGTTGGAGGGACAATGTATCTGCCAGAGGTATGAGTTCACCTTTCTTGTGTCCAATATCTAGTGTGTTTATTTGTAGTAGCCTCAAGCCACAGCTGTCTTGAACAGGGAGAGAGCCCTTTGTCTTGAGTTCTACCTACGACTAGGGCCTGTTGGGATCCTAGGTTGTCTGTATATATTATGAGCCTAAAGCCGTGCTTATCTTTGGGTACCAGTGTATGATAAGCTATAAGCAGATTTACAGCTTCAGGTCTATGGATCGGCTTGTAGGCTTCTATGTGTGCTTCGTCATATTGTAGTGTGTAGTAGTGTTGGTCTAAGATGCCACCCCCGCCCACCAGTATAGAGTCACATTCTAACAAGTAGGTTTCAGTGGGTGGTAGTGGGAGATGTTAGCTAGAGTGGTATACTTAACAGACCATGATATGTCAGATTTGCATGGGTTGTTCAGGAATACCATGCTGGTATCTGAGCATTCCTTAGGGTCTTCAGTACCCTACACATGAACTTCCTAGAGTTAGGAATGCATTATGAAATGTGAGATAATTTGCCTACTAATGACTGAAGTTGTTTCTTAGTGGCAAATTTAGCCCTCTCCCAGAGTTTGCAGAGTCTGAGCTGCCCCACAGAAGTTGTCTAGGTAGTTCAAGGACCAATTCCCTTGTTTAGCAAAGAGGTAAACTATAGCTGGGGTAGTGCATTGACAGGCTAAGCTGGAAAGCCTGGCCCCAAAGGAAGGGCAAGTGTCTATATAGTAGAGGCCTCTATGTTTCATGGTGAGTAGTCGTAAGTCATTGACCTTGATTTTCAACTGCCTATAAGCACGAGCCATGTCTGCCTTGTACATTTAGGAGCCTTGTCCAAGGGAACAGACTTTAGTGACAAGGTCGGCGATGGATGGCAAGGTGTAAGATCGATGCTGTCCGTCGATACAGTTTTTAGTGACACCACTGTTCATGCAGGAGGTCTCTTTCTTTTTTTGAGTGAGTAGAGGTGCTGCATTACACCAGGGTGTAAAAGGAGCCGATGTGAAAGGTCCAAGTAGTCCACCTAGTTCTAGTTCATTTTTTATGAATTCGTCTATGTGAGTAGGGGATCTAAGAGCTGAGCTATGGTTTGTTTCAGTGGAGACAGGGGGGATGTCTGTGGTGTAGCCCACTGGCCAACTATATCGTAGGTATTCACATAGTTTGTAGTCATGGTAACCTTGTAATTTGCTTTCCCAGACGTTCAGATTTAGGCCCAATGGTAATGTGAGTCTAGGACCTAATCTGTTGGGCAAGCAGGTCTCTCTCATATTATCATATAAATTGGCATACTGAGGGAAACTATCCCAAAGGTCAGTAACCCTTACCGGCCAAAACAAGGATTTGATAGGAGCGAATAGCTCTGGGGACAGACCTGCGGGGAGTGAGCTGTAAAACAAGTCCGCCTCAGAAGGGTTATGAGTTTCATATGAATCAGTAAGTGAGCTTGCGGTGTATGCCTGGCTATCACTAGAGTCAGATGAAGTAGTATGTATAGTAGTGCAAGCTGGACTAGTGGTACTAGCAACCTGATCGACCTGATCCTATTGCTCTATTATATGAGTAGTACATGGAGAGTGGTCTGAAGTTTAATGTTGATATCTGACATAGGCCTAAATATGGGAGCATTAGGCCTAAGCTTGGATGAGGTAGTTTTATCACAATTATCAGCAGGGATAGAGGTGGATAAGTCTGTGTCCAAGCTCATGTCAGCAGTATCATAGGGAGAGCCAGGGTAATCCGGCTCAGGCCTGGAAGGAGGGCTCTTTATCTGCTGGTTGTTTACAGCGGCAGGCTGTGAAGCCATGGAAGTGAAGCTTCTGAATATTGTGCCTGCACCAAGTGCAGTGGTGGCCGTACTGTATACCACCTTCTGTATGGCCATCAGGCTTAGTGCAGCCAGACTTCGTGTTGTAAGCCTGACAGGGGACATCAGTGTGACCAGCTGAGCTGTAAGAGACTTATAGGGTGGTTGTGAAGTAGCAGCGGTCTGTATAGGCTGTTTATCAGGCTTAGTCTGATTCTGAGAAGCAGCCTGATTTTTAGACTCTGTTTTAGACTTAGTCTTATTCTTCTTGAGTGAGGCTTCAGCTATGTCGGCGGTAGGATAGAGTTTACCCGCTCTAACCTTGGTGACCTCTGACCTCAATGAACTGATAGATGCACTGTCCTGCCAAGTCAATAATTCATCAGCAATGGATGACAGGACTTCTTCTGACCAATCACATATCTGCTCACACTGATAATCTTTACCCGCCGTTATTATGTCCATGATATGCTCAGTGATACGGGTTTTTCTTGGGGCAGGGTACGGCGATCTTTCATAAGCCATGACAGACCAAACAGGTATTCTAGAGGATCTAGGACATTTAGACCTGTTTAAATATGTGTAGGGCCACGGAAAACAAAGTCGTGGGCATGAGTGGGCTTACCCTTGATGGATGACAGCTGATGTGATGTAGAGATGAGGATATTTGCTACCTTCTCAGTGACAGAAGCAGGAACTTTGTCTTGGTAGCTTAGTGGTAGAGGATAGGATCTATCACCTGCAAAGGTAGCGGCCTGTATGGCTGCTGCAAACTCGTTGATGACCGGTCCCGCATCAGGCTGTGATGTCACTGCAGCCGGGATGGCTGGACAGAGAGAGCTGGACTACAGGTACTGTCTCTGTTGAGGTGATGTCCACAACCGGGATCTGACTGACCTGTGGCTGTACTTGTGTAGTTGTAGGCTGTTTAGCAGCAGGTTTAAGGCTGTTTATAGCAGTGAGGATTGCATTATTTTGAGACCGGATGGCCAGGACATTGTCCTCGAGGCTTGTAACATGGTCACCTAAATTGGCCATAGGAGTAGTCTTTTTAGCCTTACCGCCTGCTTTCATTTTAGGTGGAGCAGCAGTAGCTGGTGTAGTATTAGTACGCTTCATCCTCGACCGGATGGTCACTTTAAATGGTGATAGTGACAGATTTAATATGTAAAGGTGTATTGTTATGAATGCCGGGTGAGAAAAGGTAAAGTGTGTCACCCGTTGCAACTGGAAGTTGAGAGTTGCTAAGTGAGTAGCAGAAGGTGAAGCCACCAGGCTGAGTCCTTGAGAGTCTGATGAGTACTAAATACCACCACTAGGTGGAGTAAGAATTTGCCTATCAGTCTCATTTCCCATAATTTATCAATTACTGATAATGAGAGATATACGGACAGCAAGAGGATGAAACAGCCACACAGATGAGTGATATGTGAGGCACAACGATGAAGAGAGGACATGAATGGAGGGAATCATGCCACATGTACTGAACCAAATCCCTCACCATTCTTCACAGAGAAACATAGAACTATGGTATCTCATAAGGCTTCAGAGAGACTAAAAGAGACTACCCATAGATCTCCAGACCTACCCAGACCCTTCCCACAACGCTGCCCTTATCCCAACTTCAATCAACCCTCAACAAGCCTCTTCAAACACAGGTTCTCCAAACAGAACTGAGGTGGGAGAGCTGGCCCTGGATACAAGGCTCTCAGTATCACATTGGGAATCTAAATGAACCCTGGAGAAGGAAAGGCCTACTTTGTATCTGACCCCTTCTACACAAGGAAAGGCAATATGCCCCCATAGAGTGGCTCCTTTTTGCATCCTGAGAGTGTATGAGCCCGACTAAAGTTCGGTTACAGTGTTCTGGCCACCAGGTTATATTATAGAGATCAGATTCCCCCTCCCAAACTGGGTCCCTGCAAAGTGCAGAGGTTACTGTGCTGTCATCGTATATATCTCATGGTACAAAGGGTTAAAGGTTTGATTGTCTGTTCCTGAGCTATGAATAAAAACACTATGAAGATAAATAAGTATCAAGAACAGCTTCACTGATGGCATATGATTTAATATGATTTTGTTTTATTGTTGGATGATTGTTTGGGACTTATTTAGCATAATCTATACTGGAGATGCAAGGTATTGGCCCAGTAGTCACTTGGCTCGAGTTAGGGCATTTGTTTGACAGTGTTTTTCAACTTCAGATCCATTCATTTTATACATGCTATTCTTCTTAGAGCTTCATTATACCCACTGATCTGTCAAATTGGATTACAAGAATAGAATGTCTTTACACAGGCATACAGGGCAAAGACCTCAAAGTGTTTATCTTTTATTCATCTGTTCAGAATTGTGAAGGTAATCCAATGTGATGTGGCAACTGTTTTCTGATATTGAAATTGTTGGACTTCTCTATTCTCTCCCCTGCAGCAGCCATTTTCTGGAGTGGCGTTCAAATTTTGTCAGAAAATTTCACCATCAAGAGGATGGTCAACATCCATGCTAGTAATTAAGAATACAGATTGTCAACACCTCAATTGCATTTCCATAAGCAGCATTCACCTATTTCTACTAGATATAGGGTGACTCAGATATTGATTGAAGAGGCTCATTATATTATACTCGCTATTCGATTATGAATGAGCCGAGTACATGTCTGCAGTCAATAACATTGGAATTAATGTACATAAATTGCTTTTTTGCTACTCATATTCCAGCAACTTCCGCCCAAATCTGTTCAACGGAACATGGAAATTGTAAAATAGATGATACATTAACATGCAACATTAATGGAGCTTGAATATATATGGGGAAATCTTTAAAAAGAAAAGAAAATCAAGCACAGCTCCCCCCTTTGTCCAAAGTTCCCAATGTTTGCCTTCGGCAATACATCATGGGAAGTGTGTGCTCCCATTTAATTAACCAATCAGTGGCGCAATCAGTATTCTCTGCGGTGCAAAGGATGGGGGCTCACACATCGCGACTAGAACAAACTCTGTTGTCTCCCCTGAGATAACTGTGTCAATGCCTCCATGTCAGTATCACAGACAGACAACCCCATGCTGGAGTAGGGGGGGTGACCTAGGCGGGGGTGACCTTGAGTGTACTAGAGGTGGGTAGGGAGAGAGCATTAGATACAAAAAGAGGAGGGTGGGGGTAAGGAGAGGGGTGATGGTGAACGTTATTACTAATGCATGGTTTCAAAATATTATGTTAAATCCTCTCAAGCCTCGGGACTCTAGATCAGCCACAAACGACCATGTTTAGTCTCTGTAAAACATCCGTCGAGGGCCGATTTAATGTCATAAATAAAGTAGATATTGATAAATGAATATTCACAGAATCTGCGGCTGATGATGAACAGTTTGAAAAAGAGCCCATCTGGGACAAATTCAGTGAAATGTCAGATAAAAGAAGCAGTGTATTTTGCAGATCTTTAGGGTCTGAATGGTTAAAGATATATGCGAAACAACTCACATTCTTTTCCACCAAAAGCATTTGGACCAATTGTGACGTCATACCATGCATCAGAAAAGCCTGCTCCCTGCCCTTATCATAGCATGTAAGACACTGATTATGGCACACTGTTTTTCTTCAAGAGGAAAACCTACCAAATGAAATAAACATGAAAATAGGGTGGTCTTTCCTTTTAAAAGTCTGGTTATCAAATCAAAGGGATGGGTGCTAGCTTAATGTCATTACCGTATATATACATACCATACATAGATAAGCAAAACGTCCTCTTATAACTATCAGATGATATCATAGTGAAATGCCAAAATGTTGTACATATTGAACTTCTTCCTGGTACTTCCTACCATCATGATACAAATGTAATTATATCAATGCCTTGGTTAATTAAATGAGGAAGCTATCCTCGAGCACGTCTGCATGGAATATTCCAGACAAAGTACAAGAATGCTTAATGGACGTTATGTTGCAATTACGTAAGGGTAACTTCGCCAGTTCTAATCTAAATCTAACCTAGATATCCTTACTATTCTCATAATGGTGTATTGGTCTCATCTTCCTGTGGGACAATCATGTAGTATTCTTGGCACCCTGCCAGCATAAGACAAACAGAGAGATGACATCATCAGACAAATCACTGACACTAAGCACTTAGAGAAATTAGGGTGACATCATCTAAGATGATGCTGCATCAAGTCAAGTAATTGGTGGTAATCGATAAGTGTTTGTGGATTGGGAAGTAGTGGGGATTCCTAATGAGACAAAATTGAGCTAGGAAGCTATATGGGTACACTATAAGAAATTATTGTTGTATCTAACAGGCATCCTCATAAAACCTAACAGTGAATTCGAACCATTGTAATTGCATTGTGTTAAAGCAGTGTACTTTCTACAATAAAGCCTCAGATGGCAGTACAGTGGCACAAGAGTTTCTTGAAAATAACAAAGAATCTCTGGAAATTTGCGGACAAGAAGTTCGCCATCATTTTGACTTTTTTTACAGTTTAGTAGTGCTTGGTGTTTCATCTTTAGCCTGTCAGGGAAAGACAGCATATGAATTCTTTCATGCTACAGGCAGTCTTTATGAACAACTTTAAGTCTTCAGCTCTCAAAGGTGGCTGCAACTTATTTGCAGTCAAGTGGCATTGGTTGGGTGGTGTGGTTAGTTGTTGGTTGCTAAAGAAGACCAGGAAATGAGGTTCAGACAGTGCGTGGAAAAAGATGAAACAGAGAAATACATAATAGGAAACAGCGGCAGAATGGATGCTGCCTAAAAGAGATGAAAAGCGGGATGGGTAGGGTAGGGCAGAGACAAGGCATGGGAGAAAGTTAGGACAGAATGGAATTCATCCTCCAAATGAATCAATGCCATGGCAAACCTGGCCACAGGATACTTTGAATAAAGTCTCAACAAAAGAGCTGTTGACAATGGGGTAACAGAATAAAATACACAGAAAGGCAGGAGGGACTTGTGCAAGGTTATACAAAAGGACGTGGAAGGTAGATACCTTCAGCATAAGCAATAGCAGGGGTGTCCATAGGGCGGTGAGGAAGGAGGCGCAGTTACACCATGTGGATAGAAGACAGTGATGGAGGCTATACGAGCAAGGGTTGGTATGGTCGGCTATGCAAGTTTGTATTGGGGATGTGGAGGGATGTAGGGGGTTTTAGGGGGCTTTTGGTGAGGGATGTAGTCAATAGATGGCTCGGCAGACGACTGGCAGACACCCTTTTGATGCCAGGGCTAAAATCCGTCTGCTCAGCGGAACGTTCTCAGCTGAGCAGATGGCATCTCACAGTTCGCTGGTTTCCACGTTTAGCAGAGGCCAAAAAGTGTGGGAACATTGTGTCCAGACCTCAGCTGCACCCCTGAGGTAAAAGTAGAAAACAATTTTCTACCTCTTTTGTGGCCTGAGCTGGACTTCACATACAATGCTTCATCCCATTGGTGTTCGACATTCCGAGATGCCAACCATGTAAGGTATTAGAGTCCTACCTACACTTAGTAAATATGAAGGATGAAATAACCTGTAGAGGGAGCAAGAATTCCTGGCATGAAACCAGCGAACTGCAGAGCTTTGGTTATATGCCGTTACATTGGTAATGAGCAGTAACTATGTATAGCAATGGTAGCGTGGTGTTCCATATATAAAATTTTGCTTCTCAAACTAAAACTGGACATTGAATACAGAAGTTGTAGCCTGTGTAATAAAGCCTAAGTCCATAAACTTCTCAATACTGAACAGTAGCTGTAGCTGTTGTGGCACATGTAGGAGGCCTATACTCATATACCTTCCCCACTTTTACTGAATGAACTCCAGCAGTGGTAGCCCGGGTAAGAGATATAATTCCATATACTACTCACACTAGTACTGAACAGTAGCTACAGCAGTGGTAGCCTGGGTAGGAGGTCTATGTTTATATACTACTCACACTGATACTGAGCAGTAGCTACAACAATGGTAGCCTGGGTAGGAGGTCTATAGTTATATACTACTCACACTGATACTGAGCAGTAGCTACAACAATGGTAGCCTGGGTAGGAGGTCTATGTTTATATACTACTCACACTGATACTGAGCAGTAGCTACAACAGTGGTAGCCTGGGTAGGAGGTCTATGTTTATATACTACTCACACTGATACTGAGCAGTAGCTACAACAATGGTAGCCTGGGTAGGAGGTCTATGTTTATATACTACTCACACTGATACTGAGCAGTAGCTACAACAATGGTAGCCTGGGTAGGAGGTCTATGTTTATATACTACTCACACTGATACTGAGCAGTAGCTACAACAGTGGTAGCCTGGGTAGGAGGTCTATGTTTATATACTACTCACACTAGTACTGAACAGTAGCTACAACAATGGTAGCCTGGGTAGGAGGTCTATAGTTATATACTACTCACACTGATGTTGAGCAGTAGTGCGCTATAAGACTTTGGGTTTCTTTATCTGCTCCATTACGATGTACTACTATTATCAGCGCCTTATAGAGGGAGTAGCTCTGGTAGAATGCTAATGCACACGATTAACAATACAAGTCCGAATTACAGGTTACCTTTTATTGAACATTCCATTTTCAGGTGAAGATACAATCCATAATCACATTAACTCCGGCTGTGATCCCTTAGAGTCCATTTTAATCCTTACATGTCTAGACATTTACATACGCTTCAAGTGCATGTTGTTTGCAGGTGTGCATGTGTGTGTGTGTATAAGACATCTGACAGTGATATTCGAGGTCCTATGTTAACAGCTTATCTAACACTTGTAATCCTACATAGTGCTATTAATGGTACCAGCTGGTGCACTCTCCTTTTGGATTTACTCCATGAGTATATTGCCCAGTTGCCGACCCTCTAGCTTCATGTGTTATCTTACTCCGATTGATATCACTTTTCCCCCTATCGTTCTTTATGTATATTCCTTTGTCCTTTTACTAGTTCATTATTGTTCAGGTAGGGACCCCTTATGCCTCTGATAACTTTGGCCCAGTTTACTACCTAGGGCCGCTTATGCTGGCAGTTTCATGTAGGTTAATATTGTTATCTTATTATTATGCTAGTTGTAAGGGGCCTTCTTATTTTCTGTCTGTACTATCTTTTGGACAAGCTCTCTGGTTGGTTGGTATAGGTGGGAGGGTGTATGCAGTATCCTGTTTACGTGACCATTTTAAACTTTACCCATCTCTTTTTATGTTGCAGGTGTGGTTCTCCCCAGTCACCTTCCACTTCTTATGTTAACCCTCTATGGACCATGTTAACCCTTTATGGGTCACAGCTTACATTTATGTACATTGATATATTCAAGACTTATTTACAATAAACCATTTCTAACTGATCTTCTTTTGTACTCCCTTGCACAGTATCTACAGCAGTGGTAGCCTGGGTAGGAGGTCTATGTTTATATACTACTCACACTGATACTGAGCAGGACCTACAACAGCGGTAGTCTTAATTGGAGATCTACGATCATAATACTCAAATCTTATATCAGATACAAAGTATAAATGGTCCCTATCACCCTAGTCCCCCTTAATATCAGATACCCCGGTATAAAGAGTCCCTAACATCCTGCTTTGTGCCTACTGACGGGTGACAACATGGCGCTGGGGGCACGTTGACAAGATCAATACAGATCAACAAGAGGCAATACATAAATCAACCATAAGCCACAGAAATGAAAAAGGAAAACCACTGCTGCAGCCATATTGCCTTTTTCCTCGCTTGCCATGATTTTGACATACTGTGTCGTCTACCGAGTCGTATACCGAGTCGGTGGCTATCTATTGTGTTCACATAGCAGCATCTGTATCCCTTAGAAGGAGGAATCTCATTCTGGAAAGGAGGCCTGCTACATCACCCTACTGCGAAGATAGGTCTGTTGTATGAAGTGAGATTCAGTCAGCAGTAGATGGTTGCAATAGGTGTTAAATGCACATCTATTTTAATGACCTTTGATACAAGTACATACATATCGCTAAAGGAGAGTCCATCTTTTGTAAATTAACAGCCGTCATTCCAAATGAGTTCTAGATAATTCAAGCTCTTGTACTGGGGGGGGGGTAATAGATACCACTCAAACTGTACCTCTCCAGCTGTGTTATAGTAAACGGGATTTATAATGTTGGCATACCGATTGGTGAATAGATGACTTACTGCAATAAAGAAAATTCGTACTTAAAAAAGGATTCCAGTGTGATATTTTCATCATTTGAGAATTTATTTCCCATCACAATATTATCATCTTTGATTTATTGCCAACCTTTATTGGAAACATCCCTCGTCCAAAGATACTTGATGCACAATTCTCGTGATCAGTTTCCTGTGTTCACAACTATTTCACTTTCCCGCTCTCTCACCGGCTAGTTCGAGACCTAGCGAGTACATGCTCCGGTACTCCATAATAGTTACCCTATTATATTTATCATGTACATTCATTAGTCATAAGTATCAGGATACTTAAAGAAGAATATCAAAGAAAAGAGGAAAATGATGAACAGAAGAGCAGCGTTATGCCAGAAGGAGTTTTCTCTATTGGTATCCATTTTTAAAATTGATAACATTCATGGTCAGTGAGAAATGAAAGCTAAACCAGTGCAAACTAACTTTACAACTTTCAGGCAAACAGTTCTTTCCCCCATTCCGTGTGTGCTCGACATGAGGGTCCAACATTCATCTCAATGATGGCTTGTCACACTGCCACAACAGTCCTGGTAAAAAGTCTTACAATTATGGTTTCTGTCTGTGGCTTGAGTTACAGCGCGGGAATATAATTGAAATGTCGTCTGCTTCAGACAATTTATAAATGGATTTGTCTTTTATCAATGACAATGAAAATGACAATGCTTTGTTCTCGATAAACCTCGAAAGAATACATAAATACTGTCTAGCAAAAAAGAGATATCTATCCGTTTGACAAGTAAAAACGTGAATGTAAATGATGGTGATGATTGGCAATGGGCTCTTAACAGCAAATGATTGTTTATAATATCTCACGATACCTTGCCTAAGGACTCTATAAACGTTGGGGTCATAAGAACAGGTCCGTTTGTGTAATTCCTGAAGAAGTTCTTTTTCTCTGTTTGTTACTATTCCAATTATCAACGTCTACACAGTTTTCCAAAGTTCCTTAGTTAGTTTAAAGGTCCTATGAATGCTTCTTTCCCCTATTTTCGCCAATTTGTCATTTTCCCCAACCGACTAGGCAACTTTGAAATGTTCTGTAGACCTTAATAATCGGAAAAATAAACAATCAAAAAAGGGTCTCTGGATAATGACTTACAAATTAAGCTCCAATCATTAATCAGGATATTGTCAATCGATCTCCCCATAAGGCTGTTTCCTATATCATGACAACCAAACCCTGATAATATGGATTAATTTTGAAAGAGGCCTGGACTATAATCATACTGGTGTATGATGCAAATAGTTTAACCATGCATATGCCAAATTACACGAATGCTCTTGTAGTCAACGTTCATTGGATTGCTGGCTACCTGACTGAGGTATCCAGACCTGATCGATGCATGGGATGGTGGCAGTTGGATCCATGCTGGGACTACAACCCTGCTACTTGTTCAGGCCTCTCAAACTCTCCTCCCATTGGTGCCCAAGCGCGCTTTAAAGCGCGGTTTTGAGCTTAAATGCATGTATATTGAAAGAAATTATCATCTACCAACTTCTACTGGTCCAATATGCAAAGTTAGACCCTTTTTAGAATGGTCATGACCTCCTGGTTATGATGCAAACATCCAATTTGCTTTATCCCCATTGTATTAGACACAGGAAGTCAAAACTTCAAAATGATCTCTCATTTTATGTGGTTATTTAGAGGGCAACCCTCCAGGGAGCTAATATGTGGTATGATACCAACATGATGCTGGATCATATACACCCAAGTTCCCATGAACCATTTAGATTTTACGAGAACTGTTCATAACCATAAAGACAATCCATGCATCAGTTGCTACTCTCACAGTATGGTTCCTTGATGGTGTACACATGCAGGCAGAATCAGCTTTGAATGTTCTGTAAGGCCCATGATTGCAGGAATATGGACATAAATATGGCCCAAGAGAGACCAAATACCAACAAATGACAACAAATGGAATGTTTCAGTAACTATGGTTACAAGACTTGATGAGAAATGCCATATCCTTGACTTTAAGTCTTCACTGAGTTATAAGTGTTCAGAAAATGTAATGCAGAGCCCATATCAAAAGAGAAGGTCAAAATAACACATGGTCTCATCAACAAAGTGATACAATTGTGAAATAATGTAAAATCTTCAAATAATTCTGGGCACAAAAAGGTTATCACAATACCAGTACATGGCTCAGGGGTTGCACTCAGTGATGAGGAACGACTTTGGTAGGCAGGCCCATAGATATTCCGTGTATTGCTACACTAGACCTATAATATAACATAATAAAATCTATCATGCATATGCAGTCTACTAAATGGAGGTCTACTCAATGAGGTGAGTTATGCTGATCAATGCAGGGGTGGTGCCTGTATGGTGCCCTGATTGGACGCATAGTGGGAGCTATTCTTTGTGTGTCTGGGGCGCCCAGATTAGACCTGTGATGGGACCTACTATGTGGCTATTTCCCTGCTTAAAGCCTATTTAGGTCTCCCATCATGTCTGTCTTTTCTAATAAAAGGTGAGATCGGGGGGGGGGGGCAGGTTGGAAAGGCTGAACCCACCGGCCCCAGTGGCCACCCTGGGACAGGTGGGCTACCTTGGGGATCAGGGATCTTGGAAAAGGATAGATCTATATTATAGAGAGACAACAATGCAGGGTTTCAGAAATATCTATTCGGAGACATATTTTGACATAGACATTTGAATGACATTAGGCCCATAATACTGTAATACTTCGCTTATAAGGTGCATCCCACATTTAAGACCCACCCAACTTGAGACTGCTGCATCTGAAGCTTGATTCTCAATAGTTCAGTGCCGTTTTATAGTATGACATCCTCGCCTATAAGGTGCATCCCCACCGGTAGGACCTATTGTGTGTGGCTGCACAGTGCCATGATTTGGACCTATAAGGTGGTACCACCCTAAATCAGGTCACTTCCGGGTAGAATGGTAAAAGTCCTGCACTAAATACAGTCAATTTTTCACTTCTAGGGCTATAAAATGGGTTCTAAACAGGTTGTCTGTGTATAAATTGGCATTAAAATTATCCTGGAGGCTTGGAGAATATTTTTAAAAAAAGATTGGAAAAGAATGAAAATAATTTAGATCATTTACTGCGGACCAAAGGGACCTATGATAGATGTGTAGTGACTCAGGTGGCAGACCACAAAATCACATCGGTGGTTTCCATGGCGATTTGCGAAAAATCTGATTGCACTTTGTTATGACAGACCTAGTGTATGATTTTTGCCATTTCAAAAGCTACAATCTGGTATATTTGGCTTAGTTCTGAGGAAATTTTAAGTATTTGAAATATTTTGTCAAGTGTCAGCGATAGTGGATTTTTTCGGGTCGCAGCGCATATTTAGGGTGGTACCACCTTAACAGGGGATGGGATTATGCAAGGATCAGCAGAAATCTGTGCCATTTTTTTCCCTTAACCCTATTTTTTTTTTAAATCATCATTACTTATTAGTGTTTAGGCCCTGTCCTACATGGATAATGAGGTGTTAAACTGTAGATTTGCTTTGATTTGACCCTAAAATCGCATGATTTTCATTGAATATAGGCCCCAAAACTGGCTTTTTACTGTTCAGGCCATCGAGGGTATATCAGGGGAATTTCCAGTTCTTAGCTAAATTTGAAGAAATGGGTACATTTTTAACAAGGTACATGTCAGCTCTGACACTGGATATCAAGGTATGGGTTCAAGCAATAGATAGGGTGCCTAATTGATCAGAATTCTATTGTTTGTTATTGGTTGCCATGGCAACATAACAGCTTGTCATTGTTCGTTATGCCCAATTTAGGCCCAAAAGAGCCATTTTGGGCATTTTTATTGTTTCTACTGCTTTCCCTAATTTCCTGAGACTTAAGTGGGATATTCTGGCATAAAATAGATGGTTTGAGGCACGTTTGGAGGTACATTTGACAGGACATAGTGCAATCAGAATTTTCGCTACATTCGATTGAAGATGGATACCCTAAAACGGGACATTTTTTGAGCAATTTGTGCCTGCGCACACCAGACCATGGTCTCAATAGGCCCAAATTACCAAGAAAATGTCGTTTTTAGGCAGAATTTCAGGGTTGTTTCTGACTAAAGGGACTTAAAATATTGTATTTATGAAGGAATTTTGTGGTAACCATGGCAACCAAAAAAACAAACTTTTCTGTTAACAGGACCTGCTCTTTGGGTGGCTGGGAGGCACCCTGATTGGACCAGCAGTGGGACCTATTTTGTGGCTATTGCCCTGCTTAAGGCTTGTTCAAGTCTCTCAGCACGCCTATCTCCTCTAAGTAGGGGTAGGATGCGGCAGGCAGGGGTGGGCACTGGGCTGTTGGTGTTGAAGCCCTTGGGGCAGAGTAGCTGTAACACAGGTTGGCAGGTGGATTGATTAGGGTTGGGCGGGGATGGATGGTGGTGGGGAGGGGGGGGGGGCTGTGGATACACTGACAGGGAAAGGGTGTGGTGGTAAGCCTGGGCTTTGGTGTCTTTAGTGTGGAATGACGTGATGGTCTACCTGGGATTTCTCATTTCCCATTGTGTGAATAACACTGCTACCATAGCAAGTGAGATTGATGCAAAAACATTAACTATTCGAAACATACAGCTATCATATTGCTGATGTGCTCTAAAATCCATTAAATGATAATTGGGGGGTAAGGAGCTGGGGGTTGTTTAATCAGAGCCTTTGCATCTTTGTCTACTCTGCAATTACATTGATTTTCACTTAGCACCCCGGGAAATGAGGATTGTGGAGAGGGGAAGTTGGCGTGTTCTGGTTAGGGTTATGATACACTTGAAAGTATTTGCATATTTATTAACACTGGGAATACGCGATGATTCTACAAGACACTTGACACATAGCAGGTGTTACATAATGCCCAGAGCCACCACTTTAGGGGATACCTCCTCCATCTTTAAGTACCTGAAAGTGGGCATGGAGGACGCTGTATAAGTGCAAAATATACAGCCCTACTCTGTCAGAATACTGGAAAAGTGAGCACTATGGGTGATACGATATTACCCTAGGCATTCCATTAGTAGTACACATACAGGGGGTATGTAAACATTGGTATTGTACCAGGAATATACAAATAGAATGTAGTGAATGCGTATGTAAATGAATAGTACATAGGCATCAGTGGTATACAGAGCACAATTATGTACATAATCTGACCCACAGGAGAATGGCATACCAGAGACCTGTTTCACAAGGGCCATATACTAGTGACATAGACTTAAGAGCAAGATACTCAAAAGGTGGTGTTAAGATCAATCATTGGATTCATTGGTCATATCTCTATAGCTCACTCTTAGTCGGAGGTGTTTCAAAAGGAAATTGGGATTGAAGCTTACTAGTAAAGAGTCAATGTAAGAGTGACATATGACCAACAGAAAGTAGCTGATTTATGTGGAAGGTTGAGGGTACACATAAATGGGAAAAATCATATCAATTAGTGGAATCCCACATATCTTTTCAATCCATGATGTCAGGAATATATCAAAATGAAATACCCTCTTATAATACCTTTTTATATTGTGAAATAACAAAGTAGAGGCACGTTCTGCACCTGGGTGATTGATCTTACTAGCTGAATGATTGGTCTACGAGTGACCTAAGGACTGATCTTGATTACTGCCCCTATGTCCAATTGACAGCTGTTTCTAAAGGACCAGTCTTAAGTTCCAATACTAGTGACAGCTTGTTCCGAAATACTAGTAGTCATTCCCAAATGACTGATCTTAAGTTGTCACTAGTAGAGTGAAAAGATCGATCTTAAATAAGGAATGCTTATGAAACAGGTCTCTGTACATGCTGTAACCCTATTTTTAAATTTGTCCAGGGAGAGGAGTATATATACTACCCCACTGACCCGATGCAACATTATCTTGGTTCAACAGTGGCATTAGTACGCAAGGCAGGCATGCCTTCGATTACAATCTCAACAGAGAGTCAATTATATTTCCCCAAGTCATTTGAGATTCCTTTAAGGAATGCAAATGAATGCTGCCTTCGGGAATTACATGAAGCATTTCTAGACTCAGGACCTCCTCATTTGTACCGGAGAGACTAAAGAAAATCCACATCGGCATGAAATATATCGATGCAGGGATCATGGGCACTAGAAGGAATCTCCAGAAAACTCCAGCATCTATAATGCAGAACATGCTTCCTACCTTCTAAACATCACTGAAGTCATCCCACGCGTGCAATTTGTTAGATGACTTGTCATACTTGACTTGTGATTCCTATGCATACGTTTAGCTCAAGAATATTGTATATACACAAAGAAATGCTCCACAAAATAACATTATGTTATAAAGTTTCTTTATAGAGCCTCCGCCAATTTCAAGGCAATTCGTGGGATGCTAATTCACAATTCATATTACATTACATCATCCTTTTTTCCTTGAAGGGCCTTTGTTTTCTTTAATGGTTCATGTCCATATTTATGTGTATCTCTATTATATCAGCATATCACCCCAGTTATCTATCTTGATGTACCATAAATAATATACATGTTTGGGGTATAAGAACGTCACTGTGTAAGGTTACCCCATGCTCGCACCCCAGTCAGCGACTCAATTGCTAAGTCTCCAGTATTTAGAATGCCAACAGTTGCAGTCTCCCCGTGATGCCCATTAATCCGCCTCTCATGACTGGGTGTGAGTGTATGTGTCAGTGGCCACCTATTGTAAGCTAGCTATAACTAGCCTCAACAGGCTAGACAAGCAACGGATCTACTCTAAGGCACACTAATACCTCTGAGGTTACCAATAGAATACTAATGGAAGAGGAAACGCTACTTTTTTTAGTGGTATTTGTTTTTATTGGGAGTCCTCATCTCCTGGGCCACTATGGTTTTTTTTTGTATAACCTATCTTTTTTTTCCCTTTAGCGTCCACCATGCCAGAATTTAAAGAAGGGATACGAGTTAAGCTCTCAGTTATTGGCCACTCTATATGCAGGCCTGTATCATATTCTCCTCTTTGGGAATAATCATGTCTTAAGCTCCTTTGCTTGAATGCAGGGTGATGTCTTTTGCCCACTGATTCAATGCAAAACACTCAATTCCCTGAGGATCTTGCTGAAATGGGAAAAGATAGTTCCAAGAGCAATACCTCATATGCAGTGCTCGGCTCCTTTTTTCTTACCCTGACTTTGCTTTTGTCTTGGCCAAAGTTAATAGGTAAGAGTAAGTACATGAAAGTGTAAACTTCACTATAAACAGTCAGTGAAAGCAGTACTGTAGGTGTACTTTAGGTACTGCTCTGTGTGAACACATACAATGTGTCCTTCTTCCAATTCATTCATTATGTTTAATCTATGTAAAGTTGCATGGACACTGTCTGTGCCTCCCGATCCAATTTATTTTTGCTTGTGAAACCCCTAGATTATCCCATCTGTGCCTGAGCTTATGCGCCCACTGAAGAAAAAGCACATGGGGAGAATGGAGAACCTTTGTCAATACATTCTATTTGTGAAAAGAAAACACTCTTTCCACACAGACAGGGTGAGTGAAAGTTGAATGGTGTAACAGAGGATGACTGTTGGGAACAAAACAAACCTGAGCTATTCAGATTTTAGTAAACTTCTCTTTTTTTTTCATTTCAGCAAGAGCTTCTGACGTAAAGTGCCTCTTCTCTCACTATGAAGATGTACTAGTGTCTGCGCCGAGGAGCAGTCCTGTTCTGGCAATTCAGACTTTGAACATCAAAAGGGAACGCGTGATCATGCAAAAACAATCACATGCTATGACACCCAGGGTTCAACTCCTCGTTGTCACATGTTCTGTAAAATAAGATTCTTCTTGGACAGAGACATTACCTCGCGGCCAATTGAACATAAAGAACTGCATTCACACTTGAATTAACAGCTCGTCCATCCAATTTCCACTCTGCTTCTGGGCGCTATTCGATAGGGGTGAAATCTTAAGAAAACTGGTAGCACTCTTAAAGAAAAAGGGAACATGTTTCTATTTTCACTCAGATCATGTTCGTCTGGTATTGAAACCATAATTTTATTGTTTGAAATAAAGGATTGGAATGGGGACGTTGCGGATTGTTCATACTGTCAGAAAAAAGTAGAACGATGGTCTGACGATGTAATACCTTAAGATTCGTGTTAAATATTCCTTCTCTGAAGACAGGCTAATGCAGGGCAATTCTAATTCCAACTCCCCAGACCTGCCTTGGTGCATCATATTCAGCCTTTGTGATTCCTTATCAAACCTGTAGGGTCAGCATGACATACATACGCACCTCTGATTAGTTTCTCACTAGGGCTTCATTCACGAATTATGGCGGCAAAGGGCGTATTGCATTCAAAAACTAATAACCGAGTGGACTGAAGAGACCTTTGGACTGGAAGCTGGTTCAGTGATATAGAGCCATATCTCATCTCAATAATATCACGAGGAGCACTGGCTATGTCTTTAAACGATCTAATTAACCAAGGTCATTGTGAAGCTTTATGAAGAGATACTTCACGGGATATTCATAAATTACATCACAGCTTGAAGATTATGACGTGTATGTTTAATAGTCATCGGAGAATAGCCATAGGACACAAACAGCACAGACAGGTATAAGAAATAAGCTCTCCACACCTACTGACGTGTTACAACCCTATAGGGCTGATGCTTTATTCCTGAACAAGGTTTAGTTTAGTAAGACGCATCACCTGATAACTTTTCCAGCTCGGCATATGCCTGAAAGGGGAGACTACTTTATCAAGAGCATATTCATGAAATTGTTTTTAACTGGCAAAGAAATCTTATCTTATTCTGCTTCACTTGTTAGCGTATTATGTATGTCTGAGTGACTTAGAGAGGTGGGATGGGGAAATTTTGACCAGGGATTCCCCTTACCCAGACGAGCTGAGCTATATGGGATTTCACCTGATGCTTAAGTCAATCAAGATCTATATAAATGATAATCATTATAACATGAGAATAATTGATTAGCTGTTTATTGAACAGGCAGGTTACTTGAAGCTAATCGACAACGAGGGGAATAGGGTCTTGTGTCGTATCAGGAGGGTGTTGCTCCTATTGTAAAAAGAGCTTTGAGTATGACATTGTACCCTCTTTTCTAAACAAGTCGTGCACTGCTTCACCTAAGTACTTGCGCTCACCACATTAGTCTGAAAAGTCATCTGCCTTGTTTAAAATAGAGAGAGCTGCACTACCAGGTACCTACTCATGTCACACACGCCATAGTTTATTATACTGACTGACTTCTCCCAACTAGGTACCTACTCAAATCCCCCTTTTTTAGCACCGTATTTGAATGACCACTTGTGAGCAACAAAAGGGACAAGTTATAGCTACATGAAAAGAAAGGACTGGAAATAAGGGCATTTTAGCTAGCTCTTCCTTTTACTGTAGGAGCAACACCCTCCTGGCATAATTTGGTGTACACCGTCACAAAACCTCAGCGATATAATTTATAGTGAATGGAGAAGTTTGGTTATATGCGAATTTTTCTCTCTTCTTCTTTTATGCAGCTAACTCATTGTATACCACTCCGCCTGCCACATCACAGGAGATTATAAATTATGATTTAACCCCCCCCCACCCCCATCCTTTCAGTTCCTCACTCCCAGGTCAATTTTACAGTCCTCAATCTAATAATGAATATCTCGTCCCCCACAAAATTGACTGTCGGAGATGGTTATTTATTAACGTAAATTGTCCATAGATGGAAGAGGATGGGTGCCCCTACAATGTTAGCTGTCAGAGATGGTTATCTATTAATGCGAATTAACCCTGGATGGAGGAAAATGGTGCAAATTACATTAGTCTCATTAGAGACATGGCAGTTAGTGTTGTAATTGACTTACACAATCTAACTGACTTAGAGTTTGACACCAGGGGAGCACCTTAGCTGATACGATGAGACAGTAGGAGAGTTTTTAATCAGTGTAATAAAGACGGAGCTCTATAGGAGAGAGACATCGTTTGCACTTAATCCATGAATCATTATTAAGGTAACGCCCTCCTCCATACCATGACACTCAAACTCCACTGAGGCCATTTTGTTACCAACATAGATACAATGACGGTCATTCCCTTCTAATGGGGATATCCTGTAATGAGAGAATAGTTGGCAGCAAGAAGAGGGTTCGTCTCTGTTCTTTTGAAAATATCTCGAGCTGTAAACTGTCGCATTATATCCATAGGGCCAGTGCTTACACTATAGGCTATGAGGGGGCAGAAGGGAACATGGAGTTTCTTTTGTCAATATGGCCACAATCAACCGAACACAAACAGTAAATGAGTGTTTTCTTTTCTCTTATAATGCGGCAAAACAGTTGAAGCTGATGGTTGGGGGTATCCTATATGCAATTAAATGGTCTGATTTTTGATTAATGATAATCACTACCACTAGGTGTATTCGATTTAATCAATCAAATTGATCATGGTAATTTCATAGGGGGTGCCAATGATGTCTATTACTAATAAATATGGGTCATGAATCGTCTAAACCAGTTTAGTCTAGAATTGATCTCGTTTACAAAGCCAATATCAATTTTACAACAAGTGAGGCTTATCGATTTTACTCGGCAAACACTTTTACACCGATCATGGTTCATGTTTCATGACTCCGTTCAATAGGCTAAATAGAACATGTAACAGTAACATTCTGGTACTCGGTATAGCCTTAAATCATTATTATCATCAAAAGTGGTAAAAGTGACATTGCATAAATCCCCTTTGTGGTCGAAATCTGTAGAAATGTAAATCTAACCATGCATAATAGATACTTTTATCTGACCCAATCTGGGTTTGAAAAAAAAAATGAAATGAACAAAAGGAATCTTTACTATATTGACATTAGGGTCTCTGTGTATAGAATGTGTGCGTGTGAGGCATCTTCATGCCGATTTACTGGTTATCCCCTCCTACAGAGCTGACAGGTATTGGCAATAAGTCTAGCTGAGCAACTCCCACATTCCCTAAATAGATGCCATTCGCCCTGAGCGGCTCACAATACACTCTCCAAGCAGTTGATGTTACCTGGCCTCCCGTTCATTGCACCTCTGCAGTAGGAGGAAGAGAGAAAAGGGACTGGCGATAGATTTCCCGTTGCCCACCCTTATACGGCACACACAGAATACACGGTCTGAAAATCTATAGGCTGGGTATGCTGGATATTTTAGAGTGTCATTCGGATTAGTCGGACCTTGAAGAAAACCTACACCCAGAAATTTGACACGTGGAATTTAGCAATGACTCACGAGTTGTGGTTTTGACTTGCCAAGAACAGAATTGAGTCAAAATTGCATAATTTGCATACTTTCTTTTCCCCCAAATTAGCTGAATCAAGTGAGTGTAGGGACGTCGCACCGTAGTTGGATGTTCCTTAACTGCGTAAGCAGAGCTATCAAACCATTACATTAGACTCCCTATCACCATATGACAAGCTCCTCCCAAGTGAACGTCATGTGATAACTTATTTATTAGGGATGTCTATTGCTACAAAGAATGATGTTGAGTGTGTCTACTATTGCACATATATTTTTCTACTTTCTCTTTCCATGGGAGGAGGATGCCATGGCACCACGCCGTTTTGCATCTACCTACCAATCTGAGTGGTTTTTATTCCATTTGAAAGCATGGCATCTTATGGAATCCATGATCATTCCAAGATGACCAACATTGGAAAAAAAGAAACACCATTGGCCAAACACCAGAAAATGTTAGCTAAATATGGCAGAACAGGAAAATGCTGACGTTTCCGCCACTTTGAGTGTTAACAGAGTGTAGTTCTCCATTATACACTTGGTCCCCAAGGTTACAGACTTGATGGTGGTGCCTGAGCACATTGTCCGCAGGTGTCCCTGAATTATATCCACCCAAATGCCCCCATGTACTGCTGTCCCTGCTTACCATCCCCTTTCTAGTCTATCACTGTGTCTGACTGTACTGATGTGGTGCTGACTGGTGGATAACATAAAAAGTTCTGTCCTTACCACTGTCTACACTACAGAGACTATAAAACATTTTGTGGATGTATTGAAGGACTATGGCACTAGTCTATAATCTAACGTCTTGAGGATAGATGAGTGCCAAAAATATAACCATGTGTGTCCCAAACAACTTATATAATTACATTCCAAACAATTTAAAAATGGTACATTTTTATCAATACAGTCATCTTGCAATTTTGCAGTCCGCTGTTGGGGAAAAAATCACAATATTCTTTTCCAGTTTTAAACTGTCATTTCACTGACGGTGGTGACAGTGACACAAATTCGTACAATTATGATGAAGATGATGTTTGATTTTTTCTAAATCAAATGTATTTCTTGTTCCATTCTAGGTGCTGCAGCTACCAAAGGAGGGCAGGGAGGCTGACAGTGTCAAGTACACATACCCTAAATACGAGACAGCCTACTTCTCCTGGGGGCAGTTTGACTGGAACCTTAGCGTCTACCCATTTGGAGATTGCACAGAGACTGATAGCTTCTCCTTGGTCTACCTAACCAGGCAAACCAGCTTTGACCACCTCTGTAGGGTCAGGTATAAGATCATTTTAGGCAGTGGAGACAAGAAAGTGGAGTCAACCAAAATAGAGCAGCTCTTGGATATGTCTGGCTCAGGCACCCCTTACCAATGTGGCTACAGCATCTACCCATACACCAACTCACGAGGGAACCTACGCTTGAAAATCGAACTTCTATCTGTGACCGCCATCAGTGAAGTCGAGCTCCAACCATTCACTCGTGGCAAGAACAAAGCCCATTTGTATGATAGAGAGAAACAAGCCTGGATGTTGGAGGCTGATGTGAGTTTACAAACTCTGCGCACAAGGATTTACTACTCGGATATATACAATGTGCCCAGGAAGTTCATGCGCTTTGTGTCATGGGGGATGAACGTTGTGCCCACTAGGGGGCACACCAAGCTGCGCACGCAGGGCTTGGGAAGCCCTTTCTGTAACTACTACGTACAGACGGACACTGATGAGGGCTTCGATATGGTCACTGAGATCCCGGTGGATGAGGTCAGTCAGAATTTTAATCATCATTATCTTATTTACTTATCTTTCTGATCATGCATCTGATGATTTTCAGGCATATGGAAATTGGTTTATATGCTATACATATCTAGTTACGTGTAATTTCCTTCCTCAGGAGGACATTTCTCAATTATGTTAATCATCATTATCAAAGCCCTACATGCATTTTCCCTTGTACTGGAAACGTGAGTGCTGACTGTAGTTGTGATGGGGTGGTATAGAGCAATGTCCTGCTGGAGGGTGTTGCTCCTATAGTAAAAGGAAGAGCTGGCTAAAAATGCCCTTGTTTCCAGTCCTTTCTTTTCATGTAGCTATAACTTGTCCCTTTTGTTGCTCACAAGTGGTCATTAAAGTATGGTGCTAAAAAAGGGGGATTTGAGTAGGTACCTATAGTTTGGAGAGGTCAGTCAGTATATTATACCATAGAGTGTGTGACATGAGTAGGTACCTGATAGTGCAGCTCTCTCTGTTTTAAACAAGGCAGGTGACTTTTCAGACTGATGTGGTGAGTGCAAGTACTTTGGTGAAGCAGTGCACGACTTGTTTAGAAAAGAGGGCACATACTCACAGCTCTTTTTACAATAGGAGCAACACCCTCCTGGTAAGCTGGACCATGTCTGTCAACTATAAATGTAGGGTCAAAACAATAAACGAATACAAAACTAGTTGGAACTAAGCCCATGATAAGGCAAAGACAACTATAGCGCATGATATCTACAGTAAAGTATAGCCACTTAAAAGTCACTTTATGCAAGTTGGTGTTAATCATATCATGAATAGCCATCACAGCAGCTTAAAGGCATCCCCATTTTCCACATTTTCTATTGTGCCCAATGCACTGGTGCCTAGGTCTAATAAATAGTCCATGGGGCACCTACGAGATTCTCTTTCAGTTTAGGCTCTTACTACCTTTTCATACTGTCTATATCGATGCTCTAAAATGCCCCGCTATATGCGTATTCCTCCTCCATTAGCGGCCATTCTTGCCTCTACCACTCTCCTTCATTGAAAAGAGAATTTACAACCCGTGGTTGTAATGTCTGGGGTCCCTTCACAACCTGATTAAAATCCATATAACACGCAGGACCTCACTTCCGCCGAGAAAACATATATGGTATCCATATTGCATGGAAAGGAAATCATTACATGTATAACCCATAGTGGGCCTTAAGAAATAACTCAAGGAAGTAAGAGTTTTGTTACCCTTCTGTATTAGTTAAGTGTAAAGACTTTTTATATGGTACATGGAATAGATCTAGAGGAGAACAGCAAGTGAATGCATGAAATGCTGTCGCCCTTTGACCTGGGGTTATTGGTAAGGAGGGGTAGAATGGTGTAGAATGGTGACAAGCCAGGAATACTCTAGATATTGAAGGCCACTGTGGCGCTAGCAGACACCTCGGTATTGGCTGGCGAGGCGATAGGAGAGCTCTACGTGATACAAAATGCAACTTAAGTTGACAACAAGGCATATTATTTTGAACCAACGGTATGACAAAGTCACAGCAACACATTGCCTTATTTACCATGACGCAATTATTTTCTATTTATTTTATGTGAATAACTTCTTCCCATAGAAATAGCATTGCAGGGCCGATCTGCACACCCCCAGTGGCGTAACGTGTGCCGATCCACCACAGCGGCCGATCCACCACTGCAGGCTCATTCTGGGTGCATGTAAACATTCAAAATGGCGGACCGGCACTCGTACGGGGAACTATGGTACCGGATTTTGATAATATTTCCTTATATAAACCCTCTAAAAACATAAAATAAATATAGAACTAAATGACCGTGGTGTTCTCGGTGGCCTATCCACCCCTCGGGGGGTCTCCCCCTCCTCATGGTGGATCGGCCACCTCGTACACCACAGTCGTTTAGTTCTATCTATTTCCTTGATATGGAAGCCAGGAAATTCTTGTTTATCCTACCGGTATGAGCTATTGAGAGAGGAATGTATGGGCTAACGGGCACCGAATTCCTTGTATGGTAGGATATCAAAACGAGTGGGGGCAGCCCACGAGTTTTGATATCCTACCATACAAGGAATTCGGTGCCCATTAGCCCATACATTACTCTTGTTATTACACGATTTTTCAATCAAATGTCAATAAATAATCAATAGAATATCAATAAATTCAATAAAAAAATCGTTCACCTCCATGCCAGAACCAGGACTTGACATGCTACTGACTGCTCCATACCTTCTATAGAGCCTAAAAGGTGGCCCAGGCCGGGACGCAAACATGTGTGCCTAAGATTCTGAGAGCAGCTCGCTGTCCATTATACCATCGGTACAGGCATCTGGAAGTTTGTCGCGGTCTGCTAGTGGTGTGATTGCCTCTATAATTACAATACCATTCTCACCTTGCGCATGTGAGAGTTGCTGGGGTCGCTACTATCCAGGTAGGGGCTATGACATTATACATATACAGGCAAACGCACACACTTTCTCGTCAGTCCCTGTGGCGCAATGCATAGGGAGTTGGTCTTCCAACCAGGAGGGCATGGGTTCGACCCCTGCCCTTGGCAATAGAATTCTCGTAGGTTTTAACATGTGATATCTAACATGTAAGGACATGTAAGGAGTAAGGACTCCTAGAAATGCCAATATCCATGAAAGCAGCACTCCTTACAAACATGCAATATTAAGCTAATAGATGATGCATATGGGGGCCCTAGGGCTGTATATACAGCATATACAGCCCGTGGGGCCCCGATATGCATCACCTAATAGGTTTATACCACCAATTCCTCCATTTTGTATCAATTTCTTACCTGAAATCCAAAGAATATAGCCAGGAGAAGACATTTTGTAAGTGCAAGCGACACGGCCCGTGTCCGCTCTGCGCGAAGCCATTGTTTTGGTTCCTTGCCGGGAGAGGTACCGCTGTGTATACAGTCACTTTTCATATGGAATCCAACCATGACAAGTTTTCAAATTAAAACATACATATCCTTAGATAGTCTAGATGAGTACTCCATGCTTGATATGTCCTATATATTCAAAATAAAGGAGAATCCATTGATTTTTTCATCGTAAGCAAGTCGCGGTCCGGCCATTTCCACCCGCCTCCATGTTCGGCGAAAGTGTGTCAGTGGCCTGGATGTGGATATAGGTCATCCACTCGCCGTACGAGGAAGACGCCGAAAATTTCGGACCGGTTTGGAAAATCAATGGATTCTTATTTATATTGAAGAAAATGGAGACAATTAGCACGCATTCCTCGACTATGGATCGAATACTGCTTGGGATTTTAATATTATAGCATGTCATGGTTGGATTCCATACGAAAAGTGAGTGTGAACATTCGGTATCTCTCCGGTCAAGGTCTTATTTATGTTCGCATTGGATTTCATCACCGTTCAGTGTGGCGCTATGGCTAAAGCCTTCGCCTACCACCACTGCGGCCGGGGTTCAATCCTCATACAAGTTGGGACGATTTTTCACATTGAAACAATGGCGAGGCTAAATTTCTATATCCGCCAGCGTCTCCAAAAATATTCTAAGTCCAACGTGACCTCGAAAAAGTATATACCAAAAATTTCAAAAATGCACAAGGGTGGTATATGCAGAATAATGCACGGCTAAACTGCATATAAACCCACCGGAAGTGCCGAAATCGTGGTATAACAACAGGTATCAGAATGGGAATATCCTGAAAAAGCACCCAAAATGACAGAAGTCGTGTGATAAACATTAATAAGGTCAGCCATGGGTACCCCTGGTAGATTTTCATTGGAAATGTTAATACCCCCACGTAGACTACCGACTATTAGTAGAGATAGACATGGGAGAAAATGAAGTACACCCAGTATATAATCATTCCAGCTAAGGATACCTGATTCTCCTTTCAACACTTTACATACTAGGTCTTCACAGTACTTTGCTACTACAAAACCTATATATTGGTCTGATGTGTATATTAACGTTGCTTCAGATGAGGTCTTTGATATCGATACTACTGATACTTCTTCTGAGGAATCTGTTTTCACCCCGTATACAACAGGTACTATCCTCTGAACAATAGAGACTCTAAATAGACAACCTGACCCATTCCTTATGATATATCCCTTTGATTTGGGCATCCTATAGTAATTGGGTATCAATAAAGACTAGGTCAGTACGTTGAGTGCGTTAGAGGGGGGGGGGGTGGCTCTACATCCTTCCCCTTTAGCAGGCTTCTTCAAATTAATATAGTCTGTTGGGATAAATGGTGGGTGGGATGGATGCAAAGGTGCTCTGCGGCTTTCCCTCACATCTATAAAGCCTAGTTTCTGAAGGAACCTATAGCCATCTTCGCACAATTAGGCAAGAAGTAAGAATTAAGCTGTTAGATTGGGAAAGTTACCTTAACTATAGAGGGTTGAAATAAGCTCACAGGTGAGTACATCACACCCAAAGTAAAGAGGTACAGCGTGAGCAGAATGGCAGTAAAGGAAAAGCAGAGCATTATATTGCAAATAATACTAGTAGGCAGAAAGGGGAGTTTATGAATAATTATGTTTGGTTCAGGGACATTCTTTTTTTTTCAGACCAGGCCTCAAACTTACTCAGATATGCTCTCCTGGTCTGCTACAACGAAGTAGACTCAGAATTAACCCTAAATTACCAAACATAGCCTGTTTATCGGAAGCAAATCTGTAGAAGAATAATAATCACGTTTATTTTGATATGGCATATAGTGTAGCTAAAACAACAGTTTGTCGGGTTTATATACAGGCCAACAGTCAAACTAAAGATGCCATTTACACCAAGACAATGATATTCTTTAGGATATTACCAGAATCCCCTAAGTCTGAACGCATTAGTAGTTCCTCGAAGCCGGGCAATAGACCTCATTCAGCTTATAACATTAAGATGGAGCAGGTTAGGTCTAAGACCTAAAAGACCTGAGTTTTCAATGCAATTTTCAATTCAATTTTCAATATTCAATCAGATATTGACAAATAGTGAGTGATTACTGACATAATATGTTGATGAACTGCTGACAAATAATGAGCAATATTAGTAACATGTATTGACTAATTGCTGACAAATAGTGCATTATTACTGATATATCTTTACTAACTACTGACAAATAGTGAGTAATTACTGACAAAAAGTGAGTAATTACTAACATAAATTGACTAATTGCTGACAAATAGTGCATTATTGCTAACATATTTGCTGACAATGCATCATGCCATCCATAAAGGTTTAACTATGCATCAATGCATAATGCCATCTACAAAAGGGTTAACTGCACATCAACGCCTTGTCCATCAATACAGAGTTGACTGTGCATCAATGCATCATGTTATCCATAAAGGGTTAATTGTGCATCAATGCATTGTGACACCCATAAAGGGTTAAAGTGCATCAATGCATCATGTTATCCATGAAGGGTTAACTATGCATCAATGCATAATGCCATCCACAAAAGGGTTAACTGCACATCAACGCCTTGTCCATCAATAAAGAGTTGACTGTGCATCAATGCATCATAATATCCATGAAGGGTTAACTGTGCATTATTACTGATATATCTTTACTAACTACTGACAAATAGTGAGTAATTACTGACAAAAAGTGAGTAATTACTAACATAAATTGACTAATTGCTGACAAATAGTGCATTATTGCTAACATATTTGCTGACAATGCATCATGCCAGCCATAAAGGTTTAACTATGCATCAATGCATAATGCCATCTACAAAAGGGTTAACTGCACATCAACGCCTTGTCCATCAATACAGAGTTGACTGTGCATCAATGCATCATGTTATCCATAAAGGGTTAATTGTGCATCAATGCATTGTGACACCCATAAAGGGTTAAAGTGCATCAATGCATCATGTTATCCATGAAGGGTTAACTATGCATCAATGCATAATGCCATCCACAAAAGGGTTAACTGCACATCAACGCCTTGTCCATCAATAAAGAGTTGACTGTGCATCAATGCATCATAATATCCATGAAGGGTTAACTGTGCATTATTACTGATATATCTTTACTAACTACTGACAAATAGTGAGTAATTACTGACAAAAAGTGAGTAATTACTAGCATAAATTGACTAATTGCTGACAAATAGTGCATTATTGCTAACATATTTGCTGACAATGCAAACTTCAGGTATGTCGGAAAACTTTTTCAAATCCTTGATGTAGATTGCTTTGTATCACCGGTCGGCTTGGTATAGTGGACAGCGAGCTCGCCTCCTGCCCCAGCGGCCGGGGATCGATTCCCCGTTGAACCTTAACGCTTTTAACTGGAAAACTATGGCGAGGGTGGCTTCATATCCTTCTCCAATTTATTAACTTGCTCAGGTTCTAACCAAGATCGTCTTAGAAAAAAAAAAGGACTCTGAGAATGCGGTTATACCCCAATAACCGAACGGGGTTATGACCAAAAAGGCACTGTAGGGGCCTGAATCGTGAGATAAACCAGCCCAACAACGTCCCTATGTTGGTTATGTACATGTTATCAAAGAGGCAATGGTCCGTGCTACTCACAGCGTTTATACCAGCCCAACAACGTCCCTATGTCGGCTATATACACTCCATCAAAGAAGCAGTGGTCCGTGCTACTCATGGCGTTATACCAGCCCCAAACTGCGTCCACTGTGGGCTATATATGTAATCAAAGAGGCAGTGGTCCATGCTACTCACGGCGTTTATGCCAGCCCCAACAGCGTCCCTTTGTTGGCTATATACACTCTATCAAAGCTGCAGTGGTCCGTGCTACTCACAGCGTTTATACCAGCCCAACAGCGTCCCTATGTTGGCTATATACATGTTATCAAAGAGGCAGTGGACGTGCTACTCACAGCATTTATACTAGTCCCAAACTGCAGTCACTGTACCAAAAGCTGTGCTGGGGTAGACCTTCTATAAATTGACCAACATTAAAGCAGTGACTGTGGGGAAACATGTACATGTTGTAAAACCAAATGTATATATGAAGTGTATATATACATGTATTTATTTATGCAAATATAACCACCAATATCAATGTCCATACAACAAAAATGTAGCCAATTTTAGAGTACAAATTCACATCAATGGGAAATGGTCGATTTATGGTGCACATTACCCTATTCCGCAAAAACCTTCAGCGAAAACGTGTACAGTAGAAGTAGACCCGAGTACACGAATCGGCTTATCTCTATGTAACAGCACATTTTATCTTTCTAGCATTAGCTCAACTCTACACCCAGAGATTCAAATGCTGTTTGGTTTGTCAAGCGTCTCTGCTCCAGTCCCCTTGGCATTTTCTGTTCTTTGCATATCATGTGTATGTAAAACTCCTAACTTCTCTTGAATCAGACCTCATCCAATATCATGGAATTTGAAATGGATAATACAAATACGATATGATAAAATTAATGATTTCCTATAAAACCATTAGAGCCTGTGATTGTTTTAAAGGATAAAGTCTCAAGACTTCACCACAGGAACCGATATTTGGGCAAAGGCACAGCCTAAGGGCAGCCGGTGAAGACCCATGCATAGAGAGTGCCGGCAAGCTAGCACAAACTGAGATAGGCATTTTGTATGCATGAAGAAGCTGTTAATTTGTCACACTGAAACAAACCGACAACACCATCCCCTAATAGCCCCTAAGAGACGTGTCTAGTCTCCAAGTAGAGGTACTCCCTCTCCCAGCAGAGATCCCCCACCTCACCAGCAGATGCTCCCTGTAGATTATGGTGTTTCAGCTCACTTTCCGAATGGTGCAATTCTTGGTCGTTAGGCATAGGATTGATGACTCTAACGCTTGGGAATTGGTGTATATATTCGCGAAAGTGCGACTCACAGTCACAGCCTCTCCCATATTTTGGTGAAAGTCGTCCTAAAAGGTAATAAAACCATCAGGGAAGTCTTTTTTTTTTATTAAACATCATAATTCATAAAACTTACTGTTCGCAAGCACTTTTACATATCATTCTAAACTTTCAAAGATCATATACCATAAGCTAGAATGCAGTGACATATTTGATAAGAAATCAACGTGAAGCTTCCTCAGACATCCTACCTCCGTAAGATTCTTCATTATAGAAGTGAATGCCAGCTGGAAATAGAGCATCTCCGAATTCAAAGAGTGGGCCTTGAGCATTTGCCTTTCCTATTTCTCACTCAATCAGCCCCTATTACTCCTGTTACACACATCACTATTCGGTGGTACTGTGGCACCTTTTATACCACGGTTATCACATCTCATCACATGTCAAACTGGATAATCATACAGGAGAAGTTCAGCATGGGTGGGACTAGAACTAGTGATCTTCTGATGCAAGGGGCTACATGCTATTCATTAGGCCACAGGGCTGGACAATGGTGCTGGGTTAGATAAGTCTTATATCTAGGGCCCTATGGATACCACATACATGTTTGTATGTCAGTGAAAGCAGAATGTAATGCATCCTAAAGATGCAGCCCATGGTATAAATGCAATGTGTGATGATGATGAATGCACTCGTTGACTTTAGGGCCAGATAAAAGCACTCGGCTTTGCCACATGCTTTTATCTGGCCCTAAAGTCAACCTGTGCATCCACAATCATCATATATACATGTGTTATATTACTGGAGGTTACGACAACACATGCCTCATGATGCTAGATCTAACACACAAAGATGTTCTTCTGTCTGGCTGCTAGTTAGTGACCTTGAATCACATCCCAAGAGAAATTCTTTGTTCAGACCTAAATGCTAAGTTGCTTTTGCCTGGAGCGAGACACATGGGTAAACCATAAAACTAATGCGAATAACACTTCAAGGTATGGACATGTGGAAGGGCATATTTTAGACTGGAGAAGCTTTGGCAATGGCCTCCGGCTTTATACATGCATGACTATACATAGAATTCCCAGTTACATCTCTGTTGGCACTTCTCCAGCGTTGTAAAAGCTTTTTTCCTCTGACATTATGGTTATCTAGTGCCTGTATCAGAGATATCTTCACCTACTCTTCATTCATGTCGGTGCCAGCCCTACTACAATGTGGTAGGCCTATATACTGTTCTAAGGGGGGTTTCACGACAATGCAGAAATAAAGTGAGATAATCTAGCTTACATATAATATGAAATAAGTAGGCCTATTGGGCATAGAAAGAGTGTTTTTTCCTCTTGAAGAGGTGAACTCTGAATTGGTGATAAACGCAACATAGAAGCAGGAAATATTATGGGGATAAGGACGTTTCACAACCAGTTGTCGGCACGAAGAGATGGGAAATAAAAATTGTGACCTTTCAGAACCCATTAAGCAGTCGTCACATTCTGCCAATTACAATCTCAATATAATGGTCATAATAACCCTTTTGCACATCTCAAGGTTGTAAGTATATAGATTAAACCGCTCTTTAAGATGATAATTATACTACAAAACCACACATACTACACTACTATAATACGAAAATGAAAGTTTAACAACTTGTCAGAAGTCCAAAGGACATCATCATTTCTAATGACATGCCATCCATTCATGTCGTGGTCACGTGTCCTTTTACAATTCACCTCTGTACCGGAAGGTCTAATCAAACCGGAAATTCACGGGTAGCCAGTGATATTTCAGGGCAGGCTCCGCCGGCAGATTGTAGGAAATCCGCTTCCGGTGTAAAAATGAGTGAGCGAGGGCATTAACTTACTCTTAATGGAGCCCAAACTGATGGGAAGAAAAGAAAGAAGATGGAACAGTGATCATCGCACCGTGAATCGTTATAGTATATAATATCTAAGAGGGTTGTTCTAACTTTCTGTATCGGTAGTGTACACAATCATATCTGTAGTGTATACTTAGCAGCATTCATGCAGAGCTCTCTTCATGTTCACTCCAATGCTCCATTGATGGGTTTTGCTCAGTGGTTATCAGCCCTGCATGTCGAATAACTCACTGACTATACATCCATGCATCTTGCTGTCCCTATGGGGTTCATACAGCATCGCAGGATCTACCCGATGCACCAGTGCTGCATTGTTGCATCATGCTGATCAAGTGACATGAATCTGGAGGCATCATACGACTCTCTAAGAGTTGACATAATGTTCCTTCAACAGTGACACATATCTGATCATTAAGACAGCAGCATAATGGCTCACGTAGGCAGTTGTAAACCTTTTTCCTTCTCTGCTGTTGGCAGTTTAGGTGTCAGCTGTAATTCCTCTTTAGTGGTTTACTGACGCCATAAATATCAAGAAACCCATTCATCACGTGTTTCCACCATTGGAACGAGGCCTAGGATGTAGACTTTGTTAAATGTTAATCCCCGGTGTTAATCAGTTTCCTATCGATATTTGGCAATGTTGTACAATGGGCGGTCTCACTCAAATAGCGGTTCAGCCATTCGTGATGATGTGGTTGAATTATTCAGCCATACTAAAACGGCATTTTCACACCAACCTAACTGCTAAGAGGACATCCCCCGCATCCCCCACCAATACCCTGTTGTTGCTACTTGCCAGGGGCTACTAGATGAGCGAGTTCTATTCATATACTGGTTATTCTGGTTTCATGAACGTGGGTCCTATCATGACCATGAACTGCACAAAGCGTGGGCACCAACACATTCCTCTGTGAAATTGTGTAATTTAATTATCGCCATATGACCATAGCTGTTACAATGGCGTTAAACATATATAACTCACTCATTCACTAACTCAGGAACTTTTCAAATTAGTAGAGTTTTCAAACTGGTAATACCTATGTCAAGCAAATTAATCCTCATATACCTATGCACTTCCTCACCTACTCTGCCTTGTCAACTCACCAATAGATTTACTCTTTCCCACCTGCCACTGCTCCCCCTTTCCCCACAGTCACAGGCAGCATTTTGTCAATACTTCAGCATGTTCTTGCACCTCCCCGAGGCCTTTAATGTGTGAGGTGTGCATGTTGACTGCAGGTGGAGTGCTTCAGGGATCGATTTGACCTACTCACTCTAAGGGCAATTGCTAGAAATAACATATTATAAAGCTTATTATGTAGAGTTCAAAATCATGTAAAAGCTTCTTATAGTTTTACTGGAAAATGATAGACAAGTGTCTTTGAGCTCTTTCCGCAACCTCATTACAATCATGGATATGTGGATACCTCTAGATTTTAGTTGTTTTACAGGAATCCACATGCAAATTTTGTGATTTTTCACTATCACTGTATCCACCCCTTGCTGCTGACATCTGTCCCAGCAAATTGTCGTGACTCCTCGTCAACCTGTGTGAAGTGGCTCACACATGTCGCTAGATGGAACACAACGTCGCTATAGCACAACATCACCAGAAATAGCGATAATGGTGATCACATGGCCTCACCTCAGATGGCGAGGATGGTGATCACTCAGACTCACAAGGGATGGTGATGCAGGTGATCACTCACCTCGCTAGATGAAACACCACCTCGTCATAGCGCATGTTCACCAGGGATGGCGAGGATCGTGATCACTCATCCTCACCAGGGATGGCAAGGATCGTGATCACTTATCCTCACCTGGGATGGCAACATGAGTGATAACTCACTTCGCTAGATGAGACACACACCACGTCATAATGCACGTTCACCATGGATGGCAAGGATCGCGATCACTCACACTCACGGGGGATGGTCACTAGGGTGATCACTCACCTCGCTAGATGAAATGCGTACCTTGTGATAGCACAGGTTCACCAGGGATGGCGACACGAGTGATCACTCACCTCGCTACATAAAATGCACACCATGCCATAGCGCACATTTACCACGATTGGCAAGGATCGTGATGACTTACACTCACCAGGGATGGCAAGGCGGTTGATCACTCACCTCGCTAGATGAAACGCACACCACGTCATAGTGCAGGTTCACCATGGATGATCACTCAGACTCACCAGTGATGATGACGCTGGTGATCACTCACCTTGTTAGATGAAAAGCTCATGATCATCGATATTGATAATCATGCAGCCTTACATCTGCCAGATCAAAGTATGTTTTGCCAGAGAACGTATTGCCATATGTATCTTCCCTCTAACCACAGACAAGGTGTTCATGTAGATATTTCCATATGTGTTTTTACTGTAACCAGAGAAAAGGTGTTTATGGATAGTTGCTTTCATTTTAGAGATACCTCTATCTAAATTCAATTGATATTCTCTCTATATAAACTTGTTTGATTCAACTCTGAAGTATTACATGGAAATCAGTGTGAAACAAAGCACATTTGATACGTATGGACTTATACTTCATGCCCAAACTTCCTAGATAGGCTACATGTTGAACGGTGGTGCTGTCTCAACAACTTTGGCAATGTTGGTGAGAAGTTGCCATTCTGAGTGAGAGTGAGTAACAGATGATGCAATCCTCAAAGAGCATTGACTTGGAGTGACACAAAATCACACATTGAGTGAGACCACTGTTGGCAATGGTGGTGATAAGTCTCATTTTGTGTGAGAGTTGATGACAGTGGCACACACTCACACAACGAGTGACATCCATGTCAGCGATGGTGGAGATAAGTCGCCATTTTGAGAGAAGATTAACTAAGAGTGACACAAACTCACATAGTGAGTGAGAGCCATGTGGCAGTGCAGGTGAAAAGTTGCCATTCTGAGTGAGAGTTGACAGACAGTGGCACATATTGACGGAGTGAGTGAGATCCATGTTGGCGATGGTGGTGATAAGCTGACAGGGAGTGAGATCCTTACTTGCGATGTTGGTGATAAGTCACCATTCTGAGTGAGACCTGACTGGGAGTGGCACATAACCACACAGTGAGTCAGATCCATGTTGGCGATGGTTGTGATAAGCTGCTATTCTGAGTGAGAGTTGACAGGCAGTGGCACATACTCACGCAGTGAGTTAGATCCATGTTGGCGATGGTGGTGATAAGTCACCATGCTTTGTGAGGGATGACAAGGGGTGGCACATACTCATGCAGTAAGTGTGATCATGTTGGCGACTGTTGTGATAAATCGCCATGCCATGTGAGACTGACACACAGTGGTGAAAGATGATGCAGTGAGTTATCACTCAAAAAGGAGTCACCACTGATGACCAGTCATGGCGACAGATAATGCCAATTTGCTTGGGTGTGGTCTGATCTTACTAGTACTACGAATTCTGAATAAGGTAATTGTTGAATACTACCATCACTATGTAAAATAGAAAAGAGATACAATCAGTATACCCTTCAGCATCAGTAACTGTCTCCAAGGACTTGGTTTGATACTATGTATTTCCCCTGGCTTCCCTGTAACCATGTTAGTGGGCCCCAGATGTTGGGTTCAAGGCTGCCCTCCAGACATGCCATCAGTCAAAGAGTATGTAGGGTAGCATGGAGAGAATGAGATTTTAGGGAGAGGGGGGCCTAGGAGGAGTTTTGGACCAGTGGAAGGAAGTCAGGGTGAGGTGACAGGGATTTGAAGAAGAGTGATACATGTAGGACCTACCTGGGAAAAAAGGCCAATGGATGCAATGTCAGTGAAGGGGTATAGGGTATAGGGCTTGACAAAGTGATAGGGTGTAAATGTGTGACTGCACTTCCTATATCATAGTTGATCATAAATCCAGTTCCCATTTTGTTGCTGACGACTCAAGTGAGATGATAAAAGATGCAAATGGTGGCAAGCCATTGAATTCTTACCCCTATGGCGTTTACAACGGGGGTTCCATACGGCACTGAGATTTTGTCCTCCCAACCTCCCAACAGCCTAAACATGCACCCAAAACTAAGTATAGGGGGTCATTCACTGTCGTGTGGGCATCAATTTTTGAACAATACTGTGTCTCTGATAGCAGCAACCGTCGGTGTGGTCATGTTTAGTAGCCTACACTCATGCCGATAGTCCTTCCCCTGTGCTGTATTATACCCATTTACGCCAGACTCCATGGTGTAATGGGGAAACATGGCTAGTGCCAGATATAAATACAGCAGGGTGGTGGTTTACTGCCATTGTCCCCCCTGTATCCCGCCATCTGATAAAAGCCATACATAGTGGAGGGGACTGAGTGCGACTGAAGAAGGAGACAAGTTGGTTGGGGCAATGTAATACTAGCGAGATAAACATAATTATGCAAATACATTTTATTCACTGTAAAGATGTCTGTTGGGGGTAGGCTCAAGGAAATTGTCATTTCACTCTGAGGGTATATTGTTTTAGAAAGTCAAAAAGAAATAACGTGGCCCAAGCTTGACTCTGGGATGTCAGTATTGGGGGGGGGGCAGACCAGACAGTAGCTTATTATAGACAGTCACTATTGTTGACCCTATGCCAAAGTTTGGGTAGTAACTAGATATAGGTCAATAACCAATCGATGTTTCTAGCAGATATATTGTAACATAATAGGGGGTGGTGAGGGTTGCTAACCAGCAAGGTTGTAGACATGGAAACAGAGGCGACAATTATCATGAACCGTACATCATAAAATAAGTCCATTTATGACCGGTTATCATCATGCCGAATCATAAAGAAATGTTTGTACAGTGATGCCTTTTGTGATTTTTCTTATCATCATGTTGTGAAGTTTTTGCCTACCTATATTTTACTTATAAGGCACAGCGGCACTACTATACTCCACACTATGCTTGAAAGAATGGTCTTTGATGATTGATACTGGCCATGGCAGTCCCTCCTCTACCCATTTCTAAGACATAATCCTCCGCCTCTAACCTACAGGGAACTAAAAAGCTACTTGGCAGTGCATTAGCAAAATGTTAATGGCAGATTGAATGCTTCTCTTATCATCACGGTCGTGAAGCTAAAAGGTTTCTTCTACAATGACGTTAACGTTGACTGTTTAAACGCGAAATGTATTTTTGATAGGGGGGCAGATGCAATTGGGTTCAGCATTTGTAACTCACACCACAGAATAAATCTGCATATCATTGACTGCCTAGAATGGTCCACTCTGAGATAGTGGAAAAGAATACACATTGGACGTATTCTGCAAGAGTCCCCCCATTTTCTAATGCAATTCTCACATTCTCACACTAATCAAAGTTTCCCCTTATGCCTCTGGAGGTCATTTCTTAAGGCACTACGATCACCCACAACACTACGACGGCAAAAAGTCAATGCTATTCCTATGGGAAATGTGGTACGACTATAGAAGGGTGCAGTCGTAGTCTGTTAAGAAATAGCCTCCAGTGCTAAGCCTTACTGTACTCAGCAACTGGTCCCATCCTCATATATACATATCTCTTACCACATTGTCACCCCTAAAGAACTCCAATAGCACTCAGGCCGAAGATAGATTGCATTGTCTGGTTGCAATTCAGCACTTGGAGAGCTGTACTCTCTACTCATCCCAGATTCATACATTTACCTATCTAGTTTACAGAGACAAAGGCCTGGCAGAGCAGGGCAGAGTGAGATGGAAGTTGTGTAGACAGTGATGAAGCTAGGGAGCTGAGGGTCCTTTTGGTAGGTTCTGAGGTGCCTGTAATAATAGCAATCAGTCAATGTGCTTACAGAGGATCTTACGTCCAAAGTCCAATTGGCCTCTGTGGCGCAATTGAGCCATACATTTCCTATATAAATATCTGCGACAGAGGCCTAGTGAACTATCGATGTTAGTCTGCGAATGAAATGGGTATAATTGGTTTCAATGGTGGATTGGAATTACATATAGCAAGTTATCAAGGAACTATTGAGATAGTGAGATGGGACTATAAGATAATCGAAAGTGAGAGAAGTAGCACCATCATTTTCAAATCCCTTTATATACCATTATTGTGCATTTTGGAATTAACAAGATCTATGAGCATTTCTTGTTTAGAATATAATTCACACAATACTGGCATAATGGATATCAAAGTAGAAAAAAATTTCTCTACGTTGAATTTTACACCTGCACGTTGCACAGTCCTTTGTACAGCCATTGCATTGGTATTAAATGCTGACAACTGTGAAAATGCCTAAAGACCTGATTTTCCTCAGAAAGCTAAAGAGAGGAGTACTCATATCTTAAGAGTTAGAGCAGAAGGACTGGTAAAAATGGCTCAGGTTAGATGCCAAGCTACCCTTACACAGTGCATGCACCATTGAGTACCGAAAGGATGGGGTGCTGCCCCTGGTACCTAGATATTGCATTAGTATCTATAGAAGGCAAAGGCTCCAATATAGGGCATTAGCACATTAGGCTATGGAGGCCGCCATTAGACCCCGACTGCACTATGACTAACACCTTCAGCCCCCGTCTCCACAGTAAATGCCAGGGATGCTTCCCATTGGTCAATAATACAATAGCCATGTGCCGTATAGTACTTGTATAATAAGTGTACAGTTAAGTGCAAAATGATATATGGTAAAGAGGCTTTATCGATGGGATTCATGGTTACCCTCCTAGTTTTGCTTGCCTCGTGTGAGTCTTTTCATCAGAGATGATATCATTAACCCTTGCCAATTGCAGGACCCCTAGCTGGGACTACACAAAGTACATTAAATATTGTTACTCTAAAATACATGCCTGGATTTAAACTATTCTGTGGTGTTTGTTGGTGCTGGCTGGTGGTGATTGTGTACCCCACATCTCCATCATCACCCATTAGTTGTTATTATGGACAATTCTAATTATCTATGGACTATTAGCTGTACTGTCACAGTCACTTCCACTATATATATATATATATATATATATATATATATATATATATATATATATATATATATATGATGGTGACAGCGGTGGATGATACATGGGAATATTGGCTTCAGGATTCATAGATAATTGTCAAGGTAAGGAGAGGGATTATTCATGCGAGAGAGGGATGTTTGCAATTGTAAGATGGACATGTATAGTGTATACGATTGCCATGTGGATATTAATCAGATTTATGAGCTGATTTAGCGTTTTTCTCTGGAGCCTAACATAATAACATGCAATTAGCATCTTCATATTTGTCATGCCAATTCATTGACAATACTCTTTTTAAAGTTAATGTGTAGGCAGAGCCATTGCTGAGTAAATGGGTATAGAGAAAAAAAAAAGAATTCTCAATGCCTATCCCCGGTCTAATCCCTAGACACTTAGCATGTCTAAAAGACGTCTATATTGAGATAACAAAGGCTTGAACTGGGGGCAGTGCCACCCATAGTGTGGGTAGCATGCAGAAGTGCAGTCTAGTTAGATATTGGCTCTGGTATATTTAACACCCATAGTCCACTAGGCCTGATTCGCCAGACTCTAAATTATAGGGCTTGTATGGCTCATTTGTCCAGTATAGTCCACTTGGCCTCTATCCCACCATACAAAGCCTACAAAGTGTACTAAATCTAGCGATAGTGGACTTTGACCATTCAAAGCCTATGCAAATAATTATGGCAATAGATGCCTAGTGGAGTATGGGCATTATGGTTTGAGATCTGTTTTTTCTTTTTTTTTTGGAAATAAACTACCTTCCTGTCCTGTCCTCTGCCTCTATCTTCCAGTGCCTCTTTCCATCATTATAATACAGTCGGGCAAATTCAGAGTGCATTATCCACAATGCTGCATTCTGATTGGCTGATTGACTGTGCATTATCTAGATGGATAGCGCACTCTGAGTAAAGGAGGTTAAATTCATCTCACCTTTAGGCTTTAGACTCAACAATTGTTATACCATGGTTATGGGTCATTTGCATATTTTTGCGTTCAAGTTAAAGGATAAAACTTGTGCAATTAACCACGGCTAGAAAGAACAATGTTGTAGTACTTTCTCTCTACACTCGTTGGTTTCAGTCACTTGATACAATGAACTCTGGCGTATAACGCCATTGTTCATTGTATCTGTGACTAAAACCAACTCATGCATCAATAAAGCTTACATATCCTCTAAATATCCCTATGCTATTAGGTGGCTGGTTATTTCATTGCTGGTCCCCAACCCATTGAAATAATATAAGTGGCCCAATGGGGAAGAACGTGCCTCCAGGGGGGATTTTTAGTACTGGTTTTGGCCACCAGGGGGCAGACTTTGGGTAAAACACTGACAAATATGCTAAAAATGCTTTTGACCAATTTTTTTATAAGGAATCCAGTGGTATGCTTAAAATCATTCCATCTCCACTAAAAATGTTCTATTTTTGGAACATTGGTTGCCATGGAAACATAGAAAATTGGTAGATAAGGCAATTTCAGGTTGCCATGGAAACCACTCCCCTATTCCAATTGGGATTTTTTGCCACAAACTTATTTTGAAATTCCTTCAGGAACCCAGGACCGAAAACAGAACTCACAAATTCCCTCTAGAACCAATTTTATGACAAAAACATCACATTTCTTTGGTTATTTTTCCACAAGACTGTATTTCTTTGCATTTTTAGTGTTTATGATAGGATATAATGCATTTAGAGCTTATTTCCTATTTTCATTTGTACACACAAACCTATGTTTAACAAGCAATAACAGCAAAACTACCGGGGATAATTTAGCTCAAGATATCTCATTTTAAAGCCCATGATTTAAACCTTAAAAAGCCATTTCCCCCCAGGAGGCATGTTTTCCCTCACCTGGTCACATAAGCTTGACTACTTGCCGGGAACAGATAAACCAAAAGAGGCTAGATAAAATTATGTATTTTTTTTTCAAAATTAACTCGATCTTTCTCAAAAATCTCAATGTCTATTGTTATGCACGAGTACCTAACAACAGGGCCACAGAATATGCTGATACATCCGCCATTACTTGCCTCTATAGAAATGTATCAAATAATAGTGGAATGACGATGTATGACAGAATACTAATGCAGAACATATTATTTATATATTTGTTAACATCCCAGTGAATTATCACCTCAAGAGAACTTAGAATAATAAAGACACAGCTGTCCAAACTTTTGAGTCGGTACCCCCCCCCCTCCGAGAAAATCTGCTTGTAGAGTGACGTAACTACTTTGTTATCTCATCACTAGGCAATATCATTATCACTAGGCAACATCATGTCACTGACTTCGGGCTGATAAGATCTGTGTCACACGGACGCTGCATCACGTTCCCACGCTGCTTACACAACGCAAGATTCTGCTACTGAGCTGCGGGGGGGGGGAGTGGACTGCCCCCACTATCTAGTGGTGAAGCCACTAGTATAACGGGAATAAGGCACTTGGTCATGGCCATTCCATAACGCTTCTATTCAACATTTTATTCCTATTGGCTATCGTAGATTTCCAATGGAAAGACAGGGATAATTGCTATTACAGCTAAATACTGGCATGATGGATAACCAGACATGTAAGGATTGTCCGAGTACTCATTCAGACCTGCAAAACTACAATTATATTTTCATATGCCTATGGATTCTACCTCAGACACCTTCTTTCCAAACCTACATGGAACACCATTTGTATGATACCCTGACACTAATTGCAGGTAACAGGAGAATGTCTGGTGTAGCATGATCTATAAAATATTAATGTTCTTAAGTCTGGCCCCTGGTGACCTCTATTTCAAGCCCATATTACTTAGCATCCTCAACTCCACCCTAGTGCGGCCTGTAGCTTTACTATTTTTGGCCTGGTGATGCATGCTGTCCTTGGTCTCTGGAGATTACATAGTGAAGGAAAGTTCACTAGGAATTTTCATTACCCTGTCCATTCTTTACACCTTGTGATGAAGTGACATATCCCTCAGCATTAAATGTTAACTAAAATGGAGAAGGCCCCTTCCTCTTCTGTCATGCTGGGAACGTCTTTTTTATGACAGACAAATGTATTCCTCTTCACCACTAATGGTAAAAAGATAGGATAGTTCTATTTACCTACATCCTTCATACTAATTCAGGCATAACATATAAATTCTAGAAAATTTGGAATTATACAGCTCATTCGCACTGACCCTTTGCTGTACCATAAGTGGTTGGTCAACACTGGTATCACTATTAGTCTACATCCCATTGTATCAGTAACTTGTTCACAAATGTGGTTGACTTGAGCGATGTCCTTTTTATCCTTTCCTGTATTTGATTTGACTGTGAATCTATATATATATATATATATATATATATATATATATATATATATACCGACCTTCCACAGACATTTCCATGCCCCATTCCCACTTCACGTCCTCATCTACTTTACCTTGTCAACCTCCCCACACCTCACAACCACATCTGTCCTTTCCCACCTGCCACCCCCTGTTTTTTCCCCATGGTCACAGGCAGCATAGTGTCAATACTGTGGCATGTTCCTGAACCTCCCTAAGGCCTTTGATGTGTGCATGTTAAATTCACCTGACCCTTGCTCCCACCTCAGTAGTTCAGTCCTACATCACTCAGAGGATGCTCTTGGACCTTCCTGCAAGTCTACCATGGTGTATCAATACCTTGAAAATCACATTATTTCTTCTGTCCACCTGAGTGTGAATATGGATGGGGGAGGGGTGAAGTCAGGGACAGACTGATTTTACTGAAACTCTACCCCACCTGATACAATTGAGCACCCCTGATTAGTAGATCTATGTCTGACATTGAAAAGTGCAGAAAGGCTTGAAATTCAAGCTGATAGCATCTTCACTCAGGATGGTGCATTTCCAGTGAGAATATGTGATTACCTTTTTGTATAATGCAAATCATAGAGCTGGATTCACGTTACCTTTTCGCATAATCCAATGATTAAGGTCATGTGACCGAAACACATTTTTATCTTTGTCACATCTTTGATAGGCCACAGCTGGACAGGGCCCTCAGACAGATTTGGCCACACCTGGCATGACTGAAAAGAGGCCATAGCCATAGAAACTTAGTAGCAGAAGCAGACATATTGAACATGTGTTCATCTATGGGTAAAAGGGCAAATGACAAAAATCATCTACCTTTACTTCTTTGGAAATATAACCGTTTCAGACATTATATATCATGGGACCACTACCTTCCTCCTGGTCTCCCTGAAACAAATCCAATAGGATCCAAAAGCCCCTTGGCCCCTCAGTCACCTGGTTGCTCCCACACCCACCTGGCCTCATCCATCTTCCTGGAAATACCAACGACTGCAGGTGGGGACTTGCAATGGCTGCAGGTGGAGAGCGAGTGCTTTAAGGCATGTCTAAAGGATTAATGTTTAGTTGACACTTTGATAATTGCCTCTAGAAGATGATGCATTAGCCTTATCTTGAACAATGTCCATGAACAATATCGGTAACAAAGAATGGAGTGAGTGAGTGAGCAATAGATGTTTAACGCCATTTTGACAACTAAGGTCATATTCATGGCGAGAACTACATTACACAATTTCACAAGGGAATGTGTCAGTGCCCGTGCATATGTGCACCACACACATCCCGAGGGGATAGGAAAGAGGAGAAATAGACCCTTTTAAGTGGGCTAGAGAAGCCCGAAGAGAGAATGGAAGCACCATCCCCATATGCTTGTGATGAATTATGGTAAAGCTAATCAGGAATTTCCCTATCAAATATGAGTATGAAACTGCCACAATGGTTGAACTTAGAATTAAAAGAATCTAAATCAGTTGGCACTATAATACATACTTGAATGGTATTAGTTTGGGGAAGACAAAAGCAATATCACCATTCCTTAATGCCCCTTCCTAAACACGATCAGATATACTTAATTGTGCTTTATTTGTGCTTTGATGGTATTTCCTGTGAACAGACAAGACCTTCTTATATTGCCACCATTATATCGCTCAAATTATGCCCTGAAGATCAGAGGCTAAGGTAATCACAATAATTTAGGGGCAGCATTCAATGCATTGACTCTGATGTGCAGAAAATAAATGATTGTGGAATAATACCTCCACCTTAGGCAGTAGAACAGAGGCACAGGAGCTGTCTCGGAGGACTTGCCTTGATCCTGTGCATTTCCCTTGCTTCCCTCTAACTGTGTTAGTGGCCTCTGGATGATTGGTCCCAGTCTTCCCTCCAAACATGCCATCAGTCAAACTGGTCCACATCAAGAGGGGAGCATGCAACATTTTGAGAACTGGAGCAGTGATGGGAGGAGGGCAGGGGGTTTAAAGGAATATGGACATTGGGAGGGTGACTGGCATTTCTTTTTCTTCTGCTGTTGGAAAAGAGAGGTAAAAATAACCTGTTGAAACATGGTCAAAGGTGTATAGTGAATATTCATGTATTGTCCTATACTAATAAAATCCATCTTACTACAAACAGTGTGTAAGGCTTACACATGGCAGCAGACGGTTATAAACACCCACATCAGTCTACTTTACTAGCAATGATCCTGGTACACACCAAACAGGTACACTATTCTTGGTTGATTAGGCCTATATGCCAAAAGGAGGCTAACACCAGGTAGCACCTCCAGCAGGTCAAAATGGAGGCCATGACAGGAGTGATTTTGTAGGCTCATGATAGACATGCCAGATTTAATGGATATACTTATGCTTCAGTCATTATAACTTGCTGTACACTGATTGTGAATAGGCGGGACAATTTCCAGGAACTGACAGTAAGAGCTCAGTTCAGAACAGCCATGTGTTTGTGCCACTATAGCCTTGTATACATGTCGGCCTCTGCCTGTGTGAGCAAAGGCAGATATCTCGGCCTATTCAGATAAGGAGAAAGCCATAATGGTGTTGGGGTAATGTGGCCAGTAGACACATCCCCTGCCTCCCCACCAGTTACAAGACCCCCGGCTAAGACTACACAAAGTACATAATTATATTGTTACTGTACAACACAGCCCTGGATGTAAACTATCCTGCGGTGTCTGATGGTGCCCCACTGCCAGTGATTGTACACCCCGCATCTCCATCATCACCCATTAGTTGTTATTATGTACAGTTGTAAATATCTATGGATGAATAGCTGGACTGTCACATTGTACATGGTGGTGAGGGCGGTGGGTGGTACATGGGGATATTGGCTTCAGAGTTCATAGATCAATGTCAAAGTGATTAGAGGAGTTGTTCATGCAAGAGAGGGATGTTTGCAAATTATGCAAAATAAGTGTATAGTGCACATGATTGCCATGTGGGTATTAATCAGGTGTAGGAGCTGCTGTAGCGTTTTCCTGGTGCCTACCATAATTACATGCAATTAGCATCTTCATGTTTGTCATGCCAATTCAGGTGTATTATTATTTTGACATTTACTCTTTTAAAGTTAACATGTAGGCAGAGCCACTGCTGTCTTAATGGGTATAGAGAAAAAAGAATCCTCATTTCCTATCCCCAGTCTAATCCCTAGACACTTAGCATGTCTAAAAGAAGTTTATATTGAGATAATAAAGGCTTGACCTGGGGGCAGTGCTGCTCGTACTGTGGGTAGCGTGCAGAGGTGTGGTCTAGCTAGATATTGGTTCTAGTATAATACCCATAGTCCACTAGGCCTGATTCGCCAGACTCTCTAAACTATAGGGATTGTATGGCTCATTTGTCCAGTATAGTCCACTTGGCCTCACCATCTAAAGCCTACAAATTGTACAAAATCTAGCAATAATGGACTATGACCATTCAAAGTCTGGCCATGCGAAGTCTGGCAATAGATGCCTAGTGGAGTGTGAGATCTGTTTTTCTTTTTTTTTGGAAATAAACTACCTGCCATTCCTGTCCTCTGCCTCTGTCTTACAGTGCCTCATACCGTCTTCTATTCAAAATTTTATTGATATTCCTACTGGCAATCACATCTTTTCAATGGAAAGGCAGGGATATATAATGTATACTAATGTAGTATTGCCATTACAGTTCAACGTTATTTGGCATAAAAGGCCATATCTGAATTTTTTCCATGTATCAAAGAAATGTCTTTTACAGCAAGAATCAAGCAGGCTATCATAGCACCTGACAATGTCTATATCTTTAACAAAGCTTAATCTCTGATCAAACCTTCTTGTTAAACATTCCACAGCACTTTCCAGCAAGAAAGGGCTGGTATCTCGATGCTGACCCTGTGACAGACACAAGTCGCTGGTGCTGATACATACCACTGATACCACATCTAGTTATCATTCCAATATATGCTTTAGGCATTATGATAAATGCCCACTGTGCTTTGGGGCTAGGGAAGAGGGGAGCTGACCCATTTCTTATGATGTATCCCTCTGACCATGGCACACTAGTACTCACCCTTGTGTGGATCAATAAAGAATGTAGGTGGGTATGGAGGGGCTCTGAGAGGGGGTCAGGTGGTTCTATTGCCCCCTGCCTAGCTCAAAACCACTCTGCATTGCTTTCTTAACATGGGTATACATATATCAATTACGGTCATCATAAGTAACTAGCTAATGCCATTTGATGAATTGATACATTTATAAACCCTAAAAACAATAGTAGTAATTGCTGAGGTGTGACCAAGCAGTACCAAGCATTAGCTGCGGCTGTTTGCATTAGGTGTGGCGGTAACCCCAAGCTGTAAGGCACTGAGGCAGATAATCACAGCTTGACCTGTCTCCACTACTTCTTACCCCCCCCCCCCCCCGCCTCCCCTGCTTCTAACCTCAGGACAGGAGAAGGCACTAACCCTTTAGTGTCAAAGTGTGTATCAATGCACCAACACTATGTCCTAACCTGTGTATAGCCCTATAGATACAGACACCCATGCATTAAAGGGTTAACATGGGTTTTCACGGCTAAATCCAACTGTGGTAGACATGCTTGGTGCTACAGATAACTTTATGGCATTGCTGGTATGGTTAAGCCTATGGGCCACAAAAACTAAATAATTCTAAGACCTAGAAGCATGTCATAGAAATTCGTTGTTCCTCCGTAGAATCAACTATTCAGTGTCTAAAGACACTGAATAAAAATACATCAGAACAAACCAAACATCTCATGGTCCTTTGGTTGTAATATCTGGGGCCTCTTCACAACCTGATGAGGAATCCATAAACCAGCTCCCCTCTCACCAGAAGAGGGTTATATGTCCATTGAGGAAACACATGCCACCCCACTTCTTCTAGAAGAAGGGGAAATCATTAGTATCCATGATAGGCTTCAGGAAGCAGGGAAGGGGCCTTCCTCTCTGATGGATACACCCCAGGGCAGAGAAATAAAGGCTTGTTTCAAATAACAAGGCCAATGGATGGTTGCCTGAAAAAGAAATTAACTTCATCATACACATTCTGTGGTGCCCTTTAGAGCTGGAGGTAATATGGGTGTGTACCATGGTGGCAGTATAACCATGCAGTGTGGCAGTATCTGGATAAAGACAAAGCTGGTTTTACAACACTGCTGCACCTCCTAACAATGGAAATCAGAAATATTGATGGACACCATAGAGAAAATGCTGACTCTGACAAACAAAAACTATTGGCACTGATACTAACAACAACTAACACCTCATCTAGAGATGTTGCCAAAGTTCGCATCCTTTAGGTATGATTATTGTACCTAGTGTACTAATTGGCCCAGCAACTGGAGGCTGGCCCATTTCCTATCATACAGCTATCTCATTGGTGTGCACTAGCACTCTTCCTTGTGCAGATCAATAGGAATGGGTATAGATGGGCACTGAGACAGTGCCACGGTTGTGCTATTACCGTCTCTAAGTAACTGCACATCTATAGAGGTTGATATATACTTATTTACAACAATGGTGACACTCTTGAGTATTCGTAAGTAAATAGACTGGTGACGTCAACCAGCCTTTTCGGTGAAATGGTTGTCTTTACTATGCTTTTTGTTCTCAACATTATCCAGAAGGTGTTTATGAGGTACATCCTGAAAACTATTTTCTGTTTACATTTGACCAAATTAGGATTGTCCAAGTACTCATGATTCTATGTCTGCAAAACTACAGTTACATGTACATATATATTTTTGAAAGTTTTATTGCCAAATCACAAATACAAGATTTATGTTAGGTATGACAAAAAAATCGATGCCTTATCATATTAAAATTGTCCTTCATGACTGATGCTAACATAGTCAAAAAAAGACATTAAAGTTTATTTATACACAAGAACAGACACATTATCTGTCATGAGGTGTCTCAATTTACTAAATCGAAATAATTTGTGAATTACCTTATTGGAAAGATCTTTTAGGGCCGGTTCAAAACTTAAGCTAGAGTCAATATTAAGACCCAGGTACTTATAGCTCTCACTCTTTCTAGTAGAACACCATCCATGGATAGGAAATTTCCCTTGATCTTCAACTTTGATGAGCTACCATACCAGGCAACTTTGGACTTATTAATATTTACAGTAAGCCGATTCAGTTTACACCAGCTGTTGACTGTGTTTATACTTGACTGTAGTTTCTGCTCACATTGATTAACGTTACCACCTGAGTGATAGAAGACTAAGTCGTCAGCATAATTATAATGTTTACACTGACCCAATGCTTCACTTACATCATAAATTTATGAACAGGATAAACATCAACGGGCCCAACACAGAGCCTTGTGGGACACCATAGCGTACACATTTGATATCTGATTTTATCTCCTCGTATATTGTTTACTGTTGGTCAAGTCGCACCAGTTCAAGACACTGTCATGAAAACCAATTTTTCCTAACTTTTTTATGAGGTAAGAGTCATTTAAGGAATTAAAAGCTTTTTTTTAGATCTAAATAGCAAACACCAGTAACATGACCTATATCACTGTTGTAATATCTAGAGTTCATTTAAAAATGAGAATATGGCATCTCCAGTACCTCTGGAACGTCTATACTCATATTGGCTATCTGTCAGAAAATTACTTTTGTCCAAATGTCAGTGACATGGAGATTCATTATGTGCTCTGCAATTTTAGAGGGTACAGGTAGCAGGGAGATAGGTCTCCAGTTTATTATTTGTCGCAAATCACCATTTTTGGGGATGGGATTGACTCTAGCGACTTTCCAGTGATCTGGAAAAGCTCCACTGTCAAATCCCAACTGATCGAGCCGTGTCATTTGATCAACCAGGAACAGCATAGCTGTTTTAAGTATGTCACACCTAATGCCTTCAATTCCAGAGGTTTTATTCACATTGATCTCCTCAATCAAGATGTTCACCAGTTCCTTGTGTACCTTAATTTGTTGATGTTCAGGGTTAGCAGGTTTATCAAACAAATTTTTAGCAGGGTAGCCTTGTTGTTCCAATTGGTTGCACAGAACTTCTCCTATATTTGAGAAGTAATTATTGAGTTAGTCCACTGAATCCTGGCTAGGTTTCGTCACCAATAAGCATGGGTGCTTCTGGTTGTATTTCAGGTTGGAGAACGCCATTTATAAACCTCTAACTTCAGTTTGATGTATAAAGATTTGGCAAATTTTATTGCTTTATTAATTTTGAAGCGCATCTGCTTGGCTGCAGTGAGGTGTCGAATCTTCCTGGTCCTATAGAAGTGTGATAAATGATCCTCACGCTCTTCAATAAGCCCTAAAATATCAGGGGTCATCCATCTGTTTCGCTTATCAACAACCTCAATTTCCTGCCAAGAGCAATTGATGTCTAGAAATTCTTCAATATGTGTCTGAATAAAATTCCACCCCTTCTCACAATCACCTAACTGATAGTAAACATCCCAATCTGCTTCACCAAACCAATCCTTGAATAGCTCTGCGTCGAAATTTGTATAATTCCTGACAAGGATTCTTTTTTCAATATATTCAATTTTTAGCTTGGTTTTCACTGCATACACTGGAAGATGGTCACTGACCGTAAAATTCAGAGCCCCCCTGTATGTCTTTTTCATAATTGGTGAGACTGTTGATGGTCTTTTTGCAAATACCTATGAATACTGCCCCAGATTACAGATTGCAGGTTACAGGGGCATGTCTGGTGTAGCAGGATCAATAAAATATTAATGTTCTCAAGTCTGGCCCCTGGAGACCTCTATTTTAGGCACATATTATATACTTAGCACCCCCACCTCGGCCCTAGCACAGGTTGAAGCTTTACTATTTTTAGCCTGAGTGATGCATGCTATCCTTAGCCTCTGGAGATTACCTAGAGAAGGAGAGTTCACAAAGCATTGTTCATTACCCTGTCCATCCTTTACTTCTTGTGATGAAGTGATGTATCCCTCAGCATTAAATGTTAACCAAAGCGGGGAGGGTCCCTTCGTCTTCTGTGCTGCCAGTAATGTCTTTTTATGACAGAAAAAATAGTATTCCTCTATACTACTAATGGTAAAGAGATTCTATTTCCCTTTATCCATCACACTTATTCAGGTGTAACATATGAATTCTAGAAGATTTGGAATTATACAGCTCATTTCCCACACAGAACTTTTGCTGCACCATAAGTGGTTGATACTGGTATCACTATCATTCTACATCCTATTGTATCATTAACAGGTCTGAGCCGAGGCTGACAAGTAGCCCCAAACTTTGAACCTGTACTCAAAAGTATCAATATGCGCACATCTATCTACAGCCTAAGAAGCATACCCAGGGCCATTTCTGACCCTGCTTCCCTGTGATCACTGGATCATGACAACTCTCTAGTGGTGTGCACCAAAGCAGCACATGAGTTGATGTTACTGTGTGGATGGCACTGAGGTGTGAGTCCAACCCCCATCCACCTAGCCTTACCTACTGTACTTTTAGGGAAGCCGCATTTAATCATGTTTTATGTCAGAAAATTTCTTGATAAGGAGGGTTCATATCTTATACATTTTAGAACTTTCTTGTGGAAAAGACTCTGCGCTTTTACATGGGCTAAGTGTTTTCTTTAGGAAATTTAACACAAAAATCGGAAATAGGTTTTAGTTATACCTACACTGCTACAGGTAATTTTTATGGTAACCTGGTGACAAATCCATCATTTACTTCATATACATATTGTAATTCTTCATGCTGAGTCTGTTCCCTGGTAAATAAATGTTCCTCTATTATGTAGTGCCGTCACCAAACTAATAAAATTAATAGAACATGGTGAAAAATACACATTTTATGTCACTTTTATATAGTGCCTATATGTGTCCATTCAGGGCTAGAAATGGCCATGGCCATACACCTATGGCTGTAGCCATATTGAGTGCAGTCTCCAACCTGATTAACTTGTTCACTAATGAAGCTAGCGCTGACTTCAGCGATGTCCTTTTTGTCCTTTCCCTTATTTGATTTGATTATTGCATGTATTATACCTACCTACCACAGACATTTGAACATTTCCATATACTCTGACTTACTCACTGAATAGTACTCACTCACCCAGTCCTTGCCAACACTTACACCTGGTTGCCCCAATCCCACTTCATGTCCTCATCTACTTTACCTTGTCAACCTCCCCACACCTCACAACCAAATCTGTCCTTTCCCACCTTCCACCTCTCCCCTTTTTCCCACGGTCACAGGCAACACAGTGTCAACACTGTGGCATGTTCCTGAACCTCCCTGAGGCCTTTGATGTGTGCATGTTACATTCACCTGACCCCTGCTCCCACCTCGGCAGCTCAGTCCTGCATCCACCGGAGGGTGCTCTGGGACTTTCCTTTTCTTCTGCCCACCTGAGTGTGAATATGGAGGGAAGGGGGGGGGGGTCAGTGATATGCTGATTTTACTGAAACTCTACCCTCCTGATTAGTATGTCTGACATTGAAGAGTGCAGAAAGGCTTGGAATTCTGGCTGATAGCATCTTCACTTAGGATGGTGCATTTCCAGTAAGAATATGCGAATACTTTATTCTAGGAGTTTACTTTGAGACGCTGCAAAACATAGAGCTAGATTCAGGTTATTCTTTTGCATCATCATTGATTGAGGTTGTGTGACCTAAAAGACACCTTCTTTGTCACATCTTTAATAGGCCACATCCGTACAGGGCCCCCAGAGAGATTTGGCCACACCTGGCATATTGACTGAAAACAGGCCATAGGTAAGGGGCACTGAATTTAGAAGCAGAAGTAAAAACATTAAACATGGCTTTATACATGGGTAAGAGAGCATAACTTAGACAAAAAGCATCTGACCATATGACTTTACAGAGGTAAGCCTGCACAGAGGAATTGTAACCGCTGTGAGCATTATATATCATGGAACAACTACCCTTCTCCAGATCCAGGACTTGGTTTGATCCTGTGCATTTTCCTTGGCTTCCCTCTAACTGTGTTAGTGGGCTCTGGATGATGGGTCCCAGTCTGCCCTCCAGACATGCCATCAGTCAAACAGGTCCATATCAAGAGGGGAGCAGAGAGCATATTGAGAACTGGAGCAGTGGTGGGAGGAGGGCAGGGGGTTTAAAGTGTCAGAAAAAGAATTATGGAGATTGGGAAGGGGACTGGAGATAAAGGCATTTCTTATTTTCATCTGTTTTGGAGGAGAGAGGTAAAATAAACTGTTGAAACATTGTCAAATATGTACATAGGGAATATTCATGCTGGTTCTCATGTCTTGTCCTATACTAATCCATCATAGAACAAACAGTGTGTTAGGCACACACATGGCAGCGGACTGTTATAAACACCCACATCAGTCTACTTTACCGGAAATGACCCACTACTGTATATGCCAGCTATGGGACAGGAAGGGGGGGGGGGTACTGCAGAAATGCAATCAGGCTTAAGATGTACATGTCAGGATGATTGGCATCCTCCTTGGAGGTAATCAGAAATGTCATTATTCCTCATTTATAAAGGCCTCTGGAATTTTTTGTTCTAGATTTATTTTTCACATAATAATAGTAAAGAACAGCACCCTCTTGGGTTTATCCTGTTCCAGAGAAGATGATGCTCATATGGGTGATGACACTAATGTGGGCCTTGTCCCTCATATAATTAGTTGAATCAGGCAACTGTCATATTGCTAGGGTGTTTGGAAGAATGCCCTGCATACTGCTGCAGTAGGACTACAGGAGGGGGTACTAGGCTGCTTCTTTAACACAGATTGTTTCAATTAAATGGGTTGATTGCTTTGTAGATTGGTCTATAATTACAAACCCTTAAATTGTAATGAACATCTGTTTGTGGGAGGGGAAATGGATTATAGACAATAATTACTTGTCAAATTTCTGGCCCTTGGTAGGAAATGCTATTGCAAACATGGTTGTCGATATAGAAAGGAGAATCCTGTTTTTCCGCAGATTGCAAGGTCTATAAATGGCGTGTTGACACAGGTTCCAGACATTCAATTTAAAGTGCCTCCCTGCTTTATCAATTGTTTAAAAGTAATTCCTACATGCACCTAATATTCGCCAATCTTGTGGTGATACATCTACTTTCAAAAGGCACTCACCAAAGATGTGATTGGAGAGGTACATTTAATGCCAGTTTAATTGTCAAAGAGTCTACGAAAAGACATTGATGAACCGATCAAAATTTAAAAAAGGGACTCAAGTGGCTTTTATGTAAGGGTTCGGCTAAATCTTTCCTTTTAAATTCCGTTTACTGTGAGTGTGATGGAATGTCTAGGATAGGTTGTGAAGTTTTAATACTCTCAGCCAACCAATAGAGTTGGAGTTGCTATATGCCTGTGTGTATTAGAAGAGATCTTGATGGATAACCATGCAAGATACTGTTCCAAAGCTCTGGAGGCGGGAGCAGTCAATACTACAGCAGGTCATAGGTTATCTGAGCCGGGAGGGGTGTATTGACTTCGTAGTATGGAGGTCAGTCACTGGATAGGAGGTCAGATAAAGTAGCAGATGACAGCTACAATCTATGGATCAACTGTAGGGCTACATGTTGACAGACAGAATACTGGTGAAAATGGAAATGGAAATCAGTTTTCACCATATTCTAATGTACAGGGCAGGGGAGAGAAGTCCCCATGATAACCTCAGGGTCACATGCACGATATCTATTTGTTGATAGACAGGGTAGGTGCATTATTATCGGCATCTGTCAGCAAAAGGTCAAAGACCCCTTTAAACAGCTGTGAAGAGAGGGCAGACACCCATAATTGATGAGGTCACCTACGGTCTGCCTGGGTTGCGCATAAACTGGACACATTGCAACCACCTGCTTTGAATGACGGTGCTTGCAAATAACTGCAAGAACACCATGCAGCCGTTCCATCTGCTCCATACTCTACGTGAATGAGGGTCTGAAGGATTTAGATGGTTTACTGGGGTATGGCCTTGTACCATTTGGGAGCTTGAGGTGCTTGAGTGAAGTTGTTCTATTTGTGGCAGTTCAACCAGTTGTGGAGTGCAAAGTGCCATCCTTTTGTTGTGGTGAGCTATCAGACTGGCACAGTCACTGGGTTCAACTCCTAACGTCACTTCATCCCCAAAACATTCCCTTCTCTTTCTGCGGTGTAGATTCACTAGAGACATTTTTTTTATTTTCGTTTTCCCAGTTTATTTCAATTCTCTCATATTAAAATCATAGATCTACAGCATTGAGCAAGTCTAGTGAGCTATTTGTACAACTATTTGCTAACTTTCCAATGACGGATTCGTGCAAGGCTGGATATATGATTTGCATTAGATCCTATAACAGAGTGATGTCTGTAACATCCAGTGACGTTCACCATACTTGCCATCTATGGAACAAGGGGAAAATGATTTTTGTGATAAGACCATGGTGGTACACAACATCATATCATGTATCATCTACTCAACTCTATATATTATGGTCTAAGATAATTTTAATTTGGTGTGTTAAGGTTATAGAAGCAGATGCATGTTGCTGATGTCTACAACCCCTCGGCTGTAGGATCTATGCCTATGGGTGAAACACCACAAATGGGCAAACAACCACTGTAGAAAAGTACCAGAAAACGGTCTTAAAAGACAAATAAAAGCTATTGCAGTTTCCAAGATATATCAGTAAGGCTTCATGAGAACAAGGTTCGTTTATTCAGTTTGGTTCCAAAACGCTATAAACGCCATTTTGAAAAAGAGGTCAATATTTCAAAAGTCTACAGATTAGAGATACTTGAATGTAATACAAAAACTTTTTTTTTTAAAAGATATATTTTTCAGTTGTACAGATTTTGTTTAGTAAAGATTTTATCTTGATACCACTTAAATCAACTTCAGGGGAGCACTTCAAAAATAGGTATATGCTGAAAATCTTATTGCGTTTTGGAACCAAACTCTTCATATGTAGGCAATATTTAGAATTATAGCTACGCAAATAGCCAACTCTTATTGCCGTACAAGCTTTGTAAATTCAAGATACATGTTATTTCTATGGCAGTCAACATTATTGACCCAAACCACATTAACTCATATTATAGGCTTCGTAGTTCATTGACATCCCCAGGATCCACTGGGCAGATCATAGTAATGTTCATTAAGTGTGAGGATCAATTATACTTAATTCACGATAGCTTAGGATAGGCCGATGGTGAGTTAGATCCAATTAATAACAGTAGTATTACCGCTCTATAAGGCCAAACAATTGTGTGTTTTGGGCAACCTGGCCTTACCTAGAAAAACAGGCCCACTCTAGCCCTTCTATCCAATTCAATTATTTATTGTTGGACGACCAATTAATATGAACCGCAGGTCATGGGAAAGGGGTCATCGTAGCAAACAGTTAATACGATTCACAAGACAATAAAAACAACATCATATGACCTACCCTATAACTATGTTTCAGCATGCTCCGTAAACACACACTTTTCTTTCACCTAATTAACACAATATTACCAGATAAATCTCAACAACTGGTGGAACCCCTTTCTAATAGAAATCCGTAATGGTACAAAAAGCATTAATCCTCCATGTCATATACATTCTACATAATAAATTGAAGCACACTATCCCTATTAAATCTGGGCACAAGTAGTCATTGATCAATAGGAGAGTGCTGCTATTCATGGCCAGGAGGGTCTTGCCAAAAGAAAACGATGAAAGTGAGTCTTTAATTTTTTTTCAGAGAGTGCTGAGGAAAACGAGAATGTCATAAATCGTTATCATAGTATTGACAAAAATGTACAGCAGAATGCATGAGAAACTCTTTTCGAGGTGTAAAAAAACGTGCATGTATCATCCAAACTATTATCAAAACAATCTCTTAGCAATACAAAAACGTGCACTTTTTCATTTTTGGTTCACATTTCCTTTTTGGCAAGACCTCCCAGTAAACCATTAGAGTAACCTCCCAGCTACAATTTCTGTTTATCTCTCTCTAATGCACCCATTATCTAGATCTGTCATGCATGTTGGTTTTTCATGGGTCGTCTGAATGATTCTCATTGATCATTGATCTAGTAACACTGAAAAGCTCCCCGCTGAGGGAGACTCCTGAATTGTAGGCTTTAGTATACCAGATATACTAATGAAGTTTAGACATAAGCAAAGATGAAATGCCGAATAACATTCTACAATCACATTCATGGCTCTATTTCTATACAGTCACAATGTCCACGAATTTTCAATAGATTATATTATGGAAATGACTATCAGACTTTTCTGATATTTGGTAGGAAAAGATTTACTCAATAACAGTAGAAAATACTGTTTGTCTAGATCATTGTTTCATAACGACTCAGGAATTACTCTCTCCTTATTACTCCACCAATTTCCAGCTGCAAACATGGGTAAAGCAGATCAAACATCGAACTGTGTCCAACGGCATCATGGCTCGCCGGGCCTTGTATTGACGTAGTCAAGATGGATCAATGACTTAGCTGCTCACTTTGATAAAAAGGGGACTGGATGGAGATTAGGAGGGTTGGACTGATACGCCCTTATGGAGATCGGGTGGGTGGTTATATCGATCTGCAGATAGGCACCGTGCCTTATTCCACATGCTATCTGACACCTGTTGCACAACCTCCTCATCTTTCTAGCAATTCATGAATCAGTTGGACTGGTCAGGGATATCTCCCAGCTAGCAAGGATAGGTTGGGCCAACAACGTTGGCACTGGTCGGCACCGTCGGCAGCAATATTCTAACGTTGGCCCAACGTTGGCAGTCTGATGTCATACCAACATTGGCAAATCCAAGTTGTGCCAACATTGGCACTACTCCCACTGCCCTGCCAAACATTGGTACAACGTCAGATATTTCCTGTTGTACTGTGGCAGTTCATTACTGTATCAACATTGGCAGGTCCTCCATTAATGAGGAAATAACCAATGTTGGCTCAATGTTGGCAACATACTGTGTACCCAACCTCCAACAGAGGGCATTGTTGGCTATATGAAGAGATTTTACCTGCTAAGATCCTTCAAACCATGTCATGATAAGCATCAGATTAACATGTATATTGAGTGTTTTTAATATCTTTAACCCATTAAGGGCTGGCTATGAGAGTACTTTGGAAAGCTAGGGGACTGAATTTTGAGCAGTACATTTACCAGGGGGCAGGAGGGTGCAAGATATAAAACACTGTCCATGACTTTGATATTATTTTCAACCATTTTACAATGTCTCTATCACTGCAAACTTCTCAGATTTGAATTTTTCAGCCCCAATATAGGTTACTAACATCATCATACCAAAAATAGCAATCCACTTAAGTCTATCTCTAATTTCCAAACATGGCTGCCACATAATATATCTATGTCGATTATACTCAACATCAGCCCCTACATGGTGTTGAAAATACTCAACATCCGCCCCTACATGAATGTTAAGTATTCTCAACATCAGGACTTAATGGGTTAAATCCAGAAAAGTTAAATTAAAGTATTTATGATAAGTTTTATGGCCGTATTCCACCGAAACCGATTCTTGGCCGATAGTCCATCTCCAATGCATTTCCGATGCATCGGCGACAGAAAAAGAGAATCGGACACGATCGGGCCGATATCGGCCAAGAATCGGGTTCAGTGGAACAGTTAAAAAAATTATCGGAAATGCATCGGAAACCATCGCCGATGGTCCCCGACAGTTTTTTTTCAGACCCGATTTTTTCTGTTCTGACATAAAAAATCGGGTGAGAATCGGGAGGCCCAACTATCAGGCCGGCAATTCAAGACTCCCACCACCATCAAACGTGACAGCAGTAATAGGGATACAGTACCCAGCAGACTATACTGCTTTATTAATTCTTGAAAGTCATAAAATGGGTGTCAGAGAACCAGCTGCTTCCTTGTAGTGCATAAGTATTGATGTCATAGGGTTTTCCTGTATAGCTTTTTATTGCTGACATTGTGTATGTGTATTATTAAGTGAAAATGTGATTTAGAACAACACTGTACTATTATATGCTCTAAGAATGATAGAAGATTATGAATAATAATTCCCTTTTGCAGTAGTGCTGCCACCTGGTGAATACTACACATTACATACATAGGTCTTAGGAACCCATTAAGTTCCCTCTATAGGTCTTAGGAACCCATTAAGTTCCCTCTATAGCATTGCACTTGCAAAGCAAATTCTGCCTGCATAGAGGGAACTTAATGGGTTCCTAAGACCTATAGAGGGAACTTAATGGTTTCCTAAGACCTATGTATGTAATGTGTAGTATGTGTAGCGATGAAAATGGGCAGAAAAGGGCATCCGATTGTCCCTGAGGGCAAATCGGGCTGACAATTTTCATCCCAGATTCATACACGATGACCATCGCGGATGAGGAAAACCCATAATCGGCCCGGCAATATCATCGGTTTTGGTGGAATACCCCCATTATGTGAAATAACAAAATACTTGAAACATCACCACAAGGACACCCTTTTTAAGGCAATAAGAAGTAGTTAAGGTCTAAACTATGGAATGACATTGTATCACTCCTTGGCTAATACAGCTAAGATGAGGTGAAACTGAAGAAATGGCTGTCTCTAAAATGATGATTCTTGACAGCTATTACCTTTAAATAGATGTGATCACATTAGGTGGTTGCCTTTTTCTTGTTAGACTAGCATGCTATAATGGAGAGTATATGAGAAGAAAAAAAAAGGTTGGCTAGATGTTGATACAGTTTGGTTGGTACAACGTTGGCCCAACATCACTGACATGGTGACGTTGGCTTAATGGTAGGTTAGACAGACAAATGAACATTGGCCCAACATTGGTATTCTAATGCTGGGCCAACATGAGATTTTAGCCCCACCTTGGTTGGCTAAACGTTGGGCCAATGTTGGGCCAACGTCAGTTTCCTGACGTTGGCTCGATGGTAAATTAGACAGACAAATAAACGTTGGCCCAACGTTGGCACAACGTATCTTTGCTAGCTGGGCTGTCAGTAGTATCGACTTCAATATTGAGGGAGTAATGTATGGGCTAACAGGCACCGAATTGCTTGTATCGTTGGATATCAAATGAGGGGCCGAAGGAGATTAGGTGGACAGGGATGGTGGACCCCATCCCTGTCATATTCTATATATTGATACCTACCTGCTGGTGCTGCATCAGTGTATTAGTATTCTAAATGGACATGAACCTTTGCTTTGTGCCATCCTAATAACCCGCAACAGAGGTGGACCTAGAGCAATGGCACTATTATGTACGTCACTTTTGACTGCCAAGTACATATCAACCTAACAAGTACGACAAAGAGTGGGAGGTATTCTGTATGCAAATCAAACTCTTTGTGATAGATAAAAGGATCGGCCGAGCTTGACACCATGCATGTATATTCCATCACCATCCACATTACACCTCCCACTGCTCACTATTCAGCCTACTGCCCCCACCCCTCCTGACAACTGCCCCTCTCATGTATGAGCCTTATTAAGGGCTCTTCACCCAGTCTAGAACTGGCAATCCCACTTCTATAGTGGACCTAAGGCCCCTAAATTCTCTATAGCTTCACATGAAAAGGCCCTGCAGCTCTTTTGACCTGGCCGGGATGAAAGGAGGAATAGGGACAGGTTGTACATGAGAGACACATTTGGTATGTGTACTAGAAGATTGCCGCCCTGGTATCGGGGTTTCCAGACTCATAACACACAGTACACTGTTTTTCGTGGAAAGCTTATTAATCCTATAAGCCATTGCTTTTTCCCCCACCTTCTTCTTTTCTTCGCTTATTTGTCGTTGCCTTTCTCTTATACTGTTTACACTTTTTAGATAATATCTAATTTGTCCATTTCGGGCACATAAATATTCCTTCTGTTATCAACCATCTCTAGTGAGGATGCCTAGAAACCTTGACTGTAATATTTAACATCACACTGAAAACATGGAAGATCCGAAACTAGTCAGCGGTGACCACTTTAGGGCCTCAAGTTGACGATACCTAAAACTACAACTTTAAGTAGTAAAAATGATGACTTTATGTCGTCACCCTGACGACCTGAGTTGTCAGGATGACAATACTGACAGTACAGAGTCGTCATATTGACGACTCAGGTCGTCAGGATGATGACCTAAAGTCATCATTTTGACTACTTAAAGTTGTAGTTTTAGGTATCATCAACTTGAGGACCTAAAGTGGTCACCGTTGACTAGTTTCGGATCTTCCATGTTTTCAGTGCATGCACAGCCACCATATGAGCTGGCAGGCACTGGTGAGAGGTATAAGACACGTGCAAAAACTAAGGCTCACAAACAAAAACCTTTTCTAGAAGACTGTCTACATTATGATCTTATGGCTGCAAAGGTACTACACTGAAAGTGACTCTTTGACACTGTATAGCTCCATTAAATGATTTTTATGAATTTAGAAAATATGCTCACATCTCATATCACATGATAAAATGACATAGTTTATTACGGAGAGTACGTTCATCAGACTGATACCCGTTATGGAAAAAAAACAAAAGCCGTTGTTTAGGAAAATGTAAAAGGTATGCAATATAGGTGAGAAAAATGTAATTATCAACTGAGTATACACCCACTGATTCTTATCATCATGAACACAAAAGGTTCGTTGATTGCTGTCTAGCTATTGTGTAGTTATCACACATTGCACCTACAGAGTTATTCCTACTCTGGGATATGTCCATCAATATAATTGATCCAAAACACATTAACTCCTAAACGGATATAGCAGTGTTTTTATATACTGTACCCAGGATCAATTTGGATAAATGTATTATAGTTTTAGTGTCAAATCCTGATTGCTATATATCGACAATTACTAGGGATGAGCTGATGAAGAGATGTCATATATACTAGGTCACAGGGTGGTTGCAGTAATTCATTACTCCATTAGATACGAAGCATACACAGATAAATCCAGTAAAATCAAGCAATAGCTTCGTACCCAATGTGTATATATGCCTTATTATAACTATATCTAAAGTCAATATGGAGAGCATTCTTTCATTTTTGCGACACATGACAAAAAAATGGTGGTTGCTATTCACAATCAACAACTAGCAGCTGCCATTCCAGTTTATACCCGCTTATTACACTCAATACACTGACGTACCATCCCCACTGGAGCTTAATTCAAAACATCCTGGGATCCCAACCCCAGCGATCTTAGTGTAGGCACATATCATAAGACCTGACTGGTCTACCCTATGTAATGCAGTGGTTGCAGGCCTGCCCAGAATAGCTTGTCCTGGGATCACTTTACTATTCCATTTCCACCACTAAGATCACTGCGATCTTAGTGAAAGAAATGCATAGTGGTTTCACCTGAATACAAGAGAACTTACAGGGAACACTCCTGATTGAAAGAGTGAATAGCCTGCTGCATACATAAAGAGGGGAGGGAGGACGTTTGCTGAGTGTCCTTGAGGGCTCTTAGGGCTACTCATGCGTTAAGTGCACTGTAAGGTAATTCTTCCCTTCTCTCTCTTTGTCCTGGGGAGAGGGCATAATGCTTCTAATAGGCAAGCATAACTCATAAATTCATGGGAACAACTCTTGAATACTGTACGGGGGTCAACTGCACCCTGTTTCTTTTGTTAGCCCATATGGGGACGGGGAATGATGGTATAAGCACTCTTGTAAAGAAGAGTGACTCCACAGCTATTCCTTTATTTTGGGACTCTTACCCCTGTGCGTAGTCAGTTCTTCATGGAATAGTGTAGGAGGGCTAAGGCTAAGATCGATGCGATCTTAGTGCTGGCTAGGAAATGTGAACCCAGTCAACTCTTAAGATCGCTTAATAGGATAAGGCTGATTTATTCCTAAGATCGCTGGGGTTGTGATCCCAGGATGTTTTGAATTAAGCTCCTGGTTTATGAGGAGCCAGGGTGACCACCATTGATCATTGACTTCCCTACTGGACAGTTATACTTGTACAGTCAGACAGCCACACGATCCTAGGTTAATGAGCCTAGAGCCAGATAAGCTGAATGGCTCTATCGGACCACATTTGAACTAGAGGTTGTATAGGCTGAGTGGAAATACCAAAACCTGAATGCATTCAGAGAGAAAATGCGATTCTCTTGATAGATCCATTATGAAGTTTCAGCAGAAAGGTCAAATGTTTAAGATCTTTGATACACATGATTGTAATCACCAATCAAAATTGTACAAGCTGTCCTTTATTCAACCAAAGAAACAACGGTAATGTTGCGTTCCTTCTACAGGTATCAAAACTAGAAAACATTCCCTCATAAATCCGTAGAATATTTTCAGTGTCTTTTTTCTCCAGATATAAGTACATACTGTCCAAATTACACCAGACATGGGTGAAACACAGTGAGCAACAATCTGCAGCTGATCTGTGCCCAAAGGCACAATACCTACCCTACACATGATTGTAATCATCAATCAATATTACAGGCAAAAAAAGCACTTTCCCTTAGACTGGGATCCTGGGATGATACTCAGGCAGAGCCAGAGTTTCACCTAAGGGTCAGCCTCAGGATCTGCCAGAGTATCACCCCAGGATTAGGCTGAGTCTCAAATCATACTAATTTTGGCGACATTGTCTGAGTCTGAATCTAGACTCAAGTAAGTAAGATTTTTTCCCAGTGTGGCTTTGCATCAAGATCTGCACTCTAATTTTATCAATTTTGGCAGCTAAAATTTGTAACACATTACATGCCAGCCTATGAATCGAAAATTATTACAGTTACCCATTGGTGAGATACAAAGAATTGTAGCCACGCCGAATAGGAAAACATTGTACGTTAGAGTACCATAGAGTACTTCCATGAACCCATTATGTAATAGCGGTTGTGTTTTTTTTGGTGACATTGCCAAGTTTTGTTGAAAATACTTTCATTTACCTTTGATCAAAGCCTTGAACCTTTTCAGTCCTCGAGATAAATTGCTTCTCCCGCGTTAATAATTACTCTAAATACCCTATCCCCTCCCAATATAGACACTCACATACTCTACTGAGCTGCTCAAATGAATTGCCAAGGGGCAGGACCTTGGGTGTCGTAATTACAAATCGATGAGACAGCCCCCATGTCAGGGCAACCAAGACGAGCCAGTGCACCTTCTCTTAGGCTGGTTGGGCACCTCATACATCAGACCAACAATAAAACATCGATTCTGTCAGGCACGATCAGATGAGTAGTACTGATAGGAAGTTTTCTTCAAAGGTTAAGTGTATACCCAAGTACCCGATGACTGAAATCTATTTCTTTTATTTCGCTGCAATGCATCTTGGGAGAGGGTAACTATAGAGCTCTCGATTGATCCTGATTCAGAATCGGAAGTAAAGTGTCTGTCGTGGATCTAATAGCTGTCACAGGTGACTCTGATATGTAGCAATGGCTATTATGTGTAGCCACTCATAGTTAAACTATTTCTTTTTTGTGTACATAATGGGAGCATAAAGAGTCAAGATTCTCAAAGATACGTTACTCCTGATCGTCACTGTTATACATTACTTTAAACCTGAGAAGTGCACTTGGGAGTGAGAGAGAGCCTTCTTGAATAGGCATTAAGACCATCTATATCAATGATTATTGAAACTTCTCTTGCTCGATATCATCAATATGATAATAATGCTATAGGCCACAGGTGTCATCATACGTATGTTAACTATCCATGCAGAGCCCATGTCAGCAATCTAAAGCACTAAGTACTTGATGGGATAAATACAATAGAAGCTCAAGCTGTGATTTAAGACTCTTAGCTTGTGTTGGCGCTCGAGGCCACTCACAGTGTTGCTCGAGGGCACTCACAGTGACTCTTATCACTGATCCCAATATGCTCCAAAGCCATTGAACCTAAAGGGGCTTATCAATGCAGGAAAAATAGTACCAGGTACTTTGGATAGGCTAGGAAAGAGTGACAATCCTTTTAGGCGTAATAGCACACCCTTAATATATTTCAGCTATGAGCAGCAAATAGGCTTGAAGCTCCCGTCCTGCCAAGATGTTTAAAGAAAATGGTATTCTAGTGAGATCCATAAACGAACTAGATGTTCTTTTTTTTTATTTTTTTTTTTAGTTTTTTAGTCCATTTACGTTTGATATTTTCATATCACTGAGAAGTATTTTCGTGTTGCCGCTCAAAAACTCTCCTGATAGGCCCCTGGAAAATAGAGCTGTCAGTGCTTATCAGTCATCCTGTGAGTTCATAAGTATGAGAATTAATTAAGTAGCAGTCCCCTATTTTCTACTTGTTTAATACGATTGACTCCCCATGTCCAAAGCCAATTGCTACTCTGGTTGCAAGATCGAATTCTCATTTCGGCTTCCCATCCATCAGCCCATGCCCATGACATATGATCTCAAGTGAAACATAAGGTTCTAGACCACAAGCCATCCATCTTAATACCGACAGTGGTTAATGAGGTGGGATGGTCAGGGATATATGCCAGCAGGATTGACTATGACATCCACTTACCTAATCTACTTTAGCCAAGTGGTCTACAGGTACACTTTGAGCATTAATGGGCACAGTTCAGTGTTCATTTAACATGGAGATTTTGTTAAGGCCACTAAAAAAACTTGTTTCTCATCACCACCCTCGTTAGAAGAATCATCATTTGAGATTTTTTTTTTGTTTAAAGAATTCTCTGGGGAAAATATGCTGAAAAATAAACAAAAATAGTCGATTCTGGTATCAAATGAAAGCCTATGGCACAGGGAATGCAGCTGGCTATCATTAATAGACATTCTAACACTTTATAATCTCAATGATAATTTTACTCTTATGATGTAGTTTTTCTTACACAAAACTGTTCGCAATGGGCCCGCGATGCATAGATGTCAGGCCCCAAGCTAAAAAAACAACAACAAAGAAACAAATTAAAATCCTCCCTCGTCATTTTCTTCATAACTTGGTGATGAGAAACAAGTTTTTTTTGGAGTGGCCTAACATCATCATTACACTGGCATAAACTGAAAACTAGGACATCGATTCCATGCAACACGATCGTTCACCACTTCGAATATGAGAATGAGACCAGAAAATGAAATTAATCGAGAGAGTGCCTGACACAAAGGAAGCTGTTTGAAAGGTTGACAGTTCTTTTATCAAATAACGCTGATTGAAATGGACTGCAAAATCACCTTTGCTGGAAACCTGATATAGATCATCCACATTTTTAATACAGCTCGGTGATGTAAGGCAGTAAAGTATAGCTAACTTCTTGCTGATATCATCGATTGCCGATATGAATTATACATTTTAGTGGATCATAAAATGGAAATATGCTGTGAGATATACCAACTCATAATATTCATGAGGATCTATATGTTCAAACAATGGGACTACGACTTGGGAAAAAATCTATCCTGGGGGTACTAAACCAGTGGGAGCGATATCATTGATCTGATAACCACTGGGGAATGTAATGATCTTCATCTGCATTAATGTACATTAATAATTACCATTGCAATATGCTTGGTCCTTATCTATCCTCTCCATCACATGAGTCATACTCACAGCCCGTAGGCTTGTGTATAGTGAAATACCCCGAATAGGGACATAGGCCTCTTTTCGAAAGTAAGTAGTATAGCAATGGGAATTTGCCTCTGGTAGTCTCTCGGGAAAACTTAGCCTTGAGTAGGCGTTCAGATGTTTCATTGAAGAATTGAAGCCTCAGTCCTCGATACGTTGTATTTATGAGTAGTAATAGCGTGCCCATTGTCTATAAATAGCTGCTAAACCCACTGAACGGGACTCGAGTTGGGAACGTTCACAACTTGGGCAAGGAGAACATGATTATCTCCTGAAAATGTAGACATGCCAGAACATCTTATACTCGAGAGAAAAAAAAATGTCCAGTTCCTGGGAATATCCCAAGTCTTTCCCAAGAAATTCCCGAGCCATTCTTGAGATCTAGACTAGAGAACTTTCTCAAGTATAAGATGTTTTGGCGTGTCTACATTTTCAGGAGATAATCACATTCTCAATTCTTGTTGTATTCATAGGTGGGTACTCGAGAAATTCCTGAGTAATTCTCGTGATCTTGTTCAGTGGGAAGCTATATACCGAGTGTGAGGAAGGTTGACCCTTTCTTGCTAACCTAAGGAAACAGTAAGATATACGAGTTTGTAGGGTAAAGTTCAACATGGAGGGTTTAACACATTAGTTCTTGTACCAAAAGTGCTGACTCTTTCAGTATTTTACTTTGCTGCAATATCTATTGTTCTGCTTATAGAATTTAGAACAGAATTCAATTGTCATTTTTTTTTGCATATGATATAGGCCTATGGCTTTTTGAAAATCTGCAAACCTAACAGAGAATACTTTTCTTTTCGCTTCAGGTACGTAAATCTTGTTGTGGAGAAAAGGTGCTTGGATATAGAGGTAGGGAATCAAAATGTACACGTGGGCTTTCCTTTTGATTAATCTTTTTCGACCAACACAATGCTTTAATACACATTCTATCTGTTGTGATTATGTCTGAATACATGAGTCTTCGTGTGTAAATATACCTGTGCAGCATCCATAAACTCTTTATCTATATCATAAGCTTCTCTGTTCATTCATTAAACTTCAATCTGAGTGTAGTGTTGGGGGAGCACAGTCCTACGTCCACCTACTCCTTCAGAAGGGGTATTGGTTTTTCCAAGATGGTGCACGCATGTGATCAGATTGAGAACATTATATTCCATATTCAAGTTAGACTTTGAGAGTATTGCGTATAAAGTTCACACAATTTATTCCAATTCTTTTTACCGTCATCTATTCATCATCTACACCTGTGACAGATACTAAAGTATGCATGAATGTAACCTTCATAGATGATCTGATTCTAGTCAAGGTATATCCATGAGCCTAAAGACACCTGCCTTGTCAGATCCATTCTGCATCATAACACCCCCTTTCAGTGGTATTGCAGGGTCACAGCTAGAGGGCAACGGTATAGATTGGAAATGGTGGTGCTTTGTCAGCATTTATATTTACAATCCTTGTCAGAAGCTCTGGCACTGGTATGTCACATCTACACCTCAACATATAGATATACGTAACGTCCTTAATTCACTTAAACCCTACCCATGAGAATAAACACAGGGCTCTTGTCAGTTCCAATCTGTACACAGGTGCACCTAGGGGGAAAAGAAGAGTCACAGAGCGTGGGCGAGAAATGAAACTTTCAGGCTGCAATCCATCTTTTGTCACTGCCAGTAATGTCAATTTGTGCCTCTGCACTGTGCGTCCTAGTTTACCTGTGGAATACAGGTATGAGCCTTTTTAGACCTTACTGCAGACATTCGCTGACCGGCCGAACTGGAATCTTCTGTAACAGAAGATATGAGTCAAATGGGTTCTCCCATCATCAATGATATGTATACATTTTATTTTGCAGAAAATAAGCAGTCATTATTGATCCCTCTTATATACTGGTACTGTAATGACATAGAGATTCTGTAAACCATCCAGATTTGAAGGGGACCCGGAAATCAAAGAGGCCACCGTGTATAGACTATAATCGGATTGGTCAGACCATTTGAGAAACTACTCCTACCTAGTTGCCAGGGTCTGCATGGAGATATTTTAAAACTATTGTATGTCCAGTGCATGACTTGTACCGAACTACAGTCACCTATTGGCATGTTCTGTTCTTCTTTATCCATGTTTGTCACATAGCCTGTGATGTGGGGGTTCAGGTGGTAGATTGCACAGCTGTTTTGGAAATTTCTGGAGTGAAAGGCCTCCCCAGCGAGTCATGGCCTACGTATACATACGTATATTCTACCCAAATACACACATGTCTCCTGTCTGATTTCTTATTCTGTTTATCTAGTCACTGTCATTTTCAATAATTGTGACACAATCTGTGAAAGGGGGCTTAGTGCAGGGCTTAGTGCAGGGGGTTCAAAGACCCCTTCTCCCAGTATATGTCACATTATTGTTCTTCCAATGCTTAGGTAGGTTGACTATTGCTGGTTATACCACGATTTCGGGACTTCCGGTGGGTTTATATGCAGTTTAGCCGTGCATTATTCTGCATATACCACACATGTGCATTTTTGAAATTTTTGGTATATACTTTTTCGGGGTCAAGTTGGACTTAGAATATTTTTGGAAATTATGGCTGCTATACAAAGTTAATCTAGCCATTTTCCATTGTGAAAAATCATGCCAACTCGTATGAGGATTGAACCCCGGCCGCAGCGGTGGTAGGCGAAGGACTTAGCCATAGCGCCACACTGAACGGTGATGAAATCCAACGCGAAAGTAAATAAATTCTAACCTGAGGTCCTAGTGCTACATTTCCAGTCAGTTTTCGTCTTGATTCCAAGCTTGTCATGTTATAATATTAAAATCCCAAGAAGTAATCGATCCATAGATGAGGAATGCTTGCTAATTTTCTCCATTTTCTTCGATATAAATAAGAATCCAATGATTTTTCTATCGTAAGCGAGTCGCGGCCCGGTTCGCTCTGTGCGAAGCCATTGTTTTTCTTCCTTGCCGGGAGAGGTGTGTATACAGTCACTTTTCGTATCGAATCCAACCATGACAAGTTTTCAAATTAAAACATACATATCCTTAGACATTCTAGATGAGTACTCCATGCTTGATATGTCCGATATATTCAAAATAAATAAGAATCCATTGATTTTCCAAAATGGTCCGAAATTTTCGCTGTCTTCCTCATACGGCGAGCAGATGACCTATATCTACATCCGGGCCACTGCCACACTTTCGCCGGACAAGGAGGCGGGTGGGAATGGCCGGACCGCGACTCGCGTACGTTGGGAAAATCAATAGATTCTCCTTTATTTTGAATATATTGGACATAATACGTATGGAGGGATCATCTAGACAATCTAAGGATATGTATGTTTAATTTGGAAGACTTGTTATGGTTGGATTCCATACGAAATGTGTGTGTAAACACGGCGGTACCTCTCCCGGCAAGGAACAAAAACAATGGCTTCGCGCAGAGCGCTGACCCGGGCTGTATCGCTTGCTTTTACAAAATGTCTTCTCGTGGCTATAATCTTTGGATATCAGGTAAGAAATTAATACAAAATGGAGGAAATGGTGACCACTATTAGGTGATGAATACCGGGGCCCCACGGGCTGTATATGCTGTATATACAGCCCTAGGGCCCCGATATCCATCATCTATTAGCTTAGTTAATATCTAATAGACCATGCATAGTCACAGATTAAATTAGCTGACCCTGGTTACCGTCTGTGTAGTGTCAGCAGTTCAGAATGGTTTAATTATTCTTTACAAGAGGTCAGGGAGGCTCAAATAGGGGGGGGGGCACTCAGCAGGAATATAAATAAGCCTGTCTTCGTTCAGTGACTGTTGTTATATGGAGGGCCATCCAAAATGCTGCTCGTAGAAGGGATTGACTAATTTGCTAAATCTACGTCTCCTCCCATATTGTCTCTTCCAGCACCCTTACATAATGAGGTTATAATAAAGGGGCAGAGAGTAATTGTGAGATCTTCTCATATATACTGATCCTATCACATCGATGGTTAATCATATTGCACTGGTAAGGACTGTCTTCAATTGCATACTCAACACTTGAAATTTGAGTTTTTATTTTCGACTGCACTGAAATAAGAGAATGGCATATATAGAATAATTTCCTTGTGAATAAAAATGTTATCCTTCCATCAAACTTCAGCAGAAAGTATAGGGTAGTTAAATGATCTACATTCATAATGTCATGAACACCAATTGTCTCTATACTAAAATGGAATTCATAAGAATTGAAGATTTGTGAGGTTGGCTAGGCCTGCTGGCCACTGATTTTGAACGCCCATTTGATCGTCTTTAAATGGCTTTGTAGCCTCTAACCCTTTAAGGGCAGCGTTGCTTTTTATCATAAGCAGTGGCCAGGAGCTCAACGACCCTAAATTTACATTATATCTATTCACCATGATAACCCCACTGGGCTGATAAACGGTGATAAACTCCTGAAGGGTTCGCATTAAAAACCAATGGCTGCCAGCGAATTGCTCTCTAGTGATGTCGACTTGATCTATCATGATGCCAAAATGAACATGAAGCATCGTCATCCTTAGAGGGTCAAGTCACGTTCATCTGAAGGGCTCACAGGAAAAAGGTCAACTTTAAGTACACCATCTAGAGTCATGTGGAAGCACAGCAACAAAGGAGGTAGATAAATAACGGGAGTAATAGCCAAGGACCGTTACCCTGAGATGGGGCGGTAATCTACTATGGGTAGTTTTTATGGTGCAACTAAGAAGCACATGCTTTGATGTACATGTGCCAACTTTAAGTAGAGTGGGGGAAGTGTGCCACTCACATTTGACTCCGGAGTGGGTACCTTGCCAAAACCCTACCATAGGCTTACCCCTATACGGATGCAGGCCTCAAGTGAATATCAACCTATACCTAACATATCTTCTACTTTCAATGGTGATATGTTTATCTACCTGCAAATTACAATTCAGGGATCCATTTCCACTGCTGTGTCAACACATCAAATCAGCCCAACCCATCGGATCGCAAAGGTTCCCTAGATGACACAGCCTGCACAGACATACGTCAATTGACATTCCATAATCCCTAGGCCAAAAAGGAGCATGAAAAAGAGACAGGAGCAGACGCAGCCAGATACAGAGAAAAACGTAGTTATACAAGGTCCAATAATTGTGATTATCTGAGGAAGGGAGTGCAGAGCTTCATTAGAAAGGATCAATACACAACAGCCCTCAACTCTCGTTTGCTTTGACAACTTTTAATCGACCAAGTTATCTCATTTTTAGCCCCAGAAGCTCAGAATTGTCATCCGAGAATTCCTCTAATTAATAAATCTAAACCTAAATTAGAGCGTCGAACGTCCCAGCCCTGTAAATACGTGGCCGATGGAAGTGGCACCTATCAGGAGAGACTTGTTAATAAAAGTAATTTCTGAGAATATTTTGGGTAATGGGTAGCCATAAGCTCTGAACTGTCTTGTCACAATATTTTCTTGGGGGGGATCCAGCATCTAATCAGCTAATAATCAATACATTAACTGGTCAAAGACGGTAATGAGCTCGAGACCAAAATGGACACCCAAGGCATAACCAGCATTTGCCAGAAACTGACACTCCAATCATACCCTCCACAATGATCTACTAGAACTACTTTAAAGGTCACCTGTCAATGATGTACACAATTGTTCCCCTCTATCTGTCTCAGTGTAATAATACTCATTCATATGGAGGAAACCACCTTGCAAATTTGATGACACTTGTTCTTATAATATCAGGTGACTCAACTATTAGAAGGCATGGGAAATGAATCATTGATTCAGAACTGACAGCAGTTCTCTCAGATCAATCTTTTGCTTATTTAGTAATGAAGTATCAAGGCTTCAGAAATGTGCTGCATTCCCCTTTGGGAAGAGATCTCAATGTATTAAAGCTGAGATGCTGTGAAATGGATGGTTACTAGTGGCCCTCAGGGGCTGGGTGGGGCAGTTGGATCCTATTCCTGAAATAAACCATGACACAGAATGTGGCAGTAAAACAAGAGTAAAGCATTAACTCTCAGGTGAAACTCAATTCTAGTGGGTGTTGGGTGATATTACATTTGGGTGAATTTTGGATTTTTCAAAAAGGCGCATGCATGTATCCGATATGCTCATGCAACTGAAGATTGTGCTCATGCATCCGAGTTGCTCATGCATTTGGTGACATCCCATCAATTCCAAAGAACCCTCCACAATATGTTGATGCCGACACCCTAATGATGTTATCACTTTTATTCATCAAATCGATTAGGTTTTTGGTATATTAACATTAGTGCTCACCTACAGGTCAGCACTTCTATAGTGTGATGATTCAACTATAAGTCTACCGAGATCCTGGCATGGGAACAAAGACGTCATGTTCACTGCACCAGCACCAATGTCCATTGTATCGGCACAAGCTATGCACCACTGGCAGGTTATTCAATTATGTTCTCTGTCTACTAAAGGTCGAATCCCACATGGTGAAAAATGACTCAAATATCTCTGCGATTTTGAATCTGTTGCGATTTTGGTACCTATCTCAAATTCGCAAGAATTATAACTGCAGTAGGGGGTATAGAACAAAAGGACACTGTTGTGTATTTTCATGTACTTGTTGGGATAATTTGCCTTTATTGATGTTTGAATTATATTTTTTCTGGTCTAAAATTGCAAAGGATTGCTTGTGTTCTATATTCCCTGCTGTAGTTATACCCCTTGCGAATTTAGAGTATACCCCAAAACCGCAACAGACTCAAAATCGCAGAGATGTTTGAGTCATTTTTCACCAAGTGGGATTCGACCTTTACTAGAACAAAATACTATGATAGTTCCAAGACCTTGGTTCTTGAAAGTGTACACTGCACAGAACCCAATTAGGCTAAGGGAGACCGCGGTTGACCGATGTGCAGTTTTAAGTAGGGCATGTCTGGAGGGTGTTGCTCCTATTGTAAAAAGAGCTGTCAGTATGTGCTCTCTTTTCTAAACAAGTCATGCACTGCTTCACCTTAGTACTTGCACTCACCACATTAGTCTGAAAACTCACCTGCCTTGCTTAGAATAGAGAGAGCTGCACTGCCAGGTACCTACTCATGTCACACACTCTATAGTTTATTATACTGACTGACTTCTCCCAACTAGGTACCTACTCAAATCCCCCTTTTTCAGCACTGTACTTGAATGACCACTTGTGAGCAACAAAAGGGACAAGTTATAGCTAAATGAAAAGAAAGGACTGGAAACAAGGGCATTTTTAGCCAGCTCTTCCTTTTACTATAGGAGCAACACCCTCCTGTGTAACAAGCATTTCAATGAGAAGTGCAGGAGCTCTCTACCTACCTTGCTTGAATAACACCAATCAGTCATTGATCTAACAAATAGGTCAAATGCTTTTATCACGATCTACTTGTACTGCAATCTCTATCTTTGCATTTTCTCCGTGGACTTTTGTATATAATTATTCATCTGTAAGTGGCTAGAAAATGTTTTAGTACAATGTGAAATAGTTATTAAATGAATTCAATCTGAGGAAAAAAAATCCAATGCATTTTGCGCATATTAATATCTGATGATGTTAGGGTCTCATTGGCCAGAGAGTCTGCCATACCCTGATTATCAGTGTGATGTGATCTGCGAAAAGGGCCCTTAGTGCAGTATGCATTAAGGTCCCTATTCCAAGTGCATGTCACAGATTCTATATAGTGTGATGTCAGAAGTGACAGGCAATATTCATTTATACACCCACGCCAAAAATTCTAACTGAGCTCTAGGTCTTTATACTAGCACAAAGTTCTGAACAAGCCGTTCACATAAATCTGGGTACTATGTATACATGGGTATTTTATGGGATCTGCCGCCATGGAGTGAGAAGCAGTGTATAGCATATTATACCACGATTCTGGCACTTCCGGTGGGTTTATATGCAGTTTAGCCGTGCATTATTCTGCATATACCACACATGTGCATTTTTGAAATTTTTGGTATATACTTTTTCGGGGTCAAGTTGGACTTAGAATATTTTTGGAAATTATGACAGCTATACAAAGTTAATCTAGCCATTTTCCATTGTGAAAAATCATGCCAACTCGTAGGAGAATTGAACCCCGGCCGCAGTGGAGGTAGGCGAAGGCCTTAGCCATAGCGCCACACTGAACAGTGATGAAACCCAATGCGAAAATAAATAAGTTCTAACCTGGGGTCCTTGTACTATGTTTCCACTCAGTTTTCATCTTGATTCAACCTTTTCATGTTATAATATCGAAAATCCAAGAAGTATTCGATCCATAGACGAGGAATGCATGCTAATTTTCTCAATTTTCTTCGATATAAATAAGAATCCATCGATTTTTCCATCGTACGCGAGTCGCGGCCCAGTTCGCTCTGTGCGAAGCCATTGTTTTTCTTCCTTGACCTATATCTACATCCGGGGACTGACACACTTTCGTCGGACAAGGAGGCGGGTGGGAATGGCCGGACCGTGACTCGCTTACGATGGAAAAATCAATGGATTCTCCTTTATTGTTAATATTATGGACTCATTTGACATGGAGGGATCATTTAGACTCTCTAAGGATGTATTCTTTTTAATATCTCAACATGTCATGGTTGGATTTCATACGAAAAGTGTGTGTAAACACGGCGGTACCTCTCCCGGCAAGGAACAAAAACAATGGCTTCGCGCAGAGCAGACCCGGGCCGTATCGCTTGCTTTTACAAAATGTCTTCTCGTGGCTATATTCTTTGGATCTCAGGTAAGAAATTAATACAAAATGGAGGAAATGGTGGCATAACCACAATAGATGATGGATATCGGGGCCCACGGGCTGTACATTCTGTATATACCCTCGCCGCTGCGCGGCTCGGGTATATACAGAATGTACAGCCCGAGGGCCCCGATATCCATCATCTATTAGCTTAATGGCCAGCATATAATCATCATTATTAGACATCTGCTCACCATCATCAATTGTGAGTTGCTCACTAGTTATGAATAGTGTATCTCATATGGCATCATTGAGACTGATGATAATGGAGTAGTTCCTATAAAAGACTGCTATCAATCATACCAGACATTGCTCAAAAGTAAGGAGAAAGGTGTATGACATATTATAGTCTTGTCATCTATCAGCCATGGTAGTCCCAGGCACTGACAAGTATTCAGCAAAGAAAGATGGAAATACAGAGGACAGTGGTGTGTGAATACTGCATCCTATTGATCTGAGCACAATACTTCCCATAATATCTATAGTAGTGAGTACGTATACCAAGGTTAACTGTAATCCATGCAGGTAGTGCGATTATAGTAGTGGTGTAAAGATACATTGCATTTCACAAGTCCCGTTACCTTAACTGTACGACAAAAAGACCACTAATCCATTAACAAGTTTCCCATCTAAATGTCAAGCAGTGCCATAATGATACTTTGGAATGCCTGTCATTTGGAAAGAAAGTATGTTTGCCTATCCTGTAAATGATCATACCTTCGATTAGGTAAAAAAAAAAACACCCGAATTACAACAGTTAAGCCCATCCACTTTTTATTCAATGAATTGCTGCTACGCTAATATGGGGCTGAACGGTATATTTTTTTAACCCTGCTCTCCATATCAGTGACAGTTGATGAGTACCACTTCCCACTGAACAAGATCTCGAGAATTTCTCAGGAATTTCTCGAGTCCCCACTTGTGAATAAAACAAGAATAGAGAACATGATTTTCCCTAGAAATTTGGACACACCATAACATCTTATACTCGAGAAAGTTCTCTAGTCTAGATCTCGAGAATGGCTCAGGAATTTCTTGGGAAAGACTCGGGATATTCCAAGGAAAGATCTGGAATATTCCCAAGAACTGGACATGTTTTTTTTTTCTCGAGTATAAGATGTTCTGCCATGTCCAAATTTCCAAGGAAAATTACTTTCTCCTTGCCCAAGTTGTGAACGTTCCCAATTCGAGTCCTGTTCAGTGGGTTCCCATGCTGTCCAGCCTTACTTACCAGCTACTCATGCCAGTCCCCTTGTAGGACAGATCTATAATCTCGATATAGGTATCTTATAATATAACTGTGCTAACGTAGTACATATGCATGATACTCATCATATCAGAATTCTTTAGTTGGGGGAGGAATCAAAACATTCTTTTTTTTGAGTGAAGCATCCAGTTTTGAATAAACATTTAAATGGCAATTGTCATGACTCTCCTGATAAGCTTCTTTTATATACATTAAATGTTATAAGCATTCTTCTGAAATCAATATGAACAAATCATAGTTTTATACAAACCCAGCCTTTCCTGCTGCATGAGTCTGTAGGAGTGAGTGAGTAATAGATGTTTAACGCCATTTCGACAGCTAAGGTCATATTCATGGCGAGAACTACATTACACAATTTTACAGAGGCATGTGTCAGTGCCCGCACATATGTGCACCACACACATCCGAGGGGATAGGAAAGAGGAGAAATATACCCTTTAAGTGGGCTAGGGAAGCCCTGAGTCTGTAGGAAATAGATCTCCTCCAAGTGCTTTATAATGAAATCTGATAAGGTGTGCTTTCACCACTGCTTTCACCTCTGTCAGTCTGCAGATCACAAAAAAAGTGATGCTGATGCAAATACCTACCCGGAGCAGTACTCGACCCTTTATTTGCACTCAGTGGTGCATGTAATATGTGAGGTAGATTGACAGGACTCCTGCTCATTAGTCATTTATCTCGGTCTAGTGGGTACACCTTGGGCAGATCTGAGCTTACCATCTCCCCCTGTCTATGTGAGAGCTCTGGCTTCTCCACCTTTCCACACCTGTGTTTTCATTCATCTATTCAATCAAGGTGCAGTGTACAGTTTGGGCGTCAATCTATAAATATTGTATATAATCTGGACATTTAACAAATGATATTGTATACTAAATGTAACACTGTTGATATAAATTGAATACATTATTTCAAACTCATCTCAAAATCTGTAATGTAACAATACAGCTATTTACATACAGCTGCCGTGTGTACTATAACCTCCTGTGGTGATTTGAATTATCAGACATGCTTTCAATTCAATTTTCCCTCATTAGAATGGGCCGTCTGATTCGATACACAATTTACACTTATCTAGTATGAGAGAAAAATGTCTCAAGATTGAGTCGTATATGCATATTGGTAGCTACAATAAAACTACCACAATGGTCAGAGTCGCATATTTACCATTTCTGACCTGTTTAAGTGCTTAAGCGCTTAATGTTTCAATACTCCTGTACTCCCAGCACTTATCAGCTCATCTGAGACAAGCACTTATCAGCATGCTGGTTCAGTGCGTAAGATTTCAACACCCCTTACCCAAGCTTTTCCAAGTCTGGCACCTAATCTAGACCTTGGCACATCAACAAGCCATTTCTGTATGTACCTTTGACAAAACCCCTACAATACATCAGTTTGAAGTCAATATTTACATATGCGTTTTCTTCGTATCTACACTAAGTATTTGATAATATATGCTTTCATTGCACAATTCTGTGTACTGTTTACTGAATCTTATGCCGAATATAGAATAGGGAAATACCTGATAGCGTCACCAGGTCTTGATACGCTTGTGATCACAGCATAGCATTACTGTGTATGTAAAAACACCACTCTGCCATCTAAGTATAGGCTGGCAATCTAATACACCTCTCGAGGTTGCATGGCAAATATCAGAGAAAACTGAGATTAGAGAAATACATGAACATGTGAGTAACATAATCAATACAAGCACTGTAAAGTTTTAAAGTAGTTCTGGTAAATGTGTGGTATGGTGTGGTATAGTGTGGTATGGCGTGTATTAGGGTGGTTCTAAATCTTACGTTTGGTTCGTATTTGGGTCATTTTTGAGTCGTATGTTTGGTATGGAAAAGATGTCAAAAAATATTTCGGCCATGTAATGTTTCGGCTATATGACTTTTCGACCATGTGTCATTTTGGCAACTTTGATTTCGGCCATTTGACGGGGGGCTACATGGGTTTAGGCCATTTGGCATAAAGGCCATGTGACTGGAGGGATCTAATTGGAAGTGTAATCATATACGAGTACAGCAAGTTGGTGCCTTCATACGCTTACATAGCAAATAGATATAAACTGCCCTAGCATTATATGACAGACATCATACCGGCACAGAGTAATAGTCCCATCATCTTAGCATAATCGTCTGTGAGAATACCACTATAGCATTTTATCAGCACGTCCACTTTCTTTGGTCTCTTCTTCCCAATTGAACGTATGTGGCATGGAGGATATCTCCAGATATCGGCCATGCACTTGTTCTGGTAAGACAGGTGTATAAGGTAGGAGATGAAATGGCAAATAAAAAGGTGAGGTAAACTATGGTGCATCGGGTATGGCCAATGGGAAAGGTAAGGAAAGGAGGAGGCATAACACTTGTATTCAATAGAAGAGGTCTGGAATGCAAACGAAGGGTGGAATAGTATAGGGGGCGTCTAGGATAATAATTATGTATGTAAGGTAGCTATCTTATCAAGTATTGTGTATACTACATAAAGTAATGTCTTACTTTGAGAGGTAAATTTTGTATCACACAATTAAATTCCTACCACTGATGACTCAATGACCTTGACTTCTCCACTTCACTTCACACGCACTAATCTACACCTCAAGCATTTAATACTCCACTTTGAATCCTCTTTTCCCACTTCTATAGGCCCTCACAGCTAAATGATCTCTATAATCACCCCAGGCTTCTATCGACTCGAGCAAGCCAGGGACTCTCAGCTCTGCAGGTTTTCTATTGCTCTCCCAGATTTCAGCACCCTCCACCCCTAATCCACCACACTCTGTAGAGAGGTGTGTGCATGTCTGTCTGAAGGGAGAGGGAAGAGGGTACAGGTCGCTGAGGATTTCAGTTCATCCTAGCAGTCAATCCATATAGCCCTTACACATCTGAGTATTTTTTTCGGTCCTGTCTTGGTGAGAGTGAAGTATCCGGCCTATGATATATGCATGTGTCATGTGAAATACATCGATCGGACATTCTTACACATTGAAATATTGTTTAAATGTGAGGAGGCAAGTTAAAAGGACCGTCCGAGGGGGATTAGCATCAATTCTGGCCACCAGGGGGACACCACTATGGCCTTAAAGGGGGGAAATATACCAAAAATAGTTATATACTACTTTTTTTATGTAGATTACAATCGTCCTAAAGGGAAATTCCCATTTTTAAGGAAAACCTTCCAAATTTGGAATGTAAATAGAACGTTTTTGGGCATTTAGAGGCAGAAATCAGTGCTTTTGTTGATATTGGTTGCCATGGAAACATTATTTTCACTCAAAATTTAGGAATCAAAAAAGTCTATTTGTAGCCACACCCACAAGGATCGGTGTGTTTAAAAGATGGTAAAAATCTGATAATCAGATCAAATTTTGTGAGAAAAAGAATGTGAAGAATATGAAAATTTCCCTAATTTGCAGAATTATGCCTAATTATTCATATCATCTGATACATCTCGTGAAATATACAAGGTAGACCTTATTTGGGATTTGAATAGGTTGGTAAACATCTAAATTAATAGAGCCGTAACTCTTAAACTAGCAGACATATTTTCTCATGTAATATATCATTGGAAAGTTCATGGCCTGAATATAAAAATTGAATTTTCCCCTGGGGGACCCTTTTTGCTTGGCTATACACAAATGCCATCTACAACCAAAGGATTCCCATGAAAGCAGTGGAATCAAGAAATAACCAGTTGAAAACCCGGAGGTAATCCAATCAATTGGAGCGGAACTGTTATCTACATAATGAATCATTAGTGTGTGGAATCTAGACTAAATCCAGATGATCTCCATCTGACATGAATACACCCTAGCTGTACTAATTAATTGAAACCCCATATTTAATCCAATTAATTGCAGCAGAACTATTATCTACATAAAGAATCATAAGTATGTGGAATCTAGTCTTAATCCAGATCTCCATTTGACATGACTACACCAGAGCCGTCCAGATACTAGGCAGCCTCAGTTACCATCACACACCTGACTGCTGTTAAATTCATGATTTATTTCAGGATTAGGTTCCCATCCCACACACCCCTGGCTACCCCTGAGGGGTACTTGAAACCATCCACTTCACAGGATCTCAACTTTAATACATCTAGATCTTTGCCTAGGGATGAAGCAGTATGCCTTGAGGTAGACATAGGGGATGGTGTATTTATAGGAAAAAATAAGAGCAGAAGAAAAGATTGATCTCAAGCAAAGTGCTGTCAGGATTCTCAGTCAATAATTCATTTCCTACGCTTTCTGACCCTCAGGGTATCTAGCATCTGAAGGATGAATCCGATTTGTTGTAAAGTCGGTTTCCCAAATAAGAACATGTCATAAGGCATTATCTACGGTGGAGATGATAAGAGGAAAAGATGACCAGTTCTCTATGCTCACATCAACTTCCTTGCGACTACATGTAGCACAGGAATCGTCAATGATTTTATTTCATGGTAGGCACGACAATGCCATGGGTAAAACCGTGAAATAAGTATCCAACGATGCCTTATAGGCAGAGCCACCTCGTGGAATATATTTCACCCATCAAATTTAGTTGGCCATAACAATTCATGAATACCCTGAGTTATATATTTTCGCCCTTTGCCAGCACTGTTGCAAAGAAAGGCATAGAAACCGTTTGGAAACTCTGCAAAAGGCAGAAGTGAAAGAACGGTGATATCATTTAAAAGTCAAAGGGTAATGACCGGTGTCCTCATAAAATGGCGTACTGGGATTTTTCATGGTGAAACTTCTTGGAGCAGGCTAGGTTCACAGTGAAACCATCCAAATTGCAGTTATTCGTGTGACTAGATGGTTTACTATTAACAAATGGACACAAAACTTTATAAACTGACAATGCCCCAACAATGAACAACTTCTATTGGCCATGGTTATGTATACGATTAAACTTCATTTATGACACACGGTACATTTTCATTGCCATTTTGCCTGAATCGACATAAGGATTTCATATGTGGTGTCCTTTAGAAAATGTACAATTACGCCAGTTCTGTCCTCAGTCCATTTAGTATTTGCACAGAAACGAAAGGATTATGTAGTATATTTGTCACAGGATGTCCTCAAGGAGACCCTATAAGAGACTGAAGGACTCAAGTTAGTCCTGGACGGGTTGCTGGGTCTGTATCTTTTTTTCTGCGAAAAGGGACCTTATTACAAGGGGCAATAAGGTCCCTACTCCCAGTAAATGTCACATATACATAACAGGCAACAATATTCAACCGTGCAGCTGCCACTGCACGTGGCTATCCTGATGGTAGAGGAACTATGTTATACAACTAGAGTAGCTGGAGAGCCATGAATACCGATACCGGTACCATTATGTTAATTGGACATCACCAGCGTTATTCGTTCTGGTATGATCCCAGTTTCCCAGAGATCACGAGGCTCATTTATTCCTCCTGGTACTCACCAACACTACATCTTTGCAAATAGCCAACTTCTACTGTTCAAAAAAGATCACTAGTTTTCACAGAAGAATCATATGCTACTAACGCCTTGAGAGTGTATATTTTCGTAGACAATTTCTCCACCAGTACCTCTATATATGTTTTACCACGGTGAACACATCTTCTTCCCCCTCAATAAGCTGTTTCATCATTCTCACATTAATGAGTAACAACTTTTCGATGTTGTCAAGCTTTTCACCCTTCATTAGAAAGTACTTCTAAACAAACATACGTCTATCCTTATGGCTATGTCAACGACTTGCCCTACAGGTGGTTGAATCCATAGAAGTCGAGGAGTTAGATGAAACACTACGGTAAGACGTGGACCTGAAACAACTTGCCTGGCTCAATCCAACATGGCGTCGCATCCTCTGCTTGCTATGGAGTCTGCGGTAGTCAGGTGACCACTGTCGGCCACGCCCCCTGCGCTTGGATACTGCGTCAATGGAAGACTGTTGATAAACATCGCCACAGGCATGGTCCCTCTTCGACTCGCTGCTCGCCAATGTCATAGCCCCTTGGTTAAGAACCTGCTTCTCCAATAGACCTTTGATATCAGCCAACTGCTGCTCTTTACAGGTAGTATGGTCTTCAAGGTCCAATATGCTCTGGTCAACGGGTGAATATAGCAAATCCTCAGTAGCTTTTGAGGTAAGTGGCTCCAGTCCAACCATAGTAGCACTCACACTGCTCGAAATCCTAGAATTGGTTTTGTTTTTCTCTTTTTTAGGAGATTTTTTGGTCTTGGACTTAGATCCACTACCAGATGTACCTTTCCTACTCATATTGTAGGTATAGGTGTCGTATTAACTCGACTAAATCGAAAAAAGTTTAAAATCTTTTTTTTCCAGCACCATCAGGCGTGGTGTGTTCCGCTTGAGTATATGAAGCCAATTGACCATTAGTTCAACTGTTGGGGCTTATATACTGAAGGAGATGTTATGATTACGTCATAGATATCCATGTGCCCTAGTGAAAAGTAATACCTCTGCATCACACATTAATTATATATATATATATATATATATATATATATATATATACCTGGTAGTATATACTTCCATACAGACAACAAATAGGCATTTATGCACTATTGGCCCTTAAAGGGTTAAGGTGATCCTTAAGGGGTTAATGGAACTAATCCTTCTCTCACCTTTCTTTGTTTGTATAATGACAGCTATGACCTGTGAACATGTTACCCTACCCATAGTATGTATCAACCAAGTTGGCTATCTTCTGTGACAGAATGTTAAACTAGGATTTAACATTGAAATTGAATAAATATTTGTTTTAGAATTAATATATCATGTGTCCAAATAAGATTCAATATTGGGATATACACAAAAACCTTAAAAATTCATGTTAACTCTCACAAGTTGCAATGATTATCTGCCAACTATGTTAACTCTGACTGGACTGCACTGTGCATGCCCAACTCATGTTACATACCTCTTCATGGGCCAAACTTGTTAGACTACACGAAACACATTCAGCATTTCACTATATTATAATGTGCCTGTGATGGCCAAACTGCACACCGTCTGCAAATATAGTTACTGCCCATGTAAGTGTGTAATTTTCCTCTATGTTCCATTGTAGCAGAATCAGGGTTCAGTTACCATACTCTTATATATGTCAATGATATAATAAATGAGGGAAAGATTTTGTCAGCGAAGCATGTATCAACATCCATTATTTCCCTGACTTTCAGAACATCACTCAGTGCTACAGGTTTGACACATGTAAGACTTTATAGGCTGAGAGTTCAGCTTTCATCACTGAGATATAAGTTTAGCGCCTTGGAGAACAGAGCAGATTGATATTGTTTAAGTCTCCTTCAGATTAAACCTGAGATACCCAGAGCAGCTTACAAAGACATAAAGATAGAGTTGTTACCAGATATACAGTGTGGTCTATAGAGAAACAGCGTGTTCTAAGAAGGTCATTTTGTCAAACACGTAAAATAACAGAGATATAAAAGTGAAATTTCGGATGCAAACAATAACATTTGAAACAATGAATATTAGAACCACGTCACAGCCGAATTCAAAGAAATATCATGAGACCATGGGCTTGATGACCCAGGTGGTAGCTAGGCCATAAGAGCCCTGTCTAGGTCCTCAAAGTGCAAATTGCTGAATGTAAATAACAGTTACTTTTTATGGCATGATATAGTGGCGGGTTTTGTCTGAGAAGGAGGGTAACTGCCTCCCTGCACACCTGTGTCCCTGTGTTATTCATGCAGGTCATGTCTCCACTAAAGGTCTGACCATGACAAATTCTGCCATAAACATAAGTTGTATAGGGCACTTTAAGACTATAGCCATAGCAATTATGCAGACACATGTGTTAACAACAGAAAGGCCCACTGGAGTCTATGTTATTGTGAAGGCCAAAATGACTCCTATGATTCCCTAATTGTAAAAAGAGTGAGTGAGTGAGTAATAGATGTTTAACGCCATTTCAACAGCTAAGGTCATATTCATGGCGAGAACTACATTACAGCATTTCACAAGAGGAATGTGTCAGTGCCCGTGCATGTGCACCACACACATCCGAGGGGATAGGAAAGATGAGATATAGACCCTTTTAAGTGGGCTAGGGAGACCCTAATTGTAAAAAGAAACGAAGCTACATTTATTGTTTAACCTAAGTCTTCGTACAGATATGAGCAAATGGAATGTTGTTCCAATTGTCATGTAATATTTTAGAACGGTTCTGTGGAATACAAACGCGTCAGTAATGCTACAACATTTAAATGTCCGATGTTTATCTATATTTTTATAGGTCTAAATTCACTTATTGAAACTAATAACACTTGTGTTTTCCTTCTATTTCAGGTATGTACAGTTTACAGACAAGTTGCTCAGAAAGAGTAGTAAGACTTAAAGGTAGGAACATAGAACTCGATAAGAAGAAAGTAAGCACATTGCCTATCAGGTGCATGAACAAATTGCCCATCTAAATTGTTTTAAATTCAATTTGCATCAATTTCAAGTTTCAAAACAAAAACATTAATGTGTTTAAGTGAACAAATACCAAGGCATCTGATTAAAAATAACTGAATTCCGTACCACCTGACAAGAAAAACACCTACCTTCTACCTTTCTGGGGAAAACTATTGCATTTAAAATTATTTAGGGCCAGAAATAAAAATCAATTAAATACGATGTGACCATTTCAGGCTACCTGAACTAGTATAGCAACATGGGTTGACCATAGACCTTTTTATTTTTTTTATTTAAATTGTAAGTCGTTGCTGTGAAGATTTTGGGTGAATTTGGGACAATCATGATTTACCGGTGTAGTTCAAAAGTAGATTTTGGGTAAAGGTGGGGCTCGAGTTCAAAGATTGAGGGAATATTTTCAAAAATATAACATATGTTCTCTAGATTTTGAGCTTGAAACAAACTTTTCATTTTTCATTCTAATTTAATAGCAATAATTTAGTGCGTGTGCCATCGGTGTTATATCATACCTTCAAGCAGGCTAGACATTGACAATAATCCAAGGATTATGGATCTAATTATTACACTAGTTGTAATTAATCATCTTTAAGAACCTCTGTACTGTTCAAATAAGAGAATTAATTCCTGCTATCCCATCAAGGTAGATTGATGCCCGGTGAAAATCCTCATTTCTGTACTTCTTCCTTGTGCCTTACTTTAAGAGGATGTATTTGACTCCCATCCTTCGTGTTTTACCACATGAATTATCTGAATAGCAGGTTAGCCACAATTAGGAATGGAACCTATTCTGTTGCTACTTACTGTCAAATGAAAAATGACTCCTTCCGCCTTACCAATGGAAAGAAACCTTGGCTCCCCATGGCATACAAAGACACACGCATGGTCAAACAGATGGTAATTTCCCATAGACACGTGCCAACAGAGCTGCTCTGTCAATGACAGCTGTTAATTGTATACAGTATAGAGCCAAACCCACATGACTCTTTGCTTTAGTCACTTTGTGTATCAAGGACAAATTTGGTAGCTTGCGCAGATAGCTGATATTTCATGATGAAGTATTCTCATGCTCTCAATCACTATTTGAATAGGTTTATAGAATCTGACCCATTGCAAACCACATATATTCTGGTGTCGACAAAAGAGGTGTGTTTTCTCGAGAAGGGAAGCATCTATAGAGTATCAGGTCGGCCTATGGCTAAGGACTAAGGGGCCATCCATAAATTACGTCAATTTTGACCATTTTTGACCCCCCCTTGTCATTTCTTTTTGCCAATTTTGCAATGCTGAAGGTATATGGAAAATTAATTCCGTCACGCCGGGCCTGTACCCCCTCCCCCCTCCAGCATGACGTCATTTGTGGATGGCCCCCAACTTAACTTCACAGAGAAAGCAGGAACCTGTGATACTGGATAAGGCTAATTACACTGTACTACAAATTTTCACTTTCTGAAAAAATGGAACAGAAACCCACTAGAATTGTCAATTTTCATTCTCGGTAGCCAAATTCATATCAGGTCGGCCTATGGCTAAGGACTAAGGGGCCATCCATAAATGACGTCAATTTTGACCATTTTTGACTCCCCTTGTCATGTTTTTTCTTTTGCCAATTATGCAATGCTGAAGGTATATGGAAAATTGATTCCGTCATGCCGGGACTGACCCTCCTCCCCCTGAAAAAAATGGAGCAGAAACCCACTAATTCCTATTTATTTTGACCTGGGGAATTAAAAAATAACATCTGTTATTTGCTGGTGGCTCTCAGTTTTGAGATACCCATACTATCCTAGAATTGTCAATGTTTGTCCTCTGTAGCCACATTCATATTAGTGCAATCTATAAAAACAACAAATTTTACATCAAATATGATTTATATATCTTTACCATTTCCAAACCCATATCTAATGAATAGCTCATCAGTTGACTCTGTAATCTGCAGTCAAAGTAGTAAATAAGCTCAAAATGTTAGTCAGTCAGTACTTGTTCGGGACTGATTTGCCCGTCTGTTGTACACAATGTTGGGCTCATCCCACTTCAGACCCCTTCAGTAGCCTGTTAGCGGAGAGGTTAACCCCTATCTTTATTAGGATTTTCCATCCCTGAGACTTCCTGTTGTAATCTTTACCCATGTTTGTCACTTACTGAGCCACAGTTTTCTGGGGGGTAATGCAAGGTCAGATGCAGAAAGTTGATCTTCAAGGACATTTTGCATTTGAGTTTCTGATATTGATTGATTGATTCAGGAATCATGTTATGACTGCTTGGCTATAATATCAAATTACCAACACTCTAATCATAATTATGATGGTGGATAATCATGATGTCTAGATGCAACCTCACTCACCATGAATCATGACTGGTTGCTCTAAATGATTAGAGGAAATTAACATGGAAATATGGTTGTCATTTTAAGATGGCTGCCCTCATAACAAAATGAAGCAGTATAACCTCAAAATCGGTGGTTATTATGCAATGTACATGAAATTGTGACTATTTGGTGTGGAAATACATACATCTTGACCCCTAGAGGTATGGACCAAGTTGGACTCTTGATTGTGGAGTACACAAACTGCTACAAATGTGCATATGGAGAGTGCCATCACCCATCACATAATATTCCATAAAACTGGTTCCAACAGACAGAATAATGCAGGCCCAGGTGACGTTTGGGTGAAATATGACATAAGAAAGTGGTGTACTTCAATGGACTACACTATATAGTTGAACATAGTGAAATATCATTGCCAGTGGGGGAATATTAGCGTATGTGGAACCCTAGGGATATCTCAAAACTGACAGACAATGGACAGTTTTTAACCTCATTTTCAGATTCAGCAGCCTCAGATTAGGTATAATTGGTATGTTTGGTCTCCGTTCTTTTGGCCATTGCACAGTGTTATACACATTATGAGAAACTCATTTTCTCAATTTAGGAACATAGACCTATAATATTATAGGAATAAAAGGAGGAATTTACATGAAAACTTCTCTTTTGGCTCAGTTACTGAGAACATAAAGAACACACAACAATCAGGCGCCTATTGCAGCATTGTGTGTAGGGCTGCCAGTATCACATGAACCCTACGAGTAGGTGCCTTTGAATGAGCACGAAATGAGAGCCTGGACATGGTGCAGGAGCCAGGTAGGCGGGGTAAGGTGGCACCTAGGAGCCAACATGTCTGTAGAACATGTTTGGCCTCTTTGGTATATTGTGAATACTCCTACCATTTAATTTTAGAATGTCATGTTTTAGATAAGTAATATAGAAGTCATCATCATCAATGATAGATATTGATTTATCATCAAAATTGTTAAAGGTTGAATACTCCATTATAACTATCCTGCTAGGGCTCGAACTATGAACCAAGTTGTTTTTTCTAGTTTGTAGCCGTGGAAAGGGTGGCATTGCATAGAACACAGTTTCCAAGGGAAACATGCAAGGAGGGATAGAAATGACCTTGGAATGCTTTTTATCTATACAGAGATAATGCGAGTATTATAATACCTTTAAGCTGAAAACTCTAGCATGTTTTCTATAGTTGGTATATATCATATGATGCTCATGATGCAGTCAGTTTTGGGTGGATGGCTAGATTATGAGGAAATGGTGTTCGAAATCATCCAAGCTACAATGTATGTAATAGGGTTCTATAAATAAATTAAACAGTTCCTTTTCCAATTTAGTCCAAATAGATTTAATTTAACCTTGATATTGGGGGACACCGTGGTTGGGCAGCAGGTGCACTGTCAGCCCACTCACGTAACTATACAGTGCAACGCTTTTTATTCTACTAAACAGTATTACCTTGTATAGGCATGAATGCCCATACCAGATGTGTATTGTGCTGTAGTTACAGGTGGTTCTACGGCCTACTTACAGGGGTATTTATAGCCGAATTACAATGCGGGCTGAGAGATTTCCTATAAAATATAATATCTAGAATCTAGAAATAAGACGTCTGGAGATTCGATCTTAAATGAGATTTTAAAGTCAATTTGTTTGGCAAGTGTCTCAACTCATTGTGAATAAATTTCCAGCTGAATAATATCCGAGCCGACATAAGTTTTCAATATGAACAAAGAGTATCTTACACAAAATTATGCTAAACCTATCATTATTATGGCGTTACATACCACTGTCTTCTGTTGCATTAGTAACAAGTATTTACCTTTTATTGATGCATAAGCTTTACCCAGCCAAACATGTAGCCTTATAAGTAAGCTGTACAACCTCACTAATCTAGCGTTACTTGCCCTGCATATATCGGAATGTTTGATATCTCCAGGATAGAGATATTATGAGGGTTGGGCTACTTCTGCAATTCCTACCCTTATAAGTTCGTCTATTTAAAATTATATTCCTTTCAAAGTATCCAGAGTAAATACTTGCTTTTATGACAGTTCTTTCTTCTTTAATCAAAGGAGATTCACTTTGTGATATAACAAAGTGAAGATGGTGAAACAGGACTGTGACCAGGCAAGCAAAAACACACCTCTGCAGGGAAATTTATTATCAAAATTGATCTCAAGATCTTTAAAATGTGACATCATTGGGTTAAATATTCCTGGTAGTTATGTCAGAACCCCTCCTTGAACATAGCTCGCTATTCATATCTGAAATCGATGATTAAGCTCTAAATATATTATAAACCATAATAATGTCTAAAAACACAATAAATCAGCCTTTTTCATCAAAAATACATAATAATACAGTGATTTTTATCATAGATTTTGATCTAGATGGAATTTTCCATTTCTATTTTCAGTTTTGGGTTTTTGGTGAGAATCCCCAAAATTGGCATAACAATCTGCAAATTTTGATTAATGAAACAGTTGCCATGGCAACCAGGAACTGGCATATAGGTTGATTTCTCATGGAAAATGTTCATTTTACCATTCAAATATGGGCCATTTCTAACGAAAATGGTGCATTTTAAATGAAACCATTGAATTCTGCATAAAAAATTAGCTTAATGTATTTTTATAATGGTTTTAGAGTAATTTAGCCCTCCAATGCCCCCTGGTGGCCAAATGGGGAATTAAAAATCCCCCGCGGAGGGGTGTTCTCCCTTGATGGGTCACTTGGTATTCTGGTTTTGCTATTACCCATTAGCTTGAGGAAAAGAACTAATCAGGAACAAAACTGCCTGGATTTGAACTTTCCACGTATCCTTTGTATACTAGGTGGCCCATGATTGCTTACCCTGGGTTCCTTTAGGAGTACCTATTTGCATGCCATATAGGTACTCCTAAAGTACAACCTTTCAAGTCAGGTCCTTTTTATCTCAATGTCGACCACATATGGACATGCCAAACAGTATTAATTATGCTTGTACCAGACACACTGGGGTGCTCTAGTCTCTATAGCATAGATTTGTCATACTGCGGCATGGACCATGCTGGCTCTAGATTTTCTTTAAGCAAGTATAACTGATTTATTATTAGAAGTGTGTTCATATCACCTTTCAGACTAACATCCAGATTGATTCAATTTTGTATAATAAAAAATGCAGTCACAGTCAATCTATCCTCTCCTGGCCATTCAGTACTGTCCCCAACTAGCACTAAAAGTGAGCACTAATAACTTTCATACAGCTCTACCTATGTCTACCCTTATCAGGTATCTGTACTACACATGGAAATGGAATGCGTTGTGCCACCCTCCAATATCTCCACCAAGCTGTGGCAGTTCTGTATATATAGCTTCCTGCATATACATACACTGCAGCTAATGGGGAATGATGAAGTTGTAGTGTCACTGATTGCTACCAACCGGCACCACCAGACACCTGGGGGCAGTTAACATACACCCAGTGCTGTATGGTTTGGTAGCAGCTAGTATCAGGTACACCACAAACTCCCACATTGGGAGGAGGAAGGATGTGGCATCAGAAACCACATAACTTTCCATTGGCCCTGCGAAACTATGTCTCTTCAGTGGGCTTTAACAGTAGCCTAATGTAATTCCAGAGATAAGATCTATCTCAGATCTGTGCCTTATAATAAAACCTTCTTTGGTTAAAGACTCACTATAGACTATCAAGTGAGTCCCCATGTATTATCATTCGCCTAACCCCTCACCACATCGAGTAAAACATCATATACCTGGGCTTTCTATAGCTTTCTAGGTATAGCCAGGGAACTCAACACCACTCTATTTACTGCATGTTTTATATCAGGGTTGATTGGTAATGCAGAAATGAAGGCACATGAATGTAACATGATCAATGTAATGGCTAATGTTGACAGGGTTGTTTGCCTATCATATGCATTGAAACCTACCTTCTCAGCTGGCATCAAAGCAGTTTTAATTTGAAGTGTACTCCAATATGAGTGAAATCATCTGGTTCATTTTAGTATAGTTTACATAGTAAATACAAACATTACTCGTAGAAGGCTCAAATTACCCAATATTACTAGTGCACAATTACATGACATTAAGTAAGCATGAAAATTCTAAAATGAAGGATATCAAAGAGAAAGTGACTCAACTGATCCACTGCTAAAGCCAAAACATCAAAAGGTAAGTTTCAGGTTATTTGATACTTCCTAGCTAGAATCCTATGATTCAATGATGATGGAGAGTATAAGTCCTAGAATAACTGGTCTACACAGATAGCTGTTCAACTTGTTGGTGATTGTTATTTCCTTTCGCATTTTACTTGGAAATCGCTATTTACCCAAACTCCAGAAAGCTTCTTATTCAATGGCCTAACATTGCACCCCATCACTCTACTCTAAACCCCTAAAAATCGTTATTATAGCCACCTTCAACCAAGATATATCATGAACAACTCAGGGCTTATATCGACCTTTTCACCTGCAGGCACTGAGCCAGGTAAAAGCACCCTTAGCATCTCAGCTTCATCACTACACACTGCCCTAATCCAGCATAATCCAGCTTCAACCCTTAAGTTACATTCTATGAGTGGGTGGGTGAAGTAGAGATAGAGGGGTTGGGGCTCATCGTAGCAGACTCTCATCGGTTTGAGTGGTCTTTGGGTTCTAGGATAGGGACAGGAAGGTGCACTTCTGGGTTGGGGGGGGGGTGTAACTGAAGAGGTGGTTATGGGAGTGTATACATAAGTAAGGGGTTGTTGACAGAGAGGTTAGGGTCAGGATATAATGCAGTACGAGAGGATGTGAGTAGTGTGGGAATTGGGGGTATTGATCTACTCATGATACATTTATAATGCATAGAAGCCATGGACAGTTGTTATCAAGAAAGGGGGATGTGATGAATATCTCATAAATTCATTAGTTATATCATGGTTTTCATGTCCTGTACAAACAATTTTCATCATGACCTTTTTCTTTTGCATAAACCTGAACGTATTCTTTGAGGCATCAACCTCACTCATCCAGTGAGAGGGTAAGAGGCTTACGCACAGCAGCAAAAGGAACAGCAATGTGAAGCCTGGCACAGAGTCGGTTAATGTGAGTGAACTGCCCCTACTTTTGGAACCCACAGACTTCCTTTACTAATGCTTTAAACCCTCCGTGATCAGCTCTTGATAGTGCATCTGCCCTTTAGCCTTTTCGTGCCCAGAATTATTTTAAGAAAGTTGATTTATTCAACAAACTGGACATAGTACACGCCCAAACCTATGCCATTGTAGAGGTACACTTTACTACCATAGGAGTTGGGTACCGTCTGACGTGGCGGGTGAGTCGAGTCGTCGGACGTTCCTCAGGTTCCGGATAGGTGGCAGCACCGATCCGGGTCTGTGGGGACATCTGACGACGAACACCTGGGTCCGTATATAAAGCCCAGGGCTCAGCCGCTACGTCAGAGGCCCTTCTGGCCTCCACACTATGTAAACCACTGTCTTTTAATATTAGCTGCCTCTTTGATATCATTCGGCAGCCGTGAGTGTGCATTAAGTAATAAACCTAACCGTTGGCATACACTTGGAATACTGTCTTACTCTTTCTTTCCGAATCGTAAGACCCGAACCCCCCAGGTCCGTAAGGCCACAAACCCTTACACTGGTGCCGTGACCAGGATATTCTGGTGTATAGCCCGGACGTTATAACGTCCGAACGGCTAGTACATGGGTTAGACACCCTTAGGGAAGCTAACCCAGCAGGGCAATCACTTGCCCAAGAGAATGGAAATGGATCGCTAATGCTCCAAGCCCATTCGGACTCACAAGATGCAGAATCAGCATCCTGGAGAGATCCCGGACCCCACTATAATGATAGTGAGGAGAATCTGCCAGACTCTGTACGACGCGAACAGTCCATACAGAGACATAGTAACTTAATAGGCCAGCATTCAATTGTTGACGAATTATGTGATTCGATGTTCGAAGTCGGTGGTAGTACTAACCCAGAACATCCGGCACCAATGCGAAAAAGGGTAACATTCGGAGAACTACCTTATAGGTTACCCAGGCCCGAATTACCAATATTAGATTATAGCGCTATAGATGGCGACTTAACCTATGCGGTACCGGAAGGTGAAGAATTAAAACGACCGGATGTCCTGTTGTTGAATGAAACTTATGTAACTTTGAACGAGAATTTAAATACCTTGGTCAAAGCTAAGGATGAAGTATTCCATGAAAAACTTCAGCTGGAAGAGGACCTAACTGGCATGCGAAATGAATTCGAAGCCAGAAGGAGCGAGTACATGAAAGAACTCGAGAATGAAGAACTAAAACTTCAATCTATGAGAGAATCATTCAATAAAGAATATGATAATAGGCATATTCGTATCCAAACATATATAGATACGAACGACCAACTAAACCTTGATAAGACAAAATTCGAATCCGAAATTCGCCATTATCAGGATGAGTTGGATAAATTGAAACTTCAGTGCAGTAAACAAGCTGAAGACAATGAAACCATCCGGGTAGGCATCATAGCTTACAACAAACAACTGGAGGAGGATAGACAGAAACTCACGAATGAGCTTCAGGAATTGCAGGCCACTGCAATAACTCTAGATAAATATGTAGAAGCAGCCCAGTTAACTATAGGTAATATAGACCCAGCTGTGGTATCTACAATGTTGGGAAAGACATCTAAAGATGCAACCCCAATTAGATACAGCCCATTCGTTGATGATGGGGCTGACAAGAATGTGGTATCCGGAATCTATAAGAAACCGGATAATGCTGCAGTAAATGGAACCGCATCTAAACCAGTAATTCCAATGCTCGATACGATAGGTCCGGCACCACCCGTACCGGATTTGAGTCACAAAATCAAAGCGACTCACGATGGTGCTACAGGGAATAATAATAATTCACCCGTGGCACAACCAAGAGCACCCGGACCAATGAGACATATGTTGACACCACCTTCATATTTCCCCCAACCCGGTCACAGTACACCAGCAGTACCAAGATTACCGAATCTACCCCCAGGTTCTGGTAATGGTCCTACTGATGGACGTTTTCCGAGACCAAATCCGCCACAAAACAATATCAATGGCGGTACGTACCAACCGAGAACATCTTCCTATGGATATAGAAATAATTATAATCCATCGGGAAGTGGCAATTATCAGAATGGTAATAGCTATAACCAGGGAGGGAACCAAAATGATTCTTACCCTAGATATGCTTCCTCTGGAAACACCGGTCACAATAGTGGATACCCTGGTGGTTCATCTGGAGGCTATAATAATAATGGTCCACCAGGAGGAAACCCTCCAGGCGGCCCAGGAGGATCCGGATTCGGAGGATCAGGATCAGGAGGAGATGGCAGGAAACCTAACAGGAGAACTTCTATGCCTGCAGGGATGCAAACCATCTTTGATAGAAGCCAATGTATACAAAACCTTGGCATTGACTGCTACCGAAAGGGAGCAGACGGCATGGAAGTCATGAACTGGAGCATGCGAGAAGCAGATAGACTACGCGGATGCAATAATCCGGCACGTAGGCAGGCACGGATACCCCCTCCATATGATTCTAATGATCCATGGAAGGACAGGTATCAAGCTTTTGTTGACGAAGTCAATTGTAGTGGCTGGACAAAAGAAGAAGCTCTGCCATATTTGATTTGTTGGTTAAATAAAGGCGGAAAAGTAGCCCTCAACCAATGGAGAGCAGCTTACGGAATATACGGTACTTATGATCAATTGGTCGAATGTGCCGCATACCTGTTTGGATCAATCGTTAGAGAAGATCCGTGGGTAAGCTTCAAGAAGAGGACACAAAAACCTAAAGAATCACACAAAGTCTTTGGTTTGGAGCTACAGGACTTGCTTTCGAAAGCACGTCCAAATTGGGCTCATGATGATGATTGTTATCTACAAGAATTGTTTATACAATTCTACAGTGGATTGCGTGATCCGGATCACAAGCAAGTGGTCTGGGACTCTTGGAAAGATGACACTTCCTTCAGTGATCTGTTCATAGCAATCGATGGACATGACATGAAGAAACGTTTGGTAGGTCTCGGACCTAATCCAATAAGAGCAGCTCCATTCCAATATGGAGGTACACCTGCTCCGGTATACGATACTTCCCAATTAGCTCCGGTTGAATCGAATGAAGTTGATGAGAAAGATGAATATGTCTCCGATGAAAACGGAGATTATATTGGTTCAGTGCATGTAGCTGGAAAGTATTACCGACAAAAGCGGTATAGGAAAGTACATTCGAGAGGGAGAGGAGGATCAGTTGCTGGTAAAACAGCTTCCGGATCAACTCAACCTGGCAGTGTAGCCTCTACGGCGAACCCAACTGTAGCAGCCACTGTTGCTCCGACTAACATGATGGAAACATTATTAGCCGGATTAACAGAAGCTCTAAAGAGACCGAGAGTTGACAAATCTCAGAGGAGATGTTTCAGATGCCAGAAACTGGGGCATTATGCTCCAGAATGTATGGCTGAAAAACCTGTCCCTCGTAGACAGGAGAGTGTCTCTGGAGTAAGTACAGAGGAAAACTAAGGAGGGGTCTCCCGAGGGGCAAAGAAGGGGATCCCAGTGACAAATCTTGCCATGATATCACCATCCGTGATGATAGTTCACATGAAGTAACAAGATCGCCTAACACCGAGGTGGTTGTAGACACCCGGAAGGTTAGGGAAGCTGATATAACAGGTGCTATGGGAGCACAGGGGAAACCCAATATCAGTAACGAGGCAGGCGGCTATTCGTTAGCCAAGGTCTGTGGTGCCCACCTGCCCCCGGGTCATCCTTGTCTGGAATTCTTAAAAGGATGTGGATTGACTCCTGGTGTGAAAAATGACGTTCCGATTGTCACGGACATGCCCTCTGTTCTAAACGGAAGGCGGTGGTATGTTTGCCTTACTGTTAACGGAAGGTCTGCCGAATTCCTTGTGGATACGGGAGCTAGCCACTCTTGTATCTCCAAGGGGTTCTACGACCTTATACCGGATGAACATGATACTCTCAAATCGGGAGGAAGTGCTCAGACGGCCGACGGCAGTACCTTGCAAACGTATGGTAGAACTTGTGTGAGACTACAGTTAGATGGTATACATGACTATGTCATGAGCGCCACCGTTGCGGATATAGCAGATGAGGGGATACTCGGGTTGGATTTCGCATCCCTGTATGGTGCTGTATTGGAACCCCAAACAGGAGTGTTGAGTGTGAGATACCCGTACCCCGTGAAGGTTAGATGTGCACTGAGACAAGTGAGCAGTATGGCTAGTGTGGCACACACTGTGCGAATCCCTCCGGGAGTAGCCTGTGATGTGCTTGTAAGAAGTGATCCTGCAATGCGTAACAAACCTGCAGTGATAGAACCGGATGTAGTTACTTTGTCAGGTATTGGATTAAATTCTGTAGACACTATAGTAGCGAATGCATCCTGGTCGGTAGTACCTGTCTCCAATACTGGAAACACTACTATCTACTTGAAAAAGGGACAAGTTTTTGGAAACGTGACCCTTTCGGAAACTGTAACGGATAGTAAGCTAAGCTTACAGAAGGTAACAGGAGATGATGAAATTTCGGAAGACTTACTTAAGTTGTATGAAGAAACTTCATTAGAAGATCCGGAACACCGGAAAGAGTTCTATGATATGCTCTGTCAGTATCATACTGCCTTTGCCAAACCTGGTGAAAAACTAGGTACGACAAATAAGGTATTACATAAAATAGATACTGGGGATGCCGAACCCTTTAAGATACCGTATAGACGGTTACCCTTAGCAAAAAAGAGAGTAGCTGAGGATGAAATAAATAAGATGTTGGAACAGGATGTAATAGTCCCTTCCAATAGTCCCTGGAGTAGTCCTGTGTGTATGGTAACAAAAAAAGACGGTACTATCCGTTTCTGCATAGACTACAGGAAGTTGAATGGAATAACGAAAAAGAATTCGTATCCATTACCGAGAATAGATGAAACCATTGACTCCTTAGGAGGAAACAGTTGGTTTTGTACCCTAGACTTGCAATCAGGCTACTGGCAAGTGGGAATGAACCCTTCAGATATGGAAAAAACTGCATTTTCAAGTCATATTGGATTATTCCAATATAATGTAATGCCGTTTGGATTGTGCAATGCACCTGCAACATTTGAAGCAATGATGGAAACAATTCTAAGTGATTTATTGTGGAAAAGATGTCTTGTATATCTAGACGATGTCATTGTCTTCGGAAAAACATTCGAAGAATGTTCTAATAACCTAAAAATGGTACTAGAACGTATTATTTCAAATGGTCTCAAATTGAAACCTAAGAAATGCCACATGTTTAGAAAGTCCATAAATTATTTGGGCCGCATCATCAGTGATGAAGGAATAAAGGCTGATCCGGAAAAAATCGAATCAGTTACGAACTGGAATAGACCTAAAACACCCAAAGAAGTGAGGTCCTTTTTAGGATTCTGTTCCTATTACAGGGAATTTATTCCGAATTATTCTAGAGTCAGTTACCCATTACAAGCAATAGCTAACTGGACTCCAGGAAGTACCAAGGAAAAATTTCCTTGGACGCATGAACAGGAAACCGCTTTCCAAAAGCTAAAAGACCTGTTCACGAGTACTCCCGTATTGCAATATCCGAATGAGACGGATCATTTCATACTGGATACTGATGCTAGTAATGATAGCATTGGTGCAGCTCTCTCGCAAGTCCAAAATGGGAGAGAAGTGCCAATTGCCTTTGCCAGCAATACACTGAGCAAGACCCAGCGCAATTACTGCACAACCAAAAGAGAGTTGTTGGCAGTAGTCGTATATACCAAGAAGTTTAAACATTTTCTATGGGGAACGAACTTTACTTTGCGTACGGATCATTCCTCTTTAAGGTGGCTACTGAACTTCCGAGATGCTGAAGGCATGTTAGGCCGATGGCTAGCCCATTTATCCGAATATGGGCTTGAACATCAACAGATTCAGCATAGACCCGGAGTTAAGCATTTAAATGCTGATGCTTTGTCTCGAATACCAATCCGGAAATGTGATAATCCGGATTGTACTGATTGTGGAGCTCATAAGGCAGTGTTAGCAGGGATTCGAAGACCATTCGTACCCCTAGTTGCCAGTATACTGGATTGGTCTATGGATCACATACGACATTTCCAGGAAGCTGACTCGATAACTGCACAGCTACTGCAATTAGTACCAAAGGGTATACGTCCAGTTAGACCAGAGGTCTCTCTGGAAAATCGAGAAATGAGAAGGTTTCTTGCTCAATGGACCGAGCTTGAAGTCCGGGAAGGCGTGTTATACCGTTGGAAGCCATGTAATAATGGTGATAGAATCATGCAAGTGGTGATACCGCATGCCATGAGACATGACATTATGTACTTCTGTCATGGACATCGGACCAGTGGTCACTTCGGAAGGAAACGCTCGCTAGCACGACTTTCCAAGAAATACTATTGGCCTGGCATGACACGGGACTTGCAAAGATGGGTAACCACCTGTCCGGATTGTTGTAAAAACAAAACCGGACCCGGGATGGGCAAACTTCCCCTATCCCAAGAACTTTTCGGAGTTAGATTCGCAAGAATCGGGGTAGATATTATTAGTGGATTTAATACAACCGCTAATGATAATACCTGTATGATGGTAGTGTGTGATTATTATACGAAATACACTAAAGTATTTCCACTACCGGACCACAAAGCAATTACTTGTGCCGAAGCTTTTGTAAAAGGTTGGGTACTAAGCTTCGGTGTACCATTAATGTTACACAGTGACCAAGGCAGAGAGTTCGAATCAAATCTCTGGCAGGGTATGTGCGAATACTTGGCTATTTGCAAGACTAGAACCAATCCGTATAGACCACAAAGCGACGGATTGGTGGAAAGGTTCAATAGAACCCTCATCCAAGTCCTAAAGTCACTCGTTAATGAACATATGGATGACTGGGATGAGCAATGTCATTTTGTGACACATGCTTATAATAGTACGGTACATTCAAGTACAAATTGTTCTCCGAACCTTTTAGTATTCGGAGAGGATTTGATAATGCCTGCTGACCTAGTTTTTGGAGTCGTAGGAATGGACCCTGAACTACCTTGCCATGTAGTTTTTGTGGAATGTTTAAGAGACAGATTTAGAAAAGCATATGAGTCTGTCCGAATTGATTTGGAGAAAAGTGCCAAATGGCAGAAAGTAGGATACGATACCGATCTAAAGCATCGGAAATTCCAATCCGGAGACAGAGTCCTCAGATTACATGAACCACTTAGACACATAAAATTAGCGTCTAATTGGGACGGTCCCTTTACTATAACACAAATTATCAGTGATTGTACCGTAATTATTAAATCTGACCTTGGTCGACTCTATAAGTCAAATGTGGCTAGATTAAGGAGATGGTCTGGGAGGGAGACCTCCACAGAAATGTATGGTGAAGGTTCCGAAAGGATCCTGAATCAGAATCGCATAATAGACCAGGTAAAGAACACTACAGTGAAGCGTGGTCAAGGTAGACCCAAAAAGTGTTCCGAATCAGTAACACCCACGCCAACACCGATTAAGCGTGGGGGGGTTAAAAAAGTCTCGGCAGGTGAAGACAAAAAGAAGAGGAAAGGTGTTTCTAAGGCTAAGAAGCACCTAGAGAAAGCTCTTCAGACTGTCAGGTCCGATAAAGAACTATCCGAGAAGGGGAGATACGTTCGCCGCAGCCCCCGAATTGCCCAGAGGACTGCAGTGACCTAACCTGTATACACAACGAGTGTAATGTTTACATTTAGAGGAACGGATGACAACTGACCTTAAAGGCTTATTTGTCGCCCCCGCATGATGTACCAATGGGTAGTGGACGGATAATCCGGTGGATTTGCTTAAGCTTTCCATAATCTCCACTTAAATCCCCAGTCGAGTCATCGGGGTGAGCGATAATTACCTAAAAACAATCAGTTTGTTGATGTACCGCCTGTAGCACGTGCGTTTCCGCATGACGTCACCGTGTCCAGTCTCGGCTGACCTCTCGTGACCTCGCGGACCGCGGGGAAATGACGTCACGAAAGCTGGCCCGTCGCCATATTGTTTTTTGGTAGTGTTTGAGACAGTCGGGTCACCCCTTCTCTCTTGAATTCTACCATCTAGCAAACCCCTTGTGCGCCCTCAGAGTCTGTCTCTCAGCAGGCAGACTCCGCTAGTGTCGGCCCCGGCGCCGTAAAAGCCGGAAAAAGGAGTAGTTTACTCCCGTGGGCGATTCCCCAGTCATGGCTGAGGAATCCGTAGCTGCAGCCAAGCTATCCGGTGACCCGGATAAGCTGACTCCGTCCGCAGAAGCTTTTCCGGAAGCTTTGTCGCCTGTTACACAGGAAGAGAGCGAGATGATGGACGTGGAGGAACCCACGGATCGCTCGTTCGAGGAGAAGCTGGCTTCATTCTCACTCAATGAGCCAGAGAAACTGCTGTCTCCACTCCCAGCAGAGGGATCCGGAGCGACTGCGAGTGCTGAACCCGCAGCGACAGAGTCCGAAACTACCCAAGTTGACGGACAGAAGGATGAGTGGAAGCCAGCAGTGGCGGAGCCTTTTCCAGCTAGCTATGATGGTCGCTACCTGTATGTCCACCCGGAACTGCAGGCACAAGTGACCTACGCGGACGGGACACCAGTCAGGATGGACCCGAAAGTCAGGATAGCTATCGAGGGCGTCATGGCTCCCGAACAGCTGACCAGGATGCCTCCCGAGTGGCTTCGAGACTGGCCGTGGTTCCAACGGGGACTTATGGTGGACGCTGGTTTCCGTGAAACCGTGTACGCAGCTAACCGAGCCTTCGAGCTCGGAGCGTATCCGAAGCCTGACAAGTCCCTGTGGAACGTCAAGGCTACGAACATTAACTGGGTAGGCTGTGTCTGGGATACCGATGGCCAGACCTACCCACGCCCTAGTGCTATCCGGACGCCGTGCCGGACCACTAAGGAATTCCGGGAGGCCGCTGCTAACTTCGAGCAGTGGGACGACGGTTACTACATAACCGAACAGGAATTGGTGGATGTCCAGAACAATTCACTAATCGGATTGGACCGAGCTGCAGCCCTTCGGACGGTTATTGTCCGCCGCATGACTGCCGAACAGGAGGCACAGGAAGAGGCTAAGAGGGCCGCGGAAGCACCCGCACCTCCTATCCCCGACCTGAAGCTTGCCACCAGAAGCTCCGCCAGTGCTACATCAGCTACCGGCAGCACTACTACTCCAGTAGAAGCCACGACCTCCAGCACATCCGGAACCCAGGAACCGGAGGAAGACTGGAAGGTCAGTAAGAACCGACGATCCGCTGCTCGGAAGCTCAAGAATCTCCCGGATTCTGCGAGAGCCGAGCCGAAACCCAGCACCTCAACCACTGGTAGTACTGCCATGGAGGTTGAGTCGTCTGACGAGGAGTCGGTGCACGAATCCTCGGTTGAGTATGATGAGAAGGCCACTCCATCAACTCAAACCGAGGCCGAACGTTGGGCTAACGCCAAATCCGGATTCAAAACCCGGATCCCGACGTGTTTCTCCGACTGTGCGTACGGAGTTAAGAAGGACGGCTCTACCCTCTATGCCTGTCCAGACTCAATCAATAAGAACGATGAGTCGGATGATGAAGATTGGATGCGCCTTTCGGACGAGGACCCCAATCCGAGCAAAGCCTATCGAAAGATGTGGCTTATGCTAAACCACACCGAAGGGTATTACACTTATACCCAGAGGAGGAAGCTGCGTTGGGCTTTAGAGAAGTGGTACGGTGACGATCAAAAGTCCTGTCCCTTCTCTATCTGCCAGGATGCGAGTGATGTCTCGATCCGGACCTGGAGTACTCCAGCCCGGTTCCAAAGGCATCTGGTAGAGGCCCACTTCCACCATCACCCGGTTTACATTTGTGATCCGAGTTATGGTAAGAAGGGCAAGAAGTGTACTACGAAGGTGCAATACAACCGACGTAGTGATCTGGCTAGACACCAGAAGAAATGCCACGCAGAAGGTTTGGACGGGGCCCGGAAGCGCATCATGGAGCTTCATCAGGAACTCATGAAGGAGTTCGATAGCCTGAGCGAGGATGCTTGGTCTAAGATCCGACCAGGGGACCAAGTCCTCTGCGAAGTTCCGAAGACCAAGGATTCGAAACTCCGAGCAAAGATAGTCCTGACTCCTGGAAAGGGTAAACTGGACATGCACGAGTCTCTCTGGCAGAAATGCGAGGAATCCGGAAAGGATGCAAAGAGAGCTCGTGAAAGGAGCAGGAGAGACCAGAACCGTGGCGGCAATGGTAATGGTCAGAGCACAACAAAACCAAAGGTCAGAGCAGAGGACCGTTCCAGGTCCCCTCTGACAAGGCACCCCGCAGAACAGGCTCAGGGCACTCCGGTGTTCAAGAAGCCTGAACCTGCCGGATACGCTGGAGCCGTATCTAAACCTGGGAAAGTGAGTTCTCGAAACTTTCCGTCCTTAAACCAGGGACCTGGACCTGAGAGCCAGACCTTGGTGGTAGGAAAGGATGGTCGCCTTATGCCAAAGAAGACCACCGCATCTGCTGCCGCCGGATCTGCATCCGCTCCAGCCGCCCCACCAGTTACCTTTACCCAGGAGCAGTTAAACATGTACCTGCAAATGGGACTGAAACAGAATGTACCGCCTGCCTTCTGTGTACCAACGACAGGTGTGTCCGGGAGTCCTAAACCCGGAAGTGGTCCACAGGCCGCCTCGACTCCTCCCAAGGCTGTCGCGGCACCTGAGAAACCGAAGGACGCCATTACCATTAAAACTGGTAATGCGGAAGTTTGGTTTGAGAAGTCTCGCCAAGGGGAGGCAGATGTCCAGAAGGCCATCTACACCCATTGGGAGAAGACCGTTCGTGAGAAAGCGATCGAGTTTCATCAGGGTCTCCTAAACGAAACCCTGTTGTGTATGAAACAGGTGGGCGACGCTGAAAAGCAACGTCTCGAGACTCTCATCCGGGACGATGTAAAGGCCCAGGAGGAGGCTGCCTCAGCTGCTCAAGAAAAAGCAGCTATGGATGTACACGTGTTGGAAAAGCGTGTAAAGGAGGAGATCACTCGGAACACCAACCTGAACACTAAGTTCATGAGGGTGTTCGGAGTCGACTTGGACGAGTGGGACGGCACTCCCGAGTCGGCTTTAGCTCTTCTGAAGAAGAAGCATGCTAAGAAATCCGTTTAAAGCATGCTAGGGTTATTTCTTCCATAATTTTTTTTCCAACACCAAATGACCAGATATAGTCTTTGCGGAACCCTAAAGGTCTGCGAATGCTTTTACTAGTGCATGAACACCTATGCTATGTGTTCCGGGTTCCTTTGACCAGTCTATTATTCAGGTTGTATAACATTTATTACACCCTGAATAGCCTATTCGGATTTATAATTTCATCCATGAACAATCCGATAGTAGACTTGCTGCTGTGAGACGTATCCGGATGCCAGTTCCAGACTCCTGCTGTTACCCGTGCTAACCAATTACTAGGATGGACTTTACGATTTACCTCTACAACTCATCTGTACTCCCGAATGGACGTATATCTCTACTACTATTACTTCCGGATCAACCTATATCGGACTATTATTTTACTTATGTCAACTAAAACTTAAAAAGGATTACGTTCTCTACACAGTTGACACATCCGGACTAATATTCTACAAATCTACACCATTCGGATATACTATAAACTTTAGCACTACTAGAGGATTGTGGGTAGCTGCCCCAAATCAACTACCGTGTTCACTCAATATAAGGAAACTATAAACTTTAGCACGTCCATCCCGTGGTTAGCTGACCACACCTACCTACTAGTACCCGGAGGATACAGCAGAAGACTCCAGCAGCATTTATAATTCCTGTATATTGTATATAATGTCATATTTCTATTTTTCTATAATATTATATGTATGTACATATCCACTAGATACATATTATAATACGGGTACATAGACATTTCCTGATACGGATCTCTAATCACTATTAGTATTTATATTATAAGATCCGTTAAACTCCACCAGATAACACATATTATTGTCCTGCGAGACAAAATATATAATAAGTATAATGATCTGGTGCTATAAAGGTTATTAAGTACACGGTGATAATATATTATTATATTCATTATCACACCGTGATGTTTTTTTCAAGTGTATGTTATAAATAATCATATTCGTACTACTCACGGAATCCTTAACGGATTCGTATAATATTAATATACAACATGTCATTAGATAGTGATGTTACTATAACAGTCTTCTTTAAGACTACATATTCAAATGTGTTGTCAATGACTACAAACACACATACGGATGTTATTTTGTGATATGTTTTATTATCGACAGTTCCGTTACATATAGCTGTCATCATCACATGTATACGATTCATATTACTTGTCTTATTAATTATACCTGAAATATAATACAATATTATGTGGTATAATAATTAAATAGACAGTTCCGTTTCACATAACTGTCTCTTCTTCAAGTAATTCGTATAATATTTCAACATCCTAATCGTTATATGTAACTAAAATTCACTATCGAATATATATATATGACATCTGGTTCACAATTTATTTAGTGCTAATGTTATACCTATGGTTGTACCTCTATTACTAAAGGTTTAGACATGTAGAAATGTTATCCTAGTAATATTATACGTATAACACCCTCCTAAATGTCTGGGGGAGTGGTGTAGAGGTACACTTTACTACCATAGGAGTTGGGTACCGTCTGACGTGGCGGGTGAGTCGAGTCGTCGGACGTTCCTCAGGTTCCGGATAGGTGGCAGCACCGATCCGGGTCTGTGGGGACATCTGACGACGAACACCTGGGTCCGTATATAAAGCCCAGGGCTCAGCCGCTACGTCAGAGGCCCTTCTGGCCTCCACACTATGTAAACCACTGTCTTTTAATATTAGCTGCCTCTTTGATATCATTCGGCAGCCGTGAGTGTGCATTAAGTAATAAACCTAACCGTTGGCATACACTTGGAATACTGTCTTACTCTTTCTTTCCGAATCGTAAGACCCGAACCCCCCAGGTCCGTAAGGCCACAAACCCTTACACCATGTTCAGAATAAAGTACTGATTCAAATTTTGATAGAAAGGGTAGTATAATAGTTTTCAGAAAATGTAATACGAAACATATGAAGGAGAATTGTATGAATTGATAGGGAATAGTGATGCACAAGAAGTTGAAATGGGCTGATTTGGATGAAGTGCCATGACTGTTATGTTTTTCATTATTTTAATTTTTTATTTTAGGGAAAATGATATTTTCAACTCAAGAATAATTATTTCGACATTTCAAGAAAAGTCATTCTCATTGAAATAGAAAACAATAAATATTGTAATTGCCTTCCTTGAAGAAAATTAATTAGAAAATATTTTTATCAATATTTTTGGTATTTTCATCAATATTTTCTGTATTTTTCTGTATTTTCCCTTTATTCTCATCACCAGAGCGCGCACTTTTGATGTTTTTTTAAGGTGATCTAAATCCAAGATGGCTGCCAAGACAGTCTCAAAAATGGTCACATTTAATTCCATGACCCCAAAATAGTACTCCTAGCATTTCTATTTGTGTTTGTAAGTGAATTAGAAGCAGAAATACAGCTTTTAGAAGATTTTGATAATAGCCATATTGAAACAAGGCAGCCATATTGGGTACAGCTGTTGCACTGAAAGGCCCCAACTTTCACATGATTCTCCTAATTATAAAGCATGCATCTATCAAGTTTCATTGATTTTTTCCTATAATTTATCCCTGTGAAGAAATCCCTTGATCAGGTTGGAGATGGGGATATCTTGTTAGGACACACCAGGATCATAGTACAAGAGTCTGATTTTAGTCTGTACTAAGATTCTGATACCATGCACAATCTTAGGATGTACTGGGATCTTAGTACACTTGTGTGTACACTGGACCATGACACTCACTTCTGCAGGTGTATGGGCCAATCAGAGCCTTGGTCACTGGACCATGACACCTACCTGTGCATACATTATTGGGGTCAAAGGTGGGATGGTGAAACCACTCCACTATTTTGTACTTACATTTACATTAAATGATACATTTACTCCCTTATTAAACAACACTTGGCTAAAATGAAAACATCATCTTGTAGGCATTTATCTATTCTTTATTCTTGTGGGTTCAGATTTATTAGCAAATTTAACAAAAAATTAGCAAATAGATTTGACTATACCAGGACTAAGGGGAAATTAATACATATAGCCATTTCTCAGAGAATATTCTGATTTTAGTTCTATAAAAAGTGCATATATAAAATATAGGCCCCATGTACTTTAGGTGACTTTAGAATTATGTATTTTGATGAAGAAGTTAGAGAAACTTGATGATAAAGCAGTGTACTATGTTCTTAGTACACCCCATGATCCAGGGACTATCATTCAATCTTAGGGCGTACTAAGAAACAGGTTAGTCCTGAACCTGTTGATATGATAGAAATGATAATTTTCACTGAGAAACCTCAGTGAAAGAAAAAACTTTTCACCAAGGTTTATCCCAAGAGAAAGGGCCACTATTACAGCAAGAGGCATAATGAGCATAATAAATGACAAAGCTGGGAGTGTGACTGGGTCATTTGCTTCATAGTTGTACCATAAAAGGCAAATTCTGTACATATCATTGCCCCATCTATATGGATAATAGTCCCTGGTTATTACAGCCATTATACCTTTTGTTTTTCTGTCAGATGGGTCTACAAGGGGCACTCAAATATGGGAGTCCCCTTTGAGATCTTTAAAAGCAGGTGCTATGGGGACTACAAAGGCTGATATTCTGCACGGGTATATTGTGGAGTAAATGAGACATAAGAATACTGCTAGGATTAGGCCACCCCGCCAATTTGATGTGGTAGGTGATCTTCTGTGCGAAGGCATTTTAGGCCTCACAAAGTTGGGAGATTAAAGTGAAGATATGTATAGATGAATATTATATAAACTATTTGAGAGTTAACATACCTTTTCTCTTCCTTCAGACATTTATCTTTAAGATATTACAATCAAAACCTTTAAAAACCCAGCGGGGGTATCCCTTTAGGCCTACTCCTACCCTTAATTTCAGAACTGAATTCAATAGACCGACTTTCTCACTAGGTGTGTTGAAGAGTGGCCATCAGATTATAATGGCACCGGACACTATTTTATTCTTTGACATCCTCCTACCATAACAGAATATAATTATAGGCCCATTCGTTCTGGAGTCCAATCATAAGAGGTCATAGCAATTGTGGTTACATCATGTTGAGGTGGATCCTACACTTGAAAGTATGCAAGAGCCAACATGGATAGAAGAATCCTAGCTCTTCTGGAGTCAGCAAAATTCAGTCTGGTCACATGCCTACTGGTGTCTCTTATAGTTGTTAATGCGGTTAAAGGTACAGATGGCCTGCCTGACCTCCTCCCCAGTCCTTACTAACCAAATTAAACATGCCTCCCCCATTCCTACCATAGCCTGGAGACCACAAACAGCTGGGAGTTCTGATCAATCTGTGGGAAGTAGTCACATTTTAATTCAATTTGTGTGCAGAGAATATCTGCAGATGGATACAATAATGTAACTAGTTTGAAAAACTCATTTTCATTGATTGATATCATTGGTAAATCCTCATGTCACAGAAAATTAGCAGAGACAATGTGCGAGTAACAATATAATGGTTAATGATAAGGGACGGTAACAATCTAACTTCTTCCTCAGGTACCAGTAAGGATGCCCTGATACACAGCAATTACTACATTAGGTATAGGACAATCACTGCTAATTTACATTACTGATTTCTCCTACGGCAGCAACTAATAGAACTATGGAGACATCTTGCAAGAGCTAATTAGATCATTGAGAATCGTGAAGGGCCAGAAGGGATAATAAGCAGTTATTTATCATCATTAATTTAATTTTGTGGGTGTCTGTAGATTGGAATATTCAAGTTATTTTTCACCCTCTGGTTGTGTTATGCACCCAGCAACAAACTGGATAGATAAACTATACATGTCGATACATTATTTAAAACTTTTAAAGCTTGTTTGAAGAAGGTTTCTGGTAGGGATCTTCAATATTTAGGGAAGAATATTTTGGATCTCAGGTTCTTTGACTAAAACCTTTCTTCTCTCTCCGTTATGTTGTAAAGTAATAACCATGATACGAGGAGAGGTAAACATTATAAGTTAACATGTGCGCCGTCTCCCTTGCTATATGCCTTTGCTGTATTAACACAACTAGTTGATACCAATTTGTAGTCACAGTACCTTTTTGTGAGTAGATATGCTACCACGTTCAATTAAAAGAGCTTAGGATGGATTATCATTAGATAGTCATTTGAAGGGTAGGATCTCTGCCCTATTGTAAACCATAACCTGGCGATACGGTAAAGATACAAGATAATAATGTAGAATTTAGAACTTGAAAGTATTTCTTTGCTCTGGACATGCTAACCTAATACTTTTATTAAAACTATTTCCCAGTTGTCTCCTCTCTGTCTTATTTCCATTCAGCATTTAGATCCATTGCAGCTTCAGTGACGGGTCCTTAGGGATAAGGTTACCCTTAAAAAGACAGCAGTTGATGCAAAAGCAGTTTCTATTTGGTGTGGCTTTCATGGCCTTTTTTATTGTCGCTAAAAAGTAGGAGGGCCTCGTGTAATAAGGTTTTCCTATCATGTGACTCTGCATTTGGTTGTTTTTTGTTATTATTGTTGTTGTACATTTGGGTCTATGAGCTAAGTCCATGCATAAGAGAAGAATCCATAGATATAAGTAGTCTTTTCCTTCAGTGCTGGTTCCAGAGGCATACAATAATTGGTTGGAATAGCCGTAATCTGATGTTTTATGATATATCAAAAGTATAGAAGAATTGGTGCTAATCTGACCTATTTACACCTATGGAACTAGCGCTACATTTACATTCTATCAGTTAACAGAACAAAATGTATACCAACATTGCAGTTATTGTCCACCCTTCAAAATCTATCCTTTTTTTTCCAAAATTGTCCAACCAGCAATAAGTTACAGTGATCAAACTGCCTCTTTGCCAATAAGTGCATGAATACAGTGAAAGTATGTGCATATGACCATGTGATCCCTAGCATGCCAACCATAGCTGTTTACACAATGCCAGTACATGACAATGACATGCTGAACTTTCTCCAACAAAGGTGTTTTTTTTAATTAGAAGTCAAACAAAATGGGGACCAAAACACAGAGGGGTTAGGGTTTAGGGTACACCCCACCTCCCCTTTCATTGAGGAGCTGGCCCCAAACACTATATACAAATTAGGACTTAGCTCTCCATAAAATGAAAAAGCCCCCAGGGGCAAACAGATGGTGATTTCCATTGCCATTGACAGTGTTTACCTTAGAACCACACCCACATGTTTCTATTTCAAGGATGTTTCTGAAGGACAAATTAGCAGCTAGAGGACATAGAGTATCTCTTAATGCTTGTTTTTATAAATATGTGTATTTCTGAGCAAATTCGTTGCTGTGATACCACACACCTGCCAACAACAGTCTCAGCTTCAGCCTCCAGGCATGCTTGTTCCTGGCTTTATTGTAATCCGGTATGTGAGACATGGTGGATCTGGGTACCAGTCCCGAGATGGGAGCCAACATGGTGACACATGTTTTAACAACCAGATGTTTTGCAATAGCATAACTAACTATATCAATCAGGCTGATAAAAAACATAACATCAATTGAGAGATTTGCTATTGTCCCAATCTCTGGTGCAGGGCCTTTGATATTAATGAGCATGCAGTTAGGAACTGGAGATAGAACATGAGCCACCTGGGCAGTAGAATCCAGGTGGTAGACAGGGGAGCAAAGACAGAAGCCACACTACAGAGCATTAACGAGGGCTTTTGATCTTTACAGCTTCTTATCATGGGATATCTCATGCATAGGTGTGAGGTACAATCATCTATCTTGGTGGTTAACTTGCCTTTGATCTGTAGTTAAAGTTTTATAAGGCACCTAAAAGGCATTACTTATATCTCGCTTTACTACTCTTGTCCCAAGCTGAAATCCATAGTGGATGTACATCAACATAGATAGTGTTTTAAATCCCCACTGCCACTCACTATTGTAATAACTTAATTAATCTTTTCAGTGCTACCACTTAGGAATAATTGGAACTTCCTTCAATCCTTCAATCCAAATCAGTTCAGAACTAAATGAAATTTAATAGTGGTTACTATAGGGATATCTTCTGGGAATATGTTCTATATTGATAATATAGGGCTAATCTAAGAACCATCATCAGGGGTGTTGGGGGAGGGGGTAATTGCTGCAAGGACCTGATAACAAGGGAACTTACCACAAATTGTGTTGTAAGTTTCCTTCCACCAAAAGCATCCACAGACGCAGGCACAGGACCTCCCTAACACCTAAAAGGATTACCTTTAAGTTGGCACTAAATGCCCTTTCAGATAAGCCCTTGGGGAAAAGAGGGAGACAATAGAGCCTAGTGTATAGAGACAGTTGAGCCATGTGATGTCTATCATAAGCCAAAATTATCAAAGCACTCATCCTCTCTGTCTTCATCCCATCAGGAGGTTAGTGCTACAGATTAACACAGCATGGCTAACAATGTAAGGACTTGACTTTTGTACTGAAGAAACTTCAAAACTACCCTTTTAATTTTCTTATCTAGAAAATATCTTAATCTTAGAATTCCTTTAGCAACACTACTATATCCACACATATCTTGCCCAGCAGGACTCACAAAGGCCTTACCAATCATGCCATTTTTATTTCTTACTGCCTAGTAGAATACTGGGTTAAATATACATATAGATTATGGCGATATTAGATATTTGACAAAAAGCCTGCTGATTATAATGCTCCCCATGTCCAAAGTGTGTAGGGTGTGTTGTTTCGATACGCCATACATCATCTATGGCTAGTGTTAGAGCCTATTAGAGTATTATAAGGAAAAGAATGAAAGAGGCCTAGCCCATAGCATTTATCAAAGCAAGTAAAACATCATACACCTGGGCTTTCTGTCAGGAAATCCAACACCATTCTATTGGCTGTATGTTTTATAACAGGGTAGATTGGGATTGCAGAAATGTAGGCACATGATGGTAACACAATTAATGCATTCGCTAATGTTGACAGACTTGTTTGCCTATCATATACATGGAAACCTACCTTCTCAGCTGGCATCAAAGCAGTTTTAATTGGAGGTGTAATCCAATATGAATGAAATTGTCTGGTTCATTTGAGTATCACCCAAATCACCCAATATTACGAGTGCACAATTACATGACATTACCTCAGCATGGAAATTATTAAATGAAGGAGATCAAAGAGAACGTGATTCCACTGTTCCATCGCTAATAACAGAATATCAAGAGGTAAGTTCCAGGTTATCTGATACTGCCTAGCTAGAAACCTACGATTCAATCAAGGAGCTTGGATATGTGTGTGTGTGTGTGTGCTATATGTACTATGCATGAGTACTAATAAGGATAACTTTTGGATCTTAATTAAGGGACAATGCAATTGAACATACCAGACATATAGTTTGATGCTGAGTAGTTGAAGACAAAATTATTATTATAGGGTCCAATCCCACCCTCTTTGGTAAGGGATGAGGGATGTACTTAAAAACATTCATTTTGTAGGATTGCAACAATAATACATTCGATCTCTGCCTTCAGGGGATGCAGCATGCATTTAAAGTTAGATGTAATATTAGGATATTTATAGAAAGGGTTTAGGGCAGAAGAAGAAAGATTGATCTGACACAACCACTGTTAGTCCTCAGTCAATAATTCATTTCCTATGCTTTTTGACCATGAGGACTTTTAACACCAGAATGACAAGCTTAAGTCTCATCAATGCTATTTTGTGGGTTCAGAATACAATCACTATTAAAATTGCATGTAAGCTGGAGTGGAAGTGTTTGAGGATAAAGCTTTGGGGTTTTTACTAATACCAGTGACTATTGTTGTTGTTTTGAAACATCGTAATTCGTCGGATTAGTGAAATTTTGCCCGACCGACAGCAATGGAACCAATGCTTAAGGGCTGGTTCCACAGCATCTGTCGGGTCTATTTTTTGCTAATCGGACCAATCTTTATATAGGAAATGTATGGGAAAAAAATCGTTTTTAACGCAGTTAAACAATCCCCTTTAGACACCCATGTCCCAGCAAGTAGTCCCTAGTGAAGTATCACTCGCCGCTGTTAATTATATGCATATACAACCGTGTATATAGTCCCATAAGTTAACTGGGGGCGACTACATATACCGGTTAACTACTACCGGTAGGATCAATATTATTCCATTATAATTAGTTAATACCCAGGTAGCATAAAAAAATTGGCTGACATTGGCCTGATGCGTCGGGCCAACATTGGGCCAACTTTAGTTGCACATTGGGGTGACGTAAGCCTGATGGCTGATCAATTGCAAACTAAATGCCAACATTGGGCCAATGTTGGCAGGACATCAGCAAAAGTGGCAACGCTCAATACCATCCAAAGTCTTCTTCAAGATAAAACTACTACTGTAGTCAGGGTGACAATGCAACTTTTGAAAGTACATGTACCAGACCACAGATAAATAGTTACGAATGGAAACTGGTTTCATTTTATCAGCAAGATAAGTGGCATACAATGCAGCCTGAGAGGGAAGGCATGGGTATACTCTAGGGGAAAATCTTTTACAAAACTTTCTATACCTTTTAAATTGCTGCTTTCTGGTCTTTAGAGTTGTCATGGCAACATCTGATTTCACAAACTTTTGTTGTATTTTCAACAATGACCTCAATCTGGGATCTGAAAAATTCAAATACACATATTATTTTCAGATAAGGTTTTTAACAAGTTGCAAGAACATTTTTATAATCCAATTTTGACAACTGGTCTGCGAGGATATTGTCGGCAGATTTAATATATGTTGCATAGATGTTGATATTATACACAAAGCAAAGCCAAAAGATTTCTCTTAACCACTCCATACAAAGAGGGTTTTTACTCCTGCCTGTATTCAACATTGCCAAGACTTGCATATTGTCTGTGATAGCGTTTAAGCGATAATTTTTAAACAAATGACCCCATCTTTTAAGGCCTGCCAAAACTGGCCACAACTTGTATACATTTATGTTCCTATCATGAACTAAAATGTTGTCACATTTAGGTGGGGGAACCCAATGGCCCAACCCAATTTTTAACTTGTCAATATTACTCCAAGATCCATATAAAAAATCTGAGCCACACCAAGCTCCATAGCCTTTAATGGATGTATCAGACACCATAGGCTTATCGAGTACAACGCTCAAAATTAAACTCTTACAGTTGAATACTCTACATAAGTCCTATGCCATAAGAAATCCTTGATAATACCTGGATTAATTTGGATTACACCTCTATTTTTAGCCATAGCCATGAGATCAAACACCCGCCTACTAAAAGTATGGCAGTCTCTAACAACTTGAGAGCAAAACGACATTAAGCCTCCAATATTTTGTAAGTTTTTTTTACTGGAAAATTTTCTACCATTGCAATCATAGATCTATGGCAAAAGCTAACTTGTTAACTTTTTCTTTTGGAAATGATAATTCCATTTTATGGGAGTCAATATTGATCCCCAGAAATACACATGACCTGCTAGGACTAGTAACTTTTTCTTTAGAGATCTTAAAACCAAAGTACTCCATTATTTCTATTAATAGATTTCTTTGACGCAGACATTCCTCTTTTGAGTTGGCAATGATGATGAAGGCGTCTAAATAATTAACTAGCCTGTCAATGCCATAGGAGTTAGCAAATTTTGCTGAAAAGTCAGAAATTTTGTCAAATATTTATGGAGCACACCTAAGACCAAATGTTAGTCTATTACTCTGGTAAAATTTAGGACCATTACCCATGTCCCAAGAAAATCCTTGGAATTCCTAATGTTCAGCATGGACATTAATTGACCTATAAACAGATTTGAGGTCAATGACGCTGTGACAGAATTTATGGATTTATATGAAAAAGGTTTGAACGTTGTATCCATAAAATTATTAATACTTTTTTTTCGCGGGCATGCTACAATCTGTAATATGTCTCAATTTTCTATAACTTTTTGGGACACCATCGAGGGCATGTATGCATCTAGGCTTGGAGGTTACTTTAACAACTGAACCATCCTGTTCATCCTTCAAAATTGCACACATTTCATTGTAAAAATTACCCTGAAATATTGACTTATAATTCACACATTCATATTCAGCCTTGCACTAAGGATCCACAATTTTGAAGCCCTCAACAAAACCTGACCATAAGTAAACCAAGTCATTTTGGGGTAGATTTATAACGCCTTTTTGTCATAAGAAACATGCCAAGCGACATGGCAAAATTTGGGCCCTATGGCCACCAATATAATGTTCACAGGAACATTTACCATTGGCATTTCACATATAAAAAGGGGTAAAAATCACCAACATTTGGGATACTTTTGGAATAAAACCCATTATTACTTGCGTTTTCATAGCTGGCAAAATTGAACAAGTCTACACTATCTGTGACTTGAAAAAATTCATCAAACACTCTGAACCATGGGCAAAATGCAGACCGTAAAATCCTCTACAAAAGGGTCTACCAATACTGCCCCCCCCCCATCACCAGCTAAAATGGTGGCAGGACCCTCCCCAGAGGGAACACTCTATTTGTCAGTGTCAGTTCTTGAACATTTGTCAGCTGAGTGTCTGGTAGATTCACATGTACTGCAGATGTGCCTGTACTGGCACGGATTCAATTTGCATCCCTCAGGCCTATTAAAGGCATAACATAGATTTTTCAAGGTGGCAACCTTTTTTTAACTAGTTTTACTGGTTTTTGCTAGTTTCTGGGCCGTGAATGTGCCATCATAGCTTAAATGGCGTAAGATATCCAAATTCTCTACTGTTTTGAATGCTTTTATGCCCTTCTTATCAGCCCTGTCCTTTACACTTTTATCATAATTTACCAGCGAGCTAAGGGTATAGATTTTTGTGGCACTCTTTTCTAGTAACATCTCAATATGGTCCAACATGTAGCAAATGTGTTCGCCTTGCTCATATTTGACATTTACTAAAAGAATGTTGACAATCAATAAATGCTCCAAGTTGTCAATTTTATGCTTGTGACCCAGAAAATTCTTTTGGTGGTACTCACCTCACGTTTTTTTGGTTCTGCGCCTTGACCTTGATCGTGAAACTGAGGAAGAGCTTATGGAACTTGCACTCGACCTGGATCTTGACTCATAGGGATGGCTTGGCCTTGACCTGCTTTTTCGGTCGGCAGTTTTCGCAGCGGTGGCACCATCTGTAGAGGGAGATAGATCTTCCAACTTCATCAGGATTGACTCCAGGGTTGTCTCAATCATCTTGGAACAAGATTTCAGGTCAGCTATATCATCGATGGGCATTTGGTCGGTGGGCAGCCCTGTAATGCTTTTTCCAGAAAGATTGCCCTTAATCAACCTTGGCACGCCTAAAAATTTAATTAGTTTGTGTCAACCCCCAACATGGAGTGTTGTGCTCTGAATGAGTACTCGAGCCTGACTGGCAAGTCATTTGAAAAAGTACCGTTATATAGTTGGGGGTAACTTTGCCATGGTTACCAATAGAGAGTTGTATTCCTGCACGCTGCAAGTAGTCCTTAGCGGGAGTATCACTCGCCGCTGTTAATATATATGCATAAACACAAGTGTATATAGTCCCATCATTGCCCCATCTATATGGATAATATTCCCTGGTTATGACAGCCATTATCTTTTACACCCTTTGTTTCTCTACCACATTGGTCTAAAAAGGGCACTCAAATCTGGCTATCCTTGAGAACTTTAAAAGCAGGTGATTTAGGACTACAAAGGCTGATATTCTGCATGGGTATACTGTGGAGTAAATGAGACATAAGAATACTGCTGAGGACTAGGCCACACTACCCCTATTTGATGTGGGAGGAAGTCTTCTGTGTGAAGGCATTTTAGGCCTCACAAAGTTTGGAGATGCAAGTGAAGATATCTATAGATAGATGTTATTAATATTTGAGAGTTAACATACCTATTCTCCTTCTTCCAACCTGTATCTTTAAAAAATTACAACCAAAACCTTGTCATTTTCATTCAGCGGGAGTTTCCCTTCAGGCCTATACATAACCTTAATTTCAGAACTGAATTAAATAGACCGACTTTCTAACTAGGTGCGTTCTTAGGTGACAGATGCTGTACATGTCCTATATTTGCCATAGCATAGATGCTACCTCAACATAATCCGGAATGAATAGCTCAATAGCAATACAGAACCCAACCCAAACCATCAACAAAATTAAGGATGCCCATGCAGATTAAAAGGGCACAGGACACCAATTCTATTACCATGCTCCTACCATGACAGAATATGTATAGGCCTATTCAAACTGTAGCCCAATCATAATAGGTCATAGCAATTGTGGTTACATCATGTTGAGGTGGATCCTGTACTTGAAGGTATGCAAGAGCCAGGGTGGATAGAAGAATCCTAGCTCATCTGCAGTCAGTGGAACTCAGTCGGGCCGCATGCCTACTGGTGTCTCTTATAGTTGTTAATGTGGTTAAAGGTACAGATGGCCTGCCTGACCTCCTCACTAGTCCTTACTAACCAAATAAAACATGCCTCACCCATTCCTTAACATAGCCTGGAGATCAGAAACAGCAGGGACTTCAAGGAGAGTTCTGATCGATCTGTGGGAAGTGGTCACATGTTAATTCAGTTTGTGTGCAGAGAATATCAGCAGATGGATGCAATAGTGTAAATAGTTTTAAAAACAACTTCTGAACTTACAAGCTACTGCCATCTGAAACCCGTTGTTCATCGAGGATCTGCAGATTCACCAAGGTTGATACCAAACACTTAAGTTAAATAAAGATAGTCCTTCTGACCAATCAATATTACTGAGTTTATTTAGTGGCAATGGGACACCAGAAAAGTGGTAAAATCTTTTTCATCGGTTGATATCACCAGTAAAATCATCACATTAGAGAAGATGAGCAGAGACAATGTGAGAGAGTAACAATATAATAAGTTAATGATAAGAGGCAGTAACAATCTAACTGATTCCTCAGGTAACAGTTGGGACGCCCAGAGACAATGTGAGAGAGTAACAATATAATAAGTAATGATAAGAGGCAGTAACAATCTAACTGATTCCTCAGGTAACAGTTGGGACGCCCTGATACACAGAAATTACTGCTTTAGGTATAGGACAATCACCGCTAAACTGATCTCTCCTTTGGCAGAAACTAACAGAACTACCCAGACATCTTGCAAGGACTGATTAGATCACTGAGAATCACGAAGGGCAAAAAGGGATAACCAGGTTCAGGACTAACATGTTTCTTAGCACACCCTAAGATTGAATGACAGTCCCTGGATCATGGTGTGTACTAAGTACTTAGTACCCTTGTTTATCTTTAAATTTCTTTTACTTTCTTATCAAAATACATAATTTTGATGTTATCATAGGTAGCAAGGGTCTATATTTTACATATACACTTTTTTACAGAACTAAAATTAGAATATTTTCTGAGAAATGGCTATATTTACAATCTTCCCCCCAGTCTTGCTATACTAAAATTGATTTGCAATTTCTTTTTGTTTAATTTGCTAATAAACATGAACCCACAAGATTAAAGAATAGATAAATGCCTACAAACTGACATTTTGACTTTAGCTAAGCGCTGTTTAATAAGGGAATAAATGTACCATTTAATGTAAATAAGTACCAAATGGTGGAGTGGTTTAACCATCCCACCTTTGATCCCAATAATGTAATGTAGGTGTCATGGTCCAGTGACCAGGGCTCTGATTGGCCCATACACCTGTAGAGGTGAGTGTCATCGTCCAGTGCACACACAAGAGTACATACAAAGACTCTGCATGGTATCAGAATCTTAGTACAGACTAAAATCAGACTGTTATACTATGATCCTGGTGTGTCCCCACAATATATTCCCGTCCCCAACCTGATAATACACAGTAATTTATCATTAATTTAATCTTTTGGGTGTCTGTAGATTGGAATATTCAAGTTAGTTCACCAGGCCCCAATATTACCATGATCTGATGAGAGGTAAACATAATAAGTTAACATGTGTGGCATTTACCTTGCTATACGCTTTTGTTGTAATGAACCTAATCCTTTTAAGACAACTATTTCCCAGTCGTCTCCCCTCTGCCTTATTTCCATTCAGGATTTAGTTCCATTGCAGTTTCAGTGGTGGGTCCTTAGGGATTAGGTTACCCTTAAAAAGACAGCAATTGATACAAAAGCAGTTTCCATTTGGTGTGGTTTTCAGAGCCTTTTCATTGTCAGTAAAAAGTAAGAGGGCCTCATGTAATAAGGCATCCCCATCATGTGAATTTGCGTTTGGCGTTATTGTTGTTGTTGTATATTTGGGTCTTTGAACTAAGTTCACTCATAAGCTAAGAGTCCATAGATATAAGTACTCTTTTCCTTAATACATACATACAATCATCTGCACCTATGTTCATGTGGATACTGATGGTCATGTGTAGGCAAGGAAAAGGATCTCTATGGACCCTTCTCTTGCTGCATTAAATCAGTTAACAGACCTTAAATGTATACCGACATTTCTTGAATATATATGAAAGGTCATTTGTAGCAGAATAAAAGAAAAGAAGATTAATGTGCCTTCCATGCAGTGGAAATAGCTTTAATCATCCGATTTTTTCTGCTTTTTATTCAAACTCATCCGACTTGCTCTTGACCAGCAATAGTTTTCAGTAATTGAGTTGCCTCTTTGTTAAAAGTGCATGAATCCAGTGAAGGCATTGGCATTTGACCATGTGATCCTTAGCATGACAACCATCACTGTTTATACAATGCCAGTATAGGACAATGACATGCTGACCTTTCTCCAACAGAGGTGTTTTTAGGAGAGGTTGATCATATACAAAGGGCTTAAGGATTCCTTTTCATTGAGGAGCTGGCTCCAAGCACTACATACCAATTAGGACTTAGCTCTCCATGGCATGAAAAAGTCCCCAGGTTCAAACAGATGGTAATTTCCCATAGACACATGCCAACAAGGGCTGTGCCATTGGCAGTGTATACCTTGGTACCACACCCACATGTTTCTATTTCAAGGATGTTTCTGAAGGGCAAATTAGCAGTTAGAGTACATAGAGTATTTTCAATGCTCATTTTAAAATGTGTATTTCTGAGCAAACTAGTTGCTGTGATACCACACGCCAGCCACCAACAATCTTACCTTTGAACAGCCTCCAGCATGGCTTGTTCCTAGCTGGACATTTCATAGTTATCAGGCTGGATCTGGGTACCAGTCTGGAGATGGGAGCCAGATGTATTGCAATAGCATGACTAACTGTATCAATCAGGCTCCATGCCAATAAAACATCTATAGCATTGAGAGATTTGCTATTGTCCCAATCTCTGGTACAGGGCCCTTAATATGGCTTTGACGAGCATGCAGTTAGGAACCTGACATAGAACAGGAGCCACCTGGGTGGTAAAATCTGGGTGGTAGACAGGGGAGAGAAAACAGGAGCCACTTTTTCTACAGAGCATTAATGAGGGCTTTTAATATTTACAGCTTCTTATAAATTCATGGAATAATACCTAGAGTTTTGCACATAGATGTGAGGTAAAATGATCAATGTCAGTGGTTAACTTAATTGTCTTTGATCTGTAGTTAAAGTTTTAAAAGGAACCTCATACCTACTTATATCTCCTGACATTTACTTTATTGCTTGTTCTTGTTCCAAGCTGAAATCAATAATGGATGGATGAAATTGTACAATAACATAGATAGTGTTTTAATTCCCTAATGCCACTCACTATTGTAATAATTTAATCTTTTTAGTAGTACTATTTAGGAATAATGGGAACTTTTTCAAATCCTTCACTCCAAATCAATTCAGGACTGAATGAAATTTCATTTTGGTGGTTACTATAGGGATATCTTCTGGGAATATGTTTGATATTGATAATATAGGGCTAATCTAAGAACCATCATCAGTGGTGTCGGGGTAGGGGGTAATTGTTGCAAGGACCAGATAACAAGGGAACTTACGACAAATTGTGTTGTATGTCTCCTCCTACCAAAAGCATCCACGGACGCAAGCACAGGACCTCCCTAACACCTAAAAGGATTACCTTTATATTGAAACTAAAGCGCCCTTTCAGATAAGCCCTTTGGGAAATGAGGGATACAATAGGGTTCAGTGTATAGAGATAATTGAGCCATGTGATGTCTATCATAAGCCAAAAGTATCAAAGCACTCATCCTCTCTGTCTTCATCCTATCAGGAGCTTGATACTACAGATAACTACGGTATGGTGAACAAGGTTGGACTTGACTTTTGTACTGAAGACACTTTCTATCTGCCCTTTTAATTTTCTTGTCCAGGAAGTAAAGACAGCAGAGGGAACATTAGCAAATATCCTAATCTTACCAATTCTGCCTTGGTATTTTGAACTCCAGACTTTGGCCAATATTGTTGTTGCAGAAACAACATTTTCTGGCAGTTCAGCTAGCATGCTGAGGGGCCCACAGGTTTACTGATATAAATGGAACATGGAGGGAGTTATATATTTTTACCACAGCTGAGCTAGAAATATCGAAGCTGCCTTTCACACCCATAACTGTTAAATAGGGAGTGGTACATGTATTAAGGTTGGCAAGTTCTAGGGATGCGGAACAGAGGCATGGGGAGGCTGATTTGGAGACTGTGTTCTTAGAACTTTAAGTACCCTTGCATAACATGGTCAGAGGTGTTGTGTATCGTTTCATGTCTTTGCTCTCTGGGATCAGACATTGCTAGACCTGAAGCATGGTTTATTATATATTCAAGCTCATCCGATACCCTAACAGCTATCTATAACACGCTTCTCACTGACAGTATTAGGCCAATTTGATTTCAAATTCTGTTTGAAAATATGGCAAAATCAATCAGAAAATTGATACACTGTATGTTTATGATTAAATACAAAAGCTGACGCTGATAGAACACTAATAAGCCTGGCGATGTAAAGGTAATGGAAATGTTTGTGTCTGCAGTCTGATGGGAAGTAGGTATGCGCATGATGGTGTTACCAATATTGATTTGCTTTCTTTAAATGGTTAAAATGCATTAACTTATACAGAAAGGAAAATTGTAGTTCACCCTCTCAAATCAGTCATATCGACACTGAACTCTCTCTGGAAGCGATTGCCCTACTGTATTCTCATGGCCAGGTCAATTGTGCTATGTTGTGCCATCGCAAAATATCAAGCACATCAGGGGCAGTCGCAGCAGGACATCATACAGCACCAAACTATGACAGGTGCCTATGTCAGCATTATGTAGGATTTGGTAGACCTGTTATAGGTATGCATGCCTAAAGTAGGCAATTATCTATAGATGGTATCATAATGACTTCCACTATAATTTCAAAGCTGTCTAGTCATTGGATGATGTGAGGTGTCTATAAAGGCAGTAACGGATGGGGCTAATGCAACAGGTGTCAGAAAATGTGACTTATCATTCTTGTTTTAGGATCAAAGAGTCTCAAATACACCTCTTAACCAGTGTTAACCCCATGCCCTGAGTGGAGATTACTGTCACTACGTTTCAGCCCTTATATACTTCAACAATCCCCTACTAACAGGGGGGGTCGTTAAGCTATTGATCCATCTCGACAACATCAGTATAATTCTAGAGGGAAGAGACATAGTCCCTTTGGATACAGAATTCGATCTTTTTTTATCTATTGTTTCATTTGTTGGGGGCAGAATGTCATGTACCATATATCGATCCTATTCTCTCAAGTTGAGAAGGAAGTCAGCTTATGAAACAATACAGACATACCCTACTTCCTTGCACTACATGATTTAGCAGCTAGATCAAGATAAATAATTATGACCTATAACTATAACATTATTCTCAACTCCCAAACCTTTGTTTGCCATTGTGCTGTCTCGTACCTATGTTGAATGTGTGGGTGAAGAGAGGGTTTGTGTTACTGAAGAGTGCCTGATACTCAGTCAAGCACACATGAGGGTTTGTGTGAGTGTGGGGGGGGGGGTGCGCAGTGACTAGTTCCCACACAGAGAAGATATCATCATGGGCAAAGGTACAATAGTAGAGTAAATATGGCTACCAAGCAGATTCTAAGCAGTTTCAACATAAATTCTATCACAGCCAAACCAAAGATGCAAACTGTCATCACCTATATAACACCCAGTGAGAACCTTGAATTGACATTGACATCTGGGTGGGAATCAAAGTTGTTGGGACCATTAGCAAACTACTACGACGTCCTACAGTGGCTGATTACATTACTTGTGAATTACAAATTACAAATGGTATTATTCTGATTGCTTCTACAGCTTCCTTATGATTTGTATTTAGTGCATTTAGAATTCTATATAAAGACCAAACCCAGAGTAGATCACTTATGGGCAACACATGTGGGCCAACGGGGAGAACGCGACTCCGAGGGGATTTTCAGTACTTGGTTTGGCCACCAGGGGGCAGTATATATATGGGTAAAACACTGAAAAATAGGCTAAAAAATACTTTAGACCAATTGTTGACAAGGAATCCAAGGTATGCTTGAAGTTATTCCATCTCCACTGAAAATGTTTCATTTTTGGAATGTTGGTTGCCATGGAAACATAGAAAATTGGTAGATAGGGCAAATTTTGGTCGCCATGAAAACCACCCCACTATTGCAATTGGAAATCTTTGCCACAAACCTTTTTTTGAAATCCCTTCAGGAATCGAGAACTGAAAACAGCACTAAAAAAATTCCCTCTAGAACCAATTTTATGGTAAAAACATCACTTTTCCTTGGTTATTTTTCCAGAAAACTGTATCTTTTGCAATACAAGGGGTCCATGGTTAGGAGATTATGTTAAGGATTCAATTGAAAATTTAGAATCTAAGATCTATGATCAAGAGGCCCGTGTTAAGGATGCAATTGAGAGGATTCAATTTAGGATCTGTCATCTATGATCAAGATATTAGGGTTTCATATTTAAATTTGACGATCAATTCTAAGTTTAATATCAATTCTAAAAGCAGTTAAATTGCAGTGCGTTTCCCGGATTAGAAATTTATCCCATATTTTCAGCAAAGTAAACACAGCAAAGCTGTAATGCCGTGCATATTCATATCATGTTCTAAGAAGTATAGAATTGATTTACAACATTTTTAATATGATAGTAGATCAAAATTTTCAGAACAAATATTATTTTAATACGGAATCTAAAAGCCCTTCATATGTTGTGTGTTTTGCAATTTATTAATCTATAACATACTTTCAGGAAAGTAAACACAGCAATGCTGTAATGCCGTGCATATTCCTATGATGATCCAAGGAAAAAAGATCATTATATATGAACTCTATGGCCTTTGGAATGGACCTATACTTAAATATATGCTCTGATTGTGGTGCTTCCTCGCTCTCCATGTAAAATCCTGCCCCATTGCTATAGTATGGAGTAAACCTATGCCTGGATTAAAATATGCAAATAAGGAATGTGTGTGAGGGTTGGGAGTAGTGTGGTGGTGGTATTGGTGGTGGTGGTGTCACAATGGTCACTAACATCCATCTGATAACTTTTGAAGATCAAAATTGACCATATATGGCCTGGATCCCTGTGATTCCTGAAACCAAGATGGCCGACACACAAGGAAAACAAAAGAATTAGGTAGTTGAGGTGTCCCAATGGTCACTAACATCTATCTGATAACTTTTGAAGATCAAAATTGACCACATATGACCTGGATCCCTGTGTTTCCTAAAACCAAGATGGCCGACACACATGGAAAACAATAAAATTGGGTAGTTGAGGTGTCCAAATGGTCACTAACCATAACTTTTGAAGATCAAAATTGACCATATATGACCTGGATCCCTGTGTTTCCTAAAACAAAGATGGCCGACACACATGGAAAACAACAAAATTGGGTAGTTGAGGTCCCCCAATGGTCACTAACATCCATCTGATAACTTTTGAAGATCGAAGTTGACCATATACGGCACATGGCTATTGTATTATTGACCAATGGGAGGCATCCCTGGCATATACTGCGGAGTCGGGGGCTGAAGGTGTTAGTCATAGTGCCATCGGGGTCTAATGGCAGCCCCCAGCTGATAATGGCTATGTGAGCTATATGGCCTGGATCCCTGTGTTTCCTAAAACAAAGATGGACGACATATATGGAGAACAATAAAATTAGCTAGTTGAGGTGTCCCAATGGTCACTAACATCCATCTGATAACTTTTGAAGATCAAAATTGACCACATATGACCTGGATCCCTGTGTTTCTGAAAACCAAGATGGCCGACACATATGGAAAACAATAAAATTAGGTACTTGAGGTGTCCCAATGGTCACTAACATCCATCTGATAACTTTTGAAGATCGAAGTTGACCATATATGGCCTGGATCCCTGTGTTTCCTAAAACAAAGATGGCCGACATATATGGAGAACAATAAAATTAGCTAGTTGAGGTGTCCCAATGGTCACTAACATCCTTTTGATAACTTTTGAAGATTAAAATTGACAATATATGAGGTGGATCCCTGTGTTTCCTAAAACAAAGATGGCCGACACACATGGAAAACAATAAAATAGGCTAGTTTAGGTCTCCCAATGGTCACTAACATCCATCTGATAATTTTTGAAGATCAAAGTTGACCATATATGGCCTGGATCCCTATGTTTTCTAAAACAAAGATGACCGACACATATTGAAAAAAATAGAATTAGGTAGTTGAGGTCTTTCAATGGTCACTAACATCCATCTTATAACTTTTGAAGATCAAAATTGACCATATATAACCTGGATCCCTGTGATTCCTAAAACCAAGATGGCCGACACATATAGAAAAAAAAAAGAATTAGGTAGTTGAGGTCTTTCAATGGTCACTAACATCCATCTTATAACTTTTGAAAATCAAAATTGACTATATATGACCTGGATCCCTGTGATTCCTGAAATCAAGATGGCCGACACACATGGAAAACAACAAAATTGGGTAGTTGAGGTCCCCCAATGGTCACTAACATCCATCTGATAACTTTTGAAGATTAAAATTGACAATATATGAGCTGGATCCCCGTGTTTCCTAAAACAAAGATGGCCGACACACATGGAAAACAATAAAAAAGGCTAGTTGAGGTCTCCCAATAGTCACTAACACCCATTTGATAATTTTTGAAGATCAAAATTGACCATGTATGGCCTGGATCCCTGTGTATCCTAAAACAAAGATGGCCGACACATATGGAAAACAATAGAATTAGGTAGTTGAGGTCTTTCAATGGTCACTAATATCCATCTGATAACATTTGAAGATCAAAATTGACCACAAATGACCTGGATCCCTGTGTTTCCTAAAACCAAGATGGCTGACACACATGGCAAACAATAAAATTGGGTAGTTGAGGTGTCCCAATGGTCACTAACATCCATCTGATAACTTTTTAAGATCAAAATTGACCATATATGGCCTGGATCCCTGTGTTTCTGAAAACCAAGATGGCCGACACACATGGAAAACGGTCCCAAGACTCCAAATAATCCAATGCCACGCCACTTAAAAATCCTAAAAAAGTGCATCATACTTATGTGTACATGTATACATAAATATACATGTAGGTGACCCTTAGTGGGTTAATAGTCAGTGGTGCTGAGAAATGCACCACCAGCAGAAGAGAACCACATGGTGCTGGGGGAGGTGGTGCCAGGCAGGTATGGGGCCACCACAGGAGCACAGCCACCACCACTATTCAGAGGTGGGTGGGGGGGGGTATATATACTATATACCATGGCTCTGCCTGAGGTGTCCAGGGCTACCACCACTCTGTCCCCAGGGTCTACAATAACAGGTCCACCAACACCACCACTGCCACCACTTCTATGCTTGACTGATTTGCAGATTTTAATCCAGGTATAGGCATACTCAATACTGTACCTATGACAGGATTATACATGGAGAGCGAGGAAGCACCACTATGAGAGCTTGTATTTAAGAATGGGTCCCCTCCTATAGCCGTTCATTCCTAAGAATGAACGGCAATTAGTATTTATGATAGGATATAATGCATTTAGAGCTTATTTCCCATTTTCAGTTGTACACACCAACCTAGGTTTGACAGGTAATTACAGCGAAACAACCAGGGATATTTCAGCTCAAGATATCTCATTTTAAAGCCCCTGACTTAAACCTTAAAAAGCCATTTCCCCCTGGAGGCATGTTTTCCCTCACCTGGCCACACATACACAGTAATTTCTGAGAGGAGAGAGACCATCGCCTCATTGTCTTGGGGCATGTAGGCACATATACCATGGACAGTCCGACCTGATTGTTCGCATGATTAAGGTAGGTGCTTAATTGAAAAGCACGAATTATGATGCTGCTCAGACTTACTTTGGTCTTTACTTGTTTCGAAGGGAGATTTTGGCTTACAACTGAAATGTACTTAGCTGTCACAAGGAATGAAAGGATGCCCCCTCTTTACATTCCTGACAGTGTCTATCAGACGAGTCTTTAGACGAGTTTACCCCAAGGGTTTTATTTACTGACCATGCGCTCTAGCCTGATATGACACTAGGGGTAGCCAATTCAAGTGCAGATCGAGCCTGACAAGAGCTTTTTGTCCCCCTTTTTGTGGACGATCATTATGGCCATTGATGTCAACACGCCATTGTGTGATGACTGTGATGCCATTTATTTTACGATAACAAAGAAGGGTTCTCAGAATCTTAGAATTGGCAGTGATCCTTCTTCTGAAGCAATTTCACTGCATCAAAGAACGTCCTTTGTAAAAATATATTGATTGGCACCATTTAGGATCAAATCTCCATTTATTGGCTACTACTTGGATTTAAACTTGAAATAGATTCCATCTCTTTTTCCGGGTTCAGTCTTTTGAAAGGAAATGCCAGATATTGGCATAATCCATCCATAAAGGCTCTATCATTCTTCTTGCACAAAAGGCCCTAATCCCTCTGCCTTGCAACAGATTCATTTTACGCAGCGATGAGTGGGAAAATGTTGGTGAATCCCTCAACAAGTCATCTCTGTGCATTTTACAACAAGCTTCTTTGTGAGCACTGAAATTTGAGGAAACTCATTAAAATGAAAAGGGACCAGAAAAGGTATGATTGGCAGTGACTGTACAAAAATTTAATTATCTTCGCGTTTCTTTTTTCATAGCCTATTCATAGGAACCAGTGATAAGGGCAACACACTAGATGTACCTTAGCTCACCTCGTAGATATATAAATCTGAACTCATACTCAAACACTTTAGGGATTTTACGACCTATGAGTTCCCCATCAGCCAAATTATGAACGTTTCCTGTTGTGCGGATTTTACGTTCAAAACACTATGGAGAGTGCGATTAGACAAGATTTCTGCAGAACTGAGCAACAGACAGCCATTCCATGGGAAACATTAAAAATAAGGGAATGCTCAATAGGAATTTTATTGAATGTAATATATTTGAATACATTATGAATGTTTTGGGCATAAATAATAGGAAAGGAACCCTATGGATTACATTGATGCCTTGTTAACATACCAATTTTATATCTTAGACCAACAACATGTGCAGCACCCTTTCGTGCTGGCCTGCAAAGTGACTCCAGCTGCCACCTTCCATCAATTGGTGTATTGCAATCTCCAGCTTGCAGAAGACACATGATGTATGAGGTTTTATCATTAAAGTCAAGTCTTCTAATCATACACCACTCCTGATATCAGACACCCTACTGTAAGAGGTTGTTTAAGGTTTGAATAGTCATGCACTGAGCCTTTGGGCTCATCTTAATGTGGCATGTTTCTTGTGAAGACTTAAGCCATAATGTTTTGTCTATTAGCGATCCTCTCTTCATTATGAGCTTGAGAGTAAACTGCATTTGCATAGGAATTTTGGAACTAGCATGTGTATTCCCAGAAGCTTATAACTCATAAAAACAATTATGATGATCAGTTTTCTAAAGTTATTTGAAAATCTATGAATTCAAAACGTGGGTTTTTCAGCCTGCGAGCTGGCCATAAGGTGCCCATTAGACAACAATCTAGTTGAGAAATGCAACTGGTGTTTGGGAAAAAACAAACAACAAATTTGAGCTACCCAAAATGCTGTCAAATGATTATAGTTGCTTTACCAATATGATTTGTAATTTGCCAAAGGTCCTATATGATATACATCATAGGTAGCCCAGTGCCATTTGAAATTAAGGGGGCTTCTTTGGCAATAGCTAGAATGCAATATCTAGAATGCAATGGTATAAACTGAGTAAGTCTCTTTTGAGCCAATCCTTGAATATTTTGTGTCTACAGACCTTTTCTGCTCTAGCTTGTATAGCCCATACATGCAACACTGGTGCATACTACATTAACATCCACTGAAGGGGATACATGAACTGTGACTAAAACTGTCGGTCACAGATTATTCTCTAAGGTACACAAGATAATGAAGACAGGAGACAGAAACTTTATAAGTTGGAAGTTTATATACAAAGTAGTAAACTTGATAATACGAGTGAGATCATATGTGTACATTTGATTGAACTACCATGAGGTTGGAATAGTGGTAACCATGACAACATGACAACATCATTATCATACATAGTAATCATGACAACATAAGTATCATTTATAGTAACCATGACAACATCTATAAATCCAGTTGATGATTAGTCCATATTCAATTACCAGCAGTTTGTATCAGTCTGCAAGTTATGAAGTCAATACATGTTCATTCACAAGTCGATGAGATTAGGCATACTAAACTGCAGGTAAAGATTATGACAATAACCCAAGGAGTGGGTGGGTGGGTGAAAAATACAGAACAAACTTGTCGTCTTAGACATTGAATGAAAGAGGACGGACGCATAATACAGCAGGGTTTTTGTACCAGCAGCCACCATTGGTGGCGCCATGGTGTTTCCCCCTTGGCCCCATTACCCCACAATTTCTCAATTACGGATAATTAATTTGGTGTGCTGTAGTTGAATAGCCAGTCCTAATTTTCAAGGTATAGTAAACACTACTCAAAGCCTGTCAGACTAGCCAACAGATGGTATTGTGGTGAACAGGAATGTCAAGGGCCATCCAGTGAAGTGTATTATGTTGTGAATACACCCTTAATTTTTATGCACTTTGGGCAAGCAGTGATTGGAACAATGTATGCATAGCACAAGAGATGAGCACTTACAAACTATTTAGACATGTCCCCACAGATATGCCAATTTTAGCAAGCAATCACTTGGAAAACCACGCGGACATTTGGCCTTCCAGTGGAATCAAGCCATTTGAAGCTCTGTCTATCTCTATAGCTCTAAAGAAGAGTAAATTGCAAATGAGAGAGAGAGAGAGGTGTCTGTTAACTGGGGCTGACAGAGACGATGCCTGCCTCCCTCCTGTACACCTGTGTCCTTGCGTTTTATATGCAGACCATGTCTCACAAACAACCTAGCAAACCACATCTACCTGAAATAGAAGCAGTAGATGGCTAAAACTATGCAAGTACAGTATGATGAACAAACAAATTTTCTTTGCAACGAATATAACGGCTCATAAAACATGGTTGTATTGTGCGCTTAGTGGTGAGACTTCCCTAGTGGCTCAAACTTTCAAAGAATGGTGGAGTTACCTTTAAAAATCAATGGTTCAAAATCATGACAGAATAGGATTTAAGGTAAAGCAGCGCTGGAGTAAAATGCAGTCAATATTCTTCACCATCAACATTGGAAGCCAAAGCCAGGACTCAACGACCTTTTGCCACTACCTGTCAAATTCAATGGCCCATCCCTGTTAAAAATAACCACATCCAGGAGCAGATTAGAGGGGGATCCTATATAGTACAGAACACAGGCTACCTCCGGCCACAACCTGTCATATTCGTCCTGTTGCCCTTCCCCTATCACTCCAGTCACGAACAGGCACACATCGTCTGGTGAGTGCAGACTGGGTTTTACCATCCTTCTGCACTTGGACAACATTGTATTCTGCCTTTTCAGCTAATGTTTGTCCTCAGCTCACCAGAGCACCTGATTAGAAAAGTTTCAAAAGGTTACATATTTGCTGTGTTGAAAGGATTGTATCAAACAAATGTCTCTGGTGTATGACCATAGGATAATACTTAAAGGAGTATTGCATGGCATGAGGAGGGGTGAGTTGATCTTAGTTATCAAATCACGATGAATAGAAGAGTGTTCCAAACATGTCAACCCTACAAGTAAAGGTTATGTAGAACAAAATAAACTATCTATAGCCACACAAATGTGTTTTGTAAAATGTGAGGTGGAGACAGGAGAGCGCCGTGACTCCAAAACAGAATATACACCCTCAGCCCCAATTGTAAATGGGCTATAAAGACCACTGTCGTAGCTACAGAACAACCCACATCAGGTCATAGGATTTGTATTGACAGCAACTTAAACCTCCAAAAATAGAAGCAATCTACTGCAAAGCCCTTGGCGCAGTTGATACCCTAGGAATTGATATAAGAAAACACACTTATAAATAAATAAATTTGTTTGCCTAAAGGGTAGCTCCATGTCGAGAAGCCTTATTAAAATAGTAGGCTTTAATCATCCTTATATGGATGAACACTTTGAATGGCTGTACGGCACATCAGAGGTTAGCTATATACGTATTTAGATAATGAACAGGCCATGGGGTGCTGAGCTATAGGCTGTATACATTACGACACTATATCTTCATATCTTCAACTACACTAGGTTCTTTTAAGGTTGTGTTAAACATTGATTATGTCATAGTATAGTCAGAGTATACATGACTATACCCATCCTACTTAGGTAATGTATCCAAGGTAAGTGGATATTATATTGTCAGAATGAAGATGGATGGCTTTTGGTCTAGGACCTGATGTTTCACTTAAGATCATATGTCATGGGCATAGCCTGATGGATGAGCAGACATAATGATCATTTACTGCTCCCAACACAAAACCTTTGGGCATGGCATAAGCAAGAAAACACTTGCTTGGTAGGATGGCTATCAACCATCAATACTCTGTGGATCGGCGTACTTAAATTCTATTGAAAAGGAACAGCGAAATCGAACAATTTGTATCAGATTTGGCCTTTTGGAGACACCGGATTGAGGTCTGGCATTGGTGGTCAAGTGGAATGTTGATAGTTATTGACAGTTACATAAGTTAATGAGATGATCAATGATTTAAGGACACCACTAGACGTTTTTAGTAACTCATGGTTACTTGTTTAAGGATGGTTTGTTTTTATCCATTACACATGATTGAAAAAACTATCTTACACATGATTCACAAAAAAGTATATCTCGATTCCATTCACGTGATGCAGTAATATCCAACACAAATCACGTTGGTAGGGCAACATGGAATCATTTGCGGTGCATATAAAATGGGGACACAGCGTTTATTCAAACTAATCTTCCCCGAAATTATCCTACATAATATTATGCTCTATGGAGATGAATGAGAATGATGAAAGGGACATTTAATCTATTTTGAGAAGAGTTCTTACCCAGATTATTAAGATGCGAGAATATGTGAAGAGATAAAGAAACAGGTGAACGGCCGTGGGATACTTTATTATCGATGGATCTTAAGGGACCTGTCAGGCCTCCGAGGAGTTAATTGATGACCATGTATCTCACCGAGTGTCTCTCTATATTTCTTTTTCATGTTAGATTGATTGAACAGTCCTAATATTCAGTGAATTAAGCACCTAAACATGGGGCAGAGCCTTTACACAAAAAAAGTTTATGCTAAGCAGCCTTGGTGTGGATAATTACTTTGTATGGATTTTCGGGCATAATTCAACCAGGTTTGATTTGATAAGGACGCTTCAGTCTTAAAATGTTTTGTTTTGTTACCTTAGAAAGCCCAAATCCTGACTATGGAATGTGCCTTGTCACTCATTTTGGGCTCTGTAACAATGTCCGGTATGTGTAAACTGTACAGAGACACATTAGCAGAGTGTAGCTACTAGATAACATAATCAAATAGTCTTTTTGATCCCTTCTCTTATTTTCTTTACTGTACATGGGAAACTTCCGTCCAGAGTTCTGCCAGTCTGAAATAGGCTGATGATGGGGAATTAGGTCTTGTGCGACAGACATAATGCTCGGTCTGTCATTAATGTGTGTAGGTCTTTGGGTGCTGCTGGTCATACATCAAAGTATCAGAGATCTGATGATAGAGGCGTGACACTGTAGGGCCTCTGTAAGCATCGGATGGCAGGAGCGAAGTCATTTTACATCGCTGTATAATCTGAAGTTATTTGAGCACCGGTGTTGAGACTAATGCCATAAGACCAGGCTCCTTCCATTATACTCTGTTCCCAGACTAAGTTTACTTTCATCCTTGACTTGTGCTTCAACCTACTATCAGGAATAATCTTTCCTCCCTAACCAAGGTTTATCTCATCGGTCTAAACTTTATAAACTGGTAGATGAAAATAAACGATCATGTTAGAATATGAAACCAGACAGTGCAGACTGTGAACGTTTTCAGAGGCCTGGATAGAACATGATACTTTTTTTCTGGCACCATTTGAAGCCTTCTTCCCCATAATTTCTATGTGGTTACTTTTTACTCATTTTTTCTTGGACTTGCTCATTGCATTAATGAACTGTTATGTTCATTTAAGTAATGCTATAGAGCAGACCAATCTTTATTATTATTTTTCAAACAACAACAAGAAATAGAAGCAAATATATAGCTTCTCAGCTCATACACATGGGTTTTCGGGCTGTTATATGACTTCAGCAAACATCCGGGTAGCATTCTATATGACATTATAAGCATAAGTAACATATCATCGGGAAAAGTGGGTAGTAATACAAGGTATAAATGATGACATTGATGATTTGATAATTTGATGAGATAAGATAGATGAGATAAGAAGAAGCGGCGCGGTAACGACACCTGCTTCATTCATAGCTAATTATACCCAACCTTTAAACCAGACCTCAAATCTTTAATCTTATTAATTTCAGCTTTGAACTTTACTTAAGTTGTAGCCCTTTGGATGTCTTCAGAAAATACATTCCATAGGACTACCCCCCTGTACCAAGGTGACCTCTTGTAGTGCCTCGAAATAGTTCTAGGTAGTTTAAAGCAGATTTTATTTTGAGACCTTGTGTTATGTACTTGTGTATGGTTCTCCACAAATTTCGACTTTTTATACATCAAACATAATAAAAGCATGTCAAATCTCTGCTCTAACATTTCAACCTTATATATGGCATGTAATTCCATTACACTATACCTTCTAGTATTACACTTCGAACAAATTCTGAGAGCACGATTTTGAAGTCTTTGTAATGCTTTTAAACCTTCTTCGATCATTACAACTGGTACTAATAACAATATTCTATGATTGGTCTAATTGTATAACAGTAAATTCTTATGCTTTGTGCTTGTGTCAGATATTTTCTCAATTTTGCAAATCTGAATAGTTTATTACAAATATTTCTTTTGATGATTTTGATCAATATTGACACCTAAATAGGGAAATACATTAACCGTTTGGACAATGGTGTTATTGAAATTAATGGTGGTATCAGGACATTACTGATTTTTTGGACACTATTGAAGAGAGGTACTGGCTGTGAAAGTTTCAATTGCTCAGGCCACTTTCACGATATAGCCACGTTTATTGGATAAGAGGGGCACATAATTGTAAATGCCACATGGAACCCTATGTGGCGCACAATATATTATTTATCTGATTATAATTTTGGAATTGATTTTGGAATGAATCAATTCTACCTTGTCCATCTGATTTCTTGTTTCACCAGCTTCTTATAAAATTAATGTTTGAAGGTTGATGGAAAAAATTGAATGTACAGGGAATGGAAACATGTAGCATGTAAAAAATTACTCACTGAGTGACCTCTTTGGCGAGACTTGACCTTTTGCCCATGGATTCCATTTCTACCAATATTATCCACATTCAGAACATACCCAAGACCCCTCTCTTAATTCAGGAATGTTCAAATAGATACACTGGTGGTTGCCTGTATCCAACTGTATAAAACATAGGCTTACTTGGTATCAATGTAGGGAACTGTGTAGAGCTGGTAGATCAATGATCAAAGGGAATCATTCAACCTTCTCATGTAAAATCAACAGTGATAATGATACCTTACTAATGGATGCATTAAGCAGAAATTAACTGTGATGGTCAAGCGAAGCCATTTTATTCTGGCGCGTTTATATTCATAAATTATCGACTGTGTGACTTTATCAGAGGAAACATAATCTTCACAGCTTGTATTTAGGTGTTAATTTTGAGATGTATATGTTTTAATGATGCACACCTCCCTCAAGTAATGTTGCTTCTGATATCTAATCGGTTACTAAAGGAAGGTTCTTTGGTGAGAAAAGAACAGTGCTCCACCTAAGCTGAACATGGCCCACATGAAAGATTATTATGACGACTCTACATATGGTTATACACAAGCTTAGACGATGCCTTAGTCAACCTTAAAGCAGGCCTACTTAGTAGATAATCAAAGATAATGAGTTTGAGTTCTGTGGATTCAACTATACCATCCCACTCAGATAATTAATTATACTACATTCTCCTGGCATGTGTCAGCAATTCGCATTGAATTAAAGATCGTAAGCAGCATTTCCTATAATCCTGATCAGTTTTCCTCCTATATTATAGATACACAAGGTACATGTACAACATTTTCATGATCTTAATCATAGAGAATCTGACGCTCTTGAAACATACAAAGAGGGCTGCCGATGAGCTTGGTCATATGCAATGTCCTTTTTTACATCCGCAACCCTCTAACCTCCTTTGTACACTCCAGGCATCCTAGTCAATATGTTTTTTTTTCCACATAGCACTACAGTGGGCCCCAGGGCTTTAGTTTCTGTAGCTGTACTGTGCTGTTTTTAGTTGTAGGCTTAAGCTGTATAATCAGGCTCATAGAGGAGAAGGGGAGTAGGGGTTAATTGGTAAGCAGTGGGAGGTGTAACATTAAGGGTGATGGAATGGCCTGATATCAAGATCTCCTTATCCATATGTTTATGCATTTATTAATATCCCTATTTACATACAGGGGGCCTATTTTTGTATCATTATGATGGCTGGTCTGATAAGAACTGAGCATCAATGTATTTTTGATGTAGGATTATGATGGGTAGATCGTTGCAGACGTTTTCAAAATCCAAAAAGACCCAGTTCTTTAGGGATCTATGTCATAAAGAATGAAGTATACCTGATTAGAAGTGATTTAACAAAGATGTATCCAATTATTTCTTTCATTTAATATTCATTGCCTTGGATATGTAAAAACGTACTGTGACGGGTCCCATTTGAGGACCATTACTCACCAGTTACAATTGCTATAGCAGTGGCAGACTCCCTTGTGGGAATACAAAATGTCAGCCCCAGGTGCTAATGTTAACGGCTATGAAATTGTGTGATGGTGATGGATGTGGCATACATTGTGAGGGGGAATCCCAAGTCTACAAATGTGGGGAGCCTGCATGTTGGACTACTGGGTAAAATTAAAAAAAAACAACACTAACCTAAACTTCCAATGTAACATGACGTTTGGACCGCAAGTGAATTAGTGTTAGACACTGCCTGGAGATAATGATTAGGACGAGAAAAGCGATACAGGAATTATTGGTATCCTATTTTTATTTATTTGTTCATTTTGCGTTTATTCATATCGGCTAAAAGGAAACATAAATTGAATATTGACAAAATCATCACATGGTGGTATGAAGCACGTATTCATTATTGGTGATCAACTAATCTATCATGCTTTTTTACATTACGTAAATATATTGTACCATAATTAACTGTGCCACATACTTTACCCATGCCTACCACACTTCTCTTCTTGTAATGATGCTTTTTGTATTATGCGTTACAGTTTTCGTGCATCTAGCATTGAACAGTGTAGATTCCACTGTCAAGTTGACTGTAACATATTTATATTATTCCCAAGTAATTTAAAAACTTCGACTTGGAGACACTTCAAATCACGCAAATTAAAATGATGGATGTGCACCATGGCCAACACATGAAAAGTAAAATATCCCAAGAGATAGATAATAAAGAAAAAGTCAGAAGTCCCCCATGGCCATGTAAACATAATGAGAACTGACAAGAGCAGACAAGCATCACGGCATAAAAATCTGCAATGGATGTCCTCAGGGGAATCCTCAACATGGCGGTTCTTTTATATAATGTTCTGTGTCCACAATCATGATTTGAAAATACGGATCCCCAATAAGCATATAACTTGTGGTATAAATTGGCACCTAGACTTTGACTAAAGGTAGACTCTAGACATTTCCACCTCAGCTGATCACTGGTAGTCAATATCTATGTAAGGGAAGGAAGGAAAAGGCTGAATGGCCAATCAGACAATTTCCTTGCCATTCCCCTTTAGTGCTGTAAAATCCCAATCCAAACACTTTAGCAGCTTTGCCTTCACACAGCACCCCTAATGCTATTGTGAATCCGATCCAACGGCTAGTTCTCACTTCTTCAACTAAGCACTGATAAAAGCAGGGCCTGGACATAGATCCTATTCACAAAGGAAGTCACTCAGAGGCCCCTGGTGGTCGGTAGTCCTGAAGGTGATGACATTGTGTGTAGCGCACATAATCTAGTTGGGGATGCTGATAGTCGAATAGGTCTAGAAGGTATAATGCTTACCTGCTGTCATTCCCTGCTTTTGTGGGGAGGGCGGTGAAGAGATATTGAGCAGTGATGAGGAGAGTGGAAATTTGAAGTCTGTAGGAAGATCTTTTTGCACTCTTTATCTTTTGCATTCTTCTTTTATATTCATCAAAACATTATCAAAAAGACATCATGTATACATGTAAGTTTAGTTTGTCTTAGATTGCACCCCCCCCCCCCCATTTACATTAACCTCTACGTAGTCCATTTCCACTGTTCAAAATTAAGTGTTGTATAAAATATAGCATTTACATGATAGGTGAGTGCTTTATTTGCTATTTAAGCATTTAAAGCACCAAGAATCGACAGGGCCTTATTGTTAGGGCTTGTCTGGGAGGTAAATCATGAAGCAAGCCATGTCGTCATTTAATTCTAGTAACAGGTACCCACAAGGATGTCTAATAATTATAAAACTAGCCTACCCAATTGACTGTCTGGGGCACACATTTAACCTCTACCATTGAGTAAATGCAGTCTCCTTTTGCCAATATGATGGGAATGAGATGATGCTGAAACGATATGGTCCGAGCTTTCTCTTTGTGGGAAACGATTGAACGCGCCTGAGTTTCAATGAACACTACTTTCTAACATTTTACTCAATTGTATACATGAAATAATCTGAGGGTTGTTTGGTATCACAAATACTAATTGTACAGGGACTCTAGTGATCGCTGTGTACCCATTGTATACAAAAGGTAGTGTTATGGTAAATATTCCCAGTAGAGGATAACGCCATTTGCATTTGCTTTCTTGAAAGGTTTTTGTGATACCTCATTATGCTAATTTGCCCACTAAGAACGACTCTCCAGTTGGCTCTGATATGAGAGTGGGTGCCACATTCAATATTTGTCTCTGTTATTGTAAGATATGCCATGCAAAACTACAAGGCAGAAAGTGGGATATGAAGGCCTGAGAATCAACGGCATATCACCAAGGGGGAAATAATTTTTAGGGGTTTTAGGGGGAATAAGATGAAATGAACACAAGTAAGCAGAACAACACTTGAGCTAGCCTCGCCATCATTAGGGGCTGTGTACAAATGATGTCATGCATTTTTGGACCATTTTTGACCCCCCCTCCCCCCTTGTCATGTTTCGTCATACAACACTTGACCCCCCTCAGCATAACGTCATGCAGAGAGATACCCCCCCCCAAGTGCATGAATAGTGAAGGCCTATAGGCTATAAACAAATTAAAATACGGCCGATTGAGGTTACGCGATGCTGTATTATCGCCCACGCGCTGGCAGAGTTCCAGTCCAGGGCCATTGGCCAGACCAGGTCACATGACTGACCTACTTATGGTAATTAGCAGGAACCCTCCCCGAAAAGAGTGTATTATGGGAAACCTCAATAGGGCCTATGGTTCAAAGGGACATATAGTTTGTGTGAATTTGCAATAAAGGATAAGATACATGCAAAGTGAAAAAAAGAACTAGCACTGATCAACAAATGAACAGAGAAACATGCCAAACACTGTCAGCTTATATAATGTATGGGTCCCTATATGCAGGATGTACCATTTCCGTGCCTTATAGTTATACACGGAGTACTATGGTAGTGATCATACACAAGTATTTCCTGTGACAAAAGGGCTTAAAAACTGTCTAGATCAATAGTCCAATACAATCTGCCTTCTTTGCAGTGAAAGCTGTACACTTGTCAGCGAAGAGAAAATCGAGAACAGTTATTACCGTAATCTCCCGTGTATAAGGTATGTCTTATATGGGGGGTTTTAGTTCTCATTGGATCCACAAGGGGGACACCAAGACCTTTCTTTTGATATCTTACATGCCCCCTTGGTGATAATGGGACAAAATGGGGCCCAGGAGGACCCAAGGTGGCCCAAGCTACCCATAGGTTTTTGAATTTTGAAAATTCATTCAGTAGAACCAAAGTTATGAATTTTTCATTTTTTTGAGAATTTTCCAAAACTCTAGGTGTGCCTTATACGCGGGCTACGCCTTGTACGCGGGAGATTACGGTATTAAGGATCATATAGTTCAAGAGCTTGAATGTATTAATATATATTGAATGTATTGATTTAATCTGTAACTTGAACCATATACAAGTGTACTAGAAACAGGTTTCAGGCAGAACACTCTGAATTTAGTGAGTGGCCTTATAGAAAAAAAAATCTCAGAAAGCATCACAAATTCTCAGGAGACCATGATTGCAATCATAGTTCCAATTTATGATCTTACAAAGCAATCGAGTCACCTCAGCATTTTACTGTAGAATCTGCAAATAAGGTGAGTCCGATAGAGTTCAATTCAGACAAAGATGTGGAGAGCAAGTTTGGGGGGAGGTCCCCTTTACATCCCCCCAAGCATCCCCTCAGTGAAAATAGCAACAGGGTGGTCGAGAGCTCCAGGGGAGTGCTCGTTATTTATCAACAGTGGGATTCCGGGAGGGGGTGGATTGGGGGAGGAGCAAAATAATTTTGACACCTCAAGGAGGGGGGGGGGGAATATCACACCTTTACCTTTTCAAAAAGAAGCCTGTGGAATACTATGAAGGCAGCAGCAGTTCAGGGGTATTTTAGATGCATCATTTTAGATCCTGAGGGCAGCAGTGGTCCTTTTCAAAAAGGGTTAAATTGGTATAGGTAGGATAGAGTAGTAGTTCCCCCTTATAGTGGCCTGGACATCACCTTGATTTTACACTGACATTGATGGCAGTGACACTCATTGAGCGAGATGTCTGAGGAATGCATGCATGTAGGGCCTATAGGTAATTAAATTTATGTCAGATGAATGCATAAAACCTCCCTACCTTTACAAATCTTTATACAAAAATGTTTTTGATCTTGCCAAAACCAAAGCATATTGTGATTTCTTGATGACATGATGTCATGCAGCCCATGACCCCCCCTCCCCCCCTTGTCATGCTTGGTCATGGCAAGTGGGACCCCCCCTCCCCCCTCCTGCATGACGTCATTTGTACACAGCCCCTTAGATCTATATAGTGAAGGAAGCCTTAAAAATATATAGCTAGTTGAAAGCTAGCCCTAAGCACACCCATGCTGAACGGCGCCTGTTCTGACCTGGCTCCAACTGTCACTCCTTCCATCAAATGCTGAGTGAAAAAGCTCTAGGGCCCTCTCAAGTTAAGCTATAGAGTAGTTACCTCCGCTTTAGTTCAGCCATTTGTATGATTGCTAGTTCCTGGTAAAAGGCCTGTTACAGGCCTCATTGGGAAGAGAGACAGCAGTCTGAATGGCGAGTACATGTAGTCGAAGAAGTGATGTGCCATGAGGGTCCCGATGGACATAATCTAGGTCATTGATAGCAAAGGTGCGGGTGGGGGTGGGCGGGGCTAATATACAAAATGATGTATCATTGTGAAAGTAGCTCCGATAGGAGCTGCCCAATCAGAATCTATCATATGCATATAACGGATTTTGAGGATACTTAACAGAGACCTACTGGTATAGTAGCTACACGGCAAAAACGGTGTTTAGACTTTGATAACGTTTAGCCCTAAAACATTTAAAGTATCAAATCCAGTTTGGTAGTGATGTAAATATAGTAAGGCATCTGTTTAGATGCTGAACACCTACATTCCGAATTCCCAAAATGCATTTATTTTACAATCAAACCCATTGACCCAAGTTAAAATATGGATAGTGGTTTCAAAATATTCGCCTTTTTCCTACTTTAAATTTCAAAGCTAGAATGTATATACCACAGGCAATGGCTTGGGAAAAGGACTGCCAATCGTTCTTGCATTCCTATAGACAATAAGAAAATAGATGGTTGGATACAAGAAGAGGTGCATGATTTTTGCATCCTTGGAACACGGAATGAAACAAGATGGCATTGCTTGCTGGGCATAGACTTAAATATGATGTTAGGGCAAGTTAGGGTCAGAACAGAATGGACATTGTATGTTACAATTTCTGGGTTTCCTTGTAAGTAACTGTGTATTGCCAGTTAATAAGCAGTGGCATATCGTGTATAGGCACCCACCGTGTAAATGTACAAGGAGATATCATTACACGCCTTTTATTCACACTATTCTGACAACACAACTGCATTACGCATATTAATGCAGGCAGTCAGAAAAAATGTATGCAACGATCTGAATGTACATGTTATGAATATTAGCAATTCGATTAATGAATGGATATATCTATATTGTTTTTTTACGTATGATATATATTATAGTTGAATTCGACAGATTTCCAATTATGTATCATTGTTATTGCAAAAAAAGAGAGAATTCTTAGAATGACTCCACAATCCTTTCTGTAATATTGTACTTAGACTGTCTTATCCCCTTGTATAAGAATGCATTTCCATCCATCTTTCTACTCAGTCATGTGATATGAACTTGATCACATCGTCAAGATACAAACACAAAAATAATCTTGGCTGGTTAAAATGACTCTGCGACCTGAGTAATCTCAGGTTTACTCACTAATTGGCGTTTGATTCAGCTAATATGTTGAGTAAACTATATAAAGTTAAATCTTGTCCCATCGATGACTGTTATCTTCGTTTCTGGCTGTCGTTAGTGAAGATACCTGACCGTCAGTGCAAATTAAGGACAACAGTTCCAATACCTCAGTGGTAGATACATTCTATATTAGGCTCATCAATTATTATGTTGGTCTGCTGCCCAGAGGAGGGGGGGGGGTAGCTAATGGATACAGGCTCAATTTACTGCAATACTTGAAACACAAAACAAGATGGGTGCTATGATAACTGCCACATTCCGTTTTTTCTGTACCAGCTCAGTATAACTACATGAGCAGGTACATTTAATCAGATTCTAGTTAAGAGACTGGAGAGTTAAATTACTAGTACTAGTAATAGTGCCACTTCTGATAGTAGGTGCCCCGTCTCTAGCTGTTCTGCCACCTGGGGGCTGACCTTCACACTCTGACACCCATCCTTACATCCAGCATCAAGTGACATACATGTATAACCACCATAGGTATTGATCGGTCTCAGCCTTCGGGGATCTAAGATAAAATACTGGTATAAGTATGATCATCGGGCAATGAGTTGCTGATTCATGAGGTAAGAGCTAACTTGAGGTGTATCTCTTTACCTGCCAAAATGGACCTTGTTGCTCGTTGAAGATTGACTGTAGCTTATTTTTAATCTTATTCACTTATTCTTAATTACAAGCAAAACCCCCCGTCTGCAGGGAAATTCGTTTTCAAAGTTCATCTGAGGATCTTTAAAGTGAGACATCACTGGCTAAAATATTCCTAGTAGGTATTATGCCAGAACCCCTTCTTGAACTTTGATTTCTACTGATACTCATATCAGAAAAGACAACTGAGCTATCTTTGCACTATAAACCATGATTATCATCAAAATCACAATAAATCAGCCTTTTCATAAAAAGAAATACCTGAAAAATATGGTGATTTCTATCATAGATTTTGATATAGGAGGATGTTTTGATTTTTGTTTTCAGTTTTAGGTTCTCGGTGAAAATCCCCAGAAGACAATTTTATTTAAGATCCCTTCCATCGAAAGATGTTCCTTTGATCATGATAGCCCTCTATTCTAAATTCCACTACCTGAGGCTCAGTTAAGCTCGTGGGCATAGAGAACAGAGGCATAGTGCCACAGCACTGAACTGCTAGGAGCCATATTTTACCTTCAGTCACAGAAGAAGGCTAGACAACTTAGGGAAGTTCTATTTGTGTAGATCCACATAGCGCTCGCGAGTTTGCAGAATTTGGTAAATCAAGAAAAGCTGGGAAATATTATTTCATTGAAAAGGAAATCATGTTTCGCTATTTACCTGTAAGTAAACAGGTATGTTTCGCTATTTACCTGTAAGTAAACATTTATCACTGTACAGATGATCAAATCAGAGTACCATGACAATTCAATCAATGACAAATATGATAATGGCTTATCTTATTTTTCATTCTGTGAGAAATAATACAAACGAATCCTTTTGTTAAAAGGCAATTGTATAATTATGTCAGTGCTGTTGGATATCATAGGGGATCATACATCGATCCAAGCTGAGCTACCTTTCAAGTGTTTTTAAATCTCAGTCAGGAAAAAAAATGAAGTGGGATGCTGTGTGATTACCCCTTATTTGAAAAAAGAGCATTGATGAGGGTGTTTTGCAGCTTATTGTGTTATCATTCTGTAATAGCACCTACCGTCTAAATTGCTATACGAGGTTACTTTTTATGATACCAATTTATCATTATTGAATCATCTCTCAAAACATAGTATTTAATTGCCTTGCATCGGTAAGCTGCCAGACAGTCACTAAGTTGTAATGGGTGGTACATATTCTCTTTTATAGAAATTGTGGTTTATTCAAACCATGATAACATCCCTCTCTTCTAATAGAAGTAGTGGAACAGCCCTAAGCCCTAATAATACTGTCCCTATTGGTTGTATACAGTTTTTTTTAAATCATTTTGGAATAGAATAGAATTTTGCCCCGCAGGGCTATTATATTAAAATTGATGCTTATAAGGAATAGAATAGAAGGTTGCCCTGCAGGGCTATTAATTCAAAATTGATAATTTTAAGGAAAAGAATAGAATTTTGCCCCACAGGGCTATCAATCTAAAATTGATGATTTTAAGGATTATAATAGAAGGTTTGACATCGATAGCCCTGCTGGGCAAAATTCTATTCTTTTCCCTATAAATATCAATTTTAAATTAATAGCCCTGCTGGGCAAAATTCTATCCTATTCCCTATTAGTAGCCCTGCGGGGCAACCTTCTATTCTATTCCTTATTAGTAGAGAAATACAACTCCAAGCTTTATATACTACACTCAGAGTAACAATCACAGAAAGGGTGTTCAATGTTATGTGTGGTGCAATAGCATTAGATAGGCTGACAATGCTGTCACTAGTGACCAGTGACCGAAAAGTCAGCCTATCCAAAGCGCTGACTGTGGCCTCTTCGTCACCGTAACAGATACGCTGACTGTAGACGCATGGGGTGCACCCTTCTGCTTTAACTGTTCTTCAACTGTCCATGAACAACGCTGCAATTCGCAGTTCCCCTTGAATTTAATACAGATTGCCCATATTTGAGAAAAGGAACGCAAGGCAGGCACAATTTCCCAACCATTTCCTCACAGAACCCCAAACCAAACACTAAAGACATGTCCTGCATTACCCAACCGCCTTAATGTGATTGTACATCTGATCCCTTGGCTGGTTCTCACCTTCCCACTAGGGAGCAGCAGGGGTTGACCAGGACGTAGATCTGATTAGACTTGCTGCAGTCCCTGAGCTCTCCTCCCAACCCCACTATACATCCCGCCTCCATGCCTCTCCTCCTCAGTCACTAGAAATAGATTCATTTGAAATGTTTTCAATTTTCATTTTCCCATTCTATTTCAATTATCTCATAATAAAATCAATGGACTGCAGCCAGTCTAAGATCTGATTTACGTAGGAAGAAAGTCAGTCGATCAATAGCTCCAGTGGTAGGTGAGGGAACTAACATGTGTAAGGAGCTGATCTCTTTGTGGATACTGGTAAGAATCGGTGTGAGACTTAGATGTGTGTAGAAGAAGGAGACCATAAAGATTTGGAATCTTCCTGATCTACAAAAAGACCTCTGTCTCTCCTGATGTGCCTCTCCACAAAGCATTAACCATAATTATTATTTGAGAACAATTTGAGGGAAATTGCCATTGCAGTACATGTGCAATCAATACTGACACCACTGCATCATCTCAATGTATATACGAATTTTTCTTTGTTTCAGGTTTTCCCTATCGCCCTCATCCTACTTACCTGACCAAGTCTTGCTTTCCTCTACAGAACATTACCTGAATGTCTCCCAATACCCATCAGTTTACACAACTAACGAACCATTCCACATCACTTATCTGAATAGCATTCACTCTTACAAATAGATAGCTCTCATGAATGCCTTCCAAAAGACATATAGTTCGATGGTAAATAGTAGCTCACCCTACTCTAAGGGGTAAACATTTATGGTGTAATGGAGGTGCTTTAGCCTTTAAGAAATATTCTCTCGGAGACCAGAGTATTAGTTGCATGGCATACCAGCCCAGATGACAGAGAATCCTAACCCACACTGCCCACAAAAAACTAACAATGAGAGGCGTTCATCCCATCAGTGTCATGTCTGAGCATATTGTTCTGCAGTTTTTTTAAATCACATAATAACATTGGGCCGTTTGTCTTGTTGATTTGTGAAACAGACAATATTTCTTGTGGACCTCCCAATGATAAGAAACTTTATCTTTCATCCTGGACTATCTATTGTGACCGCCCCCTAGATCACGTACCATTCCCATCTTGCAATAAATGGCTGGTGCAGTGCTGGTGCCTCCAGCAGTAGAAACGGTAGAGATCTAATTCTAAAGACCCTAAGAAGGAGAGGGTTTGAAGGGAGAGTATCTCTGTGCTCAGATATCCTCCCCCACATCCCACATAGAGTCGACAGCCTCCATGTCCACCCCCTCCCCCCATCGGATAGTTCAAAGATATTTTGTCTAATTGGGAAGTATTTCTGATTACTGCGTAAAAACCTACATGATTGGGATGCAGATGTTGCTACAACCTTGGAAAACAGAATGCTAAAATCCCTCAGTGGAAGTGCTTGGATAGTCAACAATGCTTAAAATTACTCAAATACTTATGACTCACTCACACTGAAAACATGGAAGATCCGAAACTAGTCAGTGGTGACCACTTTAGGTCCTCAAGTTGACGATACCTAAAACTACAGCTTTAGGTAGTCAAAATAACGACTTTAGGTCATCTTCTTGATGACCTTAGTCGTCAGGATGACAATACTGACAGTACAGAGTCATCATATTGACGACTCAGGTCATCAGGATGACAACCTAAAGTCGTCATTTTGACTACCTAAAGCTGTAGTTTTAGGTATCGTCAACTTGAGGACCTAAAGTGGTCACCGCTGACTAGTTTCGGATCTTCCATGTTTTCAGTGCATCAGCTAATGCTGATTCAGACCTGAATCTACAGATTCTGCAATCTTGCACTTCTGTAGGTGTAAATACGATTTAAAAGGTTCAACACCTGCTTTGGGCATGCCCTTATAGCTGAGATTTGCATAATCCCACCACTCAAAGAACAACATGACATACTAGCCTGGAGTTGATTGTTTTAAACGTGTGTTTAAATGTTTTAAGCTATTCACCTGATTAAACATAATTTGTTGCAAATCAAGAAAAGTTTGTGTTAAGCATTTCCTTATGTGGATACCTGCCATAAGCAGAACCTATTCAGTATTGTGTTTACCATAACACTGCAGTCTGGGTCACGTTGCCCTTTCTGCGGCACGTGAGGGAAGTGTTAAATTAATGGGTGCTGACATTTTTTATGAGCACATTCTAACTAGGATTTCCGAATTCATCACGGGCGCATATCCAATACTCAGCATTACTAGATTTGTTTGTAACATGTATATCTAGATCACGAGCAACTCGATTCACTCTGATTTGAAGGATCACGAGCAACTCGATTCACTCTGATTTGAAGGTGAATATTGGTTATTATCAAGGATTAATATCCTAATAAGTGTTGTTTCATGAGAATCTGCAGTGGAGGTATATACGGTTATATATGACTGTTTATTTCCACGGAGTGATCTTCATATATACAATAACAATTTAGAGTAAGCAAGAATAATTTGGATGATAGTCTGAGGAGTCATGCCACTTGTGCGTAAAGTATGATACCCTAATGTTCTCTATAAAACAAGAGGATTCCTACTGCGCAAGTGCAGGATTGTTGATACAATTTATCATAGATATACTCTATTGGTAGATCACCAGCCAACGCTAGCACTTTCCCTTCAGGCATATCTGGATTACATAACGCAAATAGGAACGGCCATATCTTCTACTACATGGTTCCGATAGCATCTTACTTGCTGTTGCCAGTCCCACACAGTGCACGGGTCTATTGAAAACCACTTGGTATTGTGAGATGAGGAATAATGTACTGACAATGCGAGGAATCCCCGTGAGATTGGCTAACTGGTGTAGTCCCCATTTACACTCCACTACTTATCTCCTTATTGGACCTTATCTACTGTATCTCCTGTCCTACCTCTCCATGGTTAATGGTTGTAGTCTGAGAATGGGTATCTTATTCTGACAATGGTGACGAGGATGTCATTGATTGATTTAAGCAGCTCTTCTTCCTATGATATCAGCTCCGAGAGACCATAAAGCCCCACTGCCAGACACACCGCCGGGGCAGGGGTATTTGGACAATAAAAGAACTTGTAATCAAAGCGATAAAGTGGCAGTTAACAAAGGATATTTCTCTAAGGTACAGATTCCTAGCCGACAGTACTAGTATTAGTGCTGACATGTAGGAAAGGGTCAATTCATATAAATATATCAGATCTTAGTTAGATGAAAATACGAATAAAAATGAGAAAGATAATTTGCACATCACTATTCCCTATGTATGAATATATTCCACCTAGGGCCTATTTAGGTGAAATAATAGGTCAATATGGAGGCACTACACTCTCAAAATAACGATCCTGTGCTGGAGTCTACTACATACTCTGGCATTGCATCAGTACTGTGACAGGATCAGGTTAATACTACCCCGTCCCATGCAATACTCGGCTGAAACTCTCCATGTGCACATGGATTGAGTATTATCATCAGCCTGACTCTGAAAGGTTACTCAGACATGGTTCCATAGTCAGTCTGAATCTAACTGAATAATACAGCAAAGCATGGGTCTAGCCCCTACATTGATGTCAAAGATTACCGTATTTCTTTGATTAAAAGCCCGGGCTTATAATGATTTCAAGGGGCAAACTAACCAGGCTTATATTTGGGGCAGACTTATATTTGAGGCAGGCTTGTATTAATTTCACTCTGAAATTTCCTGTATCTATGACATATTGCTGAGTTTTAGTCCATGATATAAAACAAATTTCCTGGAATCTGCTGATACTAAAACACACAATATAACTTTGTGCCCATTTAAATATGTATCATTGGTCATTTTACAATTAATCTGTGTTAGTTGTGTGAAAACATTTCACTTTAAGGTCAAATTATGACAAATTAATAAATTTAAATTGTGTTCCCACACCATACCCAGGCTTCTATTTGGGGCCCGACTTCTATTGGACCCATACTTGACCCTTTTGACCAGGCTTATAAATGGGGAAGGCTTCTCTTTGAGGCCAGGCTTATATTTGAGGAAATATGGTATATCATATCCTAGCACCAACCACACCACATGCCTCATTAGCTCGGGTCATAGGGCACTGGACGTTGCATCTTAAGGTGGCAAGTTCAAGTCCCATTGAGAATTTTTTGGAAAGATTGCTTATTTTGGTAAGTCTTATTGGTACAATGTGAGCATGAATATGTATTCATAATGGGTTTGTGAGAAAATTGTGTAAGCCCTATTAAGCCCCCCCCCTCCCACCCATTCATGCACATACTGAATATCCTTTCTATTATCCTCTAGTCCATGTAACCATAATGTCTGAGAATATAATCTTATCTAGCCGCTGATGCATGAGTGCATCATCTCCATAAGATGGCAATCAAGTGCTGGTGAGGCACCAAAACATTCCATTTGTTGTCATTGGTAGTATTTGGTCTCTCTTGTGTACTATATAGACCCCCCCCCATCCATAATACCTGTAATTCTGAGGCCTCATTCAATTCTGCATATATATGTGTACTACCACTCAGGAGACATAATGTGCTAGTAACAATGCATGGATTATCTCTATGGATATGAACATTTCTTTTAGAATCTAATGGGAGTATGGGACAGTGGATGTATATGATCTAGCATAATATTTGTGTCATGTCTGGTCTTAGCCCCCTGGAGGGTGGCCCTCTAATAAATCATTTTCAGATTTTGACTCCCTGTGTTAGGTATAATGGTGATAGAGAAAGATGGATGGTTGTAATGTGATGGGGAGGTCATGGTTGTTCTATAGAAGGTCTAACTTTGCAGATTGGACCAGTAGAAGTATCTGGATGATAGTTTCCTTTAATATACAAGTATCTAAGACCCATTTAAGGCCAAAACCGCACTTTAAAGCGCGCTTGGGCACCTAGGGGTTAATAGCGCCACTTTCAACACTTGCCTCGCTAGCACAGAAAGGAGAACAAAGGACTCACAATCATGAGGTCTCCAGTTCAAATCCCACCAAGGAGCAATAAGGAAACTGAAACCATGAATGCACAAACTATTCATGGAATACTTAGAGTGCCAAAAGAAGTTGAATATTTGACTATCTGAAATCCTTGTGTGTATGAAATAATGGGCTTTTGTCATATGGTGCCCTTAATTTCTATATCTCTTCAAAGTGTTTATCAAATCACTCATTAAGTAGGGTTGTACCCACTCCTGCAATGTTGGAGTCTGTTCAGGTAGGGTCGAGCATTGTCTGACCCTCTTCATAGAGATACTCAGCCAATGTCATATTCTCTTCTATTATGTTACTCAAGTTGACCTTGAGCCTGTCTCTAAAGAGACTCCTGCACTGTGAGAGTATGGCAGTAGAGAGGGTACACCTAGGCCATAAATACACTAGAGTAGAGTGTCAGGTATTGCTGGAGTATGCCTACACACCAGGCTCACCCTGTGTACTCATTTTGGCGACATTTGCCTGAGGCTTACATCTGGCTCACTGTGAGTATCAAAATTTCCTCTGTGTAGTGTCGTGTATCCCAGGCTGTTCATTTTTAAGCGCAGACTTCATACTTGCCTTTCTGTTACCATTATCTAGACCTTACAAAGCATTTAACTGGTCTTTTACAAGTTAGTGGCATATCTCTCGAACAAGATTGTGATTAGAGTGAGGCAGACAGGGCAGAAGTCTGATCACCCTCTTCGGTTAAATACTTCATGGATGGTCAAGGTGTCAGTGGCCTGGGTCATGTCTGGAGTTATGAACATCCTGGTAAAGTGTGACTCTGTGAGCAAGACGACATGCTCATCAAACATTAAGGTCCTACTCCCAACAATATGAGGACCATGAGTTTTTGGAAACAGTGCCCAATAATTCTGACATCTGTTGGTGTCTGAGTATCTGTTCCTCCACCAATGTCGAGAACGTCTTTGCTTCTGCACAAAAATATTCAACTATCAATGAAATGATACATAAATTAAATATAGAGCAGTCCAATTCTATAGCAGCCCATGTAACTATATGTATATATATATATATATATATATATATATATATATATATATATATATATATATATATATATATATATATATCAAAACTGTGAGTGCGTAGATGTCCATCATGATAAGCTAAAGTAAAACCAACAGGAAGGATTATAGATTAATATCCACACAAAATATCCCTTTCTACTTGACCCCTCACACAAATAGAACTATAACTACAGAACTATATATTTAAAGCTATAGATATAGAGCTATAATATATAGAGCAATAGAACTGTAGAAAAGAATGATGCATTAATGCACTATGATCAGATTTATTCTGGTACTGGGGCTTTGGAAACCACTATGGGTGATGGTGAGGAGAATGTTTAGAGACTATATGCGTAGTGAGGAGAATGGGAGGGAGAATAATTATGATCAAATTGATTCTGTTACTGGGGCCTTATAAACCTCTAATACTATGGCGATGTTTAGGGACTATATATGCACAGCGAGGATAATATGATCAAGTTGGTTCTGTTACTCGGGCCTTGTAAACCACTACTCTATTGGAGATATTTAGGGGCTGTATGCATAGTGAGGAGAATATGATCAAATTGATTCTGTTACCGGGGCATTGTGAAGACAAAGAGCAAGTACCCCAGTGCACCTCTTATGGGATTAATAGGGTCGTATAATGACCTGTTTATTTGATGTTTAGAGCCTACCCCTACCCAGATCCCCGATCTGACTGGGTGTAATGTTACCCTGAGTAATAGTGTATTGGAGAAGGTCGAGTCCTTTAATTACTTAGGAGTCATTATTGACAAGTACCTCAGCTTTACTGGCCACTGTGAAAAGGTAATGACATCAGCACATGGCAGGCTGAAACATTTAAGAAACCTACGTAAGTTTATGGACAAGGCACTGTTACTCCGGCTCTACAAACAAAAGGTGTTACCCATACTAGATTATGTCAACATCGTTGTTGATGGATCCCTGGTGGGTGGCATTAAGAGCCTACAGACCATTCAAAATCACTGCCTGAGGACATGTATGCAAATAAGAGATCCTTGAGATATTAGTAGAGATGTACTCCATTAGGTGTGTGGTTGTAAAAAAACTTCTGCTGAGGAGAAAAGAACATTTGCTATGTCTCATGTACCAGCTCTCTCTGATGCTAGGAATGTAACCGAGCCACCAAGGCTTCTACGTGGAAATAATAAGGTCTGTCTTCTGATTGATATGCCCCGGAGTGCATTGTTTAGAAATAGTCCACTGTACCGAGGCAATCAACTGTGGATGGCCCTGTGTGCCACTCAGCAGCAGTCACTTGATATAAGTAAATTCAGAATTGCAATTAAGTGATGTGTAATGATATGATAACTGAAATGAAATTGCTGTTGTAGCTATTAAATGTAATAAGACATGATTACTATGCATATAACTGTTAGCAACATTGAGTGTCACGGCTGGTGATACATCAATCATCAATAGAAATAATATGCGTTACAAAATGAAACCATGGAGAGTGATTTCATCTCCATGGATAGATCATAAATCAAAAGTGTAATTTAACATGAGTGTATTAAGAACTGATTCACAAACATTATGCTCAATTGCACTGAGCTGGGGACAAACCCATTTTTCACCATGGGAGGGGGGTAAATGTGACTAAAGATTGAATGTTTTGGATATTTTTCATTTCCATTAGGTGAGTAAGGTCAGGATCTTGCTTGGAAACTATGGTTTTGCCTATGTATCATTAATATTTAAAGCAGCAGACTACAAAATATAAGCTTTTTATGGGGTATTTCAAACGTTTTTTCATAGTGCTCCCACTGGTATGGGACAAAGTAAAGAGAAAATGCATTGGAAATGTATACTTTTTTATATTTCCACTAGCCCCCCATATTTAGCCTTATATATAATCAATTCAAGAAGTATTCCCCTTATCTGCCTGGAGTTATTGCTAAAAACCTTGTGGTGTAGGTAAAGTGGAAGATACCTCCTTGCTTGAACCATAATTGTCAGCTCTAGAGCAGAAAGGAAAAGCAGACATGATTTAACTACAGAAGTGAATGGCAAAAATATGGCGATAATGGGTGTAAGGAAAGAATTCTAAAGCAAATCTGTCAAAAAAAACATGAAAATATTCGTCTATAATTGTAATTCTCTGCATCCACTTAGATATAACACCATAGCACACTATAGCAAAAGAATTGAACCAAATATTATATAATGACTTAGATAGGGCAGGAAATCAAAAGTCGAGGACCTGTAATTCCTAAACTGCTCATGCGTCAATACTACAGCTCCATAGCAAAATACCCCAACGCACTCACATAATTAAATATTGTGATTGTGGTAACTGATATGTAACATTTGCATTGAGTATTGGGATGATATTCACTATTGGTTCATGCTCCTCATAAGAACTAAATGCAGTTATCAATTTGTATGATATCCTTACAGTTTATGTTACTTTGGGTTTAACTTGCTTGTATTTTTTTTCTTATTACAGGTATGTACTTTGAATGATATCGGCTCTGAAATCAGGCTCAGGTAGGAATCCCTAAGACATCTTTTATGATTTTGATTGAAAAGAACAAATGGCAATCATCGTGTCCTAAATGGAGTAAACTTGGCCCCTGGCACTCGATAAACTGTTTAATTATCCACTATTTTGTAGGAGAACTGTTACCAAACTCCTGTAACTCATGCATTAAATTGTTTATTGCTAATAGGGTGGGATGGAGGGGGGGGGGAGGCCTGCATGTAGCGTGTGCCAAAGAAAAGAGAGAATCTTCATCAAGTACTGTGGATTTGAGTCATATTTCAAATTTAAACCTGCTAAATATATCTTTTTTTATGAAGAAGGTTGAAGGATGCTACGAGAAAAGAATAAGCTGCACAATAGGGTAGATTAACGTGAAGACGACCATATACATTGAGACGTCCACCTTTCACATTGTTTTTCTCACTTTTTCATACATTCTATGGGCCTGGGATCCTAATATCTTCAAAATAGAGGTGTCGTAGTACCCATAGAATCATGTCCTAGGAAATTGTGATTGTATAATAATACAATAAAATGTTTAACTGGTTTGTATCGTGACCAACTTCCATTAACTTTTCTTCAGAATCCTCCAACTTTGGTGTATTTGAACATTACAATGGCTCATACATACATACATACATACATACATACATACATACATACATACATACATACATACATACATACATACATACATACATATTTTGACCGTATACATAGAAAGATATCATTGATAAATGATAGCATGAACAAAACTACAAAAAATGTTAAATACTTTCTGTTTAGGACATATTTCCTAGGACATACCAATTTGACCATGACACAACCACCATTTCACCGTGAGCCAACCACTCCTAATGCACGCATCCATGTATCTAATTGAGTAGAAACCATTGATTATGTAAGGTTACATCGCAAGATTCATGGCTACCTTTACTGTAATCTCTACTATTATCAGTATGTGGAGGAAGTGGGTGATACTCAGAGCATGATTATGAAGTCTAGGGCATGGATGTTACAGTGCACATTAAAGTTTTATTAAGGTGTCACTATAACAAGGCCTCTATGATACAGGATTATGAATAACACTTCTATTTTACTGAGATTTGCAATATCCATGGCCTCATAACATTGCCTCGGATAGTCATTCTAATCTAGCCAATATAAAACGTACCTCATCTTTATGATGCCCTAGCTTAAACAATGCCATGTATTCTGCAGTTATGTGAGACATATTCATTCTTTAATTCTTAGATTGATAGTTTAATCAGAGGGCTTTATAAGGGGCGGTCTTAAGTGAACGTCTCAAGGTGCAAAGTGGAAGTCTCAAGGTGACAATTGGCTAAATGGAATATTGTTTGAAAGGGTGAAAAACTAGAAATAAAATGTAGACAAGGATTTCCGAAATGTGAGAGGTATGAGAGCCCAAACAATTATCTATCATTTAGTACCTGAGGGAACCCCCAGGGCCTTTAAGTCTCAGAGATATCGGCAAACACAAATCCCTTTTTGAAAATCTGCACAGGAACGGCCGTCTTTAGGGTTATCTACCCTACATGGCCATTTCTGTGAGATGATAAACTCAAAACAGTAATCTATATTCTTTACGGCGGACTCGCTATGGGTATGCGTTTAAATCAGAAGATGTTGAATTTCCCCTGTCTTGTTCTGTCTTGATTCTATCCAGTCTACTACCAAATCACAGACGTGAACAGAACCTCAGGGATGGAGACTCATTTAAGCTGGTGATTGTGTTATTATTAAAGCCCATTGTTTATGAAATTGAAAGACGTAAAAAATGAGAGGAGAAGAGCGCGTTTTCCATTTTCTTCACAAAAAGGATTACTCTGTAAACCTGATTAGTGTCTCACTCTGGGAGCATGTATCTTTAATCTTAGAGCTCTCACCTCACTGGCATCATGTTACGACCTGAGCATGAGTGCAGTTTGGCCCTTATTAACCCTGAGCTTCAATTATCCAGGCCATTGGTAGGGGTTTTGTATTAACCTGATGTGGTGCCTTATTAGGACGTTATCTGGCCTCTGGGATTATAATAAAGTGCTGCCTGAATGTCTGATTGGGAAGACCAGGCTATGTGGTAGACACTGTTCCTTATAACTTGGAAATTTGTACACTGAACATTGAATTATCCAGCTCTTGCATGCTTAATCCTCCATACCTAATGGGATAGCAAGGTTCTGGATGCCACTGCACTCTATAAGTCGTACAGAAATTACCATAAGTATAGCATTGGCATTAGTAGTCGTAGGGTTGTGAGTGACCTTAAGAAGTGACCTCCTTAGGGAGTGATCATTTTTTAACAACAGGGGGGGGGGGGCGGTGGGTTTGAGGGGGGGTCAGAATTTTTTCAATACCTCTGTTGGGGGGGTCAAAATAATTTCACCTGTTTTCAGTGGAAAACCCCGCGCGTTACTATAGGCTAAAAGGGGACGTTCGCGCGCGATTTTTGTCCCTTATGGGGGGGTCAAAAAAATTTTACCCCCTTGAGGGTCGAAATTTTTTTCGCGCGTCCGCGCGCAAACCCACCAGCCACCCCCTATTGTTAAAAAATGATCACTCCCTTAGCAGACAATGTAATGAGTATGTTAGGTCAAAGACCTGCTGTCCGGTATTGACTGATCCTATACCGCACACAGACAGCTGCTTACCCCTGAGTAATAGAACTGTCCCCTTGCTCATTATTATGCTTCCGAGAACCAACTATTCTAGAACTTAAGACCTCAGGAGCAAGCAAGATTAGGAGCATGTGTATAGGTGGGTCCTTCGAATCAATGTTACTCCGCTCACATCCGTATTTTGACAGCAATACCAGAAAGATATCAGGTCATATTATTATACCTAGCATACAATGTACACACACAGTGAGAGTGAGTGAGTAATAGATGTTTAACGCCATTTCGACAGTTAAGGTCATATTTATGGCGAGAACTACATTACACAATTTAACAGAGGAATGTCTCAGTGCCTGCGCATATGTGCACCACACACATCATGAGGGGATAGGAAAGAGGAAATATAGACCCTCTTAAGTGGGCTAGGGAAGCCCTGTACACACACATTAAGAATAGGACTTAGGTACGCCTTTGAGCGTGGTGTATTGTGGCAATATGACCACATGTAGTGTACGGGAAAGTAGTTCCCCCGTAGCGCCACAAGTTGGCCCAAAGGTCGCACAACGGGAAATCATTAGAACAACTGTTTTGGGCATTCTTCCCATTCTGCTATTGACACTATCCACAAGTCCCTTCCCGATCCATGTTTTCATCAAAATCAATCAATATGGTAGTAGACCCTATTGGTAAGACCTCATGACGTCATGTTCTGCCTTCTTTCAGTAAATTTCATTTTCATCCTTACTGACAGCGCCACATGTTTTTGTTTTATTTTACACTGGGTTTCTTATTACGTAACCAGCATGAGCCAGTAGCCACACTCTCCAAGCAGACCTTTTGTATGCAAACCCAGAACTCTAGGGCATTCCCTCTGTTTGGAGAGTATCGTGAAGAGTCGGATGATTACAAAAATCGTGAATCTCAACAAGTCGGCGTACTGCAACCTTGCAAGCATCTTCACATTATTTCTTGAATGTGTGTGTATATTGTATACTAGGTAAAATAAATCCAAAACAACACTTGAGAGCACACATACGCCTGTACGACCATTCATGTAGTTTTACTACGCTCATGGTCGTACTGGGGTCTGAATGCTCTCACGTGTAGTTTCTGGATAATATTATACCTCTGCCTTCCATGCAATCTATTGGGGGAAACTGTGCTGTTAATTAAAGTCAAGGTGGTACTGTTTTACCACTTTTTGAGCAGAGGCCAATGTAACAGCAGATCAACAGTTGTACATCAATTTGTTTATCACCTTTTGATATACAGGTGGTCTGGTTGAGCTTTGAATGGCTGCTGTAAAGATGGCAAAACGTCGAGGTGAGACATCTCTGCGAGTAGCAGTTCACTTGGTCAATGGCCAATGTACATCTGGGGTTCCGGGTACAGCCATAAAGCAGCCAACAGGGGTGGTGTGCAATGGGTTACTTCCGCTTCACCATTTCTAGTCGCTTTATAATTGACCTATTAGGTTTATACTACTAATTTCTCCATTTTGTATTAATTTCTTACCTGATATCCGCAGAATATAGCCAGGAGAAGAAATTTTGTAAGTGCAAGCGATACAGCCCGGGTCGCTCTGTGCGAAGCCATTGTTTTTGTTCCTTGCCAGGAGAGGTACGCTGTGTTTACACACACTTTTCGTATAGAATCCAACCATGACAAGTCCAGATATTAAAACATACATATCCTTAGACATTCTAGATGATCACTCCATGCTTGATATGTCCGATATATTCAAAATAAATAAGAATCCATTGATTTTTCAAACTGGTCCGAAATTTTCAGCGTCTTCCTCATATGACGAGAAAATGACCTATATCTACATCCAGGCCACTGACATAGTTTCGTTGGACAAGGAGGCGGGTGGGAATGGCCGGACCGCGACTCGCATACGTTGGAAAAATCAATGGATTCTTATTTATATTGAAGAAAATGGAGAAAATTATCACGCATTCCTTGTCTATGGATCAAAAACTTCTTGGCATTTCGATATCATAACATGAAAAGGTTGGAATCAAGACGAAAACTGAGTGGAAACATAGGACTAGGACCTCAGGTTAGAACTTTTTTTTTATTTTTCCACTGGAGTTCATCACCGTTCAGTGTGGCGCTATGGCTAAGGCCTTCGCCTACCTCCACTGCGGCCGGGGTTCAATTCTCCTACAAGTTGGGATGATTTTTCACATTGAAACAATGGCTAGGCTGACTTTGTATGTCTGCCCGCATTTCCCAAAATATTCCAAGTCCAACTTGACCCTGAAAAAGTATATACCAAAAATTTCAAAAATGCACATGGGTGGTATATGCAGAATAATGCATGGCTAAAGTGCATATAAAACCACCGGAAGTGCCAGAATCGTGGTATAAAGGTGACTAACCTCCAATCCCCAACACCTAGTAAGGGCATATATAACAAATAGAGGTACACTAGGAGATTCTAGGGGCAGATAAGAAGCATGAGGCCGTAGGCCGAGTGCCTTCTTATCTAGCCCCTAGAATCACCATGTGTACCTCTATTTGTTATCTATGGCGTTTATACCATGTTTCTACCATTAAAATAATTATTTTTACCCTATAAAGCCATGAAAATCAATGTTATTTGTTGCGAGTTGACGTAATCCGTCCTCCGCCATCTTGGTTTCTTGGCGAGACGACCAGAATACCTGGACGCAAAATATTATGACAACGTACAACTACAGTGTCCGAGGGGCATTTTCATAGTAGAACCGCTGGTAAGCAGTGCGTGCGATGGCCAGAATACCCTTAGAGCATATGCCAACGTGACAACTTGTGTCTCGCCGCGGTAAACAATCCATCCGCTACGCAGTCAACATGACATGACAATTTTTCTATCTTCAATTCTTTTAAATATACAGGTCAAATCATGGCGAATTAAAAGTAGGTAATAGAATATAATGCCTACATTCATCCTCTATACACATTAAGCTTCTAATGCTATAGTTTTTTTATTATCGAATTAAATTGTTCACTGTCAACTTGCTGTCATGTCGTCTCGATCCAAGTGTCAACATGGGTTCATTCAGCGTGTACTATTCAAACTTCATTATCTGCTCTAGGCACCGTAAAATCATTCAAGAACGTGATAACCATGGTATAAACACGTCTAGTGTCAGGTGTCATCTATAACCTCCGATAGTATTGACCAGTATCATACCTCCGGGGCAATAGTGGCCTAAAAGTGTTACCTGATCCTCCCTAATTATGGCTTACATGCCCTGTCTGTTTTGGGAATTTGTCATTTGACACATGGAGTGTCATATTGTTGGAGATTACACCCACCAAAGGGGGGCTGATAACTGTCTAATTTATGCAATATTCAGAACCAGTTACATTTTTCATAGTTGACACCGATTGCACTTTGAAGCATTCATTATTCTACTAACACCTTCCTCGTGGAACGTGTAGGCCTACTATATACAAAACTCTTCCCCTTTGAGCTTCATTGTACATTTGATCTAACCACTCCCCAATTTTCATGCCATGGACAGCAGGGGGGGGGGCAGGGGCGTAGATCTAATTTGAACAGGTAGTCACCCCTTCAGAGACCCCTGGTGGAAGCAACAAGTGGCACATACAAAGATGTAATTTTGTTCTGGATGTTGGCGAGAATTGGATGCGTGTAGAAGACCAACAGATCAACAGTTATACATCAATCTGCTCATCAGCTGATTCAGCTTTGACCAGCTGCTGTGAAGAAGGCAAAATATCATGAGAGATCCCTGCAAATACCCGTCCCCAGGGTCAATGGCCAATGTTCCCTCAGCAAAATGCATCTCTTCATTCTTTGCATATATATCATAATAATGTCCATCTATATAGTTATGATGACATTTATGGTTTCTAGTCAGTAAAATAGTAATCATTATTACATTTGTGATTTCTAGTAATTTTCGATTTTATTCAATGTTTAAGAACACAGATCAGCATAAAGGAGCACATAATTTCCCAGTTCCTTCTAGTAAATGCATACCAGGTTGAATGATTATTGCTGTTGCCGCTTACCCATTAGCAGGTGACTAACCTCCAATCCCCAACACGTAGACACGTCCAGTGGCAGGTGTCATCTATAACCTCCGATAGTATTGACAAATGTCATGCCTCCAGGGCAGTAGTGCCCTAGACATGTGACCTGATCCTCCCTATAATGACGGCATAGGTGCCCCGTATGTTTCTTCTGGGATTTGACACCTGAAATGTCATTTTGTTGGAGATAACACCAACCAAAGGGAGCTGATAATCGTCAAATCCATTGTTACGAGCCACATTATTCATATTTGACACCCATTGAGCTTTGTTCAAAACATTTACTATTGTACTAGTTAAACTTTCCTCATGGGACTTGTACTGTACACAAAAAGGTATAGGTACTAACACTGGCTAGACTCTTCCCTTTGAACTCCAAAAAGAGAAACCTGATCCAGGACTGGGGAAGAATTGTGGCCGCAGAATGATAGAACATGAATGCAGCAGATTGTATTGCAAACAAGGACTACTCGCCAATCAGTCTCTCCCGGTCATTTCTTTAATATCACAGAACACCAAAACAAACATTTTATGCCACCAATGATTCACCCACTACTCCACTAATGCCATTGTAAATTGCTCTCCTAGTTACTCCACATTTCTCCAACCATGGTCAGCAGGAGAAGGTAGGGATGTAGATTTAATTTACACAGGAAGTCACCCCAAGTGGCGCTTATAAAGACGTGATCTCGTTTTGGATGTTGGCGAGAATCGGATGCGTGTAGAAGACAATCCCCAAACACAATAATCCTTCTACTATCCAATGTTGGCCTTCCCTCTAACTTCATGGTACGTCTCTTCATAGCTAAAGCTATGATTGTAAAACTAGATCTGCTTTGAGAGCTGCCACTGTTATATTCATTTTTACAGGAAGTATTGTTTTGAAATCGAGGCCCTGGCATTAGTTTTAGGGCAGGTCCCACAGTGGGAAAGTGTTTGGGAAGGGTGTGGCTAAAAGTAAAAATGCAAACTCAAAATGTCAGAAAAATCCTGTGTATGGCATGCTCTACGGCTAAAAGTTCTAGAATTTGTAAGTCAGGAATTCTTCTTCAATCATTTTATCCTGATTATGGGAACGTGTGGATTAATTACAATCACCAGCCATTTGCGATCATTGAACTCTAATGAATTTAAAAGTACTGGTGGAAGGCACTATCTGGGCCTAATTGGACGGCAAAATGTGACCCATCAAGGTAAAACATCCCTCAATTCCCCATTTGGCCACCAGGGGGATGCAGAATTTGATGGTCTCATTTAAAATGCACCATTTCAGTAGAAATGGCCCATATCTGGATGGTAAAATGAACATTTCTCATGAAAAAATCAACCTATACACCTGTTCCTGGTTGCCATGGACACCATTCCAATAATAAACATTTGCATATTTTATGCCAATTTTCGGGGATATTCACAAAAACCCAAAACTGAAAACAGAAATGGAAAATTCCTTCTAGATCAAAATCCATGATAAAAATCACCATATTGTTATGTATTTCTTTTATGAAAAGGCTGATTTATTGTGTTTTTAGACATTATTATGGTTAATAAAGTATTAAGAGCTTAATCCTCGATTTCAAATATGAATAACGACCTATGTTCAAGGAGGGGTTCTGACAAAACTACTGGGAATATTTAAGCTGACAATGTCTCATTTTAAAGATCTTGAGATGAACTTTGATAACAAATTTCCCTGCAGAGGGGTGTTTTTGCTTGCCTGGTCACAAATGTGAAGCTGATGCCTCTCTATATATTTCAGGCCATGAAATAGGCATGTAACCTGATGGTCATGGCAGGGTGATTCCTTGCCTAGAAACATATATCCATTCACAACACAGATTTGAAAAAAAAGTTAATGACGAAAACTGCTGATATACCGCTCTCCAGTTAGGCACCCACTTCAATAGGCATGTTTAGAATTAACAAAGGGGAGCATTGTCCTACATTCATATGTCTATTAGGGTTTGTGGTGGAGGGACTGAGAGGCCTAAGGATGGCAGGAATCTGAATTGGCTGGATACATACCTGCATACTGAAGGCATGTATACAGGCAGGCCATGCCTAAGAAGCTACCTGTCAATCATCCCCAGTGTTCACACTTACTCAGAGGGGGGCACGCTTTCACCCAAAATGTACACATGCCTCTCCTATACAGATGTTTAGATACATGGACTGTGATTGGAGATCTAAAACTGCCATCTAATGGAGTATATGCCTACAATACCTGCAGGGCACCAGTGTTAACCTAAAGACGGCCGTTCCTGTGCAGGTTTTCAATAAGGGAAATGTAGTAGCTAATATCTTTGAGTCTAATAGGTCCTTAGGGTTCCCCAAGGTACTAAGTGAAAGACAATTATTTGGGCTTTTGGACCAATTACCTTTCTCAAATCCATGTGTAAAGTTTATCTATTGTTTTTCATCATTTCTAAGACCATCTCACTTAGTTTATTTTCACCTTGAGACGACCACCTTGCACCTTGAGCTGATAACTACCCTTTTAAGGGGGCTATGTTCATTAAACTATCATTTGAAAAAAATGGTGTCTTCTATAGATATGCAGTAAAATGGCATAATTAAAACTATTGCATTATAAGAAAATGTATGTTTTTTTAGTGACTCAATTAGAATAGAAATTGGAGGCAATTTTATGGCCATGGATATTGTAAATCTGATCAAAATAGAAGTGATATTTCCAACCCTTCATTATAGAGGCTTTGTTTTTAATGTACTTTGATAGACCGTCAATATGGACTATAATTATCAATTACTTAACTTTATCATCACACTCTCAGTCTCAAATAGTTCCTCTATATAGTAATAACCGTAGCACTACATTAGAGATTGAAATGTATGCATCAGAGCATAATCCAGTAAAGATTTCTATCCCAAACTATTCTGGCCATGAATATTGTGATGTATTCCTACATAATCAATGGTTTCTATTCAATTAAATGCACAATTAGGTGTATAAGGAGTGGTTGACTCAACACGAAAAAAAATGGTCATCTCAAGGTGAAATTGGTATGTTCTAGGAAATAAGTCCTACACAGAAAGTATTTAACATTTATGCACTTTTCCTTATGCTATCATTTAGCAAAAATATTTATCTATGCCTAGAGTCAAAATGTTGTATATGTGAGCACTTGTCATCTTCAAATTATTGAACCAAAGATGGAGAATTCTGATGAAATGACCAGCTGGTCATGGTAAAAACCATTCAAACATATGAACTTTAGTGTATTATCATGCAATGACAATTACTTCATATATTCCAGGACATCATTCTATGGGGGTACTATAACACCTCTTTTTCAATAATATGAGGGTTTAAGACCAATGCACTACATTTGAAAGTGATCGACTCTAGGTATGTAGTAGTCTTTAGGTTAATCTACCCTACATGGTTGGTCAGGGTGTCAGTGGCTTGGGTCATGCCTGGGGTTATGACCATCCTGATTCAGTGTAATTCAGTAAGCAACATGACCTGCTCATCAAAGATACAGGCCTGCTTAGGGCATGAGAACCAGGGCCTATAATTATTATTTTATTTGGTTGCTAGCTTTATAGAATGCACCTGTGTACCAGCTCTGGCCATTCCAGTTCTTCCATTTTGAGCCAATCATGACATTCACTACCTCAACAGACAATGTTCTGTTTCTGACCAGAGAATAGTAGACCCCAACCACAGGATTGGCTTTGGCTTTGCCAGATTATGCTGATTGGTTAGGTAAGATTTGGATCACTGGTAGTAACATTAATTTTAATTCAGCTACACAATATCAGCTCATACCGAATCGAAAGCACATACTAATGTGCTCTCGATTCTGTATGAGCTGTGTTGTATTGATTTGAAAACCAGCTTTGCAAACTAGGTTAGCTTTTTCCCTCCATTCCCATAGTAAATTCATGTTTTCATTTATGTGCAGAACCTAGCAGGTTATTGTTTATTAATGGGATGAGAAGCTTACACAGCTATCAATGTAGCATACTAGACGGTGCAACCTCTTCAGTATCTACCCAGTTAGATGCATCCTTTTGGATCATTCATGGATTCTCAAAGACATCCATTGCATCAGTTGGGCCAGCTGGGCGGAATTGTTGGGCGTTATTAGACTGGTAATTAATGTGTCCTCCTCTTGGTGATGGTGAAACCCTTTTGAAAATCCATAAAAAAGGAAAGTTTGCCAAACCAATTGCTGTCCAAGAGACACTATCTCATTTTACCAGGTTACACCTCCTTAAAGTCACCACAGGCAATGATGAATTGGTGAATAATATAATGCCTCCCCTAACCAACCCCACCTACCTGGCTACCCATCCACCTTCCTCATCACAAAAGACAAGAACTCACTGACAGTCGACTTACAGCAGCTGGTAAAATTACGATGTGTCATTTCTTATCCTCGTTATGAATGAGGGATGCCTTGGCTTATTTCTAATTTGGAATCTAGTACAGTATGGGTACACATATATAGTTTTTCTTCCTGACGCAGCAGGCTTCAAATAAAAAGTCAATCCTACACAACAAGTCTCGCTCTGCCTTTCATATTTTCATCAATATCTCCAAGAGTATTACTCCACTACTTTCCTTTGATAATCCAGGGTCGGATCCAGGATTCTGAAAAGGAGGGAGCGTGCCCCTTATTTAACCCCTAATTTCGGCTAAATTATGAGGGGGAAAACCCTTTAAAGTACAGGGGAAAAGGAGGGGGCGCGCGCCCCCGCACCCCTGTCTAAATCCACCACTGTAATGAAATAGTTATATAGACAGTTTATGGATACTTTTTCCTCATCCTATCTATATTTTATTTCCAAATGGGGACACAGCTGCAGGATGACGTTTAAGTCGTGTTGGTGATTGGGTAACTAAAAGCCTTTGTTAATGAGATCAAAATAAGGAAAAGGTGGGCGAGGGGAGGAGTGCTGGTTCTTTACCAAAGGCATTTGCCAACTCGATTAGTGCCTCATTCCAGCAATGGATGACAGTCTTTAATCTTACAGTTCCCATCTCTATGTTGTGAGGTTATATGTGGAAGTGTTCAGTAACATCTGGCACACATTGCATTTGGTGGAGGGAGGGAAAATTAAATTGTACCTGTTTCACATAGAATGCCTTTGTGTAGGCTCAAACATGACTATTACATTTGTGTTTATTATGCAGATTAATAATGGGGTGCGATACATTCTGCTGTGTGTGGCAATTTTTTCTGATGATGCTGCAGAGATTCACAGCATGGTTACTAATGATTTCGGGTTATATATTACAATTAAAAGTTTGTTCAATGACCTATAACCCCAAGTAATTTTGACCAAGATAACGTCTCAATATGCAGAATGTACTGCAGGTACTTTATTTGGCCTGATATCCACCACTCTAACAGAGCCTCCGTTTCTTGTTGTGAGTGAGTAATAGATGTTTAACGCCATTTCGACAGCTTAGGTCATATTCATGGCAAGAACCACATTACACAATTTCACAGGAATGTGTCAGTGCCCGTGCATATGTGCACCACACACATCCCGAGGGGATAGGAAAGAGGAGATATAGACCCTTTTAAGTAGGCTAGGGAAGCCCTGTTTCTTGTTGTACATGTTGAAATACACAAAAGCTCCTCACTGAAAACATGGAAGATCCGAAACTAGTCAGTGGTGACCACTTTAGGTCCTCAAGTTGACGATACCTAAAACTACAGCTTTAGGTAGTCAAAATGACGACTTTAGGTCATCATCCTGATGACCTGTGTCATCAGGATGACAATACTGACAGTACAGAGTCGTCATATTGACGACTCAGGTTGTCAGCATGACGACTTAAAGTCGTCATTTTGACTACCTAAAGTCGTAGTTTTAGGTATCGTCAACTTGAGGACCTAAAGTGTTCACCGCTGACTAGTTTCAGAACTTCTAGGTTTTCATTGCTGCAGTGAATAACCTGCTGCGGAGTCAATGATGGATTAGTTGCATGTGACAGACCTCTCAGATGTGAAGAGGTTTGATTTTTGACACCTGTCGAACATTCTGTCTGACATGGACATTCGTATGTTCGGCAGATTGTGTACCATTGGAAGGGCACAGATACAGATGAGCTGATATGAAAGGGGAAAATGAGATGGTGAAAAGGAGCAATCAGAGGATGTCGCGATTCTGGGATTTCGTGTCACGGCAGCAACTGAGTAAGACGTGAGGAGGAGGACCAGTGCATATATACTATCCTAGAAAAAACATCATTAACCTACTAGTATCAACCTATTCTAGGTGCACACATTGGGTTTAAGGTTTACTCACCCAATAATCATCATGGCTAGCAAGGGATCTTGGTCCATCTACGAGAAAATCCAAGCGGGACGATTTGTTGGCCGGAGGATGGAGGATTGTGAAAAAAAAGACAGCTGACATCCTAGAGACTCTTGAAAACGTGCAAGACACCCTGGGGAGAGTGAAATCATCGTGTGAAGCACAGCTGGTGCTTTGGATGGGATTAAATCCATGATTACTGATACCCAAAATACTTTAACCAAGTTGACAGTCTCGATGACATCTACTGAAACCGCCATGAGGTCTCACCAACATGTGTCCATAGCACAGATGAAGCTTCTCACAGATCACTGCTGTAAGTTCGAGTCAATAGATAAAGATGTTAAAGGTGAAATCTTGATAATCAAGGGTATCAAAGAGGACGTTGTCAATTTAAAGGATAAAGTGACCCAGCTCTTTACTGACATCAAAGCAGACTTTGGGATTGAGGAGGCAGGGTTGAAAGCACAGTTACGACAACGGTCAGTTATCATAGAGGGTAAATCCTACACCTACGAGAATCTTGGTAATATCTCCCATAAGGATGTAACACTTGAGTTGGCTACAACTGCAGTGACACCCGATGGATTGATGTTCAGGTCTGTCCACAATCGATTATCTAACTTGTATTTAGTAAACTTTAAATGGGAAGGCACCAACTATATTAGCGCAGAACAGGCATACCAGGCTGAAAAAACCTGTAGGTGTGGAAGACCAGATATAGCAGAGCGAATTATGTCCTTGGCTGATCCATATTATATTATGAGTGAAGGCAAGGAAGTGAAGCAGTCAGTCACCTGGGCAAAAGCAGCGGAGGGAGTGATGCTGAGTATAAAACAAACAAAGTTCACCGATCCACAATGTAGGTTTGCCTTATTGCATAATGCTTAAAAAATACTAAAACCTAAAATTTATTTGAGCAACATTTTGTTAAAAACTGTTATCTCTTACAAGTATCTAGGTGTGATTCTGGATCAGGAATTAAACTTTAATATGTACTTGAGAAGCGTTATTAATAATGTTCATTATAAATCATATTAAGCTCAGACTTGGAATAATTTATCTGTTGAGGATAGGCAAATCCGCGAGCAAGATGCATTCAAAGAGAAATCCTAAAAGATGATGTTAGCGACAGTCCCTAAGGTATAAATTGTTGTATGAACAAGACTTTAGTTTGTAATTCATTTTGGTTTAAGTATGTCGTGCAACCTTTCTTGTCGAGATAGAGGTAATGTGTAGGGACAGGGAGGGGGAAGGGGAGAAGGGAGGGGAGGGGGAGTTATTCTGACTTCTAATGCAACATTAAAAGTCGCTATTTTTGACACAGTTTATTTGTTATCTCATTTTCTCTCAAATTGTTGAGTAATGTCGTTTATGGTGTCACCAAACAACATAGTAATGAAGGTGACATCATGAGCTTGTTGGTCAGTATCTCTTTTTTTGTTGATGTCATCTCACAACTTGTGTTTCAATGACCACAGCAGTTATCATATACTCACATGCAGTCTATCTACTGATGATATAACGTATCTTGTAATACCTTTATGACCAACAAAGTTCTAAGTTTGTTAAAAGAAATATATGAAAAAAATGGGGCAGGGACAGTCAGAATAAGTGAGGGGTGGATACCAATGTGGTGTACAAATGATGATTGCTGTTGTCTCATAGATATATATTAGGCATACAAAGAGGTCTGTGGCATGCTTCAGATTATTATGGTGGAAAATCTAGGGTAGGTGGGTGATATTATGAAGAGGTTGGCACTGTAAATAGTATGCACTCTGCTTGCGTTGCTGATGACTGCATCCACTCGCACATCATAGCTTATCTCTTTATCACTCCCCATCTAAAGTACCGCCTAACCTACCTCCTCATAGCTGACTGTTACGTTCAGCCAGTGGCTAAACTACTCTGTTCAGTGTTAGGATGTTGCTGAGGATGGCATTGATTTAAATAGCGTACTTTCCCTCTTTCCATAATACCAGCTACCAATCCCACTTACAATCCCACTGCATTCACTCGGTTGAGATAAGGCTTCTATATAGGCAATGGCAGGGCTTTTTGAGATAAGGCTTCTATATAGGCAATGGCAGGGCTTTGAATCAGAGCTTTAGAATGTGAGCCGACAAAGGGATTTGTAATCAGATTGGAGATTTTATGCACGTGATATACAGTGTCAATGTGACATAGTTGTCTAAAAGAGCATGTATAAGGAGAGTGCCATCAAGACAGATCTGATGGCATAATGGTTTTCATACAAGATCCGAATATGAAATATTTTGCAAAATTATTTAGGCGAAAAAGCTTGGTTTACCATATGGATATTTTTGAATTGTTTGATATCCATTGCTGTAAACATTCAAGCTGCTTACATTTACACCAGAGCAGAATTGTTTCTGAAATAGTGACCAACTGTTGTAACTATTTCCAGTATTTCTCAGAAGTCCCATCCTTGTCTGCTTTCCAAAAATCCATCTGCCACCACGACCACAACTTTATATTCCCACATGTGAATTGGAAGCAGCATGAGGGAATGAGACAATTGACTACTTTACACCAGGACAGAGCAGCCAGGAACGATACACTTTGGGGCATTATAGCCTGCCGCACAGGACGAGTAGGTACCCTGGGCCTCTTTCCAGACTATGTCAATTTGGATAAGACAGAGAGTCATCAGGACATTATGTAGTGGAAGATACTGGTAGTGTATATTATGTATTTGTATGCTGCAGTGGAGGGATCCTTCACTTGTTATTTTTCCCATGTGGGGTATTGCTAGAAAAGATAATGGATGTAGACCATTATTATCCCTGTTTATGAGTAACAACAAGGATTCAACTGTGGTTTTCCAAAGAGCAGAATACGTCCAGGGAATAGGCAGTTTAAAGGCCGTTCGGATTTTGCCTTTTTGTTGTTGTTGTTGTTGTTGTTGTTGTTGTTGCTTTTGAAGCGAAGTCGTTTGCCATAAATCTGAACAACTGTACAAATGAGCTCAGCACATCTACTATTTCCCCTTGTAAATATTCTGTAGTTCTAAACCAGAAGAAAAGGATAACAGCCTGCCATAAGGCATTTGGAATCTTTGCCTACATGTACAAGGCCCCGTAGGACATCTTGTATGCATCCTTAAGGTTTGCTCTCTGAATACTGCATGTCTAGAGGGACATCAGTACTCAGCTTCTTGTGCATAGACATGGTCCCAAGGAAACCAAAGACATACTATAAAGCTCCTGAAATACTCAGTAGTATAGACCTTTTCCTGCCAAGACTTCCAAGACTGCAGGGTAATTTCAGTTCTTAGTCAGAGCCCACGTTGAGGGCTCGAGTAAATGGAAGAAGTTAAGCAGAATACTCCAACTAGATTGAGAAGAAGATTAGAGTAAAAATTGAATATAAGTAATTTGTTTATATATGACCATTTTATGTTCATTGGAAAAATTATCAGCTCAGGTGAGTTGCACAATAAACTTTCAATGCTACATTACTACAATATAGACAGGTTGATCATCATCCTGTTAGTTAGCCTGGCGGGTGGGTAAGGGGGTATATTATCTATTTCAATTCTCTACCAGGGGCTCCTTTGAACGAACACATATAACTGAATAAAACTATTGTGTTTGTAGTGGGGTTCAGAATGTAGGCTAATTATCCATTTCCCAATTGCAGATATATAGATTTACACAAACTGGGAGGTAAATGCATCCAAATAGGATGGGTAAAGAAGCTAACCTCGCCAGGCCTTATTCGTATCTTCGCAGGCCAGTAAACAACCACACATTCTGCAAATTATTTGGATCCACCGTGGGATCCCCTCATAGAATGCAGTGCACGTACATTCTATAGAAATAAGAGTGATTCAGTTGATGATGAGTGAGCCCCCCTTGGCATGAATAGCACCACTGTTTGTGAAGAAGTACCTCTATCAGATTCCCCTCTACCACTGCTTGTCCTTGAGGTGCTCCGAGCAATAAGCACACATTGCAGTAAGTGTCTTCTCCAGACCCACCACCAAATCACCCATTGAGGCTGGTGTGGACAAAAATAACCAAGGCGATGAAACACACCAGGCAGTGATGAATTGGTGAAGCATCCATCCTTAATTCTCTACATCCTCCCCTCACCATTACAAAAGACCACCACCTCACTGACAGTGATAGAGACACTGTGCTGTGTTTCTTATTCCTTCTGAATGCGTGATTTTCTGGCCTAATCCAGTTCCCAATAGGAATAATGCTTTAGGATTCTAATATAGGAATGCATATGAATTACATGTGTGTTCAAAAGGTGTCTGTGAGGAAGAGCCCAAATATAATTGGTCGACTGGTATATTATGTTCCTGGTTTCCTTTTAGATATTGGTATATTACACTCTGGTAGAGTTTCAGATGTGTGGTGAGCATTGTCCTATCTGTGTGAGACATGAATATTTGCTGTTTGAGAACTCCTCTACAACTGGTGGATGATCTAATCAGACAAGTACCATAGAAATACTTGGTTATGCCATAAATACATGGACACCCATGTAAGTCACATTTAGATACAGAAGATCAGCGTTTAAGGGATAACATTGATAGAGATGTAGGTGCAAGAATGTCCATGCCACTTTCAGGTCACAATATTTGATTTTAATAGTACACTGCCATACATGTTATGTTACTTTTCACCAATTCCAGTGGAGCTGTGATGAGTCTGTCATTCCTTGCTATATGATGGTTATAGTTGGTCTTGTACTGGTGATCTAAATCATAAAGTTGTTATCTATTAGTTATGTCTTTTTTTCTGGTGCCAATTTGGAACATGACTTCACTATTACTGGTACAAGTTCATTGACAATGACAAGTGTGTGATATTAAAACGTGGTGTTAATGAGATTAAATGCAGAGAAAAGGTGGATGAGGGGAGGGGTGATCATACTTTACTAAAGACATTTGTCGACTCGATTACTGCCTCATTCTAAAAGCTAATGATAGTCTTTAATCTTACAGCTTTCATCTCTCTGTTGCCAAGTTGCCACCTGACTATACCAATCCTCTAGTATCATTTGGCCTGGAATAGTTACTGATGCACATAAAATGGGCCTTTCTGTGTACAGGATTAAATTGAATGAAACATGGTTATTAGATTTGTGCCTGTTGAGAAGTATGATATGAGGGTGAAGTAGATAGGGTTTAATGTCAGAATGGGGTCTCGTAAATCTTTGTCAACTTTGTAGAAAGCAATTGGAGAATTAGTGTGGCCATTGAAGTGGAAATTGTGGAGAGATGAGTCTCCATATCATTTATTTTATTAAAGAGGAATCTATAGGCTTTTCCATGTAGATGCATCCTGCCTGAATAATTATGATATTTCTGTAAAGCAACACACTGTAAAAAAAAAATGTCGTTAAAATAATGAATAATGTTTCGTCCCAAAGTTGCCAGAGATCCTTCGTTAATTTTTCACAGAGATGTTGTTATTTTTGCAGAGATTCCTTGTACTACCACACTGCCACCTGGAGTTTCTTGTAAAAAATACACTGGCCCCCTGTTATCTAATTAAGGTAGTTCACTGTTTAGTTTTACAAGGATCCCTCATAGATTCAGCAGTTATTTCTTTTACAGTGCATGTACATAAAATGATGAAGTATAATATAGGCAAATTTTAGAACAATGATAAAGTATAATATAGGCAAATTTTAAATTATATCCTACTGAATTTTCTTATCTAAAGCATACCATATTACCACATTTTTATTTGAGGTTTGAAAATTTTGTTTATTGTCAGACACAATTTAACAAAAGTGGAAATTAACAATGAGGTGAAATCCTCGTCACATCTTTAAATCCAGGTTGTTTACACATTATGGAGGATGAATTTACACTGATGGGGGTGATATACAGGGAAACTCAAATATATACTATGTATAAGAAAAAAAAGAATACCACATGTTTATATTGTCTTACGTTTGGTTGAAAAACCTGTAATATAAAGGGCTTAGTTACAATGAGTAAATTATATTGTCAAAATATTTAATCAAAGGTACGAAATTTAATCACTGAATTGGAACTATGTAGTAGTAGCTGTGCATGTGTATAATTGTGTGTAGTATCACAATACCAAGAGACAGAATGCATCTAGGCTTAATAAGAGTATAGCTCAAAAAGACCAAATTGAATACCGCAAATTATTTATAAACACAAACATGAGGCATCATTTCCTCACATTAAGCAATCCCTTTCTCAATCCCTCCAAGATTCAGTGACATCCTCTTAGATTCCTCACTGGGGTAGGTTTTTATCTTGCCTTTAATTAAACACAGGAAGAACGCCTCACGTCTCTATCGCAGCTTGGTTAATCTCTCCACTATGGCAAGCCTATGTAGCCAAACTTATGCATTCCTTGCAGCAACAGTTGATATATTGACTGTATTTCTACAGAAATTCTTAATAGCTTGGAGTTTGCTGATCATATTGAGTTTATGATTCTAGATTAAAGGCCTGTACATATTGTTTCGAGGAAAGTGGGTTTTTAGTTGAATCTCAGTAGACCTTCTCAGCAGTCAAAGTGTCCAGTCCGTGCTGCTGTGATCTTCTTTTGCTTTATGGAGCCCATCCCAAACAACTTCCCTCACCGTAACATAGAACCATTAATGATATCTAAAGAAAACCACTAATAGGGCCCATTACCAAGCTCTATTGTGCTCAGGCCTCATCCTTCCTAGTTATAAAGGCACCCCATAGTAACCTGAGTTCAGTGGAGGATTACATTCTCTAATTAACCTGATTGCTCTGAGGTTAATTATCTGGATGTGACGCTCTGAGTGTACTGCAGATGCTGAGTTTCACATGTTTCACATCTTCATTATGGATGTAATGAGTATCTTGTGGTTTCTTACCTATCTGCATCCTTAAATGACGGTGCGTTGAGAAGAAGGTGTTTCTAAATTGTATGTTGTTCCAAAAGCGATACGGCCCATCAATCTCAAGTGGACTCCCATTACAGAAATAGTAACATGTCATCATAAGTGGATAGAAATAGGAATGAATCACAAGAGGAATCAGTACATTGGGGCAGAGTGGAGGAGGGGGATCTCCTTCATCTTTAATTACCCATGAACACAGCTACCACTCCATACGGTCCATGTCTTTCCGAAGACCCGAAGACATGGGAAAGGGAGTCAACAGGGATCTACAGGGACTCTTAACTGATGCATTTAAAAAAGTGTAGATGACTCCCTCAACTGAAACACTTTATGGGTGACACATACAATTCCCTTTGGCCATGTGTTCTTTGTCATTATGGTGCACCAGCGCAGTCTACGGCGGTAACTTGCCAGCACTGCAGACCTCTCAGTTAAGTGTATCAGTCTGAATCGCAGCCTTCACGAATGTAGCCTCATTGACATTGCTGCCTTAAAGGGAAATCTTTTTTTTTATCCCATACCCCTGATTTCCTGTAATACGGCTATCTCTACAGTATGGCCACTTTTACAAAGTGGCGGCCGTATTAGACTGTATCTATTGTCATGGCAACAAACGTCTCAGATAAACTCGATAGATTGCTGACATCGCCAGTTAGTTTATTATCTGAGCCAAGGCACATTTAATTTTGATCAGGAATCTTCACTAATGGAAGTATGATCCTATCAAACCATGCTGACGGGTTAAGCATTTATAGTGGATCAACAAGTTAAAACGTACTGTTAATTCTAAATCGTCCCTTTGCTGGCATCATATTGATATAAATCAGTAGAGGTTCTCCACCAATCCATCTATGGGTCATGATGTATAGATAATGATGAGTCCATTGCATAAACCTGAAGGGTTGGAGGGTGTCTGGAGCTTACTTCAAAAGATATTATGATAGCTCCCCTCAAAGTCTCATGGGCCCAATAAACCAATAGATATGTGCAACTCTACCTAGGTTTAAAGGTGCCATCACACGGCCTCTCAAGATGTGTATAGGTCAATAATGGGCATGCTCTGCCTCTGTGTCTATTCAATTAACCTTTTGGTGCCCAGAACTATTTGACAATTTTCTATTTATTTCATATATGAAATAGGCATGTCACTGTTGTTAAGGACCACATACTATTCAGATCTTTTAATTTAGTATTTCTGTTCAGATGAGATATTATCAGGTCTGACCTCGGGTCCAGTTTGGTTACCATAGCAACTAAACATTCTATTTTGTTATTATTTGGCAGTATTTGGGTCAATCTGCAGAATATCTCTATATTGCTTTACTATAGTTATAACTATACTAAGCAAAGTTTGTTCCTACTACCATGGGTAGAAAATCATGAAAGGTACTTTTATGGATACGAAAGATTTCTATCAATGAATAACAGAACAAAGGATAACTTCTTATTCTTGTGTGATATGGCCAAGGAATAGTAGTTTGGTACCATGCCAGGCTCTTGCTCTCTGGAAGGCTGACACTCTAATGGGCCACATATCTAAAAACCAAATTTCATGTTTTGACTAACTGTTTGAGGAATAATAAAGATAGAGCAATATGGATGGTCTCATTGGAATTGTGAGGTTATAGCCGTTCTTGAGAGGGTATAACATTACAGATTGGACCAGTAGAGGGGTCTAGATGATATCTCCTTTCAATATACATATAAATACATTATTTAAAGCCAAAAACCACGCTTTAAAGTGCGCCTGGGCACCGAGGGGTAAACAGATTTTACAGATTTAACAGATTTTATGATGGCCACTACAAAGTATAATACCAATGTAGGATTATTTGAAACCTCACTATGATGTTAAAAGCGCCCTAGATTAGTGGGTAATAATTGTTGCACTGCTGGTGTAAGACCCATGTATAGAGACCAAGATTAGGTCCTACAATTTGATTTCACGGCCTCATAGTGGATTTTTCTAATTGCAGTAACCCCCTACACAGTGGGAGAAACCATAATGTATGATAACATTAATGGTTTCTAATAATCCTTTGTAGTGAAGATCAGAAAATCTGATATGCATTTTCTGTTAATTCAATAGACATAGAGACAGAGCATGTCCATTATTGACCTATACACATCTTGAGAGGCCGTGTGATGGCACCTTTAAATCTAGGTAGAGTTGCACATATCAGAATAAAATTGGTTTATTGGGCCCATGAGACTTTGCCTAAATCAGCTTATGAATGGCCTGATGTATGTCATGGATGGGATTGTGTTTCTTATTGGGATCTATGAGCTGCTCGAACTTACTCTGAGCTGCTTCAGTGTGGTGAGTGGCAGACTCGGGTGTGGGAGCTTCTCGTTCCATTTAATCTGCCCCTGTCGTCCTAGTGAGGATAGGAAAAATTAAGGATAGAAAGACAAAGTAAAAATGATTGTGGATTCAATTAAGGCATTTCTGTGTGCCTAGTTCCTGTAAATTCCGGCCTGTGTCCTGACAACTGGTTTCATGAATGCCTAAAGATTTATAGACTGTTGAATGGAACCACAAGTACACATTGATATATCTCTTTATCTGCCTTATGTGATTATGAATCTACCTATTTCTATCATCAAAGGGATACCCTATCCACCTCATGGTCTCAGTGATCATTTTGAGCCTGGCCAGTAATATAACAGACTCCAGATAAAAAAAAGAGGTTGCTCTACCCCTAGCAGAACATGCTCGACAAGAAAGAAGCGTGCATAGGTGATATAAGGACAGAGCTGACAGGTGCTGGCAATTGATATAAGAGCTGGCCTACCAATATTTATATACAGCTGGCAGCCTTTTATCACCAAATAACACTGTCTTTATGTTGGCCAGGGTAGGAGGGCAAGGAATGCAGTGATACAACACTAAAGGTATAGAATGCCACAACTCTCAGATTCTGCATAGGATTTAGTGAAAATGACTTCCTTTTATATAAGGAACGTGTGTTATAATGTTCAGCCTAACACAATACATGTATTATTATGATAAGAATTGAATTCCAAAGTTTCAAGTAGCCATTTTGAAAATTCATTACCAGATATACCAGTCCATCCATTGTCTCAGTTGATCTTAGAATCCCTGTGTTCCTTATTACTATCAGAGTATATATATATAGGACCTTAAGAAAACATTCTCTTGGCAGGCTCCCCTTGGTACTTTATGACTTGCATAGATAGCCATCCACTTTGCATCCCGATATCAGGAGAACCATACACTAAGGATTATACTTCATCTTCTGTAATCTCCCTGACAGTATCAAGGTCATACAGGGAATTAATTGTAATGGTGTTATGAGCAGAGGTGGAATACAATTGTAATATTTGGCATTGATCGAATGTGTAAGTTGTGTTTGGAAATGTGTCTCTCATATATAAAAGCCATTTGGAGATAACTTGGTTTCCCAGTGCAACGTCTTTTATTCTCTCTGATTCACATTTTCTCTATAAGGAATATGTAGTTCTTGTCTAACCCAAAGTTATTTTATACATTTATTAAATATCCAATTCAAATAAAGAAGGAGAGACTTTGAATCTAATTTTAAAGGTTAATCGCATAACATGCGATATTTCCCCACCAGTTGTCATCAGAGATTTACATTGCCTTGTTCAACAGTAATTACATATGAGGTATGTTTATATATCAAAGTTGGGCACATCTATTCACAACACATTTCACAAGATTTCGAAAGGGAATCTCGTGGGAATCTCTTGATTATGAGTAGACCAGAGGTGGGTTAGGCTAGACTGTGAATCTCTAAATGCCCCTGTAAAGCATATATTAATAAGCCAAAACATTCTGTCAGGTGTTGCCTCCTGATTAGGTTAGATATGGCTTGGGTTTCTATAGGCTTCAGTTAGGGAAGGTGCATGAAAGGAGGGCTGTGGGGGGGGGGGCTTGTGGAAATGGGGATCCTGCATGGGAAGAATTCTTTATCATGTTAGATTTGTAACATGATGCTATTGATGCAAACGTCTTACATATAATGTTAATAATTACATGATGAAGATGGTGATGGTAATGGCTGTGCTTATAATGGTACATTCTGTCTATTTTGACATCATAAGGGGATGTTATCTAAGGGCATCCAGAGGGAGAACAACAACCTTGACTATCTAAATTTGTCTGTTTAAATACCCTTTACCTGGGTCGACAAGTTAAATTTGAAAGGTTTTAAATGGTTTATTTTATGCTGCTCAATTAGAAGACCCTTACAAGCCTACATTTTTGTGTGTATATCAATTAGGATTATACCATGGTTATCCAGTTTAGGCACTGATTTGTGGTGCCAAACCCTGATAAGTCAGTGTATTTAGCATGCACTAAAGGCATGGATGTTGACAGAGGAGAGTGACAGTGAGTTGATACCAAATTAAATTCGCCGAAATAAAAAAAATAGACAATATTCAACTTAATCAATAAGTGTGGGAACTCTTATAAGTAAAATACACAACTCACCATTATAACTGAGAAGAATGAAGGCCTATATTCTCTATAATATGTCCAAACAAAATCGAATCGGACGACTTTTTGCCATTGTTGTGACTGCATCCCGCCTGCACTGCATCAGTCCCCCAAGACACAAATCGATTCAGTCGGATTTGTGCTCGGAACGCTTGCTGTATGAATATCGCTTTCTTTCTTACCTCTGGTGCCTGAAGATTTCCACAACACACCTGTCAATATGGCTTCGCAAACTTGGGAATCGAATTTCAAGATGGGCGAGATTGTAGAGGTAAAGGTGAATGAAAATTGGATGCTGGCCTTAATTTCTAAAGTTGAGCTTAAAGGTTCATATGTTTACTCTGTGACCCTAATTTCTGACTGTTCTCTGCTCAAGGATATAAGGTCTAGAGACCTTCACCATTCGAATGTTGTAGTGGAAGCATTGACAAATGACGATCCATTTGACACGTTTGAACTACCGGCAAATGCACAGGCCAAGGCCCCAGCTATCCTTCCCCCTGAAGAACCCGCTGTGGTGAACCAAGATGAAAATAACGATAACAGATTTGCTGATCTTAGAGAAGAAGACGTGCTGGCTATGGAAAATGCTGCCCGAGCAGAAAAAACAGTGCAACAGACGAAGTGGGGAGTTAAAATCTTTCGCGTTAAGTGACATTACTGTACCATACATGTAAACATAACAAAGAGACGAGACAGTAGTTCCGGCAGGTGCCAGTCGTCGAGACTCAAGGGGAGCAGTTATTACTTGTTTAGTCTATACTTGATGTTACTTCTAACGTTTTCCATGAGGTGGCAGCACCTACACATAGTATTTATTATTGAATTACATACATTTATATCGAACACAATTAAATGAATTTGACTTATCATTTTTTAAATACAGATTGACTGATTACCCAGGGAGAAAATCCAGCCTTTGAGGAGATGACAGCTCAAGTTCTAGCCCCTTTACTGCATAAACTTGCAAGCAAAACCTTATCTATTGATAATCCCACTAGTCTTCAGAATAAGGTTTACTATGAACTCTCCCTACACTTCAGCCGAAGGGCCCGAGAAGGCCGACATAGCCTTACTAAGCATGACATCATTTTCGAGACAGACTCCAATGGGAAGGAATATGCAACAGTGAGATATGATAGCCATGAGAAGAACCCCAAGGAGTGTCATTCCATGAGGAGGAACATGACTAGAGAATGTATCCCTCTGGTAAGGAGGACTGTCCCCTGAAGAGTTTGAAGATTTACCTCTCGAAACTGCATCCACAAATTGATTTATTCTTCCAGACCCCCAAAACCTCAAGATGTCTACCACCTGGTATACAAAGTCTAATTTGGGCGTAAACATGATTGGTAAATTTATGAATTGCATATCTGTCCAGGAGGATGTTTCACCTCATAACATACGGGGGCCGTATATGACATGCGGGGGCCGTATATAAAAAAAACGTTTCTGTTCTATTTTCCGCATTCATTTTTTTCACATACGGAGGGCCGCATTCATATACGGCTTATTGGGCGTTTCACCTCAAGATGCGGACAACCTGTTTTCCACATGTCTTCCGTATTTTCAGGTTAGAATGTGGAGGGGTCAGGTACCCCTCCATATGTCACATACGGGGGAAATAAGTAACATGCCGCCTTTTTTAAGCCCGCATCCAATGAATATCTCCTAAGTAGGTCGTGACCTTCCTTTTCACTCCAAGTCATGTGACCTATGTTTGGCCGTACTACACCAGGGAAAGAAATGCCTGGGTACATCCTGAACACTACTAGGCAGTATTACGAGAGAAAGGATCCTTTGTCCTTCTACACTGAGAAAAAATTTCTTCAGCGCTACCGTCTCAGTAAAGAGGTAGCCCGAATTCTCATCAAAAACTATGTCGCTACGAAGAAAAAGAAGGTCCTGAGGGGCAAGCATGCCGTTCCACATAGGCTTAAGGTGGGAGTCCATCCTTCATTTATCCTTTTATTTTCATATTTTTTCCTTACTGTACCTCTTTTGACTTTATTATGGCATGTTAAAACAATATTCTTTTCTTTTCTTTCTTCAGTTCCTGATTGCCCTAAGGTATTTCGCCACTGGAGCCAGCTACAACTCCATAGGAGACATTCACGGCGTCTCCAAATCCACTGTGTGTAGGTCTGTAGAGAAGGTGACTGACTATTTCCATGAACACCTACAAGAGTATGTCCATTGGCCACACTCCCGGGAGGAAAAGAACAGCAAGGCGATGCTCTTCTATCGGAAACACAGAATGCCCAAGCTGTTCGGACTCATAGATGGGACACATGTACCTATACAGTGTCCGCGAGGGGTAGTGGCAGACGAAAATCAATTCTTTTGTTACAAAGGATACTACAGCATAAATACCATGGTAAATTACTTTTCCTAATATATTTCTAAGAACCAGGATATCTTATGTACATTTTTTTTCATTGAATTTCTTTCTTGATATGTCTATCAGTTTATACTTATATATATATTAAGATTTTTGTCCCTTTTTTACTCCTCCCAGATTGTCTGCGACTTTGAGTACCTCATCACACACGTAGATGCCAGTAATCCTGGGTCTCAGAACGACATCTACTGCCTCAACGGGTCTGACATCAAAATCTTGGGAGAGAGAAAACAGTTCGGGGGATATTACCTCTTGGGAGATTCCGGGTAAGTCATTTATATATTTTTTGGCCAAACTTAGCTGAACATAACTCCTTTCGGAATACATCCTTAAGGAAAAAATATATATGAAATCCATATACAATAACCAAATATTTTCCCTTCAGATATCCTCTCACTGACTACCTCCTCACCCCTGTCCGTGTGGAGACAACAAACGCTGATGTGGCGTACAACAAGTGGCACCGAAAGACTAGGAGTCGGGTAGAGAGGACTATAGGCCAGTTGAAGCAGCGTTGGCGGTAAGTCATTTATTTATTTATTTTCCTACATTTATCCTTTATATCTTTTTTCCTGTCAAAACTATCATCCTCTTTAAGCAGTCACTTGGTACAATTTTTAATTTTTCCCATTTTGTCTCTCTCTTTGTTTTCAGTTGTCTGGACAGCAGCGGGGGATATCTGGCCCATCCTCCTACCACAGCAGGAAAAGTCATCGAGTCCTGTGTGGCACTACATAACTGCGCCAAGGTGGCACGCAATCCCCTATTGAAGGACAGTATGGAAAAGGACTCGTTCAAGCAAAGATTCCCACGCATCACCCAGCCAGACAATGTCTCCCGTAAGCCCCCGGCTAAGTTTGAGAACCTGCGGAAGGGTTTCATCCAAGATAACTTCAATCCCCGCTGAATAAGTTAAATGAAATCAATTTGACTAAATAGTGTAATTCTGTTATGTGATATTAAGACAATTAGAAGGACAAGAAAAAAATTCTGATGGCAAACTTTTATTCTAATGACTTGAAGAAAACAAACATGGGTTACATAACCATGTCATGTAATGAATTAAGCTAACATGCAAAATTGAATGAATAAAATTTAAAATAACCTCTTTTTTTTTTATTTCCACATCCTGTGCTGAAATGTTTTTCTTTGCCTAGCATGTATAGAGAATAATCTGTTACTTAGAATGCACCATGTATTATATTAATTCTGAGAACTTCCATAACAAGAAACAGACTTTTTTAAAACATGTCATGAAGCTGAAACAAAAATGCCTGTTTGGCATCAATATATCTTGATACATACATGTATTCATCCTGAACTTAAGTCTTTGTTCAATAGTTTGCAACGAGTACTATAATGTATATGGGACATCAAAAATCAGTTTATCTTTTGTTTTCCAGTATCTTTGCTCATGTACCATTTCACTCAACTTAACATAAAAAATGTCTGTCTTTGCTGAACGGTATACATGACGAGCGTACATAGGAAATTTTCAAAAGAGGCATCCATTTACCTTAAAGTGAAAATAACTCCAACCATGCATATAGATGTATCATGTCTGCTTAACGAATACAAGTTTTCATTTAGTCCTGAAGGAAGACTCCAAAGTTAAAGTGATGAACTTAAATATGCCTTGCTTTAAACTTTTTTTTATCTTCGAACATATACGATTCTATTATAGATTTCTGTCTTTCATTTTCTACCTTTACTGTACAATTCTATGAAATGATGTTGTCTAGGTGGAAACTTCGAACGTGATATCTTCAAATTGTATATTACATTCTCCTAACTAAGGTAACATACTTGAAGCTAAGGCATTCAAAATAGCCTAACAATAAAATATGATATAACTTTGAACTACAGCACCGTTTTTAATTTCTTATATATCACACAAATGAAATTAGTCCTTTTTGATAGGTTTCTTGTCACGACGGGACCTCCTTAAAACCAGCTCAGGATTGTCGTCGCATAAGTTCTCCTCCCGGACAAATACCACTTCTTCATTTGACATGACATTGTAGGCTGGCAATGAATTAGAATCTGGGTCTATTGCTTCAATAGCTGGAAAAAAGGAGAAGGTGAAAACATCTGTAACCGCTATAAATCGGCCACACAGGAAATATAATCACATGTTTCTTTATCATGTCATTTTTTTATAAGGATATAACATCATGCATTAAGGGGGGTACCTTTGGGCGTCTTAAACTTCAGGCTTCAAGAACAACTGCTAAAACATGTAGCATGTTTGATAAATATCATATATCCTGGTTTGTTACTTATCAGAAGAAGTTCATTAGAAAAGATAAAGCACATATTAGGCCTATACCTGATGCAGGGACGATTAACGGGCCTTCACCTCCCTGTACATTTTGACATGGAACAAAGACAGCTGAACCGTGTACAACCTCCGTGTCGGGTGGAATGGCAATCGTTGCACCCTGCATGGCTTGGACGTCTGTGTGTATCTCCCCTTCACCAGTGTTCAGCTCCTCTGTTTTAAAGAGGAATACATATTAATACACATAGTTCTTATTTATTTCAAGTAAATACAAAGATTAACTAAACATTATGGAAACAGAAAACCCATGGAGAACCAAATTTGATACACAAGGAATGAAATTCTATAGTTCAAAAGATGAATGACATATCAATGGTACAGAAAAGAATACAGGTGGAATTAATTTCAGTTGAAATATATTTAGGAACACAACATTTTTACCTTGGCTGTCGGACACTTCCATGGCCGCTATGTCCTTTGCGTCCAAAAAAAAATAGGGACCACGTGCTGAACCTTCTGATGGGTCGTTGTGAGTTAATTTAACTGTCATCTTATCAGGCAAACATTCTTCCTTGTCAGATTTAACGGATATATTGTCTTCCTGGACATTGGGGGAAACAGGTTTGTCTCCTGCTGTCTCACCCTCATCTGCACATGGAGGTAGGTCAGCTTTTGGATTTTTCTCCGGGACGGGTGGTAGGCCAGGTTGGGGTATTTGATCCCCATGTGGAGGTTCATCCTCTTGTGAAATTATCTGATTGTCCGTCGGGGTACATGTTGAAATATCTTTAGTTGATTTTGCGTTTAACTGAGCAGCAAAGAACACAGACATCTTAGTCATTTCTTTCCAAACTTTCTCCGCCTCTTTTTGGGCTGACAGTTGAAGGTTCCGGTTTTCCTGAATCTCCTGATTTAACTTCAAGTTTTGCAAATGTAACTGTTTCTGTGCATCTAAAAAACTTTTTTGATTTTCCAGGATGACCGATAGACTACTTGATAGCTTTGTGGCACTTTCAGTCATACCTAACAATCCAGTGGCCAAACAGTCTTGTCCTTTCTGCATTCTTTTGAATGTGGCATGTATTGCAGTTCCTACCAGATTTATTCCTTCCACAAATTCTGACTGGTTATTTGACATTGTCTCATTTGTAGCCTTAATGCGGGCTATGTGCTGACGTTCGAACGCTACTGCAGTATTTCTAGTCTCCTCCAGTTTCTCATGCAGGTCGTTGGTCATTGCCTGAATGGCTTCCAGGCACTGACGCCTACATTTCTCGGCTTGTTCACAAGTTCTCGCCATGTGGGAAGACATTTTCTCAGCCATTTCCCGTATGCCCTCTGCGTAGCTGGTCTGGGTATCTTTGATTTTAGTGGACGTGGTGTCCATATGCTCATTTATCCTCTGACTGATGTCTTTTAAACCATTAACATAATCGCTCTGGAACTTAGCTATTTCTTTCATTATCTTATCCTCTTCCCTTGGTTTAGCAAATAGTTCTTTCTTCTTGGAGGCAGAAGCCCGTTGGATACGGGATAAACCTGAGATGTTAACAACGTTCATAGCGGAAGGAGAACTGAGAGGTGTACTGTTAGAAGGCTGATATGATTCAGTCTCCATTTCTTCTGACCCCATTATTTCTGCATAGCATTCCTCTTCCTCCTCGAGCAACTTGGAGAAGGAGGGGGCATGTCGGGGCTTTTTATGGGTTTGCTCTTGTATACCTTCGTCATCTGCAGTCCTTTTTTTATTTTGGGGAATGTGGGAGGTCATTCTGCGAAAAGGCGATATATTTGTGGAAGATTTTTTAGGTATATCGTTGACCCGACTTCTGCTAGAAGTAGCCTGCACCCGACTAGCAGAGGCTTGGGGTTGGGACATATGTGGCTGACTAGCTTGGGGTTTAGACGTATGTCCCTGACTTGAACCGGTTTGGGGTTGAGAATTACTTTGCATATGAGAGGTATATGCTTTTGTCCTGCATTCAGCAGGTTGAGCTGTTCCTACTTCGGATGTTGCTTCAGAAGCATTTTCCTCTGAAGTCAAAGTTTTCAAAGCCCTCCTTAGCATGGAAATCTTTTCTGTGCGTTGAGGGTCTGAGGCAAAAATAAGTGACGCAGCAGCCCTCTTTTGTGGATCAGCATCATTAATAAGGTTGTTAAATCCTTTGCAGATGTTTAACATGTCAGTCCGTGATATGCGGGGTTCAAGAGGAACCTTTTCCTGTATGTCTTCGACTGTCACAGGATCGTTGTCATCCTCAGGTATATCCTGCTCTGGTAGGGTTTTGTGGTAATCGTCCTCGGGTACCTCATCTGGATCTTCCTCGTACAGTTCTCTTTCGTCCTGGGAGCCTGGTGGGGGGTGTGAAGAGCTCTCGTCATCCCCTGAAAAATTTGAATAGATCACAACATACGAGAACAGTCGCTGAAAAGATTTGTATTAACTTCATGTAAGGACACATAGATATATCTACTTTATAGTAGGTATATGTTCACCATATATATATATGTTAAGATATACATTTCTATTTCTGTATCAAATTTCTTGAAAAATAAAGTGATAGTGGTCCACATATGTATGTACATGTATATATATATATATATATATATATATATATATATATATATATATATACATACACCGTCTATATATATATATTTATATGTATATGGAAAAATGGAAAAGTATATACCTTCCTCGAGTAGATCCCCCTCCCTTACTGCAGCCATAGCTGAACTCGGCATTGGGATGTCAGCATAATTTGGTTTTTCTGAACGGTTTGGGTCATAGCAGGACTTCAGGTCCGACCGAGGACCACCGTCTAATCCAGGGGGCTTCAGTCCGGGTATTCCTGGAACCAAAATAAGATTTATATATATCTGTTCCATACAATATATCGTCATATGTAGGTGAAGGGTATGGTTGGCAATGCCTGAACATGAGCAGGGTGTCGCACTACTACATACATAAGTACAGCATAGTGATGGATAACAGATGTCGCATATATGGTATTATGTGGAATATAGATGAAATAAAGACAGATGTATAGACGGAAATTCAGTTCTCACCTAGCACAACATCTTGGCCTGCATAGTCACATGCCTGCTGCTCCAAAGTGGTCAGATAATCCTCCTCGTCACGCTGACCACTCCCGCTTTTATACTTAGAGTCTATCACCTGTCTCTAAAAAAAAAAGGTGGAAAGGTACACATAACAGACAATACATCTCTCTGAAGATTTTTCCGAAATATTATTCTTTAAATAACATAATTCATTATTTTCAGAGATACTAACAAATCACAGATATATAGAGCATAATGATACAGTAGAATCTAAAAGGGACAGGGTATTCCTACCTTTTTCTTAGCCTTTTGAACAAAATACCCAAGCTTGTCCTGACACTGCTCACGTGTCCTATGCCTTCCTCCATTAGAATTAACATAGTCTGAAATATAGGAAGGTGAACTTACATGTTAAAGATATCACCTTTACGTCAACAGATTAGTTATATTTCTACCAAAAAAGGAAAGGCAAAATATGTATTCTACCAATGTCAGACGACATGCATATCAGACTGAACATAAGAGGAATATATAAAAAGAAACAAATTTTAAAGGAATATAACCTCACCTCTTAGTTCCTCCCACGCCATTTTCTTTAGTTCCTTTCCGTCAGAGCTATGTTTGAAGCGCCCTTTAAGTACTGGCTTAAGATGGTTAGCACCCTTCAACAAGGAATCAAGCTCGTCTTCCCTCCAGTGTTCTCCTTTCTTAGGGGTAGGGACCCCCCCTTTTGTGGCACTTTTAGGCATGGAACTGCTAACAGAAGCTGCAGGAAGACTTACTCCAGGAGACCTACCACGTCCCCTTCGATTACTTTGGTTCAGAGATGATCTACCGCGTCCTGATATGTCAGGAGAAGGTGACCCACGTCCCCTCCCCCGGCCAGAAGTAGTGGATCCTCTAGCCCTGCCTCGTGATCTTTTGTTACCTCTACCTCTAGGAACAGAGGATTCAGGGACCGGAAAATATGTGGGGTCTAGCTTTTCAGAGTCTTTTTTTCGTTGACTGTAGGAGCTGGGTTTGGAAGAAGAAAAGGATGGATGGGATGAGCTTGGAGGCTTTCCCTTTTGCCTCTTCATGCTGAGATTCTGCCGCTTAAGCAAGCCGCACATGTATGCTATTGCTTGCTCTCCAGCATCGCCCGGGTAGTTCTCAGGTCGCTCTTCGTCATCGTTCAACTCGTCGTCCTCGTACATAGTTTCTACTCCCTCATCTTCGTCCTCGTCTTTGTCAGATTCCTGGAAAAGAAAAAAGAAATAAAGTTTTATAGACATATTGTAATATAGTATAAGGGAAAATAAAATATAGTCTGAGAGCTGAAGAACTATTTGTTATTCTACTTTAAATATATACTTAAAAAAAGAAGAGGAATATGTTTACAAAAAATAAATTTAGTTTTTTTCAATGCCATAAGAGAAAAGAGAGAAAAAATGTATTCAGGGAGTAATTTTAGACTCATACCTCTAAGTCAGGGTCACTTTCTTGACCCGTAAGCCTTCTGTTTTCTCGGAGGAGGGCTTTAAGATTCGTCACATTCTCCATTAACTCATTGAAATTCTGAAAATTAGAATAAAAAGAAGGGATAAACAAAAGAAAAGCTCTATATGAAGCCAATGGAACTTACTTTGTATTTTAACGTACACCGGCCATATGCCTTGGAAGGGACAGCATTAGAAAATTTCTTTATTCTTAATAAAAATTTGAAGAAGTTATCTTTATCAATTTGGACATCGCAGGAAAAACAAAAGGGGGGCATATTTGGAATAAGATTACAGCTTACGGTGCAAGAAAAGGTAAAAACATGGCAACATGTACAACCTAGAAAATTACCTGATGGACATTGCTTAACGTCATGCAAAATTTAATATTTTGTTACTTAGATGACAGTAAGAGTCAAATTAGGCTGGGTAGTGGAAAGGGGGGTATATTTCTAAGAACAGGGAGATCCCTTCTTCCTTTTATTGAAAGGATTAAGTCACGACATGAAGAACAGAAAGGGGGGAAGGCGTCTGCTTGAACCAAAAAACACTTTCAGAAGGAGGGAGCGTCGAGAGGGGACCGAAGTTTTGAATGAAAAACGTGAAGACATGCCTTGTTTTTAACCTCATAAAGACCACAAAGAAAAGAGGTATCATATTTAAGACAAGAAAAAGAGAGAACTTTAAGTATCTCACCTTAGTGGGTTTTTTCTTCCCCATCTTAGTATTGTTTGTCGGCGGTTTGATGAGCGATAAAGGAGAAAGCGGAAGTTGCGTTATGACGTCATACGGGGAAACCGGAAAGGGGTTCCCCCGTTCTCATAAGTTGAACGTGGCTTTTACGAAAAAAAAAACTTCGCGGAGCAAACATACGGAGGGTCCGCATGTGTATACGGACTGTCCGTATGTGGGGAGCCGTATGTTAAAATAAAAGGCCACATTTAGAGATAAAAGTCCGTATCCTGTGTCTCACATACGGACAGGACACGGCCACCTTTGAGAAACACTTTTTGAGATAAATATTTTTTCTCCCACATGACGTCCGCATGTGGAGGCCGTATATGTATAATTCAATACCTATGAGGTGAAACATCCTCCAGGCACAATTAAGTCATATATATACCAATCATTGCGTGCATACAACTTGTATCACAAACTTAAGAGAACAGGGGGTACCAGCAAGAAACATCAAAGCAGTAACTGGCCACAAGGCTGAGGCATCCATCAACTTTTATTCAAAATGCCTTGATACCATTAGGGAATATATGTCACTTCGATTGGCAGGTGTCAGAAAATTGACGAAAGGTTCTGTGACAGCTGTCACCGCTGCTGAAGGAAGACCCGCTATTGAAGCAAGACCCAAAGGAAGAGAGGAAGTAGTCCTCAGCCAGACTAACGTTCTTAACGTTAGCAAGTCTAGCAATGCCCCTTCACACTTCTCTGATGTTCAATTTGAGCACTGTAACTTCACCATCAACATAAATAAGTAACTGACAGTGGTTGACTCTTAAAACCAGAGAAAGGCTTATAACTGACTGTTGTTGAATGTTAAAGTCAGAAAAGGCAATATATACAATATATACATGTTGATAACTCACTGGTGTGCACAGTTAAAGCCAGAAAAGGGAATGCACTATTTAATACACTAAATAAATACTAAATGCTCCCTTAGCCCGAGGACACTTCCCCAACGTCACATCTTGTATCTAGTGCCCGCGACTGTCAGTGAATGTACGAGGATGACCACTTATAATGGCAATTTTCCTTCAATTTCTGAGGTAAATACTTTAAATTATTGATGTAAACCCTGATATAAACGTCATAGTGGATTACTAGGCTTCCACTTGGTCCTTTTATCCCCTAGATAAAGGACCTCGTGAAGCCCAGCAATCCATTATGCCCTTACCAGTAGTGTTAGGATGAAAGCACAGGATCAATGGTGGTTAAAAACATAGCCAAAAAGATACCACCAAACACATGCTTGAGGAGCAATTTAGGACAAACACAAGCACCACCCTTTGTCTGTACCCTGAGTATGTAGTTAGCCTTTGCCACTCACTGCAGTTAAGCAGAATTCACTCACTGCAGTTAAGCAGCATTAGTGTCAGTGGGCCACACATTTATGTCTAAGCCAGACCATAAGGTGGGACCTGCACTGAATAACCTCACAGAGTACCCTGACAATCACCAAGCTGCTCTGTAACTGAGAACCACTCACTTCTTCTGAATAAAGAAGCCAGTTATTTAGAGCTAAAGTAACAGGTGGTAAGATGAGAACAGGGGACATTCATAACTCGAAACCTTACTTCTAAGTGTTCAATTTTTCAATGAGCAGATGAGCAATTATTAGGAAACTGCTCTGGCCACAACCGTTGGTGTATAGCTATTTATGGAGGGCCAGTACAGAAAGTAGCTAACTAATACTATTAAACACACCAGGTGGTAATGAATTGGTGAAGCATCCATCCTACACCCTCGCCCACGACTACCATATTACCTGGTGCTCACTTCAAAAACACAAAAAAAAACCACCTCACTGCCAGTGATAGAGACACTGTGCTATGTTTCCTATTTTGAATAAATCCATGCCTAATCCCAGTTTCTAATAGGAATAATGCTTTAGGATTCTAATAGGAATACATATAAATTTATGTGTTTGTTTCAGAAGGAATATGGGAGAAAGACACCCAAAATATGTGGTGTTACTGGTTTCCTTTTGGAAATTGGTGTTTTACACTTTGATGGAGTTTTATATGTGTGGTGCGAATTACCTTAGCTGTGTGAGGTCTGGATATTTGCTGTTTGAGAGCACCTCTGCTGCTGCTGGATAATATAATCAGACAGGCACAATAGAAACCCATAGTTATGTCATGTATAATAGGAGGATACCCATGTAGGACAAATGCTGTAGCTATTGATGTGGGACAGTGGGGGTGGTAGTTCTGTTATTAATTTTGTGCTTTATATTCAGATAAGGAACATCAATGTTTGTAATCAAACTGTTTTCCTAAGCTTTAAGTTATGTCAGATTCCTATGGCTATACTTTTTTACATTTGAGGAATTGCATTGATAGAAACATAGGAGAAGCCGAAAGAAAATCCATGCCACTTTCAGGCCACAAAATTTTATACACTACACTGCCATATAATGCAATGCTACTTTTCACCTATTCCAGTGAAGCTGTGATGAGTCTGCCAGTCCTTAGCACTAGTTATAATTGGTCTATTACAGGTGATCTAAACCCTATAGTCATGCTCTATTTCTTCCGTCTATTTTTCGCTGTCAATTTGAAACATGTCTGTACTGGTACAGGTTCATTGACAATGACAGGTTGGTGTTATTTAAACTTGGTGTCAGTGAGATTAAATGAAGAAAAAAGTGGATGGGGAAGGGGTGATGGCATTTTATGAAAGACATTTGTCGACTCTACCACTGTCTCATTTTAGATGTTAATAGCAGTCTTTCAGCTTTCATGTCTCTGTTGCCAGGTTGCCACACTCTGTGTGTAGAATTAAACTGGGTGAAACATGGCCATTAAGTGTACAGGCAAGGAGAAAGGGTGCTCCATGATAGAAATGAAAATTAAAATTCAGATCACGAGCTGGTAGTTTTGGAGGAATGGCTAAATGAATGTGGGTGGGTATGACCATATCCAAAATCTCAATAAGCTCTATGTCTGATTGGTCATGCGATACATAGATAATTGGCATAATAACATTTATGGTAATTAGCTAAAGTACCATAAATTTTGTATTCTTTTGCCCGTAACTTTTGATCTAGGAATGATATTTTCATTCTGTTTTCACCATAGTAAACCTTTCCACCCAAAATAGAACATTTTGTCAAAAACCATTGTATGCCCCATCAAAAAGTACCCAAGAGCAATTTTAGGCCTTATTTTTTTTATTCTGGTCCATAGTGATGCCCGCTGGTGGATAAATGAGGAACCAAATCCCGTAGGAAACCCTATTTCTACTTGCTGGCTTACTAAATAAATTTTGTGCCTGCTGTGAAATATGTATGACATTATGGGGGAAACTAGATATGGTTTAATGTCACGATGGTATCTCGTATATGGAGAATTACTGTGGCCATTGATGTGGAAACAAAATGAGGAGATGGGCCTTTGTATCATTTATTGAAGAGGGGTCTGCAGGCTATGTCATGTAGATGCAATTTAGATGAATACATGATATTTCTATAAAGCACCATCTACATAAAGTAATGGAGTACATCATACTGACTCATTCCTATCTTAAGCATGCCTTTTTATCAGGCCATTGATATGCAAACATGGTGAGATGTGCTGATGCCTTCCATTACAACGTGTGGATTGTTCTGTGATGTGACGAAGTTGTAATACCAAGGGAAAACCTCATAATTGATCTTTGTAGTGCTTACCTCCATCTGTTAGGGAAACCACAATATATGATGATATTAATTGTTTCATGGGATTTTACAATGGTATACACTTTGGAGTCACGATTATAGAATCTGATGTTTATTTTCTGTAAATTGAATAAAGATAGAGATAGAGCATGCCCTTTGTCAACCTAGCCACTTCTTGAGAGACCATGTGATGTCACCTTTAAACCTCAGAAGTGCATACATGTATTGAGTTCAATGAGCCCTAAATCAGACTATGGGCAGATGCATGTTATGAATGGGGTTGTGTTTCTGATTGGGATCTATGAGCTGCTGAAACCTACCTTGAGCTGGCCCAGTGTGGTGAGAGGCAGACTCATGTGTAGGAGCTTCTTTTCTCATTTAATCTGCCCCTGTAATCCCTGTAAGGATAGGGATTTTGAGAATGACAAAGTAAAACAGACTGTGGATGCAGGGGATTTTGTGTTGTCAGTACCTGTAAATTCTTGTTTGTGCCCTGTGAACTGGTTTAATATTTTATGGACAGACAAGTTCATTTTGTATAGAGTTTTATCCTGTGAAGAGCATGTTAAACAGTTACATATATAATCAGGCGTGTAACAAATACCTGGTGTAGTATAGATAAGAACAAGTACCTAGAAATACAAGTGAACATGTGAGAATACATAACGAGTCAAGTCATTTGTTGGTGTATGGGGCAAATAGGGTTGCTAGTGAAGCTGCGACCTTGTGAGATGACTGAGACAGGATGTATGATCTTAAGCCTCCCTTTGACCTCCAGGTACCATGTACTGCAATATCAGCCCTGGAGGAACCACCAAGAGCAGCTCTCATGACTAGCACCATCTGTAGAGTTGTGAGAGCCTTGCCATTGAAGGTATAGCAAGGTATAGTCATCCCAGGCCGAAGCCGGGCAGGCTGGGCAGTTGGTTATCCTGGGTAGCTCCAGTACTGTAGGGAACACTCCAGGCCTTATTGTCTTTGAAGATCTTATGATGACAACCAAGGCTGTAGCGGTAGAGTGTATGTCCCCCCTAAGGAGGGTATGAGGGGCTGACCAGGGTAGGCCTGACGGGAGAGAAGGTTCTATGACCGGAGGAAAGCAAACCACCCTACACAGACCGCCACCTTAACTGGGAGTGAAGCATAGTCCTGGCCCAGGTAGGTACAGATCTGTATAAGGTCATACAGTGTTATATAAGGTGCAGGGATAGGTGTATGAGGATGGAGTTTGTCAGCATCTTTCGCCACTGCCTGTGCCTCTCTTCCATTAAGATGAGAAGGGTCACCACCTCTATCCAGGTAGAAACCCAGCCACTCTAGCGCCTTGGTAGGAGGGGAGCATTTAGCTGGTGCCAGCTGAAGGCCCAGTGTAGCAGCTAATTCAAGGAAATGAGCATAGGCCTGTTCAGCAGCTTTTAGGCTAGGCTCAATTCCAACAAAGTCGTCTAGGTAGACTAGGGTTGTATAGCCGGCTTTTCTCATGAGGTAGACCACCGCCGATGTGGCGCGCTGGCAAGCCGCTGCAGACTGTCTATATCCAAAGGATGGGGAGGTTTCCACGTAGTAGCTTGCTCCCACCTTAAATGAGAAGAGGGGAAGGTCCCCTGGGTCAACCTTAAGATCATGTATATCACTATCTGAGAACCAGGAGATACACCAAGGCGACAGGTGGCTAGTAGAGAGCGGCTCCAGGTTGTGAAGTCAATGGGGCTGGGGTAGGCTGAGGCTGAGGCTGGAAGCCTACCGCAGGCTGAGACAGGAGACTATGAACTTGACTCTCCAAGTCTGTGCTGTGCTACCTGGCTAAGAGGTTGATTCACTACGACTGGCTGGGGCTGATACAATGTTTGCAGCGAGGCGACATCAACTTGAGATGCTGGTTGGCAGGTTGACAGTTGATACGGAGCCGGTCTGATAGTATTTGTGACTCCTACCCGAGGGGCCTTCAGGGGGGATTGGCGAGTCTGAGTAGCCAATGGGGTGTCAATTTGGACAACCGGGGGATCTACTGATGCAGCTGGAGCTGAATCCGGGACTAGGACCCTGAGTTTGTCGAGTTATAAGTCCTGACCTGATTCAATTGTCCCTAGTCAGTTCTCAATGTCTGTCACCCTCGTGTCAAGTGCTGTCACTGAGGGAGCTGACGGGACTGGAGCTGCAGGCACTGCCACTGGGGTCTTCTTCGCCTTAGAACGTATGACCAGCTTGTCCAATTGGGCTACAGCATGCCTACCTTTAGGTGGCATATGTTATGTTGGTTAATTTAATGAAAGGGTACTGTAAAATTTTGAATAAAGTCCAGGTGATGTAATGGCAGAGCAGAAGAAGAAGGGACGCTGGTATTTGGCGCCACAGTCAGTCCCACACCATTAACTCAGAATTTACAATTCTGTCTAATGAATGATTATGAAATTAAAAATTGAAACAGCCCCTCTAGCTAAAGTTTTATAGACCATTGAATGGAACCTGAGTCCCGCAAGTACATCTCTTTATCTGCCTCACATGATTATGAATCCACCTATCATCAAAGAGAAACCCTCTGCACCTCTTTGCCTGAGTGATCATTTGGAGCCCAGCCAGTAAAACAAAACTCATATTCTCCAGATGGTGGACCCCTCTCAGAATTCCTCACTGTTCTTAGGAAGGTTTTTTATCCCTTTCCTCACCAGGCCCTTGGCAGTGAAATCTATTCTCAACTGCCTGGTGCCACCGAAACAGGTTGCCCCACCCCTAGGAGAACTAATTGGCAAGGAAAAAAAGCATGAGTATGTGATAAAAGGACAGAGCTAACAAGTACTGGCAGTGGATATAAGAGCTGGTCTACCCCTATGTATAGATCTACAGCTGGCAGCCTTTAATCACCAAATGACACTGCCTGTGTGCTGAGCAGGGTAGGAGAGCAGGACAGGCAGTAATGCAACAATGAAGGTATCCACAACTGTCATACTCCGTGTGGGATTTACTGAAAATTATTTCCTTTCATATATATAACATTCAGCCTAACACAAGTGTATGCATATATAATTTACACTGAATTTCAAAGCTTCAAATAGCTGTTTTCAGTCATTCAATAACAGATTAAGCAGCTACAGCTCATCTTATATCCTGGTATTCCATATTACTCTCAAAGTATATAGGAGCTCAGGGAAATGGAAATGTACCTTGGCATGGCCCCCTTGCCTGGCTTTGGGACCATATGATTTGCATAGGAAGTCGCTCACTTTGCATAGCGATCTCAGGAGAACCATTCACTAAGGATTATGCTTCAACTCCTGTTATCTCCCTGACTATTCCAAAGGCATAAAGCGAATTCATTATTATTATTAAGGTCATGAGCAGAGGTAGAATAAAGGTGTAATATTCGATAACACTCACTGTACCTACAGTATTTATATTTGAGTTCATGGATCTGATAAAAGATGTTAAGACATAACTTGGTTTCTTAGTGCATTATCTTTTATTCAGGACCCTAATGATAGTCGGAAACCTATTGCAATTATACCACTGGGGTAAAGATACAAGTTGTAGGGTGTGCATAGTAGCCAAATTGTTCAGAACACTGGTAAATCATCCTGGGTCTGTCTTATAACTATACAGACAACTGGAAGCTGTTCTAGATTTTCATTGACAGACCTGTCTACATAATACATCCTCCACACTATTACAATCATGAGAATAGGGAGCATGACCTTTTTGCTATACATGCTTGATGGGTTGGTACTGGGGGAAATGAGCAGCAGGGGGCCATGCCACCCCATTCCAGAGATCCCATTCTTCCTGGCCTTTATGTCCAGATGTTAATTACATCAATTATTCTCCCAACGGTACTTTTAATACACAGGAGTGCTAATCAAGATTCTAACATATTAAAGGGTTTTTAAATGGATAATATATCCATGGATGTTTTGGTCCATAAATAAGTAGATGTGGCAATATTCTTAATATTCTACGTTTTGTTCAGTTTGACATGTGCACTGGCAAATGACGGATGTCTACCCGTTCATCTGTCATAGGTAGCTGAACCTCAAACCTCCCTAATATTATATCCTACTTATTACAGTGTTGAGTCTCTGTTGTTTATTCATAGCTAACATATCTAGCTTGTTTCATATGATATCTTGTGGGTTTTAACATGAATTTTTGGCAATGTGAGGTCACACTATCATTAACACCACCCACCCCTTCTGTGACACTTTGTCACACTCGAGAAATAGCGCCCCCTACCCCTCCTGTGTGACATAATGTATGGACGGCCCCTAAGGGCAGCCAAGTAAAAAAACCTGGGCCATCTCAAGTTCTAAAGTCAGTATGAATACCTTAGACCTGGACGAACAAGTTAAATTTTACAGGTTTTAGCTAGTTTGTTTTATGTTGCTCACATAGAAGACCCTTGCAACCTTACATTATTTTGTGTGTGTGCTAGGACTGGAGGTGTAAGGATTCAAGCACAGGATCAATGATGGTTAAAAACATGGCCAATAAGATACCATCAAACAGAGGCTTGGAACTTTGTCTGTACCCAGAGTATGTAGTTAGGCTGGGTCGCTCACTGTAGGTAAGTAGGGTTAACGTCAGTAGGTGGGCCACACGTTTAGGTCTAAGTGAGGCCATAAGGTGGGACATGCACTGAATTACCTCACAGCACAGCCTAACAACCACCGAGCTGCTCTCTAACTAGCTCAGAACTGCTCACTCCTTCTGAATAAACAAGCAAGTCATTTAGAGCAGGGGTAACAGTTGGGTAAGATGAGGGGGCAGGGGGTATTCATAAATCTGAAGCCCGATTTCTAAACCATCAATTTTCCACTGAACAGATGAGCAATTACTTGGGAAATAGCTCTGGCCACTGCCATTGGTGTAGAGTTATTCATGGAGGGCCAGATTGGTTTTATACATTTTTTTTGAAAAGCAAACAATTCCCTATTGGCCACTAGCTGGTCTGGAGCTGGTTCAGGAGCCACACACTGATAAGAGCTGATAAGATGGGGCTAGCATGTCCCTGGAAGTGGATGTTAACCAGGGACAAGGTACCCATCATGGTATGTCTTATCAGTGGGTTTTACCTCAACCAGCGAAATTCAAAATGGCGGCTCCACTAGGCCTCCATACTGAGTCCTATACAAAGCACCCCCGTCTCACTATGTAGGCATTTGTGGCTGTTGCATATATAATGCACTGTATGGTCACACCTGAATCATGGCAGACTGTGTCTACAGAGGTTAGGGAGTGATCATTTATTTACAACGGGGGGGGGGTGGGTTTGAGGGGGGGGAGTCAGAATTTTTTTGACCTCTTGACCAGGGGGGTCAAAATAATTTTGCCTGTTTTCAGAGAAAAAGCCTACACGTTACTATAGGTTAAAAGGGTGCATTTGCACGCGATTTCGGCCCTTTATTGGGGGGTCAAAAAGATTCTGACTCTTGAGAGGGGGGGGGGCAATGTTTTTCCTTTATGTAGCTCATTATCGCAGTGCTAGTATTCTGTATTGACTTTGGTGATATATTCACAAATACAAATACAGCTGTAGACTATAATTATATACCACATTATAACCTGACATTATTAGCTTCGTAACAAATGGTGCATGAACCGATATTGATTAGACATAATTATTTTAGATATCACCTGAAGAGTAGCGTAGTCACATTCCATTAGTGCTATTAGATGTAAAAACAGCAAAATACGGTATGAGATGTCTTTTTGTACCTTACATATGGTAGGCACGTTTAACTGTGGATCCATTAGACATGCATGCGAGGAAGTTACATATACTTTGCAGGAGCAGAACAATTTCATTTTTCTAATAACAATCGCATAGCGTACTATTAACTTTTTTTCCGGAATCTACAATAATGCTCTAAGGGCCAAAAGAGTATAGTTTGAGACTCTGAATGTATGCAGATATATCTGTCATCTTCTTTACACAGAATTACACAACGTAATAGGCCATGATGAAAGTGCATTTAATATTTCAGGAATTTACAAACCGGAAGACACTTTTTATATACAATTTATATTCAATGCAACATTAGGTTTTATAATACAAAACATAGTCAATAGGCATCTAACTTTTTTCCGTAAACCACAATAATCCTCTAATGGCCAAAAGAGCCATATGATTTCAAGTTCCTGAAGGGTCTTAGATGACTACATTATACACGCGATTATACAATACACTGAAAACCTGGAAGATCCGAAACTCGTCCGTGATGTCAGCATGCACGTGGCGCTCCCGGGAACCAGTCCGCTTCCAATTGGTCGCTGTATCACAGCTTTCTATGTACAAACAGATTTTATATCATAATCACCGGCTGAATCACAACATTCTCATAGACAACTTGTAGCATATTCCTGTATTAAAAGATCGTGCATCTTATCCAGTCCTCCCATTTTCCTCATAAAGTCTACCACTCAGTTCTTTTGTCTCATCACCTGACTTTTTATCACCTTCAGTAACAACCAGATACCCAAGGGAATCTCAGCTGTGTGTTATCCAATCAGGAAGCTACTTATAAAACACTTTAGCTCATATCAGTATGCCCTCTGGTACCCATTCAGTGATTGGCGTCTAGTTTACCAACTACTTATGCTGCATAGTATTTCCATGAATCTGTATTAGGTCAAAAGAATTCTAGGGAAACTCTAAAGCTGCTCTGCACCCGCAAAGAAAGAAACTTTCTATTCATATTCTGCATCTGACCTGAGTTTCAGGCCATCGGATGTGTTTCCTTATTCATGAATAAAACAGCATCATGCCTTGGTAATTGTCTGGACTACAAGGTACTTAAGGAAAAGATAAATAATAGTTATTTGGGATGTTGCCAAGCTGAAGTCACCCTATGCACATAGATTATTCATTACAGCTCACTCATACCTATAGACTTCTTTTTAGATCGATATGGCACCAGGGAGTATATTTCCATCTCCCTTTAGGATCTTACACTTTCTGAGCAGTGTAAGAGAATAGAGGAGCAGATAAGATAAGGTGTGCAACGGGGGTCATGTATCAATATGAAGCTGAGTATACTGTACATTCTATAGGCTAGGATCATTAATTGCTCAGATCAAAATTGCATAATATGACCATAATAAAACAACAAGGTACCAGTTTTTAAAGACAAAATCACTATTCTCGATACCATTTCAAATGAGTACTTGTTACACGATTAGTAACATGGAATGTGCTATACACATTTCTTTTCTTACCATGAATAAAGTCCATCTAAGAGTGCTTCCGAGTACCCAGGTTACTGGTAATTGTAGACCAAACTGGGCGGTCTATTGGACTAGGCTTCACTGAGAAAAAAATCTTACTCACTTGTTTGGTTTGAGACTTAGATGATTCTCATGGAAAGCTAGAGTATCAACCCAGGATCAGTTTCAGGATCAGACTGAGTCTCAAACTGTACTCATTTTGGCGACATTGCCTGAGTCTGGATCTAGACTCAAGTGAGTAAGAATTTTTTCTCAGTGTTGGAGTGCTAACCTTTGCTCGACTGAACTATTCTTTGTGGACCCCCCCCCCCTCCCACTGAGTCTTGTGTTTTCCAGAACATAAAGAGGTGAGTGGTGACTCACAAGTAATGGCAGGTGGGACCAGGAGAAATTGCACGCAAACCAATCGGGCCATTGTCATGAACATCGGTCCATCTTGGGCACCCATAATTAGTTCTGAAAATCATCATTGCTTTGCGGGCTCACGGCCTGACCCCAGGTCTCCTCACTAGTGTGTTATTTGGTGACGAGAAGCTTCCAGCTGCTGTGTTGGCTGGCGACCTGCCTCTATGTTGGGGACATCATACAGGCAGGCCATGTCTAAGAAGTTAGCTGGCAATCATCCCCTGTTTTAGCCCTTACTCACAAGAGGGCATCCTAGTACCCCAATGGTTAACCTGTCTCTCCTATACAGATGTTTGGATATAGTCTGTGATTGGAGAATAGAAATACTCCCATCTAGTGGAGACCAAGAGTATTTCTCCCCATGATCTAGGGAGAATGTCATCAGACATGGCCAGCGGGTATCTAGCCCTCAAATACCTGCGGGGACCAGCGTAGCTGCTGTGATACAATGGGCAGGCCAGCTGTGTTCTTTGCCATCTTTAGTTCATAACCTCCCACCATATATACAAATCCTTCATGCCAAGCACAAAACAGTTTTGGCAGGGATAGAGCTGGTTTTGTCACATGATTAATAAAAAGCAGCTCAAGCCTTGGGAAAGTGCTCTACGTGATAGAGTTGTCACTCTGGATGGGGAAAAATATGCTGGCTCCAGTCAACCCTAATCATCATTATTATTACAGTTAACTTGGAGGTCCATGTACATAATTAACTTCTACTGATAATGGCCTAGGGACCAGGTCGTGGCTGGCTCAAGGTGCATATCATATATGTAAATGCTAAGTCCCTTGAATGTCATCAAAAGCCATCTGTCATGTTTTATGGTAAAAAAGGGCAATGCACACAAAGAATGCTGAATAAGAATGTCTTAGTTTAATGAATGAGTGTTTATTACCTTCTTTGTGAAAAGGAGTGCTCCGCCGCTATTCATTTAAGCGGTCCCAATTCAGCCTGTCACTGCGCACCAAGTGTGTTGATTCTTTTAGCATATAATACATAAGGTGTGCTCCTACTACCACTGCTGGCTATTTCAATGCCTGCAAGTCACTGACTACCATCACATAAAGTGATAGGCATGGTCTTTGCTACTATCGCAAGGAGGTAGTGGTAGGCCGTTTTGAATTCACCTCCTGGTCATTCCTGTTTTTTAGGTGGGATCAAGGAACCTCAAACTCTGACATCCTGATTTTTACTGCTGTATGTAACCTTAATTCATAACAAGCATTAATCCTTCTTAATCCCTGTCTAGGACTAGTTGAGTCAGAAACATCAACAATTACATAAACTATGAGGTTTGACCAGAATTCAAATGTCATCCTTTCTATGAAGTTATTCCTTTTCCCGCGCAGTTCTCTCCCCTTGTGCCATTTTTACTGTCTCTAATTCACCGCCTGTGACATGCAGCTCTCCACAGGGACCTTAGCTCTATCTAATTCAATTAGATAGTACCTTTACACTGTGACCCATCAGTAAGCTCCATGCAACACATTTGGTGATGGGCCGTCTAGTCTTGCCAACTAAGCGCCCTCCTGGCATGTCAATACTCTTCTCGTGAGACTTTATTTATTTGATAAGTACCTGGACCAAGGAAAAGGAAACCCTAAGCTAATTTACATCCCCGAGGAATCATACATTTCTTTTTCCACTGTGCATTGGACCTAGCACCCATTGGATGCATATCCCCCATGCATCAGCAGCTCATCTTTCGACTTTGCTTGCCCTGCCTCACTTTCCTTCCTCCCCATCTTACCCAACCTGACTAATCTACACTGAGAAAATAAAGTTACTCACTTGAGTCTAGATCCAGACTCAGGCAATGTCGCCAAAATGAGTATCATTTGAGACTCATCCTGATCCTTGCATGATACTCAGGCAAAGTCAGAGTATCAAACAAGGACCAGCCTCGGGATCTGCCTGCATATCATGCAAGGATCAGGGTTAGTCTCAAATGATACTCATTTTGGCGACATTGCCTGAGTCTGGATCTAGACTCAAGTGAGTAACTTTATTTTCTCAGTGTACGTTTGCAATACACTGTAAGAAATAACCGTTGAATCTACAAGGGGTCCTTGTAAAAACTGAACAATGAACCACCGTAATTACACAACAGGGAGCCAGTGTATAATCTCCAGGTGGCAGTGTGGTGGTACAAGGAATCTCTGTGAAAATTATGTGAAAATAACAAAGGATCTCTGGCAACTTTGGGACGAGAGATCCTTCGTTATTTTGACAACATTTTTTTTACAGTGTTGAAAAACAAACCAGCAAAATCAATCTTTGCAAAGACTGCAGAACTAATCTAGGACTATGTCTGCCTCAACCTCCAGCGTCCTGCAGATTAATAGTGTAACACTGTAGGACATGATGTCCTCCACAGCCAGGACTTTCTAGAACAGGACTTCAATTTTTTCAACCAGAATATAAATCTAAACTTCCACATACAGAGTCCTTGATGGTCAAGTCTCGCAAAATGGATTCACATAGGAAAGAACCATAGATTTCTGGATAAACCATCAGAATTCTGATATTAATCCAAAAAGAAGCTTATGAAACAAGGACTCAGATGGGCAAGATAGAATTAGTTCATCTGAATACTGCAATGCGAGAAATAATATCATGTGTGGCATGTGTGGTTACATGTGGCACATATAATTTCATGCCACTTTTACTCAACATGCCACTGATGTCCTGTGAGTGAGTGAGTAATGGTTGTTTAACGCCAAGCCGACAGCTAAGGTCATATTCATGGCGGAAAAAGTACATTAGACATCACGTCACAAAGGAATACATGTGCCTGTGCCCGTGCATATGGACACCAGACATATGTAAGAAAGAGGGGACAGGAAAGAGGAGATTCAAGGAACGAATATGTGCCAGTGCCCGCGCATATGGACACCACCCACACTCAGAGAATATAGAAAAGCAAGACATAGACCCCTTTTAAAGATGGCCTGGGGCTGGGGAGGCCCGCTGATGTCCTGTATCTTGGCAATTGCTGATATAGCTCTCATTTTTACATAGACTTTGTCGTATAAAAATATGACCAATTAATTGTAATACATTCCACTCTATTGCAGACCACATACCTACTCATAGGTTGAGACAAAATGATGTATACCACACAGGAAATTTGATGAATAAAGAAGTACACTCCCCTCCCAATACTAGAAGCCTACTGAATCAACTGTTGACTCATCCAGATAACTGAGTCACTTTGACTCAGATTTGCAAAAGAGTCAATATGCTTTGACTCGCTTCCCTATCTGAGTCAAAAAGAAGAGTCCCCCTGGTGATAGCTTTTTGACTAAGCTAAATGAATCAAAATGACGAGCATAGTTTTCTCAGTCTAGCTATCATTTGAAACTATCATAAGCAATACCTTACTTTGAGGGCTTCCCTAGCCCACTTAAAAGGGTCTACTTCTCATCTTTCCTATCCCCTCAGGATGTCGTTCTTGCCATGAATATGACCTTAGATGTCGAAATGGCGTTAAACATCTATTACTCACCCACTCACCTTACTTTGACAGGATTTCCCAAATTGAATATATTATGGGGAAAGAAAATATGCTGCACGTAGTTAGCGTACAAGGTGACCATCTAACATGGTGACAGGAGGTGGGTTGATGCCCTTAAGGCCCCTTTCGATCCGACAGAAGCAAGGAGGTTAACTATTATGTATTTCACTATATCCTCCAATAAACATAAAGCCTGAGTCAACCCAATTATATCCATACCCCAATAGGTTCACCAAATCTATTGTCAAAATGGGATAATCGATTACCCTATATTTAAATATCACGTTGCATTCTTGAGTTATCGACAAGCATCTTCTGACTATGAACTGTCTGAATGGAACTGTAGCTTGTACGTATTCCCTATACCTACCTTACAGGATAAGACTGTGTTGACAAGAAATTTGATGAGGCAAACCATCCGGCAGGGTCTCTAGTGTAGATATACTGGTATTGAATGTCCAGGAATGCCCTGTATTCAATAGGCTTTGTGTGAATCTGTGTGTGTTTCTTTTTTCTTAAAAAAAAAAACAGCCTTCCCTGTGTTTTTTTCTGACAAAGTCTTCGGTCCTACCACTAAAGGGATAAGAGGAGGGGGAGAATAAATCAGGTGATCAGCTTACACACCTGAGACCGCCTCTCACCACAGCGGAGCAGCTCAGTGTAGTACTGACACTACACAAACCTGAGCAGCTCATAGATCCCAATCAGAAACCAAACCCCAGTCAGGGACTTTATCATGCCATAAGCCGATTAAGGAAAGGCACATGGGGTACACAATCAAAAAGGAGGTGGGCCTCCTGTATACTAACATCAAGCATAGCTACATCGTTGTTGGCATTAAGAGATGTGAAGGGAAATGTTGTTGACTTTATCAGCAATTTGGCCTTAATCTCTGCCTGTAGCCATTCCATCTCAATAGCTCGTGGTAGACATTGTACCAGTGTCCATCGTGCGGGGTCCTTTCCTGGCCAACTAGGCCTTTGGCTCAGTACAATTAGAATCAAATCCCTGTTGTAGAACATACCTTATTCGCCACGTATTGGAAAGGGCCTTACCCACCTGCAATTCCCAGCAGTTGCTTTACGTTCATCTATTTGCCCGCTATACAGCTATAAGTATTAGTTATGCTGACAAACCAAATCAGCTACTCATTTGATTTATCAACCCCTGTCGTAACCCGTGGAAGGCCGCTCAAATAACTTTAAAGTTAATGTTTTGAACTCAGATAGTCCAATGGTGAAGATTTCTCCTTTAACGTACAAAACTAGCTCCACATACAGTTTTATGAGACACTACCCCTACTCTCCCATTACGCCTATCTATTTCACTGAAATAGAATCAAATAAAGAAGTCTTCACAATAAGCACAAATGCAGGAGCCATGTTTCACCCATTTGAACTAGCTTTGATAACTTTACATTTTATCACCTCAGTCAGTAGTTATTTCTCTATCCTCCCACTAGGGGATGTGACAGACCAGATGTGTCTCCCTACTCAGATATCAATGCAAAAGGGAGATGAGCAGTCCCTTTTACATTCTATAGATTAACTACCAAACTCCTATTTAGTTTTCCAGAATAATTGTCCCCACATGGGAGTCCTACATAACAATCATTGTAGGGGCTAGGGCAAGGTATAATTCATTTAGAAAGAAAATGAGAAACCCGACATGGTGCCATGTTTCTCATTGAGGTAGTTAGTTGTTTTGTGACGAGAAGGGAAGGTAAGCAGTCGGGGGGAGAGAGAGGTTGAATAGCTGATGTCCCAACGATTCATCACTGTTGTGTGTGCCTTAGTGAGTGCTCATTATTTAACAACGGGGGGGGGGGCTGGGGGGTTTGAGGGGGGGATCAGAGTTTTTTCGACCCCTTGACTGGGGTGGGTCAGTATTTTTTCAAACCCCCTATTTTCAGTGGAAAACCCTGCACGTTACAAGGTTAATAGGACACGTTTGCACGCGATTTCCATCCCTTACAGGGTGTCAAAAAATGTTACCCTCTCAAAAGGGGGTGTCAACAAAAAAGTCCCACCAACCCCCTCACCCCCTCCCTTAGAGACTTTCATACTTTGTCAGCATCACATTCTATAATTGATGGTGGTTTTGTACGATTGTGTCAGTTATCACAATGTGTGCAGCTAGCATATCAAAAAAGGTTCTAGTAATTCAGAAATTTAGCTGGAATTATTAGAACTCCTTTTTCAATAGTGTTTGTTCACAGCAAGCCCTACCCAATATAAGGAATACTCAGAAACCAAGTAGATGTTTAGAGTTTCTATTTTGAATCTATATAGACTGCCGAGACTCTGTCAACAGAAGAAAAAAATTTCTTGCTGTCAAACACATTCACAAAGCACTCACAGAGCAGTGTCAACTTCAACCTTCAAACCAGTAGCTAACAAATATTTCGAATCTAGCATCATCAATATCCCCCCACTAAGGGCCTTTGTCGTTGAAGTAGCCAAGACCAATGTTAATGATGATGTGTAGTATTATATCTTGTATGTTGAAGGAGGTCCAGTCACTCTTCATGACGATTATATGGTTTCTTATTGTGTTACACTTGTTCATCATCATGTTTTCCATGTGATGTCTTTGTTTACAATGTTTGAATTGAAGGAGACTCACTTACTTCTCATAGTAATGATTCTTTGAGGCCTTTACTGACTGGACTAGTATGATGTCTTTGTATATAATAATTATGGTGCCCAGCCACTGTTCATAATAATGTCTCCATGCACCCTCGTGTTGCACTCCTGCGGTTGCTCTTGTGTCTTATTGTGTTCCCCACTATCATGTATTGTATGTTTCAGCTGAAGGAGTTCCAGTCACTGTTCATGATGGTGTCTTTATACATCTTTGTGTTCTTCACTAGGTCCTAATGTTTCTCAGTATGATGTCTTTGTATATTGCAGTTGAAGGAGCCCGGGTCACCATTCATGGATGATGATAAGAAGGTGCTGACAATACATGTAGAGTGGGTGGACTCCCATCTCCTGTACCACACCAAATACCACCGCCTGGATGAGGCCTCCTCCAGGCAGAAACACCAAATGTGGTAGGTAGATTTGTATGGCTTTTTGCATACATCAGACTACATAGTTTGTTTTAAGGAAAACCTAAATCGTCACAGAAGGATTACTAGATTTTATCTATCCTGGCCGGGATCCTGGCACATCCTGGAGGGTGTTGTTGCACATAGGGAAAAGGGTAGTTTTGTATGACTATGAGAAGTGCAATACACACTATTTGTAAACAAGGCAGGTGGCTTTTCAGTCTAATATGGCGAGTACAATTTAGCTTATGTGCAACAGCCTCATCGTGCATGTGATCCTAGGCGTGGGAGAAGTAAATTACATAGGTAGTTATTTTTGGCATTTCCAGAGAATGAATTAAACTGTTCACTTTAATAGCATTATAATGGCCCTAGACCTCTAAATTCGACAAGGTGACATAGCCATTTCTTAAAATTGACATGGTGACATGGCCATTTCTTAAAATCGACATGGGACATGGCTCTGCTAGTGATATGTGACAGGGCCATTCCTTAAAATCGACATGTGACATGAGAATTAGTGACATGAAAAAAAGGATCTAGAAAAGATCACTTCTATCAGAAAGCTTCAGAAGGCAGATTTTGGTCTTGTATTGTTCAAAGTTTTCCTGGAGGCCGTTTCACCGCATTTAATACAATAAACACTGACATCCATATTTTAAACATGGACGTCCGTGTATCACATTTATGTCCATATTTGAACACCTACTGCCCCCTACCCCCTCCGTATTTACAATATGGTCCATATTGTAAATACGGAGACCCCCTACACTTACCTTATTCTAATGACATTTTTTTTTATTCAATGTGTCACCTTTTCCATGTCTAGACTATGCCTGTATCAGAGATGCCACCTTTCCTAACTATTTAGGAATTCTAAATTCATTCCTATAATAGGCTATAGGAAATACATATTTTTCTTGCACATGTATTTTATGGCAGGGTACCGTATGAAGCAAAGTAGGGGGGAGGGTGTTAAAAATAGGGTCTCACCATACCCTTTTTATAAGTTATAATAAGCTGTCCTATAGAATGTTGCCGTAATTGCTTGTTTTTAAAGCGCAGGGCTCTCAAATGAGCGCAGGTCCTGTATGAGCGCAGGGGTAGGACCCCCTCTGAAATCTAAAATTCCTCTTTAAATGGACCTCAAATGAGGGCAGGTCCTGTATGACCACAGAGAGCTGAAAATTATGAGCACAGGCACGCTTAAACAAGCAATTACAGTAAATCTGGTTGCGTCCTATATGCATGGTGTATTCTACAGGACCCGTGTGAAATACCAAAACCCATTTAGGCTGAAGTGCAACCTAGTAAAAATTTATAAGTAAGATCTTTACAATACAAAAAAGTTATTCAAATGGTCAAAGAGTAACAGTATAACACTTTCTGATCTACAGGGAGGCCAAAAATTACCTTTGTGATAATATAATTTGTTAATTTGGGATGATGCTATTTTTCTGGTGAGCATGAAAAAAGCTGAAATCTGCCTATAGACTGAGATTTCACATCCCTGTTCTATACACAGGAATTTACAGTACCGGTACCGGTAGCTGTGTTAATGACACTAGTGACATGGGTTTTTGCTTAGTGACATGGGACATGGGCAATTCTTAAAATCGACATGTGACATTGGGGCCCCCATCCAGGGCCCCATTATAAAGGCTTTGATGGATGGGGACTTGGTTGGAATCGAACAATAATAAGGGGTGTGAAGGACGTGTGGAACACAGCACGAGCAGAAATGATCCATCAACGTCCTCTATGATGGTCATGGGTGACGTCACATCACAGGGAGGGGACATCACTTGTGTCATAGTCAAGGGGGAAAAGAGGAGAGGAAATTGATATGCAAGACAAAGCACTCTCTAACATTTTATGGATGGCAAAAAGACAGATTTTTCCAAGTAGGCCACAAATGTTGTACCTTGAATAGTTTGTGTCATTCTTCCCCCCACCCTTTTTTTATACAATATTTGTAACCTTACCAGGGGATGTACATGAAACGGTAGACAAAAATCCGGTCTTTCCACCATATCTCCTGATGCAATATTAGGGCTATTCTGACCGATTGTATGCGGCAGCGCTTTAGAAGCTCACTAATTATAGTGACACTATAGTGGACGCTCCACTACATGCTTTTTTGGAACATTCTCATGTGTCAGTGTCTAAGGTATAGGCTGTTGACAGTCCTAAACTGTAAACATGAGATCTAAAGTTGTAAACATGAGATTTGGGGGGTCACTTGTAATCACAGGGAGTGTGTTTACCTATAGGTCTGTTTATATCTACTCCAAACCTGTGACTTAGATGTCACACTGATCAGGTAGGGCTAGATGCCCTTCTGCTGTATAAACAATAACACAGTACCATAATAAACAAGAAAAATGTGGCAAGGACCACGGATAGGAGTTGCGTTCATAGATCATGGCAACATCGCTAGCCACTGCGAGTGACGTCACTGAGGCAGAATGACGTCACCAATGACTTCCCCAATGACGTCATAGGTGACAGGGAGAAAACCGAAAACATTATGGAGTTGCTACGATCGCTACGCTCCCAGCCGCTGACGCAGCTTGCAACTCCAAATAACAATACGGCAGTCCATCAACAACCAGTCCTGTAAAAATCAAACCTGTCTGATATCAAACCGTGGAGACTCCCCAGTGTGAAAGGCTGCAATATTTACATAACATCAGCTTGATTTAGTAAACAAAAACATCTTTTTAACAATACAAGTATGCCTGAGATCACACACATTCACATCCCCAGATAAACAAATAGCTCCCCCAACATACAATTTATACCTTGCAATAATAACAAACACTACTCTATAGTCTGTGTTTGTGTCCCATTTTGTGAGAATAGCTGCGATTCTCTGCAAAAATCGCGTAGTGGAGCCTCACCTTAAGTCGAGGAAGACAAATGTGGGACGACCCGACGGACACACACTGAGGTAACTTACTAAGGTAAAGTTCAAGGCCTCATTGAAAGGGTAGTCTGGTGGATTGTAGGTAATCAGTGTAGGATTGAAAAGGACTATGATACAGAGTTACAATTGAGAGTTACATGACAGAGACTCAGTCAGGATATGTGAAAGACTCTGGCTAACCACAACCGAAAACTCACACACACAGCAATATAAACTATTTGTCCACACTCTATTATTACCTGTAATGATCGTTATTTTACAGTGTCTATATTTGAGCTTGGTTATAAAAAACAATTTTGTATAATTATGGTGATTGATTTTGCTGTGAAAACCATTCAACTTCAAACCTTGTCATCATAGTACACAAATGCAGTGCTCAGCCATGGCAATACATGTATATCTACCCATACCGAAGGACACTGAACATTAACTGATTCAACGTTGAAATAATGTTGAGTATGGTTGATCAATGATATTTCAACGTTAATGCGGCGTTCTGTGTCCACTGGGTACATTTGCATCATGCCGTCCCTATGTGATGTCTACGCTAGAATTCAAATGGTCCTGACGTTGCGTTGCATTTATGCACAACAAGCAAACATGACGCATGGGACCCGAAAATAGTTAAGGAGCTAAAGGTCTAAAACTGGCAAAAGCTTTCTTACTTCACAAAGGTTTAGTGGCTAATTGTCTGTGCAGAATATGTGTGGGGGCACTGTCTGTAACCTGCCTGGGGTGTGAGGGATGAGGAGATAACGATCGACGTCCGAATGGAAACACGGCTTACACCGATAACATAGAAAAAGGTGTGTTCCTGGATACTTGTATAGCATGTCTTAGTTAGGTAGTCACAAAGTAAATCTTAACCCATACAAAGACTCATTTTCTTTAACATGGGAATGATTAACTCTTGATATGTTTATCCCAGCGAACTGTAAATTTGACCTGGAAGTACGAAATTAGGGAAAGACGTCAGTGCAGTTGGATGGCAGGACTTTCAGTTGTAAGTAGTATAGAAATGTGTACTTTCTTCAGGCAGCAGCATGAATGAAGTAGAAAGTAAGCGTTAGTAGAAACAACAATGATTTAAAGGAAGGGTTGCTGGCAACTTTGGTTCCAGCAGCATTTGTCACAGATTTACAGCAAGTGAATAATATCACTGCACGATCATTATAGGAAACCATCGCTGTGACCATAGCAAATCTCAAAGTTAAGCTAGCCCACCCAGTCCTTGAGCAGTTTTTGTGCACATGCATTTTGACCATTTCAAGCCCCTGATGCATCATATAGAACCTTCAGGAACTCAGTGTGTGGCTTATACGTTGGGTTTTAATTATGATTATGACTATTGGAAAGAATGGGAACCTTTTCAGACCCGTGATACAGCTTTATACTACAGCCCTGATCTCAGGGTGTGGTTTATATATATGGGATTTACAGTTATTGCACTATAGTGATAATTAAGCTTGACCATAGAGCAAGCTTAATTAAGATATAACTGCAACATGTGTTGTAAATTAACGGCAATATTTTAGCTGTAAACCAACACCAAATCCTTCTGTAAATCAACAGGTAAATATACTGTACACTTACAGCAACATGTACTGTCAATTTACAGCACCTATAAATATTCTATTGCCAAAACTACTCTAGATTTACAGCTCAATTTGCTGGCAACTCAGATTCCAGCAAATATTTCTGTAAATCAGCAACGAGTTGGCCTATTGTAGAATTACACCAATGTGTTCTATCAATCTTCATCAATTGTTCAGGATCAAATCTCTACGGGAAGAAACAAATGTGTAATGAAAATTGATATTTATTTTATCATTAGCCATGCAGGGGCTAGGATAGTTATTGTATCCTTATAATTATATAGAGGTACAACTTAATTGACAAAACAGTGACAATTGCTGTATTTAGGTTTACAGCCAAATTCCCTGTGTAGTTGCTGTAAAGAAACGCCAACTATTTAAAGTAGTATAACATTGCTCTGAGAAAGTATACAGTGCAATATGAAAGGGGGGGGGATTCTTGCTTAATAAGGTAAGGCAATTAGAGCAGACAGCTGCCTATTGTTGGTGGACTGTACCATGTAGCCCTTCAGGACAAGTGTCAGCTAACTCTGTCTACTCTGCCCCTACCACACATTACCAAGAGCTTTGTGAGAGCAGATAGAGGGGCACATTCTGGTGCCATTTGTCAGGTCCTTTGTGCTCCTGTCATCCACAGTGGATCAAGCCTTCCACCTGGCCTGTCTATGGAGCCAATATTCTGACAACGCATTGACAGCAGGGCAATACCAATACCATTGAGAGCAGTCATAAGGAATCAACAGAAATGCATGGTAAAGGGAGCTCCCCACCTTGTCACCATTCCATTCCCCTATGGATGATTTCAGGCTGTCTGCCTTGTTCAAAGAGAACTATTTGAAACTGCCAAGTTTAGGGTTACATCCAGAGATAATAAAAAACAATCGCTTGGTTCCCTGATAAGATTTTTGGGCTTACTGATGTGGGACATGTGACATGTCTATGTAGTGACATGTGACATGGCCATTCCTTAAAATCGACATGTGACATGAGACTTAGTGACATGAAAAATAGGGTCTGGAAAAGATCTCATCTATCCTAAGAAAGCTTCGGAATGCACCTCTTGGTCTTGACTTGTTCAAAATTTTCCTCGGGAGGCCCCAGACCCCCTATAGCCTAGGCCTACTTGCCTTATTCTAATGACAATTCTTTTTTCAAGGTGTCACTTTTTCCATGCCTGGACTGTGCCTATATCAGTGATGCCACCTTTCCTAACATTTTAGGAATTCTAAAATTGAGAAATTTGGTGATCATTAATTTATTCATTGGAGTATAATTTCTGCAAATCTCAAAGTTAAGCTAGCCCACCCAGTCCTCAGTTTTTGTGCACATGCATTTTGACCATTTCAAGCCCCTGATGCATCATATAGAACCTTCAGGAACTCAGTGTGTGGCTTATACGTTGGGTTTTAATTATGATTATGACTATAGGAAAGAATGGGAACCTTTTCAGACCCGTGATACAGCTTTATACTACAGCCCTGATCTCAGGGTGTGGTTTATATATATATGGGATTTACAGTTATTGCACTCTCAGCCCTAATTGTAAATGGGCTATAAAGACCACTGTACTGGGTACAGTACTTTTGGGTCATTGGATTTGTACTGACGTTAACTACTACTGTCTTCCAAAAGTAGAAGCAATCTACTGTTAAAAGCTTGGCACAGTCTGGCAGTGTGGATTACCGGAAACCCTCTCATATGAGACACAGCTTATAGACCAGAATTAGACCTAACCGAGGTACATCATCTGTATCCTATAGGATACACTGTACAACAGTACTAAAACGACCAAAATTTGAACCTAGGTGCATCCTATAGAGTTTAGCCTAAATCTGGGTGCATCCTATATGCCAGGTCTGGCGCGAGGTGTATCCTATACACAAGGATTTGTGGTAGCTATGTTAGTGACACTAGTGACATGGGATTTGTGGTGACATGGGACATGGGCAATTCTTAAAATCGACAATTAGATACTGGTATTTGATCGATCAAGTATAATTGAACGCCTCATTTCGGACAAATGTTTCCCACAAACAATCGACATGAGAAATTTTTGGATGCTGTCTTAAAATGATGACTCTTTTATACATAATTCGCCCCCAAAACTAACTCTGTATTCTCTTTTTCCTCTCTTTCGTATAGGCGTGAGATCATGGCTCTACAGGCTGAGAACTACGCCCTGGAGAAACAGGTATTCAGCTACCAGCAGTCCATTGCCAAGATCGGCTCTCGAACTGACTTGCATGAGATCATCGGCTCAGCTAAACTAGTGGCCCTGCCAGATCTAGACGGGATGCATCCAGACCCAACTCCTCTCACAGAGCCCAACGTTGCCAAACTCAATGAGCGTGAGCTCTCTAGCAGTAGAGGGGATTCACGGGACCACATGAGGGAACGAGACTTAACACGAGAGGTGGATGGAAAGAGCGATAAGAGTGACCGCAGTCGTGGAGGCTCACGGGATAAGTCTGCAACCCGTCGAAAGTCCTGGAGGGAAAAATCAGAAGTGGATTACCATCGGGACTTGGATCGTGTGGACGATGTTAATGCTACCATTACTACAACATCATCCAAAAGCAGTTCCAAAAAGTCCAGCCGAGACCGACATGAACACTATGGTCGTTATGATGACACCAAAGATGGGAAATATGATTTTGGTCGAGATGGACGGTATGAGGATACAAGGAATGGAAAGTACTCAGATCGAAATGGCAAATACAATGACAAATATGCAGATACCAAGCATGCGAAATATTCTGATTCAAAACACTCAGATGTGAAATATCCAGATGCGAAATACTCAGACTCGAAATACGCTGATACAAGGTATCCTGACTCAAAATATGTTGATCCGAAACAAATTGATTCGAAGTATATGGAATCTAAGGCGGTTGATGGATCACGAGATGTGAAGTATGGGAATAGTCGCAGAGGGTCTAAATATGAAACCAAATATGAGACCTACGATGATTACGATCAGTATGATGACTATGACTATACTCCTCAATCTAGTGACAAATATAGCGACAAGTACAACGACTATGATCAGAATTATGACCGGTCTTCACTTGAGAGGGAGTCTAATTATGACCTCTCCCCATATGACCGTTCCACCTATAGCCGAAACTCATATGATCGCTATTAATGATATCCAAACAACAAGTATCTCAAAACATGCGTGCCTAATAAATCTAGAAGAAAACGTCAGCGACACTATGCCGAATAGGAGATGGTAGATAGAGGTATGGTAAATGCATAAGATTATAATTTACTTTGGATATTAGGATGGGTAACTTTAATTGAGGTTTAATCAGCTGGAAATGCACACTCAGGTCTTGTCCAAAACGTTTATATCTTTCCCCCATCCCAACGTGGATTTCCTTTGTAAATTAATGGCATTAGAAAACTGAATATGATATTCAGCAAAGAGAATAGTCTACTTAAAGTCTAATTAAGGTTGACTTTGAGTTGACCTGCAAATATCTTATGGAAACTAGAAATTACAGTAGCATTTTAAACAGCATGGTAGGTCAATCCTGAAAATGCTTATCTTTAAAATAAATCTCAGACCATTGATAGATGGTCTGGCATGGATTGACTACTGACACCTGCTGTGTAATGCAGGAACCATGGGGAAACCAGCCAAGGTGTTGCTCCAGCTTATGTACTTCTTTTTTGAATGGTTATAACAGACTTATATATATTACGCCTGGCTCTTTCTAACACCTGTGTGGCTGAAGAGCAGAGTATTGTTTCAAGAAGCCTGACTACATTTGGCTACAAATGTACAGGAATCTGAAGAAGTGCAAGTAGCTGGGAAAAGTACCGTGTAGCATGATGCGGGTAACTGGTCCTGTTGGAATTTACAAATTTACGTTGTATTACAATCCTCAGTCGGGGGCTAACTCAACAGAACTTTCTGAAATGAGAGGAAAGAAATTATAGTTTTTAATCAAAGGATCAATTGGGCAATGGATTAAGGCCTTATGATTGTCTGTTCGTCAGCTGAACAGTCTATTGCCTGGCTATCAAGTGTAGAAATATGGTTAAGAGGTATAAGGCAGATGGCTATTAGTCGATTTGCCCATTTGTCTACCAAAAGACAGGCAAGGATATGCAAGCATGAGAGTTGGATTACATTAGCGTATCTGTCAACGAAGCATAATTATGCAATATTTGCATGGAACTTTATATTTTCATATATATACACTTATATTCCTATTTTACTGCCACCTTACTATTTCCTTGCACTTGAATATATCTTCGTGGAGTATATATCTATATTATACATTCGTGGTGCTGTGTTACAATGCATGTTGAACATTGTTGATTTCAGGAGGTATGGATGTAAATCCTCCCCTGACTCAATAATTATACTATCATTCTATGAAGATACAAGACAGAGGAAAATACAGTGTTATCAGAATTCAACATCCAAGTTTCTTTGTATGGTCTATATCGGTGAATATTTCTGAATTTTCCATAGACTATTTTCAATATCTTTCGATTGATATAATGTAATAGGTATTGGACTATTTTAATAGACCATATGACCAAGTGAGGGGTCTGGTATTATAATGAATATTTATTCATTATTTTAAGATGTTACCAAAGTGGATATACCTTCTGGATGAGAGGCAAATCTTTTTCTACAATGATGCACCACAGTGGTAAGCGCAGTAGATTTATTTAGTTGTACGCACAAACTTTGGTGGTATATACTTATCATGTCTATTTTTGTAATAATTATTACTTTTGTCTGGTTCACAGATTCTACCAACGTTGTGCCGTCAAGATAATGCACTGCACAGATCATGTTCCACCTGAATTAGATTTTAGCACTTCACATTTAGGATATTGTCTGTTATGAAACAGGAATAATTGAATAAAAGTAAAGGAATATGTATATGCCTTAGGTTAAGGTGATTATCGATCGCAAGTGGTGAATATAGTTCTAACACTTCGTGTTCATTTCAAATTTTGTTCTCTGGTGTGAACTTTATGAAGAATTTTAAAGCAATTATTCAATAAAAGAGATGGAAACTAGTTTGTACAAATGATTTAGGTTTCCAACTGGATACCATTTGAGATAGGCTACCTATGCCATCATGCTGGATTGAACTGTGGTTGATTTAAAGGTGAATCAATTATTAACTTATCAGACATTTTGCAGTTTTTTATACTTTTTAAAGGTTTCTATGAAATCTCCCACGATAAAAGACACATAGGTGTACTAAAACATTGTCCTTTCATCATAATGTAGCTATATCTTTCTCCAGAAGGTTTTGAAGATGCTGATGATTGTTCTACTGATTCATCGAGAGTATATTTATTTACTGTAACATATATAGGTACTCTTGCTGATAAATAACTATTTTCATGATCTTCTTCAAAGGTCCTCTTTGAAATCAGCCTACCAATGCTACAGGAATGATGTTAGATATTTTCTTTTACTAAAAAAGGAAAAGAGACAGCGATAATATTACAGTATTCTGCATCATTCAGAATAAGATCATGTTAACTTTAAGTAAAGTATGGAAAGGATCAATATTATAGTAGCATTTCATAAAAAGAAATGCTAATTCATTTCATAAAAAGAAATGCTAATTGAATAAGCATAAATTCTCATATGATTGTGTGTATGTCAAACGTTTCCAATGTACTTCTAAGATATCGATATTTCAATATAGGAATACTGTAACACGTAAAGAATTATATATTTTCTCTGTTGCCTTCTCCTTCATTGGTCATCTGTGAGTATGGTCTTCCGTGAGACATTAAATAAAAGTTGAAAGGGAACTGCCAAACCATATTCCTTATGAAAAGATGATGACTGAAACATTATGATTTTAGTCATACAAAATGAGCATGTTTATTCCAGACGAGCAATCCTGTTCATTACATAGTTTTGAGCCTGAATCATCAATCTTTTTTCTCAGTAAATTTGATTACTAAACAGGACAAGTAATTTTGTTCTAAACCTGTCCTGTTCTATGTTTTGAAAAAGGGAATACATTATACTGTGACTTGACTACTCAGCTATTCCAAGTATGCATGTTGGTACGAACTAATCGTTAACCCATACCCGAAAGGCTACATACCACAGAACCAAATAACCATCTGTATACCAACATATTTGTAAGACATGATTATGGATGAATTAGATGATGTTAAATGTCCTTGTGAATAAAGAATTTGTCTATACCTGGATGTCTTTCTGAATTTTGTGATCACCAACTTTTTATATTATATAGCGCTTATTATACATTGCACGTCTCAGATGTTCAAGGCATTCACATAAATTGCTAATCAATAGGAGGCCATTACTATGTGAGGACAGTGGTAGCACCCCATGTCATTTGTTCCTTTGATAAGAAATCCTTTGTTCTATAGATCTGCATTTCCCTTTCTTTCAGTAAAAAGACCAGTGTTAGGTGCCGAGAATAATTCAGGGGCTTTATCTGTGGCTGCTTTATTCCCATGAATTCCTGCCTTCTTTAAAAGCCATCGGGAATTCAAAACAGTTAAGGATGTGCCTCTTTCATCTGTTTTACGAGTGCAGTCAATGGAAGAGGAGAAAATCTCTGAACTAAATCCATCCCGCATTTCCAGTATGGTTCTTTCATGATTCTCTGATTTATCAGTCATTTTGAATTAGGTTATGATCTTGGATTTTAAGATCCATTAACTACACGAACTTTCTGATCAGAAGACTTTAAATATGAAATCAGTTAAGAAAGTCTGTGTACTACGGAGCCCCTAATAGGACATCCCAAAAATAATTTTTTTACCAGGAAAAACATCTTGCGGATACTGAACAATTCCTGCGGATACTGAACAATTCTTTCGGATACTGAGCAATTCTTGCAAATACTGAAAAATTCTTGCAGGTACTGCACAATTCTTGCGGGTACAGGAACAATTCATTCAGATATGCAAGCATTCTTGCAGGTACACAAATAATTTCTGCACGTACACAAACAGTTGTTGCGGGTACAGAAACATTTCTTGTGGGTGCAAAAACAAATCTGCACGTTTTTGTTGGTGCACAAATATTCTTACAGGTGCTAAAACGATTCTTGCATGTGCAAAAGAATAAAAATACAAGAGTTAAAAACACAAGACTCATTTCTCACAAGAATCATTTCTTTACCGGCAAGAATAGTGTCTGTACCTGCAGGAATAATTTCTGTATCATCAGAAATGGTTTCTGTTCCTGCAGGAATCCTCCTGTACCTGTAGGAATACTCCTGTATCCGCAGGAATACCCCTGTATCCGCAGGAATACTTGTGAACCCACAGGAATCCTTCTGTACCTTCAAAAATGTTTCTGTTTACATAGGAATTTTCCTGTACCTGCAGGAATACTCCTGTATGCGCAGGAATTCTTCTGTACCTGCAGGAATCTTCCTGTATCCGCAGAAATAATTTTTACATGAAAAAAATCTTTTTGGTATGTCCTATTAGGGGCTCCGTAGTACTCGGCCAACGAAGGTTTAATCTTACGTATTTTTTTTTCTCGAAAACTTCTCGAAACGCACCTCATATTAAATAAAACGTAATATTTAATGTCGATAAGAGCTTGATATTCACAACTTTGCCTATAATGTCCTGAAATGCAAGCAATGCCATTGTATACGATGGGGCAATAGATAGGATATTAGGATCAGGATATTGATTCAGCTGAAATCTCCATATCTAGGATCAGGATATTAGGATCAGATTTTAGGATTTGACCACGGTCTTAGTAGCAGACATTTTTATATTGCTGTACATTATACTGATTCAAAATTTAATCTGGTAGTTTCATGATATTTTATCATTCAAAACCAAATTATTGTAATCACAGAAATACACAGCATAGCTGTAATGCTGTATGCATTAATACTAAGATAATTAGGAGCTATAATTAAGGCAAATTCAACCAATATTGTAAAGGAAAAACATTCAAACTTTACCATGTAGGTGGTGGACTCATATATACCAGCATGCTAACATCTGATAACTTTTGAAGATCAAAATTCACCATGTATGGCCTGGATTCCTGTGTTTCCGAACACCAAGATGGCTGACACACATAGAAAACAATAGAATTGGGTAGTTGAGGTGTCCCTATGGCTACTAACATCCACCTGATAACTTTGAAAGATCAAAATTGACCATGTATGGCCTGGATCCCTGTGTTTCCGAAAACCAAGATGGCCAACACACATAGAAAACAATAGAATCGGGTAGTTGAGGTGGCCCAATGGTCACTAACATCCATCTGATAACATTTGAAGATCAAAATTCACCACTTATGGCCTGGATCCCTGTGTTTTTGAAAACCAAGATGGCCGACACACATGGAAAACAATACAATTTGGTAGTTGAGGTGTCCCTATGGCTACTAACATCCACCTGATAACTTTGAAAGATCAAAATTGACCATTGTATGGCCTGGATCCCTGTGTTTCCGAAAACCAAGATGGCCAACAGACATAGAAAACAATAGAATCGGGTAGTTGAGGTGTCCCAATGGTCACTAACATCCATCTGATAACATTTGAAGATCAAAATTCACCACATATGGCCTGGATCCCTGTGTTTTTGAAAACCAAGATGGCCGACACACATGGAAAACAATACAATTTGGTAGTTGAGGTGTCCCTATGGCTACTAACATCCACCTGATAACTTTGAAAGATCAAAATTGACCATATATGGCCTATATCCCTGTGTTTCTGAAAGCCAAGATGGCCGACACACATGGAAAACAATAGAATCGGGTAGTTCAGGTGTCCCAATGGTCACTAACATCCATCTCATAACTTTTGAAGGTCAAAATTGACCATATATGGCCTGGATCCCTGTGTTTTGGAAAACCAAGATGGCTGACACACATGGAAAACAATAGAATCGGGCAGTTGAGGTATCCCTATGGCTACTAACATCCACCTGATAACTGTAAAAGATCAAAATTGACCATATATGGCCTAGATCCCTGCGTTTCTAAAAACCAAGATGGCTGACACACATGGGAAACAATAGAATCGGGTAGTTCAGGTGTCCCAATGGTCACTAACATCCATCTAATAACTTTTGAAGGTCAAAATTGACCATGTATGGCCTGGATCCCTGTTTCCAAAAAACCAAGATGGCCGACACACATGGAAAATAGAATCGGGTATTTGAGGTGTCCCAATGGTCACTAACATCCATCTGATAACTTTTGAAGGTCAAAATTGACCATATATGGCATGGATCCGTGTGTTTCTAAAAAAAAACAAGATGGCTGACACACATGGAAAACAGTAGAATTTGGTAGTTGAGGTGTCCCTATGGCTACTAACATCCACCTGATAACATTGAAAGATCAAAATTGACCATTGTATGGCCTGGATCCCTGTGTTTCCGAAAACCAAGATGGCCAACACACATAGAAAACAATAGAATCGGGTAGTTGAGGTGTCCCAATGGTCACTAACATCCATCTGATAACATTTGAAGATCAAAATTCACCACATATGGCCTGGATCCCTGTGTTTTTGAAAACCAAGATGGCCGACACACATGGAAAACAATACAATTTGGTAGTTGAGGTGTCCCTATGGCTACTAACATCCACCTGATAACTTTGAAAGATCAAAATTGACCATTGTATGGCCTGGATCCCTGTGTTTCCGAAAACCAAGATGGCCAACACACATAGAAAACAATAGAATCGGGTAGTTGAGGTGTCCCAATGGTCACTAACATCCATCTGATAACATTTGAAGATCAAAATTCACCACATATGGCCTGGATCCCTGTGTTTTTGAAAACCAAGATGGCCGACACACATGGAAAACAATACAATTTGGTAGTTGAGGTGTCCCTATGGCTACTAACATCCACCTGATAACTTTGAAAGATCAAAATTGACCATATATGGCCTATATCCCTGTGTTTCTGAAAGCCAAGATGGCCGACACACATGGAAAACAATAGAATGGGGTAGTTCAGGTGTCCCAATGGTCACTAACATCCATCTCATAACTTTTGAAGGTCAAAATTGACCATATATGGCCTGGATCCCTGTGTTTTGGAAAACCAAGATGGCTGACACACATGGAAAACAATAGAATCGGGCAGTTGAGGTATCCCTATGGCTACTAACATCCACCTGATAACTGTAAAAGATCAAAATTGACCATATATGGCCTAGATCCCTGCGTTTCTAACAACCAAGATGGCTGACACACATGGGAAACAATAGAATCGGGTAGTTCAGGTGTCCCAATGGTCACTATCATCCATCTAATAACTTTTGAAGGTCAAAATTGACCATGTATGGCCTGGATCCCTGTTTCCAAAAAACCAAGATGGCCAACACACATGGAAAATAGAATCGGGTATTTGAGGTGTCCCAATGGTCACTAACATCCATCTGATAACTTTTGAAGGTCAAAATTGACCATATATGGCATGGATCCGTGTGTTTCTAAAAAAAAACAAGATGGCTGACACACATGGAAAACAGTAGAATTTGGTAGTTGAGGTGTCCCTATGGCTACTAACATCCACCTGATAACTTTGAAAGATCAAAATTGACCATTGTATGGCCTGGATCCCTGTGTTTCTGAAATCCAAGATGGCCGACACACATGGAAAACAATAGAATTGGATAGTTGAGGTGTCCCAATGGTCACTAACATCCATCTGATAACATTTGAAGATCAAAATTCACCACATATGGCCTGGATCCCTGTGTTTTTGAAAACCAAGATGGCCGACACACATGGAAAACAATACAATTTGGTAGTTGAGGTGTCCCTATGGCTACTAACATCCACCTGATAACTTTGAAAGATCAAAATTGACCATATATGGCCTATATCCCTGTGTTTCTGAAAGCCAAGATGGCCGACACACATGGAAAACAATAGAATGGGGTAGTTCAGGTGTCCCAATGGTCACTAACATCCATCTCATAACTTTTGAAGGTCAAAATTGACCATATATGGCCTGGATCCCTGTGTTTTGGAAAACCAAGATGGCTGACACACATGGAAAACAATAGAATCGGGCAGTTGAGGTATCCCTATGGCTACTAACATCCACCTGATAACTGTAAAAGATCAAAATTGACCATATATGGCCTAGATCCCTGCGTTTCTAACAACCAAGATGGCTGACACACATGGGAAACAATAGAATCGGGTAGTTCAGGTGTCCCAATGGTCACTATCATCCATCTAATAACTTTTGAAGGTCAAAATTGACCATGTATGGCCTGGATCCCTGTTTCCAAAAAACCAAGATGGCCAACACACATGGAAAATAGAATCGGGTATTTGAGGTGTCCCAATGGTCACTAACATCCATCTGATAACTTTTGAAGGTCAAAATTGACCATATATGGCATGGATCCGTGTGTTTCTAAAAAAAAACAAGATGGCTGACACACATGGAAAACAGTAGAATTTGGTAGTTGAGGTGTCCCTATGGCTACTAACATCCACCTGATAACTTTGAAAGATCAAAATTGACCATTGTATGGCCTGGATCCCTGTGTTTCTGAAATCCAAGATGGCCGACACACATGGAAAACAATAGAATTGGATAGTTGAGGTGTCCCAATGGTCACTAACATCCATCTGATAACATTTGAAGATCAAAATTCACCACATATGGCCTGGATCCCTGTGTTTTTGAAAACCAAGATGGCCGACACACATGGAAAACAATACAATTTGGTAGTTGAGGTGTCCCTATGGCTACTAACATCCACCTGATAACTTTGAAAGATCAAAATTGACCATATATGGCCTATATCCCTGTGTTTCTGAAAGCCAAGATGGCCGACACACATGGAAAACAATAGAATGGGGTAGTTCAGGTGTCCCAATGGTCACTAACATCCATCTCATAACTTTTGAAGGTCAAAATTGACCATATATGGCCTGGATCCCTGTGTTTTGGAAAACCAAGATGGCTGACACACATGGAAAACAATAGAATCGGGCAGTTGAGGTATCCCTATGGCTACTAACATCCACCTGATAACTGTAAAAGATCAAAATTGACCATATATGGCCTAGATCCCTGCGTTTCTAAAAACCAAGATGGCTGACACACATGGGAAACAATAGAATCGGGTAGTTCAGGTGTCCCAATGGTCACTAACATCCATCTAATAACTTTTGAAGGTCAAAATTGACCATGTATGGCCTGGATCCCTGTTTCCAAAAAACCAAGATGGCCGACACACATGGAAAATAGAATCGGGTATTTGAGGTGTCCCAATGGTCACTAACATCCATCTGATAACTTTTGAAGGTCAAAATTGACCATATATGGCATGGATCCGTGTGTTTCTAAAAAAAAACAAGATGGCTGACACACATGGAAAACAGTAGAATTTGGTAGTTGAGGTGTCCCTATGGCTACTAACATCCACCTGATAACTTTAAAAGATCAAAATTGACCATTGTATGGCCTGGATCCCTGTGTTTCCGAAAACCAAGATGGCCAACACACATGGAAAACAATAGAATCGGGTAGTTGAGGTGTCCCAATGGTCACTAACATCCATCTGATAACATTTGAAGATCAAAATTCACCACATATGGCCTGGATCCCTGTGTTTTTGAAAACCAAGATGGCCGACACACATGGAAAACAATACAATTTGGTAGTTGAGGTGTCCCTATGGCTACTAACATCCACCTGATAACTTTGAAAGATCAAAATTGACCATATATGGCCTATATCCCTGTGTTTCTGAAAGCCAAGATGGCCGACACACATGGAAAACAATAGAATCGGGTAGTTCAGGTGTCCCAATGGTCACTAACATCCATCTCATAACTTTTGAAGGTCAAAATTGACCATATATGGCCTGGATCCCTGTGTTTTGGAAAACCAAGATGGCTGACACACATGGAAAACAATAGAATCGGGCAGTTGAGGTATCCCTATGGCTACTAACATCCACCTGATAACTGTAAAAGATCAAAATTGACCATATATGGCCTAGATCCCTGTGTTTCTAAAAAACCAAGATGGCTGACACACATGGGAAACAATAGAATCGGGTAGTTCAGGTGTCCCAATGGTCACTAACATCCATCTAATAACTTTTGAAGGTCAAAATTGACCATGTATGGCCTGGATCCCTGTTTCCAAAAAAACCAAGATGGCCGACACACATGGAAAATAGAATCGGGTATTTGAGGTGTCCCAATGGTCACTAACATCCATCTGATAACTTTTGAAGGTCAAAATTGACCATATATGGCATGGATCCGTGTGTTTCTAAAAAAAAAGAAGATGGCTGACACACATGGAAAACAGTAGAATTTGGTAGTTGAGGTGTCCCTATGGCTACTAACATCCACCTGATAACATTGAAAGATCAAAATTGACCATTGTATGGCCTGGATCCCTGTGTTTCCGAAAACCAAGATGGCCAACACACATAGAAAACACTAGAATCGGGTAGTTGAGGTGTCCCAATGGTCACTAACATCCATCTGATAACATTTGAAGATCAAAATTCACCACATATGGCCTGGATCCCTGTGTATTTGAAAACCAAGATGGCCGACACACATGGAAAACAATACAATTTGGTAGTTGAGGTGTCCCTATGGCTACTAACATCCACCTGATAACTTTGAAAGATCAAAATTGACCATATATGGCCTATATCCCTGTGTTTCTGAAAGCCAAGATGGCCGACACACATGGAAAACAATAGAATCGGGTAGTTCAGGTGTCCCAATGGTCACTAACATCCATCTCATAACTTTTGAAGGTCAAAATTGACCATATATGGCCTGGATCCATGTGTTTTGGAAAACCAAGATGGCTGACACACATGGAAAACAATAGAATCGGGCAGTTGAGGTATCCCTATGGCTACTAACATCCACCTGATAACTGTAAAAGATCAAAATTGACCATATATGGCCTAGATCCCTGCGTTTCTAAAAACCAAGATGGCTGACACACATGGGAAACAATAGAATCGGGTAGTTCAGGTGTCCCAATGGTCACTAACATCCATCTAATAACTTTTGAAGGTCAAAATTGACCATGTATGGCCTGGATCCCTGTTTCCAAAAAACCAAGATGGCCGACACACATGGAAAATAGAATCGGGTATTTGAGGTGTCCCAATGGTCACTAACATCCATCTGATAACTTTTGAAGGTCAAAATTGACCATATATGGCATGGATCCGTGTGTTTCTAAAAAAAAACAAGATGGCTGACACACATGGAAAACAGTAGAATTTGGTAGTTGAGGTGTCCCTATGGCTACTAACATCCACCTGATAACTTTGAAAGATCAAAATTGACCATTGTATGGCCTGGATCCCTGTGTTTCCGAAAACCAAGATGGCCAACACACATGGAAAACAATAGAATCGGGTAGTTGAGGTGTCCCAATGGTCACTAACATCCATCTGATAACATTTGAAGATCAAAATTCACCACATATGGCCTGGATCCCTGTGTTTTTGAAAACCAAGATGGCCGACACACATGGAAAACAATACAATTTGGTAGTTGAGGTGTCCCTATGGCTACTAACATCCACCTGATAACTTTGAAAGATCAAAATTGACCATATATGGCCTATATCCCTGTGTTTCTGAAAGCCAAGATGGCCGACACACATGGAAAACAATAGAATCGGGTAGTTCAGGTGTCCCAATGGTCACTAACATCCATCTCATAACTTTTGAAGGTCAAAATTGACCCTATATGGCCTGGATCCCTGTGTTTTGGAAAACCAAGATGGCTGACACACATGGAAAACAATAGAATCGGGCAGTTGAGGTATCCCTATGGCTACTAACATCCACCTGATAACTGTAAAAGATCAAAATTGACCATATATGGCTTAGATCCCTGCGTTTCTAAAAACCAAGATGGCTGACACACATGGGAAACAATAGAATCGGGTAGTTCAGGTGTCCCAATGGTCACTAACATCCATCTAATAACTTTTGAAGGTCAAAATTGACCATGTATGGCCTGGATCCCTGTTTCCAAAAAACCAAGATGGCCGACACACATGGAAAATAGAATCGGGTATTTGAGGTGTCCCAATGGTCACTAACATCCATCTGATAACTTTTGAAGGTCAAAATTGACCATATATGGCATGGATCCGTGTGTTTCTAAAAAAAAACAAGATGGCTGACACACATGGAAAACAGTAGAATTTGGTAGTTGAGGTGTCCCTATGGCTACTAACATCCACCTGATAACTTTAAAAGATCAAAATTGACCATTGTATGGCCTGGATCCCTGTGTTTCCGAAAACCAAGATGGCCAACACACATGGAAAACAATAGAATCGGGTAGTTGAGGTGTCCCAATGGTCACTAACATCCATCTGATAACATTTGAAGATCAAAATTTACCACATATGGCCTGGATCCCTGTGTTTTTGAAAACCAAGATGGCCGACACACATGGAAAACAATACAATTTGGTAGTTGAGGTGTCCCTATGGCTACTAACATCCACCTGATAACTTTGAAAGATCAAAATTGACCATATATGGCCTATATCCCTGTGTTTCTGAAAGCCAAGATGGCCGACACACATGGAAAACAATAGAATCGGGTAGTTCAGGTGTCCCAATGGTCACTAACATCCATCTCATAACTTTTGAAGGTCAAAATTGACCATATATGGCCTGGATCCCTGTGTTTTGGAAAACCAAGATGGCTGACACACATGGAAAACAATAGAATCGGGCAGTTGAGGTATCCCTATGGCTACTAACATCCACCTGATAACTGTAAAAGATCAAAATTGACCATATATGGCCTAGATCCCTGTGTTTCTAAAAACCAAGATGGCTGACACACATGGGAAACAATAGAATCGGGTAGTTCAGGTGTCCCAATGGTCACTAACATCCATCTAATAACTTTTGAAGGTCAAAATTGACCATGTATGGCCTGGATCCCTGTTTCCAAAAAAACCAAGATGGCCGACACACATGGAAAATAGAATCGGGTATTTGAGGTGTCCCAATGGTCACTAACATCCATCTGATAACTTTTGAAGGTCAAAATTGACCATATATGGCATGGATCCGTGTGTTTCTAAAAAAAAAAGAAGATGGCTGACACACATGGAAAACAGTAGAATTTGGTAGTTGAGGTGTCCCTATGGCTACTAACATCCACCTGATAACTTTGAAAGATCAAAATTGACCATATATGGCCTGGATCCCTGTGTTTCTGAAATCCAAGATGGCCGACACACATGGAAAACAATAGAATTGGATAGTTGAGGTGTCCCAATGGTCACTAACATCCATCTGATAACTTTTGAAAGTCAAAATTAACCATATATGGCCTGGATCCCTGTGTTTCTGAAAACCAAGATGGCCAACACACATGGAAAACAATAGAATTGGATAATTGAGGTGTCCCAATGGTCACTTACATCGATCTGATAACTTTTGAAGGTGAAAATTGACCATATATGGCCTGGATTCCTGTGTTTCTGAAAACCAAGATGGCTGACACACATGGGAAAACAATAGAATTTAGTAGTTGAGGTGTCCCTATGGCTACTAACATCCACCTGATAACTTTGAAAGATCAAAATTGACCATGTATGGCCTAGATCCCTGTGTTTGTGAAATCCAAGATGGCCGACACACATGGAAAACAATAGAATTGGGTAGTTGAGGTGTCCCAATGGTCACTAACATCCATCCGATAACTTTTGAAGGTCAAAAGTGACAATATATATGGACTGGATCCCCGTATTTTGGAAAATCAAGATGGCTGACCCACATGGGAAACAATAGAATCAGGTATCTAAATAACTTTTAAAGTTCGGGTTGTTGTACTTATACCCATGACCTACAGCTAATTGGTATTAGCTGTAGGCCAGAGGACATTAGGGATAGGTTTTACACATTTTAGAAACATGGAGGTGGTGGACTCATATAACCACCACATTCACCACTATAGAACCAGCTTTGTTCAGAGGTGGGGGGAGGGGGGTCAATGGCCAATGCAGAGGATTATGAGCAGATGAGGGAGCAGTGCTTTGTATTAGAACACAGGGCTATTCCTGTGGCCTCTGCCACCACTTCAGTGACCAGGATTCACCACCAGCACCACCATAGCTCATGAAAGAGTACTAATTTGCATAAATCACTCCATGTATAGGTATACACCATACTGTACCTATAGGACTGGGATATACAGGGAGAGTGAGCAAGCACTGCTTTGGACCTGCAGTGGTCTTCAAGATAGGGGTGGTGCAGTGGTTCTGGGTGAGGAGACCCAGGTCAAACTATGAATAATAGTGCTAGGGGGCTAGGACTTGGGTCAAGTCTACTGGCATGTGTTTCAGAAGTCTCAATTCAAGTAATGAGCTGATCGTTCCTATGAGGAACGAATGGCAATAAGGTGATACACAGGACAATTATTTATGAAATTGTTCTGGTGCTCAGGTCCTTTTTCAAAGCAATCGAAATTTATAGACACGTTCAAATGGTAGCGTTTGTTGGGCCTTATCACACAAAATGGCCTTTATGCTACAAAAGGGCATCATTTTGGGAGTTAAAAAGCTGACATTAGGCCTTTATCCCACAAAAGTCGCATTGAAGCACAAAATCCTTTTTTCCATGATTTCATTATCTCTCAAAATGATATCTTTGTGTATGTGTAGGATAAAGGCAATTTTGTAGGACAACATCTCCACGGCGTAAGTATTAATCTAATTTTGCTGCTTGTATTTGGTAGATTGTTCACGCCTGCAGGCCCTCTACTCTGGGTTCGGTACCGTCCTTACTGGCTTCCCAGCAAACAATATAACGTTAATTCACCTCAGAATAACGTTTCCTGAAGGCTTGAAAAACGTTTTAAAAAACGGAAATAAACGTTTGATTAACGTAAAAACGTGGACTCTAAATAATGTAAAAAAAAACAAAAAAAACGTTTGTTTAACGTTTTTATTGAACGTTTATAAACGTTTAATTATGTTTTTTTTCTTACCCTAAAGACACCTGTGCTAGCCTATAGAATGTCATGATATATGATCTGATGGATATTCACAGTTTTTTATACAAATAAGCCTTGCATACGTTTACCTACAAATCTTCTGGGAGAGTGGTATTGCATTATTGAAAAAGAACATTATAATTCTTTGTCCTCACCTGCCACAGTAGCACTTCAGGTACGTGTATGGCTATAGTAATAGAAGTCTGTCTGACCATATCACTTTATTTCAGAGTGTTCGAAATAGGGCATATATATATATATTTATACCACAATTTCGGCACTTCCAGTGGGTTTATATGCAGTTTAGCCGTGCATTATTCTGCATATACCACCCATGTGCATTTTTGAAATTTTTGGTATATACTTTTTCGGGGTCAAGTTGGACTTAGAATAATTTTGGAAATGTGTGGCAGATATACAAATTCAATCTGGCCATGTTCCATTGTGAAAAATCGTCCTAACTCGTATGAGGATCGAACCCCGCCGCAGTGGTGGTAGGCGAAGGCCTTAGCCATAGCGCCACACTGAACGGTGATGAAACTCAATGCGAAAATAAATAAGTTCTAACCTTCTATGTTTCCAGTCAGTTTTCGTATGGAATCCAACCATAACATGTTATAATATTAAAATCCCAAGAAGTTTTCGATCCATAGAAGAGGAATGCGTGGTAATTTTCTCCATTTTCTTCGATATAAATAAGAATCCATTGCTTTTTCGATCGTACGCGAGTCGCGGCCCGGTTCGCTCTGTGCGAAGCCATTGTTTTTCTTCCTTGACCTATATCTACATCCGGGCCACTGGCACTGACACACTTTCGCCGGACAAGGAGGCGGGTGGGAATGGCCGGACCGCGACTCACGTACGTTGGGAAAATCAATGGATTCTTATTTATATCGAAGAAAATGGAGAAAATTAGCACGCATTCCTCTTCTATGGATCGAAAACTTCTTGGGATTTCAATATTATAACATGTCATGGTTGGATTCCATACGAAAAGTGAGTGTGAACACGGCGGTACCTCTGCCGACAAGGAACAAAAACAATGGCTTCGCGCAGAGCGGTGACCCGGGCCGTATCGCTTGCTTTTACAAAATGTCTTCGCCTGGCTATATTCTTTGGATTTCAGGTAAGCAATTGATACAAAATGGAGCAAATGGTGGTATAAACCTATTAGGTGATGCATATCGGGGCCCCACGGGCTGTATATGCTGTATATACCCTCGCCGCTCCGCGGCTCAGGTATATACAGCATATACAGCCCTAGGGCCCCGATATGCATCATCTATTAGCTTAATATATATATATATATATATATATATATATATATATATATATATATATATATATATATATATATTCAAATTTCTACAAATAGGGTGTGTATCAATATGATGTGCATGTAAACATATTATTGAAGAATATATCAACTGATCTTTGGTTTTTCTATTGAATGTTATGGTGAAAGATTATGCAACTATTAGAATGGGCAAATGATTATACCTTAACCTCTAACATATCTCTGTGAAGATGGGAGTAATTAATTGGATATCATAATGGTATAGTGCTGCCATCCAACAGGACATGCGGGAAATAAAGGGAAGGTTTGTTTATGTTATATAACGTTTATATAACGTTTTCAAACATTGAAGTATGGTTTGGACATAAGCGTTGGACTATTTAGGTTTACAGCCAAATTCCCTGTGTTAGACTTTCAGATGACTTCAGGGTGGAGGGAAAAATGCAATTTGGTGATCACAGAGAGCGGACTCCTTTAGTTCCTCTTCCAAATCAAAAGGGGGCACTACTAGCAGTGTGTGTCTCACCAAATATTGTGTGCCTCCCTTTCTCAGCTGTGGCTGGGGGTGGAGGAGAGACACATTCAGACCTTCCTCTAAGCTTGGTAGAAGAAAAAAGTGAAATGGGGTTTGGGGGCTTCGCCCTCGATATAAAGATATATATATATATATATATATATATATATATATATATATATATATATATATATATATATATGACAATATATAAGTCATCTGAAAGTCCCTGTGTGTCTCTATCCTGATGAAACTGTAAACGGCGTCCTCTTTCATGGAATGATAGAGTAGGCCATGGTGCCTTTTGTTACTGGGAGAGGCAGGAGATATCAGCTTTTCTTCAAACCATCCACATTATAAGATGATTGTGGAACTGTATTATGATAATTTTAAAGGAGATATTTTTTTTTCCTTAAAGATTACCCATTAATTTGTTTAGCTTGCACCTCGCCCCCCATATATATCTGCGTTGAGAACTATTTACAAAGAGTAAAGAGTTTCCCTAGAGACAATGCTGTTTGCATAGTATAGAATATAGTGGCCCATGAGGTGCAGTAAGTCTGGCCATAATGATACTAAGGGGCAGCGATTGAATTGAAATTGAAAGCTTTTATTTATCCTGCTATGGGCAATGGGTCTCCCCTATCTTAGGTCCATAACAGCGGAAGAGGTATACAAGGTTGCTTACTTGGTCCAACCTTTTACCATTTAGTTTGATTTTGCACTGGCCAATATGCTTCAACTGATGTATAGTACCTATATTCATATTGGTCTTGTCAATATTCATCGCCATTTTATTTTCTGAGCACCATCTCTGAAGTCGTTCTAGGTCAGCAGTCAGCAATTTTGTTATCATATTGTTCTTGTTTCTGTCAGAGGTAAACAATATTGAGTCATCTGCATATAGGAGGATGTTTGTGTTTTCTATTATTTGGGGTATATCATTTAAAAAAACGGTGAAAAGCATGGTACCAAGGATACTGCCTTGAGGGACTCCTTGTTTGACTTCAGCAGTGGCGGATAAGCGACTGTTTGCATTAACTTTTTGTTTGCGAGCAGCCAGATAACTAGCAAACCAAGGCACTGTCTTATTCTGGAAACCTATTTTTGTGAGCTTGTTTAGGAGAATGGAATGATTTATACAGTCAAATGCCTTGGAAAAGTCGATATAAGTAATTAATGTTGTTTGTTTTAATTCCATGTTGTTATGGATTTCGTTTATTAGTTTAGCTGCAGTCATGATTGTGGAGGCACCTTTTTTGAAACCATTTTGAGCCAAAGTTGTAATATTGTTCTATTCAAGATAGTCTGTGCATTGTTGATGAATCATAATTTCATAAAGTTTGCCAGGGAGGGGAATTAGGGAAATGGGTCTTAATTGTAAGGGGTGGTTTGCCCCAGGAACCCTCTTTAATGGGGTTACTACTGACTCCTTCCATTTCACAGGGAACCCACCGGTTTCCAATCCTGTGTTAAATATACGTAGAATCTTTTCAGGAAGTTCAAGGCAGATATCAGCAAAAGATGTGTTTCAGAGCAGAGGATTTGTTTAGATCTTTTCTTTTCAATCCTAAGTGTAGTTGGTCCTTATTGATTGGTTTGAGGTCAAAAGTTGTGGTAACATTTTTTCCTCTATATTCCCATTCTGCATTCACATCTGTTCTGATATTCCCAATATTAGCAAAAAAGTTATTTATTGTGTCTGGTACTTGATCTTCAGGAATTAGAATTTAGAGTTCTTTGTCAAATAGGTTTATTTTTTGATTCAAGGTTTTTTCGTCAGGAAGAAGTGTCTTTATAATTTGCCAAAATTTCCTAGGGTTATTGGAAGTATCCTTAATTTGCTTTTTTATAAATATAGATTTTGCATCCCTGCATACTTTTTTGCCATAATCCTTGCCTCTTTTGCCTTTGCCCAATCTCCAGGAATTGGAATTTAGAGTTCTTTGTCAAATAGGTTTATTTTTTTATTCAAGGTTTTTTCGTCAGGAAGAAATGTCTTTATAATTTGCCAAAATTTCCTAGGGTTATTGGAGGTATCCTTAATTTGTTTTTTTTATAAATATAGATTTTGTATCCCTGCATACTTTTTTTGCCATAACCCTTGCCTCTTTTGCCTTTGCCCAATCTCCGGCAGTATTTGTTCTACATGCTTGCTTATACATGACTGTTTCTTATCTTTTGTAAGACTTCTGGAGTCATCCATTTATTTTGGTTGTCCCTTTTCTGTCTTGATTTTATGTGACAATATTTGTCCAGCGATTTATGGATAGCAGATTCCAAAATTTCCCATTGCCTATTCACTTCAATACAGTTTTCAAACTCGTTCCAGTTTTCATTTTTTAAATCAGCTATTAGTTTCTCTGTGGTATATTTCCTGTATGATCTACCTATGAAATCGGAATTTGTTTTTTTAATACCACCAATTTTCTTACAGATAAATACCAAATCATGATCACTTATTGCTATCAATTCAGTTCCCGCTGCCTTAATTTGGATAGAGTTTGTGAAGATCAAGTCCAGGGCTGTACTGCTTTTACCTGTAACCCTAGTAGGGTCTTTAATGTATTGCTCTAAGCCTAGCCCTAGCATTTGGGTAATTAGATCCTTGGCATGGATGTTGTTTTTATATTGGATATTTAAATTCATGTCCCCTAGAACATAAACCTCCCAATGTGGATGCGCTTGTGACAGCGTAGTAATTGCTTGATTTAGCCCTGTTATAAATGTTTCAGCATCTCCTTTGGGGGGTCTATAAGAATTACAGATTGCCATTATTTTTGCCTTTGGCCTGTGACAAATTACTCATTGTGTTTCTGAATGTTGATTGTTTGTGTTCAATTCAGTAAATGTCACAGTGTCAGTCTGCAAATCATCCCTATTATATATACCTAGTCCTCCTCCATCCTCTTTATGACCTAGGATGCGGTCTTGTCTATAAAATTGATAACCTTCCATTGCTAAGTTAGGATCGGTAACATCCTCTTGAAGCCAAGTTTCTGATATAGACTGGTAGGTTAAAGTCTTTTAAAAGCAAGCTAATGTCAAGCATGGTTTCGTCAGTAAACATGCTTCTTGCATTTAAATGGGCTAAGTATAAACCTTTAATGCCACCAAGGTATTCAGTCATTTGTGTTATATAGGGATTGAATCCGCTTCAGCTCGATATGTAAGGGGTGAATAATGATGATAAAGATGGAGCAGGTTAGGTCTAAGACCTAAAAGACCCGAGTTTTTAATGCAATTTTCAATGCTATTTTCAATTCAATTTTCAATATTCAATCAGATGTTGACAAATAGTGAGTGATTACTGACATATGTTGATGAACTGCTGACCAATAATGAGCAATTACTAACATGTATTGACTAATTGCTGACAAATAGTGCATTATTACTGATATATTTTGACAAATAGTGAGTAATAACTAACAAAATTATATTGACTAATTGCTTACAAATAGTGCATTATTACTGACATATTTGGACTAATTACTGACAAAAAGTGAGTAATTGGTTGGATTGGTGCATGTTAACTGGACAGTGTACAGGCTATCATTATGCCTCCACTTGTGGCATGGGTAGACCTACCATAAATAGTCCTACAGTTTATATGATTCCAATAGAATCTACAAATTATTCCATACCAATTTGCAATGGTCGATTCATGGTGCACATTACCCCTATACGCAAAAAGCTTTGGTGAAAATGTGTCCACTAGAAGTAGACATTACTTTATGGATGCTACATGCCATCCATAAAGGGTTAACTGCACATCAATGCATCATGCCATCCATAAAGGGTTAAATGTGCATCAATGCATCATGCCATCCATAAAGGGTTAAATGTGCATCAATGCATCATGCCATCCATAAAGGGTTAAATGTGCATCAATGCATTGTGTTGGATTGGTGCATGTTGACTGGACAGTGTATAGGCTATCATCACGTAGCTCTAGGCGAGTTCTGAGTGGGGAGCAGGGGTTGGATTGATGCATGTTGACTGGACACTGTATGGGCTATCATCACGTAGCTCTAGGCGAGTTCTGAGTGGGGAGGGCGGGTTGGATTGGTGCCTGTTAACTGGACAGTGTACAGGCTATCATCACGTAGCTCTAGGCGAGTTCTGAGTGGGGAGGGTGGGTTGTATTGGTGCATGTTGACTGAGCAGTGTACAGGCTATCATTATGCCTCCACTTGTGGCATGGGTAGACCTACCATAAATAGTCCTACAGTTTATATGATTCCAATAGAATCTACAAATTATTCCATACCAATTTGCAATGGTCGATTCATGGTGCACATTACCCCTATACACAAAAAGCTTCCGCGAAAACGTGTCCACTAGAAGTAGACCCGAGGTCGAACCTCGGGTCTAATAATGGGTGTTAAGCTTCTATAAGCAACCCACATAATGACAAGGGGGGAGTAGCGGTTTCTCTAGTGCCCCCACATATTTCTTAATTCTAGGGCTAGTCTCTTAATCCTAAGGATAGAATGAAGGTGAATAATATGGAATGAGATCATAGTTCATGTTTGGCTTGTTATATACATTGATTTCCTAATAAATTTAATTATATTTCTCTATGATAACTATGAGTGCAGTCTATTTTAACAATTCGTTTACATTATTTCTCATATGCTGCGAATAAACATTGTGGACCATAAATGATATTTGATCCATGTAATGTTCCATTGATCAATTGTTCTCCTGCATGATTCACTTAAATTAACTTAAATATCCCAAAATCATAAGGGCATTACCTTATGTATCATACCTATTTTAGAGAATACAAATTAAACCCATCACTGTATAGCTAATATGGAGAACTTCAGGATGTATCCACAGAGCTAGGGGCAATAAATGATCTAACGTTGCAGAAATAGCGACATGTTAATAAAATGCCTCTCCTGCATGGAACCATTTCAGTGATACCTCGGTTGAAGAGCTGGGGCTGTAAAATGCAGATGAGATGGACATTGAAGAACATGGATTCTGTGGGATAAGAGCTTTTTATTGTGTCATAAATCTGACAGTTTTACATTCAGTCTGGGTATTGGGAGTGGGAGCGTGGAGTTCTGTCCCAATTCATTTGTAGAGCTCCTTGTTAACGTCATCTCTGCAACATGGGACGATAACAATATGTTCTACTCAAATTTAGATAATTGATACCGAAAAGTATGAGGGTACTGAGCCTGAGCAGTTTGCAAGGTACCCATGGAGTATGAGCTGAGTTTGTGCACGGATGCGTGAAAAGAAATTGACCCCCTGAGGGGGTAAAATCTTTTTGATCCCCCGTAAGGGACAAAAATCACGCATGAACGTGCCCTTTTAACCTATAGTAACGCACAGGGTTTTCTACTAAAACAGGTGAAATTATTTTGACCCCCTGGTCAAGGGGTCAAAAAAAATTCTGACCCCTGCCCCTTCATACCAACCAGCCCCCCCCCCCCGTTGTTAAAAAAAAAGATGATCATTCCCCTTAGTCTACCAATCCCCATCGAAGCCACCACGATGGTGCCACACACCTCTGTCACAAATCCGAATTCTAGTCTGCTGGCTATTCATGGTGTAAAGAAGTAAAATAGTATGAGATGTTGTTCTCCATAATTTGGGTACTTTGATCTGTATGTAAGCTAATTCAACCAGTTTTGTTGAGTGGCGAGCCTGCCCATTTCCTTTACAGAATGAAGGAGGTACAACAGTGCCTGATTCTGGGCAAGAAGCAGGCACATACACTTATTCTCTTTTCCGTTGCTTTATAGCCAGTAGATTTATGGATGAATGGCGATTTTGACCGTGTTGGCAAAGTAGACATTTTGCCACCTTCCTATTGGTGCAGGACCTAGGCATGTTACATGGTGGTTTGAGTACTATCATTGCAGTCTATGGAAGGTACTGGCGTTTGTGATCGGCCATTCAGGTGTATGACCTGAGTGGTGGCAGCTGGTGACAGGTCATCGAAGAACATTACATAATTCTACTAGTCACTTTCCAATGGTCAGTCTGTAGGTACGATATAATTATAGACCTTCGAGGTCAGATCACCTATTGTGTCTATAAATAAAGTGATCATGTCCGCTACCACAATATCAAATTTGGGGTTTCTCTTCAACCATTATCAAGACAATATTCTATACCATGTGTTAAAAAAACATCTAATGATTATATAAAATATTTCTGCTCGAAAGCGAAGAAAACCTATTTGCTGTATAAACTTATTCCTATCCTAGTAATAAATCAGGTATGCATGGTTTCTTATAGAGGGAGCCTGTGCGCTGTGGCCAGTCCTAAGTTTCAAGGTGTACTAAACACCATACTCAAAACCTGTCAGACTAGCTAGCCAACAGGTGGCACTGAAGCCAGCAAGGATGTCAAGGGCTGTTCAGTGAAATGCATTTTGTTATGATTAGACACTTTATTTTCATGCACTTTGGGCAAGCAGTGATTGCCAATATAAGCATCACACAAGATATGAGTAATTACAAACTATCTGGACGTGTTTCCACATATTTTTAAAATTGTCTTTTAAAATCTGTTAAGAGAGGCCTATGAGTAGGTTCATGGAAACCATTTATATGCCGCTTTGTAAATCGCTTGTAAACCCTTGTACTACTGAAAATGTAAATGTTATATCATGGCTGACTTAACAGAAAAACTCCATTGCGATGTGAATGTTTTGATGGCCAATAAACTTGTTTAAAACTCAAGCTCAACTCATGGGTAAATACTAAATAGTGTTGTTTCACATAATACCCATAGTCCATTGGGTCATAAATCACAGAAAGTGGACTTTTAGAGCTCCGTTGGGTTTTGGGGGTCTGAGGAAAAACTATGGAGGGTACCTCACCACGAAATAATATTAGTTAAATATGAAAACCGTTGTTATGGCAATGCCCAGGTAACATGCCCGACAACTGGGCCCCAGATGGCCAGCCCAACAGGGGCCATTAATTTTTGGGCCTGGGCATCAGTCAGGGCCCAAGTGGGCTAGCCCAAACTGGGCCCCAGAGGGCCCCAGTTGGGGCCCAAGAGTGCTTTATTTAGTAGATAGTATCATATTTTCTTTCTTTCTGATTTCTTTGTCTTAATTTATGATATGGGCTTGGAATGGGCTCACATTGGGCTGGCCCATGATGGGTTCAGGGACAATCCTCCCAGCAGATAGAAGATTCATCAAATTAGTCAAAGACATCAATGGGCCTATTGAGGAAGTCTAGCCATCTAGACATCCACATTGGCAAGCATGTCTTCACATACACCCTTCAAGTGTAGCCTTACTTAGGGTCAATCCCTAATCAGAGGAAGGGTGTCTGTAACTGAATACTTGATTTTGTGCATCAATTTATACAATTTAGTTCAAAAAGTTGATACACTCTTAAACTGCCAAACCTAACTATGCATTTCCCTCAAAATAATGGTTCAAGCATTTTTATATTTAATTTTCTCAAAAAGAGAGCATGATTCATGATGTTGGGGACATATATACTGAAAATGTTGTAAATTGCATTTTGTCCTACTAGGGCCCAACTGGAGACCATAGGTTTGCCCAGCAGATAACACAGCCCAGTTTAGCCCAGCATTACCCAGGGTTAACCCAGTTGGGGCCCAGTATATATGTGTGTGTGTGTGTGTGTGTGTGTGGTAAATAACTTCTTCTTCTTCTTCTTCTTCTTCTTCTTCTTCTTCTTCTTCTTCTTCTTCTTCTTCTTCTTCTTCTTCTTCTTCTTCTTCTTCTTCTTCTTCTTCTTCTTCTTCTTCTTCTTCTTCTTCTTCTTCTTCTTCTTCTTCTTCTTCTTCTTCTTCTTCTTCTTCTTCTTCTTCTTCTTCTTCTTCTTCTTCTTCTTCTTCTTCTTCTTCTTCTTCTTCTTCTTCTTCTTCTTCTTCTTCTTCTTCTTCTTCTTCTTCTTCCCAATAGCACCCCGCAGCACCAACCACCGGAAACGGCCACCATTGATTCAGCTTCCGGTCTGATGAGTGCCCAGGGCCACTTTCGAGTGCCCCGATCCGGTTAACCCGGTCGACCGGCTGTACCCATCGTGCATACAGCACAGCTACACCCCGGATGTACCAGATCAAGTCACCTGGTTAACCAGGTTGGGTCGCGCGAAAGTGGCCCAGGGTGTCACAATGTGCGATGGGAGAAGAAATGTACGTTGGAAGTAGGTGAGGTGGAACAATTGGGCCACTTTCGCGTGCCCCGATCCGGTTAACCCGGTCGACCGGCTGTACCCATCGTGCGTACAGCACAGCTACACCCTGGATGTACCAGATCAAGTCACCCGGTTAACCAGGTTGGGTCGCGCGAAAGTGGCCCTGGAGGTGTATGAAAGGTAGGGACCACAGGCATGCAACAGTAGAGGAAGAGAGATGGTCAAATATTGAAATAAGAGTGTGCAGTGAGAATAGAGAGAGGGAAGTGGGTGTGTCTCATGAAGTACGTGCATTGTCACCTTTCTGAGCACTGAGAAACATGTTTTTTGTTGTTTTTTTTTTTTTCATATTAAAGAAAAAAAAAGAGCTTCAGGTGGGGCATCATAATCTGTACTTCTTTTTCATTGAATATGTATATTTTCCCTTCAAATTCTGGTGCCGCTGAGAAAGGTGACATAGCTGTGATTTATTGATCATAAAAAAGTAAAGCTAAGTACTGCAACTTTGATATTAGGCATATGTATGGGGGTATGGTTATCTATCGAATGTATATATATATATATATATATATATATATATATATATATATATATATATATATATATATAGTTAAATAAATGCTGCATCTGAGGAAAATTAGATGTAAGCTGGGCCAATTAGAAAGGTGACATGTGTAGAAAATGTAAATGATTGTCCTAAAATGGATATTATAAGCGTACAGAATGGAGAACTGTGTTACCTGGTAGATATAACATGGGGCTTCAAAATGATATAACTAAGATACTAAAATAAATATTATTTTCTTTCAAATTCTCTAGAAATAGTACCGGGACTGACAATAAATAACTGTATTCCCCATGGGTATATGCCAAAAACCACAGTTAAATAGCTCTGTAACATGTAAATGTCAAAAGAATCACAGTTGCGTCACCTTTCTCAGCGCTGAGAAAGGTGACATGATGAGTGACAAATCCCTTTGCCCTGCCCATGATATGAAACTTAACTGTATCTAAGCTAAATCAATTTGAAGTCTAATATCACCTTACCAGGCAGAACTCCTTTCCATTCTATGATGCTGAGGATTTCTGTTATATGGGTTCCTAATCACAGTTTTTACACATGTCACCTTTCTCATCGGCCATGATTACATCTAAACATTTCAAATGTGGAGATTATTTAAGTATTAACCATACATGCACCAGATGAATAACCATAGCCTGCATGGATATGCCAAATATAAAAGTCATCGTACATGGCTTCAATTTGTGAATGTAAATTAAAGATCACAGTTATGTCACCTTTCTCAGCGCTGAGAAAGGTGACATAACTGTGATTCCTTTGGTATTAAAAGTTACAGCTATGTACTACAACTGTGGTGTTTGTCATATCTATGGGGGATAGGGTTATTTATCAAATGCATGTATTGCAGACAGTTAAATGAATGCTACATTCTAAATATTTGCATGTAAGATGGCCCGATGAGAAGGTGACATGAAGAAAATTTGGATGGCAACCCATAAAACAGAAGTCATTAACAACATAGAATTGAGAACTATTTTACCTGTTAAACAAACCATTGGGCTTCAAAATGATGTAAACTAGATACAATAAAGTTACATATTCTTGGAAGGGTGAAGAGATTTGATATATTTGTCGCTGTCACCTTTCTCAGTGCTGAGAAACTATTTTGTCACCTTTCTCAGCGCTGAGAAATGGTTTGGTCACCTTTCTCAGCGGCAACATTTCCAGAGTATATGAAAGAAAAAATACTTATTTTAGGATCTGAGTTATATCATTTTGAAGCCCAATGTTATATCTACCAGGTAACTCAGTTTTCTATATATCTGTCGTGGGATGTCTGTGCTTTATAGCCAAGAATTCAGTATGAAACAAACCCCCAAAGCACAGCCTGCATGGGCTGTGTAACAACATACAAAGGAGCATCTGGATGGTACATTCTGGTGCCATTTGTCAGGACCTTTGTGCTCCTGTCATTCCCCGAGGATCAAGCCTGACACGGGACCCCTGTGTAGGGCCAGCAACGTGACATGGCATTGACATCTGGGTGATACTGAATCCATTGACAGTTGTCAGGGGGAATCAGCAGAAATTGATGATGAATGAGGAAACGTGATATTTTTTCTATATCCCTCTATACCTATATATGATCACAAGTTGTTTGCCGTGTTAAACATAGGCCTATGGAAGGTAAACAATGCTAGTTTTCACAGATAAATCAATATCAAGAAGAGAGAGAGAGAGAGAGAGAGAGAGAGAGAGAGAAGGGGGGGTAGAATGTGTTTGACGTTAGGGAGTGGTCATTATTTATCAACAGGGGGGGATGGTAGGTTTGAGGGGGGGTATAAAAATTTCAGACCCCTCCCAAGGGGGGGGGCTAACAAAATTTTGACCCCTCTTGAGGGGGGGCTAAAAAAAATTACCGTAAAAAATTTTCGCGTGTCCAAACCCACCACCCGCCCCCTTTTGATAAATAATGACCACTCCCTTAGGCTGGCCTACCGCTACCTCTTCCTGCACCCTCTCATGCATAAATCTGTTTGTTTGTTTGTTTGTTTGTTTGTTTGTTTAGTTTTACGTCCGGGGGCCATCGAGGAACTCAGACATTCAAGAATTTTAAACTATTCAATAGTAATGGTAGGCTGCAGGCCTACCTCGGGTTTGCGCATATGAGTGGGTGGGTGTGTGTGCGCGCGTGCATATATTTATGAGTCTGCTTGTAGCAGTGGGACACGGCTCGTAGCGGTGAAATACCACTCGTGGCTCAAGGCCCCTCTTTATCGTGCTGCCTCACGCAGGTAACATGTCGCAAACTGTAGACACATCACCCGGTCGGTCACATTATCCTGACACCGACGGACCAGCCCCATACAGGCTTACAGGTATTAGGATTGAATAAGGATGCTATGAATAACGCGTGCAACTGTGCTTGTGAGTGCTGCTTTGGGGAGGAATGATTATAAAATACAGGACACGGGTATGTGGTGATTTTCCATGAAGGTGAACATACTAGGACAGGATGGGAACCAGTATTAGGACTCATTGGTCATATAGTTAATTAAAACCACCATACATGTACAAGGTACTGTGCTGTTACTAACACTGGGTAACACTCTCCAGGGGCCTCTCTTTTCAATACGATCCCCATGGGAGGGACTGACAATAAAATATATTTTAGATTTAGAGTGGTGCCATATTAATTAAATGGGTTATCTTTGGGGCGAGTTATTTACTGTCAGCTCACAGGAAAGCAACAAAATAGGCATAGTAGATGTTTAACAGCTGAAAAGCATTCAAACATGAGGTTGGTAATATGTAAGATGAGACAGGTGGTGGTTCTGGGACAATATGTATGTATAGATTAAATACAATAATACGAAAAAAGGAAGAAAATGCTTTTCAAAAGAAATCAGGGCTGTGAATAAAAGCATTTCAAGCTACCTCCCCCCCCCCGTGAGGTAGAAATGGAATCATCCATTTAGGCTGAGTGGCTATTTATAACTCATCTCCACATTCTGAAATCCCGATAAAACTTGGCGAGTCAATCAATCAGACCGTGCTGTCCTCCACCTTTTATCATCACAATATTTATTGAGACAATTACCAGGTCCTAATTTATTATGTGTTATCAGTATGAACTAAAATACGACTTTTTATAATCCTATTTGATCATTTATCAAGATAAGAGATTGTTACAGGAAGCCAGACACGTGCACGATTGCCACCACTTTGACATGTGTCCATTAATTTCGGTGTAATTCTGGTGTTGCCACAATTCACTTGTAGAACACAAGATTTCGTTAAGGTTGGTTAGGCAGCTCAAGATACATTGCTATTTGGTGAATTCTAATGGTACCGCCAAATGTCGGAGCCTGGTAGGCAAGGAGGCCTAAAAGGTTCCATGGTGTAAGGCCCCCAAGACTCAAAGCCCCCTGACACGAAGCCCCCTGACATAAAGCGTTTTGTACAGTGTGTTGTACAGCGTTACGTACACGTTATGTACAGTGTTACGTACACATTATGTAAAGCGTTATGTACACGTTTTGTACACTTGATGTACTGCCTTGTACATTCAATGTATGGCGCCATTCACTTTACGTACACGTTCTGTACACGTGACGTACAAGTTATGTACACGTTATGTACTGCGACATACACGTTATGTACACGTTATGTACATGTTATGTACACATTATGTACAGCGTTATGTACACGTTTTGTACACTTGAGGTACTTGAGGTACATTCAATGTATGGCCCCAATTACGTACACATTATGTACATGTTAGGTACATGTGACGTACACGTGACGTACACGTGACATACACGTGACGTACACGTGACGTACACGTGACGTACTGCGACGTACATGTTATGTACTGCGACGTACACGTTATGTACATGTTATATACTGCGACGTACACGTTATGTACACGTTATGTACACGTTATGTACATGTTATGTACATGTTATGTACACGTTATGTACTGCGACGTACATGTTATGTACTGCGACGTACACATTATGTACACGTTATATACTGCGACGTACACGTTATGTACACGTTATGTACACGTTATGTACACGTTATGTACATGTTAGGTACATGTGACGTACACGTGACGTACACGTGACATACACGTGACATACACGTGACGTACACGTGACGTACTGCGACGTACATGTTATGTACTGCGACGTACACGTTATGTACATGTTATATACTGCGACGTACACGTTATGTACACGTTATGTACACGTTATGTACACGTTATGTACACGTTATGTACTGCGACGTACATGTTATGTACTGCGACGTACACATTATGTACACGTTATATACTGCGACGTACACGTTATGTACACATTATGTACACGTTATGTACACGTTAAGTACTGCGATGTACATGTTATGTACTGCGACGTACACGTTATGTACACGTGACGTACACGTTATGTACACCTGACGTACACATTATGTACACGTTATGTACTGCGACGTACACGTTATGTACTGCGACGTACGAGTTATGTACACGTTATGTACACGTTATGTACACATTATGTACACATTATGTACACGTTATGTACTGCAACGTACATGTTATGTACTGCGACGTACACGTTATGTACACGTGACGTACACGTTATGTACTGCGACGAACATCTTATGTACTGTGATGTACACGTTATGTACACGTGACATACACATTATGTACACGCTATGTACACGTGACGTACATGTTATGTACTGCGACGTACATGTTATGTACACGTTATGTACACGTTATGTACACGTTAGGTACACGTTATGTACACTTTATGTACTGCGACGTACATGTTATGTACTGCGACGTACACGTTATTTACACATTATGTACATGTGACATACACGTTATGTACACGTTATGTACATGTTATGTACACGTTAGGTACACATTAGGTACACGTTATGTACACGTTATGTACATGTTATGTACACGTTATGTACACGTTATGTACACTTTATGTACTGCGACGTACATGTTATGTACTGCGACCTACATGTTATGTACATGTGACGTACACGTTATGTACATGTTATGTACTGCGACATACACGTTATGTACATATGTACGTGGGAGTACATAACGTGTACATAACATGTACATAACGTGTATGTCATGTGTACATAACGTGTATGTCACGTCTACGTCACGTGTACATAATGGGTAGAGTGAGTGAGTAATGGTTGTTTAACGCCAAGCCGACAGCTAAGGTCACATTCATGGCGGAAAAAGTACATTAGACATCACGTCACAAAGAAATACATGTGCCTGTGCCCGTGCATATGGACACCAGACACATGTAAGAAAGAGGGGACAGGAAAGAGGAGATTCAAGGAACGAATATGTGCCAGTGCCCGCGCATATGGACACCACCCACACTCAGAGAGGATAGAAAAGCAAGACATAGACCCCTTTTAAAAATGGCCTGGGGCTGGGGAGGCCCGCATAATGGGTAGATAAAGTGTAGATAAGTGTATGTCACGTGTATTTAACGTGTACGTCGCAGTACCTAACGTGTATCTCACGTGTACATAACGTGTACATCGCAGATCATATCGTGTACATAATGTGTACGTCACGTGTAAATGACGTGTATGTCACTTGTACATAACGTGTACGTAAGGTGTCCCTAACGCAGCACAAAAGGTGTACAATGCTGTACGTATATAGCAGTACATAACGTGTCATGGGAGGACATAAAATGATGTCGCGGTACATAAAGTGTACATAACGCAGTACTTCACATGTACATAAGGTGTACATAAGGTGTACATAACGTGTACCTCACGTGTACGTCACATGTACATAACGTGTACGTCACGTGTACATAACACGTACATAACGTGTACATAACGGGTAAATACCATGTACATAACATGATGTGTAGGTCATGTGTACATAACGTGTACGTCACGTGTACATAATGTGTACATAACGTGTACGTCACATGTACATAACGCTGTACGTCACGTGTACATGACACACAAGGAAACAAAAAGCTTTTGGGGCCGTCTGTCCAGGGGGCTTTATGTCTTGGGGGCCTCGTGTCAGGGGGCTGTATGGCAGGGGGCTTAATGTCTTGGGGGCCTAATGACGGGCGACCGGCCTAAAATTTTACTTTGTATTCGCACAGACAGCACTGTCTTGCCCCCTAGTGTGCTATGAGGGAAGCTTGATTATCCCTGTTGTAAATTCCCCACTTATAAGCCATACCCCGTTTGACTCCTACAGGTGTGAAGGTTGATTTGTAGAAGCACAAAGGAACTCTTTTAAATGCCCTCCCCTATTCCCCCTCCCCCCCAAAGAAAACACCAACAAAACAAACACACACACGCACGCACCTCTATCACACTTCCTCTATCACACCTTCTATTGACATAAAATCAAAAGAGAAAGAACGAGCAAGTAATTTTGTTATAAATATGTTTATTGTATCTAACATAGGGCTAAAACGAAATATCACAAGTAAATCTGCCTAAACGCTTGTGCATACCGGTGTATGAACTATAACCGTAATCATGTAACATGCAGAATGATAGATTCCCAAAGTTACATCCACAAGCAATTTATATTTTCAGACACTCGGTGGTGGTGTAGGTACAATTCACGTTGCATACAGGACAAACTATGAGTTCAAATGAGAATATCCATAATAAAATAGTCACATTTGTCAATTCTTGGCAACACTTGCCATTTGACTGATATACATGTATATCAATTTGTAACACCAGTAGGTTATTGGCTAGCTCTAACGGAATGTCCTGATGAAATAACTGAAAAGGGCAAAAAGAAAGGAAAAACGATTTCAAAGATATGATAAAGGACAAAATTTTGTTTCATATAGATCTGAATATGAAGTAATACCTTCCACTTTTTATCAACATTTTAAACTGTTCTTAAAGTGTCACATAGAACCTTAATGCACTCATACCGTTTGTTTTGACACATGGGTGCACATCTGTGGGTTAATCACCAATAGTGCACCTGTGGATCAACCCAACCCTGCAGAAATGGCGAGTTACTTACCAGGACTGCGCTGTATACGCCCACCTCATCAAAGGCAGAGAGGAGTTGTCTCTGTTCAATAAATCAACATTTGCCTATTTTCACATAGAGAACTAACTTCCTATTTACTCAAATAGCATCACTTTCACCAATAGTAAAACAAAAACACTATCATAAAGGTCATGTGCAGAAACAGCTAATGGTAGTATAACTTTAATTACATGAATTCTTGATTTACAGCACAAAAAACCAAGCTCACCAGACATCCATTTGCTGACCAAGCCCACCAGACACCCATTTGCTGACCAAGCCCGCCAGACACCCATTTGTTGACCAAGCCCACCAGACACCCATTTGCTAACCAAGCCCACCAGACACCCATTTGCTGACCAAGCTCACCAGACACCCATTTGCTGACCTTTTTGCTGTCGAAACTAATTTTTGGGATGCGCCTATACCATTGGTGACAGTGAAAGAACTGATCAGGACACAACAAAACATACATATATAGTAATACATAGATATGCCACACAATATCGTGGACAGATGCTCTTCTATAACAATGTCATATTCACAGACACCTATCCAATGCTAGATATAGGCCTAATTGGATGTATGGCTCTGTTCGACTAAGCATTGCTAAGTTATGGAGTGATGTACCGAGATATGTTCCCATCAATCTGTCATTTTAGATCCTACGACATGTTGGAATGGTTGATGGAATGGCTATTCTCGATTATCATAAAGTAAGACTTTGGGTGGTGAGACTAGATTTCATTATTGCCAATTGAAAGAAAAATATACCTGGTAGGGATATGTACATTAGATATACATTTTCCCCCTTTATTTTGTTGTTCCAGTGCAATACCGTTAACAGTTAAGCATTTTGTGTACATAACCTTGACCATACAATCCTAGGCCACACCGACTGCGTGATTCAATGTCATATCCCATTCTGTCAGAATAACATAGTTGAATTATCAAATCGCTTACCAGCACTGCATTTATCTATCATGCCAAGTTGGTATGGTTAATACATTATACTTGACTGAAAGGTCGACAGGATGTACTACAGTCAATCCTCACTTACAGGATGCTCCTCGCATGTAAGGCGTGCCATGGGCTTAAGGAAATCTTAGGGCTTCATTTTTACTACTTAAGGCTACAACAAGACTTCCAGTACCCCTTTCTAATATCTAAGTTGATTGTATACCTCTGATTGTATAGCCCCTTGAATAGTCTAGAAATTAATATATCTCAGTTACTCAAAATATTTTCTGCCACTGCATTTGTAGACAATGGTGACATCTACTTGTTGGCTGGCTAAAATATGACTACCATTTTGGACTTTTGCGCCCAATTATATCGCATTTGGCTTAACAAGTCCTTTATTCTTCAGTATTGTGAAGAACACATTTCTAGAGGCTGAGAGTTTAGCTGTGACCAGTTAAATGATGACAGGTGATTTGGCCAAATAGGTGGGTGAGCACTTATGGGCGTTCAACAAGTGGAATGTGATATTCTTGGCTGGACCATCAGTCACTTAGAAGTGGCAATGGACAGGAATGTACTTAACTGTAATATTGTCTTGAGATATGAACCCTTCCTTGCCATGCAATGACGACTACACAACACTGAATTGTTTGTTCTCTGCTCTTTATGAAGTTAACCAAAAAGTACTAAAGACCACGTGTTTATGGTTTAATGAAGTTTAAAATAAAAGAGAAAGACCTCAAATGTTGCAAAACAGATTCATATTACACCAAAACAGTTTTAAACTGGTAGTTCTTGAAGTATACCAAGCTAATAAAGCCTCTATGGCGGGGCATTATCAGCAGTGGACTATGCATTAGGCGACACTGTAGTGTGGCATAGGACCCATTTTCAAAACTATCATAGTACACTCCTTACAATATCAGGGATGAAAGTCACAGAGCACGAAAATCCTTGAAACGGTCCAATATTCGCCCCCCCCCCCAAAAAAAAATGGGTTTCTATATGAATGTATAGGGCCCTGGAACTTCAAAATCCCTGAAATCAGGGAATTCCCTGAAGACTTTCATCCCTGCAATATACCTTGATTGATAACCCTCCTTTATTACTGTATGTACCGTACGTGTATGTACTACAATGGTCTCTTAATGTCACAACCAGATTTTCTTTGTTTTACATCGTTAGGTCGTCAGAACATGTTTTAACTCCTTAAACCTTGGAGCCGGCGGACTGTCTCATGTAATAGCCTATCCCGATCCTATACATGAAGAATAACAGAAATGTGCCCAATTACCATATATATGCTGGTGCCTGTATTATCCAAAGGAAATAGCACTGCAAGAGATAATGGCACTGGATGTTTAAACATAAGCACCAGTTAAGGTTTACACCAAACACGACACGTCTAAGATCTTAGTACCCGTATTGTACCTTTAAATACAGTGTAAAGGTAACAAACATTTAACTACTGTCAACTCTGAAGTTAAAAGAATCGATGGTGTAGACCTTTTTTTCTCTATTCTCAAGAGAAAACATTTTACCTTCCAATTTCACGCCCCCCCCACCTCCTCCATACAAAAAAATCTTTGGTGAATGTTCTCCATCGTTCTAGTCAAATTAGTTTATCCAAGGATAGTTCTTTCAGTGAAATCCAATACAGCCTACTTCGTCTCTGAAATCAATCAAATTCTAACTGTAATTGCCATTAAAATGACACATATTTTGAACCTTGCACATGGCAAGTATGTCCAACCCTATTCATTCAATTGCTTTTGACGACACAAATGGTCTTATAATTTTTGAAACCATTTTCGTATCTCAGGTGTTTTACGGGTTAACCTCAAGTAAATAATATAATAGATATTAACATGGAATTCTTAAGAGTGTTCATTATTACCTAAACATCGGTTTCCCTTACATAACGGGGCAAAACTGAGCTACATTGAAGCGATATAATTTGTCTGATACCAAATGACGATATCCTTGTAATTTCTTTCTTAGTATTCCATAATCAAAAGTCTTATGGTATAAATAATCTGAAAACTTCTTCAGGGGTACTTACTACCAGGTATTACCACCTAAGGGGATTTTATGGAATGCCTATTTGATAAAACGCACACCTCTGTATCAATACTACCGTAGCTATTCACACTGTTGTATATACATTTCTCGTGTATGTCTAAATCTCTCTTACACTCGATCAGTAGACATACCGATATACTAAGCTATGCAATTTGCCTTTGGTTAATTCCCTTTATATAATATATATCTGACATAGTAATTATGCATTTTGACACGACTAATTTCTCTTTCCTTCTTTACCCCTTTCTCTTAAAGTTCAAATCCGTATTGCACTTTTGAAGGTACCTATACCAAAGGTGATACGCCTAGTGGCAGGTATCTGAACTAGTTGTCCCCACATTGACTTTTCTGTGACAGGCAGTGGTGCCATCTGTGCTGAGATGGTGAACTATGTGGCTAACTGCAATATCTTATATTTATTTCAAACACATGGCGATGCTTTTGATGCCAGCGTAAATTCTTATTTTCTGATTTATACTGAATTTGGCTATGCTCAAGCAATATACCTATCACGTTTAGAATTTGTTGTTGTCAGATTATGCTGAGTCTGATGAGGTTAAAACGACTGCATTTGGGCATGCTTAGCCGTATTTGCATTCAGAGATTTATACCAATTTTTGATACAATCCAATATCTGATTATATTACAGTATATTATGGAAACAAATCACCTCTCCCTGATTCCCAATTACCACATCAATCCCTATTATAAAATTCCCATGTAAAATTCTAACCCATTTCAACTACCCCAGTGATATTCTTTACAGAAAATAAAATCATGTTGGCCCAGAGTTCAATTCTTTTCACAGATAAAATGGTCATGAATGTTTCTCATAATGGATCGACTTATTGTAGTGACTCTCAAGTCATTGAGAAGATAACACTCACACAATGTTCCCACGTGCATACACTTTGGTTTTTACCTCGTGGTGAAATTATATACATGTACATGTGATTATATGACAAATAACTCACACTTCTAGTGTAATACAGATGTGCTCCCTATTTGTATATTCCGGCACTCATGATAGCCATTATTTGTTTCCTGTATCAATCAAATCTACCCATCTATTTTTCTTTATCCCACATAACTATCAAGTAATGTATAATCTAGGAAATACTACAAGAAAAGATAATGAATGTCGACATGTTTCAAATGGATAAGGCCTGTCTTTTAATCTTGTTTTTGAAATCCATGAAAATGCTTTTCTCACACGAGTAGGTTTACTCAGTTTGATTTCGTAAAAATATCAGACACCCTGGTGATTGACAGACGGCAGAAGAGATTGCAACATTTTGTATAGTTAAAAAAACCCCTCTTGGATCAGAAGTTTCAAAACTTTGGCCATGGATGGCAAATGTATTTAAACATGTGTAAGAAATGGCCACTTCTATGACGTTTAAAATCACTGAAAATTTCATAAAACCGCAGATGATACAAATCTATGGCAGGCCCTTTGTTTTCTAGGTGGGTATAATAATATGTACAAGTGATGTGTATAAACATACAATGTGAAATGAGCGGCGGCATAGACAGCACTATACAAGGCATAATGAGGCAGGTAGTCATTCATGTACACAGGACCTGATAGTACAGATTCAGAGGCAGTATACTATGCGGTACCCGATAAAGACGCGTATCATTATCTTTCCTCTGTATTGGGCCCTCGGGGCTTCTTCCCGGCTTTTCTATGTTTTTGTTGCAGACTGACAAAGGCCTCTTGTAATTCAGTGAAATTAATTTTCGCAACGGCAGGTCTCACACGTACAGAATTCCTTGGAGTCCTGAAATAAAAGTGTTTTGATGTTATTATCCAAAAATAATTTGCCATTTACATGAAACACAGACATATATGCTTAAATGGGGCTTACATCATTGTTGTATTATATTCAAGGTTGATTCACGAAAATTAACTCTCCTTTCCCTTACTTTCAGTAGATGGCTGAGAGAAATGTGTCTACTTTTACTGATCTATTTGAAATGCCATGAGATACAACACTTAAATTATCCTCCCTGTATGTAAATTGGTTGTAGTTTAACTTAAGAAACTACTGACCGTTCCTCTGGGGGTAGTATATGTAGGTGCGGTACACACTCGAGGCGGTGTCGGAGGGTGCGGAAAGCGTCACTTTGCGGCAGTAACATGAGCAGTCCGTATAAACTCTTAATAAGATGGTGGTTGTGGTTAATATCCAGCAGCTGCAACCGCAGATCTACAACACAACATTTAGGGATTAGAGTTTGATTGGTCGCCATAATGAATGGATGCACCCCTGGCATAGCTACTCGCTTAGGCTGATTTTATGCATTATGCTGACTCTGTGTAGTCGATATATGTTCTCTTGCAGAGCCAGTATGACCATGCCTATCAATGGGCACGCTACATATTCACGCATTATTTTTCCATTAAAGAGGGGGATTTAAAGGAGGACCTGTTATAGGAATAGCTTAATTGTAGATATAAATACTTACAGGTGAAGATAGGAGACTCCAAAAGCTGTACTAGTTTGTCTATCTCTGTTAGGAACTCCACATTCACTTCCAAGTCTCCACTGGGTAATGGTTAAGGACATTACCATTTCGTTTTTCTCGATTACATGTATTTGGATCGTGGATCTGAGTGTATTTGATTTAATTCTGCACATACCCTACACATTGCAGACCACGTATTTTGTAAATGACATTTTCTAACAGTAATTGCAATGCCCATGAGTTAATACCAAGTCCAAGCAGCACACTTCTCCAACACAAAAGTTATAGAAATTTGATATTTTCTTAGTTTTTATAGATAGAGATATCCCAGATGCTGATTTATTGTTAATTGCCCATGTGTGGTGTATAAAGGATACAACACGGTGAGCAGGTTACAGGCGTGCTCGTAGTTCTGGGTGAGGTAACACAGCGCCACGGTGGACACCGGGTCATGACACCATGACTTGTAGAGGCAGATGAACAGCTGACAGCTCTCCTACAACACATCAACAAGTAGAGATGTCAGTATAAAATGATTAAATGGTGGGTGCTGATACCACCAGAATACCTTGCGTATAAGGTGCGGCATACAAGGTGTATGCCTAATAGAAGAAGCAGGGGTATACATGTATATCCTCGCGCTGACAAGAGGGCATATTGTACTCAAGCACCATGCTTCTCTTTTACTGTTCGATTTAATATCACAGCATGTCCTCACCTCTGTCTTGAGGTCCTTGAGCTGTGAGCGCAGGTCGAAAAGCTCGGTAGACGTGAGCAGGATCGTGTTCAACGTCTGGATCATGTGTGCGGCAAACTTGAGATCCTCCTCATGTATCAGGATCTGCGAACAGCACTGGTAGATGTCTTCTGACCGCAGCAACAGGCACAACTGTCTGTCATTGGAGGAAACAGAAATGTTGGGTAAGTACCGTAAAGTCCCGCGTATAAGACGCACCGCGCGTATAAGACGCACCCCAAACTTAGCAAATGCATTTTCGCGTATAAGACGCACATTTTGAGGCTCAATTTTGTAAATTCAGTACATTTCTATAGTAAAATTACCCCTCGTATAAGACGCACCCCAAACTTGAAAATATCCTATAAGACCCCCCAGGCATTTGTTTGGCCTAGAGGACGCGTCTTATACGCGGGAGTTTACAGTATTCATATTGAAGGACAAAAGCTGGAAGTGACAATAAAGCCATTCCTAATAACATGGAAGTCTTGTGTATGGCTAGAAATTCTTACAACAGTAAGAAATGGCCGCAGCTTAAAAGATTCTTAGACATACATGTTGCTGCAGTCGTGTGTATGGCAGGTGATCAAGTAGCAGCTGGTTCTCCAAATGCGATACAATGAGGTTGGAACCCCACAACAGGTCTCAAATACGACTTTAAAAACCGTAAAAAGATATATTATTGTTATTGAGGGGTACGCACCTGATGATGAAGGCGCCCCGGTCCTCCAGCAGCTGACGGTCAGTGCTGAACAGATCGAGCAGGCTCACCATGAACTTAGTGAAATAGGCATTCATGGAATGAGATGCCTCTACCGCCTTCTTCACCGGACTAGGCAGCGTTACACCTGCCTGCAGGGACACTCCATTCTGACCCGCTGACGATGATGACACCTGAAGTGTGAATTTTGAAATTTGTAGAGAGGATTAGTTGATTTCATATCTACTATTGATTATTGAAGTAAAGTTTAGTTCTTATGAATATCTATCTAGAGGTGACAATTATACATGTACTAACATAAAAGTACAATTCACCCAGTGATAAACAAAAAACAGGTACTTTTATATAGAGTAAAGGTAAAGTCTTTGAGAAGTTGACTTGTAAGGAATTACACATACCTCGGCTAGGACCTCCAAGTCGAGCAGGACGACTTCATCGGATGGGTCGCTGAGGGCCTTCAGCAGCAGTGGAAACAGCTCATCGACATGACGGAATATCTGTCCGAATTAAAATTATTATTGGTAGGGCAGACCTAATGTATTACATTACCTTTGGTTTATCTGACATGGTCTAAGAATACAACTTTTTCTTTTTTAGGAATTAAGTTGGCTATTGGACTAACTTGAAGATAAAGTGACCTGCCTGAGAGAAGCATTGAAGAAGTGTTCTTTCTTTGAAACTTAAATATGACATTTAAGCAATAATGTCAATAATGATACTAATGAATTTGAAAGATATCTATCATGTCAATCTCTAAACCCAGGACATTTTCACAATACATGAAGCATACCTTATTTGGTGTTTTTATGTGTAAGTGGTATATCCATCGCAGCGCGGCAATCCTTGTCTGCATTGACTCATGCAAGAGCTGCCGTGACAAGACTTCTACCATTGATGAAATGTCTAATTGTATTGCACTATTTGTGTTTCTGAAATAATAGTTTTAAAGGCAGACAATTAGAGTTGAAAACTCTTTAATTTTTTTCCGGCAATTATTTCAACAATGATGGATCTAGTGGGGGGCGTGTCTTTCTTTTTGTCTATAGTTAAGAGTGTGATTATTTTGGACCCCAAATAATCGTCAAAAATGGGGGGGGGAGTGCACACCCTCCTTTTGGACTATTGATTGATTGATTTGATTAATGTCCTAAGGCCCAAAGGTCCTCATGGGACTGCCCGAAAACTTTTCAAAATCCTGGACCTGCTACGGTTTCATGAATTTGACAAAAGTGAAAAGAGAATGGTAATTTTGTATGCGCGAAAAAAACTTTGATATAAAAGAAGTATTGTGGGCACAGTTGCAGTGATTCAGTGATGGCTACATGACATTTAATCGCACTTTGATCTGATGAATGAACCATCGGGAATAATGCAGCCCTTAATGTTGGCTTAAAAGTTTAAAATATGCAAATGCCCTATGAACTATTTATGGTAAATGTCGGGCTTTTCTTTTCTTGAAGAGCTCCGAACTGACAAAACCCCTGGTGAAGACTGGATACTCACCAAGCATGGGTATAAGTTTCTAGTGACTAAGACCCCGGTGAAAAGTGAAACAAACGAGATTATAGAGGGGCAGAGCTACCTTGTACTTTCAAGGTTATTCCCTGAAACCCAGAACCCTGACCCTGAAGGTCTCACTGACTGTACATAACATAGTAGAAGAGTGTGCTGGGGACCTTCAGGGTAACATTCAATGGACCACTGGAGATAAGTTATGGATTCCCCATCTGTGTAAAACATGAGTATAGAAAAAAACCTGATTTTATTATTTTTGATTAAAAACCCTAAATTCTGGGAAAACCCTGAACACTTTCATCCCTGTATTTCAAAGTTTTCCCAAGTGCACATATCCCCATCCATAATCAAACCAGTATAATAGGAAAAGCAGCTTTTGAAATCATGGAAAGTGAGTATTCAACATGGAGTGAATTCAAGAATTTGTTCAAAATGCCCCCATGATCAGAGTTCTGCTTTGGACAAAATAAACCGTAAACATTGAATTTTATTTCACTAATCAAATGCACATATACTAACAGTCTTATATTCTTTTAATGTGCATTTAAAATTGGGGTACCCTATCACCATTTCAATGACAGTCTGCATACACTTTTAGTGTAAATGACATAGCATTAGCTTTAGAACAACCTAGTTTCAGGCCAGTGACCTTCCTATCCTTTGTGTTGGCTCATATGGCCCCTTAGGCTTTATAGTGCACACTAATGGGAGACATCTTGGCATGAAGAGTCAGAGTAGATTTGCGTAAGTTCTTATGGTCTCGTGATATGTACACGATGATGGATTAGGAGTCTGTTTAACAAAGTCTATACTTCTTTTTGGCCAAATCTCAAATGTGAGCAGTCGTGCAGAATGGATACTCGGTCTGGATCAAGCCCTTTTCTTTAGTCTCAATCTTTTTGATTTCACAAGAATAGATAGAGGAAATGTTGTGTGCTCCACACAGTGTATGCATTGTATTGCTTTGCTTTGGCAAATGATATTGTTATAATTTAGAAAAAAAATCTTTAGACCTACAGCACTACATATATCAAATATACTCACAAATCTGTCGTCCCACTTTCTTGCGCCTCTGATTTTTCTGTTGAACTCTTTTCTGTCGATGCCGTCTCTGACTTTTGGTCACCTGGAAAATATCACAATGCCAGGATAAATATCATTAGTAAAAACTGTTATACTGTAAAACATATAGCAATACCACAGCGATTTATTTAGGGCAAAGGTAAATACCTTTATTATACTTCTGGAAAGTTGAAAAATCTAGGAAGAAAAGATTTCTTTTCCATAGAAAATATGAGAACCGTGCAGATAGTGGCATTCATGTAAAATATAAACATGGATCTTCAAACTATAGAAGATGCAGTAACTATGGTGACCTTCAGACATACGATGAATTAACCATGGTAACCTCCATATAGAAGATGCGTGCAGCAGCCATGGTCAGTGGTGGATATAGACTATGGTTACGCCGGTGCCCTACGCCTACTTTTTTTAAGTAATAGCAGATCGGAGTTCATCTGTCTAATAAGGGAAAAGTGGGCTTGTCCTCTCCTTTTCCAAATCCCTGATTGGCCACTGATGGCATAACATACTACAAACGTACAAGATGCAGCAACCATGGTAAACTTCATGATATAAAAGATGCAGTAAGCGTGGTGAACATCAGATGGAAGACGCAGCACCCATGATGAAGGCCTATCACAATAACATGACAACTATAATCAAACAACGCTCTGATTAAAGACCAGTTAAACACATCGAGAAAGGGGATAAAGGATTACAGATTACAGACCTGGTTTTGTAGAAGGCTCAGGGCTGAGATCTTGGTCATCTTCTGGTCCTACCAACCGCATTAAACCTGTGTTGACTGCACGTGCTGCTTCCCGTGTGTCTTAGTACTGTTAAGGTACATCCTTTTTTGTGTGTGTGATAAAATCCTTCATAGCCCATTTCAATTGCACATATTTATCATTTTGGCTTCCACAGGAACATGGGAGATCTGCTTTAGATAATAGGAAATCCTAACCCCCAAAAGTCCAGCCATTACGAACATCAGAGCTTTATCCCTCTTATCAGCTGAAGGCAAAATCCAATTTGTTACGGGGTATATCTATCCCTCTTTTCCCTCATACAGAGCTAGGTACGAGTGGGCGTTACATCAATGTCACTACAGTTGACTACATGAGTATTGGTATTAAAGGTAATATAGTTACTAGTAGTTAATAATGCACCCAGCTCACATCCTTATATCAACATGTGTAAGTACATTATTGTTATCCTTTCTCATTGTGAACTCATCACACAAAACGTCACACTACAGCACTGTGTTGACATTAGACACAGTCAAACAGGCCAGTATGATAGGACAAAGATAAGTTCTTGGAAAGAAAGAAAAATGGAGTGTAGGAAGGGCTGTTGGCCGGGAGGGGATGAGGAATACAGGGGGAAAGGGGAGGTTTGTTTGTTTGTTTGTTTGTTTGTTTAGTTTTACGTCCGGGGGCCATCGAGGAACTCAGACATTCAAGGTTTCTCGGACATTAAGTCCTTTCTTTTCTTTTTGGACAGGTATTTATATGCTGCTTGCCCGACACAGCAGTGACCGAATCTATGAATGACCGAATCTATGAGATGAATGACCGAATCTATGAGGAGGGTCGAGGGGGAAAACCGCTACCGGGGCTTCATTCCCCTACTCTTTTCGAAGGATAGCAAGTGTTCTTTTATTTGCCTGGTCCCATAGGCAGGGCCAGACAAACCACGGCCTTTGATCACTCAGACGTGGTTCACTGAGGGGGAATCCCATGGCAAAAGACAAGCATGTAAGCCCAGGCCCGCGCATATGGACACCAGCTGCCCACATGCTCACCCCAAGACACAAGAAACCCCAAGTTTGTCGCCTTTTACGAATCTGGTATGCCCACTGTTAGTATGGAAGGAGATTTCTCCTTGTGGACTCCCAATGAAGTTATTCTGCTCCTTCATGCCCTCACATGAAGGTCCCCACTCCACAGGGGGAAAAGGGGAGGTAGCAAGAGGGCAGGTTGTCAGACATGGAGTTGGGGATAGGAAGGGGATTAGCAGTTCATTGATATGACGGGCATGAGGAGGGAAGGCGAGAGGGAAGGGGTGACAGAAGGGAGAAAGGGGGGGGGGGCTGTTAAAGAAAGGGACCTCCTGCTGCTGTGATGTTCTTTCAGGCTTAATCTCAGTTTATGTAAACCAGACATCTCAAACGCAGCATGTTAAGTCTGAAGACAAAAAACAGACTCTGGTGTAGCTTTTTACCTGTTCCCACGTTGATTCTTACATTATTGTACACGTGCATGTAGAATTCTGGGTGAGTTCAGAGGAGTAACTAGCACATGCCTCTGGGGAAAACATATTTGGCCAATTTCACCAAAGAATGCACTGTAGGTGTAATCAGACTGTGGAGCTCCCAGGTCCTGCCATGGCATGATCCTAGACCCTTGATAATTTGTACATGGTCATATTGAAAAAAGAAAATCTTATCAAATTTGACTTGTGAATGAGGCTTTGTTGACATGAGGAATAAATTAAATGATATGACACTGTGCCTCTACTTCTGCCAAGGGAGATGATTGAGACAAGGAGGGCACAGTAATTTTGCCTATCCCCGGACCAGAAGGCAGTATCTACTTCTCCTATCAGTGGCTACTGAGAACATGCTGATCAACAACTGCATATTGCAGTAGGTACTACTGAAATACTTCCAAAACAGCTGACTCTACACTGCATTTTCAGTCTAGACTCAGTAGTGTACTGACTATCAACTGAATATGCACTGCATTTCAGGCTAGAATCAGTAGTCTACTGACTCTCAACTGAATGTTAATAGATACCAGAAATTATACACTCTGTGCAGCAAAATAGATGCAGTAGTCTACTGACCATCTACTGGTATGACTCTGTCCATTCACGGATTATTTACCTGATGCTTCTAAGACAGTCCATAGTGTGAATGTCAGTATGGTTGTGAACAGCAATCAAAAGATTCAGTAATGTAATAATGAAACTATCCAGTGTTTGTGGAGACAAGCATATTTTACCCCTTTGCATATGAATATCTTATTCTGTGCCAGTAATGGATACACATGGATGTTGGGGTGTATGAAAGTGAGGAATTACTCACCGACTTTATATACTGAATCATCAAGTATTCTTTTGGTCCCCATCATGACACTTTTTTTACATAGTATACATTTATCATTGATAATTACAAAGTGCTTGTCTCATCACCTTAACATCAGTAAACTGAAAGGCATTATACTATAGCAGCACTCTATAGATATGTCTACTCTTACCCTTTTGCTATGGTAAGAGTTACCCAGTACTACTGAATCAATACTGCCCTAGCCCCCTCCTACATGAGTTGCATGCAGTACTAGGAAGTAATGACAGCTCCACATAGCAGAGGGGGAGATGGCTGAGTGGGCTAATGCGTGGGTAGAGTAATCCAAAGACCCCAAGTTCAAATCCAGCAAGGACCACCTAGAGAGGCATTGGTAGTGCCAGTACTAGAACAGCGGCTGCTTCTTTTATGCTTCAACCTGCCCCCCAGCAGTAGTTTTCAGTATGATCTACTGCTTAACTACTGCTATAGCAGCAGTCATGCAGTAGTGCTGATTGAACACTGCCCCAGTCCCATATATGGTCATGCAGCATTGAATAAGTAGATACTGTTCAACTGCTGCCATCTAATTTACATAATTGGGACAACTGATTCAATACTGCTTGCATGCTGCTGATACTACTGTGCTACTACTGTACCTATGCTGCAAGTTCTCTGGTATTGAGCAGTAGAATGCCAGTAGATGCTGATACAATACTGTTTGTGGTGCTGCTTTCACACTGAATAACTACTGCCATACCACACTGTTTCCCAACTGATTTAGTGCTGCTTTTCTACTGCATTCTGGTCCGGGTCATTAAGGACATGTCTATTCCTCTTGACATACCCCCTCCACCCTTACCCCAACCAAAGCACCATGGTACCATATTCATGTGCACCGATGTCATTACGCATCAGACATCAGTCAAGTTGTCCAGTTTTAAAAGGATACTCTTCCTGTGTTCTGAGTCATAAGCGAGGCATGGTAGGACGGCAGTAATGATTCCAGAGGCGAAGGGCAGCATAGTGCGGCCCGACAACAGCACAAACTCCTTAATCCATGTGATGGCCGTGTACTGGATCACATCATCTGATAACAAGATATTGAAATATAGAATAACTGTTATAAAGGTTTCAGTAGGCAGAATGGATATTATATCCATTTCATCACATAAACTACGGTAGTATAAAGTTAACCATATTACAAGGGTTCTGATTCAGAAGGCCAAAACCCGAAAAGACCTTTCTAGGCCTATTACTACTACCGTAATCTCCTACGTAGAAGACGCGCTGCGTGTATAAGACGCACCCCAAACTTAGCACATGCATTTTCGCGTATAAGACGCACATTTTAATGCTGATATTTGTAAGATTAGTACATTTCTATAGAAAAATTACCCCTCGTATAAGACGCACCCCCAACTTGAGAGAAAGCTATAAGACTCCCCAGCATTTTGTTTGGCGTAGAGGACGCGTCTTATACGCGGGAGTTTACAGTATCTTTATTTTTTATACAAAATCTTTAATTTGAGGAATTATAACTCATGAGTAAGCAATGATTTGACTCAATTCTCTATATACCGTACATCACATAACATATACAGCTGCAATGAAAGCTGAGATGGGTCAGTTTGTATGTAAACTGTTAGATGATCTTTTCCCAGAATGATATTACCTTTTAAACCATATATGCTTAATGTGAGCACTCACCAGGAGATTGGCTGTGACTTATGAGAATGTTGATCATGCCGGAGTAGTCAACGCGGGTAGGAGAGCGCTGAATGCCCTGCAGAAACTCCCCTAGCACTGCCTCACACCTACAATGTTAGAATGTACAACACGTGTGTTACCTGCAACACTAGAATCTACATAACATGTGCAACTTTGTAGAAAATTTAAACCAATACTGGCAATTACTGTAGTATTTCTTTAAACCTACTTCCAATTGATCAAAGACTCAATATGGACAGTCATCAATACAGTTCATTAACATCCGCATCAACATTTAGGGTATCACTATGGGAGTTTATCCACGGACCTTCACTTGAAAAAAAGGGAGTCATGTGGATATTTAGTATGATCTCATATCGGTATGTCATCGCTTTAATGCTACATCGATTCTAGATAATTAATTGGTCTACATGTAGGCCTACTGTGGTGACAAATGCTGAGGTACGCAGCTGTTTTAAACACAGGTAAAACCATGTTGACCTGTTACTTTGGACGCCTCCCTCCTGACCCTGTGTTGTATTGGCTGACACCTTGCTGATGCCAGGTACATATAGCTATGGCATACCAGACTGAGTACCAAATGTTGGTTTAAGAATGTGAAGAGATGACAAACTCATTTATGAGCCTGGGTTCTGTTTCTGTGCCATATGAGTACTTGAGCATATATCGTTGTTTGGGAAACGGGACCACCTGCCTGTGGGATGTAAGTAAGGAAGGACTTAGTTCTAGGGATCACGTCCTGTTCCCAAGGTTTTGGGTTCTCAACTACTGATGATCTAGGGATCTTGATTTTTTTTACCGCCTGGGCTTTTAACTTTAAAAGCAATACAGTTTCCAACTACTTCACCTTTACATTTGCACACTCAAATCGACATATGATTATTTAATAGGTTTGCACCTGATCAAGATACTATACATTCATCTTGGCTTGTTTGTATTGGCCACTAGCTGGTCTGGAGCTGGTTCTTGCGACACACACTGATAACAACTGATAAGATGGGACCAGCATGTCCCTGGAAGTAGGTGTTAACCAGGGACAAGGTACCCATCATGGTATGTCTTATCAGTGGGTTTTACCTCAACCAGCAAAATTCAAGATGGTGGCTCCACTAGGCCTCCATACTGAATCCTATACATTCCTCCCTGCACACCAACAATTAAACATAAAACCTTATAGATGAGGTGCTACGTCACTATTATGACATCCAGGGCACTTGGATTCTCATAGGTTAAATGGACACATAGACTATATCTGATTTATCTGCACTATAGGACAGGTTACACTAGCACTGACTGGCCTGAGCATACCATAACAACCTGAGAAATGCCGGGAAAATGCCAGCATAGCCACCTATCGGCCCCAACATATAAATTAGGGCAAGAAATTGTGTTTCAGCCATCCATACTTTCAGAAATCAACTTATGAACTCGACATAAGAGACCCTATTTTTTTTTAAAATATAATTGGATCCCTCCCCCGCACAATGAAATAGGGTCTGGCCTGGTTTGAGATTGGGGAAGGGTGAAGGGACTTGGAGAGGGGACATCCAAAAGTGTCCCCCTCTAGCAAAGAGCCTGTGGGTTGCTATAGTTTGGTCGGGGAAGGGGCAAAAATTGGTTTCCAAGACCCCTGGTGCTAATGGCAGATTCAGTAGATTGGCACCTTTGAGGGTTCTCCATCTCATAGGTGCATACCATAACCATAAGGGACATGACCTCTAAGGCTATTAAAGCGTAGGTCAGCATTTGAGGGCTCTGATATCTCTCTACATGGTCTAATAGGCTAAGTAGGCCTGGGGGCTCTGATCACTTATATGATTATGTCTCCTAAGGGTCCTAACACTGTTGGTCAACACGACTTATAAGAGCCCTAAAACGTCTAACAGACTGGCCATCATCAACAGCTCGCCAAAAATATTAATGGCAACCGAAGGCCCAATATAGCACAAGTGTTGGTAGTGGATGATGCTGCCATAACCACTTTAGGTGTTGACTTGTAAATCAGGCAATTTATAGCTAAGAAACTACCCAGGGTACAGTTTTCGTTTGTGATAAAAGATGTCGAGCATGTTGCAGTGTGAGAGATATTGTGAAATACACATAAAAGTAAATGAGTTCAGCAGGTGGAATAGAAGCCTGTACAACATATGATGACTAATTATTGTCAGCTCAGGTCAGACGACATAATGCGGCAGCTGGTTGTATTAGAATATTAAATCAATTTACAGTAACATTGTGCATAGACCTACACGAGTATAGGGTATTGTGTATATTCATGATTTCTATATGTATGTGTGTGAATCTAATAATATCATTGTGTTGAAAAAGTATTACCGTAATTTTCGATATGACATAAAAATAAATAGAACCAAACTCCCGTTTAATTGCATGTCGATTGTTTAGAAATACCTCCCTGCAGCCAGGTGCTGCATCTTATGATTATGCAATGTTTTAGAGTAATACAAGGGGTCCATGGTTAGGAGATTATGTTAAGGATTCAATTGAAAATTTAGAATCTAAGATCTATGATCAAGAGGCCCGTGTTAAGGATGCAATTGAGAGGATTCAATTTAGGATCTGTCATCTATGATCAAGATATTAGAGTTTCATATTTAAATTTGACGATCAATTCTGAGTTTAATATCAATTCTAAAAGCAGTTAAATTGCAGTGCGTTTCCCGGATTAGAAATTTATCCCATATTTTCGGCAAAGTAAACACAGCAAAGCTGTAATGCCGTGCATATTCATATCATGTTCTAAGAAGTATAGAATTGATTTACAACATTTTTAATATGATAGTAGATCAAAATTTTCAGAACAAATATTATTTTAATACGGAATCTAAAAGCCCTTCATATGCTGTGTGTTTTGCAATTTATTAATCTATAACATACTTTCAGGAAAGTAAACACAGCAATGCTGTAATGCCGTGCATATTCCTATGATGATCCAAGGAAAAAAGATCATTATATATGAACTCTATGGCCTTTGGAATGGACCTATACTTAAATATATGCTCTGATTGTGGTGCTTCCTCGCTCTCCATGTAAAATCCTGCCCCATTGCTATAGTATGGAGTAAACCTATGCCTGGATTAAAATATGCAAATAAGGAATGTGTGTGAGGGTTGGGAGTAGTGTGGTGGTGGTATTGGTGGTGGTGGTGTCACAATGGTCACTAACATCCATCTGATAATTTTTGAAGATCAAAATTGGACCATATATGGCCTGGATCCCTGTGATTCCTTAGACCAAGATGGCCGACACACAAGGAAAACAAAAGAATTAGGTAGTTGAGGTGTCCCAATGGTCACTAACATCCATCTGATAACTTTTGAAGATCAAAATTGACCATATATGGCCTGGATCCCTGTGATTCCTGAAACCAAGATGGCCGACACACAAGGAAAACAAAAGAATTAGGTAGTTGAGGTGTCCCAATGGTCACTAACATCTATCTGATAACTTTTGAAGATCAAAATTGACCACATATGACCTGGATCCCTGTGTTTCCTAAAACCAAGATGGCCGACACACATGGAAAACAATAAAATTGGGTAGTTGAGGTGTCCAAATGGTCACTAACCATAACTTTTGAAGATCAAAATTGACCATATATGACCTGGATCCCTGTGTTTCCTAAAACAAAGATGACCAACACACATGGAAAACAACAAAATTGGGTAGTTGAGGTCCCCCAATGGTCACTAACATCCATCTGATAACTTTTGAAGATCGAAGTTGACCATATACGGCACATGGCTATTGTATTATTGACCAATGGAAGGCATCCCTGGCATATACTGCGGAGTCGGGGGCTGAAGGTGTAGTCATAGTGCTGTCGGAGTCTAATGGCGGCCCCCAGCTGATAATGGCTATGTGAGCTATATGGCCTGGATCCCTGTGTTTCCTAAAACAAAGATGGCCGACATATATGGAGAACAATAAAATTAGCTAGTTGAGGTGTCCAAATGGTCACTAACATCCATCTGATAACTTTTGAAGATCAAAATTGACCACATATGACCTGGATCCCTGTGTTTCCGAAAACCAAGATGGCCGACACACATGGAAAACAATAAAATTAGGTACTTGAGGTGTCCCAATGGTCACTAACATCCATCTGATAACTTTTGAAGATCGAAGTTGACAATATATGGCCTGGATCCCTGTGTTTCCTAAAACAAAAATGGCCGACATATATGGAGAACAATAAGATTAGCTAGTTGAGGTGTCCCAATGGTCACTAACATCCATCTGATAACTTTTGAAGATTAAAATTGACAATATATGAGCTGGATCCCTGTGTTTCCTAAAACAAAGATGGCCGACACACATGGAAAACAATAAAATAGGCTAGTTGAGGTCTCCCAATGGTCACTAACATCCATCTGATAATTTTTGAAGATCAAAGTTGACCATATATGGCCTGGAACCCTGTGTTTTCTAATCCAAAGATGGCCGACACATATTGAAAAAAAAAAAGAATTAGGTAGTTGAGGTCTTTCAATGGTCACTAACTTCCATCTCATAACTTTTGAAGATCAAAATTGACCATATATGACCTGGATCCCTGTGATTCCTGAAACCAAGATGGCCAACACATATTGAAAAAAAAATAAAAATAGGTAGTTGAGGTCTTTCAATGGTCACTAACATCCATCTTATAACTTTTGAAGATCAAAATTGACCATATATGACCTGGATCCCTGTGTTTCCTAAAACAAAGATGGCCGACACACATGGAAAACAATAAAATAGGCTAGTTGAGGTCTCCCAATGGTCACTAACATCCATCTGATAACTTTTGAAGATCAAAATTGACCACATATGACCTGGATCCCTGTGTTTCCGAAAACCAAGATGGCCGACACACATGGAAAACAATAAAATTAGGTACTTGAGGTGTCCCAATGGTCACTAACATCCATCTGATAACTTTTGAAGATCGAAGTTGACCATATATGGCCTGGATCCCTGTGTTTCCTAAAACAAAGATGGCCGACATATATGGAGAACAATAAAATTAGCTAGTTGAGGTGTCCCAATGGTCACTAACATCCATCTGATAACTTTTGAAGATTAAAATTGACATGACAATATATGAGCTGGATCCCTGTGTTTCCTAAAACAAAGATGGCCGACACACATGGAAAACAATAAAATAGGCTAGTTGAGGTCTCCCAATGGTCACTAACATCCATCTGATAATTTTTGAAAATCAAAGTTGACCATATATGGCCTGGATCCCTGTGTTTTCTAAAACAAAGATGGCCGACACATATTGAAAAAAATAGAATTAGGTAGTTGAGGTCTTTCAATGGTCACTAACATCCATCTTATAACTTTTGAAGATCAAAATTGACCATATATGACCTGGATCCCTGTGTTTCCTAAAAACAAAGATGGCCGACACACATGGAAAACAATAAAATAGGCTAGTTGAGGTCTCCCAATGGTCACTAACATCCATCTGATAACTTTTGAAGATCAAAATTGACCACATATGACCTGGATCCCTGTGTTTCCGAAAACCAAGATGGCCGAAACACATGGAAAACAATAAAATTAGGTACTTGAGGTGTCCCAATGGTCACTAACATCCATCTGATAACTTTTGAAGATCGAAGTTGACCATATATGGCCTGGATCCCTGTGTTTCCTAAAACAAAGATGGCCGACATATATGGAGAACAATAAAATTAGCTAGTTGAGGTGTCCAATGGTCACTAACATCCATCTGATAACTTTTGAAGATTAAAATTGACAATATATGAGCTGGATCCCTGTGTTTCCTAAAACAAAGATGGCCGACAGACATGGAAAACAATAAAATAGGCTAGTTGAGGTCTCCCAATGGTCACTAACATCCATCTGATAATTTTTGAAAATCAAAATTGACCATATATGGCCTGGATCCCTGTGTTTTCTAAAACAAAGATGGCCGACACATATTGAAAAAAAATAGAATTAGGTAGTTGAGGTCTTTCAATGGTCACTAACATCCATCTCATAACTTTTGAAGATCAAAATTGACCATATATGAGCTGGATCCCTGTGTTTCCTAAAACAAAGATGGCCGACACACATGGAAAACAACAAAATTGGGTAGTTGAGGTCCCCCAACGGTCACTAACATCCATCTGATAACTTTTGAAGATCGAAGTTGACCATATATGGCCTGGACCCCTGTGTTTCCTAAAACAAAGATGGCCGACATATATGGAGAACAATAAAATTAGCTAGTTGAGGTGTCCAAATGGTCACTAACATCCATCTGATAACTTTTGAAGATTAAAATTGACAATATATGAGCTGGATCCCTGTGTTTCCTAAAACAAAGATGGCCGACACACATGGAAAACAATAAAATAGGCTAGTTGAGGTCTCCCAATAGTCACTAACACCCATCTGATAATTTTTGAAGATCAAAATTGACCATGTATGGCCTGGATCCCTGTGTATCCTAAAACAAAGATGGCCGACACATATGGAAAACAATAGAATTAGGTAGTTGAGGTCTTTCAATGGTCACTAATATCCATCTGATAACATTTGAAGATCAAAATTGACCACAAATGACCTGGATCCCTGTGTTTCCTAAAACCAAGATGGCTGACACACATGGCAAACAATAAAATTGGGTAGTTGAGGTGTCCCAATGGTCACTAACATCCATCTGATAACTTTTTAAGATCAAAATTGACCATATATGGCCTGGATCCCTGTGTTTCCGCAAACCAAGATGGCCGACACACATGGAAAACGGTCCCAAGACTCCAAATAATCCAATGCCACGCCACTTAAAACTCCTAAAAAAGGGCATCATACTTATGTGTACATGTATACATAAATATACATGTAGGTGGCCTTTAGTGGGTTAATAGTCAGTGGTGCTGAGAAATGCATCACCAGCAGAAGAGAACCACATGGTGCTGGGGGAGGTGGTGCCAGGCAGGTATGGGGCCACCACAGGAGCACAGCCACCACCACCATTCAGTGGTGGGTGGGGGGGGGGGCTATATATACTATATACCATGGCTCTGCCTGAGGTGTCCAGGGCTACCATCACTCTGTCCCCAGGGTCTACAATAACAGGTCCACCAACACCACCACTGCCACCACTTCTATGCTTGACTGATTTGCAGATTTTAATCCAGGTATAGGCATACTCAATACTGTACCTATGACAGGATTATACATGGAGAGCGAGGAAGCACCACTATGAGAGCTTGTATTTAAGAATGGGTCCCCTCCTATAGCCGTTCATTCCTAAGAATGAACGGCAATAAGGTATCATTGACCACCACCCTCCTTCCTTCAACTATACAAGATAACACATTATCCTTACTTAGCCCAGATGGAGGCCTTGGAGCTACAGATGACCTTGCAGTTCGTGAGTGCCAGAGTATGAGTCTGTTTCAGTATGTATACCTGGACCTGCTGGAGGTCCTCCCTCAGGCTATATTCATAGCCCCACACATGGGGCCCACTCAGCAGCTTCAATGCCACTGGATCCACAGTCTCCTCCACAACATCATCCTCCCACTCACAAGCCCTCTTTCTCACAGAGATTTTAACTGGCTTATCAAAGTCTATTGATTGCTTTGCATCATTCTGAAAGTCTTTTGCAGTATTTAAGATGCTGCTTATGACATCACCCTCCAGTATGTCATATTGTGTTGAGATGTCGGTAACGGTAGACTGCAAAGTGTCACGTTTTCCCCGCATCAGCCCCAGGACTCTCTTTCCCATAGAGATTTTAACAGGCGTATCAAAGTCTGTTGCTTCTTTTTCATCATTCTTGAAGTCATTTCTGGTGGTTAAGATATCATTTCTGACATTGCTCTCCACGATGTCATATTGTGCGGAGATGCCGGTAATGGGGGCCTCTGGAGTGTTGCGTTTTCCCTGTATCAGCTCCATGGATAAGTCATTGGGCGTTAATTTAACCGAAGGTAACAGAGAGAGAAGATCTGAGTCGGGGAACTCTGGGTTCCACTGCCCAATGTGGGTCTGACCAGTCCAATTTGTAAATGGTGAAAGTTTGTTTGCCATATTAAAACTCATTTGTAGCTGTTTGTAAAAGGCAATTTGTAAAATAATGCCAGTAAAATCAATATATACAAGTATATGTTTAAAACTTATGGACTTATAGAGGTCCAGAGTTAAGAAATACTGTTTGGATAGATAATACTGAAGGATATAACGGCTAAATATAGCGTCACATAAAAGTAGATTTGCCAAAGTTTCCTTAATACTTCTTTCAATCACTTGTCAAAGTAATTTATATGACTGAAGAAGTAAACCAAGATGTCCACTCAAGTTCTTTCCTTCATTGGCGACACCCTTAAAAGCCCAATATGCAGAATCTTCATTTAATGATTTTAATCTTGCAGTATCCATTAAAAGTTCGCTCACTGCACATAAGCGTCTTTCCCGCCATTCACACACCAAATCTGCCCCTGTAGTTTCTTCCTTGTAGATCATATTGGTCTTAGCTTAGACAAGTTCTTCATATGCGAAGCGACGATCTTCGAGCCAGCAGCTTAGGGCGGCCAGCAGGATGACGAACACCACTAGACAGACGAAGATAACCAGCGCTACCATAGAAACCATGGTCGATGATTCTGTGAAGTCCTTTTCTAATATCAAACCTGGTAATTCCAACTGGATAAGATAGTCCCCTCATGGGAGAATCAAAGACAATAACAAGTAGAAACTCACAGAATGTGGATCTAATGTCCTGTATTATAGATGTAGATGTAATTTCTATCAATATTACTCCAATAGAAAGGGAGTGATTGTTTATAACGTTCTGATGTGCAGTGACGGCATATAGGCGTTGTTACTCTTTGGTTCCAGGTGTAGGAATGACTGTTGTAGAACTTGTAGAGGTGATGTGCACTCTGTATATGAAGTAGGGTGGGTGACAGGTCGGTACTGGCAGTACTACTACTTCAATGGTGGATAATTGTCGTCTGCTGTATTGTGACTGGCTGCTGACTAGTTGGGTGAGTGGGTGACTGGTGGAGGGTGTTGTGGGTATAATCTACAATATTGTAGAGTGAGTGAGCCAGAAGCAGCTGGGTCAGAGGCCTATGTACCATTCACACAGTACACACACACAATAACACACACTCAGTCAATGCACAAACCCACTCATCTAGTTCCTCCACACGAAAAGATTAATCCCCCAACTAGACATGTTCATATTTTTAAAGAGGACTTGGGATGTGACATTTTTCACGCCACAAAGCAGGAACTTCCTGGGATAGGAAATGGCGGGAAAACAATGGCCCCTTTTGAAAGAAGCTTTGTCGATAAGCCGACGTTCTTTATGAAAAGCATCTCTTATAATTCTTTGGCAACAAAATACTTCTAGAATCTGTACAAATGACTAACACTGATTACCAGAAATATATGAATAAAGTCATGTATTGTGAAATATTTGGACGACGAGGAATTTCTATTAGTGGAACCTCCCTCCCTGCCCAAAGCACTGCTTGCTAAATCCGTTCTCCAGAGCTGAGCTCCCTCCATATTATCAAGAATCATACAGGTATTACCTGGGAAAGAGTTATGCAAATATAGGATAGCAATATGCATTGCATGTAACTCGAAAAGCCAATTTTTCATTTTTTTTGCTTGAGAGAAAGAAGAGTTAAAGGATCCACCTTGAATGTTAACCACCATGGACATTAACTGGCTCTCCAGGCAGATGTGCTGTGGTATTAGAACTATATTGTAACCAGGTTACACTAATTGATATCTGCTTTGAGCTAGTTCCTGTCTGTACATGCTGATGTCATCCCCACCACCATCCCTCCTCTTCCTCCTGTTCGCACCACCTGCCTCAATGTGGGCCCTCATTTGCATGTTTTTGCACCACCATAGCCTATTTGCACCACCTCAGTCAAAAAGGTTGGGAATGTTGATCCATGGATCAACATCCCATAGGCTTTAGCATTGGACCCAAAAGTGTCTTAACTCTACTCCTCTGAAAATGTGACTGACTACTTTCCAATCAATATCTCCAAAACCATAAAACAGAAAAACTTAAATCTTTCAATACCTTAAAGAAAATATAATGCAGCAATGTAAATTGCTGATAACTCGAAAAGTGAAAAGCCTGTGATTGGCTCCCATGAGTTGTGCACTCATTCTGTTGCATCAGCACTCCCTTACCCAGGTTATTCGCACCACCATGCCACTATTCGCATAACTCCCGCCAAAAATGTGCTATTTGCACCACATTGCCCAAAAAGGCAGGAAAGTTGATACATGGATCAACATCATATACCTTCACCATTGGAGGCAAAAAGCGTCTTATGGCTGCCAACCAACTGAGTCTGTACAATATTGACAATTTCTCAAAATTTACAAAACTTTGTAATGAAATACCTTTTCCTGCAAGACCCCTACATCTCCTCCTTTAATGGCACTACAAAATCATTACGTAATTCTGCCTCTTATATACAAAATTTCCATCTTTTTTAAAATGTATTCGCACCACTAAAATGACTGAAAGTGCAGGGGCCCAGGGAGTCTCCTTATAACTCGCTTTTCGAGTTAAACATTCTAACCTCAAACACCATGTGCATTTTTTTGCAATTTTTGACCTCTTTTCATACTTTATTTCAGACATTTATTTCCACTTCCTCTCCCCCATCTGCCTTCAACCAGAGGCAGTGAAAATCAGTTTTTTTCCCCTGGCTCTTATAACTCGCTTTTCAAGCTAATAAAGTATTTAGTATTGTTCTTGTATCTATTGTTTTGTGTGTGCGTGAGCAATTATGTTTGTAGCAACTAAGACTAAGAGCAGTAAGCTGTCCTTAATGAGAGTGAGACTGGAAACATGGAAATGTGCGGTATAATAAAGACGGAGGTTGAGCAGTCAGGTACAGTGGAGTCGCGATTTATCTATCTTTGATAAGTCGGTTGTCTCACTTATCGGTAATAAATTGGCGAAGACCATTTTAATTGGACTGATTTTGTTCTTGATATATAGTGCCCAAGCGTGCTTTAAAGCTCGGTTTTTGGCTTAAATGGGGCTTAAATAAATGTATATTGAAGGAAACTATCATCCAGGTACTTCTACTGGTACAATCTACAACGTTAGACCCTCTATAGAAAGGCCATGACCTCCCCATCACAATACAACCATCCATTTTTCTCTATCACCATTATACCTAACACAGGGAGTCAAAATTTGAAAATGATTCATTAGAGGGCCACCCTCCAGGGGGCTAAGACCAGACATGACACAATTATTACGCTAGATCATATACATCCAATGTCCCATACTCCCATTAGATCCTAAAAGAAATGTTCATCCATAGAGATAATCCGTACATTGTTACTAGCATATTATGTCTCCTGAGTGGTAGTATACGTATATATGCAGGATTGAATGAGGCCTCAGAATTACAAGTATTATGGATAGGGGGGGTCTATATAGTGCACAAGAGAGACCAAATGATACCAATGACAACAAATGGAATGTTTTGGTAACTATGGTTACCAAACCTGAGCATTAAATTTCATGTCCTTAACTGAAAGTCTTCACTGAGTTATGAGTATTCAGGAAATGCAATACAGAGCCAATATCAAAAGATAAGATCAAAATAACACACGGGCTTATCAACAAAGTAATATAATTGTGAAATAATGTAAAATCTTCAAATAATTCTGGGCACCAAAAGGTTAAGCTTCAGGTATTGGTCGGAAATGTTAGATATCAAATTTATTTTTTGTAGTATTATCTGCCCTGATATGTCGGCCAGCTAATTGCAACATGTTCCCCGACCTCTGTCCGGGAGATAAATGATAGTTAAGGGAGACTCCCATTCCCATATTTGGATACCATTATTTTTTTTAACACAACTTCAAATGAAAGGGGTGTTTTTCGGGCCCTATGCACGGGCCCTCGAGGTCCGTAGATTATGGTGTTTTTGAGCAATTTTTCAGTAAAATAACTTTATAACATTGATGTAGCATCAAAATAAACTTGATTCTCGTCTTAAATCATTTTAAATTTACACTTCTAAAGTAAATATGCAAATGTGAAAACCTCCTAATCACAATAAATAGAAGTGCACCTTAGGGTTTGAGCGTGGCCCAGAGTGTGATTTCAAACCAATATTATGGCCAAAATAGACATGTTTCAAAATTTGCACTTCTTAAGCAAATATGCCAAAGAAGAAACTCACTCATGTGAATAATTCTTGGATAGAATGCTTGTCAATACTGAAAATGGCATCTGAGGCTTTTAAAGTTGCACAAAATGTGAATTTAAGCCAAAGTTATAATCAAATTAGACATGTTAGGATGCATATTCAGATACTAATGAACTTATGCTATAATTAGGCAATCTTCCCCCAATCGGATTCTTTTAGATTTTGGATATGTAATTCTACACACTTTTCTGAATCAAATGGTACCAAAATGAATTTTGTTGCAATTTGTGGTGGGTCAGGCCCATTTTAATCATAGAATGACTGGGCTATGGTCCATGTATTCTATGTTACCCCAAATTAACATTTTAGTGTAGTATCCCTGTAATTCTATTTGTTTAATGCATGATTTAGAGCATTCCCTGGGGTACTCTGATTGGGGGGGGGGGCACTGTTGTTTAGTGTATGAAACACTCTCTTGGTGAGGGTCCTAATCATTTTGCTTTCTACCTGTGAACAGGTACCAAATGAAGGATATGCTCGCACATGGAAACTACAGAAAACTAGGTAACTAGTTCCTCATCCCCGGGTATGGACAGCTCAACAGTCACTTAACTGTCTACCAAAACACTTCATGCAGGCGACCTTGAGGGCAGTTTTTGTTAGGAGTATGGGAATAGTTCACAAGTATCCTTCATGGTTTATTTTAATGGGATATACATATACAGAGGTTATTTCGAAACTAGTTTTATACATCTAAAACACCCCTTACTTTAAGGGGAATGCACATACAGGGTCATTTTAAACTGGTTTGATCCACAAAAAAAAACACCAATGATAGAATATAGGCCTGCTCTTTGTGTCACAATACAGCTAAAGATGGTCAAAAGGCGATTACATGCCGTTCTTCTATTCCAAGAACATCGACTAAATATAGATGTCATTTAAACCCTCTGGTCTATTGTATCTCAACCACCATGGTCCTGTACAATAGTACATTGTGTCTCACCAAAACCATATCCTCCTGTTCACTGGCCCTTTTAGGTTTAAAAAAAACACATACAGTATTCGACCTAATAAGCGCCCATCCCCTAATAAGTACCCACCTTTTTGGAGCTTTTTTTTTTTGTTTTTTCATAAAATAAAAGGATGTTGGAGGCAGTTAAATTTATATGTACTAAATTGCCATAACATATGTTCAAGCACAATGGGTGCTTATTCGGTAGAATACGGTTCGCGGAATTGAGGGGGATGGATGCCTTATCAATGGTATAACCTTTCCTATGTTTTACAATTTATCTGAACGCAACACCTTTTTGTAAAGCTAGGGATCCACTGCTGCGAGTTCGTTGCGAATTGTACTCGTGCATGTGTCCTCGCAGAGCACTCGTGAAAATCAAACTCGCGGCAGTGGATCCCTAGCTTAAGGCCCAACTATGGCCAGGATAAGTGGCGAGCCTTCAGATGAATAGCCAATGTCATATTAAAAACGTTGGGGGAGGGGGAGGGAATACATGACAAATATATGTCAGAAGTAATCATATTTTTTAAAAGCTACTAGCCAGTGAAAAATAAATTTTCAGTAAAATATGATTAGCCAGAATCTATAATGATGCAGGTTAAATGAAGACAGACAGGATATAAACATGAATTCTCTCAGAGGTTGGACTTATTTTAGCTCTTAGAGGCCATTATTGCAACAATGCATGATACCCATTGGACGGCATGATGCACCATTGCAACCCTGGTGAGTAACTCATTATAGGGCCGTGTAAACCCATGCATCATGCCGGGCTTCGGGTTTGAAACACTACTGCAGGGTCAGCGAGTCTGCTCGCCAACACTTCATTGGTGCACTGAATGAATTTAACCATTTGGCTTCCAATGTCGGCCATTAATTAAGCTGGTACTTGAGGTAAAACAATGAGTACAACGTGACAGTTTTACGACAGTCTCACGACAAAGATGAGCTGGATTTCCAAACATCATGTGACGGCTGCCACTCGTCATGCCAGGTGCCGTGACGTCATGGGTTGTCCTGGTGACATAAACCTGGCGCATCTTAGTGAGTGTATAGGTGGGTGTACGGGAGGTGCCAACTAGGGGTGTCATTAATTGTGTGTACCTGTGTCTGACATAGTGTTCTATGTAGTAGAAGACATCTACAGTTAGTGTATAGTCTGGTTTATGGGTTCTGTGCCTAAATGAGGGCATTGCATCTGATTTCTTTTCCACTAGAAAGTCCATTGCTGGCTGTATCATGAACGCAAAAGTACCACAGACACATAAAACATCATGTATTCTTTCAAGATGGTACATCCCTTCAAAACATGACCGTCAATTCTCCTCCAGCTCCTAGGGTGAATTTGGCATGTTCTATCAATTACCTTTAGGGTGCAGACATGTTTGAGCTAGAAAGGACTCTGACTATGAAGATGCGAGTAATCCATTAGCCCTAGGGGTAAGCCTCATAGACACTGGGTGTTGTAATTGAATATTAAACCTAACAATGTGTATTTTAATATGAATTATTCCTAAGAGTTATGGCATTAAGCCATAGGGGTAGCTATGGTATATACGGCACATGACTATTGTATTATTGACCAATGGGAGGCATACTGCGGAGTCGGGGGCTGAAGGTGTTAGTCATAGTGCCGTCGGGGTCTAATGGCGGCCCCCAGCTGATAATGGCTATGTGAGCTCTAGCAGGACCTTGCTTGCCGGTTGTCATGTATTCGTCATAGCTGTTTTTGAGTTAGCCCAGACCAGAATGCAGTATCTACTTCTCCTGATCAACAACTGCATTTTTGCAGTAGGTACTGCTGAAATACTTCCAAAACAGCTGACTCTACACTGCATTTTCAGTATAGACTCAGTAGTGTACTGAGTATCAAATGAGTATGCACTGCATTTTCAGGGTAGAATCAATAGTCTACTGACTCTCAACTGAATCTTAATAGATACCAAAAATGTCACACTCTGTGCAGCAGCATAGATGCAGTAGTCTACTGACTATATACTGGTATCGCTTTGTCCATTCATTGATTATTTATTGGGCTACTGACCTGATGCTTCTGAGAGAGTCCATAGCGTGAATGTCAGTATTGTTGTGAACAGTAATCAAAAGATTCAGTTATGAAATTCTGAAACTATCCAGTGTTTATTAAGAAAAGCATAATTATACCTTTGCATATGATTGTTATTGAGTGCCAGTAATGGATACACATGGATGTTGGAGTGTGTGAAAGCGAGGAATTAGTCACTGACTTTATGTGGGGCATAAATGTACTGAATCATTGAGTATTACTTTGGTCACCATCATGCCACATTTTTTCTTTTACATAGTATACATGTATCATTGATAATTAGAAAGCTGCTGTCTTATCACCTTAACATCATTAAAATGCAAAGCATTCTACTATAGCAGTACTTTATCAGACATGCCTACTCTTACCTTCTTGCTATGATAGAAGTTACCCAGTACTACTGAATCAATATGGCCCCCCTCCTATATGAGTTGCATGCACTACTAGGGAGTAATGACAGCTCCACATATCTGATGGGGTGGTGGCTCAGGGGGCTAATGCGTTGGTACAGTAATCAGAAGATCCCAAGTTCAAATCCAGCAAGGACCACCTAGAAAGGCATTGGTAGTGCCAGTACTAAAGCAGTGGCTGCTCCTTTTATGCTTCTATCTGCCCCCAGCAGTAGTTTTCAGTATGATCTACTGCTCACCTACTGCTATAGCAGCAGTCATGCAGTAGTGCTGATTGAACACTGCCCCAACCCCATATATGGTCATGCAGCATTAAATAAGTAGATACTGTTTAAATGCTGCCATCTCATTTACATAATTGGGACAACTGATTCAATACTGCTTGCATGCTGCTAATACTACTGTTCTGCTACTGAACCACTGCTGCCATGTTCTGTGTGCTGAGTAGTAGAATGCCAGTAGATGCTGATATGGTACTGTTTCTGATGCTGCTTTCACACTGAATGACTACTGTCACACCACACTGTTTTTCTACTGTTTAAATACTGATTTCTACTGCATTTTGGTCCGGGGGTATAGAACCCCCTTTGTTGAGGCAGCTGATGACTGTGGTATTGTCTATGAACATATGTATGTGTTTCCCTGTTGGGGGCTTTTTGAAGTGTAGGAGTGCCCTGTGGACTGCTAGGATTTGTTTTATGTTTATGTGGAGGGGTTCTATCTCTCCACACCATTCTTCCCCATATTCAGAGTAGGTTTCAGGTATATATGTACCCCACCCTGTGTCTGAGGAGTCTGTGTATAGGGTTATCTGTGGGCACTTTTCTGTGTATGTCTTCTTTGCATGTGGCAGGTACTGTAGGTTTTCTCTCAGTGTTGGTTTTATGAACCCTCTAAGGGGAATGAATTTGTCATAATCACCCTGTGTCATTATTAAAGCCTGTTTTTTTTGCAATGATGAGCTTTTTGGTCAGTACCTTTGCTCTGTCATTTCCAGGTTCTGTTTGTTTGTTTAGTTTTATGTCCGGGGGCCATCAAGGAACTCAGACATTCAATCCCGGTTGTGTGGCTGCTAGGGCCCCTAGAACCTGCGAGAATTTTCTTTTGGTACATATTTGTACCTTAAGGATATCCTCCACCTTTTGTGAGATATCGGCCTGTTTTTTGTCTGGTATCGTGAGTGCAGTGTGAAGCCCAGGTACTCAATGGTTTGCACTGGCTCTAGTACTGATTTGTCAAAGTTGATAGTGAATCCTGCATTTTGCAGCACCCTGAGCGTGTGTATTGTAGCTGTTCTGACTTCCACTTTTGTTTTTGCATAAATTTATGTGTTGTCTATGTAAAAGACAAGGTTTACCCTATGCTTTGTTCTCAGGTGTGCCATGAGTGCCTTCATGATTTTTGTAAAGATTCTTGGCCCTGGGGAGTAACAATTGGGGAGGCAGGCGAACCTATATCTATTACCATGATGTATTAGTTGTAGGAGGTCCCTGTCCCTAAGTTTCACCGGTAGTGAAAAGTAAGCCTGGGTTATGTCTGCTGGTTAGGTAGCTGTCTTTTGGGGCTGTATTACCACTGACAGGTGGTCCATTTTGAAATGCTTGTATGACGTGTGTTCATTCAAGCTTGACAAGTTTAGTATGGGCCTGTATGTTCCATTAGATTTTTCTTTTAGGAACATGTGTGAGACGATGGCTCTAGGTGATGGGAAGGCAGGTTCTATTATGCCTTGTGATAGCAGTTTCTCAAGTTGTTCACTCGTGATTCTGTCTTTCACTGGGTCCAAGCACCTAGAGTCAGGTTGTCTCAGCTGGGTGGGCAGAGAGCCTTTACCATGTCCAGTACCCATCCGTAACCATGTGTCTGCTTCTCTGCCCAGACAACCTGCCTGGAATGTGGGACTTGTATGTGTGTGGGAGGTAGGTGAACTTACTTTTGTTTTTAGCACCTGTTGTTGGTGCTGCCTCCGTTGTGCTGGCGTTTGTCTTGCTTGTTTTTGTGTTGTTTGCTGTTGTTGTATTGGCCTCCATTGGTGTGTTGTTTCCTCTTGACGTCGTACTTCCCTTGGTGGTTGTTGTTTCTGCGTGACTGTTGGTTGTTTTGTACCTGTTGTTCTGTTGGTGCCCTCGCTGTTGACCCCAGCACTGGGCTGGGCCCCTTGGTGGAGTTTCCCTGATTTGTGGGCTTCCTTTTGTCTTTGGGTGTGATAAAGACTTCCTTAAATGTGTCATGTAGCTTACTGCATGTGGTGACTACCTCCTTTAGGTTGTCACCCAGTAAGTATTGGAAGTCTTGGTTATTGTTGTCTTTGGCCATGTGTGAGGTGGGGCCCGCAACAGTGTTCTTGAGGAGTGATGTCCTCATGTTGTTGAGTCTTCAGGAGGTTTTGACGATCAGCATTAGGGAGTCAGATATCTTTACCGCCATATCCTTGGGGTCTGTGTTTTTGCATCCAGACTGTTGAGTGCTGATATCAGCGGTCTGGCTGCAAATTGGAGGGCCCATTGCATAGACTTAAAGGGTGCATCCCTGTTCACAGTCTGCTGCTTGTATTTGGGGTGCTTAGCTTCTAGCTGGTCGATGATCTCTTGGTTTATTCTCCTCTTATGGAGGCTGTCCAGGTTGTCTGGTCTGGGGTATTTCTCATACAGCGTTGCTGTGTCGGTCTTCCCCATGGCCTCTTCTTTAGGGATTTTTACTGCTGTCAGTGGTGAATCCAGCACTTTTCCTTCCTCCAGCTCCCCTTGTCCATGTCCATTGTGGGCTGAGTGGGCGGGGCTGGTCTGTTGGCTGGGGCGTCAGGTTCAGTTCTGTGTGCTACTAGGTGGTGGTTGAGTGCCTCCAGTTGGCATGGCACCGGCCCTGGCATTGGTGCTGGGCCGTGCTGTTGGGGCAGGTTATGGTGGGGTAGGGTCCTCCTGTGTGTGGCGGTGTGTTCTGTGTCCACTTGGTATCTAGGGTGCAGGTAGTATTCCATGTCTGCCTCAGGTGATATGGAGTGTGTTGGCCTTCTTGGCCCTTCTTCCTGTAGGTTGCTGTGGTGTGGGGCTGGATAGCCACCTCATCTGTGGTCAAAGGTAATATCCCTGTAGCCCTGGAGTGGCATCCTTGGGTAGTGATCCCCAAAGGTAGGTCGCCTCACCTGGTAGGCTACCCTGCCTCTAGAGTCATCTGGCGCTGGGGAGTGGGGTGTGTACCTGGTGTACCCCGCTCTAGTGTGGTGGGGTTGGTGGGGTTGGTGCTGTGTGAGGTGTAGGTGTCTAGGCTTTTTCCATTGTACTCCAGTGTTTTCTGCTACAACTCCCACCTCTGTTTCGGCTGGTCTTTTGGTGGAGTATCTTGGGTCAGGTTGCACTCCCTGTGGCCACCTGACCAGTATCTATGGGGTTCTGCAGGGGTTCCATATTCCCTGGGGATTTGTATATGATCCCCCACCTGACCTTGCCTGCCAACGTTGGGTTTCTCAGTTTCTGGTTTTATCCCATCCTCAGATATTGAGTCAAATTGTTGTGTCGGGGTGTTACCCTGAGCGTCAGCTTTAGTGCTGTTGTCAGATGTAAAGCTGGATTGGGACGTACATGCCCTGTTTACAGCTATTATGTCCTCCAGGATGCTCTGACTGGGCTCTGTAACTTGAGTATGATCCCCCTGGGGGATACCCTGTCCGCCAGAAATGGTGGAGTCTGAGTTTTTACAGATCTGATCTGATCAGGAGGGGAAGGGTGGGGCCTCAGGGCGGTGTGTGATGGGCAGTTTTATGGCCCTTCGCCTTGTTTCTCTGATCCTGGGATCAGAGAGAGGAGCTCGCTTGCTATGTTTGCTCAGAGCGGCAGCCGTTGGTCTTGCTTCGGTGCACACAGTGTGTGGGGGCGTTTTATGGCCTCCAGGCACTTTGAAGTCATTCCCCTTGGTTGTAGGGTTGTGTAGGGCTAATCCCTGTAGTCCCCCTGACCCTGGGGTTTGGTTTTGGTTTGGTTGATTTTACCTCCACTAATAGTAATTAAAAGTTAGCAGAGAGACTATGTTTTGATTCTTTCCTATTTTCCCCTACTTATCATAGGGCAACGCCTAACTGGCTAAGGCTTCTTTATATTTCATATTTTGCAAAAGAGCTTGGTTTCCCGCAGGAAATCAAGAATCTCCTTGTTTCCAGTGTTGTGGAAAACACTGTTCATTGTCCTTGGATTTTTCAGGAATTTCTTCCTGCTTCTCTTGGTTGCCTGACAATGTAGCAGGAGATGTTCCACACTCAGCTGAGTGTTGCATGCCTGACATACAGGTGCCACTTCACCTTTCAGAAGGTGACTGTGTGTCAGTTTGGTGTGACCAGTCCTTAGACGGGTTAGTTTCACCTGTTCCAATCTTGTCAGGTTTTCTTCTGTAAAACTTTTGCCGACTGTTAGTCGGATGGTTCGCAGCTTGCTGGCATTCGCAGCGTTCCATCTGCGCTGCCATTTTTCCTGAACATGGACTTTTGCCATGGGTAGGACATCTGTATATGGCATTTGGTCGGCCCCTACAGGCCTCCTCAGAGCACTTTTTGCAGCAGTGTCTGCAGCCTCATTTCCTTCGATTCCTATGTGGCTTGGCACCCAACACATAACCACATCTTTACTTTTTGTCTTGTTTTCTGTGTACGCTTCCCGGATGGCTCGGATTACAGCATTTTTTGGATATAGGTCATGTATGGCTTCTAGACATGGGTGGGAGTCTGAAAAGATGACAAATTTCTTCATCATCGAGACCTTGATCCATTTCAATGCCTGCAATAAAGCGTTTCCTTCTGCAGTGAAGATACTACTTTGTTTGTGGAGTGCCTTCTTCAGGTTACCAAAAGGTGTGTGGACAGCGAATCCAACATGGCTGCCATCTTTGGAACCATCAGTGAAAATGGCTTGGTGGTTATTGTACCTCCCCCTGAGTGCCCTGTATTCTTTCTCAAATACATGATCAGGGGTTTCACTTTTCTTATTCTTGTCAAGATCAAGGTTCACCTTTGGTGTCTCTTGCTCCCATGGAGGGGTCTTAGAGGGGGTTCGTCTGTCAGAATCCGTTTCATCGGAATCCTAGCCTCTTGGATCAGTGCTTTAGCTTTCACAGCCATTGGTTTGATGGCATTTGGTTTTCCTCTGTAAACATTGTTTTTGTTGTTGAAAATCAACTTGTGAGCTGGATTTGATGGATCAGCCCGCACACGTATTGTATACTGTAGTGTGAGCTTCTCCCGGTGCAAGTCCAACGGTGGAATACCTGCCTCCACATGGAGGCTAGATGCCGGTGTTGTCCTAAATGCACCAAGACATAGTCGGAGTCCCTGATTTTGGATGGGTTTCAAACCATCCAAATAGGACTTTGGGGCAGAGGCATAGACCATCGACCCGTAGTCCAGACGTGACTGAATGTACATCTTGTACAGGGTCAGTAGAGTCTCTTTGTCGCATCCCCAATCTGGATGACTGAGGACCTTTAACAGGTTCATTGCTTTTTGGCATTTCCTTCTCAGGTATTCCACATGCGGCTTGAAGGACAGGATCCTGTCAAACACCAATCCGAGGAATTTTATTTCTTTCTCGACCGTGAGGCGTTGCTCATAAAGAGTCAGGTGTGGTTCTTCCTTACATCCCCGTCTCCGACAGAAATGTACTGCACAGGTCTTGCTCTCTGAGAACTTGAACCCGTTTGTGTAGCTCCATTCCTCCAGTCTAGTCAGTGTCTGCTGGAGGCGGCATTCTATTGTGGGCATGTGCCTTCCTTTAAAGCAGATGACAAAATCATCTACGTAGAGGCAGCACTATACATTGTTGTGTAGTTGTTTGGTGATACTGTTGATCTTAATGCAGAACAAGGTTACAGAAAGGATGCAGCCTTGGGGCACACCCATTTCCTGATCCACTTTCTCTGACAAAACTGATCCTAGGCGAACATTGAAAGTCCTGTCCGACAGGAAGTTCTGAATGAACCCTGTTAACCTGCCCTTTAGTCCCATGTCATGGATATCTTGCAATATTCCATGCCTCCATGTGGTATCGTAGGCTTTCTCAAGGTCAAAGAAGACCCCAACAACATGTTCGTTGTTTGCGAACCCGTCTCGGACCCAGCTCTCCAGGCTCACCAGGTGGTCTGTAGTGCTGCGTCCTCGGCGGAATCCTGATTGGTGAACTGATAGCTTCCCCGTGGATTCAAGGAAGAAGACAAGCCTGTTATTCACCAACCTTTCCATGGTCTTTGCCAGACAACTAGTCATGGCTATAGGTCGATAGCTTGAGGCCAGAGTTGGGTTTTTCCCTGGTTTGGGAATTCCAACTACTATGGCCTCTGACCATGATGGTGGAAAGTTTTCTGTGACCCAGATGTCATTGTACACGTCTAGAAGAAGCTCCATGGTTTCCTCAGGTAAATGTTTGAGCATCTGGTAGTGGATGTCGTCTAGTCCAGGACAAGAATCTTTAGCCTGGCCCAGAGCATATTTCAACTCCTCCATGGTGAAAGGCTTGTTGTAGCTTTCCTTATTGTTTGAGGTGAAGTTGAATTTCTTCCTCTCAGTTCTGGTTTTATGCTCAAGGAATTTCTCTGAGCAATTGGTGCTCGAAGACACCTGACTGAAATGTTCTGCCAGGGTTTCTGAGATCTCCTACCGGCCTAAGGCCGTATAGGTTCCGTTGAGGCCGCCTTGTATGGCCGGCCTCCTGCAAGCTTTATGCCGTGGAGGGGAAAGAGCCTAGCTCCTACCTCCACGGCGGTCATTGTAAGAATGACAACCTGCAAGCAAGGTCCTGCTATATACCATAGCTACCCCTGGCTTAAATGCCACTCTGTGAAATAATGTGTACTCTCGACTCAAACCCTCTAATTATGCATGTAAGTGTTGTAGTAAAGACCTGCACAATTAAACATTTTAAAACTGGCATTTTGCCTAAAGGTTACACTGGTGCACCAATGCAGCACTGGGGAGTAAAGCTGATAGCGAGAGGAAATCAAAGTATGGGTGGGGCATTTTGGCTGGAGACAGGACAGGGAGACTAGCAGGCAGTCAGGCAGACATGTGGAGGAAATCAGATATAGGGGGGAGTAGACAAGGGGTGGGAAGCAGTCATGTGGAGGATATAGGGGAAGCAGACAAGGGGAGGGAAGCAGCTATGTGGAGGAAGGCAGATGCTGGGGGAACAGACATGTGGAGGAAATCAGATATAGGGGAAGCAGAAAAGGGGACGGAAGCAGTTTGTGGAAGAAGGCAGGTGCTGGGGGAACAGACATGTGGAGGAAATCAGATATAGGGGAAGCAGACAAGGGGAGGAAAACGGGCAAGGGGCCCGAGGCAAGGGGATAAACATGTGGAGTGAAACAGATGTGAAGGAAGCAGACAGGGAGGGGAAGGGGGGACACATGGAGGATTGGAGACAGATATATTGGGTAGGTAGAGGGAGGCAGACAGGCAGGAGGAGAGCAGCTGGAGAAAGACAGTTTGAGGTTGGTTAGTGAAGGAGGTAACAGGCAGACATCGGGAGGCAGAGATAACTAGAGTGGACAGACAGCAATCAGAAGGATGGAGGACCATGGCAGTGCTATTTACTAACTCTGAATCACCCTGCTATTCTTTACCCTTTTTTGTATATTGCTAGCCTCTGGTGATAACCAACCATTATCATTTTCCACGCTAATTGAGGGAGAAACAACCGATAGGACATCGACATTTGGTAAGACCTATTTCTAAGGCACCCCATTCCACATGGACAGAGTTACACGGTCCAATTAAACAGGCCTACAGAGATCTAAGGCAGTGCTTTACGCCATAAAGTGCACAGTCTGCTAGCCAAGTAGACCATTCTCACAGGAAATCATTCTTTCAGAAGAGATTTTAAAAAAGTGAAATAAAACTATACACCCGAGCACTGAGTTACCACAGTGAGCCTTGGCATCCTCCCCCTGCTATGTCTTTAGACATCTTCTTAGGAGGGTCAAGGGTCAGGGCAAGGTCAAGCTGGGGGCCAATGCCAACAAGACGCTTTAACTCCAGAGAACAATCAAAAGTATACAGGGGATGGGAAAAACCACATAATGCAGACACGGAGGGGCAGGACCCATGCCCACCTCACATTACTGTATGGGTCTGTCAGTGCTATGGAGCACTGCACTATTTCAGACGAGTTTCTATCACTTGAATCTCTGACCCATCCTGCCTGCTCAATAGCCAAAATATGCTATTCATCATATGAGATACTGTATATACCTATGATTCCATATCTCCTATATTAGTCTTTAGGACGATTTACCTTTCAGTTTTGATGATCAAATTGACATTGCAGAATGAGCCTATAACTAATACGTGTAGGGCCATTGGGGGCACTTGTGTGTGGATAATGATATTGTTAAGGAATGCTGCACGTATTACAAGTGTTACTGAAATGACGCCGGCATGATTTAGATCGCACGCAAGAATGGCCTGCCACAATTTCAACTTCTTAATAGTGAAAGAATGTTTTCAAATTGGCCTATTAGAAGCAAAAATAGGGCCATACATGACATCTCTAAGATTATTTTATATCAACTATTTTTTTTTTAATTTCTTTTTAAATTTTTGCACAATATTAAGAAACGTTATATTGAAGTTTATAAACTTAAGAGGTACTTTAAAATATCAATATTCATCTGGCCTGTGTGAGAAAGAAATGGCCTGTGTAAGAATCCAAGATGCAGGCCACTTGCTCTAGGTTGAGAAAAGGTTTTCGACAACACTGCATTACCACTGGCTGATGACAATGGGTGCGGAGACATACACTGGGTGTTGGGTGACACTGGGTGCAAGGAACACACTGGGTGTAAGGACACACACTGGGTGCAGGGGCATGGGTGTAGGGATACAAAATGGGTCCTCCCTGGGTGTAGGGACACATACTGGGTGCTGGATCACTGGGTGCAGGGACATACACTGGGTGCTGGTTCACTGGGTGCAGGGACACACACTGGGTGCTGGGTCACTGGGTGTAGGCACACACTGGGTGCAGGGGCACAGGTGTAGGGATACAACCTGGGTGCTGGGTCACTGGGTGTAGGCACACACTGGGTGCAGGGGCATGAGTGTATAGGCAAACAAACTGGATGCTGGGTCACTGGGTGTAGGGACACATACTGGGTGCTGGGGCACTGGGTGTAGGGACACACACTGGGTGCAGGGGCATGGTTGTAGGGATACAAATGGATGCTGGGTTTATGGACATGTACTGGGTGCAGGGGAACGAGTGTAGGGATACATACTGGGTGATTGGGAACTGGGTGTAGGGACACACTGGGTGCTGCGGCACTGGATGTAGGGGCACATAGTGGGTGCTGGGGCACTGGGTGTAGGGACACATACTGTGTGGGTGTGGCACTGGATGTAGGGGCACATAGTGGGTGCTGGGGCACTGGGTGTAGGGACACATACTGTGTGGTGTGGCACTGGGTGTAGGGAAACATACTTTGTGCTGTGGCACTGGGTGTAGAGACATATACTGGGTGCTATGGCACTGGGTGTAGGAAACATACCAGATGCTGAGTCACTGGGTGTAGGGACACACATTGGGTGCTGGGGCACGGGGTATATGGACACATATTTGGTGCTGGGGCAGTGGGTATAGGGACACATCCTGGGTGCTGGGCGTAGGAACACATACTGGGTGTTGGGGCACCTGTTATAGGGACATTGGTTGGGTTTGTTGAGGAAACATAACCTTTACAAACCCTGAAACATAGTTTTGAATGTTAGAATTTGGCTAATCTGTTCTGGTTCCTGACCTCTACAAAGGGAGAGTTGAGCTTGGAAGAGAGACATATCGAGTTGGTAAATATAGCAAAGACTTGTGTTTAACATATGCCTCCCACGTAGACACCAAAGACATTAGGTAGCTGCTTAAACAGACTACCTACAGGCTGTGGGACATACTTCAGGTGATGTATTGCATAAAGACGTAACACACTCTGGTGGTGAACGTACCAAACTACATTTACGGACAAGTGGGGTGCGTGGGTAAGGGGAGTGGGTGGCAGCAGAATGCGTACAGGCCAGAGATGAGAGGAGGGCAGCGAGATAAGGGTAGAGAGGTGAGGGCAGCGAGATGAGGGCAGGATATTTAAGTAGAGAAAAAAGGCAGAGAGGTAAAGGGAGAGAAATGAGAGCGGGGTAGTAAGGGCAGTGATTTAAGGGTATAGAGATGGGGGCAGCGAGAGAAGTGTAGAGATTACGACAGGGAGATAGGAGTTGGGAAGTGAGGGGAGAGATTTATGGAAGAAACACGAGGGCAGAGAGATGGAAGCAGAGGTAAGGTAGGAAAGGTTACCGGAATGAGGGTAGAAAGAGGCTGGAAAGAAAGGTCAAAACAAGAGGGTTGGGACAGGATCATCATGCAGATCAGGAATGAGAAAGGTAAGACAAACGTGGATCACATGACAAACGGGACGGAGGGCAGTTCATATGTAGTGTGTGAGGAGTGAAGACGCAACAAACTCAGAATCTTAGTCTATCTAGTCTCCATCGACCAGTTGGTCCTGGTGTCTACAAGTCAAATCTCAAATCCTGGCACTTGTCCACACCCCCACCACCCTGAGGATCCATGCGACCTCCCACTATGTTCCCATGCCCCAAAGCTAACTAATTAGCTTACGTCTCCATAAATTTGATGAAAGTCAATACAATATAGAAAGAATGCTCATTCTCTTGTCTTATTCTAATTCAAAATCTAGTGGTTTTCATAAACCCTCATACTACAAATCATTAGGTACAGGTGACATGGTGAGAACGTCAAGACGAGGCGGTGGTGCCACCTGGTGAGTGTTAGCCACACCGCACTGCTCATCTCGTGGACACCGTCTGCCACACTCTCACAACAGAACCTACCCGGTAAGTCTATTTCAACGATACAGTAGGAAGCTGGGGGTCTGTTTGGAGCGTAATAATTTGGGCCTGAGTCTTCATTTTTCTCAAACGACTTCCATGGTTTCAACTTTTGTTATCATTATTCTTTAAATCTTGATTTACCCCCTAGTTTTACTTATGTATACATATTTCCAGCCTATTTACATCAGACCCATCATAGTCCTTTCATCTTTCGGGCATTTATTTTGGTTTACATTGCCAGCTCAACTTGCTAAAATTGGATTACCGCTTGTTGACTTTGGCCAATTTACATTTCCCTGTTCTTTTTTAAATGTCTGACAATGCCAACACTTTTTAATTTGATAAGTCACTAGCCTGCTTCAAACCACGGTATTGTGGGAACCTTCTTGCTAATCATATGATACCCAATCTTAAAAAAGCCAATGATGCTTTCTATGAATCTTTAACGATAGAATAGGGGATTTCAGTTGTGTTAACACATTCTGGAAACGTGGTTTTGAATAGAAATTTTGTTCCCACTCTACCAATGTGATATCGGTATTACCTAATGGTTTATGTAGTTATATTTACAAGACTTACTTTAAGTTTGAGGCTTTTTTCCATCCTTTTAGTACCCTTTATAGTTTATGTATGAAATACTTCAAATATAAACCACACTACAGACGTTATTGAAGCAGTATGTGCCCATCTAGGAAGTTCATCTCGTGTACAATCTATGGAATATATACGCGAGGCTTAAGCATATAACCAATTTAGTTTTTTGGGGTCTTTTGTTTTTTAATGATTAAACGATGAACTTCCTTGCTGATGAGTGTCATGTAACCTAAAATAAAATATGCTTACTGTGGTGTACTTACATCTTACGTATCTCCGTATTCTGTTCACCGACAATGTGGAAAAGACCGTCCAGTATCTCAGGTAGGAAGATAAGCATGTCGATGTCTGGTACCGCATCCAGCGTGCTCACCTAATGGGCAGACCGACACAATTAGTTTGACTGAACCCGTTATCAAAATGTGAAACAAAGAGTGTGACCTTGCCCTATTCATAGTCACGGGCACAAGAGAGGATTTTTAATCAAAGAATCTGCCGTCAGATCTGCACCACCTGAGTTCTATTTCCTAAGCAGAAATAAAGAGGATGCAGGGATGTATCGTAATTTGGTTGTCATTTATCTCCATCACCCTACAGTCAGATTTTTTTTCATGGGTGTTATGTTAAACTTCCTTTTAAAGATTTCACAGTGATGGTCATCGGATCGCATTATCAAGTGTATTCTGTCATGCTGTCAGCCTTGGTATCTTCAAAAGGCTAACTTTGTTTTTTTTTCAGTAAGTGCTTGCACCGTAACATATGATTTTTCTTTCATTTTCCTATTCGTTGTACATAAAACTAATATAATCTAAAGTTATTTGAGATTATCAGTAGCAGAACCAAATCCAGGCATGTGGTCGCATTTGTCTTTCAGAGATGTCAGTTGGGTATGGGCTCAACCTCTGAAACTTTTTGGGTGTTAGCTATAAAAAGCACCCATTTTGTCTTCATTTCAATCTATTCCCCTCACTCAAAACCATTAAAACCTCTCTGGAGTGGATGGTCATAGAAATACAATTAAAAACACTGCATCAGAATCTCAGCCAATCAGCAGCCAGCTTGGATTCATGTCCTCTGAAATGAGATTTCAGAGATCCTCTGATCTCTGAGAGGTGGTTTGTCTAGAAAAAGGCAGCACAAGGCATGTTTAATTCCACCTGCTGAAGCCTGAATTATGGTCAGCCTTAGGCTTAGGCTCCCTAGAAGTAAAAGGGCATGTTGTAAGGGTGTATCTATGATTTATGTAATTCTCTCTATCCATATTATGATCACAATTTGGAAGTAGCCTCTGAGATGTCTGATTTTTAGGAAAGTTTGAACATCTGAAAACAGACGGACCTCTGAAGGTCTGACATCTCTGGTCTTTAATTCCTCAGATAACTCACCCATAAAACGATGAATTGACGTGCAAACGGGTTCTTTGTATAGATACGTTCTCTGATTAGTGGCATAAAGGCCACCATGTCGAATGCACAGCTCTCCGTTACTATGTCCTACAAGAGAAAGGTACAAAATATATTTGATGATTAGATTAGACCAAATTGTCGATGTTACCTTAGCATAAACTATTAGTATACTGTCCTAATTTTTCTGCCCTACGACACCCTACTAATTAAACATGATTCCTGAGTTAGAAATGTTAAAATCGGGTGAGAGAAAGACAGACTTCTATGTGTTAAATCATTCTAATCTGGGTTATTTTAGTTCCCTTGTTGACCCTTCATCTTTATTTTACGGCCAAGTAAAACAACCTTTAGCTGTATCTCATGGAGTGAAACGTAGTGAAAAAAAAATTTATGGTTGAACGATCCCAAAAAAAATTAAGCCCAAATCTGTAATCTGTTCTTAAACCTTTAACTACCATACTATGATTCCTCTCGATTTAAAACCATGGCTTTAAGACATCAATCGTTTTAAAGGTTGGTACTATGCTAAATCATTATGTATCTATTACTCACTTTCAGGAGTCGATCAAGCAATTCTGACCCACTGCGAACGTTCTGATCAGGATCGGCCGCCAACTAAAAATACAATTTTTTTTTTATTTTGTTGAAAATAATACAATTTCTTTTAGGGAGTGATCATTTTTTAACAACAGGGGGGGCTGGTGGGTTTGCGCGCGGATGCACGAAAAAAATTTCGACCCCCCCCCTCTCGAGGGGGTAAAATTTTTTCGACCCCCCCCTATAAGAGACAAAAATCACGCGCGAACGTCCCCTTTTAGCCTATAGTAACGCATGGGGTTTTCCACTGAAAACAGGTGAAATTATTTTGACCCCCCCCCCATCAGAGGTATTGAAAAAAATCCGACCCCCCCCCGGTCAAGGGGTTGAAAAAATTCTGACCCCCCCCTCAAACCCACAGGCCCCCCCCCTGTTGTTAAAAAATGATCACTCCCTTATGTTGTTGAAAATACAAGTACAAATGTATCCATAAGGAATGAGTATGTTTGAGGGACAGTTGTGTCCATCTACTTACAGCTTGACACATATACAGGATTATCTTTTTTTAATTTAGATTCAGCTGATTTTAAAGGCACAGTTCCCAAGAATACACAAAGAATATTTAGATATTTGAAATAAAAATTTTCTGCATAGATTTATGATTAGTTCTCCCATAACCTTACAAAGGGATAATCTTCGGTTTTGAATGTATACAAACAGTATGTAACAACAAATTTCCACTACCGGATAGTACCATAGATTCCCCCAAAGAATATAGCAGGGTAATCATCTTTTGAGAGTAAGCTGTGGTGTGGTCTCTACCTTATATACTATCAGAAATTTAATGGTTATCAAATTGCCTTCAACTGCATACAAAAGCTAAATGATAATGCTGGTAAAAAGGCCACTCCAATAAAAATTAAACGCGTGCAATTATGCACGACTGGCCCAGATCGCCCACTACCTACCCTAGGGGACTGTCAATATAGTGACAGTGTGTCGAAGACTCAATGCTTAAGGCTATGGAGGATTCACCCATTATCGCTCGCATGTTTCATTGGCGAATAACTCCTCTCCTGGCGAGTTAAACATTCCACTGTATTAGGAGGTGTTGAGGAAGAATATATATTAACTATAAAAAGGCATGAGACACTGTAATTCTCCTCCATTTTGTTAATCGAGCATTTTCGATAGGACCGTGATGTGATTGTCTTGCTGTCCGCCATTTTGGATTTAGATGTTCTGTGCGCATGCGCAACCCCTCCTTGCCGGAAGTCGCATTTTCGACGGAGAAATGATAGATTAAATCGATTTAACTTGAAATTAATGGCTTTTTGAATATAATCCATGCATGTTAGACAATATTAATCAAATTGAATTGAATACATGGCCTGTATTTACTTTTATATGAAAATTAAACCTTACGACGCACCACTCTGTGCGCATGTGCGAACTCGCACGAGGATGTTCTGCTGGGAGGGAGAGTGTAAAGACTAGTACATATGGTACATATATAGTATGTCAGAGGGCGCACGTAGTAGCCGGTGTAAAGAGATAAAAATCATAACAGCCTGCGTCCTCTGACTATATTACTACGTACATAGAGTCCTACACTCGCCTTGCCGGAAATGCGATAGCCATAACAAAAGTTTGGCGGTCCGATTTACAAGGTTGGTATATGAACGGTCTTAACCGGTCTTATACGAAAATTTCCCAACTTTTCCTGCATCTATCGCATTACATAAACAGTCTTCCGGCCTTACATACTGAAAAAAGCGTCTTAATTGGACAATTCTGATAGGAGCCCATGTGTTATGTCTATCACGAAAATCTATCGCACAATGCTATCCTATGGAGCCTCGTTTTCGTCAGAAATTTAGTCAAACATGCCAAGTTTTTCCTTCAGCTTTTTTTCATAGGTAAACAATTGTTTTTCCAGGAATTGTTACCATCTACAGAAAGACAAAGATCTAAAGAAAATTTATCAACTTTCCATTAATTTATAGACCCCTTCTTTGTATAAGTAATTCCCACTTAAAGTTGGCCATTTTGATCGACCAAAAATGTTGAAAACCCGCCTCCAATGACTCAGCAGGGGCTGGGCCAAAAATGTTTTAATGTCTGTCTGCAAGTACAACATGCTCACCTTACTAAGCCCATCAAAGATGTCGTTGAAGAATGGCAGCACTGCGCTCCGGGCCACTTTGACAATATTGTAGAGGGACTCACAGCCATAGTACCGCACCCGACTGTCTGAGTCGAAGAAGCACGACAACACTGGCTTCACCAAGTCGTTCACGTACATGCCAGAATCCTATCAATAAAATACATTTTTTCCAGTAAAGCCTAACTTAGTCTCTTTATAGGATACCAATTGTTTCTTTTTATTAAGTCATTAATATAGACAGACTATCTTGGTTTATTACGATTACAATAAAACTAGAGCAGGGAGCTAAACCAAACAAATCTCCACCATCTAATGCTGTCGTGCCTACCAGAGGATTCGCATGGTCATTCACGGTCAAACGCCTTGACCGGAGTCTGGGTCTTCTTTTAACCTTCACCATCCTTACAGAACACAACTAAGATTAGAACTCCATCCCAAACACCATAAATGAGGCCAATATGAGTATTATCAAGCTACTGAACTTAGCACTAAGGGTCAATTGACACAAAATCGCATCAATATCTATAGGGAAAGTCACATGTCTCTATATTGACTGATAGAACTGCACTAGGCATAGGCGATGACTCACGAGGTTTCTAGGTTGGCTAGTACTGTTTTCTTTATCCAGAATAATCTCCATTACACCTACGGTACTATAAGTTCTTATCAGGCTTAACTTTCATCATGGTGCCTATGCCATCATACTGCACTAGTCCAAGTGCTATCAAGGCCCCGAAAGAAAAACAAAGATTAAATTATATTGACTTTAATACATGATCTGACCATACTCATTCCCTTGGCCATAGTCACATTTTATGGAATAATTGAAATGATGATAGGGTCCAGATTTTTTTACCTGTGCGTCCCTCATCTTCCTCCAAGCGTCAAACAGTACATCTACAAAGATTTAGTCGTAATCAAATTTCCCTCTCCTGGACTGACCTAGCAAGGGGCAGGATTAAATTATGTCCAGCAGTTATGAACTGAATTTCCCTTCACCTCAAAAATTATATTAATTCCCGGACATTTAATTAGGTCATGAAAATGAGACTGTGGCATATGACCAAGAAACGGAAATTTCTCCTTTTGCTCGGTTTGCTTGTTATTTCCTGAATAACCGCTAACACCACTGTTTAAATGGACAGAATCCATTAAATCGTCTACAGGATGCATAGTGTTTTACTTAGAGAATAGACAATGATTTTCTTCACATCGAGACTGTCTGTTGTTCTATAACGCATGAATGCATCTGAGTGCATTATTGAATAACAGACAGCCTCGATGTAAAGAAAATCGTTGTCTATTGTCTTTATAAAACATTACCTTGAGACAGTTAAGTACCCAATCAAGAGATATGTCTAGACCAATCATTGGCCATTGATTCGTATACAGCTACTGACCTTGCTCAGCTTTTAACTGTACTCCTATAATGTACTCAAGGTCACTTCTTTCATGCAGCAGAGCACTGCTCATCGTTTTAAAGTGCATTATAATCTATTTCAACTTTATGCATTAATGTAGTACTAATGACTAACTAATAATACTGCATTCATGCATAATGCCAACTGGACTGGACTTTTACTTAATATTTAAGAAGTACGAAATATCTACCCTGTCCTCACTGTATGGCAGCTACCGCGTATCTGAACGTTTAAAGGTGAACATTCTCTATGACATCACAATAACTGTATCCAAGACTACCAGTGACATCACAAGTAACCAGGGGGTGGTTGCTTGGTGAGTGTCAGTTGCTAGGTGCTGTCAACAACTGTGTTGACAGGGCCTTTGCAGTTTGTTATCACAGAGATTGGTTACTGTGAAAGTGAGCGGTTTCATCCAAGGGACTCATCAGGCTGCACTTTGACAGTTTGACTAATTATTGAGGTAAAAAAAGAAGTCAATGACTGTTAGCGTTACCCTCCCAAGGGGGTTTTTTTGGGGGGGAGGTAAATTTTGATAATTTAGTCCCTTGTACACACTGTATTGTACTGGTGGGTCTAAAACCAAATATAGGATTTCCCATTAGGGGGGTGGGAAGTTTGGTGGACTGCCCCCCCCCCCACAAAAGGGGGGGAAGTATTAATTTTTAAACTGGGTTCTTGGAAAATTGGGGGTCTGTGGGTGACCCTTGGTTACTGTTTGGGCCTGGGACCAGGTGACTGGTCCCCCCCAGGCATAGGTAAAGAGACGGGAGGTGACTACAACATGCTTAATAAGACTTTTACTTAATACACCCCCAAAAGACCGACATGATGCACCAATGCAGAGCCATCTCACTAGTTCTTCTGCCTGGTGTATCATGTTAACAGATAGACATGAAATCTTGAGCCATATATCCCCCATAGGTAATGGTCATTAGATAATCAATAGTAGTGTTCAACTCAAATTAGCCCCTATAAAGGGCAGAATAGACTGAACTTGCTATGGACTGCTTTATAACAAGTGTTGATGTGAAAGCGTCTGTTCAGACACAATAAACCAATACATGTATAATAATTCAACAACCATGGATTCCTAAGATATGACAATACAAGCTCGTCTGCTGCCATCCCTTACTACCCTATCATCACTGGCATAGTACAAATCTAGGAAGGGTGTATTTCTTAAGGTGCGGCTTAAACATAAAACAAACCCGAGGTACTCCTTAGAGGATGCTATTGAACTCAGGGCGTGTCTTATAGGCGGGGTGAAATTACAGTAGGTTACCGTTAGCATCAAACTGCTCGAGTCAAAAAGTAGCAATGCAAAATACCGTAATCTCCCGCGTATAAGACGCGTCCTCTACGCCAAACAAAATGCTGGGGAGTCTTATAGCTTTCTCTCAAGTTTGGGGTGCGTCTTATACGAGGGGTACTTTTACTATAGAAATGTACTTATCTTACAAATATCAGCATTAAAATGTGCGTCTTATACGTGAAAATGCATGTGCTGAGTTTGGGGTGCGTCTTATACGCGCAACGCGTCTTCTACGCGGGAGATTACGGTAGTACTTCAAGTACTTTAGCCCATCCCAGAAGCTCTATGTGCTAGCGATGATTTAGCAGAACGGGATGGAGGTAAGATCAGCTTCTATTATACATGTACTTGATAAGATGGGTTAGGAGCTACATTAATTCGGGCAGATTTTCTATTTTCCAGTTGTGCCCGCCCATAACAACTTCACTATTTGAATTTCTAAATGTCTTTTAGTCCTTGGGCCCAGATGAACTTGTCTGTGGTCAACCTGGCAATGTCCATTAGATTGCTACATATCTGGGGAACCCTAATGACTTTACTAGACATTTTGGTTCTCCAGTTCAGCATAACTAGGGGTACATATCGTCGCCTAAGTAATCCAATGTTCGAGCACTGAGAGATGTTGAAGATGACCTGGTCGCCTCTCTGTACTAGGCCGGCAACTTGTGTGGGATATCATCAGTGGTCAATATCTAATTACTGTAATCTCCCACGTATAAGATGCGTCTTATACGCCAAAGGCCAGGTGCGTCTTATAGGTTTTCCCCAAGAAGGGGGTGTGCCTTATACGCAGGGTATTTTTACTATAGAACAGTACTGAATTTACAAAAATCACCCCTAAGTGGTGCGTCTTATACGCGAACCAGCCTTTCCTGAGTTGGAGATGCGTCTTATATGCGCGCCGCGTCTTCTATGCGAGAGATTACGGTACTGGTAATACTGCTGTGCATCTTGCAGGATTCTGGAGCTAGGCTGGGCAGCCCGGATGTCTAGCGAATTGATTTGGGGTTATTGTACATGTAACAATCCTAATTTTAAATATTGTCAAGTTCACGACACAAAATATGTACTCAAAAGTGTCTGGGTCCAAGTACTATGAATTTACTTGATACTTATGTATGAAAAGTAGAGAAATACTTGACTAAATAGGATACCCTCCCTATTAGCCACTGGTAACTTCTGCCCACTACCACATCTGACAGAAAGTTTAATGTCATATCCCATAGCAGCTTGTCACAGTGCCCATATGAGGCCACCTGTATGCTTCATGTAAACTATATAAAATGATATTATTTCAAACTTTACTATGGTCTCAGATATTGTGAAAACATGGTGACATGTACGAACAACGGGTATGCGTATAGCTATATACATATTTTCCCAAGAGGTGCGCCTAACTCCTAACCCATCTTGAAAAAAAAGACAAAACCGTATTATGTCTACTAATGCATATAACTCAACTGTTTACCTTTCCTGATTCTATCGTCTAGATGTGATAAATCAGGGGAAATGTGAAAAGAAAATGACGGTTTCAGAGAAAGTAGTTGTATTCAAACAGAGAGCACTGTCTTAATTAATCTGATAATGACAAATAATTTCGCGATGAGTATTTTTGTTGTTGGTTTATACCGTGATATCAGTCAAATAGGAAAACCTCCATCCAGTCCTTCAGATAAATGAAGTACGGGTTTTAATTTGACAGTGTTCTTACACATCTGAATTTTGCCACCTCCTTTTCAATACCGGTGTCCAAGGTACCGTAATCTCCCGCGTATAAGGCGCGTCTTATACGGGTGGTTTTAGTTCTCATTTGATCCAGAAGGGGGACACCAAGACCTTTCTTTTGATATCTTACATGCCCCCTTGGTCAAAATAGGACAAAATGGGGACCAGGAGGGCCCAAGGTGGCCCAAGCTACCCATAGATTTTTGAATTTTGAAAATTCATTCAGTAGAACCAAAGTTATGAATTTTTCATTTTTTTGAGAATTTTCCAAAACTCTAGGTGCGCCTTATACGCGGGCTGTGCCTTATACGCGGGAGATTACGGTAATCATGAATGAATGAATATACCTGTAAGGAGGTCTGGGGGTCCCCTCAAGGAAAAAAAAGGTGCTCTTTGAGAATGAAACAGACGGATATGCACCATGACACCTCTTCAAACGACTGTGATTTGACTCTATAATCCATAATTTGTATGATTTTATACACCAACATGCCATCCCTCGATAAACAAAAGCATGAACCACAGGATAAGTAGGAATTTTTTTTTATGGATATAGACGATGGCCAAGTGGTGTCAACCGAGTTTTCCTAAATACAAACCAACATGTAGAAAACGCAAGGTACTGGTATAATTTAGAAAGTCTTGTGTTAAACCATATCTCTTCTAGCCCCTGATCAAACCCTATAAAGGATGTGCACGTACACGAGATTGCAGTGCAAAGGCAATTAATTCATCTGCTGTGGTCAGTCCACCTATGGCTATGCACGCCATATTGATGATATACATGTACATTTTATCACTTTGAATTCAAATTAAAGAACTTTCAATTGTATCTTAAAACTATATCTAACTACCGGTACTACACATCGAGAGGTTAGAAAAGACTTAGGGCTAAATTCCGTGCTAAATTTACATTACACATGGGAATCTATAACAGTACCGCTGTACCTAAATATCCCAATTGCTCCTCTCAACCCTTCAGTGTGAACAAATATGACAAGTTCTTTTCCAACTCTAAAAATATCTGATAAGCTCTGTTGACTTACCTTCCCTAGAGCTATAGCAATGGCGGCCAGCCCAATGAGTCCACCCTTGCGGCTGTTGGGGTTCTGCGAGAGGGCGAAGTCGTATCCGAGGACTTTAAGGAGGCGGCGAATCTGACCAGCGTTGTTGGTGGCCATGAACTCCTTTACCATCCTGAGGAAAAATTACTAGTTACTTTACCTTTTACTTTTTAATTTCATAAGTCAGTAACTAGATCTATTAGTGAATCCCTAGTCTGGGGTGCTTTGATTTTCCCCAGTCTCTATTCTTATTTCCAACTACTAGTACTGTCTACAGTGGATTATGTCAGGTCATGAGAGAGGACTAAGTGAGTACATGTATAAGGTGCCTCTTATACGCAGGGTCTTAGTTCTCCCTGGGGAACACAAAGACCTTTCTTTTGATATGTTACACTCCTCATAAGTCATAATAATGTCATAGGGGGGGGGGGGGTTATAGCTACACATAGCTTTTTGAATTTATAGCATCCATTCAGAAGAACCAATGAGGTACCTGGTTGTATCATGCAGTGTTTCATAAGCTCTGAATTGCTAAGCTTAATGGTCCCTGCTTTTATGCCCGGAAGTTTAAGTTTGGCAGATCGGCGGTTCGACAGGATGATTGGATAGGACAATAAGACAGACTTTAATGGGACTGTTGGATAGATTTTTAGACCATTCAACAGAGTTGATTTCTACAAAGGTGTGGTGGGTTTCACTGACATTCAGTCGATTGGCATTTGTGACTTTTTTTCTGAGCCCCCTTCCAAGACCAAGTGGGGACTGAATTTTCCACCTATATCCAACGACTCTTTTTCACAAAAAAATCTTTTGTCGCCCTCCCCTCAGATTTTTTCGCCCTCCTGCTGTTGAAGAAAAATGACCTATAAAAACACTCTTTTTTGTTTTGCCCCCTTCCCCTTTAGGCTTTTGCTTGCTTTTGGGGTTCAAAATTGTTGACCGCCTGAACAGTGGACATTTCTTTGCCTTTGGTCTGTTAAGGGTTAAGGCGTTAAAAAAGCTCACTTTCCAAACCACCCCCCCCCCTGACCAGGTGTGATAAGAAATAGACATCACACCCCTTTGAGGTGTGGATAGAAATTGCAAACCACACCTCATGGTCTATGATGTGTGGTTTGCATGACATGGATGGAGCCTGGGGCTGCTATATAGGGTTCACCCGGGACATGTTATTAACCAATCAGATGGTTCCCTGTATTCACTGCAGAATTTTTTGGGTACATTATGTAACACCCGGTACCCATCATGCTGGTTGTTATCAGTGCTTATCTAGCCAGACATTGGATTAAGCAATGGCCGTTCCACTAGGTGTCAAAACTAAGCCCAATTGGCCACTAGCTGGTCTGGAGCTGGCTCGGGCGACACACACTGATAAGATGGGACCAGCATGTCCCTGGAAGTAGCTGTTAACCAGGGACAAGGTACCCGTCATGGTATGTCTTACCAGTTGGTTTTACCTCAACCAGAGAAATTCAAGATGGAGGCTCCACTAGGCCTCCATACTGAGTCCTATATAGGCTCTACTAGTGGAGGTGTAAATTACACCCGGCAAATTAGAGCTTGCCATCAGGTCCAGGAGTTGATGTGAGAATGGGGATCCTTATTCCCACTTTCCAGTAGTCTAACCTCCTCGAGGTGGTTGTGGGTGGGACACTTACGACAGTTCGCCAGGTCTGCCAGTTCGAGAGAATTTTGTGATTGGTGATACAGTTCAACAGGACACTTGGACAGAATCAGGTGCAGGTTGGAAGGACAAGAATCCTACTGATACTGTCCCTAGGCCGTAGAACCATGACCATGGAATGGCAAAAATCAGTCTTGAAAAGTTGAAAAGATTTAACGCGTGCAATTATGCACGACTGGCCCAGGTCGCCCACTACCTACCCTAGGGGACTGTCAATATAGTGACAGTGTGTCGAAGACTCAATGCTTAAGGCTATGGAGGATGCACCCGTTATCGCTCGCATGTTTCATCGGCGAATAACTCCTCTCCTGGCGAGTTAAGCATTGTAAAATACCAGGTCTTGAATAAGGATCCATATTTAACCATACAAACGCATGAGACAATGTAATTCTCCTCCATTTTGTTATAATCCAGCAGTTTCGATGGCACCGTGAGTCGATCGTCTCACTGTCCGCCATTTTGGATTTTGATGTACTGTGCGCATGCGCGACCCGCTCCTTGCCGGAAGTCGCATTTTCGACTGAGAAATGATAGATTCTATCGATTTAACTTAAAATTAATGGCTTTTTGAATATAATCCATAAATCTTTGGCAATATATATCGAATTTAATCAAATATATCCCCTCAATTTACTGTTAAAAAAATAAAATCTAATGACCGGTTACTTTGCGCGCATGCGTCAAGTCTCCAGACCGGAAGGAAGGCGGTCGACATAACAAAAAAATGGTGGTCCGATTTACACACTCATATATTAACAGTCTTAACCCGTCCTGTGCTGGAAATTCCACCTTACCTACTGAAAAAAGCGTTTTAATTGCCCTATTCCCATAGGAGTCAATGTGTTATTTTGACCCTCTGTCGACCGCCAAAATGGACTGCGCAATGCAATCCTATGGAGCCTTGTTTTCGTGAGAAATTTAGTCAAACATGCCAAGTTTTTCCTTCAGCTTTTTTTCATAGGTAAATTTTTTTTTTCCAGGAATTGTTACCATCTACAGAAAGACAAAGATCTAAAGAAAATTTATCAACTTTCCATTAATTTATAGACCTTTGTATAAGAAATTCCCACTTAAAGTTGGCCATTTTGATCGACCAAAAATGTTGAAACCCGCCGCCAATGACCCAGCAGGAGCTGGGCCAATAATTATTTTAGAATATTAGGCCTAAAAAAATGTTGTGTTCAGGTAACGGGGTCGAAAAAAATTAGGGTAGGTAGGTAGGGAATTTTTTTTGAAGAATCTTTTTTAGGCCGGCTATAAATTTGCGTGCCCAAGTGACGCAAATTTGATGTGCAAGATCGTTAAAAAAAATCTTCCATGTCTCAATAAGTGCCAAAATATCCGTAATACCCATAAAAAGAGTTGGGGTAGGGCCAAAAAATAAGGGTAGGTAGCGTTAATCTTATCTGAACACAACAACTTTTTTTAGCCTAGTTTAGGCCTTATTTATAGTAATCACAACCTGTCGAATTGTCCCAAAAATCTGTCCAACATTATTTTCAATTTCTGTCCAATTGTCCTGTTTAATCGGTTAATGGAACGATGACCCCAAGGAACGATGATCCCACAGGAACGATGATCCCATTTTCTGCTCCCCAGGAACGATGATCCCATCTTAAGGAACCATGATCCCACTTTAGAATATCTCTCATCCCTAATGTTTATTTACCGCTATGCACTAGTATTTCATGATCTGTTGGTGATTTTGTTTTGAGATAACAGTGGAGTTGATACTGGGGAAATTTCCCAGGAGTACATTTTCTGTATAGGCCTACGCCTATAGGAGTAATCTATTATTGGAGTGATTTTTTTCGTGAATATTTTATTTATTTTATACATATTTTTTATAGGCCTATATATATATTTTTTTTACACATTGATTTCATTTAATTATTGGAGATACACATAATCTACATGGATTAATTATAGGATTCTCATAGCTTAACAGCCAAACTGTGAGCACTGTACCTACACACACACTAGCCTACTGTCACTATACTGTCACTCTCAAATTCTTCCTAGATTTCATGGAAAAATCTTCATCTAAATACCACTTTGTCAATAACCTGTGCAGGGATAGGATAGCAATACAATATGGAAATATTTGAAAAGTGGGGCCAATCTTTTTTTTTAGGATGGGATCATGGTTCCTCAAAAGGTGGGATCATCGTTCTGGGATCATCGTTCCTTGGGATCATTGTTCATGTTTTCGTTTAATCGTCCTGTCGAATCGTTCCCCAAATTATCGACATCGGGATCGGGCAAAAAGAAAGGACACGCCCACTTCACCACTTCACTTGGCACTTGAACTTGTCTTGACGCGACTTCACAGTTCACTCACACGAAGAGTGAGCAGTCCATGATGATTTTAAGAAAGCATTTCTTATAATTTTTGATCAAATTTGTGGTTGTAACATACCTAGAAGTATCTGGTCACAATCTAGCACTATACAACCACTCACGCCGTCACGGTGCATTTCCGCGCTGTCAAATTTGGGCGATAATAAGTGAATTTGTGAACATAAACAAGCGGCACAGGCAACTTACCTTTCGATTTCCAGAGCAGCCACTTTCCGTTTCTCATAAAGTTTGTCATTAAGAGCACGGACACAAGCCGTGCTCAGTGGGGAGTAGTCCTTGTCCGTCATTTTGAAGTATTACTCGAGAAAACCAATAATCCTTGATGATTTTAGCTTCACTGTTTGTCTACTTCCCAGCCATCGTCACATCATATGACTGGCCGCTTACAGTCTGAATAATGTGTGAAGCACTGAAGGCAGTCCTGATTTTCTCAGGTGATGTCTTATTTTTTTTTATAGTTTCACCAGATTTTCGAACAATTTGACATGTCTGTTGCCACAAAATCCCCTCCCTGTATCATTTCTTATCTTAGTATTTATACATGGTATAAGCGACAATGAGACGACTGGATAACAAGGGATGTAGCAGGGACGCAGCACTGGGAAACTACCGCGAATTTCCCGCCTGCTGCCGCCACCGAGAGATGACACGCGGCATATCTACAAAACGTCTTTGTTATCACTGACATCAGGGACGGATCTTGATTGGGGTAGTGTGAGGGGAGGGGCACAGCGGGAAAATGTGATCTGAGGCAGGGGAGGTCCACTATGCAATTTTTGCACAGAATCGCAGCTATTCTCAAAAAATTGGACACAGACATAGCAGAATGAAAAATTCAGGGTACTAAAAAATAAATATATAGATCAAAGAGCAGCTTGTAAATGATAATTTTTTTTCATCATTTAGGATCTTTTCAAATTCAAACAAATGGATAATTACTTCCTGCACCATAGCATTTATCAACGACACTTGCAGCTAACTTATGATTGTACTAATGAGACATACATGCTGATGTTTGTATAAACAATATCACCTAGTCCCAGTGGTTATAACTATATTTTTCTGACAAAAGAGGTGTCAACAATTAAACATACTTTTTGGATTAATTGAGATTCCGTTAATTGATGATATCTTTCACATCTTCCATCTAATGTACACTGATGAGCCCGTGATGAGCAACAGGGTTGTAGTTAAAAATCAATATAACTCACATAGTGAGCGTTGTATATCCCATTGTTGTGTACAAGGCCCCCCTGGTCACAAAAAAAATATCACCAAAGTGATGATCTCATCAACAGGGATCTATAAAGCAAGATGACCTAAGGTGACCCATCAATAGTGATCAAGATGACCCATCGATAGTGTTCACCTTCCTAGAAGCCTATATTTTCAGTGCAGCTGGATCTGTGTTGTTCATAGAGGAGTCGTTGTCCTGCCAACCGGTTTCTCAATTGGCCTCATCCACGGTTGGATAATTAAGGGAACTTGGTATAAAACTTAGCTAACGACTGTTCAGCTGGCATTTCATTTAAGCACCAAACACGTCTTGATAACATGATCAGGAAAGTTAATAACTTCACAACTTCACCAGGGACTACAACTCCTCCTTTGACATGGCAACACCCGTCTTAGAATATATTTCTACTAAAGGTCAAATGAAAGAAAAATGACCTGCTCCTTGCTGGCAAAACTCGACAAAAGTCACCTAGTATCTGACAAAGGGATCGATATATATTCAGGATTTCAATGATTTTCAGGTCAAATTATGTTCATTCAATGAGTAATTATGTTATGCATCCGTTGTGGAGGCCAGATATGGTCTTGAGCGTAATAAAATATGGCAGGATTGTATTCCCTAACCCTAAAACATGCTTTTTGACATATATTTATCTTTATTTCTCTTTCTATGTGGAATTGCATCACAGATAGAGTCATTTCAAGTTTTGGTAGCATTCGGGCGGTCATCTTGAATATCGCAAATCGCCCAAGGGTTAGAGTTCCACATCCACCTAGATATCATAAGCCAGCCAAGCCTAACAATATGTATACGTCATTCTGTGCTGCACCTCTGCTTTGCTATACCGTCAGGTACGAACTAAGATACCACCACCCAGACCCTATTTAGATGAATAATCAGGAAAGAAAAAAAAAAGAAAGCACTTCATCAGAGAAGTTGAGCTTTTAGGGTAAAATGGGGATCATAGCCCCCACTCACAAAAAATCGTACCTAAGAAAACTTAGTCAAAGTGACTTATTATTCTTACTTAGTACTTATGGCTAACAAATGACCAAGGAGGTCTAAGTTTTCTTAGTCATATTGACTACCCAAATCAGCTTTACTCTCTGAGCACTATCTTGAACAGGGTATCTGCTGGGAGTTTCAGGCAAACTAACATATCTTAGTCACTTTCACTAAGAGATCTTAGTAATTTTGACCAAGATCTGTTAGTTAATTTGACTAAGGGATAGACACATGGTGTTACCTTTACACACAAGATGGAAGCGTGGTTTTAAACAGGATATCTCTGGTGGGTGGGTCTAATAAATAGTTCCATGGATGTCAAAATTCTGATGATTTTTTCAGAAACGACATGTATTTGAGGCTTTCAAAATTCAATCTAACATTACACTTGGCCAAATGTACCAAATAGGTTGATGCCTTGTCAAATGAAATAGGTAGTCAGAGAGGAACACTTGTTCTGTGGTAATCTAGATAAATACAATATCTACATTTGAATTTGCTTCTTTGTTGGAAACCCTGAGTACTTTGACTCAGGGGTTCTAAATGAATATGGTGTGAGGCATTTCAAATGCTTCCTCAATGAGGAGACTCTGATCTGTCAGGTGTGAATCCTACATAGAGCTTAACACAATCACTAGTTGAATTGAAGTAAAAATATCAAGTAGTGTACTTAGTCAAAACAACCAAGGAATCATAGTCAAAATCAGGCAAGCCAAGGCAATTCGGCCACTTTGTCTAATGGTTAGTCATATTCGACTAAGAAAAAAAGGGACGTTTAAAGAAAGCGTTTTGACTAACTATTGCTAGAAAGTTAGACGATTTGACTCGTATATGACTAACATTTGGAACTTATTTTTTTCTTTGCAGACTATAGGAAACCGATAGACAAAATGGCAGGGACAAACTGCGGAGACAGACATTGAGTCTAAATAAATTGATGGACAGAGACAGTTCAATAAGTTTTTGAGTGCACTCTTATAATGAGAACTCATGTAGGCCATAGGTACATGAAGCTGAAATAGGTCATCCATCTTACTGTACACTGATAATAAAACCTATGGTCAGTACTGACTATCACCATATTCTGGACCCCATAGTCAGATGACTATATATCTTAGTCACATATTAGTCAAGATGATAGTCATTCCCACTATATGCACAGCACACAATTTGATGATGTCATAGGTTATAGTGCACAAAAAACGTCATCAGCAAAGAGCATATACCGTAAATCCTTGTGTATAGGACACCCCTCGCGTGTAGCTAGAGTTAGGCTAAGGCCTTAATGATTCACCTAGTGTCATATTTTGGTCATTCTAATATTGTTCTATAGTGTAATATCCTCACCTATAGGACCAACCCCCAACTTCTGATAATGCTATAGGACGCACCTGGGGTCATTGAGGTGTATAGGAAGCGTCCTATACACAAGAATGTACGGTACTTTTGGATGCCTATTTGACAAACCCTCATTAGCACAATTATAATCTGGCTCAATCACCATCTTAACCTGTTCATCCATGTATTATGATTATATATGGCCTTTGATTGATAGGTAAGTGCTCTGTTTACCATAATATTGTTGGGAATTGCATGTGGCAGCCATCTTGAAACAAATGTGATCCTATTTCAGCACCTCTGGGCGGTATAGTCAGTATGACTATACATATTAGCCAAAATGACTTTGTAAATGATGCCAGGCATCAAAATGATAGTCATCTGACTAAGGCATTTTTCAATGGTTTAAGACTATATGCTGACTATATGACTAACTTTAGTTAGTCACAGGTTACTATAGAGGGATAGCCAAAAATCGCACTATCATTTGACTATTTTAAGTTAGTCACTACTGACTAAGATATTAACCTCCATTTTTATCAGTGTAGTTGGGGAAGTAGTACACCATGTGGAGAAACTCCGTTTGGGATTTTCCAGTTTGCATTTAGACATGGAAGACGTGCCCTATAATGCAAAGCCATTATCTAGCGAAGGGAGGTGGATATGGATGCCGTCCTCGTTTCCATTGGATATGTACAGGGTATCTAGGGTGCACAATACACGGTCGGACTGAGGTGGACGTGTTATACCATTTTGATATGGGAGCACCCACTCCCTCCAAGAAAAATAATCGTATGGACATGCTCAAACGTCGCCCACATGTGCTGCTTACAATGAGCGGTCCTGTATCTTTTCTTTTCTCCTTTCTGAATGACAGGTGTTTGGAAGGTCCCAGGTGGAAGATGCGGTTAAACTGTAACTAGAATAGCCCTGTAGCTTACACAGAGCACACCATCCAAAAAAGGTTAGTGTCCATAATAATATCATTCTCAGGTGCAGGTATTGGTTGGGACACTTGATATACCTGTAGGGTGACAGTGAGGTCACCTAAGGCAGAAAATGATGCCTATAACTTGTAAGGTATCATCACCACCCATATGTCTTATATGACAGGACAGAAAGGGTGTCGGTAGGACGCGCTGTGTGTCCAGAATAGAGAGACAGTTGGAGACAATTGTGTGTGAATAGAAACGCTATATATATGGAGAAGCCCCAACACAGGTGTGAAGCTTATATGATGGGAACCTGCATGCATGGTGTGAGGGGGGCAGTAAAATGTACTCATGGGCGGCATAAGGACTTACAGACTATCAGATTCTTATCAGGAAAGAATATAGTACAATAAGACAGTTATAATAGGCTCATGTGCATTTAGCCTTTATAGTAGAGCAGCAAGTTCGTCATAAGAGCCTTTTTTTAGGTGTTTAATTCTGACAATTATACATGCTGGATATCTTAAAATTACTTAATAATTAGACTATAACACTATAGTATGGCAGAATAGTAGCCTGACCCCAAAAATGTCGGTTTAATGTTTTCTATATCTAATTGACATCTGGTTATAATCAAGAAATGATATGACCTTAGGTTCAAAATCTTGAAGACAATGATTTTTCAATATTACGTGGTGTTAGCATCCAGCGACTTGCAACATGACCCAGATTAGGTCTCTCATTTATACAAATGATTGTACAGCTGGTTAAGCTGTAGTAACTACATGAACCAGACCGTAACTATAACTTTTCCGCTAGTTTTCTTTTTTGGAACTCTCCTTTTATTGTCAATGCCACCAAAATATAGGAAATCTTGAATTTTCTAAGAGTGCCGGGTATCGAAATGGATATCTAGATGTTGAGTAATCAAATATTCTGACATTAACTTTGGACCTACCAAAGCAAATTTGCAGGGACCCTCCATTGGAAACACTGTAAAATCGGGAAGATATGGGAGAAAACAGGGAACTTGCTGAAATTAGCACCCATAAATGGTCCGATAGTGCCAGAATACCATGCAATGATGGTATCAATTGTATTGAAGAGATTCATACCTTTCTTTTTGGGGTGTGCCATTCCTGTACCTTTATCAATTTGCTCTGTAGCTATGTAAAGAATTCTTTTTTTGTAAAGTGTCAGCCTGTCACACTATAGCGAAGCGCTTATGGAGGACACCTATATAAAGACCGGCCAATAGATATAAACGTGAGCCTAACAATACCCATGAGATCAACTTAGTCCCATACATTAATTTTGTTTACCCAGCTATTAACCTGATTAAACCAAATAGCAACACATACCACCTTATTTTCTCTAACTGGATAATTAGTATCTCTTTTGGATTGCAATGACATATCGTTCCAAAGACATTGATATCAATTTAGGTATTGGTGGCTTCAAGATAGATACATGTGATATTATGATAGAGAGATACATGGATACCTAAAATGAACACCAAAAAATGGAGTACAAAATGGAATTACAGCTTTTCTACCTTATAGTGCACTGTCTAAATTACATTGCTCAATAAGTTTCCAGTCACAAAGCAATCATTTGGTTAATTTTGGTAATGGTGGCCTGAAATAGGCCTATTATTGACTTAGTGTGCTTCTGGGAAAACTCAGGATGTTATCCATGAGTTCCTAGACCCTGAAAATGTGGTAGTAGACACTGGAAATGAGTGTATATCATCACCACCTGCAGAGTTATTGCAAAAATAGGGAATTTTGGTAATGGCTACCTTTTTCGGGCCCTATTTCGAATGTTTTGGAACAAAACCTGGTGGATACAATGGAATCTGGACATTTTTGTGGATAATTTTGAACTAAACCCAGTGGATGAACTGGAATTTGGAACAGTTTGTGGACATCATGGAACAAAACTAGCGGACACAATGGAATTCGGACATTTTTGTCAGACATTTTGGAGCAAGAGCTGGTGGATAGAATGGAATCTGGACACTTTTGGTGGACAATTTGGAACAAAAACTGGTGGACAAAATGGAATCTTGAACTTTTTGTGGATGTTTCGGAACATAACCTGACGGACACAATGGAATTTGGACAATTTTGCGGATATTTGCGAACAAGAGCTGGTGGACAAATTGGAATTTGGAACATTTTGTGGACATTTCGGAACAAAACCTGGTGAAAACAATGGAATTCGAATAATTTTGCGGATATTTTGGAAAAAGAGCTGGTGGACAAAATGAAATTTGGACACTTTCGGCGGACATTTTGGAACAAAACCTGGTGGACACAATGGAATAAGTAAATTTTGGCGGACATTTCAGAACAAAACATGGTGGACTAAACAGAATTAAGGATCTGTTGGATACATCGGAATGGTTGGACATAATGGAACCCAACACACCATGCTTACCTTTATGGAGTGTTACTGTTTTTCTCGAGTGTATGTACGATTCATGAGGGCAGCATTGGCAGCATAGGAGAATTACTCAATGTTCAGTTGAAAAAGTATGAAAAAAAGATAGAAGAAAGAAAACAACTGTTTCTTTAAAAAAGATGGTCACATGATAAACGCGTATATCAAACTACGGTACCTTTCAATGAAACAACTACGTACAGTGCTCTATATACCCAAGTAAACATCGCTGTTAATCAGTGCTTGAAGTACAAATATGCACTATACATATATCATGTGAATAGTCATGCCGAAGACTTTGAAAATAGTTGAATTTTATGTCCTGTGTCCCTTTTCATTTTAACTCTTTTGGTATATGCAATTTTAGAATATTATTTCTTTTGCATAAAAAAAATAAGCAACATCCATACACATCCAGGCCAGTATTCAATAAGTGAATGATTATCATAATAAGGAGAACCATCAAAATCGTCTTCTTCATGGAGCAATGCCTTTCAGATCATTGATGATAAAGGGAGAGGGCTATAATCAAAAATATGTTGTACTGTACTGTTTGCAACCACTGTCTGGGTGCCTGGGATGGATGATTGCACCATGTAAGTGACCATACCCCGATGGGCATCTAAATTAATCAAGGATTGGATGCATTTTCTGTGGACAGTTGAAATGTAAATACCTATCAGTATCATTATCTGCTTTTGTTGCAAAATAAGATAAGAGCTAAGGTATGAATGCCAGTTGCGTGGTCCAGAGAGGGGCTTCTTATACATTCCCAAATCAGCAATGAAGCATTGGGCCATGCTTGTCCATGCTTGGCCCAATATAAGCCAACATTGGTCCACTATTTAAGCCGACATTGGCCCAAGTATTAAGACTGGTAAATTAAGCCTGTTTTACCAATATTTTGAATTAACTTACAGTATTAGCAATATGAATGGATCGAGGTGTTGAGGTTAAGAACTGCCATATGTGTCTTTCGAGTCCAAATCCATTCTCAGCCTCAAGTTGGCAACCCACTTTGAAACTCATCTGCACCTGTCCACTCGACCAATCTAACTTGCCTAGCCTAGATATAATTGTATGCTTTTCAACTTTTATGACAAGAGGGTCTCTGAGAGAGAGAGAGAGAGAGAGAGAGAGAGAGAGAGAGAGAGAGAGAGAGAGAGAGCAGGGTTCTGAACAGGTATCATGTGCCTCTGGCGAGCACCACTGATCCACTGAGGGCCGTAACGCTATGGGGAATTAGATCACTTGTAGTGCTATAGGCAGTTGATCTGGATCAGCCTGATGCTACAGGCAGCTGATCTGAGCGAACCTCGTTTTGAGGCCCAACTAGGTCAAGAGGTCATAATGTCACATGCAGTGATGGCTGCCAACCGGCAGCCAGAGTCGGCCGCCGGTGTGCAGTGATAGTGGAATTACAAAGATTAGGGATTAATAGTCAACCAAATAATCATACTCCAAGCTCTAATAGAACTAGAAGCAATTAAAGGGCTAATGATACTGTCCCTATGCTGTCCGTCAGTGACTGATGGCCGTTAGTTGGCCATGAATCGAGGATTTGTTGTGTATCAAAAGAAAAGATCATCTGCCTATAGCAGTACATAGTGATCTCATTCCCCATAGCATTATGGGATTAGTTGGGGATCCAGCTCATCGAGATGGACTAGTGCTGGTGTTGAGAGCAGCACAAGATATCAGACATGGATCTGGGTAATTTGATAGTGCTGATAATGAATCTGAGGTGCGTATCTTCATATCTAGGTCGGAACAAGGTCAAATTGAAGGCCAAAGGTCAAAATTTGAAATTTACTATAGAAGAGTGAGAGAACTTACTTCCATTCATTAACACTAGAGGTCCTCAGTGCACAATGGATTTCCCATTCATATGTATCCTAAGTTGATTAGGACCCATTGCGATTGCATTGAGACCTTTGACCTTATATTAGTCCTTGTTCTGAACTAGATATGAAGATACGCACCTCAGATTCGTTATCAGCACTATCAAATTACCCAGATCCATGTCTGATATCTTGTGCTGCTCTCAACACCAGGAGATTTTTAAATATTGATATTTGAGCTGGCTGGATCCCCAATTAGATCAGTGGTGCTCGCCAGAGGTACGTGATATCTGTTCAGAGGGGACGAGAGAGTGAGAGAGAGAGAGAGAGAGAGAGAGAGAGAGAGACAGAGACAGAGACAGAGACAGAGACAGAGACAGAGAGGGACGGAGGGGGAGAAAGAGAGAGAGAAAGAGCGAGAGAGGTGAATACCCAAATAGCATGCATGTTTTAAAGATAAATACATTAGGCGACAGGTATCAGTTGAAATCATCCTAATAAAGTGAAATTCCTCCATATTCTGACTAATGATTCAGGCGTCTTCATGTGGAATATGCAGACTGTATGCTATCAGTAACCGACTCATGAAAATTGCTAATGTCGACCATCAGACAGGTTATATAGTACATGGCCCCAGACATTTTGAGTATAGATTTAGGAATTAAACTCTGTACCATCAAATTAAGCTGTTTCTGGACGTTTTCATAAGGGTGTCACCTTTAAGGGTTCCCTCATATCTAAATTTCTGTTGAAAATTTTCTCACCTTCAAAAATAAATACCCATGGGTGACTCTTTGACACTTAAGGAAAATCTTGGTGATTCCCTGACCCTCAATATAAGTTCCTGCCCTTTAATCCAAGTCTCTGCACATGGTTACTTTCTGAGCGTCACAGTGAGTACACGGTAAAAAGAATTGTCCAAATAACAGTGCATTCTTCGTCCTTAAGTTGCCAGAGGTCCCTTGTTATTTTCACAGAGATTCCTTGTACATTTGTGTACTGCCACCTGGGGCGTCTTGTAAAAACTACACTGATGCAATGCTTTCAATTATGCTGGTCCACTGGTTAGTTTTACGAGGATCCCTGGATTCAACAGCTATTCTGTACAGTGTAGTCGTTGGAGGGAGGGGACCCAAGTGGAGGTATAGCATGTAACTTTCTATGCAATGACACACTTAGAGCTCTACTCCGGTACTGCAATCGAACATGATCCTGGATATAATGTGAAAGGCAAACGGTAGGAGCCTCAACCATATTGTTTCAGGTAGTTATGCGCCTCCTGAACTTCAAGCAAATACATCAGGCCATTTCTTAACACACTACGACTGCTCATCTTCAAGTCGTAGTGAGAACCATTGACTTAGTGACATTACAGTCCAATAGTATTGGTTATGTAGTGCCTGTAGCACTTCGACTGCCCTACCAAATTCTATGTGAGCTCTACATATAGGTCGAATCCCACATGGCGAAAAATGGCCCAAATATCTGTTGGGATTTTGGGACCTATCCTAAAGTGGCCAGGGATATAAATATAGTAGGGTTTATAGAACACAAGCACTCTTTATACAATTTTAGCCCTTAGAGTATAATTCATAGAGATATAAACATCAACAAAGGCAAAATAACCCAGAGGGTAGATGATAAAACACAACAGTGTCCTTGTGTTCTATATGCCCTCTGCCTTGCGAATTTGGGCCAAAGTCGCAACAGATTCAAAATCGCAGAGATATTTGAGACATTTTTCGCCATGTGGGGCTCGACCTTATGTAGAGGCTGATCGTACAGAGCAGTGTTAGGACACTGCTTACGATTACTGGTACTAAGTTTTGGAGTGTCAAGTCGTAGTGCATGTCCTGGAAGTTTATGATCCTTAAGATGGTGACGTTCAATGGCTCCGCAGACGGGCCAGACTCGATCGGTAACTAAGGAATTCACTCCCAATCCGATCGGGAACGTCAAACATGTTTGATATTGTCAGACTCGATCGGACGTCAACACAGACACTCCCAATCGTCAGGATCGGCCGATCGAATCGGGCTCGTCTACGGCCCCCTTAAGTCCCTGGGTCTCAGTCTGTTGCGTTCTATGGCCTCCTCGAGCCCATAGATTGCAAGTCCCTTAACTTATTGTGGGATATGTTATAACAACTCTTGAGTTCGATGAGCTAAGTAAGGTCCATACAACACCACAGAGCAGATTAAAAAGACAGAGACTTTGGTGCCCTAGAACGCCAAGTGGGATTCGACTTTTAGAGCTTATCAATTTCACTCCTCCGCATCAGAAGATAAATCCTTGAATAAAACTATACCCGGTGTATCATAACTCCATGAGGCCATGACCTCTCAGACATGGTGTGATCTATCTGGGCTGCACAAGGTTGAATCCCACTTGGCGAAAAATGGCTGAAATATCTCTGCGATTTTGTCCCTTGCATTGTATGGCCCTTGTGGGGGCCATAAAACGCAAGGATTGATCAACTAATACTGAATCCCACATGGCGATTTAGGGCTCAAATATCTCTGCGATTTTGTCCCTTGCGACTTTGGGGTCTTCCTGGGGGTCCTAGATCGCAAGGATTGTTCAACTTATACCGAATCCAACACTGAATCAAGACCAATTAAGCAGTTATCCTTGCAATATATGGGCTCAGGAAAGCCCCAAGAGTGCAAGGGACAAAATCGCAGAGATATTTGAGCCCTAAATCGCCATGTGGGATTCGACCTACAGTGGTTAAGGGTCAACTTTGCAGTAGTCCTTGCGTTTTATGGCCTCAACAAGGGCCATAAAACGCAAGGGACAAAATCGCAGAGATATTTCAGCCATTTTTCGCCATGTGGGATTCAACCTATTTAGACCAGGAATGTGGGTCTCGGGTCCCAACAGGTGTTTTGAGTTTGGTGAGGGAGGAGGCAAGGAGAGTGTCAGGGGATCTTTGTGGATGAACAGAGCACACCTCTGCACTACTAGGAACACTAAGGAACTCTGTTCAAAACTTAAACTTTTATCTTCAAGTATTCTATGCTTGAGGTCTGATAGCTCTGTATTTAACTTATAACGGTTATTCAGATAACCACGCTGAAGGTCGAATCCCACATGGCGAAAAATGGCTGAAATATCTCTGCGATTTTGTCCCTTGCATTGTATGGCCCTTGTTGAGGCCATAAAACGCAAGGACTTGACCCTAAACCACTGTGGGATTCAGAATTAGTTGATCAATTCTTGCATTTTATGGCCCCCACAAGGGCCATACAACGCAAAGGACAAAACCACAGATATTTTGGCCATTTTTCGCCAAGTGGGATTCGACCTTGAGATTTTAGAATCTGGCCATAGACTTTGAATGAGTACCATGATGTACCTCAGAATAGTGCTGTTATTTGAGTTAGAAACCAAGATATCGCTTTACTCACAAATAAAATGAATCTAAAAAGGTAAAGGTTGAATCCCACATGGCGAAAAATGGTTGAAATATCCCTTGTGGGGACCATACAATGCAAGGATTGATCAACTTATTCCGAACCCCACAGTGGTTTAGGGTCAAGTTTGCAGTAGTCCTTGCGTTTTATGGCCTCAATAAGGGCCATACAACACAACAGACAAAATCGCAGAGATATTTCAGTCATTTTTCGCCATGTGGGATTCGACCTTAAGAGAGCAACTCAAACAACATCAGTCTATCAGTATATATGCAAGGCATGTTGCTACTGTTGGTTTAGGATGAATATGAATACAAATCACCCTGTAGTCTGTAGCTGCATAAAAAAATAAGCTTTATCAGCTGTCTGGGACTATATAGAATACTGCAGCCCTCATAGTGCAATCAGCTTAATGTCATCATGTAACAAGTAGTAGAGACTAATCCCAATTGTCACGTCATCATTAATCTGGCTCTCCTATAGTTTCTGGTGTGCTACATGATAGAGTTATAAGTCCACGTCTGATGGGAGCTGACTCTGCTAACACAGAAGCATGATCCCTCTCCATTCATTGTCACAACTACTAACCCTTTAATAGTAACATGGTGATTAAAGTTTAATGACACATTAACAAAGTGCTGATGGAAAATCTGACCATGCTACATAATTATATTCATCATGATGACCCCATACATTTGATGCTCTTGAACCGTTGACCAGATACATGAATGTAATACTACAAGCTGCAATCCGCAGAATCTGTTAGTAATGAGGAAGGAATTGAGTTTGAGTTTTGAAATATTGATTCATTTTGTAGTTGTACATTGTTGTATAGTCATGTACTCTGACTATCAATGGCATTATTAATACATCATCCTGGGCATAATAGCGTTATGGAGCCTTGGGGCTACAACTTATAATTAGCTGACTGTGTCTCTGACAGAATATTTTGACAGAAAAAGTGGCAGACCAGCGAAAACCTTTCAGATTCTTCAACCACACATTCTTACCGATAGTGCATCTTCTTTTGGCACAGCACAACTCGAATAAAACAACATAAAATAAAGAAACATCCATATGTCATGCATTTACTGCGTACTATGCATCAGAACATAACTGTGCCAAAAATGTTGGAAAACGCTACCTGACGAGGTAGATTAGAGCAGAGATATAAGTGGCTTAGCAGTATGATTGTATGAGTGTAGAGTGGTTCTGAGACTGACGGGAACATTAGCCTCTCCATCCCCATGGGCCAGACCTCACCTCTACAGTGTGCAGCAGGGAGTAGCAGGAGGTGGAAGCTAGCACTGAAAGTCACTGTTTATTAACTACCATATCTATACTGTTCTCCTTGTTAAATACCTTCTCCAGGTGAGTGACCAATGCATATCAAGTCAGTATGTAAAGCTAATCTAACGTACTCTATAACAAATGGAGAGATACTAGATGGATGATTATGGAAAAAGTGAGAGAGAGAGCGATAGATTAACATGAATTAGCACATAAATGTTGATATGGACGTTACTGAAGGCTATTGGATCAAGACCAGCTGATGGCAATGTGTTTAATTCGTGAATATTTTTCAAGCACTGTGTTGGGTCTATATCCCTCAAATTGTCCCTCAAATCTGTGCTGATTTGAGGGATAAAGACAATTTGAGGGATACAAACCCAACACACTGTATGCATAGTTTGGCACTGTAGACTAGATTTGTCTTCTACTTGCTAGATTCCAAAACTGAAAAGTCGAGCAGGCTAGAAAAGGAATCCAGGCCAGTACACTGCTGATATTCACTTACTCCAAGTCTTTAGTTCTCTCCCGGGGTTCTCTGTGTTCGGAATGCTAACTCCAGTCTGCAGCGTCACACCACTATCTCAACTTCTGAGATAGTAGTGCCACAAGCACTCCCACAGTATAACGAACTATTCTACCCTGTTTTCCCATGTTATACTCTAAAAAGACACAATCCATTTTCTCAAATTTCTAGGTTGAATAATGGTTGCCATTTGAGTGGAGAGGGTTATATAAAGTGCATGCATCAAGCATAATTTCCTTTATCCCCGCCCCCATGTCAGGATAGTAAAATGGCTTATTCATTAGACACTGATGTCTTGTTTAGGTCAATTGGTATCTTTTTATAACGTGACATGTAAGTTCCACTTTAATAGTATGCATTCTACGAGCAGTGACTGGCCTGCATATAGATTCTGACCTATTTACGGTTAATATGCATCAATTAAAGGCACTGCATATTAATCACTTGTGACACGTCAACGATTTTAAAATGAGTGCCGTAGGGGACACGGATATTCTTTAGCCTTGAACAGTGGAGGATTTTCCTAAAACCGAACAAGAGTTCATGAACCATAAGGCTGTTTGCTTTCTAGTTTTACAGCTGTTATTAAGAATGTTACCAACATGTTACAATGTATGCAGTAAAACCATTGCAAATGGGGGCGGTTCCACATTTTTTTTTGCAGCTGGGAGTGAGTGCTGCCATTATGGCCGTGACGTCAATTTTGACGTCATCTGTGACACTAGACACCATTTTTGACGCCATACGGTGGCCATGATATCACTCAGTGGGTGCAGAGTGGTCAGCAAATATTGCAAAAGTTGCTGTTGTTAAATCGACCTGTTACATAAATCTCAAGTGCTCCCCCGATATACTAAGGGTCATGTTCATGAAAGGGGGGTTCTGGAGGTTAATTCAAAAGATCCTGGGATTTATACCCCTGCGATCTTAATATAGGCACATTATCATAAGACCTGGAGCTTAATTCAAAACATCCTGGGATCCCAACCCCAGCGATCTTAGTGTAGGCACATATCATAAGACCTGGCTGGTCTACCCTATGTAATGCAGTGGTTGCAGGCCTGTCCAGAATAGCTAGTCCTGGGATCACTTCACTATTCCATTTCCACCACTAAGATCACTGCGATCTTAGTGAAAGAAATGCATAGTGGTTTCACCTGAGTACATGAGCACTTACAGGGAACACTCCTGATCAAAAGAGTGAGTAGCCTGCTGCATACATAAAGAGGGGAGGGAGGACGTTTGCTGAGTGTCCTTGAGGGCTCTTAGGGCTACTCATGCGTTAAGTGCACTGTAAGGTAATTCTTCCTTTCTCTCTCTTTGTCCTGGGGGGAGGGCACAATGCTTCTAATAGGCAAGCATAAATCATACATTCATGGGAACAACTCTTGAATACTGTACTGGGGTCAACTGCACCCTGTGCTCTTTTGTTAGCCCATATGGGGATGGGGAACGATGGTATAAGCACTCTTGTGAAGAAGAGTGACTCCACAAGTATTCCTTTATTTTTGGACTCTTACCCCTGTGCCTAGTCAGTTCTTCTTGGAATAGTGTAGAAGGGCTGAGGCTAAGATCGATGCGATCTTAGTGCTGGCTAGTATATGTGAACCCAGTCAACTCTTAAGATCGCTTAATAGGATAAAGCTGATTTATTCCTAAGATTGCTGGGGTTGTGATCCCAGGATGTTTTGAATTAAGCTCCTGGCCAGTCTACCCTATCTTATGCAGTGGTTGCAGGCCTGTCAGGAATAGCAAGTCCTGAGATCACTTCACTATTCCTTTTCCAGCACTAAGATCACTGCGATCTTAGTGAAAGAATTGCATAGTGGTTTAACCTTAGTACAAGAGCACTTACAGGGAACACGCCTGATCGAAAGAGTGAATAGCCTGCTGCATACATATAGAGGGGAGGGAGGATGTTTGCTGAGTGTCCTTGATGGCTCTTAGGGCTACTCATGCGTTAAGTGCACTGTAAGGTAATTCGTCCCTTCTCTCTCTTTGTCCTGGGGGGGGGGCACAATGCTTCTAATAGGCAAGCATAAATCATACATTCATGGGAACAACTCCTGAATACTGTACAGGGTCAACTGCACCCTGTGCTCTTTTGTTAGCCCATATGGGGATGGGGAACGATGGTATAAACAATGTTGTGAAGAAGAGTGACTCCACAGCTATTCCTTTATTTTGGGACTCTTACCCCTGTGCCCAGTCAGTACTTTTTGGAATAGTGTAGGAGGGCTGAGCCTAAGATCGATGCGATCTTAGTGCTGGCTAGGAAAAGTGAAAGCAGTCTAATCTTAAGATCGCTTAACCCTTTTAATAGGATAAGGCAGAATAATTCCTAAGATCGCTGAGGTTGCGATCCCAGGATCTTTTGAATTAACCTCCTGAGTAGCTGGATTGTTGTTCACACAATCATATAAGTGCTCCGTCTAGGCTCAGACAATTTACTATAAATAGAACTCCGCAGAACCCTTATTACCATTTATTTTTCTTGTTGAAGCGTAGAATTGAACAGCTATAATTCAAACAAGCAGCGTCTATGCTTATCTGAATACACTATCAGTTGAAAAAACTGAAATCAATTACATAATAGATGCCTTCACTGTGCTTTCACCTTTGCATAGGTCTCTGCAGGACCGACAAGATGGGGATACGGAAGGTGCTGCCAGGTTTACTTCTCATCATGTGTACAGCAACAATGTATATATCAGCAACTGAGGGCGATGGTAAAGACACCTTTGCATTAGAGAAAATTGATGAAAACTTATCACATTTTTCAACCAACTCTGAGTTTTAATCAGAAATGAAGTTTAAACTTTTGAAAACTTTTTTTTTCTAGACTGGTAGTACTGTGGATGTGCTGATGTAGTGAGGAGTGTGTGAGAGTATGCCTAGCACACACAGATATAGGATAAGCTAATACCTTTATCACCAACAATGAAACAATGTAACATTAATATCCTACATCTAATTGTTCCTTCCACAGGGTGGCGTGTTGAAGATCCATCTCTTATTGTGAGTAGATTGGAAGATACCAGGATAGATGAGGCTTCTGGTTTAGCCACCAGTCGGCGCCACAAGGACATTCTGTACACCCACAATGACTCTGGAGGACGTACAAGGTAAGCTTGGCTACTGAACCAATGATGGACTGGTGCTCTTTTCCAGCCTACAGGCATGTGAACAATTTAAGATCTATTTAGGGTGTTTAGGATTCAACTAGTTATCATGTGCTTTTTGCTCAAAAAGCCAATTATTAATACCACTGTTGACTTTTATGATTGGACCAATCAGACACTCCATCAAAACAGACAATAATTATAACAGATTAATGTCAGCAACTACTTTTGAATTGTTTCTGTTTCAATACTTGTATGTACTTCTAGTTTCCTACGGAAAGGTATCCATTGCCCAGATCTGTATCAGATACTTTCAAATCCTATTTCCACATGAGAGCATCATCCCTTCTTTGATTATTTTGAAATTTCAACTCTTTGCAGAGTATTCGCCATACAAGCAAGCACCGGCATGGTCAGAGCCATAATCAACATAGTAGGAGATGATGTTAGAAACTGTGATTGGGAGGACATTGCTGTGGGACCATCCAGTGAACAAAGTAATATATCGTACATTTACATTGGTGACATTGGTGGAAATACATGGCACAAATGCAATGTCATCTATCGAGTTGAGGAACCAAAGACATTATCAGAAAACATGCATGTGCCAGTGGATGGCACAGTGAAGTTCTCATATGGTGCTGGAAATGCTGAAACTCTGATGGTTGATGAAAAAGGATTTGTGTGGCTTGTGTCAAAAGTCCATAGCAACATGCACCCGCACCTGTTTAGGGTGCCACCAGAGGCCTGGCTTCAGACAGGAGTCATAGACCTTGGAGAGGGTAAGGCAATTAAGAGACTAAAATACCATTAAACATGGCCATTTGTGCATGCTGATATTCATACATGCAGTGGTTACTTGCATTGCTGACGCTTTTACAGATTTAGTGAAAACGTTCAAAATATAATTCCTCACCAATTACCAGAGTCAGAATGTTATCCAATTTAGAATAGTCATCTAGATACAACACAATGCCATGTCATGCAGAATTATAGTATTTTCTTGAAATCCTATGAGTATCTATTTTATCCCTGTATATATAATAATCCCAGGCTGCATATATATATAAATGACACTCCAGATTTTGGAACTAATCAATATTAATCTGTGACAAGGAGCCATATAAAATGGCAGTTATTTCTGTTGAAAGCTACATCCCCTCACTCTAGACATGTTTGACAGAAAATTAATGGATGGACATAATTTAAGATGATAATGTAATGCTATATCATTTTCTCTTCCTTCTAATTAAAGGTGTAGAAATGCCAGTGACATTTGAGCGAGAGTCCCCGACTGGTGGTGACATCTCTGTAGATGGGCAGTGGATTATATTGAAGGGCTACAGGAAGGTGGTTGCTTACACACGTCAGAACAACCAAACTCTGGAGGAAACACTAGTTAACTCTACAGGTCATGTCATGCCCTATATCAGGGAGAGGCAAGGGGAGGCTATTTGTTGGCGACTTAATGTAGAAGGGTATTACACACTAAGTGAAGGCCTTTATCAATACATTTGGTATTATAATAACACAATGAAGTTTGATGAAAATATCACCTGGATTATTTCTGATTATAATGGATCAAGTTCTCTGTATTTTACATCTGTGCTTTACTCAATTACATTCTGCATGTTCCTGTGTGTATGGTCTGGCCCCATCCTCAACCTTTAGAGAATACATGTAGTACTCGATTCGAGATGATAACATCACATGTGTACTGTATGTCTCAATGCACTTTCACAACATATTATGATTTAAATCAATATTCAGGGTAATGTGTAGAGGTCATTGGTATAGAGGTATTAAGCAATGAATCATTTTAATCAAACTTGTTACCAAGCAGAGGTTGCTTTCACATTATCTTTCTTTCATTTCTAATCATTATAATTATAAAAAAATGTGAAGGGAAAATTTTCATTTAGGTTCAAAATGAGATCTATGAATTTCTCATTCAAAAGAACGTAGGATATGCATCTTGCAGACAAAATGGGTATGGTGCGCTTGAACGCTCTGCTGCCACCAAAGTTTAACATCTCCCAGCCAACAAAAAACGTTGCAAAACCTTTCAGAACGTTTCCCTGTGGCTCCTCATCATGGCAAAACGTTTTAAAACGTTAAATAACGTTTCTTTTTGTTGAGTGGGCATGCACATACTTTTTGGTGGAATGAACGAGTTGAGTTGAATAAATTCTATTTGTCTCAACCAATCATTACAATGTCATCGTCAAGAGAATTTGGCTGAAAAGGTGTTTTTAAAAACGACGTTTTTCCTACATAAAAAAAAACACACAAAAACAAGGTGTTCAAACGACCTCGGAGGTAGATGAAAAGGTAAGTGTATTGGGGACAGATACCAAATGACTAAAAGCAATTCTACAAAACTTTAATTTTGTCGGCTAAAGACATTTTTGTCATCTCAAGAGATCAGGAGGTAGGGTCTTGACAAAAAAGAGATGTGAACTAAAAAAAACGTGCACGTTTTTGTGTTGCTAAATGATTGGTTAGATAGTCGTTTAGATGAAACATCCACGTAATTTTACATCTCAAACAGAGCTGTCTACAGATGAGTGTGCCTTCAATACACTAATGCATAGATTCATATCAAAGACTCCCGACAGGTGAGTGTGCCCTAACACCTTAACACTCCCTACAAGTGGGTGCGCCCTAAAACATTAAGACTGCCTACAGGTGATTGTGCCCTAAGACATAAAGACTCCCTACAGGCGAGTGTGCCCTAAGACAAGTCATTATTCATATCAAAGACTCCATACAGGTGTGTGTTCCTTAATACATTAAGTATATTTAATTCACCCACTCCATAGGGTAAAGGCACCCTGAGTCGGACAGATACCTACACTCGGACACCTTTTGGATTGGATTACATAATCTGTAGGAGGATTTCAGGTATTATATTAAGTAGACATGAAAACTAAGCTATCATACTCTCTACCAAATACAGCATTAAAATATAAGTACTACATAGTTTTACAACTGTGCAAACCCAGGGTGTTTCTGTTATATTTCATTGATAAAGAATGGTGAGTAAATGGGAAACCTGGTTTGATTCATCAAGCTGCTGTGTCTTCACTGGAATGTTTACATGATCTATCTATATTTCAATGGGGACATGTACATTTTTGCCTATAATCTAACTTGTCAAACCTGAAAACATCCCTCACATTACATTGTGGGAATTATTCTTGTATTGCCTCCAGATTACCCCTACAGTCGGACACTAATTACACCCTACCTGGGACACAATTATATCATAATTCATATACTTTTACAATGGATATTTCATCACAATGAGAATCTTTTGTGATATACCTTTACTCTCAAACATAGATACTTAATCTGTATTTGGTTTTACCAATATCTAACACCTATATTCAATCACCACTCCATCTGCCCATGGAAGTCATGTGCAGTTGGGCCTATTGTCCTGTTAGCGGTATGCATAATTACACATCTGAGAGTGTTCTGTGGAGGAGTATTGTATTAGCTAGCATTCCCTATGTTGTTCTGCTACATGTCCCTATAAAATAACTCACATTAAGTGGCCCATTGTGTCTGTATCAACTAGATAACATAGTGTCTGACTCTAGGGTCCTTTTTACCATGTGCTGTCTGACTTAGGGGCAATTTGATGTTCAGAAGGCAAAGTATATACAGCTCAATTATTCATAGGTGTAGGAGAGATTTATCAAAACCTCTTCATGGATATTGGTGGCTAAGTATCATGTATCAACTGGGGCAACAGAAAGTAGAATTCACCACAGTTGAACCTACAGGATTTGAATATAAAATATGGTCACCTCTCGTATGGCCAGGAGAGTCTGAAATGGGTGCCTCTACCCTACAGGTGAATGTTCCTTAATACATAAAGTATATATTCCTGTCAAGGACTCCCTAGAGGTGAGTGTTCCTTGATACATTGAGCAGGCTATATTCATATCATCAACATTAACATGACCTGCCAGATACTTAATCAACACCATGATCTGCATTTAAATTGGTGTCACGTATTTTTCACATAATGCATAAATGTATAATGAATCCTTTTATCATGAATAAACCATGCAATCTATGAAGGCGCTAGGCCTACGTACTTTATAGAATAGTGAAGTTAGTTGAAATGGCTGATAGTCAGAGAAAAATAAATGGTAATAAGGGTTCTGCGGAGTTCTATTTATAGGAAATTGTCTGAGCCTAGACGGAGCACTTATATGATTGTGTGAACAACAATCCAGCTACTCAGGAGGTTAATACAAAAGATCCTGGGATCGCAACGCCAGCGATCTTAGGAATTATTCTATTAAGCGATCTTAAGATCAGACTGCGTTCACATTTCCTAGCCAGCACTAAGATCGCATCGATCATAGCCTCAGCCCTCCTACACTATTCCAAGAAGTACTGACTGGGCACAGGGGTAAGAGTCCCAAAATAAAGGAATAGCTGTGGAGTCACTCTTCTTCACAACAGTGTTTATACCATCGTTCCCCGTCCCCATATGAGCTAACAAAAGAGACAGGGTGCAGTTGACCCAGCACAGTATTCAAGAGTTGTTTCCATGAATGTATGATTTATGTTTGCCTATTAGAAGCATTCTGCCCCCCAGGACAAAGAGAGAGAAGGGAAGAATTACCTTACAGTGCACTTAATGCATGAGTAGCCCTAAGAGCCCTCAAGGACACTCAGCAAACATCCTTCCTCCCCTCTTTAAGTATGCAGCAGGCTATTCACTCTTTCGATCAGAGATTGCTTGTATAATTATGTTCCAATCCCCTTTCACACCCTGGTATATCAAGGATTTCTCTATTTCTAATAATCTATATCTACGCATTCGCTTTTCATACTGCTATTATTTGATACCACTAATCATGTTTTATTTCGTACTTTTGTTTGAAAACCAACTGTGCAAAGGCTGTAATATTACTTCAAACTCATTCTACAGTTCAAAAGGTGTATATCACTATGCCATGAAGTTTTCATTGTGTCGTAGATTTAGATATAATTCATACAGGTCTCGTTTGTCTTATCTCACCACCACTTGGACCCGTTAACCTCATCCAGCACATCTAAACCAACCAGGAATGCCTCGTTCTTATTGAACACGATTAATAAATATATGATATATCTCGTTGTTCATCGATTCTCTTATCTACAATTAACATAAACAGCTACAGTCATGTCCACCCCTGGGATCAGGGTTCGGTTCTTGGTCATGTAATAATCACTAATCTAATAACATGACCTCATGCTCTAGATCTAGACGCAAGGGGAATTGCTTTCAGGGTCTGGGGGTCATTTATTTTGGTCCCTATTCTGCGGAAGGAGGGGAGAGGCATACGTTTCTATGGGTATTGGCATTTTGATAAAGTTGGAAAGGGAGGATTTGAAACAAAAGGGTAAAATCCTTCTGACGCAAATCCTGCATCGAATTGAGTAGAAATAGATATATGACTACGGAAATGCCCGACGTATTGAAAAGGTCACCCATAAATCGTTGCCTTAGTGGAAGAAAGATGTAACTGACATTTTGGCACAAATGAGTTTTCTTCTGGTTTAACATCTATTTACCCTTATCTACGCAGGTAACAAGAAACGTTGAGTGAACGTTGAAAAACATTGTTTCTACATTGATTTGGGGTCTTTAAAAAACGTTTTCTTCATAGATGTTGATTTAACATTAATTTTAAAGAATGTTCACCAGAATTGATAACGTTTTTCCAGATAACCTTTGATCAACATTGATCAACAGTCAGAATGTGGACTCAAAACAACGTTGATTTAACTGGTTTAAAAAAACGTTGATTGAAGGTTATTTTATGATTCCAAAATAAATCACTAGATGGCAGGAAATGCTATGATAGGACTTGGCTGGATGCTGCATACAGGTGTCTGTCTAATCTATATCCTATTAATGGCAATGTGGTAGTTGTTACAACCTTATCATTAAGATCCCATGTTCAGATATATCTAGGTGACAATAATCTATAATTGAATGAAAATATTCTCTGCATTATGGTCCATGGTGTGGTAGACACCCTTATTAAAACATTTAGAATTTGTATAACCCCATCCCTGACCTGTATATCCCATGGCAATATAGAGGCATAGTGGGGAGAAAGATAAGGTTGGTTCAATGTTAATTTGGCATAATCTTAATGCATATTTTCATGAAATTTCTCATGTTGAACCAACATTTCTTTTACATTTATTCAATGTTGGTTTGAGTCCATAAAATGGAGTTAAGCTGAACCTTCTATGAATGTTGTTTCAACTTGGAAATGGCATTAATTGTACGTTACAATGCTCTCATTTTGTTACCTGGGTAACTTCTATAAAAGTACTGAGGGTCTGTCTATGATATCATATGTGTCTATAGGCCCCATTGCAATGCTGCAGTATCCACTTGGTGCTATAGTAAATGGAACACTTTTTTGCCCCTCCTTCAATACCTTTTGCACTAAGATGACAAAATAGATTAATTTTGAAGATAATTAAATTACTATGTTTTACCACAATCATTTGTGATTGAACATGCACAGTCGAGGATACAAGATGGGTATGGGAGCTCTTCTAATAAGGACACTTCTTCTTATCTGCACGATGATGATACAGATTACAGCAACTGATAGCGGTACGATCTTCTTCTAATTGAACAGTATAAATCGTCTTCCACAAATATTAGTAATATACTCATATAGACAAGAAAAAGAACATGTTATATTATGGACACGGTAGTGCTACATACCAAACAACACATCCCAGATTTTGGATACCATGTGTGAACTTGGTCACAATGGAACGGGGCTATTTTTTGGCCATGGTCAAGTGCCCTCCAGGGCCCTTGATTAGGAGTGGTTTTCAGGCAATTCAGAAGCGACCAAAATGTATTTTTACCCCAAACACTATAGACTTTTTGCCTAAAATTGTGTATATCCAGGTTGTTTGATGTCTGGAAATTCCTTTCTCTAGGGTTAGGGTGTTTTCAGAGGAGTCCTTCATGATTAGAGTATGATATTTGGTGTTGTCCCTTGAAAAGGGTCATAAATCTTTTTGTACCTTTTATTAAGGGCTGCATCCACTGTGACGGATGGAACATCCATCTCCTTTCATCCATTTATTGCTCCATAAAAATCAATGATAACTAAGACGGATGAAACCGATTGATGGTTCATCCGTTGGCAGTGGATGCACCCCTTTGAGGCACTAAAACCTGGAGTGTTGTTCGAAACTATAGCAAAGATAGGTAGTGCCCCCACCCCGTGTGACACAAACATTGCACCTCTATTGGTCTCATTCACTACCTATCTGTATAGACATTGAGGATGTATCACGGATCATTAGTACTGTGAATGACACCAGGGTAGACGAGGCTTCTGGTTTAGCCACGAGTCGGCGGCACCGAGACATTCTCTATACCTACAATGACTCTGGAGGACGCAAAAGGTATGGATGGATGCATGGGTTACCAGGTTGAGTCTGTGTAGGTGTTATCCATAATAAGGCAAGTACTGGGAGAAGGGGTCTTAGAACCCCCTGCACTAAGCCCCATTTTCGCAGATCGTGTCAGGATTATGCTATAGTAAGGGTGAGAAAGTAAAGGGAACAGTGCTGCCCTCTGCCAGCTCTATTTGCTATGTAAATACCTTGAATACTTTGCCAAAGTCCCAACTCACCTCTGTAATCAAGAGGACACCCAGATACTTTGTGCTCTTTGTTTCCTTTCAATCAGTTCTCATTTCCATCGTATAGGTTCTCTGACATGTCACTGGTACATAAGCGCCTGGATATATACATTGTGTGTATGACCATACTTTTCTCAAGCACTACGGATGGACCGGCCCAAACCATAAGTACTGCAAACCATAGGCCTATAAACTCTAAGGTCCCTCGAAAGAGTGAGTGAGTGAGTAATAGGTGTTTAACGCCATTTCGACAGCTAAGGTCATATTCATGGTGAGAACGACATTACACAATTTCACAGAGGAATGTGTGGGTGCCCGCGCATATGAGTTGAGTTGAGTTTAACAAGTTTATTGGCAGAAATCATACATGTACGTTTTTCAGATCGGCCAAAACACGGCAACAGGAAAGAAATAGTGTAGCGCTCAATCAGGTTGTACAAAGTTACATCAGGCAGGCATCATTTTGGGTGTAGATCATTACGATATTACTAAAGACATAACTAAAGCCTCTTAGGGGCTGTATGTATCACCATGATTTGCACAAGTCGATTATCCGCAGGCAGCATGTATATTACATCTTTCAAAAATAATTGCGTAGTCTATCAAGTGACGGTTATACACCAAATACATTCAGATTTTGTTCATGAATTCTTTCTTACTGCCTGTCTGCTGAGTATTTGCATCCAATTTGTCCCAAAGGACACATCCCCTGTACAGTGGTGACTTATCATACGTCAAACACCTAGATCTGGATACCTTTAACTGTTTTTTAACATTGCCGCGCAAGTTCCTGGCAGGGAGTTTGACACAGTTTGGATCACAAGAAACATCATACATCATAGATAATAAGTTCTTATCACGTCTAACCTTTAGCATTTTCATGTAAGTTCTAACATGGAGATCGTATATAGATATATCCCGAGTATTAAAGATTCGAAGACATAACCGTAGGCAATGATTCTGCATAAGTTGTAAGCGGCCAACACTGGATTTAGGACCACTTTCATGTAGAAAACTTGCATGTTCCAGCACAGGTAGAACCATTTGTTTGTATAAAGTCAGACACAGCTTATTATCGACAAATTTCCTTAACTGTCTTAATTGGTACATCTTGTGGCGGAAACTAGATATTATTTTTTCGTTGTTTCTCCGAAAATTAAGACCACGATCAATGATAACACCAAGGTAATTGAATTCATCAACCACTTCAAGGCGCTTACCATCCAGTTCAGCACTCATTATACTCAAATTGTGTCTGGCATTAAGTAAATCACTTGCACACCATAACAACTTTGTTTTTTCATTATTGATAGTAAGCTTGAACAATTTACACCATTTACTGATACTATCCAGATCAGACTGTAATTTCCTTAGTACATGATTGGGGTCGGTATCATTGACATAGATAGCGAGATCATCAGCGTACAAACAGAATTTGCAGGATTTTATAACCGATACTATACTATCAATATATATTATAAATAATAACGGACCTAACACGGACCCTTGCGGGACGCCACACGTTACAGCCTCTTCAGCAGATACACGCCCATTGGCAGTAGCATATTGCTTTCTGTCCTTAAGATAAGAATTAAACCAGGATACACACTGTACAGATAAATGCAAATTCCTAAGTCTTCCTAGGAGGAGGGAGTGGTCGACCGTATCAAAAGCCTTTCTCAGATCTAGGAAGACTACAGCCGAGCACTCCCCCCTGTTAAATCCTTCAAATAGATCTTGAGTCAAAATATAAATAGCACCATTAGTAGATCTACCTGGAACAAAGCCAAACTGTCTTTTAGATATAAAATCATTATCCAGTAAATACCTAATTAACTGGCGGTGGATTGATTTCTCAATTAGTTTCGAGACAATATTGAGTTGACTCACTGGGCGCCAGTTTGAGATATTCAGCAAATCGCCTGACTTTGGCAACGGTATTACATTAGCTATTTTGAACATCTCCGGTATGACACTATTAGTGATTGAACCATTAATTATTTGAAGTAGTATATGTGGGATATGTAACAACACGTTTTTCACCACATTTGCTCTGATGTGTTGAATACTCGATGATTTTGCAGAGTTGATACCGTTAATAATATTAGTGCAGGTTAATAAATCAATAGGCAACAATTCAAACAACTGGTCACGTTCAGGGACATGGGAAAGTATAAGGTCAGTAATCCATCGATGGTCGGTGTTACTGACAACTGGTATCAGATTCGCAAGGTTAGGACCAATACAAGTATAATATTTATTTACAAAGTCAGGAATCTCAAGGTCAGGGATGCCAGTACCATGCTCATTTATTAATGACATTTTTATCTCAGTGCGAGGTCCCTTCCATAAACTACTTATTACATTCCAAAAACGCCTTGGGTCAGTTTTGTATTTATTAAGATTCCTGGTTATCTCTTTTTGTCTGTTCAAGACCAGCTTATTTTTTATTTGTTTGTCCAGGTCTCTAATTTTGGCTCTGAATGGATTAGCATCCTGACCTCTGTAACCCCGGAGTTTCTTAAGAAATCTTTTTTTCTTAGCAGTCAAAAAAGACAGATTCTGATTAAAACCAGTAGGTGCATCCATATTAATGGCCATTTCCTTAACTGGGTGATGTCTATCCAGGTACACACGGATGCAATTTACAAATTCACTATAAAGTTCACCTGGGGAAAGCATAAGGTTTTCAGTGAGGGCAGCATTATTCACATAATTATTCAAAGCATTTTGATCAAAATTCTTATATGATCTACCAGTAATTGAACGAGTTTGACACCTCTCTATTCTTCTTTGTTTCTTTATAGCAAATACAGGGAAATGATCACCAAATTTGTAGTCAAGCAGACCATTTGTGGAAATATGCAGAGAGTTACAATAAATATGGTCCAAAGTAGATCTGCCCCTGGTATGATAATACGTTGATCTAGTACGTAAATATTTCAACTTGTTTTTCCTTAGAAAAGATGTTAGACTTTTATATTTATTACTTGTTCTAACTGCAGAATTAACATTAAAATCCCCAAGGATCCAGACCTCCATCCTGCGTATGTCTGGATGCTTTAACATTTCACTCAATTTTTTATAACATAACCTTACATTACCATTAGGGGGGCGGTATACAGACAATATCACACGGTGCTTCTGATTTGGAAATTTAGTTATTAATCCAATACATTCTATGTCTTTATTGCTTACTGTTAAAGCTGCATGGCTGAAAGTGTAATCTACATACTTATTATTAACATAACAACCTACTCCGCCACTCTTCCTAAGGCAATTTAGGCGATCCTTCCTATACAGTCTCATATTATTCAAATCGACATTATGAGTTTGATCACGTCTGTCTAACCAGGTCTCCGTCACGCAGATGTAATCAAAACCAAGATCGGAGTGTCGTAAGTCCAAAACCTTATCATTGAGACTTTGTACATTCATAGTAATTAGTTTCAGTCCCTTCAAGCTATTGATTTTGTCACAAGAGTAGTGGCTAGTCATACTTAAGAAGCATTAGTGATATAGGTCGCTTTCAACCTGACCCTGTTACTCCTACCTTTCAGAACAAAAGTAAACATACCTAATCGAGCACACAACAAACAGAACATGATTTACAGAGAAATGTGCAATAGGAGCGACTAATGGCACTCAATACAATAATGAGGGCCAAGAAGCCAAGAGCAACCCGTTGCGAATAAGTAAAGTAGTGGCTCTATGTGCAAGATACAGTCCCCACAGTAACAAAAGCTGGAGGTATACTTAAACTAACAGACTAACAATTTACATTGCAGTCAGGAAAAGGTCAAACAGGACAACACAATCACTTAAAGATAACTATATCAATACATGTATCGGGAATGAATTAAACAAAATAATCACATATCAAAGTGTATATCAATCAGTTAATTCAAAGTTGCATCAGCTACTCAAATTACTGAAAATTAATTTCAGTGCAGGAACCAGTAGATATAAAACCCAAGGATATACTCTGCACAATTTAACTTGGCCTTAAGGGTACTTAACAAAACAATTGGGCAATCCAGATAGAAATACTCGGTCGGTAACTCTGTTGGGTAGGCTCCCCCCGTCATGCTAGTAAAATTCATATAATAAAGATAAAAACTGCCTTAACTATAAGATAATCGTACTATGTGAGATAACAAACTATAATCCTGGAAGAAACAATTCATATTAAATGATGTTTTAATAAGACAGTGCAAAATTAAAGTTTATAGGGTCCTGTATCTATAAGCAGGGTGATGATTTAACTCTCGAAGAAATTCCGAAGAATTCTGTTGCTAGGAATTTAAATTCAATAACGATATAAAATAGTTTCTTAGATATCTAATGACATCACTTGAAGAACTGATGTATTGTAATTAAAGAAGTGTGCGGAACAATGGAAATGTCTTAGCTGTCTGGACTCTGTTTGGTTGGCTGAAACCATTTTAAAGTTGTTTTCACAGCTCCAGGACATTGATACAGGTAATAGTCACATAGGTCAAAAAACAGCATCTCGTACTTCCATGAAGAGACACCATAGTATGTCATGTATTCACAACACATGATGCATAAGATAGAGATCATGATGGTAGATCTCAACTGTCATACTGTATATGAATTCACAAGTGGTGGCAGTAGGTCATAAGACTTACTGTCGTTGATCTTTGTCAACTTCATAGATATGCTCAACGGAGGATTCAGCGTTGTCCGTATCATCCGCTAGAATATCAGAGTCCTCACTTTCGAGTAGCGCGTCAGCGGCAGCCTCGCTCTCCATCGCATCTTTAGCATGCTTTCCAGCGCTGCCTTTCATTCGTTCTTTGTTGGTGAGGCGTATGCGAAGATCAGTTAACAGTCTGGCCAGATTGTTTTTGCCTGTGTATAATCCGGTGTCATAGACTGGATCACCATAACGTCCAAAGCCTCCCCAATAATCCTCCATCGTGGCTTCGATTATATCGACATCACCCAGAGTTATCAGCTGTCTTTTTAACTCTTTATCTTGGACGAATTTTTTAGATACAGCAATTCTCATTGCAGTTAGACGTGTAGAGCTCTTCCACTCTTCGGATTCTCTCATGCCATGTGTGGCTCTTTTAGCCTCTAGGCCGGTGATTGTGTCTAATACTTGATCGGCTCGAGTTGGGTCATTATGCTCACAGCACTTTATCCACACACATCCGAGAGGATAGGAAAGACAAGATATAGACCCTTTTAAGTGGGCTAGGGAAGCCCGTCCCTCGAAAGAATGCTTGGATATCCATCCATAGTGTTTATGAAATAAAACACAGAACAAGTTGCATTATATTCTTTAATTCAATGAATCCAAGCTAGCATCTATAAATTCGATTTGAATGATCAAAAAAGGATTCGGAAAAAAAATTACATAAAAAGCCCTCACGATCTTGTCAAATTTTGGTAGTCATTCATCTCAAGGTTTTAGATTCTTCACTAAGCCAAAACATGAATACTCCAACAAGGCCAAGTTCGGGTACTTTATAGGAACAGCCCAGTCGCAAAACATTTTCCTAGGCCATTCCTATTACAAAGTGTCCGGAGAGCAACAGTTATTCATCCACAAATTTCCTTTGCTATTGTTACATGGCCGTTGACAAAGCACACCTTGTTCACATCCAAGCTTTTGTCCACAAAAAAGAAATTTACAAAGTGTCAATAGACTAAATAATCTGAAAGAAACTATGAATAATCCGCGTTTCACAATCGGAGAGACTGCTCACAGAAAAGGAAAAACACAGGGCTTTGAGCATATCACCAAGCTTCCATATAGGTTCAACAGAGAATAGTAAACTACACAGGAAGATGAAACAATGTCAACAATAAAAGCACCACCATATTATAGTAGCATGGGTATAAAAGGGTCCATAATTTGTATTAGCACTTCATAATGAAGGATACATTGGACTTCATTATTATCTGCATTAAAGGATAGCAATATGGTTATAAGATAGGGTTGTATAACAATCAATACCAATACTATTTAGCATAACTGGATGCCACGATAATTAGTAACATGAAAAATCAATCCCCCCTATTGCACAAAATGATTCAGTTATGGGTAGTCCCATGAGTCTTTCCCCACCTCGCGTTACCTATTTGGTAAAAGCCATCCAGGTCCTTGGGTTGTCGATCAAAATCCTATTAATCTCACTCTGCTTGAATCCACGTGTTATCATCATGGGAACAACGTTGGTCAAAATATGAGAGAATCCATGCCCACCATATTTTTCCTATTAGAAATAACAAATTCAGAGCAATAAGTTAAAATCAATGCAAAAGGTTACATCAAAATTGTGACATGATCTGCGAAAAGGGGGCTTAGTGCTCTTTTACAATGTAGAGTCTTGAAGATACAGTTTTGCCTCCAAGAGGGGAAATAGAAAACGTCTCACTCAACAGAGCACTCCCAATGGAAGTCTATGACAACAGACTGTCCTAGTTTTTGGTATCATAGTTACTGACCGCAGCTGGCCAACCAGGAAGACATTTCAATTAACTCCAGCCCACTACTCGCAAAAAAAGCAGCAAGAGGAAATGGCGTCATCATCACAATTGTAAGCATCATGAAATACCCCTCACTCCAGACCACAATGGAATTCAGCCTCCAGGAGAAGAATTGGATGCACAGACTCTCAAGCATCACACTGAATGGCTTACTAGGCTAGACAGAACTAGTTTGAAGGATAATTTCCCATTTGTGACATAGTGTCTCCTTTCTGGGTTAGTTCCATTGTGCCTAAATGTCACCTGTGTGTTAAGAACACTTTTGCGGGATAGTGTCCTGACGATATCCCTCAAACTGTGCCCTTTTAGGGATAGTGTGTTGTTTGTGATATTATAGTCTCCTCACACACCTTATTATGCGTTTTCAATGGAGATTTTGATTAAAAACAGTTATAATTGTAAACTCACCAGTCTCTGCTTGGTGTGAATATCATGTGCCATTGTCACCTTATCTCCATAACCATTATCTACTAGATGGCGTATACGGCGAATACGTTCAGCATCACTCGGCATATTCGTGGTGGGATCGAGTTGGTAGTGAGAGACCTCTATACCAAATAGGTCATACTCACAATATGCCCCAAGCGCAGCAAACTCTAACAAGTCACTATCTTGATGAAATGTCCCTGTGCATAGGGAATAAAAGCAGAACAGGTTAGACAAAGTCATTATTGAATAATGGAACTACCACAATTCACAAAGTTTTAATATGCCTTGAATGGATTCTTATGGTGCACGTCAATGGGGGTTTTATTTGCAGTTGCTTGCCGCGTAGTGGCCGGGAGCGCAGCGACCGTAGCAACTCCATTATGTTTTCGGTTTGTCAGTGACGTCACGATCACCTTGTGATGCAATTTGTGATGTCATACGTCAGCTGTGACGTCACACATCGGCTGCAGAGTGGCAAATCCTGGGGGTCTAGATGGGGGGTCCCCATGTCCCTTGTCGATTTTAAGAAAAGCCCATGTCAAATGTCACTAAATTTGTATTTTCCTCTGTCCTTGTCACTAAGCACCATGTCACATGTCGATTTTAAGAAAGGTCCATGTCCCCTGTCACTATCTTTTTTGTCCCATGTCCTTGTCCCTAGAAGCTCCATGTCCTTTGTCGATTTTAAGAAAAGGCCATGTCACCCTGTCGATTTTAGGGGTCTAGACCCATAAATCCTATCCGTGGCCCTTGCCACATTTTTCTTGTTTTACAGGACTACTTATTCATAGAGACGCAATATATTCTATCACTGACATTATCTGTATAGCCTCAGCTTGCTATTTACAACAGTAGCAATTGCTGCATCATTGATAGCCATCCAGTAATCAGATATGCCCTGATACTGATGTGATACCCACCATTTCGTATCACTGTCTCTATCTCTATAGCATCAAACTACATATAATCCATCCAGAACAGTACTAACTATCATCTCTTTGATATCCATAAGATATGCTCTGATAAGAATAATGATACTCACTATCTAGATGGGACATGACTGTTTTCTGTATATTTCCACCCGCCTCTTGCAGCACTCGCACAATTTCAAAGGGTGCTTTAGGATTACGGCCTGGATGTATGATGACACCACAACCTAATTCAGCCTGGGCATGGGCTGTAGCCTGGAGGACGCTCTTCTCTGTGTCTGAGGGAAAGATAGCAAAGAGGTTTAAAAAAAGAGCCTATAATTAATGATAAATTTATATTCCTTGGTATCATAACAGAACCTGTATTAGACAATCACGGCAAATAGAACACCCGATCTTCATTGAATTGGTTTCAAGGGAGGGTCTGAGCACCTTCCTAATTATAATTCAAAAATTGGTCCAAACATTATTTCATTTTGCCTGTCTTTTAGAAATACAGTCATTACTATGGAGAAAGTATATTTTCTCGTATTTCTATCTCACCTGTCAGTGGCCAGGTGCATCCGATTTCCCCAATGACACCACACTTGATGTCCGTCCCACCCACTCCGACATCTACCTCCTGGGTGATTGTCTTGGTGAGTTCCTCCACGCTCAAATGATGGGTTGTTGGCCTGGCGGCATGGACATAGTAACCTTTGATTGAAAATAGGAATAATATCTTCATAAGACCTCAGCACAAGTGCACATTAATTTTGCCCATTCTTATCAATATAATGAAACTATCTCAAATGTTGTGTGACGGCGTGCATTACATTCCTAACACCTCGTAAAACTGCATGTTGGTGTCTATGAAATCCGTCATATCAATGCAAAAATATCACAATTCCAAAAAAAAATTATCTATCATTCTTTAATATGGATATATATATATATATATATATATATATATATATATATATATATATATATATATATATATATATATAGGTATTCAATAACACCACATGAGATACCAACACGAACGCCAGGAACATACATAGTTCCTGAGGTTTTTGGGGTTATCACAGATATGATTATTATAACTCCCAACCCAATAATTGTTTTACCTACACCGTATTCACACTGCAGGATTCACTGAGATTCAATGAACATCAAATTAGAGCTAAAATAATCAACGATTATTCAATATAAAAAAAGAAATCATTGGATGGCATCTAGAAGACCGATCCGATTACTTCTTATTCTAAATCAGCTCTAGTTAATACCCAAATTTGATGAACGTCAATTAGCATGGGTTCTTACACAAATGTGTAACCTTTCACAAATTGTAATTCTAACCTGCCCCGGCGACTATGTGGACGCCCGCATCACGTGAAGCCTTCTGTACATAGGAAATGTTTCTGCTCAGCCCAAAGGTTGAATTCTCCACTATACAGGAACCTCCATTAGCCTGCATGGGGTATTCATTGTATTAATTTAGGCAAGCTGCCGATACTTTAAGTAGCAAAATGGGACAGAGGTTTTATATTCCACTGTAATGTTAGCTAATAGTCTAGACATGGTCATGGAACAGTCACTTATCTAATATGCCCTTCTCTGTGCTTGGGTCAATACCCGATTCACTATTGCATGCACAATGTTATTTGACTTTCAAATTTTCCTCAAAGTTCACATAATCTCAAATGGTCGAGGGTACTCTCAAAAAGACTGGATTTACAGCCTGAATATTCACGAAATACAATACTTTCAATTGCGTCATACTATCATTACTCTACATAGCAAATGCCTGGCATGAATAATACAAATTGATACCACGACCTGTATTTACGTTATCCTGATGTACAATAAATACGTTATCAATGTACATTGGGACTAGTCTATAGGCCTGATATTGGGAACAAGTTGTTATCTCATAAACCAGAAATCACTCGCTATAGGCCCTAACAATCCCATACCTTAAACTTGACCAGCTCGTCAGCCAGAGCATCCTCGGAATCTAGTAGAGTAAGGTTTGGTCGGTGGCTGTACCTATATATAAAATACATGTATAATGAAAAACTTAGTGGAGACAAATGTAACTCTCCTGTATACCTTTCCATCGAATTGTTCAACTATCAAGATGGCTCAAATAGAGATGAGTCGCCCTGCAATCCTCATCTGAGAAACATTGCAGACATTTCCAACTATATTAACAAGCAAACTCTGTCTCCTGCAGGCTGCAGCATCATCTAACTGCAATCTTAAGTTGCAATCTGATGTCCGGAATGAATGAAAAGAATGCAACACATATATCAGAAGATAAATTATTTAAAGGATGAAAAAGAAAAAACAAAACAAAACAAAAAACCCAATAATATTATATACTCACGGGTTTTGCCTGATCCAGCCAAGGTTTTCCATTTGGAATGCACAACACTCCTTGGATTCATCCTTTGAAGGTGTATAGGCACATGAGAACTGCATAGACACGTGCTCATGAGGAAGGGTGATGCCGATTTCGGTTGCTTCCACTAATCCTAAAACTATATCAAGTTTAGATAGTTATCATCTAGGGTCCTCTATGTAAAGTCTAATACTTTAGATGCTTTGGACATGATACCCAGAAATCAGTCTTCTTTGCCAGAATGGAACAATGGGCCAAAATAACTCATAGGGGAGGGGGGGGGGGTCTCTAATACTATCTCGATATCATAATATTTAACATAGAATAAGTTTTACGAAAACAAGCGGAACCTTGGCAGGAATAAGCAATCATTTAAACCCTCGAAAGAGAGGGAGAGGAAATGAATTCAAACTATATTATTAGACTTTTTTACAGTTCCAAATTTTGAACATTCTATACATTTCACCAAATATTCCCTCAATCACACTCATGGTCATCACATCATTAAGGGTAGAATTACTCGTAAATGCTCTAGTACACCCCACACGCATACTCTAAAAGTAAGTACTGAGATGGTGAACCATCGTGCACAATGTTAGAGAGACATAGCCTACTCATCGGGGCTGCTGCATGGCAACACTGTATTAGTGATCATCAGACCACGAATCCTGAAACCTACCCTGTTAAAACTCTTATAACATAATAAGATACAAGTCATATTGACTCACCTGTCTGTACCTTTCCTACACGTGCCATGTTTGCATAGTAAAGATACTACTGTAGATACCTGGGGATGAGGCGGTGATGTGTTGTCCAGGTGTGCTCCACTGGTATCTAAACACTCACACACAGAAATCCCAGGCCATTGGAAAAGTCATCACTGCAGATGACTTTATGTCGAACATACACTTTTGTCTCATAAGGAACCTGCTATAAAGTGAGCATGTCCACTATCACAGAATGGAATTTGGTGTTTCTCTTCAATTACCATCTAGACATTCTAAACCATGTGTCCATCATCAGGGGGCCTATAATCTGCAGGGCTGAATCTCAGGGGGCCAAACATCAGGGGGCCCATCATCAGGGGGCCTATATTCCTTAGGGCTTAAGCCCCGCACCCCATAGGGACAATAATTATGTGTATAGCACAAGAGATGAGCATTTACTAACCATTTAGGCATGTTTCTACAAATATTCAAATCTGTCTTTCTAGTGGACATGTCAACTTTAAAAGGGTAGACGAACTCTTATTTGGACCTTGATAATGGGTGGGGTAATTCCAAAATTAATCTTTAAGTTCTTCTGTTATAAGGAAATCAAGCTGAAGTCCTATATGTTGTCATTATAAATAATCATATTAAAAACTAATCGGTAGTGATGACCACTGATTATCTAAATGATGAATGGATACTCTCCCCAGTCTGCAGCTTTCTGTGGCCATAGGTTTTCAGTGACACTAGCACGGGACTGGGCTAGAGAATCTAGGGCAGGTGCATAAACTCAATACTGTCTTTAGAAAGTTCAATTTTCCATTACAAGTGTAATTGAATAGGATCTTCGATTCTATGGTAGAATACTGATTATGGTACTCCCTATGCACTGAAAACCTGGAAGGCCCAAAATTCGCTAGTGGTGACGACTTTACCCAGCAAATTGTCGTTATCTGTCGCCATGATTGGTCATCAATGGTGACTCCTTTTTGAGTGATAACTCACTGCGTCATCTTTTGCCACTGTGTGTCAGTCTCACATGGCATGGCAATTTATCACAACAGTCACCAACATGATCTCACTCACTGCGTGAGTATGTGCCACCCCTTGTCATCCCTCACAAAGCATGGTGACTTATCACCACCATCGCCAACATGGATCTAACTCACTGCGTGAGTATGTGCCACTGCCTGTCAACTCTCACTCAGAATGGCGGCTTATCACAAGCATCGCCAACATGGATCTGACTCACTGTGTGATTATGTACCACTCCCGGTCAGCTCTCAATCAGAATGGCAGGTTATCACCACCATCGCCAACATAGATCTCACTCACTCCGTCAATATGTGCCACTGCCTGTCAACTCTCACTCAGAATGGCGGCTTATCACAAGCATTGCTAACATGGATCTGACTCACTGTGTGATTATGTACCACTCCCGTGCCACTGGCATCAACTCTCACACAAAATGGCGACTTATCACTACCATTGCCAACATTGGTCTCACTCAATATGTGAACTTGTGTCACTCCATGTCAATGCTCTCTGAGGATTGCATCATCTGTCACTCACTCTCACTCAGATTGGCAACTTATCACCACCATTGCCAGCCTTTGTCTCACTCAATACGTGAATTTGTGTCACTCCAAGTCAATGCTCTCTGAGGATTGCATCATCTGTCACTCACTCTCACTCAGAATGGCAACTTATCACCACCATTGCCAAAGTTGTTGAGACAGCACCACTGTTCAACATGTAGCCTATCTAGGAAGTGTGGGCATGAAGTATAAGTCCCATACTTATCAAATGTGCTTTGTTGCACACTGATTTCCATGTAATACTTCAGGGTTGAATCAAACAAGATTATATAGAGAAAATATCAATTGAATTTAGATAGAGGTATCTCTAAAATAAAAGCAACTATCCATAAACACCTTTTCTCTGGTTACAGGAAAAATACATAAGGAAGTATCTACATGAACACCTTGTCTGTGGTTAGAGGGAAGATACATATGGCAATACCTTCTCTGGCAAAACATACATTGATCTAGCAGATGTGAGGCTGCATGATTACCAATGTCGATGATCATGAGCTTTTCATCTAACAAGATGAGTGATCACCAGCATCGCCATCACTGGTGAGTCTGAGTGATCACCACTCTCGCCATCCATGGTGAACCTACGCTATGACGTGGTGCGCATTTCATCTAGCGAGGTGAGTTATCAACCGCCTTGCCATCCCTGGTGAGTGTGAGTCATCACGATCCTCGCCAACAGTGGTGAACGTGCATTATGGCATGGTGTGCGTTTCATCTAGCGAGATGAATGATCACCTGAGTGACCATCCCCCGTGAGTGTGAGTGATCACAATCCTTGACATCTGTGGTGAACGTGCGTTATGACGTGGTGTGCGTCTCATCTAGCGAAGTGAGTGATCACTCATGTCGCCATCCCTGGTGAGGATGAGTGATCTCTCATGTCGCCATCCCTGGTGAGGATGAGTGATCACTCATGTCGCCATCCCTGGTGAACATGCACTATGACGAGGTGCGTGTTTCATCTAGCGAGGTGAGTGATCACCTGCGTCGCCATCCCTGGTGAGTCTGAGTGATCACCATCCTCGCTATCTGAGGTGAGGCCATGTGATCACCACCATTGCTATTCCTGGTGATCTTGTGCTATAGCGACGTCGTGTTCCATCTAGCGACATGAGTGAGCCACTTCACACAGGTTGACGAGGAATCACGACAATTTGCTGGGATATGTCAGTCGCAGATATCTAGTTCCCGAAGAGCAGCTATTTTGTACAGACTCATGACGAGGCCACAGTTTTATGAAGGGGTAAACAATTCATTTTGCTGCTTCAATACCTTAAAAAACTTCACATATAAAGAGCACAGGTCCCCAGGAGAACAGGTCCGCAAATGTCGGCAATCTTAATTTAAAGGTGTATGTAGGCGTGCCCATCCTCGTGTATAAGCCGAACCTTGCAGGGTATTGGGGTAGTTTAAATTGATACTATATCCTTTGATTTTGATGTTACAGTTACTTGCAGATCCACCAAGTACGGATTCTACCTAAAACAATGCCCTCCCCAACACCCACAGAGGAAGACCGTATTGTAATTGTCGGTTCAGGAACAGCCGGTACCACCATGGCTATTGCTTTAGCTCAAGATGGCCACAATGTTACAGTTATTGAGCGTTCACTGGAACCCCCAAAGAGAATTGTTGGTGAGGTTTTACACCCAGGGGGTTTAGAGGTTCTCAAAGGATTGGGACTGAAAGGTAAGTGTATGGTATGGCTGTATTGTATATCAATTACATGTAGGTGGTAAAACCGAATTGTCAACTGTTATAAAGTCTGTTGTGGCTACACTGCCTACACAGACCAACAAAGTAAGCATTGGTCTTGATGCTGTATGATTAAGAACAGAGGGGTTCTCTTTTGATGCTGTATGATTAAGAACAGAGGGGTTCTCTTTTTATGCTGTATGATTAATAACAGAGGTGGTCTCATTCAGAGCTGAAAGTGGGGGTGAGGGGTGGAGAGAAACATCAGAGGAACATTAGCAGGGCATTTTTAGCAATGCTATTTAGCACTGTTGTTATATGCCCTCCAGAGGAACCTGACAAAGATCTACAGTACGAAATGGATTAATCATTTTGGACTCCATACATTCGATTCCTATTTAGCTGGGGGTCATACGGCTCAAATGTTGATATTTAACTTTCTACTGGTGTGGAGAGCAGCACAAGATTTTGAGGTTGGATTTGGTCATTCTGAGGGTGCTTATTACGGATCTGAGGTCGGAACAATGTCAAATCTAAGGTCAAAGGTCACAATGCAATAGCAATGAGTCATAATCAACCCAGGACAGAAATAGATGGAGAATGCACCATGCACTAAGGACCTCTAGTGTTAATGAATGGAACAAAGTATTCTCACTCTTCTATATTAAATTCCAGATCGTGACATTTGACCTTTAATCTGATCTTGTTCCGATCTAGTTAGGGAGATACACACCTCAGATTCGTGATCAGCATCCTCAAATTACCCTACACCAACCTCAAAACCTTGTGCTGCTCTCCACACTAGGACATCGACCTCATTCAATACTGGCTCCCCAACTAATTACCAGAATTGGCAAGCAGAGCGTATTGTGCAGATTTATTGGACAAAGCCCTAATTGACACGTGTACATACCCATCGCCTCATGCCTGTAAATTACGTCTAATATCATTTTGCTTTGATGATAAAAAGATAAGAAAGGGCCAAAGGCTATGATTAGGCCCGAATACTATATCATTATTATTTTCTGATGAAAGTTCTTGAAAGACTCATGTAAATTAAAAACTGGAATATTTCTAATAGCTTTAATCGTTTACGCCTTGGTTGTTAACAATGAATTATAAAAAGAAAAAAAAAAAAAAAAACACACGACCAAAAAAAAACAACAAAAAACAAGCTGCAGCCAACAGGATAGGAATATTGAGTTCATATTTTTCTGCTAGATGTAAATTGTAATTCTCTTGTGCAGATTGCACCTGTTGAAGTCTTGAATTTCAAAATTTTCGTATATCTTCCAGACTGCCTGACAGGTTCTGGTGGAGTGTATTTCAGTGGTTTGGCCATAAATGACTGTTCAACAGGGCGTCAGGCTCTGCTGCCCTTTCCTGATGGGCTAACGGGCATGACCTTCTTCAACTATAACTTTTTGAAGGTTTTGCGCCAGAAGGCACAAGAGAGGTAAATCTGTGCATCTATCTATATCTATATATGCCTGTCCTCAATTTGTTCGATAGACAACCTCCCTAACCACTGCTAACGGTCGGTGTCTATTTCCCTGTAGAGACTGAGTAAAGGTGGTCTAACCCATACATGCCCCCCCCCCCCAAATCTAACAATCTCCCCACCTGGCAATAAATGACTTGTCCCTAACCATATTCAATTAGATATCGCAGAGACTCAATATGCATATGTGCACTTGGAGGGTCATTTATTTAAGCTTTTTCATCTTATTGGCAGTTGTACCTACGTAGAGAGTTCAGCATACGAGGTCATAGAGGAGGATGGGATGGTGAAAGGAGTCATCATACAGAGGAAGGGGCACACAATAAAGGAGGTAAGTTAGGAGTAGGGAGCACCCGAGTCTGTGCTACTCTCTTATCAACCTGTTATAATGTCATCTCCTTGTTCAATAATTTTCACTTAAGAAACCTTCTAATAAAAGCATGGAGACATATCTCTCGTCTCTAGAGACATACACTTTTTTTTTATAAAGAAGCATCTCATTTAAAGCTCCCTCCTAGAGTCAGATCATTCTTGAAATACAAGTCCAAAGATATGGTATCTGAGCCAAAAGGGATATGGTATTTCCAGATCTGAATTTGCGGAGTGCATAGAGAAAATAATTTAGGCTATTTCTAATATTCTGTTTCTAGTTGTCATTTATGTGTTCAATAAACCCTTATATATATTCCCACAGGGGGAGCCTAGATCAATTGACTCTAGTATGTGCACTACCCACTAGGGGGGGGGGATGTCTCCCACCTGCACACACACCAACCGTGGTTCATATTCAAATGTATAGCTTCATTGTACACGTTTCACCTTGTCAATTTGGTAGTTTGAGGAATCCTTGTTAACAAAAGAAAGTGTCTGTCTCTAGAGATGAGAGACATGTCTCTGAGCTTTTAAAAAGAAGGTTTTTTAGGTGATGATTTTTTTCTTTAAGAAGGAGATAAGAGGCTTATGGTGGGCGGGTGCTCTTGTAGCAAATGAAACCAGCCCCAGCAATAAAGAGAAAGTATGCTTTATTCTTATTAACTATTTGCACCCGTTCTGAATTTCTGAATTTAGATTGTAAGAACATGGGATTTGATAATATATTCTTCCTCCATATTCACGTAGTGCTGGTTCGCTTTCTTGATATGATAATACACATTTCAGGTGTGGGCAACAGTTTTTTTTGGGGCCTTATCACAAAAAATTGTGGACGTTTCACAATAGAAGGCCCTTTATTGATTTTAGGAAATTCGTGCCAAACTAACGGTGATCGCTGATGGAACATTCTCAAGGCTAAGGAAGATAAGAGCAGAAGACAAACCTGGTAAACAGGGCACTATCTTCTCCTTCACCTTTAAAGGACACCTCCCAACCAGCTGCTCTGGCCCTCTTGCAGCAAGTGATGGGTATTTGGTTCCTGTATTTTTCACCAATGGTACTGCAGCGCTCGTCAATTATATAACTAAAGGCACAATCCGCTACTCTACCAATGTCCCTGGTGCCTGGCCTTCAGATGAACGGGCCTTCATCAAAGAGCAGCTTGGAGGATTAAATGGTTAATTTTTATATAGACAATTATTTTATCAAGGTTGATAGATCATCTGCTTTCAGTAAGATTCTTCATGCGCATTAATGAATTTGAGTCATGATAGAGATAAGCCTACTTACAAGCCATTCAATCTTAATCAGACCAATGGACATCCCCTCCTACATGTCCACTTTCCCTGCACTACTCATAGGGCGAACCGTGCATTTTAAGGGGAGTTATGCTGCAAACAAAAGATGTCTATTATCCTATACAACTAAACATGGTTTCTGATGCTCTGATTTCAAAGAAAGGGCATCACATTATTGATTTTTTTTTATGTCTATAGTGACACTAAATCCAGTCCGTGGGACCTCCAATGTAAATTAAACAATGCTGAGCCATTGGCCATCGTCCATGGTAGAAAAATGTGAATAGCGAGTTAGACAGACTCTGCTCGAAACTAGAATTGATCGGTATTATATAATTTCAGTTTTATAATTATATATTTCAGCTGAGCTGCGTGAGTTGATCTTGGGCTGCATAGACGATGTCCCAATACACAGGGCACATGTTTTTGTGTTGTCAGCTCGGGAAGAGTTTCGGCCTGGGATTGTTACTGTAGGAGATGCCCTCAACATAAGGAGCCCCTCTACATCTGCAGGTATGGTATGAATTTACAGATAGGTAGTGGAAACAACTCGGAGCAAGGGAGCTCGTGTATGATTCAGACAATGTCAGGTGTGATATGATATGTAGATATGCTGTATCCGACATATTGAGGACATAATTTCAAACTCCCACTTTTTAATGTAGAAATCACTTTAAGATTTGAATCTTCTGGGGCCCAATTGAACTACCTGACATGCATCTGGGATACCCCAACTGCACTCTGTGCTAATCATGACTGTGACATGATCTGCGAAAAGGGCCCTTAGCGCAGGGTGCATTAAGGTCCCTACTCCCAGTATATGGCACATGTAGAAGATGATATTTGCCTACTTAAGGTTGTAGAATGTCTGGACAGGTATGACAGTGGCCCTGAAGGATGTCATACTATGGAGAGATCTGCTGCGTGACATCACATGCCTAGAGGATGTACACCAACTCAGAGCTGCTCATAAGGCCTTCATGAGCAGGAGGAAGAGCTATTCCATCGTCTGTAACCTCAATGCACGAGCCTTCCATGATGTCATGTTCCCTCCTAATGGTAATGTCCAATATGATTAGTAGTTGTTGTCTTTTTGCACAGGGGAACCCTTAAAAATATCACAGACGTGAGGTAGGATTCTCTACCGATCTGTTAGGTGGGTTTTGAGCATTAATGTGCATGAATATTTGTGTCAAACACGACAAAAGAGGTTTCTGTAGTGTAATGAGAACGAATCCAGTCACTATCATAATATGATTTTTTTTAAATATAATAACCAATATCTGGTTAGGCCTACTCCAAATGAACACTGATCCACACCCACCTTACATGCACATGGTCTTTCATCATTAATTGAGCAAGGTATAATCAAGGAAAGAACAATTCCGTATTCTGTTTATATATATAGAGGAGGCACTCTTCACAAGATTCTGTGTTTTGGACTATTTAGCCTCCAGCAAAAAGGCAAGACACGAGATGTCTGTGGTATTGGCAATGTAAGGATATTTCATCTTTTTCAATAATTAAGACTATAATTATATCTTAAATATTCTTATTATATATACTAAACACTGTTTTCGTCTTCGATTAATCTATGTTATTGCACATGTTGATCAGCAGAACAGCATAGCATTTGTGTTATAACCTTAAGCGGACTTCTCTGTCATCGCTGAAAAATCAATTATACAAAATCTTCTCAGATATAGTTATCATTCAGGCCATGGGACAGTGTCTAGTTGAGTTTGATATATTATATGTTTTACATTTCAGTAAGGATACTCGCCCTTTCATGCTACTCTACCACTTGAGTATGGCTAACCTACTGACAGCATACAAAGACACCACAAAGAGCGACTCTTGGTGGAGCTTCCCATTAGGCCTACTAGGGGGTGCCACTGTCCTGTTAAAGTCCCTGACCACGCTCCTACCCCTTCTGTGGAATGAGGTGCACCCATAGACAGTGAAAGCAATCAGGAAACATTATTTGCCAAATGTGAGCGATTTTTTTGTTGTTCTTTTAGTATGGCTGTCACTGTACACATGGCTCTTCAGGCATTTCTGTCATCTTGCCTTGAATAAGGCTGTCATTTTATTCTGAAAGATAATTTGAACAAAGCTGTCATCTAACTCGGGCTAGAATCGTAATTATGGAGGTAGTTTCTTAAACAGAGGAAATATGATCTATCATATCTTATATACCCACGTGTAGTCATTATACTTCTCAACCAGATTGGACCATAGCAAAAAAAAATGATAACGATCAAAAATGATGATTATTACCCTGGTATTGAACTTAACATAATTATTCATGTCTCGACACTAGAGTGTGTTGACAACTCGCCACATATTCTGTATTAGGCTACTGACCACACGTTGATGATCATTAAAAATGCCACTTGAAATCTTTTAAATATACGGATGGATACCGGCTAGTAGATCGTGATTATTATGATATAAAGCTTGAGTTGTAAATAAATACTTCTAATGCATTAAAAGGTTCCTTCATCTGCAGGCTGTTTCAAAAACCATACATTGTAGAAAATTCTTCCCATTGCTCCTAGATGTGTTTTACGACCAATCATAGGCATCATCAATACTAGATTGACATCTCACTCATATATGCCACCTCCTACTTACTGTTTCGAAAATGTTAAAGGAGTAATGACTCAATATACAAGTGATTTACGACCATAAGAAAGTGTTCCACAAGGTAAACTTGCGTGGAGGGTTTAGGGTACACATAAACCTTCTTAGTTTAATAGGCAGCTAGTACATTGTATAATGGCCCATATTCCTGGGAGGCATTTCTAAAATGCCCTCCTGAGCGGCATCTCTCATACTCATCTTTTTCTTCACGGGCACTGTCATACAAATCTCAGGCAAAAATAAGCAATATAGTCCAGCCAATGTGGTTCAAAAATAGGCCTTAGCTCAAACTGACTGCAATACAATTTTTTCACCACAATGCATTTCCCTAATGTCCCAAAATGACATACTAAAAGTCTTAAGCTGTGCATGTGGTGGAAATATGGCTAATTTACATAAATATATCAGTGGCCCCTGTAGCTGTTACATAGATAGGAATTCAGTTATACAGGTGACATGGGTGAGCATAAATGTCCATTTCAAAAGTCAAAATCGTTCTGTGGTTTATAGACAATATTACAATTGCTATTCCATAATGTTATATAAATATATTTTCCAGAGCTCTAATTTGCATAATCCCAGTGAAGAGTGAGCAATACCATGTAAAACATGCCTAGCAATAGCAGTTTTGCATAGCAACAATGTCTAGATTCATACCTGTAGGCATATACTATGGCTTGTGCATATTCTCCCCTCAAGGACATAGTTCACTGATTTCAAATTGCATATAGCAGTCTTGTGCACATCACATAGTATGAACATAGGTAGAAATGATTGCTATGTCATGTGGTTGCCTAGCAACTGCAGCTTTACATAGAACCCCATGTCCAATCATAGGCATCATCAATACTAGATTGACATCTCACTCATATATGCCACCTCCTACTTACTGTTTCGAAAATGTTAAAGGAGTAATGACTCAATATACAAGTGATTTACGACCATAAGAAAGTGTTCCACAAGGTAAACTTGCGTGGAGGGTTTAGGGTACACATAAACCTTCTTAGTTTAATAGGCAGCTAGTACATTGTAGGGGAAAGCTGCCTAATTTGGACCCCCTAAGAACTTTTTCCTGTCCAGTGATTATTTCTATGAATTGGAATGTAAAATGTATACATTTTGTGATGGTACCTTATAGCTTTATGGTCATAGCATAGAAATCTAGGAATTTGAATTTCTCTAGTCAGGGTGTGCAATTAAAAATGAAAGCCTAATGGTCCAATTTAGGCACCTGGTTGCCTAAATTGGACCAGTTGGTATCCTAATTTGGACCAAAATGCACTATTGTTCTGTATTTCCTTATACTTTCATTATATTGAAAATTATATAAAACTAAGGAACTTTTGATATATGATATCAGATGTCCTCTTAGTGTTTCTATCAATATCCTGTGAATTTGCTCTGTATTGGAGTAAGAAAAAGTTTACACGTTGATCCAACTTAGAAAAATAGGCATAGGCCCCACCGGGTGGTCCAATTTAGGCAACTAAATTGGATCCAATATTACAACTATGGTCCAATTTAGGCAACTCAAGCTGGTCCAATTTAGGCAACTTTTCATCTTTCTCATTGATAATTTCTTTTCTAAAACTTGACAATGCTTTTTATCAAATTTCATTTTAGTCTCAAAGTATAATATGACATCTAAAAATTTTAAAGGATTTTGAACAAAAAAATGTTGCCTAGCAACCAGGAGGGCTTAAGTATGTGGTGACGCAAATAAGATCAAGAGGTCCAAAAACCATTTTCCACGAAAAATGTGTATAAAATTACAGAAAAATTACATTTTTGGAAGTTATTAGGAACTTTAGTGATCTTGACTAAAAAATGGCAGCATTGGAACCTAGTTCCTATTATTGCCACTAGGGGAAACAAGGGTGGTCCAATTTAGGAGCCGGTCCAAATTAGGCAACCTTCCCCTATAATGGCCCATATTCCTGGGAGGCATTTCTTAAGAAATGCCCTCCTGAGCGGCATCTCTCATACTCATCTTTTTCTTCACGGGCACTGTCATACAAATCTCAGGCAAAAATAAGCAATATAGTCCAGCCAATGTGGTTCAAAAATAGGCCTTAGCTCAAACTGACTGCAATACAATTTTTTCACCACAATGCATTTCCCTAATGTCCCAAAATGACATACTAAAAGTCTTAAGCTGTGCATGTGGTGGAAATATGGCTAATTTACATAAATATATCAGTGGCCCCTGTAGCTGTTACATAGATAGGAATTCAGTAATACAGGTGACATGGGTGAGCATAAATGTCCATTTCAAAAGTCAAAATCATTCTGTGGTTTATAGACAATATTACAATTGCTATTCCATAATGTTATATAAATTTGGGCAGATGAGGGGAAAGGGCCCTCCCTGCGGGATTTTTAGTACTGTGTTTTGCCACTGGGGGAGCTACAAAGGCCATAAAATGTGAAAAATAGGCCAAAAATTACTATTATGTACTTTTTTACATAGAAAAAGATGGTTTTCTCAAAAATGTTCTATTTTCTGGCACTTCCTGTCTATTTGGAATGTAAATGGAACATTTTGAATCCAAAAAGAGGCAAAAATAGGGATTCTCAGGTAAATGTGTTACCATGGCAACCAAAATAAATGTTCCAAATAGAAAAAAATATAATGTCAATTGATAGAATGATTCATCATGATTCATATGCTGAAAAAAGCATATAGATATCATTTCTAGATCCAAAACTGTGCCCTAAAGAATGAAAAAGTTTGGTCATTTTTGATTGATTATTTAAATCATCATGCTAATTAGATGCCAAATTCAATGCAAACAATGAATAATACAGCTTATTGCCTATATTGATACAGTTATGTCATTCCATTTTTGTGAAGCAATATCTCCAAGACCAAAAGGGCTATCTGCAAGGGTGATACCCCATTTTAAAGCTGATAACTTCAATTTTAAATGTCACATTTCACCTTGGAGGACCCTTTCTCCTCATCTGTCCACAAATATATTTTCCAGAGCTCTAATTTGCATAATCCCAGTGAAGAGTGAGCAATACCATGTAAAACATGCCTAGCAATAGCAGTTTTGCATAGCAACAATGTCTAGATTCATACCTGTAGGCATATACTATGGCTTGTGCATATTCTCCCCTCAAGGACATAGTTCACTGATTTTAAATTGCATATAGCAGTCTTGTGCACATCACATAGTATGAACATAGGTAGAAATGATTGCTATGTCATGTGGTTGCCTAGCAACTGCAGCTTTACATAGAACCCCATGTCCAATCATAGGCATCATCAATACTAGATTGACATCTCACTCATATATGCCACCTCCTACTTACTGTTTCGAAAATGTTAAAGGAGTAATGACTCAATATACAAGTGATTTACGACCATAAGAAAGTGTTCCACAAGGTAAACTTGCGTGGAGGGTTTAGGGTACACATAAACCTTCTTAGTTTAATAGGCAGCTAGTACATTGTATAATGGCCCATATTCCTGGGAGGCATTTCTAAAATGCCCTCCTGAGCGGCATCTCTCATACTCATCTTTTTCTTCACGGGCACTGTCATACAAATCTCAGGCAAAAATAAGCAATATAGTCCAGCCAATGTGGTTCAAAAATAGGCCTTAGCTCAAACTGACTGCAATACAATTTTTTCACCACAATGCATTTCCCTAATGTCCCAAAATGACATACTAAAAGTCTTAAGCTGTGCATGTGGTGGAAATATGGCTAATTTACATAAATATATCAGTGGCCCCTGTAGCTGTTACATAGATAGGAATTCAGTTATACAGGTGACATGGGTGAGCATAAATGTCCATTTCAAAAGTCAAAATCGTTCTGTGGTTTATAGACAATATTACAATTGCTATTCCATAATGTTATATAAATATATTTTCCAGAGCTCTAATTTGCATAATCCCAGTGAAGAGTGAGCAATACCATGTAAAACATGCCTAGCAATAGCAGTTTTGCATAGCAACAATGTCTAGATTCATACCTGTAGGCATATACTATGGCTTGTGCATATTCTCCCCTCAAGGACATAGTTCACTGATTTCAAATTGCATATAGCAGTCTTGTGCACATCACATAGTATGAACATAGGTAGAAATGATTGCTATGTCATGTGGTTGCCTAGCAACTGCAGCTTTACATAGAACCCCATGTCCAATCATAGGCATCATCAATACTAGATTGACATCTCACTCATATATGCCACCTCCTACTTACTGTTTCGAAAATGTTAAAGGAGTAATGACTCAATATACAAGTGATTTACGACCATAAGAAAGTGTTCCACAAGGTAAACTTGCGTGGAGGGTTTAGGGTACACATAAACCTTCTTAGTTTAATAGGCAGCTAGTACATTGTATAATGGCCCATATTCCTGGGAGGCATTTCTTAAGAAATGCCCTCCTGAGCAGCATCTCTCATACTCATCTTTTTCTTCACGGGCACTGTCATACAAATCTCAGGCAAAAAAAAGCAATATAGTCCAGCCAATGTGGTTCAAAAATAGGCCTTAGCTCAAACTGACTGCAATACAATTTTTTCACCACAATGCATTTCCTTAATGTCCCAAAATGACATACTAAAAGTCTTAAGCTGTGCATGTGGTGGAAATATGGCTAATTTACATAAATATATCAGTGGCCCCTGTAGCTGTTACATAGATAGGAATTCAGTTATACAGGTGAAATGGATGAGCATAAATGTCCATTTCAAAAGTCAAAATCGTTCTGTGGTTTATAGACAATATTACAATTGCTATTCCATAAAGTTATATAAATATATTTTCCAGAGCTCTAATTTGCATAATCCCAGTGAAGAGTGAGCAATACCATGTAAAACATGCCTAGCAATAGCAGTTTTGCATAGCAACAATGTCTAGATTCATACCTGTAGGCATATACTATGGCTTGTGCATATTCTCCCCTCAAGGACATAGTTCACTGATTTCAAATTGCATATAGCAGTCTTGTGCACATCACATAGTATGAACATAGGTAGAAATGATTGCTATGTCATGTGGTTGCCTAGCAACTGCAGCTTTACATAGAACCCCATGTCCAGGTATGAATCTAGACATTGTTGCTATGCAAAACTGCTATTGCTAGGCCACCACACAACCTAGCAACCTTTTATCACCTACATTCCTAGTCTATGATGGAATTCACAGAAGGGTTATATACAAGTTTACATCAGGGTAGTAAGTTGCTGAAAGGAAACCATGAAGATATAAGCATTCAAGCATATTTTCAGGCTTGGTTGCTATGCAAAGCTGCTGTTGCTAGGCAACCACACCACAAAACAAAATCAGCACTGTATTCTACTAAGCTGATTTATAGGGGGTAGGACCCACCAGATACTTTCTAGACTGCACATTTATGTAATTAAAAGTGACATCTGAATCTATTGTCGGCCATTTTGAATTTCAGCCATACACAGCCTCGCCATTAAATTTTATGAAGTAGAAACATGCATATTCTTAATCAGCACTCTTTTTAGCATAAGAATCAGGAGAATTGATAAAGATTTAGCATGGAAAAACATCCATTTACATAAAGAGGGAGATTATTTAAATGGAACAGCATCGTATTGGCTCAAGGTAGTGTCTTTGTGTCTAAGGCAATAACGTGTCATAGTCATCAAGGAATTCTGCAAAATGTCTCATATTACTCAGAAAGGTTTGGCCTACATAAACCATATTAGATATTGTGCTTAGATGGGGATAAGGGCAAGTTTTATGCATGTATCTGGAGCACATTTAAGATTTTCAGTAAAAAAAAGGAACTTTGTAATTTCAATCTTCCTTCTTCCTGACTGTCTGGTACACTCAAATCTGAACTTAAAAACATGTATTAAGGCTTATGAAAAGCTCATTATGTCTCCTTTCCAACCAGACCAATAGCTTCAGGATCCAGACAAGGTAAGATAGTCTTAGAGCTTGGGGATTGAGCATACCCCTTGAATAACATGGTACCAAAATTGACCCAAAAGTCATCTGAACCCGCACATGGATAATGAGCCAAAACCGGTAGTGCATCCCAAGATAACCAATGTTAACATCTTGAAAAATACCCGTTGCGTTGGGATGTGGGGGGGGGTGCATGGTGGGCCCTATCAGCCCCCGGCCTAATATAGACTAGGGGGCATCCATTAATTATGTACGCATCAAGGGGGTGGGGGGGGGCTAAGCCAAATGCATACAGATGCGTACAGGGGTGGGGGGTCTAGGGTCATTTTGGCATCCTCATTGTGTACGCATGAAGTGTATAAGAATACCTCTTTAGAGCCCAGAATATAGGCAAAGATTAACATAGCTAAAGTTGTTATTCCAATAAGAAAACATAAGCAGAGATGTCAGACCCTCAGAGATTCATCTATTTTCAGAGGTTCAGAGGCCCCTTATATTTAGACATCAATGCAATTTCTTGTATTGAGAAATCCATTTACTTGTTAAGTGTTAAAGGGCCCGAAAATTTTCAGAGGTTGGGTCAACACCCAACTGACACCTCTGCTGATAAGGAAATGTAATGTTCTTGAAATCCCACAGAAAATGGGCAATTAATGTCCAGCTAAAGATCTAAGAGTCTGTTACTCTGGGAACAGCAGGACCAGATGTCTGGCAGCTTTCTAACTATAAAGGAATTTTTCAAATACTCTTATTAGGACTGGAGCTATGACCTTTTATATAAGATATACCTTTATACATGTATCAAGAAAACAGTTTTAATATGAAATGACTGCAGGGACTCAAATGGGCATATCAGAATACATGAAGACTCTTTTGTAGTTTTAGAATTTTATATTTAACAGGTTCCAGCAAAGCACCAAATCACACATCACACCAGCCTGTGATTTGGGGGTGGTGTGTGATTTGGCATCACTGCCAAAATAACCATTTCAAAGATGATTTTGATGAATCTGATTTATATTCTAATGGATATAAATCATGGTAAGTCTTGAAACAAATAGTCTCTGTTGACTTTTTCAAGTTTTACACTTAGAGTTAGTTTATAACAGAGAAAAGTCGATTTTCCCTCTGGATTATGTCCCAAATTCATCACAACCCATTTTGTATCTAATTTGCTAATCCTTTATGCTTTTTGCTAAACGATGTAATGTGTATCAATGATTGAAGCAACATCCCAGTAAGCTAATCACAAAAAAAACAAAGTGATCTAATCAGTCATTAATGATAAAACCCATTTTACAATACACACTTGACAATACGAGACAATACAGCATAGCAGGATTTCCTACTGGTGCCTTTTCTTGCACTGGCAGCTTTTTTTGCACTGACGCGGAAAATCACATCACCACCTTGGGAGAGTGGTGTGTAAAACGACAACAGTGTGTAATTTCCTACCGGGGTGTAATTAAGGTAGTTGCTCAGACCTGTTTAAAGGTGCAATAGTTAGGTTGTACAAGGGGGCTTCAGCCATTTAGAAGGATGCAGTAATTTTGAAACTTATAGGCAAGGATTTTTTTTTTTTAATTCCAGATACAACTTTTAGGTATGACATGAACTCAGGGTGCACCTTATACACAAGGTATTATCATAATAATGTATCCGAAAAAGACTGCTGATTTGAAGTGATGATCAAAACTATTGTGACATACTATTCCCTTTGTCCTAATAGTCCCATACATGTACATGCCATATATAATTGTTCACATCTGATCAATATCTGACCCTTTGGTGTGTGTCGGGGGGGGGGTCAGGCACCAGAGTATGTATGCAAGAGTGGGGGGGGGGGTCCAGATGCGTACACAGTGCAACACGGGGGGTGGGGGTCTATCTGTGGAGAAAATGTGCGTACATAATTAATGGATGCCCCCCTAGAGATGCAATCAAGGTAGAATTACTGTTCCCCTATCTGTTACACAAAACACAAGCTCATGTCTGCAAGAGAAGAACCTGGGAAAAGGTAATTATTAACCGCCATATAATGTAGGGCTTATTGTCATTAGGTATGTAAGTGAAGTACTGCTTTTTTCACAATAATTATGCACAGTTTTTTTCTGACAATATCCGCTTACTTCCACAACACCTGGGCAGCAATAACAAATATAACTTACGCAGCCCATTAGACTTGGCGACCTTTCATAAATCTGCACGGAGAATGATAACTACCGCCCCTTGATTAACTTAACTGAACTTATATAAATTCTACTTTTTATACAGATCTTTAACATGCCATATCGATAAACTTAACACTATGCTGCCTTTACACTAGCTTATACTCTAAATGTCTGCACCAAGCTGAAATCCGCAATAAAGAAAGCGGGTCGATGCAAACATCCAAGGTTCTAGCCTGCTACAATAAATGTTTTCTTCCTTTGGGCATAATGCATAGATACCAGGGCGGGAGCAGAACGCACGAAACACTCGCCTCTCCTCCGTAGCACACCGCTAGTGTGCCCCATTGTTTGATTGACCTTAGAACCCTATTTCCGAAAGCTTATGCTTCTTTTACATTGTACTTAATTTTTTTTTGCTTTCCTCTTTAAATTCTGTCTGTCTCCTACGTCTATAGCGGAATCTACAAAGTCTGTTGGGGCATGTTTGAACAGCAGAGAGGTTGATGAGGAGCAGCCTTGGGGTTAAAAACAGCCAGTCTATAGGGCATCAGCATATTAGGCTATGGAGGCCGCCATCTTGATTAGGCCCCGACTCCAGAGCAGGGTATTCTGGGTAAATTTCTTATCAACCTCCAGAACAATGGTCAGTGATAAGCTGCATCCTGCCCCTTATCTTAATAACCTACATTACCGCTGCATTGTTTGAGGTGTGAAGTAAGGTGATAACCCTGATAGGGAGACAATGGACTGATTGGCTCACCTGTGGTATTCAACAGAAATTTTAATGATTTATTGCTTTTTAATCTTAAATAGTTAATCTATTTCACAATCATCTACTTAAAGTTGTTGATATGCAGAATCCATACATATAATTTATAGAAAAATCCCATGGATAGTAATTAATTGGCAGGTTGTCAAACTAGACTACACAAAGAGGCCAAATGATGGATTAGCCCCCGACTACATAAGCCATCTAGCATATTTATTACAAATACTTTTAAAGTTATGGTTTGGGGGTGACGTCACAAGCTAGGTGTTACATCATAAGCCTGTATGCTGGCCCCAAATGGCATTCGAGTAAAGAGTCTACAGAAGATTGTGCTGAAGCCTTGGTAGGACCATGTGTGGACTTAGGTTAGGGTTTCCAATCATATATTGTTGAATTACAAATACTTGTGGATCAACACAGTAAAAGGTACGCCCGCAAGGGGGTACACGGGCGTACCTTTTACCGTGTTGATCCACACTTTTAACCCAGATAGCCCTACTATCCTACATGTAGGACGCCTAAGTGACATCATGGGAAGAGGTCTATATCCACAAGTATACTTAACATATATCGAAGTGAAATGTTGCATCCTATAGTTCTAGGCCCAAGGCTTCCAAAAATGCTCCATACAGGTATTCTTAGGTACTTTTATGACATGTCCCAAAACACTTAGAAAATTACCCTCTGGTAAAGATTTGGACCTTTTCAGAGGAGACAGATGCCCAAAGTTCTACTGTCCTACATGTAGGAAGGTGCTAATCTCTGGATCCCCTATAGCTAAAGCTTTGAAATTTCTTGTATGGCATAAATGGCCATATATAAGCTTATTTGTCAGTTTCCGACACTCTTGTACAGGAATTGCGGTTTCCATGGCAACCAAAAGAACACAAATCTCAAAAGACAGTAGTCCTAAGTCCTACTGTCCTACATGTAGGATGGTAAGCAATCCCTAATTTCTCTGGACACAGTGCAGATAAAGGTCCGAAATTTTAAACAGGGCATATTTGGTCATATATTAGTCTACTTATTAATTTTTATCACTCTATGACAAAAATTGTCACTTTAGGGTTATCTGGGTTAAAGTTATGGTTTGGGGGGTGACGTCACAAGCTAGGTGTTACATCATAAGCCTGTATGCTGGCCCCAAATGGCATTCGAGTAAAGAGTCTACAGAAGATTGTGCTGAAGCCTTGGTAGGACCATGTGTGGACTTAGGTTAGGGTTTCCAATCATATATTGTTGAATAAATCGGAAGTGGCAAAGGCAAAGAAGATATCAAAAATGGCAATTAAGGGGTGAAAATTAATCTATTAGATTAATTTTCACCCCTTAATTGCCATTTTTGAAAAGACATTCTGTCGATTCAGAATTTTGATTAAATGCCTCAAATTGAAGTTTTTGTTGCATCATTGATGCATCACAACAGTCAACAAGTTTGTTTACGTTTTTCAGCCGATCTAAAGGTTAAAGGAAATCTTCATTTTCTCAAGAAATATCTGTGACAATGCTCTGTAATTAGCAGCCAGTGCTCTAAAGCCATACACCCAGACTGTGTCCGAGGCTTATCAACATTGGCTGGCTAGATATGTTGCAAATAAAGGCCGAGCCCACCGCCGACTCTTCCTACAGGAGCTAGTGGGAGCGAGAGGCTGTCATCGTCTGGCCTACACTGACACTGATGTGTAGCAGGGTAGCAGGGCTCTGTGCGTGGGGGGGGGGTTGGCTCAGCATGACGAGAATAATTTTACAAAGCCCCACCTGGTACCGGTATATTGTTATTGACACTCACTCTGCCTTTAATAGAATATTGACACTTACTGTATGTTTTCTATGACACTGACATGTCAGTGACGATTGAATTCTTCCTAATTTAAATAGGGAGTGATCATGTAGGGTGGGCGGTGGGTTTGGCCTTTTGACTCATAGTAACATGAGGGCCTTTACTCTGAAAACAGGTAAAATAGTTCCCCTCCCCAATCAACTAGAGGTGTAAAAAAATGTTGCCGCCCCCCCCCCCCCAAGGAAGTTGAGTAACATATTATGCTACTGAAACATAGAGATGTTGGATAAGTGGAGGGTGTGGGAGTAAGATGCACGGGGGGGGGGTGTTTGAGTGAGATGCAGGCAGGGCACATGGTGTAGGAGTGAGACGCAGGGTGGGCGGAGGATGTAGGAGTGAGACGCAGGGTGAGCTGAGGGCATAGGAGTGAGATGCAGGGTGAGTGGACGTTGTAGGAGTGAGCCCTAGGGTGAGCGGAGGGTGTAGAAGTTGGACACAGGTTGGGCAGAGGGTGTAGGAGTGAGACACAGGGTGAGCAGAGGGTGAGACACAGGGTTTTCAGAGGGTATAGGAGTGAGACGCAGGGTGGATGTAGGGCATAGGAGTGAGACGCAGGGTGGGCAGAGGGTGTAGAAGTCAGATGCAGGGTGAGTGGAGGGCGTAGAAGTGAGACGGATGGTCGATGTAGGAGTGAGACGCGGGGTCGGCAAAGGGTGTAGGAGTCAAGATACAGGGTCGCGGGAAGAGGAGTGGGAAGGGGCAATGTAGCAGTGCTTTTTTCTCTTCCCTAAATCCCTGCCAAATCCACCCAACCCCGGTTGAAAAATGCCCATTCCATTATCAGTGTGCACCTGTAATCCCAGTGCTGAAGGCACTGGTTCCTCAGTACTATAATAGCAATGTGCCCCCTCTGAGATCCAGACGTCTCCTGTGTTGTACTGCTTACCACACAGAGGTGTTCTCTGATTGGTCTGCAGAGAACTGGCCGCTGATTGGTCCACTGCTGGTCACGGCTAGTTCTCAATGAGCAGCTTCTACCAACCACATGATGAGGGAGAGGCTACCGGGACATGGGTAATATATTTAATTTAATCAGGGGAACAGAGTGATATCTATTTCTATGTAACAGGAATCCATGCTTTGATCTAATAATACACCCAATGTAGTTACCCCAGACCAGCTAGACAGGCAGCAACACCACCTGCAGCGTAATGTGACATAGAGAATAGGGAACTGATGGAAAAATAGATGTGTTTTTCTATAGACTGTTCATCAGTTGCAAATCCCGTGCCTTATCTCGTGGTTTCACGCAGCCCACAGTCAGGTTCCATGTACTTTTCCCTCTTTGTGATGTTTACTTCAGACTCATCTAGCTCCATGGACATTCAAAACTCAAAATTCTCTGACATATATCTATTAAATATAGTCATCCTACATCCAAATATATGCAGACATAGATTGAGAAATGTATGGGTACTTTGTCAGTGACCCTAGAATCAAACACTACAAAGAGGGAAATCTGCATGGAACCTGACTGAGAGCTGCGTGAATCCACGAGATAAGGCCGATATTCGGCAACTGGTGGAGACTCTATAGTAGATATTCCAAGTGGTCCATGATGCAGTCCACAGAAAATCAAGTCAGTTCTTTTGCTCCTTTCATCATAAAGGATTTTATAGTGTTTCATGCCTATTGGCTATCGCGATTGGTGAGTGCAGGCCTGGTTACTCACCGCTACTACAATGATCTATAAACAGCAACTGTACAAATACCGTAATATCTCTCCTAGAAGGTGTGCCCTGTGTATAAGGCATACCCTGAATTCGTGACATAAGGTGCTTCTGGGATCATATTTTGGCCAATCTACTACTTTTCTACAGTTGGGCATCAGACAGGGCATCAGCAGTATCCCTCTGACTGTTGGAGCTTTTGTAGAAAATGATGAACGCCATGACCATTACACGTGATACATGTAATGCCTCATATATCCGCAGGTGGCGCTGCTGTCACTAATTGGACAGAGCAGCAGTGCATTGTGGTTTGATGTATCACGACCATGAATCATTTCTGTAGATGAGGCTGCTTATTCACCTGCAGTCTGACATGTACTTATGGGTTTGTGGGATTAACAGTCCCTACCACCAGCACCACAGCTTTATTTATGTATTGTTCTAGGTCTCTTATCATTTTCTGTCTTACATAGATCATAATTGTGGATCGTGTGCAATTCTGTACTATAAATTCCTTTTCTCTTCTTTTAATATTCGTGTCCATAAAGTATTTAAATTGAACAAGGCTTGCATCGTCTGACAAGAAATGAACTATTGAAAGTGCCAAATTGAAGTTTCTTTTTAAGTGTTTAAACACATATTGTTTAATAACACCTACACATTAGTGTCTAATAATGCCAGCTGATTCAAAATCAGGTGTTCAATGTTGATTCATTCGTTCAGTTTTGAAATTTCCAATAAGTAGATATGATTTCAAATGATCTTTCCAATTCACAAAACACTAGAGTATTGTTGTAACGTTGATAGTTGCTGGGTGATTCAAAGTTGAAATATCGACACTGAATCAATAAAAAATCAACACCATTCCACTAGCTGTCAACGTTGAACCAACGTTATGTGTGTCCCTTTGCTGTAGTAATGAAGGTGTGTGCACAACTTCCCATGCCTACTGGTCACCAACTCAATCAACTGAATTAAGCACGTCAACCCGGCTTTGGCAAATCGGATGGGATAGGTAATTGTAGCTTAGTACCAACAGCTGCCATCAGAGTCGCCCCAGGAGTTGGCGAGATCTCGTTAGGTCTGTTAACAACGGAAGTTACTGTGTGCTTTGACCTTTCTGGAGCGACAGCCAATCACCGACCGCCTACTATTGGCCTGCAAATGGGCAGCAAATGAGCGTTGCTGTACTATCTAGGTCTTTGGGGACCCCATAACAAGCCAACTGGGCATTGGCATTAGTGTAGGGTGAGGCGTTGGTGTCACAGGCAAAGGTCTTTGGAGAGATCTGTTGCAGAGGACTTTTGCCATTTTTTTTTCAGGAAGCTCTGTAAGATTGATTCACTGATTTCCCCCGGTTCGCATATACTTCTTTAGAGTTTTCTCCTAGATGTAGACTAAATGAAATCATAGAGATCTTTAAAGGGCCAATTTAATAAAAAAAAAAAACACTTCTTATTATACCGCAATTATACCGCAAAGAATAACGGAAGGGAAAACAAACAAGAGAAAAGAAAGAAAGAAGGAAAGATAGAAAGAAACCCCTGAGAAATGTTGTTTCATATTAACACGGCTTTGCCTAACGTGACTACCCTGGGTGATCTCAGTTAGCAGACACCAAACAGCTTGGCCTCCTTTTGGCCTGTCTTCATGGGGACACTTCTGCTTGGCTCAGCGCATGCGTCTTGAGGAGCAGGTTTATCAGTGCCGACCAGTTGGCAAGGTCATGGGGGCAGTAGTGAATGAGTGAGACTCTGCTGGGCGATTGTTGGCAGATGGGTTAGCCAAGGGTAGTGCCTTCACTTTCCTCGAGGTTCCACCCCAGTTCTCCTCTGGTTGCTAAGCCTAGAATCTCCACATTGATCTTTGGACCCCCAGTGAAGTCTTGGTTGTGTAGGGTCTAGATGTCAAGGGGCCCATTTTATTTGCTGTTCACAATCATCAACTGTTTTCTCCCTTACTCAGCCTATCACCCAAAGGTTCACCTATCTCTCCAATACAGGTTTTTGGAATGTAGGCTCCAATTGATGCTATTAAACCCCATCTTATAGAGTTCAAGTAAACTACTCCAAAGAATCCAGGGGAAATGAGATAAGACATCGCCTGCGGGTATATGCCCTCAAAACCTGCAGGGGGCCAGTGTATGTAATAATTTACAGTACCTGTGAAATATGGCATGCACCCTTAAACTTTGGGTACTGATCAATATTACAGGTGCCCTTAGAAATGGCAGACCCCTTTATAATATGTCAGGTAGCTAAATGTGGCCCTAAATATCATGAGAGGTACACCTTTCAAAATATGGCACATTCCCCTATAGATATGGCAGGTACTGCAAAATATTCCATCAGCCCCTAAATGTGACGCATACCCCTTGTAAATTGGGGCAGGCACTCTTTTTTGGCAGCCCAAGGTTTGGATATTGAGAGAGGCTCGTGGAATATCCTCAATATCCAGACCGTGGGCTGCCATATATCGTCCTCTGAACTACATCCGGGCCACTGACACATTTCGTCGAGCAAGGAGGCGGGGGGAATGGTGGACCACAACTTGCTTAGGTTGGAAAAATCAATGGATTCTTTTTTATTGTTAATATTATGGACCCATTTGGCATGGAGGGATCATCTGAGGATGTATACATTATAGTAACTCGCCATAACAACGTTGGATACAATACAAAATATGGGTGTAAACACAGCAGTACCGCTACCGGGTAGGTCCTACAGGCTTCTTATATATGTTAACATTGGAGCTCATCACCGTTCCATGTGGCACAATGGCTAACGTCCTCGCCACCCAGCACCAACTTGACCTCGAAAAAGTATAACCAAAAATCCCAAAAATGAACATGTGGGTATAAGCTCTAGTAAGGCACTGGTAGAGGACAGCATAACAGTAAGGGAGGTGGCAGAATAGTGGTATAAGGAGCTACTGCTAAACATTGCTTGTGCCCCTAAAGTGAACAGATTATCATGACAGCTATGCCTTATTTGATTTCTTTATCAAATGATTAAGCATTACTTGGATGTACACCAAGTTACATGTCTGAGAAACCACATGACAGGGATAACACATGACAAAGTTGGCTACAAATCTCATGTACCATAAATTGCCTAAACTGTTGGTTACACAGATTTCCATCAGAAAAAAGGGATTTTCACTGTGATGATAGATATCTTTATGAAAAGGATTTATGAATGCTCATCAGAATAGTCATATTTAGAAAAGGTAGTTGTCACTACAAGTTCATACGAATAAAAATGTTCAATGTTCAATGTTCAATATGGAAGCTCGCACCCCCTGCAGAAAATGGTAAATCTTTCCGGCATGATATGACAGCTATGCCATTTTCTGTACCTGACGAAAATAATAATAATAATAGCCCTTACCAAGCCTCTATATACAGGCACAATGAAAACCAGAGTGAAAAATGCACTTCCAGGGCCAATACTCTACTCAATTCATAGTACCATAAGAAAAATAGGAGTTCAATGTTAATAGCCTTCTGGCCCCATGCTACACGACACTTTCCTAAAAGAAACCGATCTGCCTTCATGGCCAAAAGAGACTACTAGTGGCTGAGCCCCCAACAGTCAGTGACCTTTTATCGCCATCTCCAAAGGAAAAATCGAAGACGTTTCCTGCCTGAATTATGTCCGGTCCATCTATATTTACATCCGGTGGGGTCTTTTGGGTGTCCGCTACAGTGGAAAAATGTGGTGGTCGTATGCCTATTGATTGGTGCTGTGACATCTCTGACTTCATGGCTGAAGAGGAAGGGGATTGAGAAAGGTGGAGTAGGACTAGAGAAAACGGGACGTTGGGCGAGGTGAGAGTAGCAAAATGGGAGTATTTGGAGATCTGTACGATAGGAAAGAAGCAGAATAAAACCTGCAGTACACAATCACATCATTTGTTACCATAACAGACTCATGTAAAAGTCTGTTGGTGTAGTCCAGTGGAATATCTGTATAAGAGAAGTGAAGTGAACGTTTAATGATCTGAGATGTGGATTAAGAGCTTAGAATAGAAGGAAGGAAGCTGGATAAGCTAGGGAGCAAGCAAGTCATCAATAGCTTTATGACAGTATTAGTGTTAGTACCGGTAATGCACACCTCATTGTAAACCAAAATATAAAAACATGAGTAGATCTTTACCTCAGCAACTGTCTATATCTTGCGTCCCCGGGGTCAAGGGTCTTTGATCCCTGAGCTGACCTGTGCCCTTTAGAGACAGCTGCCACTCAGAAGGAGTGTGCTGACCTGTAGGGCACCGTTGTAAGGCGCTGGTACAGGTTTGTGAGACTGACATTTGCTGAACAGGGAGGCCCAAGAATATTGATTGGAAAGATGTTGAACTGTCACGGAAGAGATCTATGAGTGACTCAAAGTAGAGTGATGGGTAAGGAGGGAGCAGATCATTGTGGAATAGATCAAGTGGTGGCAAGAGAGAAAGGGACAAAAGCCATTCAACATAATCATTCAGGAAGAGGAGCCAGGGAAAATGCATTGGAAACAAATTGCCGAAACAAGAATACAAGGAAATGAAATAGATAAGACGAGCAGGCGCATTAATGCAGATCTCCGTCAGACAAACATAATCCTTTTTAAATAGTTCTCTAGATGAACTTGATCACCCATGACAGTTGGGAAGGAAGTTCACATAGGTAGCCTAAGGAATGTTACAAGACCGGAAATAAGGAGAAAGTTAAACATTGAACTCAATCCTCTGGCAGCAGAGGCAAAGTCGCAGCAGCTTGGTAAATATTTGCAAACAGCTCAGACACAAAAAGGGCCACAAACGGAGGAGGTGTTTGTCAGTGGGATCTCCTGGACAGCTGGTACACGGGTATCAGTGTGCGTGGGAGATGAGGCCAAGTTCACCCTGTCAAAGATGGTGGGACAAGGCGACTATTGCCCAGATTGCCTCACAGACTGTCCAGCTGAATATTAGAAGTTGCATTCCTTTTTAGTTCTGTCTACTGGGTTGTGTCCGATGAAATCATAGTGCCCAACATGGACGAGTAAAGACTTTAATGTCAGCTTCAGTTTTATATATTTAATAGTTAGATCTGTTCAAATAACCTATGCACTGAGGGGAAGCTTGATTTATGCTTAAAGTACCGCTCACTGCTCCATGAAGTGCCTAGATTAATGTTGATTCTCTCAGACCTTGCATACTTTTGACATCGATAATCAATGAATTTCATTTTAAGAGGCATTAGAAATAACTCAACAATAAAGTAACAAATATGAAGTTATAGCCCTGAAATCAATTCTAATTACCCAAGCATGAATGTGTTTTTGATTCCCATCATCTTTCTAATCTGCCTTAGTCTAGTCACGCAAACTATTCCTTGCTCCCCTGCTTCATCTAATATTCCATTACAAACTGGTGCTTTTTTCCTTTCCTCCAAAGGCCACATCTCTAGCAGCCATTCACTGTAATGACGAATGAGAACTCGAACGAGTTCTCGCATCCCGCGAGAGCCGCCATGATGACGAGGCAATTATGTTTCTTGTAGAGGGTCTGACTGGCACACAATAAACAGGGGAGGAGGCACTTCTAGTTCATTGTTGGCATATCATGAAAGAAGTCTTAGCAGGAAAAGAATATAATGTGTCGTGCGTTTAGCTTCTTACTGAATACGTCATTCAGAGACGTGAATAGAAAGTGAAAGTGTGTAAAGTTGCCATTCGGTATTTAGGGTATTCCTTTATCGACTGACTCTGAGTGACTAAAAGGGGACTTCGGATGCAGCTCAAATATGGGCCTATAATAAAAAGACCGTCATGACATTTCCATGCTAGCACTTTCACTGAATCGACCTTCTTATGGGTGAACATTAGCAGACATTTAAACTATTTCATAGACCTACATTGCCGGGACAATGGGTGTCCTGTTCAAAACAGTCTTTGCATAGATAACTAGAATTATGTTGATTTCCTTATCACATCGGTCATGGTTCGTTCTCTCGGGGACCATACCGCAGAAGTTTCCCTACTTTGAATCAAATAACATAATATTTCCCAGGAGCAAACGACCAATAATGATGAAATATGAATGGAACCATATGAGGCCAACGTACAATGGCCTTTTATTTTGAAAAAGAAAAAGAAATAGAAACTCTGTTTTTATAGGAGATTGACACAACGTCTTGAACATAATTATAAACATGCATTCCAAGAGTCTTTAATGCATTTACATAAAGAAAGGCAAGACGGCATTTAACGGGGGCAATAATTCAGATCTTCATCATTCAGATGCGTGCGACGTCAAAACATTGTCAAGTGAAAGAGTTTGAACACTCCGCCTGTCAAGATAATCTGATATTAGACCTTGTTAATATTATGATTTCTATTTTCTTGTTGTCTTTGCTGGGTCATCGGACAGCCATGTCAACTATTACTTAAGATGTCCACTCAAAGGTTTAAACGTTGAATAAACAGATAATAATACTAATGTATACGTTATATTCGTCGAAAATATTGTATGTTGGAAGAAGTGAGCGTTTACTAGTTTCCTAGCCCCATTTTGATAGGACCATATTCATGAGATTATAACAGTTTTAAAATGGGTCATGGAAGCTCGGTAGAACAATATTCAGCTTCTACTGTTAAGGGCCAGTTTAATACAGGACTGAGAACTAATGACACAATGTGATGGAGCGGGGTCAACAAATGCCATTTCATATATACATCACATGCACTCCAGGGATTGTATTATAATGTAGGCAAAGATTAAACTTCACACGAACGGACTAGCTGTCATAGATAACGATAGACATCTGCCACAGGGAGGCCCATCTGGTCATAGATAAGCATGGATTATCATTAATTTTGACAGATATGAAGAGGCTGTATGGCTGATATATTAATCAGCCTTGGGTTGTCTACATGTATAACCACTGTTAACGCTCATATCAGTGCTTATCATGTGCGCATACTGACTGACCAGCAGCGGACGATTAGGTAACTAGTATGCATCAGCAATCAATATTATGAGTGTCAAAAAAAAAAACCAGAGGAAATATAAACTACCTAGATATCATTGGATAAATGCCTGTAAACCTGAGCTAGGTCACATCAGTGACAGCAACATCTGTGAAGATAGAAACTTATAAGTTGGACATAGAACAGACTGGCATAGTCATATAGCAAACCAGGAAAGGACTACCTCAGCTGTAGTGATCCCGGCTACAGACATAAATAGGCAACATCCTCACAGGTAGGAGTCTAGTGGTGCTATATCAGAATTATATCTATTTTTTCATACAGCATAATTATATATGTATCTCCTAGGCCACATCTCTCATTAAGCATCCCACGGAAATGGCTAAATACGGCCCGTGCATATAAACCAAAACACAGAGATGGTCCAATACATTTAATACAGCCGTCTATCTGACAGTCCATGTTTATGTATAGCCTCCCACCTGTTTCTATTCCTGTATGAAGATCTCTTCTATCTACGCAGGGAATGATTCTCCTGGACCATAACCAGGGAGGATACAGTATACTGTATATCTATGCCATATTAAACAAATTACAAGCTTTTAGGTCTTTATATTGTCTCATAGCCACAGCTTACAGCACCAGGACTTAGATACTAGAAAACATCTCCAGACTATTGTTGTGAGCCCGGACTGATTTCTGGTGTATCCATAACTGAGGATATTTGTATGATTAATCATGGAACGTTCTCATTTTAAAGGTGCATGCCTTACCCATATGGAATTTTACCTTTATTTATTCACTTTGTCAAGAGGTTAGTTAAGTCAAGTGTTAATTCTATTATCTAGATATGATGATACGAATTCGGGAAACAATATATACTTATTGTAAGCTTACAATTGAACGTGTTTACTGACCGGTGCTGGTGCATTCTTCGTATTGTATCTGTATTTGATTGAAGAATATCAAGCAAAAACACAACGAGTGGGCCTATCAGGAGCTCGTATGCCCATATATAAGTGGCCTCTTAGTGCTGCTCAAGGGTGCCCGCAGGGCATCAGGGGCAGCACTGACAGGCCACTTATGGGCATACGAGCTCCTGATAGGCCCACAAGTTGTGTTTTTGATTTATTATACCTAGCATATGATAATCCCTTTCCTTCAAGTAAAGATGAGGTCAAAAACTGGTCAATTATTTCGGGAAATCGAGGCTAAAAATCAGCAATCTTCTTTTTTTATTCATATATTGGCCACCAGGTGTATCCCGATTGTTTACCTTTAGATTTTTGCATAAAAATTGATTGCATTTCTTGTCCGATTTACATGCTGTAAACGTGCATTAAAACATTCATCATCTGCCTGTCTTGGACATTATTGTTTTGGAAATTGGTCAAATCTCTCCAAAAATCGGGCCTGAAATCGGCAATCGACGACGATTTTAGTTCCGATTTTCACCACCAGACGGCATGAAATCCCACATGCCCACTATTGGGTATACAGCAGAAATACGCCATGCAGTGGGCATACAGACCTCTTATACTTAAGGAATAGGATTATCATATGCTAGGTATAATAAATTCTATGAACTAGACTTGACTGCTTACTGATCTTATCTTCACATATATGTCCATTCTGCCAATCCCCTGCATTGGGTTAATATTCACCGATAATTATTAATCTATAAAACATCAAAGTACTCTATCTGCAATTAATTAAGCCCATAAATCTTTACAGATCTAGTGGTCGTTACCTCCATATTTTGCCCTAAGACAAACTTTGTTGTAAATCGAGAGCATTTATTTGGTTTGTTCTTTTACAATACAATTATGTTGCTGTAAATCTGATGAGACCTCGCTGCATGGTTCCAATATTAGTTGTACGACGGCAGTGATTTCTGATGTAAAATTACAGCAAACCATGTTATGTGAATTTTCTGCAATATCTGCAGTAACCAAAGTTGCAGAAACACTTACTTTTTTTTGGAGTGTTTACTTCTAACGTTAACGTTGTGGAAGCTCTTTTCCAAATCTGACGCCATGATCTTCTTATTCATATTGATAAGCCTGTTCATGTAGAAAATGAATCATGTATCTCATACCCTTGGTAGTATATGCCCTCAGAATGACCTCCGTATGAGACTCATATTCTTTATTTGTAGGATCGAGGACTGAAAGGGGCCGTGTCAAAAGGACCTTGTCACTGTGCGATACTGTAGCAGAAATAGACACAAGATTATAAAAAAAAAAAGATATAATGGATTTGCCTATTACCAAAGACCTTCCCACACACAATCCAGCCACTCCTGAGTTATTTCATCGCATGAGAATGAATGCTGATAATGAAAAAGAAAACGTACCAAATGATTCATATCTGATAAAGGATCTTTGCTCACATCTGGATGGCAATGGCGGCATTTTGAAGGAGCTGTCAAGGTTTGAGGTTAAATGCCAAAATGTCAAAGAGGTTTTATCTGGTTTCAGTGAGGTTAAATGGTTGGCTGAGCATAAACAGAAATTCCCTGTCCCTAAACCTAACAAGGAAGGACGGAGTACTCAGCAATTGCCTATCAAGAAACGTCCATATCCTATACCCGATTGCACACAAGACCGTCGCATAGACAAAATCCATGTGATTGCAAAGACTGAAGCTAAAGAGGACTCAGCCATGGATGACAGTGGCAATTGTCGGTGTGATGATACTACCAAATCAGGTCAGGACATGAGTAATCCTGGTATTAGACTACATCTACTGCTTCCAAGCACAAGATTTAAACAGGAAGAGCTTCCTGCACAGGTCAGAGATACCTGTCAGTGCAGTAGAGTCAAAACAGAAGTTAAAAGTGAGGAACAGGATAACGCATTTGCAGAGAGTGGCTTACACATCAGCAAGATCAGCCAGGTCAAGCGCAGAGTGCCACATGTGAATAAGGATCATGAATGCTTACACCAAGAGAGGGTTGACAGGACTTTAAAGGAGCTGTTAAGAATCAATACTGGGCACCAGGATTTGAAAGTGGAAAACATGATGTCTAAATACAGAGAAGGGAAAGGGCAGGCAGAATGTAAACAGAAATTTCTTGTACCCAATTCTAAAAGTGAAGGACAAATAACTCCACAAGTGCCTATCAAAAAACGTCCATACCTTGAAACATCCACAGAACCTGATTGCACGTATGACCATTCAATAGGAAAACTTCATGTTATCACAAAGACTGAAGCCAAAGAGGAATCAGCAATGAATGGCAGGGGCACCTGTCAGTGTGATGATACTACCAAGCCAGGTCATGTCAAGTCTGATGCTAATATTAAACTGCATCCAGAGGATTCAAAGTCAGAAATAAAACGTGAAAACCTTTCTACACAGGATGATAAAATCTGTCAGTGCATCACAGTCAAGGCAGAAGTTATTGATGAAGAACCCGAAGAAGCAGAAAGTCAGATGAACACAAACAAGGTGAATGAGGTGGGGGACACAACCATAGGAGTAAGCCTTCCAGGAAATTATTTCCCTAAAGTAATAACAAAGGCTATAGACGGAAGCAAGCTAGTTCAAGGGACATTTATCTCATCTGTGAAGAGGCACTGTCCTCAAGACTCTAACCCTATGGAAGCATGTATGAATGGTGATAACTTTAATTGTGGTTTGTGTGTGAGGGGCTTTGATTCCACAGTTGAATTACAGAACCATTTATTGTCACACACAACTGGTATCAACCAGTACCTGAACAGTATTGATATAGAAACAACATCTACAGGGAGGCAATACCACTGTTACACATGTAATATAATCTATGCCAGCAGAAAGGCCCTTCATAGACACAGAAAGATGGTACACAAAGATGGGAAATACAAAGATTCTGGGAAGCTGAGGAAGCACAAGATCACTCAGCAAAATGAAAAGCAGTATAAATGTAAGGTCTGTGAGGAGCTCTTCATGACCCGGTCCATGTTGTCTGATCATATAAGCACTCATCATAATGGGAGACCATTCAAGTGTCACCACTGTGGGAAGGGATTCAAGCGTCAGAGCAGCCTGAATGCCCACATACCTGTACACACAGGGAAGTGGCCTTATACATGTGAGACCTGTGGCAAAGGATTCCAGTACCTAAGCAAGAAATCGGCCCACATGTACAAACACAATGGAGAAAAAACACTCCCATGTCCTGTGTGTGGCAAATTGTATGCTTTACAACACCAACTCAATGCCCACATGGAATCACATGCTGAAGAGCGAAAGTATGAATGCAATGTGTGCTTCAAAAAGTTTAAAACTCGGCATGTGCTGTGGACCCATTCACAGATACACAAAAGGCCCAGAGAGAAAATGTTCAAGTGTGATCAATGTGAGAAGACATACACAACAGAGAGAGAATTAAGATGCCACAAGGGGATTCACGAGGGTATCTCCTATGACTGTCAAAAATGTGGGTATTCCTTTAATAATCCAAATGCTCTGAGGAAACATATGATCAAGCACAGCAAAGGCAGTCTTTACACATGTGAAACTTGTGGGGTAGGGTGTCATACTGAAGCCGGCCTTCAGATCCATATGAGGAAGCAGCACGGCGAACTCTTCCCTTTTCAGTGTGGGGTTTGTGGAATGGGGTTTACAAAGCATATCAAACTTGCCCATCACATGTCTATTCACAACCAACGCTGGTCGTATTCATGTGTGGTGTGTGGGAAGGGGTACAATAAAATGTGTAGACTTCTTCATCATTTGACCTCCCATACTGTGGGGTAAAGGATACATTTGAGCACAAACATACTTTAAGGAATATTATCTTTCTCCACAGTACCATCATGATCGGATACCAAACAATCTTTATTATATTTTTGATGAATTGGTCGAGTTTCTGTTTGGACATGTTGTGAGAATAAATCATTTGGGGCATCCATTGCATTCTGGAGGTTCCGTAAACTCGTAGAATACAACATGTCTGTCTATACATTTCTGTACAAAAAAAAAAGAAAAAGAAAATAAAAATCCGACCTACACCCTAGGGGTTTGAGCTATGTAACTAGAAACACACAATATTTCTTTTGGCCTAAAGACTGATATCAGTGCACTCTCTGGGTAGTGATATGTTTGCAAACTAAAACAGCAAACACTGTTTCCTACCTACAGTTGCATGGGTAAGACTGCATGTTTCTAGAGAAGGTGGTGTTAATGGTCACTTAGAACAGTGAACTGTGGCAGCATAGGTTCAAGGTTAGCACTGATCTCTATCACATACTGAATGCAAAAGTGTTGCTCTCTTAATACTGCTCACTCACAATGCAGACTAATTTTGTAGGTGCAGCCAATTCATTAACACAGCATGCTGTTCCATGCAGACCCTCCGCTACAATTGCCCTAGATGTCATAGGCCATTTTGAAATAACCTCCTGTACAAATACTACTAAGGTTTACACTTTTCTACTTGTCTGCCCTGTTTCAGCTTGCGGTACATTGTTCATTTATGTGTTCAACTAACACATAGAATAGTTTCCAATGCTCTCGGGGAGTAACTGCTACTATCTAAATCCTGCTGCACAGGGTCGGTACACTATCTAGTACTGCTATTGCTATCATTATCAATACACAGACATCCTCTAAATCTGCATTTCAAACATTACTAACTTTTGTCTCTACTGCTTATGTAATAAAATCCCTGGAAACCTGTAAAGGCCCAAAGTGTATTTAGAACTGAAGAATCTCTTCGGCTTTGTAACATTAGGACATTTGCAATGTATATTGTCCCACCCAGCATGTATGGACATCCGAGCAGGGGTGCAAAACATGCAGTAACCTGCACTGACTGCATTTTATGAAGGATTATTATACATTGATATGTCATAATGAAATCGTATTGATGACCTTAGCAACCTGGCGAAGATTACGATTCTATATTGTAAGTATTATGGATCATCCTCCAGTGATAGTATCACATGAAAAAGGAATAGCTACAAACTTGGGAGATTGCTCAGGAGAGAAAAAGATCGATATCAATATTAACCTCGGACTCCACACATTGAGACCTCCTGTCTTGTTTGGCCTATCAATCTACACCATAGAGCAGTGGCCTTAGGCCTGGACATTCAGGTGCCCAAGGCCCTTCATCCCAAAAGCCTGGTCAGCAAAATTAGATTTGCCCTTGTGACCAGGGAGCCTCTGGCCATCCAATCATACCTACTGTATAGAGGGAGGGGACCAAAGCTGGAAAATCCAGGGGCCTGATTTCCTACTTGATTGATTAAAGCTCTGAGTTCTGTTTGAAAATGATTGTTTCTGTCTGGTTATAGATTCACTTTCCTTAGGATTTAAAAATGTTTCTAAACTTTCTCTTGGATATAATTATGGACTTCTAAGATTTTAATGATTTGATGTCCCTTCTTATGTGACATGCAGTAGGACTACAGGTCCATGTACTGATAGGTCCTTTTTTCATTGAGATGGTACTACTTATATTCACCTTTAAAACAATTTCACATTTTATGATTTTAAAATTGGGAAGACCCAATCTTAACCTACTATACTTCAAATTGAAGTTCTTTTTAAATTCAAACCAGTAAAATGGGGATGGGGATAGAGAAGAGACCGGAATTAAAAGTGCTGTGTCAGGATGCAGACAAACTAAGAGATTCGTGATTGTCCACAATGCTCAAATGGAGAACAGAGAACCGCTACTTAGGCCAATCACTGAATTTCAGAGACAGCGGGAGCTTGGTGGAAATTGTGTCTAGTGGTGTTTTGGTGTTATTGTGCTACTGATAGGAACTATAAAGGGAAAGATAGGGCAGATTTACACGGCAAAGATCAGCAAATGATGTTTTTGATGATTTCTGTTTATGGATTATGTAATATTGACTGAATTTCTGAATACTTGCAAATACTATGTGTAGAGATACTTATATGGACATATTTGACATGCCAATATCAGCACCAATAATAACAATTTAACTATTCTTCTCCATTCTAGCCTGAAGATAACCGTTTTTTTTTTGTCAACACAGAATGACAATTAGTCAATTTTATCTTACAAGTTCTCATTCGTAAAAAGGAATCTTTTGAGATACACTTCTGGAACTATGTATAATTCAAGCAATGGCTACATTTCTGTGCGTTGCATCCACTAGTTTAGGGACAGGAAGTTGCCGTTTCTATTTTTGCCCTCCCTCATACTTGCTGATTTCTCCAACTCAACACACTTTTCATTCACAGGAAATCAGTTCCAACACTCTCCAATCAGATTCCGTCGAGGCACCTTCAACCGGAAGTAATCTGATTGGATGCCGGTAATTAGCCGTGGGCTTTCTGTTGACAGTGACATCTGCGACTGCTGATGAGTCTGCATGTAGTACTGTGCAGTGGCCACATTTAGAAGAAATCCATTCTAACTAGTGTGCTTATTGTCACTATAGTTTAAGTCATGGGCTTTAAAATGAGATATCTTGTGCTAAAATATCCCCAGTAGTTTTGATGTAATTGCTTGTCAAACTTATGTTGGTGTGTATGACTGAAAACGGGAAATAAGCTCTAAATGCATTATATCCTATTATCAACATTAATAATGCAAAAAATACAGTCTTGTAGAAAAATAACCTAAGAAATGTGACGTTTTTGTCATAAAATTGGTTCTAGAGGGAACTTTTGAGCTCTGTTTTCAGTTCTGGGTTCTTGAAGGAATTTCAAAAAAAGTTTGTGGCAAAAATTCCCAAGTGGAAAAAGTGGGTAAGTAGTTTCCATAGCAACCAGGAATTGCCTTATATACCAATTTTCTATGTTTCCATGGCAACCAACGTTCCAAAAATGGAACAATTTCAGTGGGGATGGAATAAATTTCAGCATACCACTGGATTCCTTATCAAAAATTGGCCTAAAGCTTTTTTTTTCAGCATATTTGTCAGTGTTTTACCCTTATACTGCCCCCTTGTGGCCAAAACCAGTACTAAAAGTCCCCCCCCCCACAAATGTTTACTGGGTTAACCTCCAGTTCTTCACATAAATCATCTGCCTAATCTAGTTATGATGTTTATGCCCCCACCACCTTACAAGGCACTATGTCTATGAATTATAGCTTGTATATATTATATAGAAGCAGGAAGGAGGATATCGATTTTATGCTAATGTTAGACCAGGGCCCTTAAGCTGGAACACGTCCTTTGATGTAGAATAAAGTAATTAACTCTTCTTCATGTAGATTCCTGGCCATGCGCAAATTTGGATAACAATGCAAAGTAGATAAAGGGGAGTCACCTTCCTTTATCTGATGTTTTTTTACACACAATGCAACTGCGGTTTTTTGAATAGACGGTTAAGATAACGTCTTAGTGTGGGGATAAGTTTTTGTCATTTCAAAAGAAAACTGATGGAATCTCTCAAAATCTTAAGATATGAGAATAGCTGTCTCTAACTTATCTTTTCATGATTTTTTCTTTTTGCAAATGTTCAACTAATGAGACGTATTGCTATAGAAATGCAATTCTGTAGATACCCATACAGTTGCGATCTTCATTTCTGCCTTAGGTTATAGTGAAGATACCTTGTCGTCTATGCCAAAGACCACATCTTCTATGGAAATTCAATTTTGAATACCCCAGAGGTATCTTCGTCAATGTGCTGCTAAACATATTGGATTTGCTTGAAAAAAAACAAAACAAACGCAACAGCTGCCTTTAAAACAGAATCTACATTTCTGTTGGTGCATACATCCCATTATGACTTACGCACTTGTCCTAGTCAACTCAATTGTATTAACATACAGAAATCAATGTCAGAATTAAATCAATACAGTAAATGGAAGTAGTCTATGCTATGAGGAACAGCATACTGAGATCTTTGCTGATTAAATTGGATATTGGGAAAACCTGCAAATGTCAGATGCAAGTTGAAAATGTCAGTTGTGATAACATGCGAAAGCGTATTGTTCCTTATGCCCTTTAACGTACAGCAAAGTGAGTCAATATTTAGAAAACAAGGTCGAATTTTAGACAACACCATTAATCATTGGGATGTTCTTGTTTGCATATACATACAGTCACACGTGTATTCTCAAGAGACATGATAATCTCCCTAACAGGATATATCTATTGAAAGTAATTCATACATTCAATCATCTCTCGTGTAGTTACTTTGAAAGCCGTGTTTTCATTCACTTACCTCTTGGGGCTTTGCCTAAGTTTGAAGATATAATATATGGAGCGGTCTGTCCAAAAACTAATACTAATCATTGATAAGAAGTTTGGCTGATACCCTGCCCCCTATATATATTGGACGCAATGAATGCTTCGTATGCTTCATTCAAACTAATTAAGGGCATAATCCATTGCTGTTGGTCATCCATGAGTCATTATTTCGTCACCATTCTAAAATCAGTATCAATATATCGTTTGGTATACATAGAATCTTCAGGCAAGTATGAGGCACCCTTTTTTGCAATATTGTATGTACTATTTCAAGAGGCCAATTCTTCTGTCCTGTTCTCATCTTATCAAGAAGCACAATAAGTCTTGTGCACAAAGGATGATATTGAAATAGAAATAGAAAGTATTATCTCTACTGAATCCGTCTTGATATAATATTTACTCAGACACACCGATGATTATAGTTATATTATAGAACAAAGGATTTATGTTTTCAATGCAAGATACAAGTCTGTTACAATATGTGACCAGGCAAGCAAGAACACCGCTCTGCAGAGAAATTCATTATCAAAGTTTATCTCAAGATCTTTAAAATGAGGCATCATTGGCTAAGACATTCCTATTAGTTATGTCAGAACCCCTCCTTGAACATAGGTTTTTATTCATATCTGAACTCAATAAATACATTATAATCCATAATAATGTCTAAAAACACAATAGATCAGGCTTTTTCATATTAAAAATTCATAATAATATGATGGTTGTTGTCATAGATTTTGATCTAGAAGGAATTTCTGTTTTCAGTTTTGGGTTTTTGGTGAAGATCTTCAAAAATTGGCATAGAAATCTGCAAATTTTGATTATTGAAATGGTTGCCATGGTAACCAGGAACAGGCATATTGGTTGATTTCTCATGAAAAATGTTCATTTTACCATCCAAATATGGGCCATTTTGATTAAAAATGGAGCATTTTAAACGAGACCACTGAATTCTACATAAAAATTAGCATACCGTACCGGCGTGTTTAAGCACTGGTATTTGAATGAGCGCCTGTCTTAAATAAGTGCCAGGGGTACAAGGTTTATCAAATATAACTTAAGCACTGAAAATAAGAGTTCGAATAAGTGCCTGTCTTCTATAAGCACTTGGGAAATGAGGCCACCAAATTAAAAACCGCTGGGGCCCGCACTTAAACATGACAGTACGGTAATGTAATTTTATAATGATTTTAGAGTAATTTTGCCCCTCCAATGCCCCCTGGTGGCCAAATGAGGAATCAAAAATCCCCCGCAGATGGGTGTTCTTCCTTGATGGGTCAGATATGTTATAAAGGATTGTCAAGATACATTACTGAGCTGTTGACAGTTAACGCTATCCTAGTCTACCACTGAATTGCTGGTGCAGTTTTTACCTTTTACCCACCAGCTGTCAGGTAGAAGTAGAAGGTAGAGGGGGCATGAATATTTAAAGGGGTAATGGTTCACACACATGGCTCATGGGGGTGCCATACTGGGATATCATCTACAAGGACCCCAGCCTAGGGGCCATCTCCCAGAATGCAAAGAGAGACAAGGGATGAAGCTGCCTGCTATCTGGGACCAGGGCAGTGTTGCACTAGATGGTCACTGACCAAATTGAACATATTTGAAAATTAGTAAATATAAAACGCTATTATTATCTGCTTCAACCAACCTAGATACCATTTCTTAAGGCTGGTTGCTACTTGTTGAAAATGAACCTACTGCGCAGGTCTCTGCGCATATAGGTTAAACTGGACAGAATGGTATCACTTTTGGTAGGCACATTCTTACATTAGTCCTTAATACTCGCAAGATATTTCAGGTTGATTTGATGAAAATTAAGCATTTTGTGATACTTTTAAATTTGTGTATATTTACATTTGGATTCAATTTAGATTTTTCCGACTTTCTTTTATGGCTTATATCTACAACCCTCAAATGTTCTAAACGCAATTGTGAATGTGATTATAATGCTCAGAATATCCAAGGGTATGGCTAGAAACCATTTTATATTATAACTGTTGCCATTTTACCCATAATGCAATGCTCTCAATGTGAGATTTTGCTCATTTTTGGAGTACTTTTTAATTCAAGGGTTGAAAACCCTAAAATTATGCGTAGGACCATATGTCAAAATTATTTTCATAAGAAAGGTATTTATGTTGGGTATTTTCTCAGAGAGTATAAAGGTATTCTGATGACTTCCAATACTGTTTTCAGGCAAAAGTGTTATAAGATTATGCCAAATTCTCTTCAATTCTTCCTAAAACAGCACAATTTTACACAGAATGCCTTGCTATGTGGCTATAAATTTATTTTTGTCATTTTCTTCGATAATAAGGCTTTCTACACATGAAGTTTCCTATTTCTGTGATTAATGATTGATATGGAGTAAAATCATGAAGGTTTTCACTATTTCTTCCATCTTAGAGGTAAAAAATTGAATACTTTTATTTTTTCAAAAATCTGTATTTTAAAAGGTAGCTTGGGACCCCCAATTTTCGTTTCATTATTCAATCCTATATGATGTTACCTGCCTCTAAACCAAAATGAAGATTTTCTGATGACTTTAGGTAAAGAATAGCGACCTACCGTAAATGTGGTATCTGTCTTATCTCGTTGCCACAAGTATATTGGCTAACAGGTCGAATTCTCAGGAGACATATGCAATGTTCTCATTGGTTCCTTGTGAATTAATCATCATTAACATACCTCCATGTAAGCATTGGTCAGGATCGAACTATCAACTCTACAATGCAGGTAAGGCAGCCATTCACAATTAGGTGCCTCAAATCATGAATATCTAAAATAAAAATCTGGTAGGCACGAAGTGGAAACACTAATGAAATACTGCCCACTGGGCACAGAACGTTGATTTAACGTTCTTTAAAATACCGTTGATCCGATGTTCTTTGCTGGGTGTTTGCTAAAGCTGGCCCATTTCAGTCATATTTCTTTTGTATTGTTAAATTACCCTTTTTTACCCGACCTCCTACAAATTTAAGAGGCTCAGCGTCCTCAGTATTCGAGATTGTAGAGGATTTAAAGGCGTCAAGTAAGCTGGTAAGAGAATGCTGATAAGGCCAACTTTTTCAAGCTCATCTGGTGACAAAGATTCTGCAACCTGCCCTAGATGAAAATAATGTTGTATTATTCAAGCAGTGAGTGGAAGGTGCATGCCTGGGTGACATGGGTCCATCAATGTGTCAATTAACAAACATCCAGCCTGCCCGGGCTGTCAGGGGGTCTGCACCACCATGAAGTTTTAAATTGGTCCTAACACATGATTTTATGTGGGTTTTCTTTTCATGGTGGAGGTATACGTTTTTACTTCACCAAGGCTTTGCACATCTCAAATGGGGTTCCATTTAATTGATTAGGTGGAAGCACAGGCTTATGGATTCGTTTTGAAGCAGGCAAAATCTGAAATCCGTATTAATCTATTGCTTTATATAGTTTTATATTATCTTCAGACAAGTAAGAAGCATCTTGTTTGCAAAAGTGTACATGCACTATTGCTGAAAGGGCAATGCATCTGTCCAGTTCTCTCCCTAGAGAGAATGCACATACGTTATGTACATGACATTGTATCAAAACATTCTCACACCAATATCATACATTATACATGGTCCCAATCCCAATATATCTACCATGACAAATGCATGACTGCCCTCACAGAGGCCTTTCCCCACTATCAGGACATACCCAGTGCACACAGTGTGTAGACTACATTAATCTGGAAAAGTCCCAGCCTTATCTACCTCAGAGTCCTGCAACCAGGGTCCTGACAGACCCATCCCCATGTGCCAAGTTAGCTTCAGCATAACACTATCATGAACATAAAGTTCCTTCCCTGATGGCTCAGGAATCAAGTGATCACCTGCCACACTCTTCCGCACAGTGCTTTAAGTGGTTGTACCATGGGTGTTGTTTGTCCCCTGTACCCTCAGATGATGCCCTGGTGCCAAGGGACGTATCTTACATATTGCAGGCTTGAGGATCTGTGTCTATCCATAACAGAAGGACATTTCAAAATTATAGCAAGTGCTGTCATTCTGAAATGCTCTGCAGAGCACCACCGTCTTAAAAAGTTAACAAAAACAAATAAACAAGAAAGAAGTGGATAAGAGGGGAGAAAACAGGTGAGAGTGCATATTTGGCGGAAAGTAAAAGTATAGTTCATAACCATTGTAAATTCTAGCCTGCAGGGAATGATCTGCCACTTAGCAGATGCTGAAATCCTCCAAAGCCAGCCATTGAAAATATACTGAGCTTGCCGATCGTTGTCAACATTCTGAGTAGGTGGCCATTCATTTCAACTGTTTATAGTTAAATAATGGAAGACCTCTGTGGAGCTGGAGCTGGAGGATTTGCATGCGCGCACAATATTGAGCATACATAAGATATAGGCTAACAATAGTCTCAAAGCAGGTCTACATGCATAGAGCCGCATAGAGTTCAGTGGCTGCATGGCTATGGAGAACACTCCTTCAGCACAATATCTCAGGCAGACAACTATATTTTCTTCTTCTATCAATCTCAAACATTGTGCAATATTCGATAATGTAGTAGTGCTTTATGCTCATTCTGAGATTCAGTGTTAGATTCCTTAATACAGTAAGGTCCAGTTCTTAAGTGTTGACATTGACCCTTTCTGTTCAGCTGTGTTCTCCATGCTGGCTTCTTAAAGTGTTGGTATCAAAAACGACCAAGCGGCTGTAATCAAATAATGGTTTTTGAATCTCTTTTCACCAGATAATTGATAAACTCAAAAAGAGCTTCATCATCTTGTCCAAAGGACATTAATTCATTAATGCATTTTGGACCATGTGTGTGCAATTTATTTCTGGCCAGGGACTGATCATGAGCCTTTGGTACAATACTTGTCTTCCATATTCCTATACTCAGCACTTTAGCTCAGCCAGGGACAATAATTCTTTAAAAGGATACCATTTCTTTATGAGTGGACGAAAAATGAAGTTGGCTGCAATTATTTTGATAATGCGAGGTAGGTCAGAAACATGACAATATTCCACAATAGGTGGGTTTGGGAGCATTTCCCTAATTCAATCTGATGGGTATACTTATAGTATAAGTATACCCATCACATTGAAATAGGAAAACGCTCCTTTAGTACTAGAGTCTATTTTAAAAGTCAGGATTTGTGTTTGTTTCATTGTTTCTAATGACTTTCCAGTGTTGATAAGCTATTTCTATGTTCCAAAGTGAATGAATTTATTGCCACTCTGTTGAAGCTGACATCTGACAACTAAAAATGGACAAATCTGATCGAGGCCTATACAACTATAGATGTCACTTTACCACCCATAATTCATTTCCCAGTATGTGCAAAATGATTTTGCTCAGATTAAGGAAACCAAGGTTCAATTAACGTTTAAATTCAAGTTCCTAAGCATAAATTGCTCCTCTTCCATCTGATAACCACGAGTTGCATTCCAAAATCCAGGACATCGTGCAACTTCTATGCTGCAGCTGCCGATACCAATCAGTAGATACCAATACCATTTGGGCCGTATGAAAACAGCTGCAGAGCTGTCATCTCATCAGAAGATAAAGGCTCAACATATACCTGGTTCAGATACTAAAAGCCAGGGGCTTTCTCTTTCACCCGAGTAAGGCAACAAAGCAAAAATAAAAAAAAAGTGAACAGGCATCCATTGATAAGCATTATTTTAACTATAGAGAAACCTATGATTCAGTAGGAAAGCCCGGGGTACAAAGATTGCCACGATATCCCGAGGTGCATTATCCTCTCCTCAGTGAGATACATCAATCGGTGAATTATATAACATGGACATTACAAACTATGTTTTAACGTTCTCACAAATATACCCATCTCGAGGAGTTAAAAGGGATTCACTATCAGACTATCTGCTATCTCCCACCCAGCCCACTGTGGCACCGGTCCTGCAGATATTCAGCTCTAGATTGCCCTGGAGATCAAACAGACGGTCTAGGCATGTCCATGTATAGCGGTGAGCACTGGCTGGCGTGTATGGGACTCTTAGGATTCCCTTAGGATGTGGGTATTTATGAAACGTGATCTTTGGATTCACTGTTAGTTCATGGGAAGATGTTGGATACATTCTTTGATGGTCTAAATTTACACTTTTTGAGAAATCCCCTCTTCTTTAGTGTTATACTTCGCATCTCATTTTTTTGGAGTTTCTTTCCATTCCATATATTCACAGTTTTAGCTTTGATATGCTTTGTCCTTAAAGGTGCACGGACCTTCCACCACGTCTTGGAACATAGATCTAGATCATCTAGATCTATCAAGTCTATATTCTTGAAAACCATTTTACCTGCTTAATACCTCTAGATTCAGCAATAGAATACATTTGTATTTGAATGTGCACTATATGCCTCAGAATCCTGGTACTATGTTGGAGCATCAGCAACTTCTGGACTATCCTCCTGAAATCAAAGGGGACTAGGGGTTCGTAACCACCATGCATGCACCAAAGGATTCCATCAGTTATCCGATTAGTACCAGCTTGATATTCAGGAGCTCATCAATATGTCCAATTTAACTGATCGATAGGACTCTGTGCACAACTAAAAGATGATTAAGCAAAAACACGCAACTCGGAGATTTATGGAACGTAATCCATGTATCTCCGAGTCAATGGGGGAAAGGATCGCGAAAGGCAGTGATCTCCTGGCACCGATTTGAATGTAGCATATAAATAATGTGAATTCCACATTAGAGTGAAATCAAGCAATATTTAAATCTACACCATAGTTAGATTAAGTTTCCGTGCAACACCACACCGAACCATCATAGATACCGTGATGGCTTCCATAAACGCCCTGGTGCTAGAAGGTCAACCTGGCTTTGTCCCAACACATATATATTCAAGCCTAGTGCATATCAAAGACTCTGTCTGTACTGACCTTCCATTCTACAATTTCAACACTACTGTCAGTCAGTACTGTAATCCAAGCACTTATCCAAAGCGCTTTGAACACTCAAAGAACCAGCGCTTATATACCGGCTACTATGGTAACCTTTTGAAAACAACATCTGGGATTTCAATAAACAGGATTGAAATGGCCTTTGCTTCATTGCAATTTCCCTTATAAATGTGTGTCTAACCTCCCAGAGCCCCTCCCCACTATCAGAACACACCCAGTGCACAGTGTCGTATACCCTACTCTAATCCACAATAATCCACCTTAATCTCCTCCCGAAGTCCTGCAGTCAGACAGATTCCCCACAGACTGATCCTGATGCTACTAGGTGGCTCTACCAGAAGCGGAATGACGTCATATATCCGTAGATGGTTCCCTGGTGGTTCGGAAATCAATGCACCTGCCAGACTGGGCCATGGTGTATGGTGCTATTGATGATTGTGCCAAAGAGTTCGCCTTTTTGTCACTTGTTTTGAACAGCAAAGCCCTCTAAGGTGCCTAGAAACATGGTCCTTTATTATACAAATGTTGGTAGTGTACATCTGCCAATTGCCTGGCCCCAGTGGGATGGGTATTGTAATTATCTGTAATGGGATGGACGCACCTGAAATGGAAAACAAAAATAAAGCAATCTGACACCTTCTGTGTAATCTAAGTGGTATTGAACTACAGTGACATTACAGAAGTGAATGTAGCATAGACAGATTATACTGATAATGCATTTGGATTTGGAAGCCTCAACGTGACTGACACATCATCACAAGATAGAGCTTTATATAATGCCAAAGATGGAAGTGCAATATTCCACAGGATTGGTTTAAAAACTAGAGTAAATTTGTTTCTGCAAATGACCAACGATCTGACATTCAATCAAAATCTTGAAAAAAAGATATTTAAAAATCCATTACTATATGTAAAGCCATGCATATATGGGTTAACAAAGCTATAGCCCCCCCCCCCCCAACTTCATTATCAACAATCTCCCTGCCATTCTACTGAAGGACAAGGAAAGCAGATGATAAAGAATACACCGGAAATCAAACAGGTAGCGCAGGCATGACTACCACCGGAAGCCAGTTTCAGTGTAGTGGAAATCACGTGGGTTGAGGGCAGCGTTAGACTGACAAGAGCGGGAGTGAAAGGCATTGCTAATGTTACTCTGAACGAAAGTTAATCTCGGCCCTCGTTTTTAATTCATCACAATGTCATGTTATTTCCATGTTTGGCACCTTACATTTTCCAGTGTGAATTCAATGTTATATAATGAGGGTCCTAAGCCAGTATAAGATTTGATGGATGATTCCCATAGTTTTAGAGATTATTAGAATTGATCACATAACAATTTGACGCCAGTCAATGCTAAATGCTGAATTACTGTCTTCTGATATCTGGAAAGGGAAATATATATTTCAGAGCGTGGAGACGTTATAATCACCATACGGGAGTAGAAGTAAGGAATTATTTTACAGATGGTCCATGTGGCGCTATATATACGGATATCCTGCAAGGGGCCCGTCTTCAACATTGCAACAGGGCAAAAACCCACTCGGCAAATCGATGTTGATTCGCGTTGAAACAATGTTTGCATTGTTTGCATATCAACGGTTGATTCAGGGTTGAAATATAGTTGAATTTGTAAGTTGATACATAATGAAAATTAACTGTGATTCAACATCTAACCAGCAGCACTGATTCAACGTTTGTATTTTTATGTTGATTGTTTCAACATTGTGTCAATGTTGAAACAACGTTGATAATTGGCAGGGGATTCTTTGTTGACATGTTAACGTTGAATGAACATTGAAATTGATATTGTTGATTCAACATTGACAAATCAATATTAAATCAACATTGAACTGAGAACAATATTTCAATGTTGATATGTTAACTGTTGAATTGGATGTTGAAATGGTGATGGTTGACAACATTGAAATAGAATCATTGAAAAAGTGTTGAAGACAGGTGGTTGATCAACACGATCAACACAATATCAACCGTTTGTCAACATTGATTCAACGTTCTGTGCCCAATGGGAAGGGGACAAAGGGTGTGTTACAGTATCAAGAGGAGTGTTATACTGAAAAGATAATGGTAACTCGGATTCTGTATGATTCGAGAATTCTGGGACTAGATCTCAACCATTGTGTCAATTAAAAAGAATCATCTTATCCAGGCTGTACACTTCCTGCCTACATAAGGTTTTAAGTTGGATGCACACCATTTCAAAGCGAATAATTTATACGTTTCTCCCATATTCTTCATATTTCCCCTCTTACTGATCAGATCCTTACCTAACAGCCAGATGGCCTGAAAAAGGTCTGTAGAAGATATCACCAGGACATTGTACCTGGAGTTACGTTACTGTAGTTCTACATGCAGTTACATCGGTAACAAGGTCCACCATTGTGTCAGTCAAGAAGAATTTTCTTGTCCAGGCTGTACACTTCGTGCCAATATAGGGTTTTAAGTTGGGCTTCACATGGAGTCTTCTTTCACAAGTTTCTCCCTTTCCACACGTAATTATGTGTCAATCCCTTTTAGATTATCAAGCAGTAGCTACAGCTTCCAGATGAGCATTAATTTAATTTCATGACAGAAAATGGCAGTCTTCTTTCTCATATTCCAATGGAAGTGCACCATTTCAAAGCGACTAATGTACTTATCTTCCATATTTTTCTTTTATATTTTCTCCTCATACTGATCAGAACCCTAACTGCCAGAAAGTCTGTAGAGGATATCACCAGTACATGAACCTGGAGTTAGGTTACTGCTGCACCTGCCTAGTGGCAGCGAGTTAATGGGCGGTGGGTGTAGGACATGTAATACTGCATGCATGGTCCACTCTATAGGCCTATGTCACACATTAAGGCCAAGAGGGATAGCAGTGCTTATGGTCAAAAGTTCCTGTACATGCAGTGTTTCATAATCTAGAGAGTAAGTATTTGATGCAACCTCACACATAGTATGTTAAAGAATGGATCTTGCCTTTTCGGGTAGAGTGGGTTTCCATTAGGATAATGTTTATGCTTGGCATTTTGATCAGAATTTTCTTTATGTGATACTTTTCATGCGTTTTCCCTTTTATGCAGCTAAAGGCGAAATATTATTATTTTGATAGTTATCCTTTCTTACCATTCAATGGGGAATGGATGGTTGGCCTTCAGGAAAATGTAAACCGAATATCATTGGCCCTTGAAGTGGAATCGCTGAATTACTATATAATACATGGTTTGTGTGGACACTTTGGGATTTGCCAACTTACAAATTGCACTCCTCTGTACAGCAGACACAGTGTACAGATGTCCTGCCGCTACATCTAAACTACCTGTGGCCCTACTCTATGGGTGTCGATTCCTAAAAAGCTGCATGAACTCTTCATATTTTTTTAGAGATTGCTTTACTTGTTTTCATTAGACTGTGTTTCATGAGGGGGATCAGGAGGTTAATTCAAAACATCCTGGGTTCACCACCTCAGCGATCTTAGGAATTGTTCTACCTTATCCTATTAAGCAATCTTAAGATTAGACTGCGTTCACATTTCCTAGCCAGCACTCAGATCGCATCGATCTTAGCCTCAGCCCTCCTACACTATTCCATGAAGTACTGACTTAGCACAGGGGTAAGAGTCCCAAAATAAAGGAAAAGCTGTGGAGCCACTCTTCTTCACAACAGTGTTTATACCATCGTTCCCCGTCCCCATATGGGCGAACAAAAGAGCACAGGGTCCAGTTGACCCTCGTACAGTATTCAAGAGTTGTTCCCATGAATGTATGATTTATGCTTGCCTATTAGAAGCATTGTGCCCTCCCCCCAGGACAAAGATAGAGAAGGGAAGAATTACCTTACAGTGCACTTAAAGCATGAGTAGCCCTCAAGGACACCCTCAAGGACACTCAGCAAACGTCCTCCCTCCCCTCTATATGTATGCAGCAGGCTATTCACTCTTACGATCAGGAGTGTTCCCAGTAAGTGCTCTTGTACTCAGGTGAAACCACTATGCAATTCTTTCACTAAGATCGCAGTGATCTTAGTGCTGGAAAAGGAATAGTGAAGTGATCCCAGGACTTGCTATTCCTGACAGCCCTGCAACCACTGCATTAGATAGGGTAGACCGGCCAGGTCTTATGATATGTGCCTACACTAAGCTCGCTGGGGTTGCGATCCAAGGATGTTTTGAATTAAGCTCCAGATGGCATGATAAGCCTATCGATGCAGTTTGTAAAGGAAAATGTCCAGGCGTCTGTACATTATTGCATTACTTCCCCGAGAAGAAATTGAGTAGAAAAAAGGGGATCATGATTACACAGTGTGGTGTTGTACTTATGTACTCCAATGTTCAGAAAATTCATTACCTAGCTTTTTGTGATGTACAGAATCAGACATTTGTATTATCGAGGGATCACATTTCATTTCATTAATTAAAACCAATATGCTGTCCCTTATTGGGACGTAAAAACATACTGGGATAAATCAGAGAGAGGCAGCTGTTGATGGCAATCTGCACAGTTGTATAATATCTAAAAATATTGTGGGAGGACACTTAATACATGAGTAGAGTTTGCAGATACTAAAAGATGGATGCCTGGTGCACCATTATGCAAATACTAAGATATATTCAGAAATGCTTGCACTATCCTTACACATTTCTCTTTTATTGCAACTGATGATAGATTATAAAACGTCTAAATAAACGGTAGTGGGTTCTCTTTTATCTACCTCCTGATACAGAAGCACTCCATTCAAAAGACAGCTGCTCCAATGTGGATGTAAAATAGGACGTGAATGTGCATTCATTATAAAGTACCCACTTGGCAAAATAAAGCAACTTTTTGGACACTAACAAATGTTTTATTACGTTAATGAAACATTGAAAAATGAGCCCCTTTATTATATAAGCATACATTGAAAAACATTTTTGAAGGGAAGATTTTTTATTTTATCCTATTGCAAGCGTTTTTATCAAGGGGTTAGTTTGCTTGTGCAACCCAAGAGTCCTAAGTATTTATCATGGAAATCTAAAATGAGCCCAAAGGAGGTATCCGAAAGCAGTCATGGTTTTTTTTGTGGCATAACACGATTTCTGTGATATGAAGGCCCCATGTGAGCCTTTTCACAACAAAATAATACCTTTTTGTAGCATAAAGGCTACTAATATGCTTTTATTTACACTACTGAGATTTACAATCTACAGCCTTCTTCTTCACTGATGGAAATAATATTTAATGTGTATGATTCGCCTGGATTAATATCGAACTGTGCTGGAAAGGTGTGATACAAAACAGGATGCTGTCATAAAACCCATCCATTTCATGATCAAAACTGTGTGGGTGGATAATGTTATTGGACATATGATCTGGCAATAAAATCAAGTGTTTTAACCTAAATGAATTTTAGATAGGGTGGACATATTGCTTCTTCTGTTACAAGTTGGGAATGACTTATAGTGTCTAAACATAAGTATCGGCCGTCACGCCCCCTCTTTTTGGATGACAACACGAAAGCTATCAAACTCCGACTGCTGTATAGAAATTCACAACGTGGTTCTCCATTCTGATGGAAAGGATATAAAATATGTATGATTCGCTCGGATTAATATCAAACCATGCTGGAAAGGTGTGATATAAAACAGAATGCAGTCATAAACCACATCCATTTCATGATCACAACTGTGTGGGTGGATAATGTTATTGGATATATAAGCTGGCAATAAAGTCAAGTGTTTTCTAACTAAACTGAATTTTAGAATCTCAGTGTCTTTCTTTCTTGCCACTCAGATAGGGTGGACGTATTGTTTTTCTGTTACAAGTTGGGAAGGACTTATAGTGTCTAAACATAAGTATCGGCTCAAATGCCCCCTCTTATTGGATGTCAACATGAAAGCTATCAAATTGCCACTGCTATATCGAAATGCCAACGTGATTCTCCGTTCTTATTCGAGAGAGAGAGAGCAAAATAGAAAAACAAATATCTATCGTCTCCCATTACACCACCCTGATATATTGGGACTGAAGTTCAAAATCTGTGAATTCAATATTGCTTTAAAGGTTCTTGCTTTAGCAAAGGCCATGTAAAGTTTTTAGTGCTTATGGATATTAAGGCACATGAATATTGTATACAAACATAATTTATCAAAATCTCTCTAAATCTGTAGAACACTAAATTTCCAAATGGATACAATCTTTCCTATTTATGATAGTCGTTCCCATATGTATTATCCTTTGCAAGGGGGTAGCTGGTTTTATATTTGCTTTCTCTCAAACTATGGATTCCAGCTTCGCTATAAGGCTAATACAATGGTCGTCCTGTTTATGAATATGTAGGCTCTATGCATACAAATGAGTGTGTTCAAGCAATATTTATCAAAGTAATATATCCCATGCTAGTGGTGTTCAGAGGGTTCATGAATTATCTATTGATATAGGCCTTGTGAGATTATGTGTGTACTGTATGAAGGATGTTGCTGATTCTATATTTTCTTCTTGCCTCACTCTACCCAATTGTCACAATTCTATATACCATCTATTCTCTGAGACCCAACCGTGAAACACTCTCCAATTGCATTGTGTTGGCGCACCTTCAGCCAGAAGTAATCAGGTTAGACTGCCATAATTAGCTGAGGCCCTGCTGTTGACTGTGATATTTGGCAGTTTCTGATGAAGCTGACTATGGCCAATTAGAGCTAACCCATCCTAACTAACATCATTATCAACACTAGAAGGGCACCACAGATGACATGACAAAGCCAGAGTGTGCCAGACAATCTACAACAGAAGTTTGTCTTGTTGGATCTAATTTGTATTGCAGATTGAAAGATTCAATACTATAAGCAGAACATATGTCGTGGTTCTATCTGCTCATCATATTGGGTGTTGGAATAAATAAAAGAGAAAATGCTATCTCAAATTTAGACATCGATATGATTCATAGCAATAATCCATAAGACCATATCTGATTCAACATCCTACCTTTTTTTTAAAATATATAGGAAGATACAGTAAGGCTCTTGCTCTCCAAGGGAGCAATGCTGGCATGTTGATTGATACCAACAAAAGGAATATCCTCATTATTATTCAGTGTTTCATACTACAATCCTCATACATCTGACGTAAACCTTAGCCCTGTTTACCTATACCAAATAGTCAAAGACAAAATTAATTTCCTTTCTGTGTATCTATGGGTATACAAAAGATAAGATCTTGCATTAACACACAGTCGTACAAGGTTGGGGCTCATTCAGCCAAACCCATCTGCAATCTGCCTGCCATTGCATTGTGATGCGGTGTTGTCAGTTACACTGGAAATCAAGCTGGCAGTATGCACAAGACTTGTCGAATACCAGAAGTCAGCTTCTGAATAATGGAAGTCACATGGGGTCCTCTCAGAGTAAGGCTGATGGAACTAACCAGAAGTGGCAGCAGGATCCCCTATATAGCATAAAATATGATATCAGGGTTTGTTATAAATCAAGTTGGCAGAATGTCTGACTACATCCATACTTGATCTACAATTTTAAGCCTGTAGTCCTGAAGCAGCTGTCATTTCAATGCATTCTACTCTTACACGTTTTTAAAAAGGAGTATGAGCTTATGACTGATTTAACCATGGCTTGTGACTGTTTAAAAAATTCATAACCTGATATACTTTGTGAGAACCTGGTCAATACATAAATGAAAATGGGTGCTACGGCATGGCAGTCGCCATTGTATAAACACACTGAAAAAATGGTGTTCTTGAAAATTTTCTGTTAACACATTAGGCTCCTAAACATTTTAATCCAAACAATGTGCTTAGCTCAAGTGTTTAGATATGTTGGTGTTTAGGTTCAAAATCTTTATGATATGAAAATTTGTCTTTAGATGTCTAATTGATTATATGGATCCTGACGGTTTACAAATGTATACATGGTTTAAGAGAATAACAGATTTTCTTTTATTTGCTTTCTTCATACACTTTCTTGGGGACATGAGAAGGTATTTGCAAAGTCTTTGAAGAAGTCAGTCACAGGTATATATGTATACACATAATTATATACACTGCATTATAATGAGATACTTGAGAAAGAACATCTTGGCGGGAAAAGGGTTGCTTTATCCTTTACACAATATTATAAAATAGGTCTCTAACATCGAATTCTATTGATTATTTTGCAGCAATGATGGTATTGTGATGTGCATTTAGTCAATCCTTCATTGCTGTTTCTATTCCCTTGGCATTGTATGAAATGAGACATTTGTCAAAATAATCCGGTGTGATTTTGTGCAGAAGATCCATTCAAAGGTATTGCTGCTACCTGGTGTGTATCTGACAAGCAAGTATCCAAACACATTAAACACCTTCTATTCAATGTGCTTAGATGCTAAGCATCCAAACATGTTAAGCAAAAATGTTTATGCGTTTAGAATAAAAGTGATTCATTCCTAAATGAGTGGTCGATGAGACACCTAACTGACCTATATGTTTAGGTTTTAAACATATTTAGACCTAAACATGTTTAAACCTAAACACCAATTTTGCAGTGCAGAAATAAGTCTGATGGAAAAAATCTTCCATGCAACTGCAGCTCTAGATCAGTTTGGCAATTTTGTTAATTGAGTTGGAACTGAAATTTAATTGGGTCCTTATTCTGGACATAATATACAAAACATAACATCAAGGTTCATTATTATTCAGTTTCGCAGATAGTGGAGATTGGAGTCATATTTGCTAGCTCAATATTCAATTTGATTTCTACAGTTTTACAGTCCTGAAGGAGCTGCAATTGAAACTGATTCTACTATCATATTGATAAATTAGTGTGAGCTGATGATTGATGATTTCTAACCAAGGCCATTGGAAGTTCAAATGATCCACAGCATTCTGATTTCCTCCGTGAGCACCTGCAATTCGATTAAAGCATATTATAGGGTAACTATCAATACATTGATCAGGCCAGTCTATACATCGGTTTGGGTGGATGAAAATGGATGTCATAACATGACAAGTGATTGCCATTGAATAACTGGAAATATATCTGATGAGAGGATCTTCTATACATTCGCACATGTGTAAGTCTGGAAGCTTTGTTAATTTCGTTGGAATAGCAAATGGTAGAAATATGACATGAGCGATATTATATATCATGAGCATCTGCTACCACTGGCAACAAGGACTTGTTTCTATACATAATTATTAGTCAATTTGATATACTTCGCTATTGACTACACATTCTCAATACATTCCATTGATATTTGCATATTCTGCTTTTCACAGCAGCTGTGTTAGAAGGTGTATTGAGTTATAACTGTTAAGGGGTAGATGCCAGAGTACATTTTATTTTTATTTTTAGGTTGTAGCTAACGCACTGAAGGTGTCATTGATATACAATATATGTACGGAGTAATCAAACAAAGTTGAGTTCTAGGGCAAAATACGTAACTAATGGGAAGTATACTCACTGAAATGCAGCTAACACCTGGCTGTATGGTTGTGGCACTAAACAAGTTAGTACCAGTATTTCCACAGTTAAGAGGGCCATTACATTACGTTATGTGTGATTTTTAAAATTTCAAGTTCCTACATGGCTGTCTTTGAAGTGAATGATCATCATTCACGTAACATACGACAGTAAGAGGTCCTGTATTACTCATCACACATCAGAACCAGCTAAAGAGGTTCTGTATTACTCATCACACATGAGAACCAGATAAAGAGGTCCTGTATTACTCATCACACATTAGAACCAGCTAAACAGGTCCTGTATTACTCATCACACATGAGAACCAGTTAAAGAGGTCCTGTATTACTCATCACACATCAGAACCAGCTAAAGAGGTTCTGTATTACTCATCACACATGAGAACCAGATAAAGAGGTCCTGTATTACTCATCACACATCAGAACCAGATAAAGCGGTCATGTATTACTCATCACACATGAGAACCAGCTAAAGAGGTCCTGTATTACTCATCACACATGAGAACCAGCTAAAGAGGTCCTGTATTACTCATCACACATCAGAACCAGCTAAAGTGTTCCTGTATTACTCATCACACATCAGAACCAGCTAAAGAGGTCTTGTATTACTCATCACACATCAGAACCAGCTAAAGAGGTCCTGTATTACTCATCACACATTAGTCGGTTTCTGTGCAGTACCAAACTAACAAAGAAAAACAGGCGAGGTAGACTTATAAATATGCTTGTGGCTTTGTTGTAAAGGTTGATAATTTTCAACTTTTTGCTTATCTCAGAGTCAGACACAAAGGGACTTTTTTTAGATCATGACTTGTCGTCAACATCAGCAACAAAGCAATTTCTGATATCGGATACTCTTCAGAAGGAAGTCATAACAATTGGGCCCGGGACTAAAACAGCTGTATCCATATGACTTTTGGCCAAGTATACGGCTGCTGAAAAGAATTTTTGTAATGGTATAGTACTCCTTCATGCAGATAATGCATGAATAAATATAGTGAAGATATTCATTTCCAAATAATTGGATTGATAGAGTTCATGGGACCACAGCATATTTCAGTGTACATATAATGTGCCTGACAATGTAGCAAAACACCATTAATTTTCTTCAATATTTTTAAGTGGTCATTTTGGATTATCACTTTATCCTAAGTTCTTTATCATGACCACGTTGATTGCATAATAATAATAATAGTTCCGCCTCTCAAGGATGTTGAAGTAATTACAGTTTTGATTTTTCAAAATGACTCCAAGGCAGGAAAGGTTACTTTTTAAAGCACTTCCATGAAGGTCCCCATAATCTCACTCCATCACATTCTAACCAAATTATAACTAGTGCCACTTCGATGGCCATGTACCTGGGATGTTTTGGAAGTTGCCTAATCAGCAGGGCACATCAGCGGTACATGATCGCCGCAACTCCCCTAACGAAGATAGTTCACTATGCTGTTGGATAGGGCAATTTAAGATGGACTTATGTTGCCCTCCATATTCACTATAGAGACACCCTTCTGAGGATGAATCTGAAGGTGATCGATAGGATTAAATTCACCTCTATTCTTTGACTCTCTCATTTATACATTAATGATATGGTATGCCTTATTTACATTTGTAGCTCTGTTTTTGCAAACCTTGATGGCACCATTGACTTTAATGATGATAAAACATGGTGGGTATAAATAAGTGACAGGAGTCCATCAATGCATCCATTAGCAAACGTCCGGGTTGCCTGAGCTGTCATGTAAGAGATACTATGAAAAAGCTTTTAATGGTTGCAAACAAATTGGGTTCAATGTAGAGGCTGCCTATGTTTCAGGTTTTCCCTCTTTGATAGAAAAAAATATATATCTGCTTTACATTATTTCAAATGTCAGTGCAAAGAAGTCCATATATGAAGTGGTGAGAACACACACTTTCCAAACCTTTAAGGATGACTTAATGTTTAAATCATGCCCTCTTCTTATCATTCAGAACCTATGCAGCCCTGGTACACCTAGCTACACTGCAAAAATGGTGTTTAGATCCTAAACACAATTCTAAACATATTCTTGCAACGTTTTTGTAAACACATTAATTTCCTAAACATGTTTAGCCAAACAATGTGCTTAGCTCAAGTGTTTAGAAATGAGGGTGTTTAGGTTAAAACTTTTGTGTTTAGCTATATGAATATTTGTGTTTAGGTGTTTATGATTTTTTGTGTTTAGATGTTTAAATGATTTGATGGAGAGTTAAGGTTTGCAGACATGTATGCATTAAAAAACAGAGATATATATTTTTTCTCTCATTTACTGGGGGGGGGGGCATCAGCAGGTATTTACTTGTCAAAGTCTCCAAAGATGTCAGCCACAGCTATATATACGTGTACATATATTACACACTGCATCAGAATGAGAGACTTGAGAAAGTACAACAGCTTGGCAGGAAGGACATTACCTTATCTATTCCAGAATAACATCAAACAGGTGTCAGTCCTGGAGTTTATTGAATATTTTATGGTAATGATGGTGGCATGAGGTGAATCTAGTCAATTTTCTATTGCCCTTTCTATTCACATGACATTCTATGAAATGAAACCATGATAAGCATGGGATTTGGGGACATTTGTCACAACAATTGATTATAACTGTGTGCAGATAGTCCAGTCAAAGGTAGTGCTGCTACCTGGTGTGGATTCAACATCCAAGTATCTAGACATATTGATGTTTAAATCTAAACACCTATGTTTCAACTGTCTCAACTCTAAACATCTAAACATGTTTAGTGTAAATGTTTATGTAGTTAGAATAAAAGTGTTCATTTCCTAAATATGTAGTCGGTGAGACACCTAACTGCACTATATGTTTAGGTTTTAAACGTGTTTAGACCTAAACATGTTTAAAATCTAAACACCATTTTTGCAGTGTAGCAAAATTGATAAGGCTACTGTGTTGCACTGATATGCTGTATTCATGCCATGAATTTCTATCACATTGAATTGCTGGCATGCCATTCCCACATCATTACCGCATTAGAGAAGACACATTAAAGCATTAACGGCCTAAGAAGGGTCAAAAGTGACATAAAAGTAGTGATTAGAATTTTGAAGAGCAAATTTGCTTGACTTCTAAAAGGTTGAAATAAAAACACATCACAACTAAAATTTTATCAGATTGGATTGAAAAAATATAGGGAAAGAAATTATTATTACATTGTAAAAGATTGTCTTCAAAATAGCGACGGAATCGTCATCCCAAAGATGCCAGAGATCCATCGTATTTTTACAAAGATTCCTTGTACCATCCTGCTGCCACCTGGGGCTTCTTAATTGGAAAAACTACACTGCCTCCCTGCTATATTTGGTAGTTCGCTGTTCAGTTTTACAAGGATTTCTGATACATTCAACTGTTACTTCTTAGAATACACATCTAACATGCATGATTATGTGTTTGGTAATTGTCTGGTTCGAATAGTAATAAAAGAAAACTTAACAGGTGGTCCCTAGTTCATTTTATTTAAGCTAATAAATGTGTGCCTCACTTTGCAGAGACCCTTCCAACTATCAGTACTTCCCCATACACACAGTAGTATACTACACTTATTCAAGATAATCCACCATAATCTTCTTCCAATGTCCTGTAACCATCCCGAGGCCCTGCTGGAATAGCCCGATGGGGGCGAGGTGGCTCTGCCAATAGTGGTGCAGGGCCACCATAAACATGTAGGTGGCTCCCTTGTGGTTCAGGAATTAATGCACCTGTCAGAGTGGTCCATACTGTGTAGCACTGTAGGTGGTTCTTGTCTACAAGAGGCCATCATTGTCCCCCAGATCCTACTCTGTCTCTTGCCGGCTAAGGCTCACATCATCATTATAAGCAAAAGAAATGATGGGACAGGTCAAAGACCAGGGCTGAAAACTTACCTGTTTGCTCCTTATCAAGAGAAGCGCTACTCTTTTTTTCCAGTGAGCAGAGCATACCATGTCAATTATTATTATTCCAGCAGTGTCACATTGTTCTGTACTCTGCTGTCATTTCCAGTATTGGAGACTCTAGAAAGATCAAAATCTAATTGGCTTGATGAATTATGGAATTTACCTTTGGTATTGTTGTAGAAATATTTAAGCATATCAATTATACAATAGTGTTATTTCATTCAAACTTTTCAGATCTGGATTCTACAGAATACTGTAACAACAGTTTTTACTATGCTATTATTGATTTTCCTTGCTACTTGTGGTGTTAGTGTTTGGTATAGGTTTATTGATTGGTGAGAATGTGTATGTTCCCCAAGATTAATATCAAACTGTACAGGGAACAGCCACCACCTTGAGCTTGTCTATAGACCCTCGGAAAGTGGCTATTTACTGCACCACTGGTACAAGAATGAAGTGCTATAAATGGCTGGTGTTTGCCCTCTTGAGAGAAAAGAGGCACACCCATTCATACGCTGCCTTACGGTCACGGGGCAGAGGGCAACATTGGAAATAAATAACATTCCTAAATCCAAATAGTGTATCTACTAACACTATGTCCATAAGATTCGCATTGGACTTCACCAGTTACAGGCATCCTGTATGAAGTAGGTGGATCCTATTGAATCAAGTTCCTTCTTTTTCTCCCTGCACCGTGCCCTAAACCAGAGTTTTTTCTTGTTATTAATGTACTTCCATGTCTATGCATCAGACACATAAGGGGCTCCCATAATGATGATGTATACTAATGTTGGCATAAGGAGAATTTAATTCAACAATCACGTATAAATGCTACAATATCTCATGTATAAGATCACCTCGTGTATACATAATTAATATGACATGCACCCTGGGTTGATGAAAATGTTATAAGACATAAGCTTGGGCTTGGTTGTGGACAAAATAGTACTGTTCTATAGACCCCAGTCCATAAGCAGTCCTGAAAGGCATCTGACACAATCCTCGCACATTTAAAATGGATACTTTGCTGATATTGATATAAACAGTCCAACAATTTGGGAATGCCAAATGGCCTTGTTAAATGCCAACTCATAGAAAACAGTTGCAATTTGTTTCATCCTTCCGCTGCACAGACAGGAGATAAAACATTGATGAAAAACCTGTCAGAAAGGCTTTTTCATCCTTCTGTCATCTTCATGTCTCTGGGGATGGTTTTATGAAAGCCTTCAAATTTCTTAAGGCATTAATTGAAGAAATGGGAGAGGGGACATTCAGGACACAAAGGTTCAGCGAGGGATTCACACTTGTTCTTTTGTACTCTGGTAATAGAAAATTGAACAATTATTTCGACCAGCTTTCATTTTAAAGATTATGGACAGGTTCTTTATGTTCTTTCCATTTGAAGACATGTCATTCAGAAATGAAGAGCTTTGTGTCTTCTAATTTTTTCCATACTTTTATATAATCAAAAGTGATCGGATTAGCAAAATTTCGGCCGACCGACGGCAGTGCACTGCAAAAAAGGTGTTTAGATTTTAAACATGTTTAGGTCTAAACACGTTTAAAACCTAAACACATAGGTCAGTTAGGTGTCTCATCGACTACACATTTAGGAAATGAACACTTTTATTCTAACTACATAAACATTTTTGCTAAACATGTTTAGATGTTTAGAGTTTAAACAGTTGAATAATAGGTGTTTAGATTTAGACATCATTATGTTTAGATACTTGGATGTTGAATCCACACCAGGTAGCAGCACTACCTTTGAATGGACTATCTTTACACAATTATGATCAATTTTTGTGACAAATGTACACAAACCGGATGTTTATTATAGTTTCTATTCATTAAATGTCATGAGAATAGAAAGGGCAATAGAAAGTTGACTAGATTCACCTTACACCACCAACATTAGCATGAAATAATCAATAAGCTCAATGACTGACACCTATTTCATGTTATTCTGTAATAGACAAAGCAATTTCCTTCCTGCCAAGCTGTTGTACTTTTTCAAGTCTCTTATTCTGATGCAGTGTGTACATACATGCACATGTAGATATGTGTTGCTGAAATCTTTGGAGACTCTGACATGTAAATAACCCCATTAAATGAGAAAACAAACAAAAGACATCTTTTTTTTTTAATGTATACATATCTGCACACCCTCTCCGTCAAAGCATTTAGACATCTAAACACAAAAATTCATAAACATCTAAACACAAAAATTCATAGATATCTAAACACAAAGTTTAAACCTAAACACCTAGATTTCTAAACACTTGGGCTAAGCACATTGTTTGGCTAAACATGTGTAGGAAATTAATGTTATTGCAAAAACGTTGCAAGAATATGTTTAGAATTGTGTTTAGGCTCTAAACACCATTTTTGCAGTGTGGAATACCCGCTTAAAGCACTGGCTCCACAGCTGTCGGTCAGGTGAACTTTTGCTGATCCGGCCGATTTCTTCTAAAAGTCTGCAATATCATGAATTATAAGATTAGCAAAGATTTGCCCACCGGACAGCAGTGTACTGTTACTGTAGCTCATGGCTCTGAAAACTCAAAAACCGTTGCAAGCACCCTCAATGACGAGTACTAATTGAAGGATTTTGTAGACCTGCCTTAGCTCGTCAGGACCTAATGTAGGGCGCTATGCTCACCGTGACTCCCACTGCAACCTTAAGGTAATTTTTTAACGCCATATGACTGCAAGGGTGACGAATTGCAATACCAATGTGGAATGATAATGACTCTCTTGAAGTCGTACCGAAAATCCCGAAGGAATAGCAAAGCTCTATTTAATCGTACGGCTGTGTATGGTCGTACTGGATTATGAAATGACTTCATGGAGGGCATTTCAAAATCATAGCTATAGATATAATTTTGAAATGCGATGCTGAGGCTATCCATTTAAGGGATGTTGTGCAGCGTCCTTTCCCAGCTTTGCAAAATACTTACAGAGACGATACAGTGATGCATTGGGGTTTTCTACAACTTGAAAGTGGGAAGCCATAGAAGCTCATAAGCATACGGTTCTTTGCTGTGAAAGTAGTACGAATTTGCGCAGTTGCTTTGTTCAAGATTTCATTATTTGAATGCGAAATCAGAAATGACCAAATGGCCGTAATCAGTTAAATTTTCTTTTTTAGCGTTCTTTCACAAGATGATTGATAAGCCAAAAAAAAAAAACGCCCCTGCCATCCTGTCTGCAGGGCTTTAATTCATTAATCCATTTCATTTCTTGTGTACCTCATTCGTTCTCAGCCCTTGGGTGTTGTCAAAAATGTTACCATCAAATGTCCTTTATTCCATCTTACTCATTACCAATTACAAAAATATTGTATATTGGAATATTTTCATTTGAAGTATTATACACACGACCAGGTCGTGTGTATACTACTTCAAATTCTAGGATACTGAATTTTCCCGTTTCTTAGATGTCCCGTTTCCGAGATTTCATGTTTATATAATATTGTTATACACATGACTTCCTCATGCGTATATTGCGGGCAGACCATGATCCCTACAACATACAGACACACAGTCCTGCTGCCAACATGCCAGCACACCTGACCATGATACCTACAACATACAGACACACAGTCGTGCTGCCAACATGCCAGCACACCTGAACATGATACCTACAACATACAGACACACAGTCCTGCTGCCAACATGCCAGCACACCTGAACATGATACCTACAACATACGGACACACAGTCCTGCTGCCAACATGCCAACAACCCTGAACATGATACCTACACCATACAGACACACAGTCCTGCTGCCAACATGCCAGCACACCTGACCATGATACCCACAACATACAGACACACAGTCGTGCTGCCAGTATGCCCGCACACCTGACCATGATACCTGCAACATACAGACACACAGTCCTGCTGCCAACATGCCAGCACACCTGACCATGATACCTGCAACATACGGACACACAGTCCTGCTGCCAACATGCCAGCACACCTGACCATGATACCTACAACATACAGACACACAGTCCTGCTGCCAACATGCCAGCACACCTGACCATGATAACTACAACATACAGACACACAGTCCTGCAGCCAACATGCCAGCACACCTGACCATGATACCTGCAACATACAGACACACAGTCCTGCTGCCAACATGCCGGCACACCTGACCATGATACCCACAACATACAGACACACAGTCCTGCTGCCAACATGCCAACAACCCTGAACATGATACCTACAACATACAGACACACAGTCCTGCAGCCAACATGCCAGCACACCTGACCATGATACCTGCAACATACAGACACACAGTCCTGCTGCCAACATGCCGGCACACCTGACCATGATACCCACAACATACAGACACACAGTCCTGCAGCCAACATGCCAACAACCCTGAACATGATACCTACAACATACAGACACACAGTCCTGCTGCCAACATGCCAACAACCCTGAACATGATACCTACAACATACAGACACACAGTCCTGCAGCCAACATGCCAACAACCCTGAACATGATACCTACAACATACAGACACACAGTCCTGCAGCCAACATGCCAGCACACCTGACCATGATACCTACAACATACAGACACACAGTCCTGCTGCCAACATGCCAACAACCCTGAACATGATACCTACAACATACAGACACACAGTCCTGCTGCCAACATGCCAACAACCCTGAACATGATACCTACAACATACAGACACACAGTCGTGCTGCCAACATGCCAGCACACCTGACCATGATACCTGCAACATACAGACACACAGTCGTGCTGCCAACATGCCAACAACCCTGAACATGATACCTACAACATACAGACACACAGTCCTGCAGCCAACATGCCAGCACACCTGACCATGATCCCTACAACATACAGACACACAGTCCTGCTGCCAACATGCCAACAACCCTGAACATGATACCTACAACATACAGACACACAGTCCTGCTGCCAACATGCCAACAACCCTGAACATGATACCTACAACATACAGACACACAGTCCTGCAGCCAACATGCCAGCACACCTGACCATGATCCCTACAACATACAGACACACAGTCCTGCTGCCAACATGCCAACAACCCTGAACATGATACCTACAACATACAGACACACAGTCCTGCAGCCAACATGCCAGCACACCTGACCATGATACCTACAACATACAGACACACAGTCCTGCTGCCAACATGCCAGCACACCTGACCATGATACCCACAACATACAGACACACAGTCATGCTGCCAACATGCCGGCACACCTGACCATGATAACTACAACATACAGACACACAGTCCTGCTGCCAACATGCCAACAACCCTGAACATGATACCTACAACATACAGACACACAGTCCTGCTGCCAACATGCCAGCACACCTGACCATGATACCTACAACATACAGACACACAGTCCTGCTGCCAACATGCCAGCACACCTGACCATGATAACTACAACATACAGACACACAGTCCTGCAGCCAACATGCCAGCACACCTGACCATGATACCTGCAACATACAGACACACAGTCCTGCTGCCAACATGCCGGCACACCTGACCATGATACCCACAACATACAGACACACAGTCCTGCTGCCAACATGCCAACAACCCTGAACATGATACCTACAACATACAGACACACAGTCCTGCAGCCAACATGCCAGCACACCTGACCATGATACCTGCAACATACAGACACACAGTCCTGCTGCCAACATGCCGGCACACCTGACCATGATACCCACAACATACAGACACACAGTCCTGCAGCCAACATGCCAACAACCCTGAACATGATACCTACAACATACAGACACACAGTCCTGCTGCCAACATGCCAACAACCCTGAACATGATACCTACAACATACAGACACACAGTCCTGCAGCCAACATGCCAACAACCCTGAACATGATACCTACAACATACAGACACACAGTCCTGCAGCCAACATGCCAGCACACCTGACCATGATACCTACAACATACAGACACACAGTCCTGCTGCCAACATGCCAACAACCCTGAACATGATACCTACAACATACAGACACACAGTCCTGCTGCCAACATGCCAACAACCCTGAACATGATACCTACAACATACAGACACACAGTCGTGCTGCCAACATGCCAGCACACCTGACCATGATACCTGCAACATACAGACACACAGTCGTGCTGCCAACATGCCAACAACCCTGAACATGATACCTACAACATACAGACACACAGTCCTGCAGCCAACATGCCAGCACACCTGACCATGATCCCTACAACATACAGACACACAGTCCTGCTGCCAACATGCCAACAACCCTGAACATGATACCTACAACATACAGACACACAGTCCTGCTGCCAACATGCCAACAACCCTGAACATGATACCTACAACATACAGACACACAGTCCTGCAGCCAACATGCCAGCACACCTGACCATGATCCCTACAACATACAGACACACAGTCCTGCTGCCAACATGCCAACAACCCTGAACATGATACCTACAACATACAGACACACAGTCCTGCAGCCAACATGCCAGCACACCTGACCATGATACCTACAACATACAGACACACAGTCCTGCTGCCAACATGCCAGCACACCTGACCATGATACCCACAACATACAGACACACAGTCATGCTGCCAACATGCCGGCACACCTGACCATGATAACTACAACATACAGACACACAGTCCTGCTGCCAACATGCCAACAACCCTGAACATGATACCTACAACATACAGACACACAGTCCTGCTGCCAACATGCCAGCACACCTGACCATGATACCTACAACATACAGACACACAGTCCTGCTGCCAACATGCCAGCACACCTGACCATGATACCCACAACATACAGACACACAGTCATGCTGCCAACATGCCAGCACACCTGACCATGATAACTACAACATACAGACACACAGTCCTGCTGCCAACATGCCAACAACCCTGAACATGATACCTACAACATACAGACACACAGTCCTGCAGCCAACATGCCAGCACACCTGACCATGATACCTGCAACATACAGACACACAGTCGTGCTGCCAACATGCCAGCACACCTGACCATGATACCTGCAACATACAGACACACAGTCCTGCTGCCAACATGCCAGCACACCTGACCATGATACCTACAACATACAGACACACAGTTATGCTGCCAACATGCCAGCACACCTGACCATGATACCTACAACATACAGACACACAGTCCTGCAGCCAACATGCCAGCCTACCTGACCATGATACCCACAACATACAGACACACAGTCGTGCTGCCAACATGCCAGCACACCTGACCATGATCCCTACAACATACAGACACACAGTCCTGCTGCCAACATGCCAACAACCCTGACCATGATACCTACAACATACAGACACACAGTTATGCTGCCAACATGCCAGCACACCTGACCATGATACCTGCAACATACAGACACACAGTCCTGCTGCCAACATGCCAACAACCCTGAACATGATACCTACAACATACAGACACACAGTCGTGCTGCCAACATGCCAGCACACCTGACCATGATACCCACAACAAACAGACACACAGTCCTGCTGCCAACATGCCAACAACCCTGAACATGATACCTACAACATACAGACACACAGTCCTGCTGCCAACATGCCCGCACACCTGACCATGATACCTACAAAATACAGACACACAGTCCTGCTGCCAACATGCCAGCACACCTGACCATGATATCTACATGCACAGACTCACACTCTCAGTGTCAGCCCGCCCCCCATTTGAGACTTACTCATCAGCATAGGCCTACCTACATCCAGCTCTCAAACCTGGAACCCAGAGTCCTAGTAAGCTGTTCACCAGCCCGTGAGTAACTCACTTAAACATTCCACGTCAGGCGCCCTTATCTGACAGTCTCCTACTCTGACGCGCTGCTCTGCCATCCGGTCCCTATCAGAGCCATTCACTTCAGGACCTGGTCACATCCCAGAGTGAAGAGAAGGACCCACAGAGCCCAAGGTGATGTTATATATTCACCCTACTAAATGGATGTAAAGAATCGGTTGAGCACCAGGTCCTTTGTCAATTATTAGTTTACCTTGAATGCTGGTTACATTAGGACTACATGTATATCGAGCTGCTATTGTTCCAATAATGAATCTGCATTGCGAAGCTAGGGCTGGTGTGAGGCCAACATCTTCATTGTCACTGAATGGTGGCAAATACTTTTGCAATTTTGCAGCTGCGCAGATAGACATAGTATGAGTGTTGTTATTAATCCTACTTCAATACTCTGCTGAGTCGATCTGGAGAACGTGTTTGCTGATTTAATTTCTAACAAGCAAAGTGCAATTTTACATTATAGGATGCATGAAAGAGACAATGATATTATCTCTGTAGGGAATCTAATGCAATATGGTGGTGCTGTTACATCATCCCTGTACATGTCATTTCTATCATAGATTACAGGATATTCGACAACTAGTCCACCCTTCAGTCCTCTCACCCACAGCGACTACTCACTACCCACTCGCCCCTTATCAATACCAACATGGACTGAGCTGCTCACGACCTACCTGCCACCCCTGTGGATGTAAAATGGATGCAGCCGGAGGTAGATAGGCATGGCCTGTAGATGTGAGGCTGGAGAAGCTGGGGTAGAGAGAGACAAGATGACATGTCACCAGTCTGCAGAGCCATAAGGAGATCGAGGGTACTGGAGGAAGTGGAGCAGGCACTGGAGGCATTCAGAAAGACAGGAGGAGACAACACGTGGTGACTTATCTATCCTCCTGAGGCCTACCAGAGTTACCTCTTCAGGGAGCCTCTTCAGGTCAACACTATATCTTCCCTTATCTCCTATCTCTACCTTCAAGCATAATCACACTGAGATAGAGGATAGAGTGTGATATAACCACTGGAGGAATACTAAATAGAATTAGTGAGTAGTGGAGCAACACGTGGGTACATCACCCATACACACCTGGCACATCTACCTGACACAATCACCCAGGACTCAAACCAGTGTGAGGCCATTTGGGAGGCTTCCTCCAGTGTGGCTGCATTTTGGCCTGAAGGTAGACTAAATAGAGCAGTCACTGCATGATTACCAGGTTGACTAGTTGAGGACTGAAACACGTGGGTGTCTGCTACCTTACATCTAAACACAGGCCTGCTCTCTCACAGCTCGTTTTCTCCAGGGTGGCTTAAAGTCTGATTCCATCCACACAGGGCCCTGGAGGATTGATCTATAGACGCAGCCACGTGGACTTCCAGGTGGTGAGCAGGCTTCTAGGAAAGGTACCTTTCTGCACCTTGTATACATCCCTCAGCAACTCTGGTATCACCTCTGTACCGTACACTGCAGCGGGGACAGGGGCTTCAGGAGCAGCCCGGAGGCTTGCCTGGAGAAGGCAGTATATGTGAACTGCCTGGACGTGTCCCCTGCTGCTGTATGTTAGTAGAAAACTGGTAGTTCCTGGTATAGATCCAAACGCCATTCAACCCTGCAGGTCCCTGACCCCGGTTGATAAACACATCTACCCACAGGTGCCATGTGGGAATAATAGAGGTGGATTAACAGCCTCTGGCTGATTGATCTTGAATGGATCGTTTTGGTAGTGTCACCCACCCACTGAGGCATTATTATCACCTTACCTTTCACATACAGTGGTATTTGGCACTGGATCTTCACAAGACTCATAGATACCACGTAGATACCACACCACATACTTCAGAGACCACGTGGACGTAAAGCAGTTGATGCTTGATGAGCCTCATAATAATAGTTGTACATTAGGGATATCTTATAATTCTCTCACACCTTACTCATTTTATACATTGCATCTGCACAGGGGGCCTCACTGCCTCATTGGAATTCCATCTCAGACTTATATTCAATAAAAGACTTTTCATGACTTCATGATAGAAGGCATACACATTTTATATCCATCTATAAGGGCCAGTTCAGCAGCCATGTGGGCTGGTGTAGTAAGTGTGTGACATGGACCTGTATGACATGTCGCCACTGCATGCTAGCACTACCTTGTCGTGTCTTGTATACCCTCCAGCATTTTGGGAACATTAGCACTGTTTCTATACTCATACACCTTATATTTCTAACCTAGATATATGTACATGTGTAGACCATCTAGTGACCGCCCTGGCCCCAGTGAAATCTACTCCATATAGAGCTCATATATATCAGGATATTAGCCGGAAGTCCCCTGCCCACACAATCATTACAGTGTCCCCTAAAGGGCACCAGGAAGACATAACATCCACCATACCTTCCTCACCTTGTGGATTAATATCGCCACCACGTGATCCCCGGCACCTGGGATCTGGTTAACAGGGCAACCGAGGATCCATGGGAGATGAGAAGTCGGCCGGAAGTGCCCCCAGTTCTTAGGCCACTGGCCATCAGGAGGCGCTAGTCTTGGACAGGGAGCGCCAGTAGCAGCGGAAGTTCAAAGGTAGGTACTTTATTATGTTCAGGAAAAAGGGAGAGTAACTATTAGATTTGTTTAAAGTCAACTAGGCTCTTTACCAAACAACCTCTACTTTATTTCGTTTAGCAGGTATCGATGACATTGAATTGATTTTAATATTGGATATTCCTTTACCAGAAATCGAGGTAGTTCCCCATCTAGTGAAAGGATATCATTGGTCTATATGAGGGTTATCTCACATGTGCAGACTCTACAGAATATTTGAACATTATGGCCATGCCCTGTGGTTCAAATTATAGAAATATTCTATAAATTAAGTTCTGCACTGACAAACTATGATTAGGATGAGAAAAGAGCAATGGGCCTTACTAATCGCTTAAAGCATTAAAAATAGTAGGGAACTGAGGTGTACTTACAGGATAAATCTTCCAATTAACAACTCCAAACCGCACCAAGGTGTGTGCTTGGGAGATGTTGAGTAGACATATGTAATATATGTCTAATCTAAGGATGTAAGGTGGCTGAGTGAGATTGACCCACTTTTACCATGGAAGGCCATGTATCCTGAACATTTTTCTTTCTCCATTAAATTTTATTCTGCTGCTACCCCGCCTAGATCCACCTCCCAACGGTGAGCACCTTTTTACAGGTGCTAAACCCCTCTCCCACGTAGCCGTGCAGTACATAAGCAAATGTCCACGACCATGGAGTATTTTTGCATCGTATTCCCAGAGGTGGTGCTGCCGTATTCCACGAAGCCATTATAAGGCTGACATTTATGTCATGGCTACACAGGTTTGAAATGCTTTAGATAAAGAAATTCAACAATATTTAGCAGTTTTTATTGCAGCAAGTCACATGACCATCAGCCATTGAATACGGCATATTGTATTCCATCTGCCCATTGAATACAGCGAGTCCAGTGCTATTCTATAGTAACGATCGTATCGGCCATGACATAAAGTGTAATTACAGTTGTGCTTACCTGTTGGCAAGACACAGGAGACGTGTACACCTGAGTCTGGCAGCCTCCAGGCCTGGCTTCCCTCCTAATTAATGATGAAAAGCACAGCATGCACTATACTATCATGTTCTACCTGCCAAAGGTCATAAATCAAGGCTCATCACGCACCTTGGTAATGTGGGATGAACTTTAATGATGGATATGTGGACTTTGCAGTAATTAATTGGTGTCAACATTGTGAAAGTTGGAAAAGGCTTCATTTAAACTTGCACAATTCAATTCAACCTACCACTTAACTCTTCCCCATTTCAATTCAACCTCTCATTTTTACTCCCATATCGCTTTCATATAAGCGGGATCAGGCTGGATGGGGTTAATATGATTATCAAAAAAAATGTAAAACACAGGGAAATGCAGCTAAAAGATTTCTTCTAACAGTAAACCATGTCTGCATAAATAAGTCAAGGAACAGGGAATCCTGGCAGCTCCACTCGTCGCAGGCCGCAAAGGCAAATGTAATATTACTAGAATCTGGATCGGACCCGTTATCTACATGATTTCCTATGACGATAAAAATTATCAAATAAATTCAAATTCAACTCTCGCGTTCATACAGTGTTCATTTATCGAGAGCTTTACAGGACAGTAATAATACAGGGGGGGGGGATTAATGAGGAAGGTCTGATATCAAGACCACCGTGTTTTTCACATTCTTTATGTTTTTGATCGATCATGTGAAGCTTTGTATCTGAGATTGTATGTGATCGTGCACAGGAAAATTAGCCCAAAGCTTGAATACATATAGGTACCTAGTAGATACACACTTATGGGGTCATTTGTTTATGAAGTAAAAAGAGGGATACACATTGCTGGAATCTACTTTGACAATATTCAGTATCAGATTCAGGATAACAATATTCCTGGCAACTGGCTGTTTAGTATAAACATTCAGAAGCATTCAATAGTTTGTCCGGAGACCCCCCCCCTATTAAACCCATTAACCGACTGCTTATACAAACTGTTTCCTAACACATCTATTTAATCTTCACTGAGTAATGTTGCAGAGCTACTTAGGTTGTATAACCTATCGTGTCTGTGAACTTGTACGATGCACTTGCGTATTATGATTGTAAAGAATGAATTAATTCGTTGCCGTTGAGTTTGCCATCCTAACTAATATTCTCTATTTATAAAGTCAGCCAATTAGAAAACAACTGTTCTCATCCCGAACACTAAGTCTTTGAAGCTCAACAAGTATTACCCAATTGTGAATAGTCCCCTGCACAATTGGAGCGGTTGGACGAAATAGGATGGACCTAACATACACTGTCAGCCCAGCGCAACAGTTTACAGTGGATTGCTTATTATTCGGGACTATAGGGGTAGTTGATGTTAGTACAAACCCAATGGCCTGATTTGGGTTCTAGTGTATGTACTACAGGGGTATGTGTTGCCCATTTACAATTGTGCCTGAGAGTGTATATAAAGAAAAACCTGAAAAAGAGCCTCCCTCCATATTCAGTTTACAGATACAATCCTGATGATCTCACTTCTTGATTAGCTCCTGTTTTGTATGGAGATGTCAGCAAGGAGAGAAATAGTGTGTGGGATGTGCTACTGTTAAATATATAAATAGTCCTTACAAGCAGCTTTATTCAGTAACATTGTTGTGCATGGCATTCAGTCATTAAGTGTGTGTTTGTGTAAAACGCCCAGTTTGCACAATTCTACCCTTCTGCACGCGGCGTCCTGACCTCAGGGTGAGCTTCGTGCTTCTCCTCCCTTAGCCATAGAGCTGCTCCATGAAGAGCGAACAGAGCAGCGAACAAAACAAGCCCAATAGCTGTTACCCAGCTACAGGCACTCAGCTCACAGGACAGTCTGCGATGTACTGGGGAGCTCCTAAGCACCAACACATACCAATTTTCCAGGTGGAGGTTTCCATCTGACAGAATAATAGTACCAGTTCCCACAATTCCCAACGTTGGGCATAGCAGTTTATAAACATGCATTTCCAAGATAAGGATAATAATTAGGTTACAGAACAAGCACTTCACAGTTGCAGCATGCAGAGCAGCTTAGGCTAAGGAACAGTAAGACTATATAGTATATAAACCAACCTCGATTGTAAGAAGCCAATAGTATAAAGAGTGTTTGACAAGCCAAAGAGCAACTCAGCAGGTAGATTGTAATTTATGAATAGCCAGTACGGCCAAAGATATCTAGCTATAAATCACACTGTGTCAAACAAAGCCAGAGGACATTAGCCCAGAGACAGACAAAAGCAGCCATTCACATTTTTGCTAAACACTACACAGTGAGGACTAATTAATGAGACGAGTATTCAGATGCTGATAATTGTAATTGCCGATGGACTTTGGATGAGATGGTATCACATCTGCCCATCTGCCCTCCCCCTAACGTAAAATAGGGTCGCCGACAACCAGCTGTAAGATTAAGAAGTTTTTCTGCCTATCTACAGTTTAACTCTAACCTTGATCTGACCATCTCTACCTTCCTTAGGGTAATATAACTCTACCCTCTGTCTTTCTTTCCTCCCTTCCCTTTTCTTTCCTCTCACCCTGTACCTCCTCTTGGTCCTTTACTGCCTGGCTAACCTTAGGCATATCCCCTTCCTTCTCAGGCAGAATCCCCTTTCCATTCCCTTCCTCAAAACCTGCATCCTACATGTTCTGTACCCCCCCTCCACTTCCACCTACCCATCAACACCCCTCCACACCACCACCAGCAGCGTCAGAAGCTGTCAGTTGACCTGTGGTTCTGCACCTTCTGGGTCTGTCGCCACTCCGGCTGGTACCCTCAGTAACGAGGCTAGCGACGTCGCTGGTTGCCGGAAATAACGCCTTTTGATAAGTCTAATCCTGCTTGTTGACGCCGCCTCAGAATTGATAAAAAATTGTCGTCTGCCCACACCGCACGTGACCGGCTTTTGGCGGGAACCTCCGGAGTGAGCTACTCAGGCAGCTAACGAAGTGCTAATACTACCCAAGGCCTGTCACATGGGGCTTTTGGCGGAATCGACAACACTGAACTGACTGAACTAGATGGAAAGACAAAAAAAATATTGATGAAATCCTTGTAGAAATTCTGGTTTCTCGAGTGTGTTTATTCTAAAGTTCCATAAAGTAGGAAGTCACAAGTGCAGTCAAAGAAATATGATTGAATTTTTTTTTCTTTTATCATGAACAACGTATAGGAACAAATTAATCTTTCCTAGCCTAAATTCGTGGGTTGTTGGTGGTTTGCATTACAGTGCAAAGATTTTTGTACGATCTCGTGCACAGGCTTCAAACCACATTAAAGTGCATTTGTTGGAAGTCACAAAAAGTAGACTTTTTAACCCCTGTGACCCAACTCTGCTATCTAGGACTTAGAACGCACAGAGCGCAAATGCATTTAGTTTCAGATTCCCATAAAAGCCCCCAGAAATGTGATAGCCAACCTAGAAATGCTGTGACACATTGGGGCCCTAAAACGACATTTAAAGTCTCGTCGGAAAATGGATACTAGTATAACCTGGATAGGGAAAGGGGTCGGTCATGCTAACATGCCAACAAATAATTGTAGTAGTATTGGAACCAATCAACTCTTCTGTATACATTTACAGTATAGAGGCTGCTGTTTAACACGTTATAGATCAACATCATGGCTACAGTATACAATACTACAGTATGGCAACTACAGCCTGGAGGGTGTTGCTCCTATTGTAAAAAGAGCTGTGAGGATGTGCTCTCTTTTCTAAACAAGTTGTGCACTGCTTCACCAAAGTACTTGCACTCACCACATCAGTGTGAAAAGTCACCTGCCTTGTTTAAAACAGAGAGAGCTGCACCATCAGGTACCTACTCATGTCACACACTCTATAGTATATTATACTGACTGACTTCTCCCAACTAGGTACCTACTCAAATCCCTTTTTTAGCACCATACTTGAATGACCACTTGTGAGCAACAAAAGGGACAAGTTATAGCTACACGAAAAGAAAGGACTGGAAACATGGGCATTTTTAGCCAGCTCTTCCTTTTACTATAGGAGCAACACCCTCCTGACACATTATACCCCCAGCTTCCATGCTGTGTGATAGAGTGCTACAGTATGGCAACCAAAGTCTGACACATTATTCATAATGTGTCAGGCTTCGGTTGCCATATGCACAGGGTAATAATTATACTGGTTAGGAAGTTTCATATGTGTTACATTGATGTCAAAATTCAGCTATTTTAAGACTTACTGCAGGTCTCTCTCTATACTATAAGAATGCTCCTTGGTGTGCACAGACATGCAAGTGCCAGTGAGGCTTTTGCTGTTTGTTGTCTACCTACATTAGGTGCAACGATCGGAAGGCCGATCTATAGTTTCATGTGTCACCTGAAGAGCTCTGTGAATGGGCTCATATGCAACTTGGTAGATACCATTGCAAGTGACACCCAATATACATCTAGCATATGGAAACACTGGTGCAGAGAACTGTATCTACATTTTAACATTTGATGTATTGTAAATGATACTATTTATAAATCTCTTATATATCTTTTCTATTGCCTTCTTTCCTTATACCTCATAATGTAATATATGGACCTTTGTACTTCAAGTGTGTCTGAAATAAAGAATTGAATTGAATTGAATTGAATTAAACTTCAAGGCTGTATGATACAGTGTTACAGTATGGCAACTACAGCTTGACATATTACAGCTCTATAGCTTCCATACTGTATGATACAGTGCTACAGTATGGCAACCAAAGCCTGGCCCATTAGCCAACTACAACCTGGCATACTATATCTCCCGGCTGTATGATACAGTACTACAGTATGGCACCAACAGCCTGACACAGTATACCTCCAGTTTCCAGGCTGTATGATACACTGCTAGAGCATGGCAACTACAGCCTAACAATATACCCCCAGGCAGTAGTGAGCAACTCATATCCAGTAGCTCCTCACATGTCCTTGGGCTAATTATATCCTAAATCCTGCTCGGTAATCACCAACTCAATCCTCACCAAGGCCATTTCTAATCATCCACATTACTTAACCCCTTTCCTTTGCAACCTGAAGAGCGGAACTCAACCCTGAAGGACCCTTGAAGTCGCTTTAAGAGCCGATGGAGCAATTTCTCGTTAAATGCTTGTGCTTGGATTGAGGGGAACTTCACCAGAAATGCCTTCAGGTTCAGCCAGCTGCCATATTAAGTGGTATTATTCTTTTTCTAGCTGGTTAAATCTTTTACCATCTTCATCGCGGAAATGGGGAGAGCAGGTATTTGAGGGTCAAATGCAAGTCCTGGAAGTCCTCAGAACCGATGAAATGCCTTTCCTACAAAATTCACAAAACAATAACCATATGTTTATGTGTTCATTGATAACAGATTTGAAGTGGCTATTAGCAACCCATTGTTACATTTGTTGAGAGATATATATGGTTTGTCCAAATGTTTATTCCTATAGGTTTGTAATCTTTCTTTCAAACCAGGGATATTGACAACCTCTAAAGGTAGGCGCTATACTTCAGCCGGTCGACCCTGGATGGTATGGCTACTAAGTACTAGAAACTGCCGTCTTTATCACATTTTAAGACTTCCAGTAACCATGATACCCATATCTATGTCTCACCGGTATTAGGTAGTTGATATTTGTAACATAAATAACCATGTATCCCTAGCCTGCTGCAGGAAGTATAGCTATATGTGCTTCATAGTCTGCTACATTGCCTGTTTTCGGTGGATTCTGAGGACAAAGTGTGCTCTTTGGACATGTTGTAGCACACACACACACACACACACACACACACACACACACACACACACACACATATATATATATATATATATATATATATATATATATATATATATATATATATATATATATACTCTGTTTTGTGAAATCTCTATACAAGTTTGTAATGTAGACACCAGCATTAGTGCTCTTTAGCTAACTGCCGGCTCTTAGAAATAAAAAAGGGACTCGATCACTAATGTACCTGAACACAGCCTGCCTGTAGGCCTATCCGTGCATCAATTGATTTACACGTAGGGCTATAGTTTAATCGGATATGGCAATAGTTATGTGAAACCATAAATGCAATGAAGTCGGTCATGATCTGATCCTCTCTCATCTTTAATTACTGTTAGTCACTTTATCATCGCATGAAACTATGCAGCAACAGAATATCCGTAAGAAAGGACACCTACATTGGATCCTGGTAGAGGTGACTAACTGAATGATAGATCCATACCACATAGATAACACGTAGGACGTTAGGACTGGTCCATTTCATAAATAAAATATTGGAGATCCATTGAATTTTGATTGTGAAGCTTAGTTTTTTTTAAAACGTTTTCATTTGGTCCTGGTTAACAAGCTCGGTAAGGCTGCTCGACCCACTATTAACCAGCAATGTGTGAAGCATGCAACATTTCCATAATACAGAGAAATAAAAGTGCCTGTTCATACATCATACATGTTGCTTCATATAAAGAATATACAAGCAAATGTTGAGTTCATGGGAACATTTTATCTTTGATTATTTGCCTGGTGAAGCATAAAGGACGAATCAAGTCTTGCTTAATCTAAAATCTCCATAGTCTAGGATATTTAGGAATTTCTGGCAAAAGAAAGATAGATCAGGTTGCCACCAATGTTGACTTAATTTCTGGCAAAAAAGTAAAATTAACATATCCAAGGAATTTGGCCATATAGAAAGGCAAAAACAAGTAGCACAGAATCAGTAATGTCTAATGGTAAACAGGTGAGAGGATCAACTAGTAAGTTGCATACGCTGCTAGATACTATGTAGGTACTGACATATTTTGACTAATTGCTGACAAATCTCATCAATTGATTGCTGACAGATAGTAAATGCTGGCAGATCTATAAAGCCCCTGGCAAAAGAATGCATTTTTTTTCGTGGGGGGGGGGGACACTGGCCAGAATAACCTCAACCCCAAAATTATGGAGAAAATCTCCTACAACCACTCCATAAATGTGTAGTTTTAGTTGTGCTCTAGACTGCTAGAAGGATAGCAACTTAGACCGAGTTGCCTAGAGGAGGCAATGGGGGTGAATGGCCCCCAACCCCAGCATTATAGAAAAAAAATAAAAGAAATCTGACACCCATACTTTAAATCTGCAGTTCTCATTTGTGCTCTAAGAGAGGTTTGCAACCTAGAGATATAGAACCTCTGGTAAAAATTACAAATTATTTGTGAGGGTCTCTGGGGTGAGTGGCCCCAAATACAGAATAATAGGGAAAAAAATCTCCTGCTCCCACTCCCTAAATCTGTAGTTTTTATTTGTGCTCCTGTAAGGTTTGCTACCTTGATCTATAAAGCCTCTGGTAATAATTACAAATTTGCTGGGGGAGCTGTGGGGTGAATGACCCCAACCCCAGAATTATGGAGAAGAAATCTCCTGCCCCCAAAACCCTAAATGTGTAGTTCGCATTTGTTCCCCTGAAAGATTTGCAACCTAGAACCCTATGAACCCTTTGGTAAAAATTGAAGTAAGACTGAGTTTTATGTGTCAACCTTTGTCCGGACAAAGGTTGACATGCCAGTCAATGTGATTCATAGCTCTGCTCACATTTGTGGGACAACTTAGACATTATGAATATATATGAGGGTCCAAGAGCTTGTGGGGATGGAGGGCTGGGGAAGGGGGGCATCTTGACATCTACACTACCAAAATTATGCCTTAGTTAGTTGCTGTTGTTGGTTGGAGGGAGAGGGAGGGTGGTACTGAAGAGTCTTAAGAGATTTATATCTTACATGGATTATTCACTCAAGGAGGTTTTCGTTAAGACTAAGTATATCATATTGGCTAGAGGAGATTTATTAACCTGCACCAATGGGAGTGTTATTTACATTGAGTACATGTATATGTAGTTGTTCACGTGGATATGTTTTATTTTATTTCCCAATGTCAGGTAGGTCACAATTATACTAATATTCACCAATAGATTGACCTCAAATGTTCTCCCTAAATTCAGACTCCCAAGGCCAAGCAGTTGTCACAGACATACCCCTCCAATATGACAGGTTTTCTCTCATTGCACAGGGCCAAATAATTCTGCCTCTTAACACAGTGCCTCTACATGCCTTTAGATGGCTCACATAAAGTTTCATATATTTTGGTTAAATCTATTTTTTGGCAAATTCCCGTTAATAGGGACATGTTTTCAAGGAAAATTGGCCTGCTAAAAGGGTCCAAAATTTGGGGTGATGTACGCACATGGTTACTATAGAAAATATACAGAGTGGCCCCCCGGGCATCAACGTCCATGGCATATGTGGGTCCATGTGAGCGGGGTCGGCGAATCCCTTGCGGTGAGAGGGCAGAGAAACAGCCACGGCAGGGGGGTGTTTGCTAATGGGAACAGCCATGCCCGAGCCGTCCTAACTTAGTCTTGGGCTGATGGTGGTTTATATCGCAGCAATTATCTGCCAAATAAATCTATATCTCTCGAATGCATCTATCGAAACATCACAAATCTAACCTTAGTTATCCGTTGGTAACATTTTACAATAACTGTCAACTTGAATATGCACAAGAGAATAGAAAAGGTTGTTGATACTAAAAACATCGACTGGCTGCTCTCGATTGCACCGCACAATATGTTTTCCTCACTGCCTGAGGCACGCAATACCCTGTACTTTCTTATAGCCAAAAGCACAAAAGTGGACTCCTCACCGAAAATTGGCTACTCAAACACATGACTAACTATTTAACAAAGTAAATAACATACAGATAACCATACTTATCAACAAACAAACAGCAACACAGTTAATTGTAAAGCATTTGCCTTTTATTTCAAACAACACTTGATAGCAATACAGGGTAGAATTCTTCCCATAAAATTACGTTACATATATCAACCAATCACAAAACACCTATCAGTACCCCAGGAGGGTGTTGCTCCTATTGTAAAAAGAGCTGTGTGTATGTGCTCTCTTTTCTAAACAAGTTGTGCACTGCATCACCTAAGTACTTGCACTCACCACATTAGTCTGAAAAGTCATCTGCCTTGTTTAAAATAGAGAGAGCTGCACTACCAGGTACCTACTCATGTCACACGCGCCATAGTTTATTATAATGACTGACTTCTCCCAACTAGGTACCTACTCAAATCCCCCTTTTTTAGCACCGTACTTGAATGACCACTTGTGAGCAACAAAAGGGACAAGTTATAGCTACATGAAAAGAAAGGACTGGAAATGAGGGCATTTTTAGCTAGCTCTTCCTTTTACTATAGGAGCAACACCCTCCAGGCCACTCAGCAGATCCACTTAGAGCCCAGAGGACAGAGTAACAATAAATGGGAAATCCCATTGATTCTTTACACTGAATGACTAATGCAATTTAAGGTGCCAGCGCTTATAGAGTTCAATAGATCTCCCATAAAAACCTCCCAACCTATCTGTTACTCTAATAGAGCTATATCTGTCTCAATCCCACCTATTTCTGCCACCCTAGTATCAACCTCCTTTTTCCCATCGCTCGGTGGCCGCGTTCCCTATTTGTTACTACTTTTTGTTTGTTATTTTTTGTTGGCTCTTTGTCTTGTATTAGACCGCATCCCTGTCATCACAGTGTCTCCATCTTTACCTCCATCCATCTTAACCTCAGCCGAGGACGGCGTTTCTGTGGTGTAGTTAATGTTAGAGGTGTTAACTGACATGGTGGTGTACGATATTAAAGGCCATATGGTCATAACAGTAATTAATGGCTGCCTCTAGAAAAGGCCAATCGGACAGGCCTGATATTTGATACCTGCCTTTGCTTCATGCCGGCACCAACCTTCTGCTGCATTTAGAAAAGAAACAGCTGACTGCACTAGAATTAAGAAAGGAAAGTATCACCGGCGGTGATTAGCAGTCCCGTATACTCATAGGTGTGACAAAATCAATGTGGCAGGGGTGAGAAGTATAGTCCAAAGGGAAATATTTCCAGGTCTGGATAGTAGCACAATAAAAATGGGAAACATCCCCTGGCAGGGGGTAATAGCGTAGGGGGACAGGAACCATCCGCGGGCAGGGAATAGTAGCACAGAGAAATGGAAATCATCCCCAGGCAGGGAGAAGTAACATAGGGAAATGGGAACCATCCCCTGGCAGGGAGTAGTAGCATAGGGAAATGGGAAACATCCCCTGGCAGGGAGAGGTAGCAGAGGGAAAGGGGAAGCATCCCCTGGCAGCGAGTAGTATCACAGGGAAATAGGAAACATCCCCTGGCAGCGAGTAGTAGCATAGGGAAAGGGGAAACATTCCCTGACAGCGGGTAGTAGCGGAGGGAAATAGGAAACATCCCCTGGCAGCGAGTAGTAGCATAGAGAAATGGGAAACATTCCCTGGCAGCGAATAATAGCACAGGTAAATGGGAAACATTCCCTGGCAGGAAGTAGTAACACTTTGTGATATTTTTTGGTGAAACTTCTCGTCCCTCTACCAGTTGGTGGGAGGGGTGATTTTTCCGCATTTTTTTTCAGCCACCTTCATGGCGGGAGGTAGTAACACAGGGAAATGGAGAACATTAATTGCCAGGGATTGTGGGAGTAGTATAGGCCAATGGACCACATGCCCAGGCAGGGAGGAGTAGCATAGGGAAATAGGAAACATTATCAGGAAGGAACAAGGGACGGGGGATGATAGTCCATGAAGAAAGTTGCTTGGGGAAAGCAACATGTAAATTACCAGCAGAAAGTAGGAAAGTCGTGTAAGGTCCCTGAGGGTGCGAGGAGTCATCAAACACGTGGGCAGTATAGGTAAATGGAGTGGGGAACATATCAACTGCGAACGGTTGTAGTATAGCACAATGGGGCCATAATGATTAATGACATAAATGTGAGCCAGCAAGCAGAAAGGACAGTTACTGCGGGATTTAGTACCAGATTTAGCCACCAGGGGGCACCACTATGGACTAGAATAGGAAAAATATGACTAAAACTCTTATAGGCTACTTTTTTTATGGAGAATTCAATGGTTTTTGATCAAACGTTCTATTTTGGGTGGAAAGGTTCTAAATTTGGCATGTAAAAAGAATGTTTTTGGGGCAAAATAGTCATTTTTGTTGATTTCTGTTGCCATGGAAACATGATTTTCATTCTAAATAGGAAAATCAATGATTCCATTTGAAGGAACATCCCACAAGGTTTACTATGGTGAAAACAGAATGAAAATACCATTTCTAGATCAAAAGTTATGGTCAAAAGAATAAAAATTTATATGAATTTAGCTAATTAGCATAAATTATGCTAATTAGCTATATATCTCATGACCAATTAGACATAGAGCTTATCAACATTCTTGAAATGGTCACACCTACCCATATCTGGCAAGCCATTCCTCCAAAACTAACAGGAGTATCTTCTCATGCTATGTATCACTGTAAAGCTAATGATTTGAATTTTAAAGTTGACTTTTAGCACGGAGCACCCTTTCTCCTTGCCTCTACACAAATATGCTGCACATGTATTACCACTAGCTCCCTTATCATGAGGGCATTGATGTGTGTCTTATATAAGGATTTATGTAGGTAGGGCGTCTGCTACATTGTGTTACAGCTGATCATGCAAGACACCATAATTCGACGATGGTTGTTCAGTGTATTAGTGCCACCTATGTGTTATACATAGGTTTCTAAGCGTATGGTTATTAGGTCCTAATACCCATAGTCCACCAGGCCTCTGTCGGTCAATTGAGCCATACAATTCCTATATCAAATTTCTTGGCAGAGGCCTAGAGGACTATGAGTATTATGGAATTACAACCCTGTTTAGTTTTAATAATAACCAATGTTTGATTTGGCACTTACAACAACCAAGGTCAAAGTTGCAAAGTATATAAAGTAGGCCTTGTGGCTATGTCCACTGACAGATGTGTATCACAGACTGCTCACGACCTGCACTTGAAAAAAGGACCCTATTCCCCCTGAAATAAGGTCCCTTTTCGCAGATCCTGTCACTAATATAGGAATTCCAGGGTGGCATTAAAGACAGATTTACAATGCCGATGCTAAGTTATGTGACAACTGTTTCTCTCTGAATGGAACACACGTGAGTATGTTAGGTGGCATGTAAATGTACATCTCTATCATCTTGAATAGAGGTAGAGTGTACACAAAATGTATGTTATTATTGATACCACAGACGGAGAGTATTGACCCGTAGTGTCAGTATCACCATCAGCCCACTTCTATCAATGCACACCTGACGTTGTATGGGACTGCACATGTTAGCTTCATCGATGCTAGAAAAAAAAAACACACACAGAAGAGTAATGATTAAAAGTTCTTGCTAGCCTGTACGTTCAGTGACGTTCAGAAGTTTGGTGTTAGAGGGAAATATATATTTATAAAAAAAAAAGGAGCACAAGTGTCAAATTCACGCAAAAAGGAACGAAAATTCACAGACAGCCTTAAAAATATTCTTTACCTACCCTATAATTATATCTTTTCAGCCCCGTTATCTGAACGCAACAAATTTTCAAGCATTACGTACAGTGCAGTTGTAAGTCACTTGTATTCATATTGGACTACTATATACTACTACCTTTTAGCTATTCATGTCTGTGCGTCTATAAACATGTTTAAACACACCCGGCACTATATATATCCTGGAGGGTATTGCGAAAAGAATCGGAATCAGATTCTCGCTGTCGTAATTCACCTTCCAGGTCTGCTGCTCAGAACCAACTTCTCACCTTACACTCAGAATCAATCCTCTTAGTGTGATTCATACTGGGAAGCATTCCCCAACTCAAGACCACTTCATAACCACTACAATAACCAATTACCTTGCTGTAAAACCGGGGAGAAGTGATTGCCTGATGGTAGTCAGTTCACATTTGGGAATAACACCTCAAACAGAATTGAATTCCTGTCCTTTCAAAACACCCTCCTGAGCAGGTAGCTACACATTGTATTGGAGCAGCTCTGTAAACGTTGAGAAGCCCCACAGGTTGACCCCCCCCCCCCCACCAACCAAACCCTGGAACACCACACAGATCTCCCAGGGATATACTGGTGGAAATACTGCTGTCCCCATGGCCCCTGCCCTTGTCCCCAACCCCCTCCCCCTCCCCCCAGGCCCGAGGTCACCCCCACCCAGCATCCCTTACCCTGCAGTGGCAGAGGGATCGATTTGATTAAGCCGCTTTAGTGGCGCCACCTGGTGCGACTGGTAAACGGATCACTTACCCACGTGTCCGAACCCATTACAACACCTAACTCTGCGAGCTGCGGCCAGGGGGTGGATTTGCGTTCAAATCAAGTCGCCCAGGGCCCGCTCATAAATAAATTGGCCGCTCGCCTAGTTCCGGGACTCGCCGATTGGCGGCGTGGCGGACGGACGGACGGACGCTGGTAAGGACGTGGCCACCAGGAAAGTGATCAGGGCGGCCGGGCGGGCACAAATATCATTCTGAACTACTGAGGTAAAGTCGGTAGGGACGAGGGGTGGGAGGCTTGTGGTGGTGGTAGAGGTAGGAGTGTTTACAGAAATGTCGATGATGGTCAAAATATAGAGTGAGTTCTGTTTGGGTTCGATGGCTGGAGTATCCTCGTTATAAAGACGAAAGCAGCTCATGACAACGTACTGCAACTACTGCTTTCACGCTCGCCAATTTACTACATCATCACGTCTCTCCATTTGTAGAATACTTCATGTATTTGATGAGAATGGAGGTATAACATTGGATACGACTGCTAGATAACCAATCTCCTCGCTTGTAATTGATATAGTCAGCACTTGATGTTAATATAGTCGTTATTAATACAGGTATGAAATTAATTCACCTACTAAATGAATAACTCTGGTTATAGAAATATCTTAATTTTTATCAATGCTCCCCTTGACATGCACCTCTAGTTATAAAAGAGTGATAAGACCATCTTCGATAAATCACCTCATTGTTATCCTATATCTACTCACATAGGTTAGGCCTATAATTGATTATCCTAAGGGTCTGCTATACTTACTTACTTTGCCAAATCATGGTATACAGCTCAAGACAGCTTACTTGCAGTAAAGTGGAATATTATATTCAGCAATTTCAAACTCATTCAATATACAAGTACTAGTAGTCTGCCCATTGAATGGTCAACATCAAATTATCTTTTTAATATCAATGCAAACCATCATTCAGACGGCTCCTGAATGGTTCAATATCATAAGTACAACGTTCATAATGCATGTAACTTAGCTCTGCTTCCAATTGCAATATAAAGTTCTTGTGAATTTCAGTTGGAGTCAAGACTACCCTAAATTTAGAAAGCTCTTAAAATGGTTTCAGTCTAAAGATCACTGTTATCTCTTTGTATACCAGGTGAGCCTTTTGCTATAATGTTAATTCAAATCATTGTGAATATATCCTCCGGGCCATACCTATATATGGATATGAGCCATAGTCTTCTTAGGTGGCGTATACTCATCACATAAATAGATAGAACTAAACGACCGTGGTGTACGAGGTGGCCGATCCACCACGAGGGGGGGGTCTCCCCCGAGGGCGTTAGCCCGAGGGGGAGACTCCCCCCGAGGGGTGGATCAGCCACCGAGGACACCAGGGGAGTTTAGTTCTATATTTATTTTATGTTTTTAGAGGTTTAAATAAGGAAAAATTATCAAAATCCAGTACCGTAGTTCCCCGTACAAGCGCCGGTCCGCCATTTTGAATGTTTACATGCACCCAGAACGAGGCTGCAATAGTGGATCAGCCGCTGTGGTGGATCGAGACACGTTACGCCACTGGGGGTGTGGCGATCGGCTCCGCAATGCTATCTCTACAGGAAGAAGTTATTCACATAAAATAAGTGCTTGAGGATTTCCAGTGTTAAGTCCTCTAGATTGCCCCTCAATGCTACAAATAATATTACATCAACTTTTTCCCCTTTCGCCATGACCTTCAGTTCCACAGAACACCTGAGGCCTCTCTCGGGGACTGAATACAATGAACATGGGAAATCGCATGAACAGGTGATTATAAGTATAGAAAAGGGAGAAAATAACCAATGGAGGTTGCCTTAGTATATGAATGATTTTTTTTTATTTGGTGCAATGCAATTGTTTTATATTGTTTGCCCTGCTGGATGTATACGCTTATTAGAAGTGGGTTTACTGCATCTTGTGGGTTTACTGCATTTTCTACTTCATCAAGGGCAAGATGAATGTTCACACCTGCACTATAGCCATCACTCACTTATAGAATTATGTACAGTTGATGCACTATACCCAATCTAGGGATGAACGACATCAATTTTGAGCTGGAATCGTAAGTGCTGCAAACATGAAAAACGGTTTTTAATGAGAAAAAAAAAAACAACGTATTGCTACGGAATGCGTAGAAATGTGAAAAAGCATCAATGTGGGCCTACTACTAAAGGCAGCATGACTACTTTTGGATGGCTGACATGAGAAGATAAGAATTTTCATCATGCTTACGTATTGTGCTTATCCCTCTGGACCTTTCAATCAGAGAGTCAAATTATGTTATAGTCCATAATTTGCCTCCCTAGTGTATCATTTAGGACCTACAATAGATACCGTCCTTTATGTTATTGAAACCCCCCTTTGGGGAAATTGTCAATAAAGAGGGGATGAAAGACTGCCTAACAACATACAAACTAGAGCCATAAAATATGAAGTTCCCTTGTATCACAAAACAGTGGACGACTAGGTGTTTCTGATTAGATCCAAGTCCACAAAGAGTGGCAGTGAGCTAGAATTGTTCCCAGTTTCTCTATACATCTTGTATGCAGAAGTGTACATTGGACCAAGGAGGGGAGTTAGGGTAGTCCAGGACACCCAAAGCCCTTCATCCAAGAATAGACACAGAGGACAGATTTAGGACCAGTGTGGGGTCGCCAGGCTTTCCGGGACAATCCCGTTGGGCGGTACTGTTATCATGACGAGTAGACAGGCTAGATGCCGTGACGGATCGGTGCGGATGAGCCTAGCGATCACGTGATGGACTGGGAGGGATAACTGGTACAATGGCTAGGGATGGGATACGCGAATACTACTTTACATGGAGACAGGACGGGAGATGAATCAAGGGAAGAGAAGAGGAAATGGGGAAAGGGAGAAACAGAAGCTAAAAAGGGACATAGAAAAGGCTCAAATGGGTTATTATTCGAATCATCAGATACACTAACGTGTCTTTTCAAGCTACCTTGGTATACTTGCTTTATCCAGAACACAGTATCGCACTTAATCATGTATAACTTATACGATGGTCCCTCTGGTCTCATCTATAATGATGTACAGGTTATTAATCCCCTTTGAGGCAGGGGTCCCTCCTAAATAATCACTCTTATGGTATAAATAATTATCAGACTGGATACATTTATAATGAGCCACTTTGGTAAAGAATATGAAATGCATGCAAAAACATTATGTCCATGTATAAAGATAATTATTAGTTTGTTCCTGGCAGAATGGACGCAGGCATGGTCGTTTGATGCTTTCTCTTTCAAGTTGTCCTGTGTATACAGGTCCGATACAGAATTACCTCCATTTACCCTTAGCGGTCTGACTGCCAAGGCAGCAACACTGGTAATGACCTAACCACTAGTGCACATTCAAGGCATTGTACCTAGGCAGAGAATAGCAACATGAATCAGAGCTACTGTTTGTTTCTAATTGTAGCACTGTGTGCACACTGCTCAGCTCAAGATACATAAGCAAATGTCAACGATCATGGAATATTATTTTTTGCATCGTATTCCCAGAGACCTGTGCTTCTGCCCGTATTCAACGAGGCCTTATAGGCCTCTATAATGCTGGAAAACCTTGGAAGCAAGTGGCCTTCAAGTAAGGGTGAGTATACCAGCACCTTGTGGTCATTGTTTCTTTTAGATGGCAAAAGGTTTCATAATTCATCTTTTCTTTGGTGCATATTTGCATATTTATTATAATAAAGCAAACAATTCTATTCTTGTAAGAATCATGATGTCCCAGCCAAGATTGATAATTATCAAATAGATACCGAAAATATTTATCTCAATCCTCAGGAGGGGATTTCTGAATACAAGTAGTGTTATTTAGCATAGTTGAGAAATGGCCTTTTTTTATAGTTTACATAAAGTACCATTCCTCTTACCTGTTGTAGATATGGGACAGAAACATATAGTGAGGAATTATAAAAGTGACCACTACTTGTGGCTATTGTGGCAGTGGGGTAAGCAAATGCTGTGACAGGCTTCAGTTCCGTGGGGCCACGTTCTGACCAGGAGGCCATTTCTTAACACACTACGACTGCTCACCTTCAAGTCGTAGTGGGGTCCCTTAATTTAGTGACATTACAGCCCAACAGCATTGGTCATGTAACACCTGCGGCACTACGACTGCCCTACTAAATGCTATGTAATATCTACATAACTGCTGATCGTACAAAGCAGGCACTACCTACGATTGCTGACACTAAGTATTGGGGTCTCAAATCGTAGTAACTGTGTGCAGTCGTAGTGCCTTAAGAAATAGCCTCCCTCCAGAGAAGTAATACTCATACCTCAGCCTCAGAGTGCACTCGACTCTGAAAGCCAAAGTCATGGACCTCTTGGTGAAGGCACATACTAGGCTCTGCATTGCATAGTCATGTCACGAGCCAATGTTTGCTATACGTCAGAAGGAAATGGTTTCAGGGATAAGGCAGTACAGTGCCACGTCTGCGTATGGAGCCACCCCACAACTTTCCACACTTGGCTCAACTACTGCACCAGATTGGATCACCATCATGAGGAAGCTATATCAACCATCCGCTCCCCTTTATCCCTTTGACTAGGTCATCTCCTTTTGTCCTTCTATGTGTTTCTTTTCAGTCTTGATTCATGACTGTTACAAAACTAGTTATTTCCCGTCTACCACATTCACTGGAGAGATATTCAGTTTGCCCTGGGTCAGTGTCGGCGGGCCATCAGTACCTTTCTCCCCACTATACCTCCAAGTACACACTGACTACTGCATCTACTTGCCACCAAATAACCAATCACTGACTGAAAAAAAAACAGCTCATATAATGCTAGTTGCACAGCAGCCCAACAAGGCAGTGATATGAGCACCGGCACTGAAGTGCAGTGGCCCAGACTGATTGGATGTGATTTATTGCAGGTTCGCACCAGCATTGGCTGGTGCTATACCCGATGGCCCCTGCATACCCTCTCCTCCTCACCTATATGGTATTGATATGGCATTCACGTTGAGGGCTTGGGTATCATAAAACCAGTGAGAGGACAGTATTGGTTGGGACTGGTATTAGAAGAGGGTCAGGAGCGTTCAATATATAAGGCATCAGGTTGGAACACAAAATCATTTTCCTATACAATCAGTTAGGGTTTGTGGGCAGGACTTAATCCTATATCAATCACCTGGATATAAACAGTCTCACTGGCAACACTTCTGCCCTTTATATTCCATAACAGACCAAGTCCCCTTTATATGTTTTGTATGGGGGGCAATGCCTTGGGAAGCCTGGCATCCGAGACTATGGTATGAGGCATTGTAATCCTCTGTCCAGTGCCCGTTAAAGTGCGGTTGGACTGCGAGGAAACAATCAGAAAATGACAAAGTCATTATCCCTCTGGTGGCAGAGTCAGAAAGCAACCAGGAGAGGGAAATCGTATACAGAGAATGAACTGTGTGTGGGGCAATGCCTGATGTGGTATAATTTAGCAGGATGGTGTCAATTGGTGACACCATAAAGCAGGATAATCACTTCTGGCTGTAGGAAGTAGGGCTAGGTGTTATCTGACAACAACATAAAGCCTGTTATCACCATCGTCACACTCTTCTTGCACCAACCCACATTCTGTGCACTTATATCTGGTCCCTGACGGGCTGGCAGATACTAGAATAGATGAGGGATATCCCTTATTAACTCTTTTCAAATAGGGCCCATATAATCTTGCTAGGAATTACCATTCCTCCCCACTACGTTGTTGACTATTGTGGCCTTGAAATGGAAATCAGGCCCACGATTGCACCTCACTAGAAAACAGACAGCTGGCCATACATAAGTCCTTAGCCACCTTCTAGATGATCTCATGATTCCTCTCTCTCATTCCATGAAAATTGCCACGTCGTACAGTTCCTGTTTACCTTTACTAGTTGGTCAGTTTTCTGGTTTACTGCACTGTCTAAATTACACAAGCTCCTCAAACTCCTTTCTATGAAATTGTGGCCCCTCAATTGAGAATAAAATTGTTCAAATTGAAGATGTATAAGCTTTTAATCATTTAATGACCACATCCTCAGGATATCAGTAGCTAATCTGCCAAACTTGCCAGGACTGCATTGGTGCATCATTCTAACCCACTGAAACAGCCACCGGAGCTCTTCAGCCCTCGATGCATGAAAGCAGCCCAAGGCTGATCTCATCCTTCACGAGTAATGATAAACGATCATAGTGTATGATGAAAGCCTGACTGTGTCCTGGATGGTAATTCATAAATTAAAGAATTAACAGGGATGTACTCAGGAGAGTGCAATGGCCCATCTAACCTATAATGCATTGTTGGAATACCACTAAAGGATTTATGGATGGTGTAGGGGAAGAGAATTAAAAAAAAGTCTTTTCAATCATATTAGACAATATTGAACCTAAGAGTACACTAACTGCATAGAATGATATAGCGAAATGTGCAGCCTGCGTGACATCTTTAGGTCATCAGTCACCATATAAATTATGATCTCCCAGTGATGCCCTAAAGCTGTAGATATTGTCAACCTGAAGACCAAAGTTCGTTAGTGCTGATCACCCAGTGATGCCCTAAAGCTGTAGGTATTGTCAACCTGAAGACCAAAGGTCGTTAGTGCTGATCACCCAGTGATGCCCTAAAGCTGTAGGTATTGTCAACCTGAAGACCAAAGGTCGTTAGTGCTGATCACCCAGTGATGACCTAAAGCTGTAGGTATTGTCAACCTGAAGACCAAAGGTCGTTAGTGCTGATCACCCAGTGATGACCTAAAGCTGTAGGTATTGTCAACCTGAAGACCAAAGGTCGTTAGTGCTGATCACCCAGTGATGACCTAAAGCTGTAGGTATTGTCAACCTGAAGACCAAAGGTCGTTAGTGCTGACAAGTTTCTGACCCTTGAAAGTATTACATATGAACGTAAAATGGTCAACCCAGCCTGGAAGGCATTTCTCAAGATACATGTAGTACGACTAGACCCCTTCAAGAAGTAGTGAGATCCCTTAGTTAAATGCTATTACAGCCCTGCATCTATGGGTCACTTACAATTGCACGGGTATGACTGCCCTACCAAACCCTATGTAATTACTGCCTTAAGTGCTGATCGTACAGAGTAGTCGTAGTGTGTTACCTACGATCACCCACTCTGATATTGAGGGTTTTGAGTCGTACAGGTTACGGCTAGTCGTACCATCTTGAGAAATGCCCTCCTGGTCTTTTGAACGAAAGAAATTTCTTTCAAAGTTATGAATCGACCCTTTAAAGAGAGATTATGAATGTTTTAAAAACGGCATAGCTTAGCTGTACATCAACCATACCTTTACTGTTCTAAAATTATCCTTCATTAAGCTTATCATATGACACAGGATCTGCGAAAAGGCCCTTAGTGCCGGGTGCTTTAAGGTCCCTATTCCCAGTACATGTCATATATATATATATATATATATATATATATATATATATATATATATATATATATAAAATCTTTTTTAGGGGTCTCAACTTTCGACACTTATGTCACACTGCTGTGGAAAATTCTTAATGTCATATTGGCTGTTTTAGCCATCGTCAACGTATAGCAGACACTTAGATCTAAAAGTGCTTTTTTTAATTAGTCCATTTTGACGATTTTTAGTGGGTTTAAGCCCTAAATATCATGAAAATCTGAGCTTTTTAAAATGTCACAAACAGCTTTTTCATATATCTAGGAGTATAATTTGATGCAGACTCCAGTTAAGAGGTCAATATCCATTTCAATCAATCACATTAGGCTGGAAAACTAGATAAACAAAATATATTTGATACATCTGAAGGCATTATCTTACTATTTTCAGCCTGATTTTGCATATAGGTGAATCTATGGCAATGTAAGATCCAGCAACTTGGTCATAATCTCTTTAATTTTGTAGTAAAATGCTTGTAAAATCACAAGTAATTCGTCCCCTGTGAGTATTTTGACCATACAAAATATCAATGAGCTATCTTAAATATTTTCCTGTCTGTAGTACATTATATGGCTCAAAATATGGCGTGGACAGTGCACTTGCCGGATCTTACACCTAAAAGGCCTTCAGTAAATGCTACAGAGGAAAATAGTGATGTAACTTAGGTATTAAATTGTGAAGAAAATTTAATATAAGGGTCATAACTTGTCATTATTCAAAAACCGTTTGATGTAGCTAAGATACTTTAGGCAGGGGGTGATCATGAAAAGTGGTTGTTTTAGCACTTTTTTTATGTAGTATCTTGGCTCGAAAGTTGAGACCCCTGAAAAAAAAATTGCCCATTGTATATATATATATATATATATATATATATATATATATATATATATATATATACACCAGTCAACTGCTATTATATATCATATGATGAGGAGTGCACTGCTGTACGATAGAGGTGACCTTGAGTGCATTATAGGAGTACAGTGCAAACCTGAGCAAGGTCACAGTAGCTGTATACAAATCAAGGCCAAACTCTGATGCGGCAATCGTTATCATACAATGTGGGTCTTGCAGTAATTAATCTACAGAAAGCCGATCCTGTAGACTTACATAAGGAGCATTTGTTTAATTTGATTTTTCCACATACACCTACATGCATGGTTCTGCTTTCCCAAACTCCTTATCAACTGGAATATCATCACCTTTCCCGAAGGCATTTCTGGAAATGATTCCACTTGAGCAAGGATTGCAATACACAGAATCCTGTAGTAGCTTCCAGTTTTATGTCCCATGCTTATTTGGTCTTATTATATGCAGGCTGGTTCAGTGAACTGGCCCATCAAACAAACAGTCAATCAATGACAATCTCTTAAAAATAATTGGCAAACCTTTTAATGTCAAAGAAGCCAATAGGAAGCTGGCCCTCAAGGGACCTCAAGGCTTACACCCAATGGAAGGAGTAGTCTCAAGAGCCTCAGAAGCGGGGAGTTAATAAAATGAGGGAAGCCAATGAACATCCATCTTAGAAAGTAGAGGAAAGGATGGGGAAGGCTGAGATGTTGAGGAGGCTTAGCGAAAGTAGACTATAATTAGCACAAGTCTTAATTACTGGGTTGGCTGGACACACAAATTGCGTTCTTCACACTGGCAGAGCGCTTGTTCTTGCGTTACCTTTTGGCCCATACTTTCCCAATCCGAGAACATCGCCTTTGATTTTGGTGGAGACAGAGAGGTTGGTTGGGGTTAAGTTGTCCCTTTGTCGGATTCACACACGATTTGTCCTTATCTGTTTGGTTCTCTGGACATCAAAGGTAGAACAGATTGCTTCTGTGAAGGTGGATGGATGGCAATGTTATGTGAAGTGCTGCGTGGAGGGTAACTTGTTTCCAGTCTAAAGCGCTGGTTCCACAGACCTAAATCGGTCCGATTAGCACTAATCCGACCGATTTCTTTCTATACTTTTCATATATTATAAATCGTCGGATTAGGGCTATTCCAACCGATTGTATGGCTGTGGAACCAACGCTTAATCCACATGCCATTTTTATAGCACTCTCTGATACTGTTACCTTAAGTAAAATGCCAAAGACGTACTTTTAGTTTATCTACACAAATCGATAAATTATGGACCAGATATGAGATTTTGTTAACTGATTACATTCCAATGTGTGCCATTTGATATTGTCACTACCTAACTCATACACATATATCTATAGTTTCAGCTCGAACTGGACAATCCTCTATGGATACTGGTCAACTCTTTCTGTCTTTACTTCTATATTTTGCTCCACTTGCAAACTCAATTTACGTTAATCTCTTTGCTTCCTTTCAGGTCAGTTCCCTTGTCGTACTCTTAAGGGGATAATCGCAATGCCCAGGATTCCACCATGTAGGGTAGGTTAACCTAAAGACGACAACATACCTTGAGTTGACCACCTGCCACCTTGTTTTTCTCACTTTTACATCTGCTGTATGGGGCTGTATCTCTAAAATAGAGGTTTAATAGTATCCCATGGACTGGCCACCTATGATATGTTGAGTAGTTATCATTGTATGACAATACACCAAATTACCCATGTTTGACTGGTTTTTATCATGGCCAAATGGCCATTTCTTCATAAATCTTTAACTTTTGTTGCAGATTCTGAACATTGAGATTGTTCACATGTACCAAATATTGATTCTAGACATAGATATCTATCATAAGTAAATGATGACATAAACATCATTTACATAAGTAAATGATGACATAAACAAATGTTCAGAAATGTTAAATACTTTCAGTTTAGGACTCATTTTCCCAGGCATGCCAATTTCACCATGAGATGACCACCATTTCACCTTGAGTCGATCATCACTCACAGAGAGAGTTATGTCTTTAATTGAGTAGAAACCGCTGATTATGTAGGATTACATCAAAAGATTCATATCCATAATATCTTGGGACATTGCATTCTCTAGATGATATCTCTATGCATGGGTTCCAGACTTTGCTGTTTTCCTATTATGCAAAGGAACCAAATGACATTAAGAACATAAATGCTAAGTCAAGCAAAATGGTACTGTGGTGGATATTGATAGATAATCATAAAACAAAGCCTTTTTAATGCAGGGCTAGGATTATTACCTCTAATTGAATGGGAATGGCAACTATGATGAACATAATCTTTACTGAAATATCCCTTCCAATTTAGCTGCTACAAAACGTACATTTTCATTACAATACAGCACCATCAACAGTAACATTATATTGTCTATTTATGTAAGACACTTATTCTTTTTTGAAATTATGGCTTAATGAAAATGACTCCATTCAAAGGCTGCGTATCAAGTGGTTGTCCCAAGGTGCAAAGTGGTCATCTCAAGGTGAAAATGAACTAAATGGAATGTTCTTAGTGAGGGTGATAAACTAGATAATATTATACTTATGGATTTACAAGATATAGCAAGTAAAAAAGCCTAAACAATTATCTTTCATTCAGTGCCTTTTGGAAGTCTAAGGACCTAAAACTCAGAGATATTACCCACTACAAATCCCTGATCGAAGGCCTGCACAGGAACGGTCGTCTTTAGGTTAGCCTACCCTATACAGGTTTGCACATTTGTAACATGTCTAACATAATTAAGATCAATAAGACAATTAAATTAGGGCCCATTTTACATGTCTTTATGAACACTCTCACTAATAATCAATAAAAATTCACGTCTACTTCACACCAATGATGTCATCGCCAATGACTGAGGAAAGACATTTACCTAGACAACCTGTGTCAAACATATTTTAGAGGCATAAAAAGGTGATGCTTATTGGTTCCGAGTGAAAATTCTCTGACATCATTCTGAGCTGTAAAGAGAGTGAAACAGAAGTAAAGTATAGTCTATGAGTTTGTTTTTATCCACATCTATCGGAGTTGATGCTTCCTATCAGAGTAACCTCGGTGGTTTATGACCTTGTTATCAGTCCAACTAATCAAAGTATGTTCCTTAAATCACATCTGTGTCCATCAGGTAGAAAATTACTTTTATAAAGGGCGGTAGTGTCTTCTCTCTCATAGAGTCTCGATGGAGGGTTTTAGTTGAAATGGCCGAGAAACAATTATGTTAGAATATTAGTGCTTATTGTGGAAAACATATCAAATTACTTTTTGATAGTGACTTATATCGGTAATATCAATAGAACAATAGAAAGTTCTTGAAAGCAGTTATCCTCGAATCGGTATTTCACTCAACCCTGTCCTGTGGAATACTGCTTCGAGGCTGACTAATGAACAAACATTCAGTTTGGAGCAATTGTTGTATGTATCTAATGTGTGTACATGTCATATTTCTACACATATATCAAAATCAATCAGTCTTTAAAGAACAGCACCTTTCTGAGACTGCTTAGACACTGAATGGCATAGCGATAAAAAGCGGTACAATCCCTACTCTCAACCCTCTACTGCAACCATTAATCTTCAAGATACAGACATCTTTGTATGTATATATCCTCAATGTCGTAAAATATATATGAGGCAGTTGTCGAGACAACTAAAAATAAGCTCCACCCTGGTGGCTTTGGATCCTGGAGTAGCTTTGCTTCAAGCATAAGCTCCTGGTTTATATGATTGCTTTATATAAAGTAGTATTTTGTTCTTCAATGCTATCCATTTATGAGTTAACAATCATATATCTTCTATATGGTTCTATGCATTGGTAGATAACAATCGAGGGACTTGTAAGTAGCGCTGAGTAGCAGTGAGCACCAAAAAGAAAAATAATATGTTATATCGGATACAGCTAACGATGACTTTCAAACAGTTTTAAGTATTTCTTTTTCTAGTGTGAATCTAATTAGGCTCATGATAGGAAGTTACGTAATTTGCATTTATATAAAAATCAATTGGTTTTCCTCGAGGCCTGATTAATGCAGACCTAGCCTGAAGAGACTTTAAATAATTCTTCCTGTGCATCCCAATGCAATTGATGAGCAGTGGAACATTTCTCACCCATAAATCCCATGCTTCAGTGATTCAAAATAGAAAAGGGAAACTCAATTATGGCCTCCATTTTGGTGCTTTACAGTCGATTTGCTGAAGGTGTGAATAAGTGTCTAAGCTTAGTGTTTATTAGGGGGCTTAGTATTAGAAACATTAATAACAATGTCCAATCATGCTTGTCTTTTGGGGATTCTTACAAAACAATGGAGATTTCAGTGGAGACCCTCAACACAACCGTGGTACCCTGTGTATAAGAAGGGACATATTGTCTATCATTGTCGAAGACCCCCAAAGCTTGTCCTTATATTATGGATATAGGTTTGTATTAGAGATACTTTTAACGCAAGGGTCAGGGTTTATGGCTAACGGGATATAGGTGATGTATGCAGTGATTGGTTCAAACTTCAAAGTGTTTCGGAGGGAAAATGATTCCAGGATTCCTGGTTGGAGGTAAAAACTTCCATATCCAACCATGAAATGAATTTGTTGGTCTTCATGGTCTTTGGAGACAATTTGCTGCTCTGGAATAAAAACCTCCCATGAGTACCGTCACTTCAATACTGACGACATCAATAGACAGCAGCAAAACTATAAGTGGTTAGAATTAGACCTAAATTGACTGAAATGCCTTTTTGAAACAAGAAAATTCACCCTTCATGGAGGCATCATTTTCCTCAAAATAGTCGAGGCCGTAGCTGACTGAGGTCCCTCACTGGTATTCTACTTTAGATAACAGTATTCACCCTACTAAAGTGGTTGTGAAAGGTAGTATTTTACCTGACCAGGGCTTGGTTAAGAAGCAATTGACGGATAGACCAAAGTAATAGACAAATGTATCGATTCTCATTAGTCCCCTATCTCAGAACAGTTAGCTAATGGCTTTTGAGGGCCAAAATATAAACTTATGTGTATACATATAGTGAAAGGTCCAAAGCATGATATCAAAGCTAATTGTTAGTAGATATGATATATTACTTTATGATCATAAAGATACAGATCATTATATTTAATCTACCTAAGACCTTGTCTTGTAATTGTTATAGCCATGCACGATAGTCCATCATTGTTGACTATACTTGGTAAGAGAATAAGACTCAATAGTATACATGCCTTTTGTCTTGTTAGCAGCCTGCACTTCAAACCAAAACATTTCCCTCTCTATTACAAGCATAATGTAATCCATTATGTATGAAAATAGTTCTGTGGAAGCCAATGTATGTGTACTTTTGGGGAACCCGACTCTTTTGGATATATCATCCGAGGGAGCTTAGATTGTCCATAAAGCAATCCCATTGTCCAGATTAGGTCTATCTTATATCAGAGATTGGAAATAGTGAGATCCCTCATATGGATATGCCCTTCTATTATATGAATATTATATTGTCCATGAGGGGCATTGGCCTTGTTTAGTTTAATACTTTCATCAAAATCATCATGAAGTAAATTGTGAATCTCTCTCTACTCTCTCGATAAATTAGGATAGCAGGACGTTAAAAGCGGTCTCACCAGTATAGTTTTCTCACCTTACCTATACCTTATGAGGATTCTAGCTTGGGGCAGAGAGAGTAAGAAAGTAAATGGACAAAGGGAGACCCTACCTCGTGGTGCCATGCCTGATGTGGGGTAATTTAGAAGGATGATCTCAATATATGACCCCATAGAGCAGGCTAATCACCTCTTGGTGTGAGAAGTGGGTCTAGGCGTTATCTGACAGCTAGAAAAGCCTGCTATCACACAAGCTACACGCAGATGTGTATACTGTCAAGTAATGCAGTTATGAGGGGCCTATTCGGCGAGTAGGGTTAAAAAATAAATTCACCTGCATATTTCCAACAAAAGGTGTGACGATTAGGTTTCCACAGATGTACCATGTTTTGCCAGTAGAGAGAAGTAAAAGTTGACATAGGGATTTCTTTGCATTTTCCAAATTGTGACCAGGCAAGCAAAAGCACTCCTCTGCAGGGAAATTCATTATAAAAGTTCATCTCAAAGACAAACGCTACCGGGTACACAGAAGCCACCTGGTGGCAGAAATCAGAACTCATCAGTTATAGTACTTCAATGAGTGTTCTCACCCTAACTGGATGACTTTACCTGAAAAAAAATTTGTTCAGTTCATTTCTGATCACTAGAGATACATTAAAGATATTCATATGCCGTTTGAATTCCCTTAGGGCCCAATAATTAAGGGAAAATTAATATTTTTGAAAAACTCACAACTTTTTCATTTCAACCGTGAGCCCCTATTTTTATTCTTTTAAAATGTTTGTAAATATATCCTTTATATATTCAGTAGATGAATCAATAGAAGGTCAATCACTATGATGCAAAATGTGAAAAAAATGTTTTCCCCATTCATTTCTATAGTTAAGGCATTTTCAATTAAGTGGTCCTAAAATGAAAATAAGCACATATGTATTTCTTTGCAGTTTCCAATTCTTTATATATTAAACTAATACTATCGAGAGTTATTTGAGATTATCAATAGAAGATCTAACATTGGTCATCCTGTAGCGTTTGTCTTTAAAATATGGCATCATTGGCTTAGATATTCCTAGAAGTCATGTCAGAACCCCTCCTTGGACATAGGTTATTATTCATATCTGAAGTCATTGATTGAGCTCTAAATACATTATAATCCATAACAATATCGAATAACACAATAAATCAGCTTTTTTCATAAAGAAAATGCATAATAATATAATGATTTTATCATAGATTTTAATCTAGAAGGATTTTTCAATTTCTGGTTCAATTTTGGGCCTTTGGTGAAAATTCACAATAAATGGCATAAAAATCTGCAAATTTAGATTATTAGAATGGTTGCCATGGCAACCAGGAATAGGCATATAGGCTGATTTTTCATGAAAAATGTTACCTTCCAAATATGCTACATCTCTACCCAAAATGGAGCATTTTAAATGAGACCAATGAAACTGCTTCAAAAATTATCTTAATGTATTTTTATAGTCATTTTCGAGTTATGTTGCCCCTCCAATACCCCCTGGTGGCCAAATGGGGAATTAAAAATCCCCCACGGAGGGTGTCTCCCTTGTGGAGTCTCACTAGCCTTTGCACAATGGTTCTTTGGTTAGCCATGGTATACAGCTCAAGCCGCACATCCATTTGTTAGACTGGCTGTGAAGAGTCCACAGGAAAAACTCCCACTGGCCAGGGTAATATCATCCTGACGATCCATCTAAACCTCTCAAAGGCTCTTCCCTAGTCTCCTATACTAATCTCCGCTAATGTGTCTTCCTCTAGAACTTTTCTGGACAATGCTGAGGCATATTGCCACATCGTCTTACATCACACGTTTCTTGAATTTACCCCCAAATGTCATGGTCAGTTCTTTTTTCTGTATTTGCCACATGACCTACACTGTAAAAATAATTGTCATCAAGATAACAACGAAATCCCCTCTCAGAGTTGTCAGAGATTCCTTGTACCACCATACTACCATCTGGTGCTTCATTGTAGGAACTACACTGCTTCACTGCAATATGATTACGGTGGTTCACTCTTCAGCTTCACAAGGATCCCTTATAGATTTAACATGTATCTTTTGTGTATGCTCAAAAAAGGAAATCAGAGCTCTTCAAAACTTTTTGTAATGCACAAGCATAATGCAGTACTTGTTCTACTACAAACTAGCCCTAGACTCTCAGGCACAACTTAAATGGGCTATAAACACCCCTGTTGTATAGCTACAGCATAATGCACTTCTGGTCATTGGTTTTATACCTACAGCAAGCACGGCTGTACTTCAGAATAATAAGTATTCTACTGTAATATCCACATAGCGGGCGGACAGTGTAGAGGTCCCGTTTATGGCCATCAGGTGTGAACGAACGATAATTATTATGCCAATAGAAGTTACATGCAGGTATATGTTTTGTCACAAAAGATTTGTCTATACCTTATGCCTTGTTTTAACCTTCCTTTATGCTGTAATAGCATTGCAGCTCGCAATTCTCCATTTTTTGGATGGGTATCACACTTATCCTGATTAGAATAAACATACAAACTAACAATTTGAAAGCAAAAAGTGTTAGATGCATGTATTTCTTTCTTTCAGTCTATTCATTGGTGCTTTCCGATGGAGAACAGCAGTGCTGTTACAAAAGATTGACTGTAAAAAAATAACTGTTGAATCTACAAGGGATCCTTCTAAAACTGAACAGTGAACCACTGTTATTAGTTAGCAGGGAGACATTGTAGTTTTTACAAGAATCCCCAGGTGGCAGCATGGCGGTATTAAGAATCTCTGAAAACAACAACATCTCTGTGAAAACAACGGCGGATCTCTGGCAACTTTTGGACAAGGAATCCCTTGTTATTTTGATGACATTTTATTGCAGTGTAGTGCTTGCACTTCCCCCAAGCTGGTGTCAGAGACAACACTATAGAAAATATCACTGTAGTCCATGATGGGTACAATCATAGTTTTTTTTGATGATCTAAACAGCTGCAGACTCTGTAAGGTTATAATTAATTCTTTTTAGCAGCTACACCTTAGGGAGTGGTCATTATTTATCAACAGGGGGGTGGTGGGTTTGCGCGCAGACACGCAAAATCTTTTTATGCCCCCCCTTAACGGCAGTCAAAAATTTTTGCGCCCCCCGCCCCTCTTTGATCTATAGTTGCGTGCTGGCTTTTTTGCTAAAAAGAGGGTGAATTTTTTTAGCCCCCCTCAAGAGGGGTCAAAATTCTTTTAGCCCCCCCTCTTGGGAGGGGTCTGGAAATTTTACGCCCCCCCTCAAACCCACCACCCCCCCCCTGTTGATAAACAATGACCACTCCCTTCTGAGTCCTGTTGGTGGGACAGATAATTAGTGCTTTAAAGATGTCAGTGGTTAGTTTTGCAATGTGGTCTTGGATACATCGTCTGAATCCATTTTGGAATCCATAAAGGATATTGTTAACATGCAGAAATGCAATAACTTGTTTGTGTATAAATCGTGTCATTAATTAAGCAGCAAGTGGTAGGATAGAAATATGTATAAATATAAGTAATGCAGAATTGTTTAGTGTTTCAGCGTTGTTGTTGTCTTATCTAAACGACAGGAGAAACGTGGGACCTCAAACAAAAAGCCAATCACAGGCAATCTCTAAAAGGTAAACAGTAGTCCAGTTTATAGCTGGGACAGCCAATAAGAAGACAGCTCCCACGAGACCTCCAGGCCTACATCCACTGGGAGGAGTAGTCTCAGAAAGTCACAAGAGCCTCTGGAGTCAGGAGTTAATCCAGTGTGTGAAGCTATGGAGCATCTGTCTCAGAATGTAGCAGAGGGTTATTGGGCAGTGGGATAAGGGGTATTAGATGGGGGTGCAGAGTAGACCATAATTGACATAGCACTTAATTACTTGGCTGGATGGACACACAAATTGCGTTGCTCGTGCATGAATAGAGTTTGTTTTGTATTTTGTTTTTCATGTAGGACCTTATTCCTACAACATTGTCTTTCACCTGTATGAACAGCTCACGCGGGGGGGGGGGTATTTGGGATGGAGTACTGTATGGTAAGAGGGGTTGATCAGGATTAAACAGAGCCTTTTATACGTGAACATACAATTCGTTCCGTACCTGTGGGCATCACAGGAAGAGCATGCACATGCAGTAGCGTGTGTTGCTACAATGCAAAAATGGTGTTTAGATCCTAAACACAATTCTAAACATATTCTTGCAACATTTTTGTAAACACATTAGTTTCCTAAACATGTTTAGCCAAACAATGTGCTTAGCTCAGGTATTTAGAAATGTAGGTGTTTAGGTTTAAAATTTGTGTTTAGATACCTAAGAAATTTTGTGTTTAGATGTTTATGATTTTTTGTGTTTATATATCTATGTGATTTGTTAGGGTTAGAATTTGCAGACATGTATGCATTGAAAAAATATAGGAATATCTTTTGTTTGCTTTCTCATTTACTGGGGGGACATCAGCAGGTATTTATCTACATGTCAAAGTCTCCAAAGATGTCAGCCACAGCTACATGTATACACATGTATGTACACACTATGAGAGACTTCAGAAAGTACAGCAGCTTGGCAGCAAGGACATTGCTTTATCCATTCCAAAATAACATAAAATAGTTGTAAGTCATGGAGCATATTAACTATTTTATGGCAATGATGCTGGTGTAAGGAGAATTTAGTCAATTTTCTATTGCTGTTCCTATTCTCATGACATTCAATAAAAAGAAATGACAATAAACATGGGATTTGGGGACATTTGTAACAACAATTGATTATAATTGTGTACAGATAGTCCATTCAAAGGTAGTGCTGCTACCTGGTGTGGATTCAACATCCAAGCATCTAAACATATTGATGTTTAAATCTAAACACCTATTATTCAGCTGTTTAAACTGTAAACATCTAAACATGTTTAGCAAAAATGTTTATGTAGTTAGAATAAAAGTGTTTATTTCCTAAATGTGTAATTGATGAGACACCTAACTGACCTATATGTTTAGATTTTAAACATGTTTAGACCTAAACATGTTTAAAATCTAAACACCATTTTTTCAGTGTAAGAGTTGGTGTGAGGTAGGGTGGTCAGTGTAGAGGTTAAACCGTCTTGGCAATCTATGGTCATACTTATAAGATTCATATAACTACTGCTAGAGCTGTCCATCAGTCGAACCTTTCATTACAAACTGATATTTGCTCTTGGAACAGTCTCTTTTCATGTGCATCGTGTCTCAGGGAGTTGGGACTACAAATATGGTTTATTCCACTGTGTAACGCTGACATTAAAGAACACTAGGGGAATATATGACAGAAGTATCTATCATAGATCCAGGGAAACTAAGAATCTCTATAGTATGATTAGTTCTACCCTCATGCAAAGAAAATGGAGACTAATGGGAAAAGACAGTAGAAACGGGTTGAGGCGCACTTCTGTGAACTAGTAATAGTATTTCTTACCTGAATTCGCCTCATGTATGTACATAAATGTAATATATGGAGATCTCTGTCTGTTGTAAATGACTGTGAGTATTTCTAAAAGCATACGTTCATTGACTGAATCGAATATCTATATCAAAAGGCCTACACTGTTTTGCGTTAGGATTACATCCTTCCATTGACATAATGTCGCAAACTGCAGGATTGTCAATGCCGGTGGCAAGAGAATGGGACCTGCTATCCCCCATTATAACATGGTTAGAGAGTTTTCAGTGCCGAAAATGGATAATATCGGTTCCTATATCTGGCGATAGAGCACCCAAAATTCACGGCGAGCGGACAGCGGGGTGGACATGTTGAAACCTACCGCAAGACGAAAGTAAATTCTCCATTTTTGAAGCTTATAGACCAAATATAATGAAATGCTTTGGACATAGTTGAAACCATATTCTACCTCTCTGTCGACTAGATTCCTTGATATTATGGCTGTATTTGATATAAAAAATTATTAAACTTTCGAATCGAGCGACTTGCCGTGTGTCTTCCCCGTTCTGTAAACACTACAGGTGCCGCCGCCTGGTGTGTACAGAATGGATTATATTTTAGACTGGCGCAGCTCTGTCTCGACGTGTTCGCAGTAGTAGGTCTATGAGAGTTGGAGTTGCAGGAGGTCACCAGCTTAACCATACGTCAACATGAAACCAAGATGGCGGAGGGCCGTCTTGTCGACTGGCATAAGAAATGAATGGATTAGATCATTTTTGAAGGTAAATACTTAGAATTAATGGTGGAAACCGTGTTATAAATGCAATATGTAATGGATAGACTTGCACTCGTTGGCTTCATGGGTTTGATAGAAGCATTCGCCTCCGGCTCATGCTTCTATCACCCCCTGAAGCCAACTCGTGCAAGTCTATCCATTATATATTACATTCCTATTTGGGGGGTTCGCAACTGAAGGCTTCACAGCCAAACCGGAAGCTAGCACATGATTACTTGTACTTGAATTAGAAAAAGCTTATTTCACGTCGTATAGATATTGAAATTTAATGCCCATCGACCATGACATTCTTCAGCATAAAATGAAGATTATGGCCACTGAAAGCTCATCAGACATAACTTAGAGAAATAATTTGTCAACCGGGTCTCCTGTGAAAGACCTCCTAAGCATAGGTTGTTTTTTTTCAGGCTATTCATTTTAGTTTGGATATGGGATAAAATCATGATCATTTTCACTTTCTTTACATGAGAGGAGATGAATAATTCAAGATTTGAAATAAGCGTCACTTTGATTGATCGTTGCTTTTGAATAAATTGCTGTTGACACTCATAAACCATAAGCTGAGCAGGGACTTTTGCTTCATGCCATTAGATAACATATTTAATCTTAAATGAAAGACCACAGATCCATCATATCTACAGCATTTATGTGAAGTTATCCTCAAAACCTAGGCTATTAGGGTCGAGTATTACCCAAGCCCAATGAAATGAACAGGCTGGTCCGCCTTCAAATGTCCCCCTGATGGGCAGAAATTGTTCATTTCCCTTTTAGATCTATAGTAACACGCTGTTTTTTTTCTTTTGGTTAAAAAGAGGCTAAATTTTTCATGTCCCCCTCCCCCCAATAGGGGGAGTACATAAAAATGTTTTACGCTCACCTGTTGACAAAAAATGAATACTCCTTAATGCTTAATCGATTGATTGATATTCGCCTTTTCTATCATGTTCATCAAAGCCCTGAACACTCAGTGAATATCGGTAGTCTGCACTTACTGAAGCCATGCCCTTGTGTTATTTACTCCACGTCAGCCGACCAGATCTGGCGTTTCAATGCTCTATATGTGACAGTGACTGGGAAAATGGGTCTTATTTGTTCATGCCAACAACCCCAGAAAACCCCAATCAAACTGGGGAGAGAGAACTGTACCTGATGTGTTTGCATTTTGTCTCATATCCTAACAAGTAATCACTTCATCGACATAAATAAAACTGTCTTGGAAAGCTAAAATGATCTGCTCTCAGAGGCTTGGGATGGCATTGACCAGACAGAAACACTTCAAAGTGTTATTTAACCACACTAATGGTAGCTAAAGATTCTGTACTACTCCAGTTAGCTTCACATATGTTGAACTATATCTTATGAGCCCTTCCGTCTATTGACATGGGAGTGGGTGGAGATTGAAACTAATTAATAGTTCTTACGGTCTATTAGGTGATGTTAGGGTGGGGGGTCAAAACATGCTTAAGTACAGGGAATGTGAGTCAATAGTGTATAGTGAATAAGGTTGTACTGAAATAAAGTCACACATCAACGAGCAACAAAAGTCATTTCAGCAGGAGAAGAAAATTCATGTCATGTTAGGTTGTTACCTGATACCTAAGCTATTTATTGCTTATACCGGTCTAATGAAACTAAAAGAGTCTGCTTTCAGAATCGAATGTAACCTTGAAATTGATTTTTTTTACCCATAAGACTTTATAACTAACACATTGCAACTTGTCCTAAGACAATTCTACTTATCACAGTGTATTAAATTAATTACGGTTAAGATAGGTGTTAAGGGGACCTTTGTGCTAATGCACCTTGTCTGAAAACGCGACTTCACTGATCGAGGGCAAAGTGGTTGGAAGAGATGAATGGTTTAACATCGGGCATAGTCTAGACGGTTCACCATTCATCATAGAGGCATCGACCGGTTGTTAATGTGCCCACAGTGCCTCACTGCTGCTGTTCTATCATCATGGCTCAGTATTAGACAGACTCCCCAGGTCTGGAGAAATGGAAAGTATAGATTTATGCTAGTAGATGCCACCAGACACTTTTATCACAGACGCCAGTATAATACGCCATTATACATGAAAGTATGCACAAAGAATCTCAAAATGAATAACAGCGACGCAAAATTATATGACGCTCTAATTATCTCAGGTATACACCCTGGCCAAAGTACAATTTCAAATAGTGTTTGACATGTATGAGAGTGGTGCAGGCATATTGTAACGCCTTGAAGGGGACTGCGCATCCAGAGAGGGACAATAGACCTATAGATACATTGATTTCTTTTTACTTTCATTTAAGATGTAGGGTATTGATCGGATGATGTACATTATGTTTCTAGATCATTTAGGCCAATTCAGCATCCAGATAATAGCATTGTACACCGGCATTATATGCCAGATCACGGTTTCAGAGCTGCATATATACTTAGCTGTGATGGGCTCTGCTTGTGGTAAGTGGTACGAGGCTATAATGAATAGTTAAAAACTTCACATGCTACCACTATACCACAGGATCTCACAGTCTTCATATTTAAAATACATGTCAATGTCCAACCGGCCACATAGGTCATCTCTTAGAGGTAAATGTCATTCTGGATAAATTAAATTTATTTGTTCTACAAATCTTTGTGGATCATTCAGGTCCCAATTTGATTATTGATTCTGCCACACAATGCAGTATAGCATTGAAATACTAGACCATATTGGAATGGGCAGGTGGCCAGGGACACAAACTGAATACAAGGCCACCCTGGATGAGGCCCTAATAATGAGACCTATTATGATATAGATAGGCAGGCCTTTGTTCCTATCAATGATACATCTCTAAGTATCTAACACACAATGAAATAATTCTTTCCCTTGAGAAAGGTACTATCCATGCCAATACCAGGGACATGGCTTCGCCGCTGTATATGATTACTCAATTTGGTTAAGGATGTGTCTCAGTGGAATTTTCCTTTAAACCACGAATTAGTTGAATGAGTATCTCTTATTTCATACAGAGAAGGTGGATACAATAGAATCGATACTCAAATGCTTTAGCAAAAGAAGAGGCCCAACTTTGATGTTCACCTCATTCTTTAAGTGCATGCATCTTTGTCAAGTATCATTACATATCCCTGGCCGGATTTGTATATACCTGTGTGTCCAATTGGAAGTGAGCACAGCACCAGCTATGCGTCATCTATTTGTTCAGATGTCAGCTGCAAAGTATTGCCATTTAGCACCTCTCCTGCACCCAATGACTTTCTGTCTATAGCAGTTGACAATATCACATGCCACATAGCACTTGTATAGGCAGAAGCAGCTGCCCACCCTGTGAGTCCACACATAGCAAGTCCTAAACACCTGGAGGGTGTTGCTCCTATAGTAAAAGGAAGAGCTGGGCTAAAAATGCCCTTATTTCCGGTCCTTTCTTTTCATGTAACTATAACTTCTTGTCTCTTTTGTTGCTCACAAGTGGTCGTTCAAGTATGGTGCTAAAAAGGCAGATTTGAGTAGGTACCTAGTCGGGAGGAGTCAGTCAGTATAGTATAGTATAGAGTGTGTGACATGAGTAGGTACCTGATAGTGTAGCTCTCTCTATTATAAACAAGGTAGGTGACTTGTCAGACTTATGTGGTGAGTGCAAGTTGAATGGTGAAGCAGAGCATGACCTGTTTCGAAAAGAGGGCACATAGTGACAGCTCTATTTATCATATGAGCAACACTCTCCAGTGTCCTGCTCAGAGACGTATAATGAGAGAAAAGAGCGTACACGTAGTTCTAAGGGGCTTCAGGCAGGGAGACAGAAAGCAAAAGCTGGATATAGACAGGAGGGGACAGGAGGACTCTATTCTCAGTGAATGCCTGCCCTGCCTAGCATTTTGTCAGACTTTCGTCACTTTAATGAAAAAAGAATATTCCTACGCTGTCCCCTCTGAATGATTATTGTACAGAAGAGAAAAAAATGAATTCTGCATCACATTTTTATATATCCATACACAAACAGTATCATGTACATGTACGTATCTGCATTTATCTTGGTGAATTGACCATTTGTGGTGGAAAAGTGCATCGGGGGGGGGGTAGTTCTACTTTTAGCCACTAGGGGGCAGTGTATAAATAAAACACTGAAAAAATAATTCAAAAATGCTTTAGACCACTTTTTTTATGGGAAATCCAGTTGTATGCTCAGAATTATCCCATCTCCATTGAAAACGTTACATTCATAGAATGCAAAAGAAACATCCCTAGCCATGAAAACAGAAAATTGGCATATATGGCAATTTCTGGTTGCCATGGCAACCACTCCATTTTTCTGAATGGGGATTTTTGCCACAGATGTATTGGATATTTTGGAACTAAGAACCGAAAAACAAATCTAAAAAACAACCGATTTTATGATTAAAACATCATATCTCTTTGTTTATATTTCCACAAAACTGTATTTTTTTCGCATTTAATATCAGTATTTAAGGTAGGATATAATGCATTTAGGGTTTATTTGCCCTTTTTAGTCATACACACCAGCCTAGGTTTGACAAGCAATTTTACAGAAGAACTACCTGGAATATTTTAGCTCTAGATGTCCCATTATAAAGCCAATGACTTTAACTTTAAAAAGCATTTCCCCCTGGATGCATGTTTCCCCCCCCCCCCATCTGGCTTTTTAAAAATTAAGAATGTAAGTATACATATATCGTTAAGGATAATACTTAGCATAAAAGATAGCGATGTCTGGTTAGAATTCCTATTCACGTTGCACATTTACATGGTCAAGAATATAGCATTTTTCTGCTACGTAGGCATGTTTCACAATCGTGCTTGATATGATGGGCCGCACATACCTCTTTCCCAAAGCCCGTGCAGCCGTATGAAATCACATTGGCTATGCCTGCCTTTCACTTACAGTAACTGCCCATATCTACTACATATCTTCTCTTGATGTTAGCCGTCTTCATGGCCCGTGCCGCCTGTTCCTCCACTGTAGCAGATCACCACGATATTGGCCACGGCCTACGACTCTGTAGAACTTTGTGGACTTGTTGCTATAGGTTATGGTGGAAATTATCTTATCAGTATACCAGAGGCAGCATACGAGTCCATTGGATACCACATTTGAGTCAGTGAATTTCCAGCTCTCAGGTGACCCGGCTCACTATCAAAAGTATAAAAAAGTCTGCTGAGCGACAAGCTATCTTCCTTGGAGTTCTACCATGAATTATCCACTTACCTTACAGTATTTCGATCTTAAATTTTGCCCTTGCCCCCCACCCAAAAAAGTGGGGGGGGGGGGACAAAAGAAAAGCGACAGACCATATAGAAGACCTTTCTGTCATCATCAGTTTTCACCTTTCAACTGTGCTGTCAATCCGGAGTCCTAGGCGCCGAGCTTTAGTGTCATTTCTCAAGTTTAAAAAAACGATTGCTCTCTCAAAATGGACAATTCATGCATCGACTTCCAAAGTGGAAAGCATCAAGCTGCCAGAAGGGAATTCTTTTTTCTATATTTCCATTATAGTTTTGAACCATATAATTCACCTATTATGTCAGCTTAAGCATTCTATTGCTATACTTGAATTAATACAATGGTGTTTAGAGATGGGCTCTGTACTGCTAGTTTTTAAATCAAAGATAAAAGGAAGAAAGATGAAGGTGTGACAAACGAGATTGGTGCGTATATATTTGACCTTTATTGCTGTGTTAATAATTGATCGGAACAGTACACCCTTTCAATGAGGTTTAGACAGATCCCCTGTCCTATAGAACATTCACTCTACCCATGTACATCAATAATGGAAAACAGTGAGAAGGATACCTACTACATTCTAATAGTGTGCTGGTCCTCTGAGTGCATGGGTGTTCACTTTGTCCCAGATAAGATCTAAGCTCATCAGAACAGGCTTCCTGTCATTGTAATGGCATGTGAATCACATTAGTGTGGGTATCAAGGTGTGCTTACCTAGCTCCACCTTATGGTCCTAAGGGGCTTCCCAGGCACTATCTTTTAACTTAATGTTCCTTAGTCGGAGGAGGCAAATGGATGTCGTATGTGGGCTACCATACAAGGGCATGGCCCTCCCAGTGCAGTTGGTGTTAGAGCTGTGTTAGGTCCCAGAGTGCCTCAGCATCATAACCCTTCTTCTACACTTCGTCACTTTAATGAAAAAAGAATATTCCTACGCTGTCCCCTCTGAATGATTATTGTACAGAAGAGAAAAAAATGAATTCTGCATCACATTTTTATATATCCATACACAAACAGTATCATGTACATGTACGTATCTGCATTTATCTTGGTGAATTGACCATTTGTGGTGGAAAAGTGCATCAGGGCGGGGTAGTTCTACTTTTAGCCACTAGGGGGCAGTGTATAAATAAAACACTGAAAAAATAATTCAAAAATGCTTTAGACCACTTTTTTTATGGGAAATCCAGTTGTATGCTCAGAATTATCCCATCTCCATTGAAAACGTTACATTCATAGAATGCAAAAGAAACATCCCTAGCCATGAAAACAGAAAATTGGCATATATGGCAATTTCTGGTTGCCATGGCAACCACTCCATTTTTCTGAATGGGGATTTTTGCCACAGATGTATTGGATATTTTGGAACTAAGAACCGAAAAACAGATCTAAAAAACAACCGATTTTATGATTAAAACATCATATCTCTTTGTTTATATTTCCACAAAACTGTATTTTTTTCACATTTAATATCAGTATTTAAGGTAGGATATAATGCATTTAGGGTTTATTTGCCCTTTTTAGTCATACACACCAGCCTAGGTTTGACAAGCAATTTTACAGAAGAACTACCTGGAATATTTTAGCTCTAGATGTCCCATTATAAAGCCAATGACTTTAACTTTAAAAAGCATTTCCCCCTGGATGCATGTTTCCCCCCCCCATCTGGCTTTTTAAAAATTAAGAATGTAAGTATACATATATCGTTAAGGATAATACTTAGCATAAAAGATAGCGATGTCTGGTTAGAATTCCTATTCACGTTGCACATTTACATGGTCAAGAATATAGCATTTTTCTGCTACGTAGGCATGTTTCACAATCGTGCTTGATATGATGGGCCGCACATACCTCTTTCCCAAAGCCCGTGCAGCCGTATGAAATCACATTGGCTATGCCTGCCTTTCACTTACAGTAACTGCCCATATCTACTACATATCTTCTCTTGATGTTAGCCGTCTTCATGGCCCGTGCCGCCTGTTCCTCCACTGTAGCAGATCACCACGATATTGGCCACGGCCTACGACTCTGTAGAACTTTGTGGACTTGTTGCTATAGGTTATGGTGGAAATTATCTTATCAGTATACCAGAGGCAGCATACGAGTCCATTGGATACCACATTTGAGTCAGTGAATTTCCAGCTCTCAGGTGACCCGGCTCACTATCAAAAGTATAAAAAAGTCTGCTGAGCGACAAGCTATCTTCCTTGGAGTTCTACCATGAATTATCCACTTACCTTACAGTATTTCGATCTTAAATTTTGCCCTTGCCCCCCACCCAAAAAAGTGGGGGGGGGGACAAAAGAAAAGCGACAGACCATATAGAAGACCTTTCTGTCATCATCAGTTTTCACCTTTCAACTGTGCTGTCAATCCGGAGTCCTAGGCGCCGAGCTTTAGTGTCATTTCTCAAGTTTAAAAAAACGATTGCTCTCTCAAAATGGACAATTCATGCATCGACTTCCAAAGTGGAAAGCATCAAGCTGCCAGAAGGGAATTCTTTTTTCTATATTTCCATTATAGTTTTGAACCATATAATTCACCTATTATGTCAGCTTAAGCATTCTATTGCTATACTTGAATTAATACAATGGTGTTTAGAGATGGGCTCTGTACTGCTAGTTTTTAAATCAAAGATAAAAGGAAGAAAGATGAAGGTGTGACAAACGAGATTGGTGCGTATATATTTGACCTTTATTGCTGTGTTAATAATTGATCGGAACAGTACACCCTTTCAATGAGGTTTAGACAGATCCCCTGTCCTATAGAACATTCACTCTACCCATGTACATCAATAATGGAAAACAGTGAGAAGGATACCTACTACATTCTAATAGTGTGCTGGTCCTCTGAGTGCATGGGTGTTCACTTTGTCCCAGATAAGATCTAAGCTCATCAGAACAGGCTTCCTGTCATTGTAATGGCATGTGAATCACATTAGTGTGGGTATCAAGGTGTGCTTACCTAGCTCCACCTTATGGTCCTAAGGGGCTTCCCAGGCACTATCTTTTAACTTAATGTTCCTTAGTCGGAGGAGGCAAATGGATGTCGTATGTGGGCTACCATACAAGGGCATGGCCCTCCCAGTGCAGTTGGTGTTAGAGCTGTGTTAGGTCCCAGAGTGCCTCAGCATCATAACCCTTCTTCTACATTCATATTATATCTAACATCTTAAAAGCTCTAGACACCATCCCCATGGACATACTCGGCCATCAAAATAACAAGACCCTGGCGATTAAATCAAGGTATCCCAGAGGGACTCAAATAGTTATTTTAGGTGGACTCCGCCATGAGACCGTCTTTGCTTTTTTAAACTTATAGAAGGTGCCTACTCATTGAGAAGATGTATCCGTACACTGAGCAGTCACTTAAAATCTAGTAAATTATACATGTCATTACAGACACCGGTGAGGAGGACTAGTGTTTCAGTGGACATGAAGGTGTAAGAGTGCTTTTCAATTTTGCCTTTGAAGGAGAGGTGTTTTGAATTCATGATGACAGAAGAAGCATCAGGTGTCCTAATCTCTGCACCCTAAGATGCATGGTCAGGATTATGTCATGATATGGATTCGTAACTCTTGTTAACCTGTACTCAAAACACACACTTTTAGCCAGAATGTTTGGAATTGTCCATAACGTAATGGCGGACACTATCGCCTTCTCCGTGTGAAACTAAAGCTGTATGCATCATGGAACAATTGTTATTAATCTAGTTGAACAGTAAGACACATTATTTATGATTCAATAACAATTTATTGACAGTCATATAAATTGACAAATTATACAGTTGAATACGGCTGATAGAATAATGGACATAACATGTTAAAGAATGATATTATTAGTTAATACACAGTTTGTCACAAATATTTCTTAGTTGGAATGCCACTGGGCCAATTGATTTAGTATCAATGAATTCCTATTTTATATGAATCCATTACATATTAAACGCGAGCTTGGGTATTTCCTCAACCAGGTTTATATAATTATGTCCTGACAGAAATGATACATCCCATTCCTCATCACTCTCAAATGTTTGATAGGCCCATTTGAATACAATGCGTATTCCGTTTGTATGGCATGTCTGTGATGTGATCCCCTCACTTACAGACAACGGGAACAAGTCACAAGGGATAACTCAAAAATAGGCTGATATGCAGCATATATATGTTGAGCTAACAGACTCGAAATATTGTGATAATGGATACACTATCAATTTATCTATCATTATACAGCAAGGAAGGTTGGTTCTGAGATACAACTAGATCTACCTATGTGTTTAGCAAGGAGATATGTAGCAACAGGGAATGTGTATACAGTGACGTTGACCCAACCTAAAGACACAACAGAGAAGGAGAACCATTGATCACTGTTGATCCCGTTCACATTCGTTTAGACAAGGGTATTGATCTTTTGATTCAGAACATGGAGAATCTACATTTCATAGGCTTAGTCTCAGCAGCACTGCACACATGCCAAAATCCAATTCTGTGGCCATATGCGACGCCATACGCATGCATGGGTACCCGGACCAGAAGGCAGTATCTACTTCTCCTATCAGTGGCTACTGAGAATATGCTGATCAACAACTGCATGTTGCAGTAGGTACTGCTGAAATACTTCTGAAACAGCTGACTCCACACTGCATTTTCAGTCTAGACTCAGTAGTGTACTGACTATCTACTGAATATGCACTGCATTTCAGACTAGAATCAGTAGTCTACTGACTCTCAACTGAATGTTAATAGATTCCAGAAATTATAGACTCTGTGCAGCAGCATAGATGCAGTAGTCTACTGACCATCTACTGGTATGACTCAGTCCATTCACGGATTATTTACCTGGTGTTTCTAAGACAGTCCATAGTTTGAATATCAGTATGGTTGTGAACAGCAATCAAAAGATTCAGTAATGTAATAATGAAACTATCCAGTGTTTGTGGAGACAAGCATACTTTGCATAGGAATATATCTTATTCAGTGCCAGTAATGGAAACACATGGATGTCGGGGTGTATGAAATTGAGGAATTACTCACTGACATTATATAAGGTACAAATATACTGAATCTTTTGGTCCCCATCATGACATATTTCTTTTTACATAGTATCCATGTATCATTAATAATTGCAAAGTGCTTGTCTCATCACCTTAACATCAGTAAACCGATAGGCATTATACTATAGCAGCACTCTATAGATATGTCTACTCATACCCTTTTGCTAGTAAGAGTTACCCAGTTCTACTGAATCAATACTGCCCTAGCCCCCTCCTACATGATTTGCATGCACTACTAGGAAGTAGTAACCGCTCCAGATAGCTGATGGGGTGGTGGCTCAGGGGGCTAATGCGTTGGTAGAGTAATCAGAAGATCCCAAGTTCAAATCCAGCAAGGACCACCTAGAGAAGCATTGGTAGTGCCAGTACTAGAACAGCGGCTGCTTCTTTTATGCTTCTACCTATCCCCAGCAGTAGTTTTCAGTATGATCTACTGCTCAACTACTGCTATAGCAGCAGCCATGCAGTAGTGCTGATTGAACACTGCCCCAACCCCATATATGGTCATGCAGCATTAAATAAGTAGATACTGTTCAAATGCTGCCATCTAATTTACATAATTGGGACAACTGATTCAATACTGCTTGCATGCTGCTAATACTACTGTTCTACTACTGTACCACTGCTGCACGTTTTGTGGTGCTGAGCAGTAGAATGACAGTAGATGCTGATACAATACTGTTTCTGATGCTGCTTTCACACTGAATCACTACTGTCACACCACACTGTTTCCCAGCTGTTTTAGTGCTGCATTTCTACTGCATTTTGGTCCGGGTACAAGGGGATGGTTACTGTAGAAATGCTCATATACGGGTCTCTGTGTAATCATTGTTTGATGTGCAGAGCAAAACAACAATTGATTTCTCTATACACACAATATTTTGACTCTTCAGGTTTTGTGATTTTATTTGTGAGATTGGAACTTTGCATGCTCATGGTTTGGTGCTATCAATAATCTAGTTCAGAGTCTTGATAATGTACAGCTGAAACAGTGTGTTGTTAATATCTACACTGAAAAGATAAGGCTCAAAAAGGTACTCTGTAGTGATGCCTTTTCGTCATCTTATTGATGATCCCATGGGGGAGTACCTGGTGATCTTTGAACTAATCATATGTGATCACCCAGGGTAATCATATGTGATGACTTGTCTGACCAGATCAGAAAGGAGCATTTAAATGATCATTTTGTCATCGATGAGTATCTTTTTTATTATTATTTCCAACAATTGCATAATTACCCCCTTCCCTCCCCACAAGCAAGCCTTTATTGTGGGCATTTGCATTGCACTGCTAACTTGTGCCCTAATGAGGAACGTTAGAAGTTTGTATAACAAATGCCAGCTTGCACCCATGGTTGTGACTTTCATTTCAGTTACAAAAGAGGTGTCTTTCTTCAAACATGCTTATGCCTTTGATAATTTTACCTAATTTCTTCTAATCAACCGATATTCTAGTGTGATAATATTATTCACATCCTCCATTGTATAAATAGCCATGATCAAGAGGATGATAAGATGCTACAAGAGGAATTAATATTTTCAACAGAGTGGGTATTATATTTTCCATTGTTGTATACTAGGGCCCCCTTGTGGCGGAAAGTGATGAACCAAAGTGATCAACATGATCCCCTTGGGTCATCTCATTGATGACCCAAATTCACCTTAGATCATACCTTTGATGACTCAGGTGATCAACATGATTACCTCAGGTCATCAACATGGAAAGAGGACAGGTGATTCATCTGTACTGATCACCTTCATAGAGACCCATCTTTTCAGTGTAGAGTTGCCAATAATTCTTTTGTAAACAGATCTGTTACCGACTTTCAAGTCCAGATATAATTATATTCTACTCCTCCAATACCGGTTGTTCTAGTAGACCTCTCTATTTGCCTCTCCCCTAGAGGACCTTTGTCAATGTACCCATCCCTCCAGCAGGTTTCTAGTATAATGTTGTTAATGTCCCGCTGGCTCTACATAATTCAGCCAGACCGTTGTGGCAGGGGTGCTACAGGCGTTGGAGCTGTATATCTTTTTTTTCTCCCACAAGAGCACACAAAGGAAGAATGAGGTCGGCGAAAGTGTGTTTGGTGCCACGTTAGAAATTAGTTGACCTACTTCTCTGGTTTACTGAATCAATATCTATTACATGTATGTCCTTTAGCATGATTAGTTGTTACAGCTCTGGTTGCATGATGTTAAACCTTAATGGACAGACCTATACGGGGTGGGCATGGTGATTGCAATACGGTATAGAGATTGTTGGAAGTTTAACAGACAAAGTATTTACAATTATTCAACTCCTATGATTATTACGAATATGGTGCCATTACGAAATAAATCAGGTTAGGCAATATCTTTATCAGTGTTTATATGGACAAGGTATTGGCTTCAACATTGTAATATTCTCAATATAGATCTATATCTTCTTCAATATGCGGAGACTGATACTGGGAAAGGGGGCCTTGCAGATTATGTCATTAGGTAAACATTGTGAAAGGAAGCTACAAGGGGACACGGTTTCACCAGAACTCTATACAACATTTTACTGTGTTCTTTGCATTTTCCTGAAATGAACCCTCATCCCTAACCTGCCTCATACTGAGCTTTTATTTTGTCTCTGAGACGCAGTCCTCTATTTAGCAGAAAGGGGGGGACGAGATCACAGACTGGGCAGGAGAGGGCTTGTTTCTCTCAGATTAGGCAGCATGGTTACCGGAAGTCAGACTTCTTTATTACCTCCTTCTGTTCACTTTCCCGCACAACTAGGGAACCCCTTACGGGGATATCATGCACTGTGGCTGGTTGGACAAATCCCTATCTACGACTGCTACTATAGTAACATGACCCTATTATTACAATAACCATTGTAGCAGTTCAATAGTTAATAACATGCACAAAAATATCATGCTTAATATTGGATTCATGGTGGGCAAGTGGATTCTTTTAACTAGTGGGGGAGCTTATTCAGTCAAATTGATGATAGTACTGGGAGTACACCTGCTAAACCCCCTCTGAAGTTAAAAAGTTCATTTTTACTGCAATATGGTCAATCTGAGGGCCCCCACCACTCTAGGGCACATAGAAATGCACTTCATATCAACAATAAAGAATTAAGAAGTCAAGATAACATTATTTTGAACTTTTCAAAAAATCCAACATGGCCGCCAGAAGCCAAAAATGGGTATTTCAAGCACACATGCCCACCTAATTTAACAAGCAACAATTGCAATATGTAATTATGAGTAAGATGAGGTCTAGGGTTATAAGGAAAGCATGCTGAATCAGATTAAACTGTATTGGAACCCTCACATATACAGGCTTGTAAAATAGCCGTAAATACAGACAAGTCTATTCCAATTGCATATAGAAATACAACTGTTTCTAAAGTCATAGTAAATGGGTGTTTTTGGTAACACATCAAATCAGTAATAAGAAGAAAATACTGAAGGGAATATGTACTTATTCTTCTAGTGAAGAATTCAAAGTGGCTGCAGGCAACAAGATAATTATCAAATCCATTCTTCCCTTTTGCTCTATGGCCTACATCAAGCTTCAATTTTGAGGTCTACATAAGTCATGATTGCAATCTAGTCATTTGTTTTTTATGATGGTGAATGCCCTGCTGAGTGTAATTCCAGGGTGCCATTAGTGCACAATGGGAACCTGACTGGATTGGCACATACACAAGTTCAGCACATACAAAAGAGCAGTGGTGGAGGAAAGTAACCTCATTGGTGTATCAAGCAGACGACATATATAGTTTACTTTGAGCAATCATGTATCAGTCAATGGTGTTGGGTAATTATTATATAGAAATAAGTTATTGCTAAATAGATATCTCTTGCTAGATAACTGCTCTGCATGTAAACCAGAAGGCAGGATGATTTACATCAAGAGGTAGTGTTTGATAACTACTAGCAGGGTTATGTCTCTGCTGGAAGCCTTGTTTAAAGTCTTTATGTTTTGGTATACTGGTAAATTGGGCATGGGTGTTAAATCAGTGGTCCTCACATAACGCAAGTCCTAATATTTCTATATTATAAGTTAACAAGGTTTATTAAGTTGCTGTATGTTCATAGATTTTACAAAAGCTTAACAGGATATCGGCAGGGGAGCCTTAGCTGAACTTCCGCAGATGGGCATCATTAATGGGTTGGGTGGTAGGATAAGCAGCCCTAAATATCACCACCATCTAAAGAATAGAAGGCACACCATGGACTCTGCATACAAGCCATGATTGATAAACCATCTCAGACTATTGGTACAACTTTTAGGATCATTCTCATTCTAAGCTCTGAGTGCAGCTTAAAGAGTTTTGTATATGCAGACTATACTAAGCAATGTGAACAATTTTAGGCCAAAGCTGCAGCTTATAGCGTCGGTGTACAGCTTCTACGCGGGTGTGGCTTCTACTTTGTTTTTTTATAGTAGTTTCTGTCAACATATATATTTTGAAATATCAACAGTTGATTGGAGTCTGAGGGTTTTGATGGAAGAAATATGTCTTTGAGTTGAGCTAGATCTGCTACTCTGGCACTCATGCAAAGTAATTAAAGAGGAATGTCAATGGAAAGAGAGGACTTGTAAATGCATTCACACATTGCTGCCACCTGAGCATCATCAGATAGATATGAATTGCGTTGTTTTCTTCATTAGTGTCAGTGTCATTTTGATTAAAAAGGAGTGACCCAAACAGGGCTCCAATAGATTTTAATCTGATTCAACACACTTTCCTTATGATCCTAGACCTTACCTTACTCATAATTACAGATTGCAAGTGTTGATTGTTGATTTAGGTGTGTATGTGTGCTTAAAATACCCATTTTAGGCTCCTGGCTGCCGTATTGGATTTTTTTGAAAAATTTAAAATAAGGTTAATTTGACTTCTTGATTTATTATTATTAATTTATGTGCATTTTTGGGTGCTCCAGAGTGGTGGGAGGCCTGAGATGGACCCTATAGCAATAAAAATGAATTAATTAAATATTTTCCAACTTTTTAACTTCAGGGGGGGGGGGTGGTCTGGAGGGTTAGAATGCCCAAAATCAAAAAACTTACCCCAGATTATTGGTTCTCATGATGAGTAGCACCTTTTGGAGGTGTACTAAAGAAATAAATTTTGGTCTACACTGCCCCTACTTTAACAGTGTGCAATTAGACCTATTCTGAAATCTCGTTTTGGCATCTACTTATTATGAATTTATCTTATGTAATTTTGAGCAACGAGGCCATATAACACAGTGCAGAGGGTACTAGGGTAACTGGCAGTTACCACATCCAACATGGCGGGTCCTGCAAAATACTGTAGAGAAGTAAAACTGAGATTACACAGTGTTTCAACTGATTTGAGTAATACTAACTTGTTTATAACATGCAAAATCATCTGAACTAATAACTTTTGGCTGACATTGTCTAAAACAATAGTATGGAAAGGTTAGAACTAGATTTGTCAGTACTAGGGTAACTCAATTTATTTACAATAACAAGTACAAGGGTAACTTCATGAGGAGTTACCCTAGTACCCAATTTTCAGTTTTGGCTGATTCCTAAGCAATCCAAGTAGTGTAACTCCAGGTCTTGTCTCCATAAGTAGCCATGCCTTAGCTAAGATTCTGGCATACTTTAATAATTTATTAAATCGAATGAAACATTTTGGTCTCAATCAAGAAATTAAAGATGCCACTAGAAAAAGAGCAACTCTAGATTTAATTTTTACAAATCTTAGACCGAATCTTATTACTACCGGTATTTGCAACAATTATATCTCAGATCATTTACCAATATATTTAATAAGAAAGAAACTAAAAATGGCGCATGACAAGGTATATATAACTGGTCGATCCTACTCAAAATTACCAGATGAAACACTCTTTTCAGAATTTGATAAAATAAATTGGGACAACTTTAATAACACAACAGATGTTAACTTTGCTTGGTCTTATCTTGAGGCAGCTATACGTAGGATTCTTGATAAATACTGCCCGGTACATAAATTTCTCGTGCACAAATACAGAGACCCATGGATGACTCAGAATGTTTATGAAATAATAAGGGAGAAAAATAAAAAACTTTGGAAAGCTAGACGATCACATAAGGATGAAGACTGGAAAAGTTCGAGAGAATTTAGAAATAATGCAAACAAAATAATTGATAAAGCAAGAAAAAATTTCTTCAAAGAACAACTTGAAGAATATAAGAATGATCATAGGAAATTTTGGCGAGTCATTAACAACTTGATACCTGGGCACCCGCACCGTGCTAAAGATATATCACTAGTTGACCATGAAAATGGAAATAGACCTATAGATAATTGTGATATTCCAGATTTTATAAACCAATACTTTGCCAATATAGGACCAACACTTGCTCAGGACCTATATATACCTTGGAAACCCTATGATGAATATGTTGTTAATAAGATGGATCCTATCACTACTAATCTTAAAGAGGTTAAAAAATTAATACATGATATCAATATAAACAAATCCTCTGCAATTACTGATATATCAACAAGTATTCTGAAGAAAATCTTCACCCATGCTCCAGACAAACTAGTTAAAATATTTAATCTATCGTTTTCATCAAATATTGTACCAGATGACTGGAAACTATCGAAAGTAACCCCAATACCCAAAGCAGGAAATGACAAATTAGTTAATAACTATCGACCAATTTCTTTGTTACCCCTTCCATGTAAATTGATTGAAAAAATAGTTCACAATAGAGTGTATGGCTTTTTGATTAAAGAAAAAATCTTAACATCCCATCAGGGAGGATTTAGATCAGGCTTCAGTACTGTTGACACCCTAGCAAAATTTACAGATGATATAAAAAGGAATCTTAATATAGGCAACTCTACTGTAGCAGCTTTTATAGACTTAAGAAAGGCTTTTGATACTGTGGATCATTCTGTGCTTTTAATAAAATTACACCACTATGGAATAAGGTCTGACAATTACCACTGGTTCGAGAATTATCTTACAAATAGACACCAAATTACTATAGCAAATGGTATAATATCTGGTAAAAATCAGGTACTATGTGGTGTTCCACAGGGCTCCATCTTGGGCCCCTTATTATTCTTGATATATGTGAACGATGTAATAAAATGTGTAAAAAATTGTAACATTAAACTATATGCTGACGATACTGTTATTTATTCAGCACACAACTCGTACATATCAGCAAAAATTGATTTACAACATGATCTTGAGATGTATGAAACATGGTGTATACAAAACAAACTATCTATAAATGTAACTAAAACCAAGGTGATGATTTTCTCTTCAAGTATCAGAAAACTTAATACACTAACAGCTGATATACATCTAGGCGACCAACTACTGCAAGTAGTTCCTAGCTATAAATATCTAGGTGTTACTTTAGATCCATTACTGTATTATAACTTACATCTAGCCAACCAAGTGAAAACTATTGCATTCAAAACTTACAAACTTTGTCAACTGAGAAAATATCTAGATGTAAAACTAGCTATTAGAATATACAAAGCTACTATCCTCCCATATATGGAATATGCTGACATCTGTTTTACCACAACCTTTGATAAATATTTGGATCCACTTCAATATGCTCAGAACCGTTGTATTAAAATATGTCTTGGTGTACCTCATTTGACAAATACTAACTATATACATAATGTAACAAAAATCAACAAACTGGGTGACAGAAGATATATTCATATATTGAATTATATGTACAATAGAGCTCAAGATGATACATACAAAGACACTAGAACAATTGTTACTCGACTGCACGATGCACCAACATTAAAGATTATAACACCAAATGGTATGGCATATGCTAGGAGCGTAGAATACTACGGAGCCTTAACTTGGAATGCTTTGCCTACGGATAGGAGACTTGCTGTAAATTTAAAACAATTTAAAAATGAATCTAAAAGGGTATTAAAGTCTCTTATTCCGTACCTAAATGCATAGTTTACTTTGATAATTGTTAACATTGATTGATTCTCTACTACGCCGTTGATCTACTTCAACTACTATCAATATGTTTTTCCAATGTATAACAAGGTCAATGGAAATATCTCAAATACTCCTCTATGTATATTTACATTACTATCTTATTAAATTATGTGCCAAAGTTTTCGTATACACTTTGGGAAGATAGGTAGGACCAGAATTATCAACCTAACACTGCTATAGTGGGGATGAGGTCCTCTGCCTTCTGTTTGACTCATGCTATCGCTCGTAATACATATAAACTATTCTTTATTTACTAAGATTACATTGTATATCTAGGCTAAAGTTTGGTACTTTGTATACATACTCCATATGTTGTCATGTCCTTTTGTACTGATATCATGCCATGTCGATAACTATGAGTCAATAAAGTAAATTCAAACTAAAAAGCTAATTTTTGATGCAGAATGAAATGGTTCAATTTAAAATGCACCATTTTCAGTAGAAATGGCCCATATTTGGATAGTAAAACGAACATTTTTCATGAAAAATTGACCTATATACCTGTTCCTGGTTGCCATGGCAACCATTGCAATGAACAAAATTTGCAGATTTTTATGCAAATTTTGGGGGGTACTCACCAAAAACCCCAAACTGAAAACAGAAATGCAAAATTCCTTCTAGATCAAAATTTATGATAAAAATCACCATAATAATATTCACCTTTTGTGAAAAAGGCTGATTTATTGTGTTTTTAGACATTATTACGGTTTATAATGTATTTAGAGCTTAATCCTCTATTTCAGATATGAATAATAACCTATGTTCAAGGAGGGGTTCTGACATAACTACTATGAATATTTAAGCCAATGATGTCTCATTTTAAAGATCTAAAGATGAACTGTGATAATGAATTTCCCTGCAGAGGGGTGTTTTTTTCTTGCCTGGTCACCTATTATGAAGTAGAATAGTGTATTAAAGGCAAATAATGTGGAAATGTGTTCACACTTTAATCTGATGGGGTAACTTCCACTTACCCTAGTACCTTCTTTACTGTGCTACTAGTGGATTGCTGTAAGGGTAAATATGTAACCCGGCAGCATGAACAGGGTGTAGGAGGGTTCTTGCAGCAATTAGGCATAACATAAGAAGAAATAAGAGATTTGGATCAGAACCTGCTGATCCCAATCAGACCCCAATCATGTAAACTGTCAAAGTTTCTTAATATTCATGGGAATAGTATTGCATGCAATAAATCTGATCAGTTACCATCAAGACTGCTTGACCAGTATATAGGTTGGTAAGGGACTAAGGGTGAATAAAGATAAAGCAAAAAGGGGGAAAGGGAAAGGTTTTTACTGCTTGTACCATAGATCATTTTCCGGTCCTGACCATCGTCCTGGTTCTCACTCCAGCCTGACACCTTCCGGTGAACAATCCATACCTTTAAGTTGTTTGTTCATCTCTACTCCCCCATACCAGTTCATACACTTGTGCCCATTACCGATATTGGTTTGATATTCAAACCAATTCTTTTGTCAATTTGGTATAAAATGCTGAGTTAGCATCTGGCTGCAAGAGCACATTTCGGAACAATGTGCTCAGTTACACATAGATAGCCATTCACCAACTTGCAAACTGACCTAAATGCTGCCATTCAGGATGATAGCTAAGTCATTATAGAACCAGCAAGGGGCCAGCATTGGTTGTGCCAGGCCTTAGAATGGGGTGTGGAGGGTTAAGCTAGGGGCATCAGGTGGACCACAATATTATTTGCCTATCCATCTCGCTAGGGGCTCCAGGGTTGATTTAATTCCACATCCATTGCCTACACCTTACCTTGAATAATATCCTTTCACTCTACTCTCATAATACACTACTGAATAACGGGTCCTGTCTGAATGGTACATAATATGCATGAGCGAAAGTACTCTTATATGCATTATGGTATGGGTGATTTAAGCCCTTTGAACATTGATGTGCGGGTTGGCTTGATCCGTTATTTGGAGCAGGTGTATGCTCTTATGTTGACGAAAGGTTCTAAAGCAGAATTGTTCTGTAGACACTCTGATTCGGTGCTGAAGCCTGAGAAGGTCAGTATTTATATTTTATATAAATGTGTTTGATTGGATTTAAAGTGGATTGTTATAAAATGGATTACGATTTCTGGTAAAGAGAATTAAGAATCTTGGCCTCAAATTATGATTTCTGACTTCAAAATTACTATTATTGGTATAGGCCACTTGGCAGCTCTGCTTAAGATTTACAATTAATTTTGGGGTGACCACATAAGAGAGTCAAAGTGACTTTTTAACTGAAAATTGGTAACCACAAGGAGAGGTGACCATATAAGAGAGATGACCTCCTTCTGGGGGGTTCCTTACAAAAGAACAAAGAGAGAAATGATTTGGTTCTTTCCAAAAGTGGCCACATTGGTGAGGTGACCACATTAGAGAGGTGACCATAAGTAGAGAGTTGACTGTAGTTAGTAGTCAACTGAGTATCAGTATCTGCAGGCAGTGGGAAGTAATCTAGGCAGAGTAGAGCATGTGGAGTAATTCCTGATGTAGGATAATTAGGCAGGATGGTATTGATAAATGACCCCCATAAAGCAGGATAATCACCTCTGGCTGTGAGAAGTTAGGCTAGGTATTATCTGACAGCAACATAAAGTTTGTTATCACCACACATGACACACCTCTTCCAGCAACACAGGATCTGTATAGCTATAGGGGGTCTCTCAGTGGCTGGCAGCCAATTTGAAAAAGCAAGAATTCTAGTTTGATTAACAGAGGGTGTATATTCATTTGTTATGCACAACAGGATATACCATTGTCCATTGTTACAATGTCCTAAACAATAAAGCTGAGCCACTCTGATACACATCTATCTCCCATACCTATTTAAACTTCCTTGCAGAGCCATGAGGACATGATATCATATCTTGGTTTATTTGATTTTGATGAAAAAAGCAAGCAGAGACATTCAATTGTTTTTGAACTAACTGAAAAAATGCGATGTTGTCCCTCTGGATGTTTACAGGTGAGATTTGCTGTCGTATGGGGTTTGTACTAAACCCTTTGCACATTTATCTAAAACAGGAGCAAAATTATGGTTCATGAGACTCTATAAAAGGTATCTTACTAATATACTCCCTACCATCTTACCATCCACTTTATGGAACAGGTGGTTCCGAAATTTTATTCTTTTCAAGAACATTTATTTCTAGATCTCATGTAGCTAAAAGTATATCCAATCTAGAGGTTTTCTGTGCAGTGTGTGCCTCTCATGGACCCGCCAGTGTGCAGGAACTGTAAGACTCATACCAGGGGGTTGGGGGAAATGCTGGTGGACATTTGCACCAATCATAGCATGGAAATGTTATCAGCAGCTGAGCAGTGTGCTCTATTTCCCCTCAGAGCACCATGAAATCACTGCCTGTCATCATTGCTTGGTCTCTGCATTGGTATAGGGATGGTAGTCCACATGGGTACTGGTATCTATGACGCAGGTAGATTCCAACTGCTGTCTACCTTGCAAAGATAGGACTGTGTCCTTTCACATGCCATGTCATTGTAAACTATAAGAATCTGATGGGTAACTTTCATCTACATCGCACATTTACAGTCAGGACAGTGCAATGGTTGACAATAGTTGATATACAATGTGGTAGTTTTTTCTCCAGAACAGAGTGACATGGGCAAAGATCCCATCTGGGGTTAATTCATAACTTGATATGAATGATATTTCTTTCAATGAAATGATCAGATTGGCATGGTCGTTTTTTGCTGAGAATAATACTGTAAGGGTTTGTGGCCTTACGGACCTGGGGGGTTCGGGTCTTACGATTCGGAAAGAAAGAGTAAGACAGTATTCCAAGTGTATGCCAACGGTTAGGTTTATTACTTAATGCACACTCACGGCTGCCGAATGATATCAAAGAGGCAGCTAATATTAAAAGACAGTGGTTTACATAGTGTGGAGGCCAGAAGGGCCTCTGACGTAGCGGCTGAGCCCTGGGCTTTATATACGGACCCAGGTGTTCGTCGTCAGATGTCCCCACAGACCCGGATCGGTGCTGCCACCTATCCGGAACCTGAGGAACGTCCGACGACTCGACTCACCCGCCACGTCAGACGGTACCCAACTCCTATGGTAGTAAAGTGTACCTCTACACCACTCCCCCAGACATTTAGGAGGGTGTTATACGTATAATATTACTAGGATAACATTTCTACATGTCTAAACCTTTAGTAATAGAGGTACAACCATAGGTATAACATTAGCACTAAATAAATTGTGAACCAGATGTCATATATATATATTCGATAGTGAATTTTAGTTACATATAACGATTAGGATGTTGAAATATTATACGAATTACTTGAAGAAGAGACAGTTATGTGAAACGGAACTGTCTATTTAATTATTATACCACATAATATTGTATTATATTTCAGGTATAATTAATAAGACAAGTAATATGAATCGTATACATGTGATGATGACAGCTATATGTAACGGAACTGTCGATAATAAAACATATCACAAAATAACATCCGTATGTGGGCAGATTCACTGAGCGATGTTTGGGCCTATTTTATGGACTTTTTGGATTTGAGGAGTTACAGTGAGAAATGTAGACCACCATCCTTCCTTATTCTAGTCACATTTGATATAATACATCTTGAGAATCAAGCAGAGGGTAAATCTATGTATATCGGCCTATAATTTGATAAGTTACGGAAGCTCGAAGTTGGGCGATAGAACAAAAAAGCCCTTTTTTGTTCAATTAAACATCATTCCCATCTATATATTATTAAGCTAGACAGTACTAGACTGTCATAAACCTATTTTTCATTTGGTGTTGGGTCATAGCTATCTATCAAAAATCACTTGGCTTTGTCACTACCTCAACTTTCTTTCACACATGCCTTATAATATTGAACTGTGAGTATCCTCACGTACGTAACACTTTTTTTTAGGTCTAAAACTACCATAATAACAAAGTACCCTCACTGTTCTTATTAACTGTGATGAGCAGGGTTCCTAGGTGGGTTTTGATGGAAATTAGATAAAAGTACTGGCTTGCCGCAGATACGAGCTAGATCTCATAAACCAAAATTCAACTCCAGACAGTGTTACGTACGTGAGGTTCACTTTTACATGTTTATAGGCCAATTGAATGAGAAAATCTTTATCTATTGTCTATTCTAGTTTAGGATGTATAGAAAATGAATGTTTGAAACTAAAATCAGGGCCAAAGTCTGCATAGTAAGGACACAGTGAGGACGGCTTGGAAAATTCTGTCTAAATCCTCACATACGTAACGTTTTCAATTTTTCACAAAAAATCATAGTAAAATGAACTTGCTGGTTCTAAATGATGGTATATCTTGAGTATCTGTTTTGCAATTATCAAAAGACTTAGGTGCCTTGTTGAAAAAGAGTATTTGGGTACCTTGGTCTGCATTCAGGTAGGATTTGAAATGCGCTCAGAGAGAGAAGTGTCGTGAAAATGTGGGATTTTTTTTTTCAAAGCGAGGGAAATGACCAATAATGGGCCTAAAGTGTGTAGATATGCCTTTAAAGTAGTAAGTTAACATGTTCTGTATGAGTAATTATGATACAGAAGATCTGAGATGTTTTAAAGTATTGTTCACGTGGACTTAAAAAGAACCCATTGAATTCCTCACGTACGTAACGTTTTCGAGTGTTTGTGACAAGTCATAGTAGAATGAACTTGATGGTCCAGAGCAATGGTATATGTTGTTTATCTGTTTTGCAATGATTAATAGACTTATGGGCCTTGTTAAGGAAGAGTATTTGGGGTACCCTGGTCTGTATTTACGTAGGACATAACATGCCCTCAGAGTGAGAAGTGCTATGAAAATGTGAGATTTTTTTTCAAAGCAATGGAAATGACCAAATGAGTGGCCTAAAATGTGCAGATATGCCTTTGAAATGGTAATCTAACATATTCTGTACAGGAAATAGTGATGCAGATGATCGTTAATGTTTAAAAGTATTGCTCAGGTGAAAAATCATTTGAATTCCTCACGTACGTAACGTTTTTTTGGTATTCAGAAACACCCATGCAGATCTGGACCAGAATGTCTGCATGCTATATTGTTGCAAAAGGGTAACAATAATTGTAAGTAGGGTCACTCTAGATAATAGAGATTGATTTTCATGAAGATCTACTCATTTTTAAATGTATGAGGTTAAAGTTAGGAATGCTAAGCTACATGTTCACAACTTTCGCTAATCTTCATATTTGGCGATGAGGTGTAATAAAAAAAGGTCTTGATACAGGGATTTGATTTTTACTACACTTAAAGACATGTGTTATAACATTATGGACATGAAATATGATGTAGATAGGATGATATCTAATAGGTTTTATGACTATCTGTTGGAAAACGTTACGTATGTGAGGGTAAAAACTATGGTTTTATGCCGTGGGCAATAAAATCTGACATGTTAGGAGTTGGTGACTTGAATGAACCTTTCTAGTAAGCCAAGATATAGGGTTTTCAATCAAATAAAGTGTTATTGAGTAATATTGAGTTTGTGATTCCAATGGTTCTCAAGCTGGTGAACATCCTTCACTGAATCACACCATGTGTGTTTGTAGTCATTGACAACACATTTGAATATGTAGTCTTAAAGAAGACTGTTATAGTAACATCACTATCTAATGACATGTCGTATATTAATATTATACGAATCCGTTAAGGATTCCGTGAGTAGTACGAATAGGATTATTTATAACATACACTTGAAAAAAAAAGAAAAAAAAACATCACGGTGTGGTAATGAATATAATAATATATTATCACCGTGTACCTAATAACTTTTATAGCACCAGATCATTATACTTATTATATAATTTGTCTCGCAGGACAATAATATGTGTTATCTGGTGAAGTTTAACGGATCTTATAATATAAATACTAATAGTGATTAGAGATCCGTATCAGGAAATGTCTATGTACCCGTATTATAATATGTATCTAGTGGATATGTACATACATATAATATTATAGAAAAATAGAAATATGACATTATATACAATATACAGGAATTATAAATGCTGCTGGAGTCTTCTGCTGTATCCTCCGGGTACTAGTAGGTAGGTGTGGTCAGCTAACCACGGGATGGACGTGCTAAAGTTTATAGTTTCCTTATATTGAGTGAACACGGTAGTTGATTTGGGGCAGCTACCCACAATCCTCTAGTAGTGCTAAAGTTTATAGTATATCCGAATGGTGTAGATTTGTAGAATATTAGTCCGGATGTGTCAACTGTGTAGAGAACGTAATCCTTTTTAAGTTTTAGTTGACATAAGTAAAATAATAGTCCGATATAGGTTGATCCGGAAGTAATAGTAGTAGAGATATAAGTCCATTCGGGAGTACAGATGAGTTGTAGAGGTAAATCGTAAAGTCCATCCTAGTAATTGGTTAGCACGGGTAACAGCAGGAGTCTGGAACTGGCATCCGGATACGTCTCACAGCAGCAAGTCTACTATCGGATTGTTCATGGATGAAATTATAAATCCGAATAGGCTATTCAGGGTGTAATAAATGTTATACAACCTGAATAATAGACTGGTCAAAGGAACCCGGAACACATAGCATAGGTGTTCATGCACTAGTAAAAGCATTCGCAGACCTTTAGGGTTCCGCAAAGACTATATCTGGTCATTTGGTGTTGGAAAAAAAATTATGGAAGAAATAACCCTAGCATGCTTTAAACGGATTTCTTAGCATGCTTCTTCTTCAGAAGAGCTAAAGCCGACTCGGGAGTGCCGTCCCACTCGTCCAAGTCGACTCCGAACACCCTCATGAACTTAGTGTTCAGGTTGGTGTTCCGAGTGATCTCCTCCTTTACACGCTTTTCCAACACGTGTACATCCATAGCTGCTTTTTCTTGAGCAGCTGAGGCAGCCTCCTCCTGGGCCTTTACATCGTCCCGGATGAGAGTCTCGAGACGTTGCTTTTCAGCGTCGCCCACCTGTTTCATACACAACAGGGTTTCGTTTAGGAGACCCTGATGAAACTCGATCGCTTTCTCACGAACGGTCTTCTCCCAATGGGTGTAGATGGCCTTCTGGACATCTGCCTCCCCTTGGCGAGACTTCTCAAACCAAACTTCCGCATTACCAGTTTTAATGGTAATGGCGTCCTTTGGTTTCTCAGGTGCCGCGACAGCCTTGGGAGGAGTCGAGGCGGCCTGTGGACCACTTCCGGGTTTAGGACTCCCGGACACACCTGTCGTTGGTACACAGAAGGCAGGTGGTACGTTCTGTTTCAGTCCCATTTGCAGGTACATGTTTAACTGCTCCTGGGTAAAGGTAACTGGTGGGGCGGCTGGAGCGGATGCAGATCCGGCGGCAGCAGATGCGGTGGTCTTCTTTGGCATAAGGCGACCATCCTTTCCTACCACCAAGGTCTGGCTCTCAGGTCCAGGTCCCTGGTTTAAGGACGGAAAGTTTCGAGAACTCACTTTCCCAGGTTTAGATACGGCTCCAGCGTATCCGGCAGGTTCAGGCTTCTTGAACACCGGAGTGCCCTGAGCCTGTTCTGCGGGGTGCCTTGTCAGAGGGGACCTGGAACGGTCCTCTGCTCTGACCTTCGGTTTTGTTGTGCTCTGACCATTACCATTGCCGCCACGGTTCTGGTCTCTCCTGCTCCTTTCACGAGCTCTCTTTGCATCCTTTCCGGATTCCTCGCATTTCTGCCAGAGAGACTCGTGCATGTCCAGTTTACCCTTTCCAGGAGTCAGGACTATCTTTGCTCGGAGTTTCGAATCCTTGGTCTTCGGAACTTCGCAGAGGACTTGGTCCCCTGGTCGGATCTTAGACCAAGCATCCTCGCTCAGGCTATCGAACTCCTTCATGAGTTCCTGATGAAGCTCCATGATGCGCTTCCGGGCCCCGTCCAAACCTTCTGCGTGGCATTTCTTCTGGTGTCTAGCCAGATCACTACGTCGGTTGTATTGCACCTTCGTAGTACACTTCTTGCCCTTCTTACCATAACTCGGATCACAAATGTAAACCGGGTGATGGTGGAAGTGGGCCTCTACCAGATGCCTTTGGAACCGGGCTGGAGTACTCCAGGTCCGGATCGAGACATCACTCGCATCCTGGCAGATAGAGAAGGGACAGGACTTTTGATCGTCACCGTACCACTTCTCTAAAGCCCAACGCAGCTTCCTCCTCTGGGTATAAGTGTAATACCCTTCGGTGTGGTTTAGCATAAGCCACATCTTTCGATAGGCTTTGCTCGGATTGGGGTCCTCGTCCGAAAGGCGCATCCAATCTTCATCATCCGACTCATCGTTCTTATTGATTGAGTCTGGACAGGCATAGAGGGTAGAGCCGTCCTTCTTAACTCCGTACGCACAGTCGGAGAAACACGTCGGGATCCGGGTTTTGAATCCGGATTTGGCGTTAGCCCAACGTTCGGCCTCGGTTTGAGTTGATGGAGTGGCCTTCTCATCATACTCAACCGAGGATTCGTGCACCGACTCCTCGTCAGACGACTCAACCTCCATGGCAGTACTACCAGTGGTTGAGGTGCTGGGTTTCGGCTCGGCTCTCGCAGAATCCGGGAGATTCTTGAGCTTCCGAGCAGCGGATCGTCGGTTCTTACTGACCTTCCAGTCTTCCTCCGGTTCCTGGGTTCCGGATGTGCTGGAGGTCGTGGCTTCTACTGGAGTAGTAGTGCTGCCGGTAGCTGATGTAGCACTGGCGGAGCTTCTGGTGGCAAGCTTCAGGTCGGGGATAGGAGGTGCGGGTGCTTCCGCGGCCCTCTTAGCCTCTTCCTGTGCCTCCTGTTCGGCAGTCATGCGGCGGACAATAACCGTCCGAAGGGCTGCAGCTCGGTCCAATCCGATTAGTGAATTGTTCTGGACATCCACCAATTCCTGTTCGGTTATGTAGTAACCGTCGTCCCACTGCTCGAAGTTAGCAGCGGCCTCCCGGAATTCCTTAGTGGTCCGGCACGGCGTCCGGATAGCACTAGGGCGTGGGTAGGTCTGGCCATCGGTATCCCAGACACAGCCTACCCAGTTAATGTTCGTAGCCTTGACGTTCCACAGGGACTTGTCAGGCTTTGGATACGCTCCGAGCTCGAAGGCTCGGTTAGCTGCGTACACGGTTTCACGGAAACCGGCGTCCACCATAAGTCCCCGTTGGAACTACGGCCAGTCTCGAAGCCACTCGGGAGGCATCCTGGTCAGCTGTTCGGGAGCCATGACGCCCTCGATAGCTATCCTGACTTTCGGGTCCATCCTGACTGGTGTCCCGTCCGCGTAGGTCACTTGTGCCTGCAGTTCCGGGTGGACATACAGGTAGCGACCATCATAGCTAGCTGGAAAAGGCTCCGCCACTGCTGGCTTCCACTCATCCTTCTGTCCGTCAACTTGGGTAGTTTCGGACTCTGTCGCTGCGGGTTCAGCACTCGCAGTCGCTCCGGATCCCTCTGCCGGGAGTGGAGATAGTAGTTTCTCTGGCTCATTGAGTGAGAATGAAGCCAGCTTCTCCTCGAACGAGCGATCCGTGGGTTCCTCCACGTCCATCATCTCGCTCTCTTCCTGTGTAACAGGCGACAAAGCTTCCGGAAAAGCTTCTGCGGACGGAGTCAGCTTATCCGGGTCACCGGATAGCTTGGCTGCAGCTACGGATTCCTCAGCCATGACTGGGGAATCGCCCACGGGAGTAAACTACTCCTTTTTCCGGCTTTTACGGCGCCGGGGCCGACACTAGCGGAGTCTGCCTGCTGAGAGACAGACTCTGAGGGCGCACAGGGGGTTTGCTAGATGGTAGAATTCAAGAGAGAAGGGGTGACCCGACTGTCTCAAACACTACCAAAAAACAATATGGCGACGGGCCAGCTTTCGTGACGTCATTTCCCCGCGGTCCGCGAGGTCACGAGAGGTCAGCCGAGACTGGACACGGTGACGTCATGCGGAAACGCACGTGCTACAGGCGGTACATCAACAAACTGATTGTTTTTAGGTAATTATCGCTCACCCCGATGACTCGACTGGGGATTTAAGTGGAGATTATGGAAAGCTTAAGCAAATCCACCGGATTATCCGTCCACTACCCATTGGTACATCATGCGGGGGCGACAAATAAGCCTTTAGGGTCAGTTGTCATCCGTTCCTCTAAATGTAAACATTACACTCGTTGTGTATACAGGTTAGGTCACTGCAGTCCTCTGGGCAATTCGGGGGCTGCGGCGAACGTATCTCCCCTTCTCGGATAGTTCTTTATCGGACCTGACAGTCTGAAGAGCTTTCTCTAGGTGCTTCTTAGCCTTAGAAACACCTTTCCTCTTCTTTTTGTCTTCACCTGCCGAGACTTTTTTAACTCCCCCACGCTTAATCGGTGTTGGCGTGGGTGTTACTGATTCGGAACACTTTTTGGGTCTACCTTGACCACGCTTCACTGTAGTGTTCTTTACCTGGTCTATTATGCGATTCTGATTCAGGATCCTTTCGGAACCTTCACCATACATTTCTGTGGAGGTCTCCCTCCCAGACCATCTCCTTAATCTAGCCACATTTGACTTATAGAGTCGACCAAGGTCAGATTTAATAATTACGGTACAATCACTGATAATTTGTGTTATAGTAAAGGGACCGTCCCAATTAGACGCTAATTTTATGTGTCTAAGTGGTTCATGTAATCTGAGGACTCTGTCTCCGGATTGGAATTTCCGATGCTTTAGGTCGGTATCGTATCCTACTTTCTGCCATTTGGCACTTTTCTCCAAATCAATTCGGACAGACTCATATGCTTTTCTAAATCTGTCTCTTAAACATTCCACAAAAACTACATGGCAAGGTAGTTCAGGGTCCATTCCTACGACTCCAAAAACTAGGTCAGCAGGCATTATCAAATCCTCTCCGAATACTAAAAGGTTCGGAGAACAATTTGTACTTGAATGTACCGTACTATTATAAGCATGTGTCACAAAATGACATTGCTCATCCCAGTCATCCATATGTTCATTAACGAGTGACTTTAGGACTTGGATGAGGGTTCTATTGAACCTTTCCACCAATCCGTCGCTTTGTGGTCTATACGGATTGGTTCTAGTCTTGCAAATAGCCAAGTATTCGCACATACCCTGCCAGAGATTTGATTCGAACTCTCTGCCTTGGTCACTGTGTAACATTAATGGTACACCGAAGCTTAGTACCCAACCTTTTACAAAAGCTTCGGCGCAAGTAATTGCTTTGTGATCCGGTAGTGGAAATACTTTAGTGTATTTCGTATAATAATCACACACTACCATCATACAGGTATTATCATTAGCGGTTGTATTAAATCCACTAATAATATCTACCCCGATTCTTGCGAATCTAACTCCGAAAAGTTCTTGGGATAGGGGAAGTTTGCCCATCCCGGGTCCGGGTTTGTTTTTACAACAATCCGGACAGGTGGTTATCCATCTTTGCAAGTCCCGTGTCATGCCAGGCCAATAGTATTTCTTGGAAAGTCGTGCTAGCGAGCGTTTCCTTCCGAAATGACCACTGGTCCGATGTCCATGACAAAAGTACATAATGTCATGTCTCATGGCATGTGGTATCACCACTTGCATGATTCTATCACCATTATTACATGGCTTCCAACGGTATAACACGCCTTTCCGGACTTCAAGCTCGGTCCATTGAGCAAGAAACCTTCTCATTTCTCGATTTTCCAGAGAGACCTCTGGTCTAACTGGACGTATACCCTTTGGTACTAATTGCAGTAGCTGTGCAGTTATCGAGTCAGCTTCCTGGAAATGTCGTATGTGATCCATAGACCAATCCAGTATACTGGCAACTAGGGGTACGAATGGTCTTCGAATCCCTGCTAACACTGCCTTATGAGCTCCACAATCAGTACAATCCGGATTATCACATTTCCGGATTGGTATTCGAGACAAAGCATCAGCATTTAAATGCTTAACTCCGGGTCTATGCTGAATCTGTTGATGTTCAAGCCCATATTCGGATAAATGGGCTAGCCATCGGCCTAACATGCCTTCAGCATCTCGGAAGTTCAGTAGCCACCTTAAAGAGGAATGATCCGTACGCAGAGTAAAGTTCGTTCCCCATAGAAAATGTTTGAACTTCTTGGTATATACGACTACTGCTAACAACTCTCTTTTGGTTGTGCAGTAATTGCGCTGGGTCTTGCTCAGTGTATTGCTGGCAAAGGCAATTGGCACTTCTCTCCCATTTTGGACTTGCGAGAGAGCTGCACCAATGCTATCATTACTAGCATCAGTATCCAGTATGAAATGATCCGTCTCATTCGGATATTGCAATACGGGAGTACTCGTGAACAGGTCTTTTAGCTTTTGGAAAGCGGTTTCCTGTTCATGCGTCCAAGGAAATTTTTCCTTGGTACTTCCTGGAGTCCAGTTAGCTATTGCTTGTAATGGGTAACTGACTCTAGAATAATTCGGAATAAATTCCCTGTAATAGGAACAGAATCCTAAAAAGGACCTCACTTCTTTGGGTGTTTTAGGTCTATTCCAATTCGTAACTGATTCGATTTTTTCCGGATCAGCCTTTATTCCTTCATCACTGATGATGCGGCCCAAATAATTTATGGACTTTCTAAACATGTGGCATTTCTTAGGTTTCAATTTGAGACCATTTGAAATAATACGTTCTAGTACCATTTTTAGGTTATTAGAACATTCTTCGAATGTTTTTCCGAAGACAATGACATCGTCTAGATATACAAGACATCTTTTCCACAATAAATCACTTAGAATTGTTTCCATCATTGCTTCAAATGTTGCAGGTGCATTGCACAATCCAAACGGCATTACATTATATTGGAATAATCCAATATGACTTGAAAATGCAGTTTTCTCCATATCTGAAGGGTTCATTCCCACTTGCCAATAGCCTGATTGCAAGTCTAGGGTACAAAACCAACTGTTTCCTCCTAAGGAGTCAATGGTTTCATCTATTCTCGGTAATGGATACGAATTCTTTTTCGTTATTCCATTCAACTTCCTGTAGTCTATGCAGAAACGGATAGTACCGTCTTTTTTTGTTACCATACACACAGGACTACTCCATGGGCTATTGGAAGGGACTATTACATCCTGTTCCAACATCTTATTTATTTCATCCTCAGCTACTCTCTTTTTTGCTAAGGGTAACCGTCTATACGGTATCTTAAAGGGTTCGGCATCTCCAGTATCTATTTTATGTAATACCTTATTTGTCGTACCTAGTTTTTCACCAGGTTTGGCAAAGGCAGTATGATACTGACAGAGCATATCATAGAACTCTTTCCGGTGCTCCGGATCTTCTAATGAAGTTTCTTCATACAACTTAAGTAAGTCTTCCGAAATTTCATCATCTCCTGTTACCTTCTGTAAGCTTAGCTTACTATCCGTTACAGTTTCCGAAAGGGTCACGTTTCCAAAAACTTGTCCCTTTTTCAAGTAGATAGTAGTGTTTCCAGTATTGGAGACAGGTACTACCGACCAGGATGCATTCGCTACTATAGTGTCTACAGAATTTAATCCAATACCTGACAAAGTAACTACATCCGGTTCTATCACTGCAGGTTTGTTACGCATTGCAGGATCACTTCTTACCAGCACATCACAGGCTACTCCCGGAGGGATTCGCACAGTGTGTGCCACACTAGCCATACTGCTCACTTGTCTCAGTGCACATCTAACCTTCACGGGGTACGGGTATCTCACACTCAACACTCCTGTTTGGGGTTCCAATACAGCACCATACAGGGATGCGAAATCCAACCCGAGTATCCCCTCATCTGCTATATCCGCAACGGTGGCGCTCATGACATAGTCATGTATACCATCTAACTGTAGTCTCACACAAGTTCTACCATACGTTTGCAAGGTACTGCCGTCGGCCGTCTGAGCACTTCCTCCCGATTTGAGAGTATCATGTTCATCCGGTATAAGGTCGTAGAACCCCCTGGAGATACAAGAGTGGCTAGCTCCCGTATCCACAAGGAATTCGGCAGACCTTCCGTTAACAGTAAGGCAAACATACCACCGCCTTCCGTTTAGAACAGAGGGCATGTCCGTGACAATCGGAACGTCATTTTTCACACCAGGAGTCAATCCACATCCTTTTAAGAATTCCAGACAAGGATGACCCGGGGGCAGGTGGGCACCACAGACCTTGGCTAACGAATAGCCGCCTGCCTCGTTACTGATATTGGGTTTCCCCTGTGCTCCCATAGCACCTGTTATATCAGCTTCCCTAACCTTCCGGGTGTCTACAACCACCTCGGTGTTAGGCGATCTTGTTACTTCATGTGAACTATCATCACGGATGGTGATATCATGGCAAGATTTGTCACTGGGATCCCCTTCTTTGCCCCTCGGGAGACCCCTCCTTAGTTTTCCTCTGTACTTACTCCAGAGACACTCTCCTGTCTACGAGGGACAGGTTTTTCAGCCATACATTCTGGAGCATAATGCCCCAGTTTCTGGCATCTGAAACATCTCCTCTGAGATTTGTCAACTCTCGGTCTCTTTAGAGCTTCTGTTAATCCGGCTAATAATGTTTCCATCATGTTAGTCGGAGCAACAGTGGCTGCTACAGTTGGGTTCGCCGTAGAGGCTACACTGCCAGGTTGAGTTGATCCGGAAGCTGTTTTACCAGCAACAGATCCTCCTCTCCCTCTCGAATGTATTTTCCTATACCGCTTTTGTCGGTAATACTTTCCAGCTACATGGACTGAACCAATATAATCTCCGTTTTCATCGGAGACATATTCATCTTTCTCATCAACTTCATTCGATTCAACCGGAGCTAATTGGGAAGTATCGTATACCGGAGTAGGTGTACCTCCATATTGGAATGGAGCTGCTCTTATTGGATTAGGTCCGAGACCTACCAAACGTTTCTTCATGTCATGTCCATCGATTGCTATGAACAGATCACTGAAGGAAGTGTCATCTTTCCAAGAGTCCCAGACCACTTGCTTGTGATCCGGATCACGCAATCCACTGTAGAATTGTATAAACAATTCTTGTAGATAACAATCATCATCATGAGCCCAATTTGGACGTGCTTTCGAAAGCAAGTCCTGTAGCTCCAAACCAAAGACTTTGTGTGATTCTTTAGGTTTTTGTGTCCTCTTCTTAAAGCTTACCCACGGATCTTCTCTAACGATTGATCCGAAAAGGTATGCGGCACATTCGACCAATTGATCATAGGTACCATATATCCCGTAAGCTGCTCTCCATTGGTTGAGAGCTACTTTTCCGCCTTTATTTAACCAACAGATCAAATATGGCAGAGCTTCTTCTTTTGTCCAGCCACTACAATTGACTTCGTCAACAAAAGCTTGATACCTGTCCTTCCATGGATCATTAGAATCATATGGAGGGGGTATCCGTGCCTGCCTACGTGCCGGATTATTACATCCGCGTAGTCTATCTGCTTCTCGCATGCTCCAGTTCATGACTTCCATGCCGTCTGCTCCCTTTCGGTAGCAGTCAATGCCAAGGTTTTGTATACATTGGCTTCTATCAAAGATGGTTTGCATCCCTGCAGGCATAGAAGTTCTCCTGTTAGGTTTCCTGCCATCTCCTCCTGATCCTGATCCTCCGAATCCGGATCCTCCTGGGCCGCCTGGAGGGTTTCCTCCTGGTGGACCATTATTATTATAGCCTCCAGATGAACCACCAGGGTATCCACTATTGTGACCGGTGTTTCCAGAAGAAGCATATCTAGGGTAAGAATCATTTTGATTCCATCCCTGGTTATAGCTATTACCATTCTGATAATTGCCACTTCCCGATGGATTATAATTATTTCTATATCCATAGGAAGATGTTCTCGGTTGGTGCGTACCGCCGTTGATATTGTTTTGTGGCGGATTTGGTCTCGGAAAACGTCCATCAGTAGGACCATTACCAGAACCTGGGGGTGGATTCGGTAATCTTGGTACTGCTGGTGTACTGTGGCCGGGTTGGGGGAAATATGAAGGTGGTGTCAACATATGTCTCATTGGTCCGGGTGCTCTTGGTTGTGCCACGGGTGAATTATTATTATTCCCTGTAGCACCATCGTGAGTCGCTTTGATTTTGTGACTCAAATCTGGTATGGGTGGTGCTGGTCCTATCGTATCCAGCATTGGAACTACTGGTTTAGATGCGGTTCCATTTACTGCAGCGTTATCCGGTTTCTTATAGATTCCGGATACCACATTCTTGTCAGCCCCATCATCAACGAATGGGCTGTATCTAATTGGGGTTGCATCTTTAGATGTCTTTCCCAACATTGTAGATACCACAGCTGGGTCTATATTACCTATAGTTAACTGGGCTGCTTCTACATATTTATCTAGAGTTATTGCAGTGGCCTGCAATTCCTGAAGCTCATTCGTGAGTTTCTGTCTATCCTCCTCCAGTTGTTTGTTGTAAGCTATGATGCCTACCCGGATGGTCTCATTATCTTCAGCTTGTTTACTGCACTGAAGTTTCAATTTATCCAACTCCTCCTGATAATGGCGAATTTCGGATTCGAATTTTGTCTTATCAAGGTTTAGTTGGTCGTTCGTATCTATGTATGTTTGGATACGAATGTGCCTATTGTCATATTCTTTATTGAATGAATCTCTCATAGATTGAAGTTTTAGTTCTTCACTCTCGAGTTCTTTCATGTACTCGCTCCTTCTGGCTTCGAATTCCTTTCGCATGCCAGTTAGGTCCTCTTCCATTTGAAGTTTTTCATGCAGTACTTCATCCTTAGCTTTGACCAAGGTATTTAAATTCTCGTTCAAAGTTACATAAGTTTCATTCAACAACAGGACATCCGGTCGTTTTAATTCTTCACCTTCCGGTACCGCATAGGTTAAGTCGCCATCTATAGCGCTATAATCTAATATTGGTAATTCGGGCCTGGGTAACCTATAAGGTAGTTCTCCGAATGTTACCCTTTTTCGCATTGGTGCCGGATGTTCTGGGTTAGTACTACCACCGACTTCAAACATCGAATCACATAATTCGTCAACAATTGAATGCTGGCCTATTAAGTTACTATGTCTCTGTATGGACTGTTCGCGTCGTACAGAGTCTGGCAGATTCTCCTCACTATCATTATAGTGGGGTCCGGGATCTCTCCAGGATGCTGATTCTGCATCTTGTGGGTCCGAATGGGCTTGGAGCATTAGCGATCCATTTCCATTCTCTTGGGCAAGTGATTGCCCTGCTGGGTTAGCTTCCCTAAGGGTGTCTAACCCATGTACTAGCCGTTCGGACGTTATAACGTCCGGGCTATACACCAGAATATCCTGGTCACGGCACCAGTGTAAGGGTTTGTGGCCTTACGGACCTGGGGGGTTCGGGTCTTACGATTCGGAAAGAAAGAGTAAGACAGTATTCCAAGTGTATGCCAACGGTTAGGTTTATTACTTAATGCACACTCACGGCTGCCGAATGATATCAAAGAGGCAGCTAATATTAAAAGACAGTGGTTTACATAGTGTGGAGGCCAGAAGGGCCTCTGACGTAGCGGCTGAGCCCTGGGCTTTATATACGGACCCAGGTGTTCGTCGTCAGATGTCCCCACAGACCCGGATCGGTGCTGCCACCTATCCGGAACCTGAGGAACGTCCGACGACTCGACTCACCCGCCACGTCAGACGGTACCCAACTCCTATGGTAGTAAAGTGTACCTCTACAATACTTTCATTGAAACGAAAATCTTTCATGAAAATCGTTTTCAATTTTCATGGTATAAATCAGTACAGCATGTTGTGAATTGCATCAAAACAATCAAGAGATTTTTTCTCACAAATCTTATTGCAGTGAAGCAGTGAAGTTTCTACAATGAAGCTCCAGATGGCAGATTTTCCATTATCTTGATGGCATGTTTTTTAGTGTGAAGGCATTGATCCTATTCCTTTTTTTTCTTTTGTTTTGAAATTGAGGATATTGGTTGTACTGGAAGGACTTAGATTTTATTGGTTCTTTCTGTAGGGAATATACAGCATTGAACAAACAAAGTCGATGGGTTTATGTCGTAGATGTTATTCTCAGTACTCTTACTCTCATATACAGATTGTTAAGGAAAGAACTGAGTTCTGCAAACACTGAACATTTCAATTGTTCAGGTGATGATTATTCTGTTTTAACAGACATTAGAGTCAGATGGTTTGAAACTCTTCTTATAACTGCACATTGTTCAGGCAGCGATTCTCCTAGATTCTCACTGTATACCTGTATCAATGGCAATGTGAACCAACTATTTTAGCTATAATTCAAAATACAACAGCGAAATGTTTTTATAAGGCACATAATCCTGCTGCTCATTTCCGCTATGTCTTATTAGTTCTTTGTATTTTAGCTGACAACCTTAACGAGGTCTTCATCTGGGATTCACTAGATGTATTGCAGCTGCAGACAGTACAGGAGAGGCATCCCTATGCCGCAAACAGAAGTTGCTGATAAATGATGAATATTATATTCTCTAAAACATGTTTGGCTAGTGCATCTTATGATTAAATCCAATAACATCAATATTTGAAACGAGATAGAAATATGGAATTCCGAGAGACTTAACAATGTCTCTAGTCTGAAGTTTTAGTTGACTATGTACTTTATTCTTTCTCAGACCTTTTGAATGGAAAACTCCTTCACCATGCCCCAGTAAGTCTAGGGATTGTCATCGTGTTATTCATTATATACTAGACTAACATAAAAGGCTTTGTAATATGATTGTAGCACGACATTATCTGAAGTGGGGATAGGATGAAGAGATTGCAGAACAGCTTGCAAAAGATCAAGAAATATCACATAAAAGAATTTCTCCTGATATGCAGCTGAAATCGTTAACCAGATACAAATTGTTTGCAATTCTATAAACCAATATCGTGCTTCATTTTTGTCGGAATAGTCTCTAGTGATGAGCAGTAGTGAAAACGGCAGAGATAGCTACGATAGGGTTAGTGTGAGGAAGAGTGGAGAAAGCATACTGGTAATCCTTTGGAGGATAAACAGCTTTTCCAAGAATACCGCCGACTACCTGCACATAATTATTCCTTTGGTTGTATAGACACCAACTCGTTTGAGGAGCTGCCCATCGCATCACGGACATCAATGGTCAGATACATTTCAGATTTTCAAAGGTGGTACACGGTAGACTTACCTTTGATTCACCTAAACATCTATACTTAAATCAAGTGAGAATGACAGATGGATTATTGAATTATACATGGTACTTCTGCACAAAATGAATAAGTCATGAGTGATTAGTGCTATTCCTATAGCAATTTTCAGTATCCCAATTGTCATATTGACAGTCTGACTGCTGACAGGCTCCATGCCGAACACCTAATATGGCTACAAAGGGGTTCTTTGTTATCTGATACCGATAATCAATAATTTGCATGGAATGGATAAAGGGCAATCTTGAGGAGCACCCTGGCGGATATGGTTATTACATGTTAATAAGGGATGTGTTGACTATACCAAAAGTGGATAAATGATACCTCAGTGTAGTAGCATCATTCATTTAAGCACCTCTATTTCAAAAGTGGACGAAATCAATACAGAGATGAATCCCCTGGTATACATTGTCATCAATCCAACCCTCAGGGGCATGTCTGATTTGTGAGATTTGAATGGAAATTCGTTTTCTTTCTCTTGAGGTTTATTTGAAAAAGATAGGTCTGTCACATCACACTTCATCATATATAATCATAATGAACAGCTATTAGGTATTATGTTGGACCATTATGGGTGATTGTTATATTGAATCAGGGACCTGTTTCAAAACATTTAGGTTTTTAATATAGCAATTGCGGCATGGTATAACCACTTCAAAAGTGTGAAAGTTGTGAGATATCAATCTGTTTCAAAACTTGTTATTTTCAAAAGAGGGGAATGGTTCTATTATAGATTTAGGTATTTTGTCTCTCCTATATTTAGAAACCATGTTATGAAACAAATTGGTATATTATTTGGTGCTTAATAGAGCAAAAGGTGGCCATATTGTTTTCCAAAGTTTGAAATATTAGGGAGTGATCATTTTTTAAACAACGGGGGGGGGGCTGGTGGGTTTGTGCACGGATGCGCGAAAAGATCCTCGCCCCCTGAGGGGTCACCTCTTGAAATTTTGGGACAAGGATTTCACCCTTATTTCCATGGAGATTCCTTGAACCTAGTGCTTTATACTATGCTGCCATCTGGGGTTTCACTGTAGAAACTATACTGCTTCACTGCATTGCAATTATGGTGGATTCAACATTTATTTCTAAGAGTGCGTGTCACTGCCATGAATATATAGCTACTCTTTACTGCTATGTTAAAACTAAAATGTACACAGGCAGTGCTATTTACAACATGATATTCAAACTTAGATTTGACAAAAATTTGCCTGACCTATACTTGATTGTTGATACATCAAGCATAGGTCTGCCCTTCCCTATATAATCTGTATTTTGTTATAATGTGAAGACTAGTTCACTGCCCATTGCCTTCCCTGATAAAAAAAATAGATAGAACATGTTTTTCTCAAAGACACGATTTTCGGGTAAACCTAGATCTATGTGCAGCCTCGCACCAACAGCAAGAATATACTGTATAACAGTCAACCCTTGCCATCTCAAATAAGGAACGTCAGGGCAAATTAATGTAGTGGAGTTAATTGGTTTACCAATCAAGCAGCATTTAGGCTGGGCTCATGGTGGACAGTAAACCTCATGAGTCAAATGAACAATGTAACATTTCTTCCCCTATCACTTTTGGTTTTGATAGAAGTGTGAACTGCATGTATTTTGGCACTAAGAACCTCAAAATCATGGGATGGTACCATTGTTTGAATTATTGTAGAATTGATATGGAAATGATTAGCAATGTGTTTCATTATGTTTGACATAGAATCGCCCCATTTCAGTCCTTCTTTCTTTCACTACCTAAAAACCAATTACTGGTGGTTTTACATACAACATTGAATCCAACTAACAGCTAGTGACACCCACCATGACGTCACTGGCAGTGTTACCAGAAACTGAGTCAGAGTGTTGTCATGGTGATATGTCACATGCAGTGGGTGACTTCCTGACTGCTGAGAATGCCTATGAATGTTAAAATGAAATGTACCTGCCTCTTCTTATAGGAGCAGCACCATTAACAGGACCTTAGACAAAAAACCCTGGTGCAGAACCCACTGGATGTGCCCCCATTAAGTTACAGCAGCACCAGATATAGCACAGTGTGACTGAATGACACTCAAATGTGCCCTGAAGTGTGTGTTGTGATTCCTATCTAAAAGATGCGGAACATACTACAAGGATAGAAATGGGAGGGGTTGTCCTTTGCCACTATTTTTCATTTTCTCTCAACATAACAACATCACCTGATCACAGAAGTAGACTGTAAAGATACAGGAGACCAATAGCCAAGCCCCTCCCAAGCCCAACATTTTGATGCTCTCCTTTCAGCATAGGTTTACATAACCTTTGCAGGGTAAAAATCTTACTTCTCCTTAATAGGCAGAGACCGTGGGTGCCCATTCTCTACTGTCATATTGGGTGGCATATCAATCTTGAGCCTATATGGCCATACAGGGATACTTGTTTGTGTGGGGGGGGGGGGTCAGCAGAAGTTGGTTCGAGAGTTGATAGAGTGGTTCTCTGGTGAGTGGGTTTAGGCCATTTCATTTATCCTATTGTCTGTTTTTGCAGCATTACAGTTTAAATTAATGGATAGTATGAATAGAATCTATAGTTGCTCCTTTCATACCTAAGACTCAGAGTCACACAAAGACGGATCAAAAACACCAGAGGATTCTTAGTGTTATCAGGTATTATGTAACGGTAGCCTGACGGTTATGGTCTTCTTGTTCCCTGATCAATAATCATTCACCACTTATCTCAAAACAGAACATATAAGATGGCTCCCTAAATAAGGTGTCCATGCAGAGTTACATCAATATGTCCTTTTGATGTTAAGAGATTCCCATATCGCTTGTGACCACCTCTACATATTCCTTTCTTTTTCCAGCCTCAAATGCCTCAAAATCCTCTGTGCTCTTGTCACCAATGCCCTACACAAATATACCTCATTACTTGTATCTCACTACCATGAGACAGTGGGTCAGTTTATAGAATTTATGGAATTCGCTTTTACTTAAACAAGGACTTAGAGCAACTTGAAGCCATGTTTCTGCTCATTTGCAGGATCCTTGTACTAGCATAGCATAACTTGCTATGCACTGGCTGCCGCTATCATAGCAAAAAGACTTTGCGATTTGGGTGCCACAGTGGCGTAACGAGCATTTTGAAAAGGAGGGGGCAAAACCTAAGTGATTTAACACCCTCAATTTGGGCAAATGAACTCTCAACAAAACATTGCATGCCAACAGGAAATAAACATGCTACACAGAAACAACAGGTTGATCAGTCTTGGATACAAACCACTAAAGTCATACATGAACATAGGCAATGGTCACTTTCGATACAAGGTAGAGCATACAGCTTCTTAATAATTATATTTTGTCCATGCAAGGGAAACACATCCAACAGGCAAATAACGCGAGGGAACAAAGCATTTACAAGGAGATACGTTTGTGAACTAATACAAAACTCACAAGCTAACAGCCTGTACATCAAGTCTTCGTCTAATGCCCAATAACGCCACGCATGCCAACTGCCCCACTTCTTCCGACCCCCTAGCAAGTCTTCTCCTCTCTTTAGTATGCCAATCTATGGAAGGAAGACCAGTAATCACCCTACAGGCAGTGTCTAGTCACAGTAACTAAAGCCCTTGGATGAAAGCATTGCTCAGGCAAAGCAAGCTGACCACAACTCAATCACAGCCACATGTCCTGATTGGCTGAACCTTGGTCTGGAAGTGAATCAGCAACACATGTTGTGATTGGTTGAGGCCCATCTAATGAACTACATTGGTATGTGAATGGCCTATGTACAGATGTGGCGACTGACACTGAATTCACATTGACTACTTTCAAGACCTTGTTGATTGTCCCTGATAACAGCATTCTCCGTGTTAGTCTAAACTCACCTTTTTTCTATTGCTGGTCAAGTGAATTATACACACTGGTATATGCATTCAACAATTAAAGAAAAAGGCCCATTTTACTCAGGCATTGACAGTGTAAATCTAGTATAACATATTTGATCTAGGAGAGTCAGTGATATGAATTGAAATTGGTGATTCTGATTGTTATGAATACAATAGATCCAGATTTGAATGGCAAGGGTCTCTTTGGGTGAACGAAACACCAATGAAGTTGGAGACATTAGGAAAACCGAATCAGAAAATGCCCCTCCTACCCCTCTCCCAACCAATCCTCAAATCAAGGTAAATGTCTAAGTCTTTTGGTATTCATTGGAATATTATTTAGAACAAATCCAATTGCATTGGTATTGTAACCATGACCGAACTGGGGCAAGGGTGAGAACAGAGGCCGATAAAAAGGGAGAATCAAGGGAAATCTGTATTTTGTATTGCTGAATATTTACCAGGCTGCACACTTTTATAGTCCGTGCCATCCTCATAGAAGTTGTGGAGGGTGTTGGTAATAGTAGTGATTGGTCCGAAGGGTTACTGACTATATATTTGCTCTGGTCAAAGAGATTATTGCTTCTGTTTCTTTCGAATACTTCATGACCATGATGTTGACTAAGGTCACCTTTGAGACAGTATTTTCAAATGGAATACACACTTCCTGCAAACTACCACCCGTGGCCTCATACATTGAAGAATCCTAGCTTGGAGCAGAGTGAGAGAGTAGGAACAGTGACACAATGTGAGACTGGGACATGTTCCTGTGTGTGATTGAGGTCTACAATTCCCTGCTGTCATAAAAGCCATGTTCTGTGAGGGATGACTATTTGCCTACATAACACTGGTTTTGTATGGGACGGGTAAAGCATAAGTCATGAACACCATGGCACACAGGGGTTTTGTAATACACAGGCAGTGTAGACACCATTGTGGCTGTATGTCAATGTGAAATTGCTTATAGACAAAGGCCAACACATTCATAGGACAGGATAAGACAGTATGTTCTTGGTAATCATGTGTAAATGTATCCCTGTAAATATGACCAATTTCTGTAGGGAGTCATATTTACATACTAGGGAAGGGCTTGCACTGATTTGGAAATAGTACACATTCAATCCTGCTTACACATCCCTTTGTAGATGTGCGGTGGTCACGGAATTATGGCAATTTACATATATTCAGGGTTCCCTCCATCCTATGCCCTTCCGGCAATTTAGTTCAGAGTTTTCCTCTCCAGCCCACCTTCTTAATTTGCCCCTCCAGAATGTCAAAGTTACACCCTGTCAAGTATACTACTCATCTTGCTGGCATTCCTGTTTTCTTCTGAAATCTCCAATCATTCCATCTATAGTTTTACTACAGCTGTACTACTAGTTTCCTCCCTTTAACTTAAGTTAGATTCATTATCAGTGGCGGATCCAGGATTTAGAAAAGGAGGGGGCATGGCCCAAATGGAGGGGCACATCCCCTAATTTTGAGCAAATTTTGAATATATGCAATTAAACTCTTTAAGTACTGTCAAAAATGAGGGGTGGGGGCCTCCTCCCGCCTAAATTCGCTACTGATTATACTATTAGTCAAAGTGCTTTATTTGTTGCTCGTTGGTTCCAGAATCCTCTACTAATGTGAGTTGCTCCACTGACTGTTGTAGGATCTCCTTGAATAATACCATCTCATTCAACTGTAGTAATACTTGGATAATATAAGTTGAACACTATTAAACCAAAGTGATGCTACTGGCACTGTCAGCCAAATGTAGTGGCCTGGACTGATTGGATTTGATATATTGAGTCAAAGGCACCTCAGTACCAACTACACTTCTTTAAGCAATGTTCTCAAAGGTAACTATTTCTGGAAAGCCTTACAACACTAAGCACCTCTCAGTTCTTCTTGTGCTATTTTTCTGGAACATGAATTGACTAAGTTAAAATGGCACTTCAAACGAACAACCAATCAGAGACAAGCTCTTGAATAAAAGATAAAGAGGACTGTTGAAGGCTGGGACAAGAGAGAGATAGCTCTCTAGGGTCCTGAAGGTTTATATCTAACGGGAAGAATCAGTGAGGAAAAGCCACAAGTAAATTAAGTGAAAGATGCCGACAAGCAACTGCCTAAAGAAGGTAGGGGCAATGTGCAAAAGTAAGGATGTTGAGCATTAGATGGGCAATGGGAGGTCTTAGTGAGAGTAGACTATAATTGGCACAGCACTTAATTACTTGGCTGGCTGGGCACACAAATTACTTACTTCACGCGGGTGTATAGTTGGGTTCATACTTTCTTTTTTCCTGTAGCTCTTTATCCTTAGACTGGAGTCTTTATAATTAATGGGAGTAATGTGTTGTGTAGAATTCGAAGATTAAGTTGGGCACTGGTTGATGCATGTTGTTGTCCCTGTTACACTACCACTACATCTTATCACCATGGCTCGGGTCTCCCCAACCCATTTTTAAAAGGGGTCTGGTCTCCCTTTTCTGTCCTCTCTTTTATCTGTTCTTCATTCTCATTCAGTGGGTTTCCCTAGCCCTTCGTAAATGGGTCTGTTCTAATCTTTCTGTCCCTCTTTCCCGACTGCAGAGTCCGGTCGCGAATATAGGCTTTATGCTCCCTCTGCATTGAAGAGGGCGACTTGTTTGCCTGAGTCGCGACTCGTGAATGGGAGGAAGAGATCCTGGTCACCTGAGTCCCTAAGGCAATATGGTGACTTTGGCTTCTACTTCAGCTAGACGAGAGGTTGGAGTGGCTCACTCCAATCAACCGGCTGGTCTTGCAAAGCCCCAAGATTCATCTATCATACTTCATCAAAGTCATTTCACACATTTATTTTCCTAGATTGTGTTCCTCTATAAAACTTGTTTTCTTCTCACTCTTGGAAGGCTGCGGCTAGGATCAATCGAGTAAGCCCCACTTGCTTGAGTATAATTATTGTGGTATGTAGTCCCTGGTGTGTGAATTCACATCCCCTTAAATTGGGACTCCGGTGGTGGGTGGGGAGCAACCATGATGAACCCTCTCCAAAAACCCTATGGATACCCAACAGCCCAAAAAACAGAAACTATCTAATGAAGACGAAGAAAAAGACAATGCACCCAGTGGATCTAAGAGTACGAATTATGGATATTGGCCAAAATTTCTCATTCTAGAGTCTGTGGATGAAGGGGCACCTTTGTGTAAGCTGTCTCCATTTGCCATCCATAAGGGCATTTTGGGGATTGCAGGCGAGGTGACCTCTATTAAAAAACTAAGATCTGGACAGATACTTGTAGAGTGTGCCAACCAGGCACACTCTAGGAACCTTTTGGCAGCGAATCAAATAGCCGGAGTGGGCATGAAGGTGACACCTCATCGATCCCTCAACTCTAGTAAGGGAGTGGTCCGGACTAGAGACCTTGACAGCATTGACGAGGATGAAATTTGTGAGGAGCTTTCATCCCAGGGAGTTGTTGGTGTGAGGAGGTTCGTTAAAAAAAGGGATGGTAATACCATCCCAACAGGAACTTACGTCCTCACATTTAACACTCCCAAGCTTCCAGATAAGCTAAAAGTGGGATATCTCTGTCTGAATGTCAACCTCTTTGTTCCAAATCCCCTCAGATGTTTTCAATGCCAACAGTTTGGACATGGACGAAACAATTGTCGAAGGGAACAGGTCTGTTTTGAATGTGGCCAGAAGGGGCATGACAACACAAGTTGTCTGAACCCGGCAAAATGTTCCAATTGCCAGGGACCCCATATGGCCATTTCCAAGACTGTCCTGTTTTCCTGAAAGAAAAAACAAATACAAAGGGTTAAAGTTCATAACTACATGAGTTATTCAAAAGAAGTTGGTAGAGGCAACCATGCCTCAACCAAATATTAACTACGCCAAGGCAACTAAACCCGTTTGTAAATCTGTCGAAGTCCAGACTGTTGACTCCTATTTAACTCAATCTGTCCAGAACTCAAAGAAGCTGGATGAACCACCTAAGCCAGAAAGAAAGGCCAATACTTCTGTATCAACAAAGGCAGCAACAACATCAACAACAACTTCATCAGCAAAACCTAAAAACAATAACCAATCAAAGAAGAAGAATCAGAGCAGTAACAAACTGCCCAAAAATGGCCAAATAGCCAAATAGATTTGAACGGTTGGAGATGGACATGGAGGAGGATGTACCTGTCCGCTACCGAGCTCCATCTCCAAAAGTTAAAGTGAGGGAGCGCTCCCCTATTCATCATCCACCGTGATGGCTAGTGGAGCCATTATTCAATGGAATTGTCGTGGTCTTCGAGCCAACTTTAACGAACTGAAGATTTTATGCCAAAATTTTAATGCTCTTGCTTTTTGTTTACAGGAAACTTACATTAAAGAAGAGGAAGTTATTTCCTTTAAAAACTTCAAAATGTACAATACCTGTGGACCGGATGGTGAGCGTGCCTCGGGTGGCAGCTCCATCTTAGTGCGTCAGGATGTTATTCATAGCCCACTCTCTTTAAACACAAATTTCCAAGCAACGGCTGTTAGAATAACTCTTCATAAGACACTAACAATATGCTCACTGTATATCCCCCCTAATTCTGTCCTGAACTTACAAGAGTTGGTTACCCTTGCGGACCAGCTCCCTTCTCCTTATATGATCTTGGGAGAAAATGGTCACAACCCACTCTGGGGTAGTGACTCTGCTGACAGAAAAGGCAATACAATAGAATCTTTTGTGGCACAAAAGGCATTATGTATCTTTAATGATGGCTCGAATACCTATTTTACATCCGGCATATGGTACATATACTGCAATTGACCTATCAATAGTGGAACCTCAGCTGCTACTAGACTTTAAGTGGAGAGTCCTTGATGACCTCCATGGAAGTGATCATTTTCCCATCCTTTTACAGTTGGAGGAGCTTCTGGTAGGCCAAAGGGAGCCCCGCTGGAAGCTGGATAAGGCTGATTGGGTCAAATTCGGAAACCTCTGCCTGAAAAGGTTTAACACTGGAAACATTCATGCTGAGGAAATGGAAAACTTTAGTGAAACACTGATATTAATTGCGGAAGAGACTGTACCAAAGACCTCGACGATCCCGAAACACCCACGCAACCCATGGTTTAATGACTACTCTAAAAATGCTATCAAAAAGCGAAAAAAGGCCTTAAGAAAATTCAACAAGTACCCAACAGCAGAAAATCTTGCAAATTTTAAGATAAAACGAGCACAGGCTTGCCATGTGATTAGGGAAGTTAAACGAGCTTCATGGAAAAAGTATGTGGCAAGTGTCTCGTCACGCACCCCCATGAATAAGGTCTGGACTATGGTTCGTAAAATCAAAGGCAAAGGGGATGGTTCAAGAGTCCAACATCTCCTTGATGGAGATGAGCTCTTGACAAGTCCAGCCGAGAACAAAAAAGCTGAGAAATTTGAACATTACTTTTCATCCAATAATTGCCTCCCAGAGTTTGTGCCAATAAAAGTGAGAGAAGAAAGGAAGAGACTGAAGTTTCAATCCAATAACTCAGAAGATTATAACCAACCTTTTAGCATGGTGGAACTTAAAAGGTCTCTGAAGAAATCTCACAACACTGCTGTTGGTCCAGATAAAGTACATTGTGAATTTCTTAAACATCTTCCTGAACCAGTGCTAAAGGTACTCCTATCTCTTTTCAATGGGATATGGGAAAGTGGTGAGCTTCCACCTTCCTGGCAAGAAGCCACCATTATACCGATTCCCAAGCCTGGTTTCTGACTATCCGAGCAGTTTCAGACGAGGGAAAAGCACTCTTAATCATTTGATTCGTTTAGAAAGGCATATGATACAACATGGAAATATGGCATCATTAAAGACTTGTACAATATGGGATTCCGTGGGCCGCTGCCCATATTTATATCAAACTTTTTATCCAATAGACACTTTCGAGTCAGACTGAATTCAACACTATCTGATCAAAATGAATAGTGTTGTTAATACAATGAATAAAGATGTCTCCTGTAGCTTATATGTTGATGACCTTCTGATCTGCTACAGAGCAAAGAACATGCATTCGATTGAAAGACAATTACAGCTGTGCCTTAACAAAGTGCATGCATGGTCTGTGGAAAATGGTTTTAAATTTTCAAATTTCTAAGACAGTTGCCATGCACTTTTGTCTGAAATGCACTCTGATCCTGATCTAACCTTAGATGGAGATCCGATCAAGGTTGTAGAGGAGACAAAGTTCCTAGGTGTGCTGTTTAATAAACATCTTTCATTTATTCCATATTTGAAATCTCTAAAGATCAGGTGCACTAAAGCACTTGATTTGTTGAAAGTGTTATCAAACACTGACTGGGGTGCAGATAGTAAGGTTTCACTCCAATTGTATAGAGCTCTGGTTTGATCGAAGCTTGACTATGGTTCCCAGGTTTATGGCTCTGCTAGGCCGTCCTACGTGGCCATCTTGGATCCAGTTCATCGACAAGGCATTCGCCTAGCCCTCGGGGCCTTCCGAACGTCTCCATATCCTAGCCTTTATGTTGAGGGCAGAGAACCATCATTGGAAGACAGATGTCTCAAATTGTCGATGCAATTCACGCTGCGCTTGAGAATGAACCCTTCGAATCCAGCATATGCAAGTGTATTTGAATCAGACAACCAGAAGCTCTATGAGGAAAAACCAAAAGCTGCCAGGCCATACGGTCTGAGAATTCAAACACATATGAGACAACTAAATGTTAACCTGACATCATTGGCACAAACCCACCTCCCAGAAATTCCTCCATGGAAACTGGTACCGCTAGTTTCCATGGAGGAAACTAGCAGAAACTTCAGACTAGCCAAATCACGAAAAGCCGACACCAACCCACTAGAATACAGATTGAGGTTTTCTGAGATAAGGAATGAACTTCCCCATCATGCACCATTTTACACTGATGGATCAAAAGAAGAAGAGAAAGTGGCTGCTGCCGTGGTAGGTGAGGGCAGAAAACTGGCATCTCGCCTTCCAAATCACAGCTCCATTTTCTCTGCTGAAACCTGTGCCATCTTTCTTGCAATGAGATGCATGAAGGATGCGCCAGGGAATTCATCATTTTCAGCGACTCAAAATCCTGTCTAGAAGATCTCCAAAACCTAAACTTGGATCACCCTGTGATAATGAAAATTATCAAAGGTTTCATCAGATCCAAGGAACTGGGATATGACATCCTATTCTGTTGGCTTCCAAGTCATGTGGGAATCAAAGTCAACGAAGAAGCTGATAAAAGGGCTAAACATGGCCTTAACTTCGAGGAACAGCCTTGCCTTCTACTGCCATCTGAATTTAGGCCAGTTGTCAAGAAGTATATTCTTGACCTTTGGCAAAACCAATGGGTAGAGAACCCTGGGTGGAAACTCTTTGAATTTTGTCCCACAGTGTCTGGTGTCTTTCAACCTGCTCTCAAGAACCGTAGAGACCAAAGAGTCTTTACTGTTGCCGCATTGGTCATTCGCGACTCACTCATGCCTACCTCCTAAAAGGAGAGGAAGCACCTGAGTGTGTGGCATGTGACACGAAAATGACCATCAAACACATCCTATTGGATTGTGTTGATTTTACGCCTATCAGACAACATTTCTACAATGTAGCTGGTCTACAAGAACTTTTTACCACCATCAAACCTGATCTTATCATCAACTTCCTGAAAGCAGCTGGACTGTACAGGCTTCTTTGATTTTATCGTGCTCACTTGTGATTTTATCTTGCACTGTTGTGATTTTAGCTTTCACCTCATCCTGCCTGAAATAATAGCAACTTGTTCCATCTACACAATAGTTTTTGAAATATCTAATTACTCATAGATCCAAAACTTGTTTGGTATAGGTTTCTTGCCATGAATATGACCTTAGCTGTCGAAATGGCATTAAACATCCATTACTCACTCACCATCACCATGGCTAGCTCAGGTAGTGCCCAACCCTCCCAGCATGTGGCCTAATACACTATTTCCCGCAATGTCAACAAAGCGGCTGTGTGAGCCAGGCAACTTTTGCACAACAGATTCTGAGATGGTTGGTATCATGGCTGCACAGTCCTGAGTCTGCGCTATAATTATATCTGTGGTGTTGTGCTTTCATTGGCCCAGACAGTTTGGAATTTCTCTAGATGTAGATCTCCTTTTGGCAGACAAAGAATGTGCATATATATGAAAGTACCCTTTGATGCAATACTACAATTTGGCCATAATAACCTGTAGAGATGATGGCATGATATTAGCTTTAGATAGTGGTGGTGACATTTTGTAGGGAAATTTGAATTGATGTCACTGTGATAGTGTCCATTGACCATTTCAGGTTTACTGTGCCACTTGGCCAAACCATGCTTGCTATCATGTCCAGGCTCATTACTAAGACTAATAGGACACTGTCCTATTTGTAGAGGATGACCACGAACTGGAACCATAGAGAACCCCCTTACATGTAGAACAATACATCTGAGAGGCTACAATCTCCTTTGGCATTATTTCATATACTACTGCTGTCAGTGATGCATCATTTTAGTCATACTGTGACAGACTTCTATGGTAATAGTCATCCAAGTCTACTGAGCTCAGGTGGCCTTGTTCCAATGGTCTCCATGTTCATGCTATCTTTAAGAGAGTGGATGCTTGCTTGGAATTGGTCTTTTACAGTGGCATGTGTATTCTAAAAGGACAGACTGGAATGACAGGATTATAGATACATAGATCAGAGGCAAGAAAAGACTGAGCATTTCCATACATTCCTACCTTGCTGTATTTCTAAGAAAATAAGACTAATGGGATATTTCAGTACAGGTAACCTTCCCCGGGGCAAGGATTGGGTTTACATATGTATCGATGTCATATGTATGTATGTTTTCTCATAAGACATTCCTGCAGATATATTTACTTCTCCAATAAATGTCACAGAAAATTTATTCTCTTTGAAGATATGATATTCATGGAGGGTTCATATGTGGGTTTGCATTTAGACAAAGTTGAGGAATCATCTAGATATGACAGTTTTATAAATTACAATAGAGATATCCTATGATTCAAAGGTTATTTAGACATATCCACTGCAGTATTTATCACTAAAAGCATGGCTGTAACATCCCTTAGCCTATTAATATTTCTTCATCATTATATACTAAGGTACCAATTGATAGTTTACTAACAATTACTTGTGGCTAATTGCACAAACTAGTAGACTGGGTCAGCCTTTCAGTAAAGCAGTATGTCCCTCCTCCATGGATAGAAAAGATGTCATTTCAGTGGGATTTATCATAAACAAAACAACTGCAATACCCCTAGAGGTGCTCAGTAAGCGTTTAAGTTGCTGTTTTGAACTGTAGCTCTAATATAAGTTAATTGTATGTATTGCTATGATTAACTAAGCTGTGTAGGGGCATCTGCGAACCAACCATGATGATCGATACTGGTAATAATTATGTGAGCCAGCAAACAGAAATGGGGGTTCCTGTGGGATTTAGTACCTGTTTTAGCCACCAGGGGGCACCACTATGGGCTAGAATAGGAAAAAATATGCCTAAAACTGCTATAGGCTACTTTTTTGTGGAGAACTCAAAGATTTCTGATAAAACGTTCTATTTTTGGGGGAAAGGTTCCATATTTGGCATTAAAAAGAATGTTTTTGGGCCAAAATAGGCATTTTTGTTGATTTCTGTTGCCATAGAAACATGATATTCATTCTAAATAAGAAAATCGATTATCCTATTTGAAGGAACGTTTCACAAGGTCCACTATGGTGAAAACAGAATGGAAATATCATTTCTAGATCAAAAGCTATGGGCAAAAGAATGCTAATTTAGCTAATTAGCATAAATTATGCTAATTATAGTTGTATCTCATGACCATGGAGACATAGGGCTTATTGACATTCACGAAATGGTCATACCTACCCATATTTAGCAAGCTATTCCTCCAAAACTAACAGGAGTATCCTCTCATGCAATACATCACTGTAAAGCTAGTGATCTGAATTTTAAAGTTGAATTTTAGCACGGAGTACCCTTTCTCCTTGCCTGTACACGTATATGGCCTAATCATGAGACTGAGATCACACCAAAAGCAGGGTTTGACCCAAACTATCATTAAAACATGTCACCAAAATTTTGAAAGAAAGAATAGTGTTTCCCCTATTGTAGGTTGCCTATTTTCCTCTTAGTTCTGTTTTACTTTGCATGTAGGTTGTATTTACCTCGGATGTACCTAGAGTCATCCAGGGAATACGTTCACTGATTCATACTTTTTTTTTACCTCAGTCATTTCCTGATGTTTGTTATAACTGGCAGAGAGTAGTTAATCACAGCAACCTTGAAAACTGTGTCCTCTTTCACTGACCTTAATTGAATCTAACTGATCTGAAATACATTGAAAACCAACTGTCACATATATGCTTTATAATGAGGTACCCGGTCTTTCACTGTTACTATTCATATTGTACTCTCAACTCTATAGGACTACAGACAGCTCACAAAAGGGCTCTAGCTAATTAGTCTGGTAGACTACCAATCACAGATGACCCTGAGGAGCACAGATAGCTACATCGTAATCCATAATCAGTGAACAACAATGTACCCATTTATCCTGGACAACAATCTATGGCATAATGTAAATCAGATAAATGCTGCACTGACTCTAATAACAATGCAGGATGATTATGTACGGCAACTGATAGATTATCCCATAGATTATAGTATAAAGCAATATTTAGTACAAAGTGGTTATGTGGGTGAGTGAGTAAGAGATGTTTAACGCCATTTCAACAGCTAAGGTCATATTTATGGCGAGAACTACATTACACAATTTCACAGAGGAATGTGTCAGTACACGTGCATTATGTGCACCACACACATCCTGAGGGGATAGGAAAGATGAGAAATAGACCCTTATAAGTGGGCTAGGGAAGCCCGAAAGTGGTTATGTAACCATCATACTGCCAGTGCAGTGCTCCCTTTACAGTGTAAACAACCAGTTTGATAATGATTATCAAAGCTCCTATTTTCCTAAACATGTATGCAGGAGAAGACACGGTAATCATTAATGATAATGACTCTAGTACTGATAATCAGACTGAAGCTTTCTTTACATTAGAGGGGATAAATATTTCAAGATTTTAAATAAGCGTCACTTTGATTGATCACTGCTTTCAAATATACTGCTGTTGACGCTCATAAATCATCTGCAGAGCAGGGAACTTTGCCTCATTCCATTAGATGCCATAATTATGCAATGTTAGTTGAAAGACCACAGATCTATCAGTGACTGAAAGAGTTGGGCACCTACAATTACGATGACCTGCTGTTAAAAAGTGTTGGTCTACAGAATTTGTGTGAAGTTATCCTCAAAACCTTAGTCCAGTATCACCCACATCCACCGACATGAACAGGCTACTCAGACTTATTTTTTATAATTATATTCTTTAAACTTGTTTATATATAAAACATTATAGCCATTATTTATAAACAGGGAGGATGTGCTGAGTTTCCATGTGGATGCACAATACTTAAAATTATGCCCACCTTGACAGCGGTCAAAGGTTTTTGTTTCCCCCCAAGACGCAGAAGATCATTCCCCCTTTTTGATCTTTAGTAATTTTTTTTTTTTGCTTTTGGTTAAAAAGAGCCCAGATTTTTTATCCCCCCTCGAGAAGGGTCAAAAGGTTTTATGCCCGACCCCATTGATAAATAAGGACCACTCCCTAATGCTTAATTGATTAACTGATATTCCCCTATTCTCTTAAATTTACATTATGCGTATCATACAGGACTTAGCAAGTGGATAGGGTTGCAGCTGGATAGGATTAGCATGTGAAAGAACCTCTAATTTCCCAATTCCTTTCCTTCCACTGATAATATCACATTTATGCAGAGACTTGTCAACTGAGTATCAGAAATCCGCAGGCAATGGGAAGTAATCTAGGCAGAGTAGAGCCTGTGGAGTTATTCCTGATGTGCGATAATTAGGCAGGATGATATCGATAAATGACCTCCACAAAGCAGGATAATCACCTCTGGTTGTGAGAAGTGGGGCTAGGTGTTATCTGACAGCAATATAAAGTCTCTTATCACCACACATGACACACCCCCTCCACCAATACCCAATCTGTATATCTATAGGGGGTTTGTCAGTGGGTGGCAGCCAATTTAAAACACCAGAAATTCTAGATTATTGAATAGAGGGTGTATATATTCATTTGCAAGGCACAGCAGGATATATCACTGTTTATTTTGATATAATGTTCTTCACATTACAGCTGAGCTAATGCGAAACATTTTATCCATCTTCCATACTAGTTTATAATTACATTCACAAAGCCAAGTTGATATATTGTGTCCTCAATGCAACAAGGTTGTATCCACATTTTTCCGCAAGTTTTGCAGGAGAGGCAAAAGAAGCATTGGACAATTTTTTTTTCGGGGTCCCAACTTTTGAGCAAAGATGCTTCAACAAAATACTGTTAAAACAACCAATTTTCACGCTCACCTCCTGTCTTTAATATCTTAGCTAGATGAAACGATTTTTGCATACTGACAGTTTAGGACTTGAATTTAATGCTTAATATATAATATAATACCCAAGTTTCTCAATTATTTCCATCTGCACCCTTTTCTGAAGGCCTTTTGTGTGTAAGATCTGGCAAGTGCCTTGTCCACACCATAATTTTAGCCACATTATCTGCTTTAGACAGCTGAGTAGTGGAGGAGATATTTGATATTTGGTATGGACAGAATATTCATAGGGAACAAATTACTAGTGAAATTGCAGGCATTTTGCACTAATTTCAGAGGGAATATGTCCATGTTGCTGGATCTTACATTGCCATAAATTCAGAGATATGCATAATAATCTTCAAAAATCACAAATAATGCCTTCAGCCCTGTCCAATACTTTTTGAACGACAAAACTGCCTGCCTAATGTGAATGATTCATATAGATTTTAAACGTGCATTGAATTGGACTTGGTCATAGATGAAAAAAAGGGAGTGTGACATTGTGAATGAAAAGTCTAGTTTTTAGTGCTTTTTTTAGGGGTAAAACCATTAAAAATCGTCTAAATCTGTAAATAATAAAAAAAAAAAACATTTTGATCTCAGTGTCCCCTATACACCTATAACTTTAAATTGAGTTGGATTGGCTAGAGAAATTTTCTAGAGCAGTGTGACATAACCCTCGAAAGTTGGGACCCCTAAATCTGAAATTACCCTATTACAATTACTATAGTACACAGTTGAAACAACCTTGTTGCATTGCAGCCTGTAGGCATGTATATCATAGACAGAACTTCAGTACTTTCATAGAAGAAGAAAATTCAATTTTGCCAAAATGCCAGTTACAACCTTGTTGCACAGAGATAACGATATAATATCCTATTTTGGTTTATTGATTTTGATGAAAATAGCACAGACATTCAATTGTTTTTCACCTAATTGAACTAATGCGATGTTGTCCCTCTGGTTGTTTACAGGTGAGTGTTGCAGTCATACTTATAAGCGTATAGGGTAACTCACCCCTGACTACCACTAGGCATGTTGGTACCTTAAGTCGACCATCCTGCCTTATTTCAAGTTATTTTCACAATCAGGATTGTTAGTGTCAAGTGCAGGATATCCATATTGTAGTTAATGGTGCAAAGTCAACTGTGGGTCATATGCTATCTGAAAGAAGATAACTCAGGGCGTTTGACTCAAGGCACCAATATGCCTATAGCAGTCAAGTCAGGGGCGAGTTACCTATATCCACTCCTAGTTTACATACGGGTTTGTACCGAAGCCTTTGCATTTACATCTAAGATAAAAGCAAACATACAGTTCACAAGCTGACTCGTCACTCATCTGTGTACGCCTCTATAAAAGGTAATATGTTACTAATATTATACTCCCTACCGCCCACTTTATCCTACAGGTGGTTCCAATTACCGTTATTCTTTTCAAGCATAGATCTCATGCAGTTAATATTATTTTTGATATAGAGGTTTTCTGTGAATAGGGTTTGCCTCTAGTGGACCCCAGTGCACAGGAACTGTAAGACTAGTACCAGGGGGTTGGGAGAAATGATGCTGGACATCTGCACCAATCATAGCATGGAAATGTCATCACCAGCTTAGCAGTGTGCCCTTAGTGCTCTATTTGCCCTGCGAGCACCAAGAAAACACTGCCTGTCATCATTGCCTGGTCTCTGCATTGGCATCGGGATGCAGGTAGATTCCAACAGCTGCACTATACCTCACAAAAATAGAGACCTGTGTCCCTTTCACGGGTCATGTTATTGAACAAGTAATCAATGTATAACATGTGACGCATCACATGTATCAGCCAATAATGCATGAGGCTCATAGCACTTATTTTATTACACAATTAATGCATCAGAATGCATCAAAATGCATCAAACATTCATTGAAAAGACAAAAGAAAACAGACCTGGTCCGGATGCGAATGCCTGCACCTGGGGTTTGGAGTGCAACATTCTGTCCAATACACCATTGGCACAGGCATCTGGGAGTTGTCACGGTCTGCTACTGTTGTGATTGCCTCTATTGTAGCTATGATGAAAAATACACAAACAAAATGTTTTTATTATGTACATAGTTCTGCTGCTCATGTCCTAAATATTAGTTCTCTGCATTTTAGCTGACAGCCTCAACCAGGCTGTCAGCTGGGATTCACTAGATATATTGCAGCTGTCACACACAATAGTAGCTAACATTTCCCTGACTTGATAATACTAGGAGACAGCAGACAGTAGAGGAAAGGGATCCCTCTGCTGCAAACAGAAGTTGCTGATAAATCTCTAAAACATGTTTGGCTACTGCATCTTATAATTAGATGCAATTGTACTTGATAAATGAACATCAATATTCGAAACGAGACAGAAGTATGCTTTAGTGGAGGCTCCACTACGCAATTTTTTGGTACATTCTCACGAAATGTTACCCAGCCAGTGTCTAAGATAAAGGGTGTTGACATTGATAAACTGTAAACATGAGATCTAAGATTGTTTAACATGAGATTTGAGGGGTCAGTTGTAACAACAGGGAGTATGTTTCTTATAGTTCTGTTAACACTTACTCCAAACCTGCGAGAGATGTTTGTTGATGTGGTGCAAGACCCACTTGCCACACTTTGTTGATTGCTTCTGTATTTAGACCATGTGGAGGCCCAACTTCTCCTGCAAGCTAGTTCGGTGGGCAAACTAAGCCTTCTCCCCTAGGGTACAATTTTGACCAAAAATTGCCGTATTCATATGCCGCTGGTGTCATTCAGTCCTTCAACCAGGTGTTGAGGGTGCACCAGAAACCAACAACTGCTTGTACTCATCTGTCAAGCAAATGTTCACCAGTCACCAGCAAAAAAAAGAAGTACCTCCCAGCATGCCTGTTTACCAGTGACGTGATTGGTAGACTACGAGATGGGGCCAGTGTGGTGGAGGCCTTTACAATGTTTGCCCACAGCAACACACTCTGTGATGTATGACACTGGTAAATGAACCTGGGGCAAATGCTCCTGTTTCAGACACTCCTCGACAAGCAAAAGATGAAGTTTTCTCCTTGATATCTGTACATCTAAAGAATAATTATAGTACTTTGCATTGCAAACAGTATACACTGGTACCTCATATCCATATCAAGAAACATGTCAAAATGGAATACCAATGATTTTTTTTTTCATGTTTCCTGAGTCAAATGATATGAAAATGATATTGCCACTGATATGCAGTAAATATTAAGGTGAAGCCACAGTAAATTAAGCAATCAAAATGTCTTTCCTATTTAGTAGAGATTTCCCAATAACAGATCAGGGAGTGGCCATTTTCATCAACAGGGCAGGGGGTGGTGGCGTGTCATATTGACGACCAAGCTGGCCCCAACTCGACCACTAGCGTGAGTCATCGCTGGCACCTAGGGATGCTGGGTAAAAGTAGTTTTGACTGCTGGTTGCTGCAGTTCTTATTTGTAGGCAGGTACCTCACATATTAATCTTCTCCAAAAATGGGGACCGTCTTGCCTAGGCGTGAGAGAGGCATTCCCTGGAATGCCAAACGACTTGACCTGTACCTGCACCTGTATGGACTCTGTTACAGCACAGAGTGTACAAAACATCACACTGATCAAGAAGGGGTTGGTGGCCCTGTTCTGCTGTATAAACAATAACACAGCACATTATAAATAATAACACAGCTTAACAACAACTCACCATAGAGTGAGGGATAAAAATCAAACCTGTCTGATATTGAACTGCAGAGACTCCCCACGATGAAAGTCTGCAATATTTAGATTACTTGATTTAGTTAACAAAAAAAAGCTATTGACAAGAAAAACATGCCTGAGATTGCACACAATGCTGTCCCCACATAAACAAATAGCTCCCTCAACACTAGATTTCTACCTTTCAGCATCAACAGATACCACTTTGAAGTCTGTGTTTGTATCCCATTTTGTGAGAATAGCTGCGATTCTCTGCAAAAATCGCATAGTGGAGTCTCCACTTATCTCAGAGATTTAGATTTAACATCGTCTCTAGTCTGAAGTTCAAGTTAACTATGTACTATATTCTCTCCAGTAGGTCTACAGGATTGTCATCTTAGTTCATTGTTTATGTCTGAAAGGTCAGATGACTTATTTAGATCCTAAATTCAGTGAATTTAAGAGTGTTAATATCTATCAAGATTATATGAAATATATATGTGGTGGATTGATGACAATGTAATGTGTATCCCACGGTCGTTCACCTCTGTCTATTTATGCCATTGCTGATTAATGATAATTAGTCTATAGACATAATATATTATGGACTTTATGGCGTATAGATACTGCCATAATGTCCATAATATATATTCCTCATTCAATAAGAGCATGGAGTGAACCAGTACGTTACATTTGAGTGGAAAGTTCTTTCTCTTGAGGTTTATGGGAAGCCATAGGTCTGTCATGTGACATCACAATTTATCATAAGCGTAATGAATATAGGTATTAGGTATGTGTAGGACGTGGAGCCTGTGAGATTTCCAACCCTTGAATGACATCAGTAGGGTCCCCTGTCTATACAGGCAGGCAACCAAAAATGACTTCTTAGAATCTTGAACATCCCCCTGAGGCAGGTTTAATTATAAGAATCTGTAGTCCTCCATTTCACATTTCATGGAAAGGTGCCATCTCTTGAACGTGTCCCACAGGGCTGCTTTGCTGCTTTGTAGATGTAGTGGCCTTACTTTGGCAGGGGTGTAGGAAAGGGGGGGGGGCAGGGGGGCCCAGGCCGCCCCAATCCCAGAGGAGGTGGGGCCTGGATATGTCTGGGCCCCCCCCCAAAGACCCATGATGAAATGCCCAAAGTTCCCAGAATTTCTCCCACATATTTTACCAATATGTTAGGAGAATGGGAATAAATGGGAGTCTGGGCTTCAAATCACAGAAAAGTCACCAAAGACTACTTTTATATACATAAACTATATCCGCAGGTATAAGTGTCAGTACACCAAAGTCGATGAATTACGATGAGTGCAACAGGCCCCCTCCCTGGGCCCCCCCAATCAAGATTTGCTTTCTACGCCTCTGCTTTGCCCTACATCATATGTTGGTAACAATGATATGTGCACCATAAAATAACGCCAGGTCATCACAGGTAGCTGTTCCACTGCCCACTGCATTCCCTGATAAAAAAAAACAGAACATGTTTCTCTCAAAGACACGATTTTCAAGCAAACTTAGATCTGTGATAGCCTTGCACCAACAACAGGAAGGTACTGTGTAAAAGCCAACCCTTGCTGTCTCAAATAAGGAATGTCAGGTAAATTAATGTAGAGGAGTTTATTGATTTACCAATCAAGCAGCATTTGGGCTGGACTCATATTGGACAGTAAACCTCATGAGTCTAATGAATCGTGTATTGCTGGAGGTTTTGATAGAAGTGTAACAGAACTTCTAGCTACAACAAAGTTTTTCCCTTCTTTTCCCCCAGGAAATTATTGTGCGAACTGCGTGTATGGTGGCACCCAGGACCTCAATATCATGGGACTATACTATTTTTTGAAATTGTAGAATTGATATCAGTGAGCTTGAATTATCTAACATTATATTTCATATCATCGTCATCTCCATCTTTCTTTTACTACTTAAAAACCGTTTCCTGGTGGATTTTCATACAGCATTGAATCCTACTAACATCTACTGACACCCAACATGACGTCACTGGTAGTGTTACAATAGAAACTGTGTCAGAGTGTTATCATGGTGATATGTCACATCCAGTGGGTGACTTCCTGACAGCTGAGAATGCTTTATGTTAAAATGAAATGTACCTGCCTCCTCTTATAGGAGCAGCACCATTAACAAGACCTTAGACAAGAACCCCTGGAGGGTGTTGCTTCTATGGGAAAGGGTAGTACTGGCTAAAAAGTGCTTCTTCTGCAGAACTGGCTTTCCATGTAGTGATAACATTTCACTCTTGTTGTTCACAAGTGGTCATGCTAGTACGGTGCTAGAAAAGGGTGAAATGAGTAGGTGCCTGATAGTGCAGCTCTCTCTATTTTAAACAAGGCAGGTAACTTTTCAGACTAATGTGGTGAGTGCAAGTTGAATGGTGAAGCAGAGCGTGACTTGTTTTGAAAAGAGGGCACATACTGACAGCTCTATTTACCATAGGAATAACACCCTCCAGGTGCCGAATCCATGGGGAGTCCCCCCCCTTCCATCAGGTTACAGCAGCACCACATAGCACAGCATGACTGAGTGACACTCAAATGTACGCTGAAGGATGTGTTGTGATTCCTAGGTAGAAGACACAGAACATACTGTAATTGTGGAAATCAGAAGGTTGTCCTTTGCAACTATGGTTCATTTTCTCTGTACAAATTAAGAACCAGCCTAGTTCAACCCCATGCACCCATCCCGCACAAATGCTTTAACTGATGCTTGCTCCTAAAGCATAGCAAAAAGTATGAACTATGGCAGAGACTGTGGGTGTCTATTGTCTACTGTCATATAAGGTGGCATATCAGTTTTGAGCATATATGTGCATACAGGGATACCTGTGTGCTGCATGTTTGTGGGGGGAGGGGGGTCTAAAAGTCTAGAGTTGGTTCGAGAGTTGATAGAGTAGGTCATTGTTGTCTGGGTTTAGGCCATTAATCCTATTTCCTGTTCTTGCAGCATTGCAGTTTAATGGACAGTATAAATAGAATCTATAGTTCCTGCTTTCATACCCTAGACAGAGACATATCAAAATACCAGGGAATTCTTATCAGATATTGTGTAATGGTAGTCTGATGATTATGCATGGTCTTCTTGTTCCCTGATCAATAATTATATACCACTTATCTCAATACTAAACATAAAGGGTGGCTTCCGGAATAGGATGTCCATATTGCAGAGGGAGATCAATATGTCCTTTCTTTTTCCAGCCCTTTTGCATGCTCTCATTTTAGAGTGCCTTTAAATCCTCTGTGCTCTTGTCATCAATGCCCTACACTAATATACCTTATCACTACCATGAGACATTGAGTCAGTTTATGGAATCTATGGAGTTTGCCTTTTCTTAAACAGGGAATTATAACAACCTGAAGCTATGTGTCTACTAATTTGCAGAATCCTTGTACTAGCATCGTATGACTCACTATTCACTAACTGCCACTATCATAGCAACAAGACTCTGATTTGGGTGCCACAGTGGCGTAACCAGCATTGTGAAAAGGAAGGTGCACGGCCTAGGTACTTTTACACCATAAATATGGGCAAATATATAACCTAATAATTATAGGCAAAAAGGAAGCATTCACAGATACAAGGAGGCTTGATAAAGGGAAATAGGCTTCTCTAAAATCATTTTTGTGCATATACTGAATTTGCAGTATGCCTACCTGGGTCACTGCAAAAAGTCTGGGCTTTACAACGACTTTACATAGGGTGTAATGTCTGTATTTACAGAGATTTAAAGGTCATTACACACTTTTACGACCAGATTTCCATCATTTGTAAAACTGATGAAGATCGCTCTTTGTATTGGCTTTACTGTCAGATCAAAGGTTTAATAGCTGTATTTACACACAATGTAAGGCCCTGTAAAACCCATGTAATACCGAAATTACACATGATGCAAGGCCCAGTAAAACCCACGTAAATACCAAAATTACACACGATGTAAAGCCCACTAAATCCCATATAAATACCAAAATTACACATGATATAAGGCCCTGTAAAACCCATGTAAATACCGAAATTACACATGATGTATATATAATGATTATGATCTATATCAGGATTTGTTGTAAAGAACACGCGTTTCCTGTGATAAAACAAAAAGGGGTACACATATTAACAAATGTTGGTCCTATAATGTGGATGGTGAGGGGTGCCCTCTACCCTATAAACATCAGGTAATTGATTTGTTTAATGCTAGATGAGCGTTAAAAACATTCAAAAAATTTGTATTTATGTATTTAATCTCAAAATATAATAGAAGCAATAGGAGAACTACTTATAAGCTCTTATCTAACTATCTGGGCCTCAACAGTGCTTTTTTGCTCATAACCCCAGTTCCTTATCCAGCCATAACGCACTCTGAGACCTTTTCTTCGTCTTCAAGAAGCTGCTGGTTTCAATCAGGACATGTTAATAAATTGGAGAAGTATACAATGTCAACTCCTCCATACATTTCCAGTTAAAACCGTTTAGGTTCAACGGGGAATCGATCCCCGGCTGCTGGGGCAGGAGGCGAGCTCGCTGTCCACTATACCAAGGCGACCGGTGGTAGAACCTAATACACATGGAAGATATCGAAAAGTTGTCCGACATACCTGAAGTTTACAGAGCTCGTTAGCATAGATTTCAATGGAGCCTGGTGGAGTTATTAACAGAGAACCATTCTTAGATATCCTATATGAACATGCCATGCCTAATTTCTCCATTTTGTTCGAAATAAATAAGAATCCATTGATTTTCCACATCGATACGAGTCGGGACCCGCCCCGTCCGGCCATTCCTTGCTCGACGCGTGGCTGACCTAGTTCTTACATCCGGGCACCCTCCCCGCTTTGTCAACAAGACGAAATGGCCGTGTACCGGGCCGTGTGCGTTTGATCGGTATGGAAAATCAATGGATTCTTATTTATTTTGAAGAAAATGGAGACAAAATGTAGGCGAACACCAACTAGAGATCGTATATTTGGCGGTGCCAGAATTACAGGACTTGACATGCTTGGATTCTACACGAAAAATAGTTGGAAAGATGAGGGTATGACGGGTGGAGTAAAAACAATGGCGACAGTGGATTGGCAAACCGTGCGGATCGGATGCACTTACAAAATGTCTTCTCCTGGATTAATTCTTGGGTTATAAGGTAAGAAATTAATACAAAATGGAGAAATATGTTCGATAAACGCCTTAATGCATGTTATGGGTACGCACGAGTGGGTTCCCATAACATACATTAAACGCTAAATAGTCTAAATATGTCTATTTCAAGAATGGTAATGTTTATGATATGAACAAGTCATACCTACATAGATCAGATGTGCACTCTCTGAAGACCCGTTACTAGGCGTTAGCTATGACGACAGACAGACTGGCAGCAATAGAACAATGGCAGGGGCGCACAGCTAGCTCTACTGTTAGCCTACCAGCATGTGGGGATTAGTCACATCTGAGTGACCCTGAGTGGAAACACAGAACTCACCTGCATTTCACATTATTCAAGTCAAGTCAAAGTCGTTTATTTAAACTTGGGGGGGGGCGTGGTAAATCCTAATGGTTAGAGAGATGAGTTGTTGATTGGAAATTAAGTAGACAGCTATTCAGATTATCAGAAAACTCACATACCTCATGGGACTGAAGAGCTACAGGATTGATAATTATTTCTGAATTGTCAATAGTCATAGGTGTGCATAATTATTCGACCCAAAAGATTTCAATGTTTAAAACACACACACACACACACACACACACACACACACACACACACACACACACACACACACACAACAAGGTGTTAGGCTGGGGGAGGCCATCTTCTTTTTCAACCCCTCAGGGGATGTTACTTTGAAGTGATTTAACATTTTTTGTTCTCTGGGTATGTTCTCTCAGAATAAGTCATGGGGTGAGCGTCCCCACCCTCTCCTTGTTAAAAAAAAAGGGACTATACCCTTCCATATTTTCTCAGAATAAGTCTCAAACATGTAAATGTAGACTTACACTCAACGAGAATCATGCATATTTACATGATCTTTACCTGGGATTTACAGATGAGGTAAAAGCCTGGTAAACGAAGAGTAAATCTCAATGAGAATTACGCACATTTCCATGAGCTTTACTAGGAATTTGCGGATGGGGTAAAATGCTGGTAAAAGAAGAGTAAAACTCAATGAGAAGTGTGCACGTTTACAAGAGTTTTACTTTAGATTTACAGATGGGGTAATACCCTGGTAAATGTAGAGTAAAGCTCAATGAGAATTACACAGATTTACATAGGATTTACTTGGGATTTACACATGGGGTAAATCCCTTGTAAATGTAACGTGAGGTCTGATGACATTTCCCCAAAATTACATCATTATTTCATCTAAATTACAGATCTTGTAAGTACCTGTAAATATCAATGGATGTAAATGCCAGGTAAATACCGTGTAAATCTTCAGCTGCATCTTCGCACAGAATCTTGTAGAAAATTGAACACCATTACATGGCCTTTACAAAATGTAAATCTCAAAGTTCATGCAGTGGGTGTATTGGGGATTAGATTCATATTTGCACTGCCAACATGCTGTGCACATTGCATGCCAACCGGAAATATATATGCTACACAGAAACAACAGTCTGATCAGTCTTGGATACAAACCACTGATGGAAGTGGAACTGAGAGAAGAACAAAGAGATGCATGTACATAGGCAATGGTCACAATCGTTATAAGGTAGAGCATACCGATGAATGGCTGTGAAAATAGAATAGCAAATTAATTATATCTGTCCATACAAGGGAAACACATCTAGCAGGCATATAGCTCAAGGAAACAAAGCATTAACAAGGAGACATGTTTGTGAACTAATACAATATTCACAAGCTAACAGCCTGTGCATCAAGTCCTTGCCTAATACCCAATAAAGACACCCCTGCCCACTGCCCCACCTATTCCAAACCCCTAGCCAGTCTGCACCCCTCCTTTGTATGCCCATCCAGGGGAGGAAGACCGGTAATCACTCAACAGGCAGTGTCCGGTCACAGTAACTAAAGCCCTGGGATGAAAGCATTGGTCAGGCAAAGCAAGCGCTGACCACAACTCAATCACAGCCACATGTCCTGATTGGCTGAAGCTTGGTCTGGAAGTGAATCAGCAACATGTGTTGTGATTGGCTGAGGGCCAACTAATGGAATGTATTGGTATGCGAATGGCCTATGTACAGATGTGGGGGCTGACACTGAATTCATAATTCTTTTCAAGACCGTGCTGATTGTCCCTGATAACAGCATTCTCTGCGTTAGCCTAAACTAATCTTTTTTCTGTTGCTGATCAGGTAAATTATACACACTGGTAGATTCATTCAATAAAGAAAAAGGCCCATTTTACTCAGGCATTGACAGTGTAAATCTAGCATGCATTATAACATTCTTGATCTAGGAGAGTTAGTGATATGATTTCAAACTGGTGTTTCTAATTGTTATGAATACAATAGATCCAGATTTGAATGTCAAGGGTCTCTTTGGGTGAAAGAAACACAATGAAGTTGAAGACATGATCTGAGGAGAACCAGAACAGAAAATGCCCCTCCCATCCCCGCCAATCAACCCTTAAATCAAGTGAAATGTCTAAATCTTTTTGTATTCATTGGAATATTATTTAGAAAAAAATCCAGGGGGGAGAACAGAGGCAGATAAAAATAGAAGATCAAGGGAAATCTGTATCCTGTTTTGCTGAATATTTACCAGGCTACACACTGATGTAGTCAATGCCATCCTCATCGAAGTAGTGGAGGGTGTTGGTAATAAAATAGTAGTGATCGGTCAGGAGGATGACTGGCTATATTCACTCCGGTTTAAGAGATTACTGCTTTTGTTTCTTTTGATTAGGTCATGCCCATGATGACCATGATGTCGACTAAGGTCTCCTTTGAGATCCAATGGAATACACACTTCCTGGAAACTACCACCAATCGCCTCAACATTGAAGAATCCTAGCTTGGAGCAGGGTGAGAGAATAGCACCAGTGACACATTGTCCCTGTCCCTGTGTGTGATTGAGGTCTACAATTCCCTGCTGTCATAAAAGCCTTGTTTGGTGAGGGAGGACTATTTTCCTACATAACTCTGGTTTTGTATGGGATGGGTAAAGCATAAGTCATGAACACTATGGCATACAGGGGTTTTGTATTACACAGGCAGTTTAGCAGGCTTGGGAAAAGGTAACACAATGCCAACAGTCGACTAGAGAAAAACGTTGGACATATCTCCACTGATTTAACTTATGTGGAGGGGCCTGAGCCACTGTTGAATATCTCTCCACTGTTGGACACTGGCCCCCAGTGAGTGTTCTTATCTCCTGGTTGCCATAGTGATGGCTAATAAGAGATTGGTGCAGGTGTTGGACTATCCTCCAACAGTGGGAGTAATGCAGCTGGTGAGGTGAGAGAGGGGGTATGGAGTCCACAGAAAATGCATAATTTGAAATCATTTTCATAGAGTAAATGCAGCTTATCATAGCATATACAACTTTGCTTTGAATGTGTTCATACATATACCCGGATGATAAAAAGGTCTCTCCCTTTTCAGGTCAACCTCTTTGCACAAATCATTATTGTTGTGCACAAATTGACTTTTTTTCTATTCCTAAACTGACAATATATGAAATTCAACCAGAGATGTTGGAGGATAGGCCAACGTTTTCCCCTCCTCCTATGGAGGACACCTGCCAATGTTTCCCAAGCCTGTTTAGACACCGTTGTGGCTGTATGTCAATGTGAAATTGCTTCTAGGAAAGGGCCAACGCATTCATTTGTTCATAGGTTTGATTCTTGGTAGCTGTGTGTATAAGTATCCCTGTAAATATGAGCAATTGTTGTAGTGAGTCAGATGTGCATGTATACTAGGGAAGGGCTTGCATTGATTTGGAACATAGTACACATTCAATCCTGGTCACACATCGCTTTGTAGCCATATGGTGGTCACTGAGTTATGGCAATTTACATATATTTAGGGTTGCCTCCATTCTATCCCCTTCAGGCAATTCAGTTCAGATTTTTCGCCTTCATCCTACTTTCTCAATTTGTCCCTCCAGAATTCAAGGTTTAACCTTTCAAGTACACACTATTCATCTTGTTCAGCATTCCAGTTTTCATACATTCTCCCATTGATTCCATCTATAGATTTAATACAATTGTACTACTAGTTTCTTCCCTTGCATTGAAAGTTAAATTCATTGTACTACTATTCAAAGTGCTTTATTTGTTTCTGGTTGGTTCCAGAACCTCCTAGTAATATGAGTTGCTCCACTGACTTTTGGAGTAACTCATTGAATACTACCAACCCATTCAACTCCTAGTTAAGTCATGTAAGGTACCCGAACAATACCAGTTGGACGCTATTTAACCAAAGTGATGCTATTGGTACTGTCAGCCAAATGCAGTAGCCTAGACAGATTGGATTTGACATTTGGGTCAAAGGATCTTGATTACCAACTACTTTTCTTCATGTAATATTCTCAAAGGTAACTATTTTTGGAAAGATTTCTCTCTGAGTAAAATTTACAACACAGAAAATCCCTGAGCATCCCTGTTTTTATGTGCTAGTTTTCTGGAACATGAGTTGACACAGTGAAAATGGTACTTCAATTAAAAGATAAAGAGGGCTGTTGAAGGTTGGGGCAGTGAGAAAGTCAGCTCTTTAAGGTCCTGAAGGTGTAGATCCAAAGGCGAGAATCAGTGAGGAAAGCCCACAAGGAGTAAATTAAGTGAAAGTAGCCGACAAGCAACTACCTGAAGGTAGGGGTGATGGACAAAAGCAAGGATGTTGAGCATTAGATGGGTGATGGGGGTCTTTTATTGAGAGTAGACTATAATTGGCACAGAACTTAATTACTTGGATGGTAGGGCACATGAGTAACTTACTTCACGCAGGTGTATAGTTGGTTTCTCATACTTTTTTTTTAATTTCCCCTGCAGCTTTTTATCTGAAGACTGGAGCCTTTGATGTTGGTAGGGGTGATGGGTTGTGGAGTAGTTGGACACTGGTTGCTGCATGTTTTTGTCCATGTTGCACTACGATTAACTACATTTCATCACAATGGCTAACTCAGGTTGTGTCTAACCCTCTTAGCATGTGACCTAATACACTATATCCCTGCAATGCCAACAATGCTGCTGTGTGAGCTAGTGAACTTTACACAAGAAATCCCGAGATGGGTAGTGTCATGGCTGTGCAAACAGGTAGGAATTTCACTAGATGTCTCCTTTTGGCAGGCAATGGATGCACATATACTATAGCACACTTTGATGTAATGCTATCCTATAGTCACAATCATATATGTAGAGATGATGGTATGATATTAGCTTTAGATAGCGGTGGTGCCGTATTGCAGGGAAAACTGAATTAATGCAACTGTAATAGTGTACATTGATCATTTCAGTTTTACTGTGCAAGGTAGTTCCACCCAACCATACCACTTGCATTATGCTTGCTGTAATGTTCTGGGTCATTACTAAAACTAATAGGACACTGTCCTATTTGTTGAGGCTGACCACAAACTGGAACAATAGATGTAGACATGTAAAACAATACATCTGTGATGCTACCATCTCCTTTGGGATCTTTTCATATAATAGCCACTGTTGTCAGCAATGCATCATTTTAGTCATAATGTAACAGTCTTTATAAATAGTCAGCCAAGTCTACTGAGGTGGCCTTGTTTCAATGGTCTCCATGTTCATGCTATCTCTAAGAGAGTGGGGGTTTGCTTGGAATTACTCTGTCTTTTTCAGTGGCATGTGTACTCTAAAAGGACAGGCTAGTATGACAGGATCATAGATAGATAGATCAGAGGCAATAGCAGACTGAGAATTTCCATATATTCCTACCTTGATGGCATTGAGAAAATAAGACTAATGGGATATTTCCATACAGGGAAACATCCCTGGGGCCAAGACTGGGTTTACATATTGCATCAATGCCATATGTATACATATGTTTTCTCATCAGATGTTCCTGCAGATATATTTACGTCTAATGAATGTCAGCGTAAATTTAAGATATGATATTTTAAATGAAGGGTTCGCATGTTGATCACATTTGAGGAATCATCTAGATAAAATAGTTTTTATAAATTACAATAGAGATATCCTATGATTCAAAGGCTATTTAGACGCAGTACCTATAACTAAAAGCATGGCTGTAACATCCCTTAGCTGTATTTGTTTTATTGGGAAAAATATCAAATACAGAGTATCCGGTATTTACACCTAGCGCCCATGCATTGTGGTATTTCTGCTGGGCCCCCTATATTGGCCATTTTGCATTAAAAGGTTGGTTACATGGTGTCATCATAAACTTTCGTTTTTATACTATGAATAATAGTTGCTAATTCAACAAATAGTTTCCATAGAACGGTACTTGGAAAAAAAAGATGAGATGAGATGATAATGAAGAGGATTATGTATATATCAGTGTAAATTTGCTTGGAATTACTCTGTCTTTTTCAGTGGCATGTGTACTCTAAAAGGACAGGCTAGTATGACAGGACCATAGAAAGATAGATCAGAGGCAAGAGCAGACTGAGAATTTCCTAATATTCCTACCTTGATGGCATTGAGAAAATAAGACTAATGGGATATTTCCTTGCTTTTAATTGATTCCAGCGTATCCTTGCCCTATAAAAGGCACTTTTTATAACTATGGATTTAAGACAATGTGGTACAATAAGTCTTTTTCCAGTATGTAATCTGGTTGGTAGCTGCCAAAGTCAACAAAGGTATTACACTGTGCTAGGTTAAAGGCATAAACAAGTAGATGTTGATCTCTTCTTATACACAACTCTGTACATTTGCTTGCATCTCGTATCTCTAGAGTAGTCATTCTTGAAATTTTCTTCTAACCTTACCATATATGCTACCCTAAGCGTCCAATTTTGTAGTAATTAAGCTATTAATTGTGTTATTAGGCTAATAGATCATGGATATAGGTGCCCAAGGGCTGTACATTCTGTATATACCCTCACTGCTGCGCGGCTCGGGTATATACAGAATGTAAAGCCCGTGGGCACCGATATCCATGATCTATTGCGTTTAGACCACTAATTTCTCCATTTTGTATTAAATTCTTACCTGATATCCACAGAATATAGCCAGGAGAAGAAATTTTGTAATTGCAAGCGATACGGCCCGGGTCGCTCTGTGCGAAGCCATTGTTTTTGTTCCTTGCCTGGACAGGTACCGCTGTGTTTACACACACTTTTCGTGTTGAATCCAACCATGACAAATTGAGAAATTAACAGGTACACACCCATAGATAGTGTAGATGATCCCTCCATACTTATTATGTCCAATATATTCAAAATAAAGAAGAATCCATTGATTTTTCAAACCAGTCTGAAATTTTCAGCATCTTTCTTGTATAGCGAGAAGTTGACCTATATCCACATCCGGGCCACTGACACACTTTCGTCGGATAAGGAGGTGGGTGGGAATGGCCGCACCGCGACTCGCATGCGATAGAAAAATCATTGGATTCTTATTTATATTGAAGAAAATGGAGAAAATTAGCACGCATTCTTCATCTATGGATCGAATACTTCTTGGGATTTTGATATTATAACATGACAACCTTGTAATCAAGACGAAAACTGAGTGCAAACATAGAACTAGGACCCCAGGTTAGAATTTATTTACTTTCGCATTGGATTTCATCACCATTCAGTGTGGCGCTATGGCTAACGTCCTTGCCAACCAGCACTGCGGCTGAGGTTCAATTCTCCTACGAGTTGGGACGATTTTTCACATTGAAACAATGGCGAGACTGAATTTGTATGTCTGCCTTACATTTCCCAAAATATTCTTAGTCCAACTTGACCCTGAAAAAGTATATACCAAAAATTTCAAAAATGCACATGGGTGGTATATGCCGAATGATGCATGGCTGATATGCACATATCAGCACAGGAAGTGCCAGAATCATGGTATAAAACTCCATAAAATCATGTAAACCGGGAGCACGCCACCACTGAGGTTTTTACTCTACGACGCCCATGACACAGTCAATTCAGTTATTCATCATCTTCATCATTATGTACTAAGCTTTACAGACTATCTTCCCTGGATAGAAAAGATGTCATTTCAGTGGGATTTATCATGAACAAAACAACTGCAATACCCCTTTTTTCTACTTCTAGGTGAGTGTCTTGATCAGGGTCCACATGAGCTAACAAGCTACAGGTCTGTAGCAGTCTGGTATGTTCATAGATAACACCAATGGGAGAATAAAGACAGTTATCTAGCAGTTGATGATCCTACTGTATAATCATATACCAAAGAAAGACTAGGCTCATCATTTCATCAGATGGACAGTTCAGATAGAGGTTATACTTATAGATGCTGACAACCTATGATATAGAAATTGACTCTGCATATGGGTGTAGGGGCATCTGCAAACCAACCATGATGCTGGTATATGTCCTAATCATGTGACTGGGATCACACCAAAGGCAGGGGGGGTTGAACCAAACTATCATTAAAACAAAATTTTGAAAGAAAGAATACTGTTTCCCCTACTGTAGTTTGCCTATTTTCCTCTCAATTCTTTTTTACTTTGTGTGCATGTCTACCCCAAACCCTGTCTACTCATTCCCACGCAAATTCTGATTGCTGTACCTGTTATGTGAAGGACAAGGCTTTGCCAGAAAAGAAATATGTGCTTGTATACATGTGTACCAGATACATGTATCACTCTTTGAAAATCAGCTGTTTCAACTGAAGGTTGAAATAAATTCGCCCTTTACCCTTTTTAGACTAATCTTTATAGTTGCAGAGAAACTTGTCACGTCTTAAAACTTCCCTGTAAGCACCGTGCTCTTGCCTTATGTGAAGTTGTCCATTCAGACCTGACAGTAAAATGTTACTGTGAAAAGAACAGTTGGCCAAACAAAAGCTTTGAATCTTGGATGGTAGTTGGGGGAGAGGTGCATTCAGAAGTAGCGCACCAGGGACTATTAACAGTTATTCATAAAGCTCTCAGGGATTTCATGCTTCAGAGACTCATCAGTAGGAAAGGTGAAGCCTAGCTGCCAGCTTTGTGTTTCCTGGCGAGGTTGTTCCACAATTATAGTGTTTTGGATCCTTTCAACACTTAATGAGATTGAAAAGCATGAAGATTAGATGCAGACTGGCTGAAGTTGTAGCATTCTTAAATCAAAACTGTATAGGTTTATGTTCTGATACATTCCACATACTGTCTTTTTGTCTTTTGCCCATCTCCTTTTTGTAGAGTGTGTATACAATTAATATTGAAATGACAATCTGTCTGGTACCCAATATTGTAACCACAACAACTGCATTAGATGTGTTGCCATGTTGATGCATCACATCCGACAGGGGTGTCCTGGTACTCTTGTGAATGCTTTATGGTAAAATGAAGTGTGAACTGCCCTCTGGTGTGTGGAGGCAGAGGCATAAAGGGGCTTCAGACAGCACCCTCTGGTGGAGACTCCATCGGATGTGCCCCCCATCCTGTCACACCAGTTCCACTTGCAGAGGGTGACAGAGTGACATACAAATGTGTCCTGAAGGATTTGCTGCCACCTAGGGTAGGGCTCATGGGTAGGTGTCATGGTACAGTGGAGTGGGGTGTCCCCTGTCCATTTGGACAACACATCAGTCTTGAGATCCATCTACCTCTTGCATGTAGTTTTCCATATACTACTAGATCTACTCTTCACAACTGGTTTCTTTCTAGGAGATGCAATCGCTGTCGGCCAGGGTTGGTAAATTGTTTCACATATTATCCATATCCATGGCAAGAAACCCCTCTCAGCCATACTATATCTTACAGTTTTTTACATATATTTCTAAAAAGAAAAGCTTGAGTTAAAGGTTTATCTCACCATCACTATCAACTCTGAACCCCCCTCCCCTCCCTTTATAGTTCATCAAGCTGTAGTATTACAAACCTCTCTCATTGCAATCCCTACATCACAGCATCCTGGTCTTTGTGAGACAATCAGGATCTTAAGAAACAATCTGCTTCTCTGGAATGGAAAGCTCCAAACTAACCCTGGCAAAAATCCTCCTCTTTGGCACTGTCAATAAGAAAATTGCAGGCTAAGTAGTTGGTGATTGACTTTTGAGAAGTGGTAGCAAGCCTCCTTTTATGAAAATCCTTTTATAAAAATTTATCTAATGGAAGCCTTTGCTCTATCAGAGACAGCAGCTTGCCCGTCCCCTACTGCCATGTACTTTGATGAATGGGGCTCAACCTCTTGCATACACTGAGACCACCAGGAGAGGCGATACTACTGGTATCAGGCTAGGGTACTTTACAAAGAGGATGTACTATACTAAGTGTAAAGGGAATCCTTTGTATCCTTTTATTGCTGCAGCTATCATAGTGTAAGATATAGGAGACACCCCCGCATTCCATGTCTTAGCTGGAGGGGGGTAGAGGGAAAAACTATACCAACTGGATTGATACTCGGTAGTTGTCTGTTGAATAGTCACCAATTCATATCAATGTATAGTGCTCACTCAATATGGGGGTGCACAGCCAGGACAACTCCCATCTTGGGAACTCTCGTGCAAAAGTTGTAAGTCTCAGGCAGTGCCATATTGCTTATATTTCAGGAATCAGCAAAGTAGTATTGATCGCTATACAAGGAACCCCTCTTTCTCTTTGTACTAGATTAATAGTATAAAGCTAAGCTCTTGGAAACATCCTGTCTTTATCTACCCACAATTGATATTTAAACTGGGCAGCAATGAATGTACATCCGATGCAGCGGTAGCAGATTGGTCTACACCATGTATACCATAGTTAGTGAATGTAAACGTATACATGATCACCATCCTTTATACAGATGACCTATGCCATATTTCACCTTTCTGCATCATCCACCACATGTCTTATCTAGTCTCCTTTCCTCCTGAGACCCATTCCTCCAGTCCCTGGTGGAGATGAGAGGCTGGGCAGCAGCTTCTTTATTACCTCCTACTGGCTGCCTCTTCACTGAAGACGAGTGTTCTTTCTGATGGGCTCACATGACCAGTTAGACTGACTTTCATTGGCTGCTGCTGCCATAGTAACATGGTTCTGTGATTACCATGATTTGAGTGCCATGTTGAATGACAGACGGTAGCCTGTGATGGTATTGGTCATGATCACAGGGGGAACCCAGATGCAAAGGTATGGGTCAAGTGGCCAGTCATGGGTTGTTTGTGCATCAGGAAGCTCTGATGTACATGCTATATAGCATAACCCAGGCATCCATTCGAACATGAAGGCATGCTAAGAATAAAAGAACACCTCTATGGATGGATTTAATTTTAGAAGTTGGTGAATCTCATGAGAAAAGAGAGATTGGTGTGATACCTGATTTATGGAGGTAAGTTGAACAATGTAGAATCCGGTATAGAACACAAAGGCCAAAGTTACCAGAGGAAAAGGCTATTTGATACTAAACCCACTGGGCACATCAATGTTGATTCAGCGTTGAAACAACGTTCGCAATGTTTGCATATCAACATTGATTTAGGGTTGAAATAGAGTTGAAATTGAAAGTTGAAACAACATACTCAAAATCAACTGTGATTCAACATCTAACCATCAGCGCTGATTCAATGTTTGTGTTTCTATGTTGACTCAACATTGTTTCAACAATGTTGAAACAACGTTGACAGTTGTTTTGTTGACATATCAACTTTGAATCAACATTGTATCAACATTGAAATCAATATTGTTGATTCAACATTGACAAATCAATGTTGAATCAACGTTGAGTTGACAACAATATTTCAACATTGATATGTCAACTGTTGACTGGATGTTGAAATGGTGATGGTTGACAACGTTGAAATACAAATATTGAAAAAGTGTTGAAAACAGGTTGATCAACACCATCAACATAACATCAACTGGTTGTCAATGTTGATGCAACATTGTGTGCCCACTGGGAAGATTAACAGGGAATCGTTGAGAAGGAGAGGTACCAAAGGCATGCCTATTAAACATTATACTTATAGGATAGATAGAAGGAGATGGCAGTGAGAGCTTCAGCAGAAAGCAGCAAAAGACAAAGAAAAGGACTTTATGGCTGCAGGGGAGGAATACATGGAATTCAAGGCTGTGTAATCTAGGAAAGTGAAGATAGGACAGAGATGAGAGGGGTGTAGATCATGACAGGTGAGAGGGTGCTTGGAATCCAATACTGAATTTACAATGTACAATTCACAGCTCATCTAAAAATTTCATCATTCACATACTGCCAGCTTAGAGCAGTTCTCTTCGATTTAGACTTTGTAATTGTTATCATAAATACAAAAACCTCTTGATGCAGTCCCAAAGTGTTTCTTTTGATTTGAATAAAGAAAATGATACCTGTGTTCATTTTTTTCTACCTAATACCGGCAGAAATAAGGGGAAATTAAAAGGAAATGCTGAAAACAATTCTTATTTCTTCATCACTGCTCCTTAGGAAGGTACCTTTCTCCTCATCTGCTTACATAACTGGGCAGCAATGAATGTACAATGAATGCTGCATTGGCTGATTGGGCTACACCATGTATACCATGATAGTTATTGAAGGTAAATGTACATCCACTATGCTTTATACAGATGACCTATGCCATATTCTACCATTCTACATCATCCACCGCATGTCTTATTGGCATGATCTTAGTTTAGGTTGCTGATACTAGTGACCAGTTTTGGCGACCAGAATTGTGGCTTATTCCATATCAGAAAACTGCAAACACTTTTTAGCCACCCATATTGTCTGCTTTTAGCGACCTTAACTAAGATATGGCCATCTTATCTAGTCTCCTTTCCCCCTGAGACCCATTCCTCCAGTCCCTGGTGGAGATGAGAAGCTGGGCAGCAGCTTCTTTATTACATTCTCCTGGCCGCTTCTTCATTGATAATGAGGGTTCTTTCTGGTGGGCTCACTTGACCGGTTAGACTGACTGTCTTTGGCTGCTGCTACCATAGTAACATGACTCTGTGATTACAATGATTTGAGCGCCATGTTAAATCATTACAGCTGGTAGCCTGTGATGGTATCGGCAGTGATCACAGAGGGCACCTAGATGGAGCTCCAGAGATAAACATATACCTGCAAAGGCATGTATATGGGTCAGGTGGGCAATCATTGGTTATTTCTGCATCATGATGGCTGATCTCAGTCAGCTGTGAATTAGATAATGTAACATGAATCAGATAGCCACTCATATACCAAGGCCTGCTAAGAATAAAGACTGCTTATTTGATTTCCATTGACACTGTCTATGTACGGATTCCAATAGGAAGTTGGTAGAGCTAATGAGCAAAGGGACATTGGGGTAATACTTGATTGATGGGTATAACTTGAACACAAAGGTCAGAGTTACCAGAAGCAAAAGCTATTTGATACTAAAGATTATCAAGAGAGGTATCAAATTCATGCCCAGTAACCATATAGATATAGGGTTGATACAGAATAAGATGGCAATGAGAGCCCCTGCAGAAAGAAGTGAGAGAAAATAAAAGATGAATATGGGCTGCATGGAGGGATAGATGGAGTACAAAGTTGTGTAATATAGGAAAGGGAAAGAAAGAACAAAGATGATGAAAGATGAAAGGGTAGTAGATCATGACAGGTGGGAGGGGGCTTGGAATCCAACACTGAATTCACAATGCACGATTCACACCTCATCTAAAGATTCACCATTCATATCTGTCAGGGCCCGGCTCATTCCAGCTTAAGTCTATCTTTCAATGTCATTAGATGAACTGAGTTCATATCTTGAGATATACTGTATATAGCATTTTATAAATGGTTTTTATGAAATCCTGGAGTTTCAGAGATATTTTTCATGTGTATTAAGATAGTTTTATGGTATTTATAATGATGGGCAACCAGTGAGAAATGTTTGTCCTCAGATTGAATTTTCATTTTTGAAGCATATTTGTAAAATTAATGATTTTCAACAGGAATACCTTAGATGTCTGAATAGGTGAAAACATTGTCATCTTATTGTAAGGGAACGATTATATTGTTACCGGTATTGATACTCAGGTGGAGCCACTGCTCCCACTACAGGTGTGTGCTACCTGTACAGGTGTGTGTTACCTGTCAGGTGCTGACCTACATTGCTGCTACCAACCCTCATGCTGGAGGGTCTGGTGCTTGGTCACAGCTGGGAAAATTTCTTTCATCATGGTGGTATGTGAGGCCTGCGAGTACGAATACCATGGAAATAAGAAATCTTGTCCCGAGTGCTCAAGCCCCAACCCTCGCTGGATGACAGGAGACCGGATGGTTGGACATAAATCAGCCGGGGAGAGCGACCAAGCACCCACGGAGAGCGACATGGAGGATAGCCCACCCCCCCCAGAGGACCCAGACATGGAGCTGTTACAGCAGATTAGGCAGGAGAAAGCCAAAAAGGCTAAAATCGACATACTTTCTAGGAGGAAGGAGTTAGAATTGGAGTTGGCAAGTCTTCGGGCAGAGAATAACCGTTCTATTAGAGAAATCAACGATGGAGTACGTGCTTGGCAAGGGGCTATGGGTGCGTTCGATTCCCAACCTTTATCATCTACCATTCCTCCGCTGGTCCCCAGCAATAATGCTTTGTCAGACCAGGCACAAGCGGCCGAACAGAGTACGGTAACCTACGAAAGCGGGGAATCGAACGCACCTGTTCCTTCGCTAGTACCCGGCATGGATGCTCTGTCAGACCAGGCACAAGCGAATCTAAATATTTGCTGCGGAGGCCAAGATGGCCGACCTATCCTTCCTGTTGACAAAGTGCAGGCATTTGGGGCAGCTATTTCAGGCCAAAAAGGCCTTCCGCAGGCCATTAGGGTGGAGAAATTGTACTACAAAGACTCAACTGGTATGTTTCATGAATTTTCTAACCCAAACATTCCCAATATAGCCAAAATAAGCTCAGGAGGTCCATCGCTCACCGGAGGTGTGGCCTCCGGTGGCCGCACGCTCAACGGAGACCCCTCATATCAAGAATACCTTGCTTGGAGGAAGAGTAGGTCTGGATTGTGCACTGATACTGATGCAAATAAGGGTAATTCTGCTGCGCTCCAGGGCTTACGTCCGCTTGGTGGGAATGAAGGACCCACACCCCTGGGGGAAGGTAGAAATCCTTTACAGTCTGTGCACCCTCCTAACCTGCCTCAGCGTATTCTACATAAAGGCATGGTGTATGAGGTGGTTCCCAATCAGCAACCCAATCAACAATTGCGATCATCTCAACAAACAATTCAAGCTGGCCTAGCTAGTGCCGGCTTGTCTTCAGCATCACTTGGGCTTCTAGGGGATGACGCGGGCAGTCTACTCACCAATCCTACCCCCACAGGTATGCCGGATTTAGACTGGCTTAACAACTTTAAAATGCTTTCCGACACCTCAAAACGTAAACGCTCAACCAATAAATTGAGGCCTGATTGTCACATAGATACAGACAAAAAGTTTGAGGACATGAGCTTTCAAGAGTTGACCAATGGTATGAACTGTGTAGCTGAATTCATTAACACTACTGGTTTGCCCCGGGTTACTTTAGACGGCTATCGGGCACACATGAGATTCGTTTCCCTCAAAGCTCAAGGAGGAGCCTTCCCAGCAAAAGCCCTAGCTAAATACGATCATAAAGTGGTTGATGATGTCATTGAGGGTAAATTAACGGATTTTGTCTCCGGTTACACCCCAGCCGTAGAGGCCTATTTGAGTGCGGAACACATGACCGTAGTGGAGAATCTGCTGTCAAGACAAGATCAGGGTTCCAGTCGCGGTAACAACAGACGTCGCCGCAATCGTCAGCGGGGGGGTAATCAGCCCGGTTCAGATTGGCCCGCAGACATATGTTGGAAATGGAACTCTAATGTATGTGATTATGACCCGTGTTACAAGAAGCATGTCTGCGCCACTTGTAGAGGCGCGCACAAGAAAAGATTCTGTATTAGTGACGACGTGCAATCAGATAAGAACGCCCGTCAACACGGCAACCAGCAAAATCAGTGACTGGGCAACCATGCTTATATAGGTCTGGGCATAGGTTCCACATATGCAGATTGTTTGTCAGACCTGTGGCCCAACACTTATGATTTTGTAAACTGCTCAGCAAATATAACGGAATTGTTGTCTTGCTATATTGGCTACGCTCCACTCTGGGATGCTTCACTCCCACATTATGTTGCTGGTGTTAGGACACAGTTTAATATTTGTGGCTGGAGAAAAATGCTTTCAGGAGGTCCGACACAGGTTTATGGTGAAGGTGGTTGGGACTGCAATGCCCATTACCTATTAGATGGGGTTTGTCATGGTTTCAAATTAGTTGATACTTTGGGCCCATCCGATGGCTACTTTTGTAAAAATTATCCGTCGGCAGAGATAGACGCTTATGATTATATCAATGAGTTAATCCTGAAAGAACTCAGTATGGACAAGTTGTCAATAGTGGATATCCAACCTAAATGTGTCCACGCTATGGGAGCAGTGGAGAAGTCCGGTGGTGGTTATAGACCTATTACCGATGCTAGCCGCCCATTGTACAGTAGCATTAATAATTACACCAAAGACACTTTCCATTCGTTTAGCTACTACTCTATCGATGACATTTCTGAACTTATGGAACCAAATTGTTTCATGGCGGTGACAGATTTACAAAGTGCTTATCGCACAGTGTTAATTAGGCCAACGGACCGCAACCATCAGGGGTTATGTTGGAATATTGACGGAAAAAATTTTTTTTTACAAGATAATTTCATGAGCTTCGGTACGAGAGCTGCCCCCTATATATTTAACAGTATATCCGATGCCATAGCACGCTATGTCAACGCCAACGGTTTTTTATGCCGGAATTATTTAGATGACTTCATCGTTCTTGGTAGTGATTATGAGGAATGCAGGAACGCCCAACTGTTTCTCCACGCTACAATACGCTCTCTAGGCTTCCATATAGCTTATGCTAAAGTTCGATCCCCCTCACAGGTGCAGCGTTATTTGGGGGTAATCTTGAACTCGCTTGATATGACTCTCAGCTTACCACAGGACAAGTTGGACAAGCTTCACTTAGAGCTGCGCTTTTTTGCTGGTCGCCGTAGGGCGACAAAGCGCCAGTTACAACACCTCTGTGGTGTGCTAAGTCACTGCTCAACTCTGGTACGGGGAGGAAGAACATTCTCCCACAGGGTCATAACGATGTTACGTGCGTTTACTGCAAAGAAACGTTATATTACATTGTCGGATTCGTTTCACGAGGACCTGAAATGGTGGGGCGACTTCGCGTCATGGTTCAATGGCTCAGCGAAGATTATCACTCCGCCTGAATTCACCTCACTGGTGTACACTGACGCTTCTGGTATAGGTTATGGTGCCGTTCATGGTAATGATTGGTTATGCGGTCACTGGTGTGACAAGCTAGTAATGGAAAGTGACATTCACGGTCACTGCCGGGACACACCGACAACGGAGATACCAGCCAATATTAATGTCAGGGAACTGTATCCCATTTACGAGGCCTTAGAACGCTGGGGTCCTTATTGGAGAGATCACAAAATATATTGTGTTACTGACAATACTCAAGTTATGCATGCCATCAACAAGGGTAGAAGTGACAATGACGCCTCAATGATTTTGTTGAGAAAAATTTTTTGGTTATGTGTTATATTTAACTGTCACTTAGTGAGTATTCATATCCCTGGTGTACAGAATGTTCTAGCAGACGCGATTTCAAGGGCCACATGCTCTAAAGACTTACCCGTATTTCTTTGTTGTAGACGCTAGTCAGCGAGTGCGCCAATTAGACTTGGAAGCAGCCGAGTATAGGTCCAAGGCATGGGCCCCCAGCACGTGGAGGACAAAGGCTTCCCAGTGGAAGCGTTACATAAGCTTCAGTAACTCGATCCTCAGACCAGCGCTGCCCACAGATGCCCAACATATGTGCCGTTACGTCGTAGACATGGCGAGAAGTCTTAAGTACTCTACTATCCAAAATTACGTTAGTGGAGTGATCTCTTTGAATATGTACTATGGTTATGATGTCAAATTTATCCGCTCTTCCTTTGAATTCATTATGACTCTATCCGGGGTTCGCAGGGTCTTAGGTGATCCGGAACCAGTGCGCCCATCGTTCACCTTGAAAGACATACTCAATATGTATAAATTTGTCGACATGAGTCAAACTCGTGACAGAGTCCTATGGACTTGCTTGGCACTAAGCTTTAGAGGACTACTCAGGAAATGTAATATAGTCCCAGATTCTATCGCAGCTGTTGGAGTTCATTATCTCAGGCGCGGAGCAGTTAGTTTCACAGACTGGGGCATGGAGCTGGCCGTGTCTAGTTCTAAGACTATTCAGCATGGCCAGAGAGTACACAAGGTGCCTATCACTTATGCTCCCGGTTCTCCTCTATGTGCTGCGAGTCTGGTCAGACGTCATCTGAATGAATTCCCCAGTTCCGACCCATCAGCTCCAGTTTTTGTACTTCCCAAGGACTCAGAACTGGTACCAGTCACTTACGGTCAATTGCTGAAATTTCTGAAGAGGTTGATGGCCTTGTCCGGCCTACCTTCAGAACGTGCTGGTATGCACTCCCTCAGGAGAGCAGGAGCCCTATACATGTACCAAATGGGTCTCACATTGGAGGACATACGCCAGGCCGGGGACTGGGCCAGTATGGCCGCTTTATTGTATCTGACTAAACCCTATCACACACGTATTGAGACGGACATGGTAGTGTCAAGCTGTTTGGGGAAAGAGTGGTCCATTAGGATATGACTATCGATTAGGCATAATGTACTTGCCATGTTCTTTTCATGATGTTTAATTATAATTATGTTATTCCTTCACTTGGATTGCCGGTAGTTCTGTTAAACTGGCCCAAGTCCATCACTGCGTTATTCCCTTGTCCCTCTCATCGTAAAGGATTAATGTAAGGGAACGATTATATTGTTACCGGTATTGATACTCAGGTGGAGCCACTGCTCCCACTACAGGTGTGTGCTACCTGTACAGGTGTGTGTTACCTGTCAGGTGCTGACCTACATTGCTGCTACCAACCCTCATGCTGGAGGGTCTGGTGCTTGGTCACAGCTGGGAAAATTTCTTTTGTTTTTTCTTTTGTTTTTCAATAAATAGGCCGGTAGTTCTGTTAAACTGGCCCAAGTCCATCACTGCGTTATTCCCTTGTCCCTCTCATCGTAAAGGATTAATAATACATTTTACATTTTGACTCTGTGATAAATAGTCACTTTTCTACAAATTTATTTGTAATGTCCTCAGATTTTGGTTCATTTCTGAACAATTAATTATAGAATGTCATTAATATCTTTCTTGGTACCAATAGTTATTTCTGTTTAGATAGAATCAATAAACATTGGGGAAACTACATGAAAACCTATGGTCTTTAGGCAAGGTATACATAATAAATTGTTGCTGATAAAAAGTTAGGTTTTTAAGGGTTTCATTTCCGAACACTTAATCAATGAACATACAGTTAATCAGTTAATCAAATAACTGTTTTGCAACTTCTCCTTAATTATATGTATCTGAAAAAAAATGTTAGAGGGTAAAGTTGGGCATTTAAGCAACTATATTTTAGTTTTTCCATAACATTTTCATTTCCGAACGTTCCTTTCCAAACATTTAATTATACCTCATAAAAAACACTCTTTTTCTCCTGTAAATGCTTGTGAAATTATAAATATATGATACACAAAAACAGTAGTGGTACCAAACTAAAGCTCGTGCATAGTTGGACCTGATGGTTATATTAGATTCCTGGCTATCATCATTATTATTCTCCTTTTGGGTGTGTAAAGTCAAGTACCATATTTCCTACTGTGTCACAATGTGTCCTGCTCTGCCTTCATAAACGACCCACAAAAGATAGACTTAACATGGAATGTGCCAGCCCACAACGGGTGTCTTGGATTAAGACTGTGTTATCGTTATCATAAGTAGAAAAGCCCCCCTCTCGATGCAGCCAGAAAGGTTTTGTCCTGATTGGAATGAAAAGAAATGACTGCCCATGTATGGCTTCTGCCTCTCGTCGAAACTGGACTCTGGGGTCGGAGCCAGGGTTTGCAGGTATTGAGTCAGCATATCTTAAATATCCTGATACATATCCCTGGTTACATAACACAGTTTTGTCCATTAGGGAAGTCAAGCAATCCCTAGAATATCAGAATTACTACTGTAGGCAATTCTCATTAATACAAGGTGGAGAATAACAATCCATGTATTTTTGCATCACTCTCCCTTTAAATCAGACAATGAACAGATGATCTAACTTTCCCTGTCAGAGCTCATTATATCCCTACATAGATGTGCACAGCTATGGCTGAAGTCTAATATGGGTGGAAGAGGGAGAAACAAAAAAGTTGGAGGGATGGTACAGAAGCTGTCCTATGCATGTAATGTGGTAGGGAGATGAGCAGCTCCCTTCTACCTGACACTCCAAGGCCATCCTCTGTACACAGTGTGCAACCACAACTCAATCACAGCCATATGTCCTGATTGGCTGAACCTTGGTCCAGAAGTGAATCATCAACATGTGTTGTGATTGGCTGAGGCCAATCTAATGGACTGTGTTGGTATTTGAATGGCCTATGTGCAGAGGTGGGGACTGACATAAATTCACATTGACTCTTTACAAGACCCTGCTGATTGCCTCTGATAGGCTAAACTCCCTTTTTTCTATTGCTGGTCAGGTGGATTATACACACTGGTAGATGCATTCAACAATTGAAGAAAAAGGTCCATTTTACTCAGGCATCGATCTAGGAGAGTAAGTGATATGATTTCAAATGGGTGTTTCTAATTGTTAAGAATACATTAGATCCATATATATATGAATGGCAATGTCTCTTTGGGGAACGGCGAAATAAAGGACTGATACAGCTCAGGCTTGTATTGGGGATGAATTTGAAGAGATTAGGTAACCGAAATAGGAAATACCCCTCCCCCACCATGCAGACCTCAAATCAAGAGACATGTGACATGCACTGGGAAAGGGGACCTTATTGGCCCTGAAATAAGGATCCTGTCACACATGTCAATGTCTTGGTATTCATTGGAATACTATTTGCAACAAATCCAATTGCATTGGTATTGTCACTGCGGTCGAACTGGGGCAAGGGGGAGAACAGAGAAGGATAAAAAGGGAGAATCAATGGAAATCTGTATCCTGTACATATTGCTGAATATCTAAGAGGCTGCACACTCATGCCTCATAGAAGTCGTGGAAGGTGTTGGTAATAAAATAGTAGTGATTGTCCAGAAGGGGGAATGACTATATTCACTCTGCTCTAAGACATTATCACTTCTTTTCTTTCGAGTATGTTATCCATGGCCATGATGAAACAGTCTATTAAGATCTTGTTTGAGACAGAGTCATCAAATGGAAAACACACTTCCTGCAAACTATCACCCATGACCTCACACATCCTGAATCCTAGCTTGGAGCAGAGTGAGAGAATAGTCACCAGTGACACATTTGGAGACTGGGGCCACTGGGCTATGCTCTTGTGTGTGATTGAGGTCTACAATCCCCTGCTGTCATAAAAGCCATGTTTGATGAGTGAAGACTATCTGCCTACATAGGCCTGGTTTTGTGTGCATGGGAGGGGTAAAGCATAAGTCATGATTATCAAGGCACACAGGGGTTTTGTATTACACAGGCAGTCTAGACACCATTGTGGTGGCTGTATGTCAAAATGCAATTGCTTATAGATAAATGCCAAGGCATTCATAGGTATGCATCTTGGTAGTTGTGTGTAGAGGTATCCCTGTAAATATGACCAATTGCTGTATTGATTCAGTTTGCATAGGTCTACTAGGAAGGGCTTGCATTGAGTTGGAACATATCCCTTTAGCCCTGTAGTGGTCACTGAATTATGGCAATTTAATATATGTAGGGTTGACTCAGACAATTTAGTTAAGAGTTTTCCTCTCCACCCAACCCTCTTAATTTGCACCTGCAAAATCTCAAGGTTGCACCCTTTAAATGTATACTATCCATCTTGTTTAGCGTTCATGTGTCCATGTACATTCTCCCATTCATTCCACCTATATAGTATTACTACAGCTGTACTACTAGTTTCTTCCGTTGCATTGCAACTTAAATTCATTATACTACTATTGGTTCTAGCACCCCCTATCAATGTGAGTTGCTCCACTGACTGTTGGAGGAACTCATTGAATACTACCAACCCATTCAACTCCAAGTAAACTCATGTAAGGTACCCAGATAATACCAGTTGGACACTATTCAACCAAATTGATGCTATTTGCACTGTCGGCCAAATGCAGTGGCCTGGACTCATTGGATTTGACATATTGGGTCGAAGGAACTTGAGTACCAACTACTCTTTATGCAATATTCTCAAAGGTAACTATTTCTGGAAAGATTTCTCTCTGAGTAATTTTTACAATACAGAGAATCCCTAAGTATCCCTCAGTTTTTTTGTGCTAGTTTTTTGGAACATGAGTTGACTCAGTTAAAGTGGCACTTCAAACAAACAACCAATCAGTGATAAGCTTTTGAATAAAATATAAAGAGGGCTGTTGAATGCTGGGACAGTGAGAAAGTCAGCTCTCTAGGGTCCTGAAGGTGTAGATCCAAAGGGGAAAATCAGTGTGAAAAAGCCACAAGGAGTAAATTAAGTGAAAGAAGCCGCCAAGCAACTGCCTTAAGAACGTAATGGCAATGGGCAAAATCAAGGATGTTGAGCATTAGATCAGCTATGGGGGGTCTTTTTATTGAGAGTAGACTATAATTGGCGCAGCACTTGATTATTTGGCTGGCTGGGGAATTTCTCTGGATGCAGGCAATAGATGCACATATACCATAACACCTTTTGATGTAAGGCTACCCTATAGTCACAATCATGTGGAGAGATGATGGTATGATATTAGCTTTTGATAGAGATGGTGCCATATTGTAGGAAAAGTTGAAGTGATTTCACTGTAATAGAGTCCATTGATCATTAGAGTTTTACTCTACAGGGTAGTTCTACTTGCCCATACCAATAGCCAGCCAAATCTACTGAGGTGGCCTTGTTCCAATGGTATCCATGTCCATGCTATCTGTAAGAGAGAGGGGCTTGCTTGAAATTACTCTGTCTTTCACAGTGGCATGTGTATTCTAAAAGGACAAGCTAGTATGACTGGATCATAGTTACATAGATCAGAGGCAAGAGCAGACTGAATATTTCCACATATTCCTACCTTGATGTATTCCTAAGAAAATAAGACTAATGGGATATTTCAGTACAGGCAATCATCCCCAGGGCCAGGATTGGGTTTACATATGTGTACAGGACTGTGAAAATATCTAGGATCACCGGGACTTGAACCCGGATCTTTGGCATGACATTCCAGCATGCTAACCATTACACCACTATCCCTTGCCTGATATTTCCACCTTCCAACTACACCTGGATCGGTATGATACACACTAGAGGAGCCGTGATTACCAGGTAACTGGCCCCTGAGGGTCAATCAGGTACGGGGATTTCTGGTCTCCTACACTCCTCCCAACCAGCTTCAACCATGGCCAACTAGCATCAAGCATTCCTCCCAACCAGATAAGCTGGGCTTTATCAAGCAGTGTTGAGGCACTTCTGATTCCTAGTTGACCTACCAGTACATAGTACTGTCAGGGCCGAAGCGTATCTGGATCATACCAGCCCAGGCACCGAGTTCTCCCGATCGCCCTATTAAGTCGCGCAAGGACTGGCTCCGTGATCCTACCAGTGTAGAGGATGGTGAAAATATCTAGGATCACCAGGACTTGAACCCGGATCTCTGGCATGACATTCCAGCATGCTAACCATGACACCACAATCCCTTGCCTGATATTTCCACCTTCCAACTACACCTGGATCGGTATGATACACACTAGAGGAGCAGTGATTACCAGGTAACTGGCCCCTGAGGGTCAATCTACCAGGTACGGGGATTTCTGGTCCCCGACATATGTATTGATGTCATATGTATACAAAATGTTTTCTCATAAGACGTTCCTGCAGATATATTTACTTCCCTAATGAATGTCACAGTAAATTTATTCTCTTTGAAGATATAATATTTATGAAGGGTTTGCATGTAGACAGAGTTGAGGAATTATGTAGATGAAATAGTGTTTATAAATTACAATAGAGATATCCTATGATTCAAAGGCTATTTAGACATAGTCACTGCAGTACTGTTCACTAAAAGCATGGCTGTAACATCCCTTAGCCTTATCAATAGTTCTATAGTATAATTATATACTAAGGTACCAATAGATAGTTTACTATCAATTACTTGTGGCTAATTGCAGAAACATGTAGACTGGGTCAGCCTTTCAGTAAACTAGTATGTTCCTCTACAGACTATTTTCCCTGGACAGAAAAGATGTCATTTCAGTGGGATTTATCATAAACAAAACAACTGTAATCCCCCTTTCTTCTACTTCTAGGTGAGTCTCATGATCAGGGTCCAAAGGAGCTAAGAAGCTAGAGGTTTGTAATAGTCTGGCATATATCTATATATGTACCCTGGTACATAGATAACACCTGACGGGAGAATAAAGACAGTTATCTAATCCCCACCTAGCAGTTGATGAACCTACTGTGTAATCACATATATCAAAGTTAAGACTAGTCTCATAATTTCCCATTATATCACTAGCATTTGAGACCATGATATTGGTCATTATTGATGGAATTGAAGACATTTACAGTGGCTCAATTTCTAAACTTGTTTGCAATCAAATGTTCTGATGATACTTCATGCAGACCAACAATTCAGATAGAGGTTATGCTTAGATAATATATAAGGATATTATGCTGGCAACCTTATGATATAGAAATTGACTCTGAACATGGGTTACTTCTAGAGGTACTTAGTAAGTGTTTAAATTGATGTTTTGAACTGTAGCTCTAATATAAGTCAATTGCATGTATTGCTATGATTAACTAACTGAGCTGTGTAGGGGCATCTGCAAACCAACCATAATTATTGATGCTGGTATATGGCCTAATCATGAGATTGGGATCACACCGAAGGCAGGGGTTTGAACCAAACTATCATTAAAACATGTCACCAAAATTGTGAAAGAAAGAATAGTGTTGTAGGTTGCCTATTTTCCTCTCAATTTGTTTTTACTTTGCGTGCATGTTGTTTTTACCTCGGATGTACCTAGAGCCATCCAGGGAATACATCCACTGACTCATACGTTTTTTTACCTCAGCCAATTCCTGATATTTGTAATAACTGGCACAGAGTGGTTGATCCCAGCCACCTTGAAAACTGTGCCCTCTTTCACTGACCTTTTTTTAATCTAACTGATCTGAATTGAAACCTAACTGTCACAGTATATACTTTATAATGACATACCCTGTCTTTCACTTTTACTATTCATATTGTACTCAAAACTCTATAGGGCTACAGACAGCTGACAAAAGGGCTCTAGCTAATTTGATATGTATGATCAGTTCTATGCATGACATGGCCTATAGCGAAGAACTGTACAAAGCACCCTTCTCATAGTTTTTACATGCTGTACTATTGCATGTCTAGAATAGAAGACTACCAGATATCTGCATTGTAATCCACAATCAGTGCACAACAATACCCATTTTTTCTGGACAACAATCTGTGGCATAATGTAGATCAGATAAATGCTGCACTGCCTCCATTAACAATACATGATGATTATGTAGAGCAAATGTTAGATTATCCCATATATTATAGTAAAAAGCAATATTCAGTACAATGTAGTATATATGTAACGATGATACTGCCAGTGCCGTGCTCCCTTTACTGTACAAACAACAGTTCAGTTTGATAACGTTTATTATACCTCCCATTTTCATAAACATGTATAATGCTTAATAATAATGATTCTAGTCATACCTGTAAATTCCCCCCTAGAATTTTCCCAGCCTGGAAATCTCCCACCCGGAAATAGCCCCCCATCGAAGTGGGGAAATTTCCAGGATGGGGAGGGTAGAGTGGGAGAATTCCATGGAGGGGGGCATTAATCCCGGTACACCCCCTATCCCAAACCCTGTCTACTCATTCCCACATCAATTGCGATTGCTGTACCTGTTGCATATAAAACAAGGCTTTGACAGTAACCTGTATACATGTGTACTAGATACATGTATCACTTTTTGAAACTCAGCTGATTCTACTGAATCCGACCTTTACCCTTTTTAGACTAATCTTTACATTTGCAGTGAAACTCTTCATTTCTTAAAACCTCCCTGTAAGCACCTTGCTCTTGCTTATGTGAAGATGTTCATTCAGACCTGACAGTAAAATGTTACTGTAAAAGAACCCGAATCAAAGCTTTGAATCTTGGTTGGCAGTATGGGGAGAGGTGCATTCAGAGGTGACTCACCGGGCACTATAAACAGTTATTCATAACAGCTCTCATGAATCTAACAGTCAGAGATTACATGGTTTAGTGACTCACTGGAGGCGAAAAAGGTGAATCCTAGCTGCCACCTTTGTGTTCCTGGCAAACTCATTTCACTGTATTGGTGTTCTGGATCTTTTTAACAGTTAAAGACATTGACAAGTTCAATAATGAATAGAATGTGATAATGATTGGCTCAAGGTGTAGAATTGATAAATCATGATTATGACATTATTAGCTTATGTTACACATCTCCCTGGTCTTAGGGCCTCTATGCATTTGATATTAAAATGGCAATCCGACTATTACCCACAATGATAGCAGCAATATTGTAACCATAGAAACTGCATTAGATGTGTTGTCATGGCGATGCATCCCATCTGACAGGGGAGTCAGGGCACTCCCATGAAAGCTTTATGGTAAGATGAAGTGTGAACTGCCCTCTGGTGTGTGGAGGCAGAGCCATAAAGGGGCTTCAGACAGCACCCTCTGGTGGAGAATCCATCGGATGTGCCCCCCATCCTGTCACACCAGTTCCACTTGCAGAGGGTGACAGAGTGACATACAAATGTGTCCTGAAGATTTTGCTGCCATCCTGGGTAGGGCTCATGGGTAGGTGTCATGGTATGATGGAGGGGGATGTCTCCTGTCCATTTGGACAACACACCAGCCTTGAGATCCATCTACCTCTTGCATGGAGCTTTCCATATACCACTAGAGTTACTCTTCACAACTGGTTTCCCTCTAGGAGATGCAATCACTGTCGGCCAGGGTTGGTAATTTTTTTTACATATTATCCATTTGTACAGCAAGAAACCCCTCTCAGCCATACTATATCTTGCAGTTTTTGACATATGTTTCTCAAAATTAAAAAGCTCCAATTAAAGTTTTATCTCGCCATCACCATCAACTCCGAACTTCCCCTCCCTTTATAGTTCATCAAGCTGTAGCAGTATAACAAACCTCTTTCCTTGCAATCCCTTCATCACAGAATTTTGGTCTTTGTGAGGCAATCAAGGTCTTCAGAAACACTTTGCTTCTCTAGAATAGAAAGCTCCGATCTAACCCAGGCAAAAAGCCTCCTCTTTGGCACTGTCAGTAAGTAAATTGCAAGCTAAGTGGTTGGTGATGGACTTTGGAAAGTGCTAGCAAATCTCCTTTTTTATAAAGGATTCCCTGTCTAATGGAAGCCTCTGCTCTACCACAGACAGTAGCTTGCCCGTCCCCTACTGCCATGTACTTTGATGAATGGGGTTCAACCTCTTGCATATACTGATACCAACAGGAGAGCTCCAGAGAAAAACATGTACCTGCAAAGGCATATATGCGTTAAGTGGCCAATCATGGGTTTATTTGTGCATCATGAAGACTGATCTTAGTCAGCTGTGAATTAGATAATTTAACATGAATCAGATAGCCACTAAAACATGTACCAAGGCCTGCTAAGAATAAAAGAACGCTTATTTGATTTTCATTGACACTATCTATGTACGGATTTCATTGGGAAGTTGGTAGAGCTAATGAGCAAAGGGAGATTGGTGTAATACTTGATTGATGGGTATAACTTGAGCACAAAGGTCAGAGTTACCAGAAGCAAACTTGATACTAAAGATTAACAGGAGAGGTATCTAATGCATGCCTAGTTAGCATATATACATATTTAGGATGGATACAGAATAAGATGGCAGTGAGGGCCTCTGCAGAAAGAAGTAAGAGAAAATAAAAGATGAATATGGGCTGCATGGAGGGATAGATGCAGTACAAAGTTGTGTAACATGAAGAAAGATGAAGGGGTAGTAGATCATAACAGGTGAGAAGGGGCTTGGAATCCAACACTGAATTCACAATGCACAATTCACACTGCATCAAAACATTCATCATTTATATCTGTTAGCCGGCAGTGGCTGTCTTGGATTAAGACTTTGTTATTGTTATCATAAGTAGAAAAGCCCACCTCCTGATGCAGTCACAAAATCTTTGTCTTGATTGGAATAAAAAAATAACACATGTGACCAATTCATTCTTCCTAATAACAGCGGAAATAAGAGTAGATTAAAGGAAATCCTGAAAACAGTCTCATTTCTTCACCACTGCTCCATGTTCTTCCCTGCAAGACCCCTTTCATTACCTCTCAGCAAAGATAAAATTGACTTTTCTTTTCGTGACTTCAGCATCTTTTGGTTGCATGTAATGTAATAGAATTTTGTGTGTCTCCACAAACATATCCATACATGAAAGGAGCCTAAGTAACACACAGCCTCAGGTCTGCCCTTCTAAGGCACCTGTAATATTGAGTCTTCTCTTTGTATTTGTATTGGTATAGTAGATGGTGGATTGATACAGTAGGACAGACTAGCCTGTAATCACAGGCAGCCTGGTTAGTGGACTAGCTCATTGCGTTAATAAACTGTTAGGTTTATTTATGTAACGCTATAGAGCTGACCAGTTTTATTCATTTTTTTTTCATCATCAAAAATGAACAATTGAAGCAATTATAGACTTCACATAACAGACAAATGCCGTGATATACAGTGACAGTTAGGGGACTGGCAAGTGTATTGAATCAATCATACAGTAATGATCTGACCTACATGATACAATAAACAACCATGGTATACCTTCACACTAAAAGAAAGATGAATAATCAATACCAATATGATATATAATATCTTATACCAATGTCTGGTCTAATACTCATACATATGGATACAAATTCGGAGTGGCGCGTTGACTACACCTACTCAAAGGAAAGCTGATTTAAATTTCCTCTTCCTTCGGGGGGGGGGGGGCGTTCTGAGGGGAACACTGTTTTGCATGGCCCCCAAACTGGGTCATCATGGTTCTTGGATCGATGCTTTGAAACATGGCTTTGAAATCTTGGGGTGGGCTACCTGTCGAAGTGGATGGTTAGTTATCAGCCCCTGAAGTGTGCTGCTTACCACTGGATGTACTCTTCTCCGACTGGTTCACAGACTGGTGGTCCACAGACTGGTGGTCAAGGGTGTTGTCCACCAGGGCTTCGTTCTGCATCACTGAGGGCACGGTTCTTCCAAGTAGACCTCTTGGGTTGTTTCGAAGATTTTTCACTCATGTTTCTGCAACATGAGAGAATAATTGTTAAACATTTCTATCAGTAGGATATCATAACCAAATAACTGGCCATGTGTGGCTTCTACCTCTCGTCGAAACTGGACTTCAAGGTGTGAGCCAGGGTTTGCATGTATTGATTCAGCATGTAAGCGGGGTGAATTAATTCCATTCCAAAATATCCTGATATATATCCCCGGATCACAGTTTTGTCCATCATGGAAGTCGAGCAGTTCCTAGAATATCAAAATTACTATTGTAGGCAATTCTCTAAAATACAAGGTGGAGAATAACAATCCATGTATTTTTGCATCACTCTCCCTTTTTAGTCTGTCAGACACTGAGCAGATGATTTATCTTTCCCTGTCAGAGCTTATTATATCCCTACATAGATGTACACAGCTATAGCTGAAGTCTAATATGGTGGAGGAAGGAGGAACAAAAGAGGTGGAGGGATGGTACAGAAGCACAGAAGCTGTCCAATGCATGTATTGTGGTAGGGAGATGAGCAGCTCCTGTCTACCTGACACTCCAAGGCCATCCTCTGTACACAGTGTGCCACTGATGTCATGGTTTAGCCTTGTCAGGTGCAGATATACAGAAAATGTATGTATGTATGTATGTATGTACAATATGAACACACTAACTATAGCCACAGATGTACCATTTTGGCCCTTACATTTTCCCTATTTCTAAACATGATTTTAGTCCATCTCCTTATTCCCTGATTTTATATTTGTGTAGTATTCATGAGCATAATATCTTTACTGGAAAACTCACAGGACAGATTGATTATAGCAAAATATATACACATGTCGATTTCTTTCTCCATCTTGCCTCACGCGGTTATCAAAGGGGAATGGATATTACTTCCAATGTAGGATGAACTAATCTGATGCCGGATAAAAAAGTAAAACATACATCTCTGTGCTCATTAGTAGTTATTGTCATTCTGATCACTAGCTGTTTCACATGTAAAAAGGCAGGCACGAGAGTAAGAATCTTTGGAGTTATCAGAATTCTTACTGGGTGGTCTGACTATTTTGATTAAAACTGTGATATTAATATGCTATCAAAGAAGGTGAAGCAATGGCAATGCCATACATTTTTTCTCTTTTTCTTAGAACTGTGCTCGCCAGTTAGTCCAGTCAACTGGGCACCAAAAGGGCCTGTTCATAGAAGTAATTGCAAATTTGTCTAGACTGTACTCATTCTACTGATATGCCTACAACATCATACTATCAAACAAAATCCAGCGAGGGGCAGAGGGTAGAATTCATGGTCAAAGGTCGAGATTGCTATACATATTGAAGTGGTTTAGTCACATACATTTTTGAATAAATCCATAAATTCTGTAGCCAGTGCTTTGCTATGTGAGATAATGATTCTTCTATATATAAATCACAAATTGGAACACTTGAGTTTGAGTTGTTTGAGGTCAAGGTCATATTCTAAAAGGTCAAACATAGAAAACAGCACATAATTCTGTATTTGCATTGTTTCAATTCTTCCACTGACCAGACATATGTGAATTTAGATGATATAATACATCTAGGACATACCTAGGGTATATGTCTCTAAAATGCAATTCACAAAATTGTGTTAAATATATCAAAATTTAGCATATATTTATGATTGAAAGTCCTATAAGTGAACAATGAAGGAATATCCTTTACAGGAAATTTTCTTTAGCATTCTATATCAATTATATCATATATTATTCATCTTTCCTATGGGATTTTTTGACCTTGGCAAAGGTTAGGAGCCCAACAAATGTCTCTAACACAGCAAAAATGTCATTAGATTACAAAAGTGCAGGCCTTACTATAAGGACAAAGTGTGACATTGTTCAACATATTAAGAATGGCATTTCTTCGTACCCTTTCTCATTGAAATAGACTTTTCGGGAATCAGTCGAATTAGAGGTTATCATGTATTTTTCTCAAATTTAATTTGATTTTTCATAAAGATTTCAAGGATTTAAATGTTTTATTACATCCATATGCTTTTACATTCCTCCTTACCACCTAAACCATGGGCTTCAATTGCAAATAAATGTAAATGGTATTCAGAACAAAACTTTAATGGATCTAGACTTTTTTTTCTACACTTACCGCCATCTTGGATCAATAGCTTGTTCGTATATTTGAAGCACTCCTAAGGTATTTTACACTAAGCGGTGCCATTTACTCAAGGTATGGTTTGGAAGTGTGCATGACCACCAATAACACATAAACCTGAAGTGTAAGCTGTCAGAACTGTTTGTATATTTCAGAAAAGCATTCATATACATCAGCAAAGTTGATGTTGAGAGCTTTCACTCATTGTACCAACAGTGGCTCTGTGAGATCTAGATCCATGATCTCTGCTAAATCCTATTCAATTGAATGAGTGATCTGTGACTTCATTCCTTCCATGTTTCTCTCAAGATTATTTCCCAAGCCTGAACATAATTGATGTTTGATGGAGAAGTCACACTAATTGCTAAGTTTTAAGAGAAATGATGAAAATGAAATTTCTTTGTGAATGTGTGACACGATCTGCTAAAAGGGCCCTTAGTGCAGGGGGATTAAGGGACCCTTTCCAAGTACATGTCACATGTATTTTATCAGAGAAAATACCAATGTTGGATGTCTCCCATAATCTGTGCATCTGTGTTCCCTCAGTGCTGTTCACTGGCAGTAAATGATACACCTCTCCATGACCTCATTTACAGGTGCTGAGGATTAAGGTGAAATTCCTAGACAAGCTTCCATTGAAGAAAATGGTCATAATTCTGGAAATATTTGTACCTATAATTTGCAGCACCATCTTTCCAGGAACTGGTTGGTCATGTGGCCAATGAAGTTGGTTCCAGTTGACTGATCACAGTACTACTAATTCCATAAGGGTCATGCAATGATACCTAGAATAACAGATTACTCTGGACTCAGCAGTGCAAAAGGATCCATATATGTGCAGGATGAATCTTTGGGGGTGGGGGTGGGTCTTTCTGATAGGAGTAAGATTAATGTCAATTTTATGTTTCAAAATATTATAAATCTATTATTGTAGTGCCCTGACAAATAAATAGTTGTATTCTAAAGTGTGTTTCACATTGATTATGATTGATAGAAAAAAGAAAGTGATATTGCGATATGTACAATGTTATATATCGGTATTTTAAATGTTACATACTGCTTTCATAGATACATAACACACTTTATGTAGTAGAAATCAACTTCCTAACAGTCAATGAGTGTATCTATAAGAAAGTTTATCAAAAAGAATTAACTATGCATTTTTTAGCATATGTCTTGTGAAAACCATGAATTTGGGTCTGAAATTTGAGATACCCCCAAAAATGGTCTGCCTCTCAATGGGATTTGTTTGATAGTTTGTATGATGTTTGGGTACCTATTTATAAGGAACCAGAAAACCCATGGGAGATAACATTTGCAATTTGTTCTAGGTACATCCAGTATATGACTGGACTAAGTGTACTTACTGCCGCCAGGGCAAATCCATTAATTATTTATATTAATTAAGTGAAAAAGGAGTGGAGAGTTCTTGAGAAGCTTAAAGTAATCCAGGCACTAATCATCTCTATCATGAACTGGAATCCTTACTAGTACATCTACATTTTCATTTTCGTCTCTAAGAATTGAAATATAGGGAGTAGTATTTAAACGACCAGTTTAGTAATTTTACGTTTTTATATGAATGCCTCTGGGGTATAAGAAAATAAATTAATGATGAGGTGGTGCTGAAACTTAGGCCACCTCGGTGAGTCTCACACAACTGTCAAAGAAGTATGTCCTTTCGACAATACTCAATTCCCTCCTATTCCTTTCTGGCACCACGTAAATCTTTAGGCCTAAACGAGATTTCCGCGACAACAACTTAACATGAGAATGGAGGGTTAACAGTTTCATGTATTATGTTATCTTTGCTAGCCCTAACATATCATAATCAAAATATTGATTCATACTTATGGATATTTTGCATACAACTGATGGTAAAAGTTGGTTATAGGACCTGGACCAAGTTCAAAGGGGGGTTTTCTGGATCGAGGCAGTCCCATATTTATAGACTCACCATCAAACTGTTCCACAAATTTTTCCCATGGCAATGCGAATCAGAAAATGCTGCATAAAATGTAATAGATACCATTCCATTTTTAAACTCACAAATTAATTTCCGGTAGGTTATGGAGTTACAAGACCAATGCGAAACAGGTAAACAGCTGTTGGTATTAATAAGGAAATGATACTTGTGTTTTGCCAATGCCTCTTTTCTGACATTCAGGAAATTACTCATGAGAATTGTTTTGTAGCTCTTTGCTCGTTTTTGCTTTTGGGATAATTCTTGTCCCCTTGCCAGCTTAAACGGGCTTAAATTCTCTGAAGGACTGTTAGAGCCTAGGCCTATTCATGCTCATATTGTATTCCAAGCAACAGCTGAGCAAGAAACATGCACAGAAGAATCCAAGTTAAGGCGGTCTAAATTAACAATGTATAAATCATGTTGATAATTTTGACATAGGGTAAGTCTCCCCTGACTTGACCACTAGGCATGTTGGTACCTTAAGTCAACCACCCTGGGTTTACTTCTTTCTAATAGCATCTAACTCCCAAATGATAGTGTACCATTAGCTAAAGTAGTGAGTCCCTATAGATGCCCAAACAGAACTCATGGGTCATGAACATTACCTGCAAAAAGCTGGGATGGTCGGCTCAAGGTACCAACGTGCCAAGTGGTCGAGTCAGGGCGACTTACCCTAAATCCACAATTTAACCTGCTTCTCTGTGGCAAGCCCAGAATAGTTTGGCCCATAGGATTGTAAATAAAAACGATGTGAGGCATTTGATAATAATGCTTCCGTATTGATTAAAGTCCGGTTTGTGGGTGCAGGAATCTGATACACTCACCATCTGAATTAGGATAAAAGTAATAGATAGGCTTAGTCAAAACCAGCATAATTTGTTAGTCAAAATCGAGCACAAGGCAAGTTGGGCACTTTGCCTTAGTGTAAGTCACATCTAGCTATGGTAAACTAACTACCACACATAGGGATGTGTGGTTCAGTTAGGGTTTTCTTTAATAAGAATATTCTTGCATGGAAATGACAGCAATGCCAAGCAGACTACCTCGCTATCAGAATACTCTTGTCTTAGAGGACATCACAGGCAGATAAATGTGTCATGATCCATTAAGAAAGCCAATTGCAAGATAATCCACATAAAGTCATGACTGTGCTTACCGGCATTCTCTTACGATTTGGGTTCCTTTTGTGATCACTGCTGAGGCAATCACAGGGTGCAAGCTGTCATTGAACATGGCACCCGAATCCTGGTAATCATTGTCTCAAATCCACATGGTCGTAGCAGCCATTGAGATCTGGCCTAACCTGTCACGTGTTGCCACCACAAAGAGTACCACTACTGCTTGAAGAAGAGGCCAGAAGGAGTCTATAAAGAATCGTGACTTCCGGCCGCTGTGATACCTAATCTTGGCATGTCAGAGACAAAAAGTACTGCCTACTGCCCAGTCTTTGATCTCCTCTTTTCCTGCTGCACAGAGAATAAATTGGTCTCAGAGGGACACTATATATGTGTAAGATAGGTGGGCATGATATAGATAAGTAGAAGAACGTCTGGTGCAGAGCCTGTTTGTAAAAGCACACCAATTTGTAATACACTCTCAGCCCGAATTGTAAATAGGCAGTAAAGACCACTACATAATGGGTACACAGCAAGCTACTGTAGGGTCGTTGGATTTGTACTAACAACAGCCCTTACTGTTTTACAAAATAAAAGCAATGTATTGTAAATAGCCTGGCACGGTTAGACAGTGTATGTAAATGCAGCCTATAATATATCGTGATTCCTTTCTGATGGGAATGGTATGTCTTATATGAAAAAGCTGCAGTGATAGTTCAAGTGACTAATGGCAGTAACCACAGCAGGTCAATACACTGATAAATAGAGCTGTCAGTATATGCCCTCTTTTCAAAACAATTCATGGTCTGCTTCACCATTCAACTTGCACTCACCACATATGTCTGAAAAGTCACCTGCCTTGTTTAACATAGAGCAAGCTGCACTATCAGCTACCTACTCATGTCACACACTCTATACTATACTATACTGACTGACTGACTTCTCCCGGGTAGGTACCTACTCAAATCTGCCTTTTTTAGCACCATACTTGAATATCCACTTGTAAGCAACAAAAGGGACAAGTTATAGCTACATGAAAAGAAAGGACTGGAAACAAGGGCATTTTTAGCCAGCTCTTCCTTTTACTATAGGAGCAACACCCTCCAGATCTCTGAGAACATCCAGCCATCTATAGACTGCATGGAGTTTTAAAGTATGCCATCAAGATCCATAAATGAAGTACTGGCCTTTTTCTGTGCCGACCAGCCCAGTTTGTGAATGACACTTTATTAGGACCCTCCTGCCTCACTCCCATGTAGGGATATATAAGCCCTTCCCTACAAACCCAGCCAAAAACATAATATATATTGGTCCAGGGGTATTCTATCCAAACCAAGATTTCTTCAAATTTAGACACTATAGGCTATGTTCTCCACGGTTGTGCCGAGGGAAATTATGTCCAGGGCCAGAAAATAATATATGTTCATGGATAGAATTCATTTTCATAGACTATTGCCACAGCTCTTTATGGCGTTTCCTCTGAGAAATACATTGCCAATAAGCGCCTCCAAGGATATCCGACATCTTTTATTTATCTCTTCTGAAAACCGTTTTCTATTGTGTCTCGAAGCCCTTATCAAAATGCCAGGTGTTCTATAGAGTATTGTGATGATAAAAGAGTGAATGCTAAGCACTAGGTCTTTCTGAAATAGTGAAAATAGGTCTATCTACTTTTATCTAAAGGATTTTTTTCAGCTAGTGACCAGATTAATCACAGCTCCTTAATGAAGGCTTTATACTTTACTAATGCAAAGGTTTGATGGATTTGTTCTATAAGACACATCAATCCGTACAGTTCGCCTGGAAAGGGGGTGGCATGGAGACAGCAAAAAGTATTATAATATATGAATGATGGAGAGCATTAATACTATTATTATCATTAATGCTCTCCATCATCTTTCTTAATATTTCCTGATGGATATTCAATGTCATAGTTTTAATCAAAATGGTCTAAGAACATGACATGCAATGGGAACTCTAATATCCACTATGATCTTATTTCTGTTTATGAATGGCAATACCTCTTTATCATCATACAGATTGAATAAAGAGATCGATAATCATTACTAGTAATCACAGAGGCAAAGAAAAACTGGTGAGTGAACGTCATGCTATGTATTGTAAATTTATTGAGATGATTGAGAGACTCTCACAGATCAGTACATCAAACTTTTAATTAGTTCAACAGATTCCAAATACCGATGTTATTCCATGCGCATTGGAACATGGGAAATGATTATCCTGCTAATACCTATAGTCCACTGGGCCTCTTCGGCCGACTTTGACCATACATTTCTTACACAAAGGTCAGACGAAGAGGCCCAGTGGACTATGGGTATAAGCTAAAAAAAATGCAAAAATCCCCATTATTGGAAAAAAATAAGTTATTTTGCATCTTTAACTCTCTCAACTATAACTATCTATACCTGCTTCTTATTTGATCAAACTGAAAGTCTATACCACTGTATGGATGAAAGGGAAAGAAGAGCCAATAGAAGCAAGCCCTATGCGAATATAGATAACAGATTAATACTTTGCTGTACTCAACTCTTACACCACCTTACTTACATAAAATTGTAAAATCAAGAGCAATGCATCAATTTAACAGCAACACTCATGCGTACAGCAAGGCATCTTCCCTCTGATTAACACAGCTGTCTCTCTCAGCGATGCACCAGCAGGATTAATGTAGCCAACTCATTAGTCTGGCGTGGAGGGAGTCATCAAAATCAGCTCCATCTTCTATGGTTTCTGCCAGCATATGTGGCTGCAGGATAATTCCTCCTCACATCCCCATCCCGGAGCTTGTTAGGTCGGGCCTAGGTCTAAGCCTACATGTGTCCGCTCCCCAAGGCCTATCACGGCTTTAAGCCAAAATGAGGTTCAGCCTAAGCCCGCCAAGTGTTGCTCGAGGCGATTGAACATGCGCGGATGCCAACTTCCGGTGATGAATACCTGGAGGCGCCACCTAGAGGCCCTTGGAGGCTGAATGGGAAGTGGGGGCAGGGCCTTTCCGGACGCACGTCACGCCCCCTATGGGTATCTATCAACACTAAAAACCGCTCTGTCGGTCAGCGTCGATACATCTCAATCGTTTTCTTGTTTACCATTGCCCCAGCTTGGCGTGAGGGACGCGCGGTGTGGCAATTTACTTCCGCTTCTGTCAACGTCAAAATATTGCCGCCGTTTATATTACAGGAGATGTGGGCGCCATGTTGTGTATGGAAGTGAGGGAGCTGAGGTGGGAGGAGGGATGGTTGTTAGGGGAGAGACAGATGGGTATACATCCCTCACCAGGACCAAAGTCTCACTTTTCTTAGGGAGTTCTTCTAGCTTGGCTAACTTCCGCCATCAGAGAACTTTCTGACTGATTATTACTGAGTGATGTGTCAAAGATTTCCTTTGGCTTATGATGTAGGTTCAATGTTGATGGCATCTACTCAATATTTCCAAGGCGGAGTGCAGACATAATGTATGGAAGCCATGATTTATCTGTTTGGGACGATCTATAGACCCATTTTATATTAGACAAATATGCCCACATATGAAAGCATGAAAGCATGTAAAATTAGCCTCATTATGGTCATGGCGTTATATTAAAATCAAGTCCATAGCGCCAATTGTGAAAGCATCCTCTCCCTTTCCAGGGATGAGCAGTAACATTAAAAAAGTACAACATAACGGGTCGTTTCTTTCATAAAGTCAAGTGGTGCGCGCTAGGTTTAATCCCGTTTCGGTGCTCAGCCTTTTCAAACCAGTAGCATCATGTTTATCTGTGTCCAAATCCTAATGTGAAAAATCAGTCGGAGATCACGTAACAAGGTAGTTTTGCCATCTGAGAGGACAGAAAGAAATGAATCCAGGAAGATTCGTTTGGCAAATTATCTCCCTTTGACAAGCTGAAATGAACTAAAATCAGTCGTGTTATGACAGATCATCAGGGGACCAGGAGGTGGAAGGACAGATAATATTGGTCACTCACCATGTGACAATGGCAAAAGGGAGTAGTGGTTTGGTGGTCCAAGGGTTTGTATAACAGTAACTCTGAAAACGCCTTTCGACAAAGTTTATATAATTTACTATGTATTTTGTGTTTTAATATACAATGTAGCTTCCAGTAAAGCACTGTTGTAGCAGCTAACATGTGTCATTGTACTAACTGATATATTACTGAATCGCCCTAACTGTGTGTCACATTGTTTGCAAAGGTTTTTCTCTTCTGTGACACATTTTATTCAAAGTCATATTAATATTTACCGTGGCATTCAAATGACACTTATTTTTTCAAAGGTTATGATTTTTGTGTTCAATGGTTAATGAGCTACATGTAACCGATAATGATTAACTTGGCATGAAAACCACTGATGTAACACTAATATAAACTCAATGGCCTGAAATTGGTTATAAGCCAATGTATAGATTTCTAGGATATCTATTTGGCCTTCCATATTGTGGCTACATAGTAATGATGCAAAAAAGAATAACCCATCCCAATGCTTCTACAGAGAAGTCCTCTTTGCGCTGTAAGCTACACAGGACAGCTGGCACCACATACTGGGAGATTTATCTGAATGTCATCCTCACAAATTGCCACAACATGTTTTGAAGGCTTTCCCCCCATCCCGATGCACCAGCAGACAGAGCTCTTTGGGCTATTTACAGGGCCAGCACTCTCTTTTTTGTCGTGCTTTTACAAAGGGGATGTTGTCCTATTAGGGCCTCATTGAAAAGTGGATCAAATAATTCAGGCACCAAATTGATGTGCCGCAGGGCACAAAGAAGGAGGTAGAAAGGGAGATTGGGTGGGTTGTCCCTCTGGAAATAACCTGAGTTTGACTAAAAAGCAGTTGTAGCTTTTGCAAGACGTAAATCATAAAGGGAATATTAAGCCATTTCCTTGTAGTGAATCTTCTTTCAGAAGGCAGAATTTTATGTTTAGAAATCAAACTTTAAAGATGGGAATTTCAGGCCAGTGTAAATTTGTGCACCAGCACACGGTTATATCCTTTGTCTCTTGAATTTACAAATTCAAAAAATATATACCCCTACCATTCCACCTACTACACTGCCTTTCCACACCTTCCTCTGATCTTATTTTAACCTAACCATTTCCAAATCTAGCGCTCTCCGTCATCTCCTTTCCGTTCCCTCTTCTCTCTGCTTATTGCTATTTAAATAGAGAGCCTTTTTTAAGTCAAATCCAACATGAGTCTCTAGAGTTGTTCAGGAAGCTATGCCCTGAACCACGATTCCCGCTCCTGCAGCTCCATCTTTTGATCCATGCCTTAAGCCCCACTGGAAGTCCTCAAACAGATTCTTTGTAGAGACGTGTTCAGGCCCCAATGGTCAGGCTTCAATTCATAGAGGGAGATCCTCTTGAGAGACCCTCCACTTTGTCCCCTTGAGACTGGGAGTCCTTCTGTCAGGTCCCTGGAGAGGCAGTTTGTAGACGATGATAGCTGCTCACCCATGATGCATGTACCTCTACATATATACGTAATGGCCTGTCCCTATATAGTAGGAGTAGGGTGAATCCGTGGTGAGGGAGAGATACTGTCAATATACCTAACCTTTGAGGTAAAGGTTTAAAGTGATGTCAGTCTGAGGGAGGAGAGTGAGCTGACCAGTTGGGAATGATGATGGGTGAGGTCATTCAAAGAGTTAACTTAATTCTGTGTGCACTCTAAAAGGAAAAGAAAAAAGGACACTGTGTACCAGACGGTTACTGATACATCCCTCTGCCATCCCTTTCAGCAATGGGGCATGTCTCCATCCCCTTTGAGGATGTTCCCCACTAAGATGGATGCATGATGTTATTCCTCTGTTCCTATGGGGGCGTTCCTCTGCCTTTCATGGTATTGGGTGATATCTGTGATACTTGTGCTTCTGGCATATCATATGTGTTTAGAATGAAAATAGTGTATATGGCTATACATCTAGTAACAGGGGCGTGGGAAGCAGTTTTAGAGTGGGTGGGACCAGGGGGGTTTTCTGCAATTTTTGACCTCCCTTTGCTTGACCTTTTAGTTTTGACCTTTTGAGGAGGCCAAAAGTGGGGGGACATGTCCCCCCTGTCCCCCCTGCTTTCCACGCCCATGAGTAAGCACAACGCATTGAATCAACTTTGAGAAGTTCTCAACAATGATTCAACGTTCTGTGCCTGCGGGCAGGCTTCTATCATTGCAGTTTCAACAAAATGTGTTGAAGTACCTTATAATTGGTGTTTTATAACTATTGGAAATCAAATGGCCAGATGACCTCAGTGTCTTGCTAATAACCCCACGTCATGTACCATGTTATTAACAGTCGCAGAGCACCACTAGGTCTAGAGCTACAAAGACACCATGTACTCGGAAATTTCCAGTCATAATGCTATTAATACAGAATCATGCCATCAACAGAAAACAAACTAAACTGGCATCTTACATCCATGTGCTGTCAATTTAATGCATGTATAAGAAATACTAAATGCCTGTGGTGGTGATGATGATAGTAGAGTTTAATACTGCCAAAGTGACTGACCATATAATTCCGATATCCCATCGTCAGATCCAGCAGCCCTCTCCAGAACCGACCCTCCATTCCAAAACTCACACTTTTGATAAGGTATTGTCTGTGGTCGATACGTACATCTAAAGAGGATTGCAGGTACTAGGATAGGATATTACCTTCCCTAGCTCTGATGAGGATATTAGTATGATACTAATAGTACATATGCAGATGTGGGAGGAAGCCACAAAAGGATTGAGTCTAAATTCTGTTAATTGCAAGTTTTTATGATGCGAGGGGAAGCCTCGGGGAGCTACCAGCACAGAGTAGTATAATACTTTATGGTCTTGTCCTAGATCCTATATGGGAGGGAAGTGGACACAAAACTGCAGTTTGCCTTGCTTAATGCATCCTGTAGAAAAGAAATCAGTGAGTACACAATGTGCATCGCTGTGTATTGCTTAGTCTAAGTAGATCCTTATGAAATTAGTCATCTAGTCATCTACCAGCCGTGAGTTCATTTCACCGTATTTGACACCCATACAAACTCACATTCATCTGTCTATGTCCTCTATGCCCAAACTCTGACATATCCACTGTGCATAAGGTTTAAGGGATGCCTATTTTTAGCCATCGACGGCAGCTCCAACCAGAGCACGGTGGAGTTATGACATGAAAAATCCATGTTATCTTTTATCGTGGCTTACCTGCGTGACATTGAGTAACATTCAGTCAACCAAATACCACCCAATTGTTTGGGTTTGCCATGCAGAGGGACTTTCCCATAATCCTGCACAGTATAGAGATTGCTGTACACTATACCAGATTTAACGAATTTGTATCCTCCTGCAAAAAGACAGGAGAAGAGACATTCTGAACAAAGGTGTACTTGCAAGTCCCCAATAAACTACGTGGAAAGAAACCACTTTTTCTTTCCATTTTTATTTTGCTTTAAAAGTAAAGGTTTTGAAGGGCTAATCAGCCATGAACCTCTAAGCCATGAAGCCCCAAGTACTCTCCATTATTACTTGTAAATAGTGTCAGTCTGTTTCTCTACGCCATGAAGCCCCAAGTACTCTTCATTATTACTTGTAAATAGTATCAGTCTGTTTCTCTACGCCATGAAGCCCCAAGTACTCTTCATTATTACTTGTAAATAGTATCAGTCTGTTTCTCTACGCCATGAAGCCCCAAGTACTCTTCATTATTACTTGTAAATAGTATCAGTCTGTTTCTCTACGCCATGAAGCCCCAAGTACTTTTCATTATTACTTGTAAATTGTGTCAGTCTGTTCCCCAACACGGACATTTAATCCATGTTAAGTGTTCTAGGAATAATCCCTTAAGTGATGATTTAGATTAGCATTTTGATAAGGCTTGCTGCCAAAGGCAGGCCTCTGGGGGGAACTGTTTGTGAGGACCGAGGTGCCTCACAAAGCAGTGCTTTTCCGTCTGTGATTGACTGATGGCTGGTAGCCATTCTAAATAGAAGAAACCCGCAGGGTCGTTTGTCTTTTCAGACCAAACTGGTCTCAGATTATATTCAAACAATATTCATGTTGACTTTTTTATGTCAAACATGTTGTTTCCATAGTAGAACTTCAAAGTATGTCGGGATCGTCTCCTTCTGGCAGACGCTTAAAGGAGGGCTAAACGGCGGAGATAATGCGTTCATACTAGTGAGCAGATTCTTCGGCGGATTCTGTCTCAAGAGACTCATTACGGTCCCAATCACAGCTGCACTGTTGGCTCCACTATTAATAAAGCACAAAATTCGAAAATAGGGCTACTATAGGGTTTTGAACTTTTGTGTCAAATGTTTCCTGTTTCTGTTTAGGAAGAAATCAACATGGACGTTACAAAACAACATGCATTTGCAACATGAGAGTATATTAAGAAAAAGGAATCGAGAGAAAAGATATCTGGCGAATTGACTCTCTTTAAAAAAAAAATCAGCATGACCCTAAATACCTCTCGCTGGCTCAGAGCTCAGAGCTGAAAGTGGAGTGTCAAATTGGTCACTCGTCAGGTGATAAGATCCATAAATGGGAATTTAAGGGGAATGCACTGAATTATGGCGAGGAAGGAATATGTGGAGCCACTCTGTCTCCTGAGGCTCTTGCCCTTCTTAATCCTACATTTATTCTAACCCATTAATCCCTTATTGAATTCACATCAAACTGCATATCGCATATCTGTATTATACTTAGGATACAGTGCATTTGCATTGATACTTCTATAACCGAATGAACATTCCGAAATAACCAATGATAACTTCAATTCACTTTCATCAGAAACCTCACCACAAGAGTACAATGACAAAGGATGTCTGGGGCCATGCGGTCGACAAATTTAGCCGCATGATGTTCTCCCAAGTTACCACAGCATCCTTTGAGTGCTTTCCCTGTATCCACAGCAATTACTCCTATTACTATCCTGCAGACAGCAGGCGGACCTCTTTAACACTCTGAGCCATTTATAAGATATTTTTTGCTCATTGCTTTTACAAATATGAAGTTATTCTATTACGGCCTTATTGAAAAGTGGATCAAATAATTCAGTCATCAAAGTGATGTGTTGCACACAGAAGAAAGTAGGATGGGTGGTTGTCCTCATGGGATTGATCTATGTGTGAAAAAAAAAGAGTTGCAGCCTTTACAAGGGGTAATCATTAAGCGAGGCATAAAGTTACCGTTAGTCGACCATAACTTGAAGTTTGTTTTAGTTGAGAAGGTGATATTATGACCATGAAATAAGTTGATTGGGGTTGGTATTTACCTCTAATACACACAAAACCTAAATTCTTCATATAAGGCTATGCATTAACGGAACTTAAATGGGCATATTGTGACTATACAAAGGTTCTCTCCGGGGAGGGCACAAGGACAGGAGACATATCAACAACCATCATACTCAGATTCTGTACATAAGTCACTAGGTCCTGCTCCCTCTTACTATTCAGTCTCAGACCGACTTGAATCTTGACCATAAAAGGGATGTTTATTGACCACAGCTATCAGCTATCAAACTCCTGTCGTACATATATACTTCACTAGCAATCCATCCAACTTGGACCCACACTGTCTCAGCATCCCTCCAGAGGGACGTAAAATCACCACTCCCCTCCACCCCAATATATGCAGAAAGCAAGATGCAGGGGCGTCAAGGGGATACCCTTAAATCAAAGGGCTGACTCTCCAGCCCTGGGCTCAAATGGCATATTTCTGAAAAGTGTTGAATATCTTTGGTATCACCAACAATAATCACTTGTGCTTATAAAGGGCCATTGCTAATTGTATGGTAAGTCTTGTTCTCATCATGAAATACATGAATAACCCTGCATCACTGTGGTTCTCATAGTGAAGCCTGTATATCTTAGCCCGAACAACATTTAATCAGGGGAACAGATTCGCCACACTAAAATACCTCTGTCCCTATGCTACTCAAATAAGGCAATGGCCATAATCGGAAATAGTTTTTACTTTTTAAATGAGGGCTAAGCCTGAACACTCAATGACTATTGTCTTTGTAGAGCACAGAGAAACCCCAGACCAGAAGCACCTACTGGTACATAAAGCTGGGAGAAGGATGAATGGTTGCTCTTAAAAATAAAAGTGGAAGGGGGATAAACAATCTCTCTACCATTTGATGTCTATTTCCTATTACTTTGGAGAAAGGGGAAAAGTAATTTAAGGAAATAACCTACATGTATGGACACTGCATGAGATAAGAAATGTTCCTGGTGCCCTGAAAGAAATTGAATACACCTCTCAGCATGTACCTCCCCATGTAGCAAGCCCGCTCGGGGCCAAATTGGTTTTACCCGGGATAAGGTGGTTCAAAGCGGGCAGTATTCAGTACATGGGTTTTAGGTTCGGCAGATGCTGGGTTTCCAGTCAGGGCCACACAGGGCAGCCCAAATCGGGCAAACCCACTTGAGCCCGTTGGGCTCCCAACGGGTTTTGTCCTCAGCATACGGTCTGGGCCACATTGGGCCGCCCGATTTGGGCACTGGTCAGGTTTAAAATGGGCAACCACATTGGGCCCAGGATGGTTTCAAAATGGGCATCCCAAGATGGGTACTTAGCTGCATAAAGTCTTCCCAGTCTGGGGTGAGAGTGGGTTTGGACAGGGCAGCCTCATCTTCTGAACTGTTCTAAACTCTGTGATGAGTGTTCCCCCTCCCTCTCTCTTTTTTGTTCGTCCCTCTCCTATCCATCCCCTACCCCTTCCATCTCCTCCTCATTCCACTCAACCTACCCTGCCCTTTCCCCCTCTCACCCCGCTCTGCCCTGCCCTTCTGTCACCCTGCCCTCCCTGGGCCTCCCTAGCCCACTTAAAAGGGTCTATTTCTCCTCTTTCCTATCCCCTCAGGATGTGTGTGGTGCACATATGTGCAGGCACTGACACATTCCTCTGTGAATTTGTGTAATGAGGATCTCACCATGAATATGACCTTAGCTGTCAAAATGGTGTTAAATATCTATTACTCACTCACTCTCACTCCCAGCCCTCACCCTGCCTTGCCCTGCCCTGCTCTCACCCTGCCCTGCCCTGCTCTCGCCCTGCCCTGCCCTGCTCTCGCCCTGCCCTGCCCTACTCTCATCCTGCCCTGCCCTCCTCTCACCCTGCCCTGCCCTGCTCTCACCCTTGCCCTGCCCTGCTCTCACCCTGCCCTGACCTGCTCTCGCCCTGCCCTGCCCAGCTCTCACCCTGCCATGCCCTACTCTCACCCTGCACTGCCCTGGCATCTCCTTCGCTCACATGCCCTGCCCTGCTCTCACCCTGCCCTGCCCTGCTCTTACCCTGCCCTGCTCTCACCCTGCCCTGCCCTCTCACCCTGCCCTGTCCTACTCTCACCCTGCACTGCCCTGGCATCTCCTTTGCTCACATGCCCTGCCCTGCTCTCACCCTGCCCTGCCCTGCCCTCATCTCACCCTGCCTTGCCCTCTTCTCACCCTGCCCTGCCTTCCTCTCACCCTGCCCTGCCCTCCCCTCCTCCCTTCCCTCAACCACTGCTGTAGGACACTTTCCCTATACCATTAATACACAGGTAGGTTCATAGTAGGGATCCAGATATTTCATGTAAAAGGCAACACTGACTAGTCCTGGAAAGAACAGCTTCATGTCTTTCTTTGTACTAGTAGGCCTGCAAGGTGTATTTGTGGTGTGGGGGCAAACAGGTCCCACACTTGGCCAGGTATAAGAGGACTATATATAGAGGCAATTGAGAAACCCAAAATATCCCATGCCCCTGTAGGCCAGTCCATGGCAGACTCACTACAAAGTGGTTTCACAGCACTCCAGGCAGAATTCTACTACCCATACCAAACTTATTTCTTTTAGACATAGGACAACTGGAATAGACTACTAAATCAGATATGAAGTAATAATGTGCAGACTTTCTCATAGTCTGGAAATACTTAGATGTTTCTAGTCAAAAGTGCAAATCAAGGTCATCTGAGTAGTAGTGGAATGGCAACACCATTTCTATTGCACTGAACTTGGAACAAGAGCAGATATGCAGAGGTACAGTCATTGTGAACTTGAAGGCTCTCTTCTCTACTCCTACATAGGGAATTAGTAGGGGAAGATTGAGGCCAGAATGTCACTTTAATGAATCAAAGTGCCTTGTGTTGGCTGAATGAGTTTGATTCAAATGAATGGTACTGCTCTGCTTTTCCACTTGGGTAGATATTGCATTTACTGCTTTGGTGATGGGGGGGGGGTTAGATTAGCTCAAGGATTTGTTGCTTATTGACCTTTAAAAAAAAGAAAAGATTTTGGATAAATTTCTCAAAAAGAATTTTTAACATGTCACCACTAATTTTTCATCAAATCGGGCAGCCCACTTTAGGCCACACCAAAAACCCATGTTAAACTCACTTTCAGCCCAAATCGGTGAGCCCAATTTCAAACAGATCTGTGCCCGAATCGGTTAGCCCAGTGTGGCCCAGACCCTTTGCTGAGGACAAAACCCATCGGGCGCCCACTGTGTTAACCCAGTGTGGCCCACATCAGGAGCCCGCTCTGGCCCAGACTCGGGCCACACCATTTTTGCTACCTGGGTCCTTTACTCTGTGGGGTAACCACAAGTGTATTAAAAGAAGTAAATTGCATGAGCCCTTTGTGATTAAACGCCAGGAATGGGACGCTAAGCCAATTACTGTCTCTGGGTTTTCAAGTGGAAGTATGCCTATATAGTGAAAGTAAATTATAGGCCTAGGCATGATCATATACACTACTCCCCTACAATCCTGTGAGTGGCAGCAGTGAAATACATTTTCCCCTCAGAAAGGATCAGAAGGAAGTAGTGTAGAGAAGATCCCTCCAACGTTAATCTTGACTAATGCTTCATAAACACCCTACTTGCCCGAATCAAGGATAAGAGCCTTCTATTCACTTTATCATTTGAGGCCAGAGACCATAAGACCAGCTGAGATTCACCATCGATTGCTTTAAAATGGCCATGGTTAAGTCAGATCAGATAGGACCAACCAATAGATCATCTATCCCGTCAAGCGGGAGCAAGTGCAGATAAATGACTTCTGTTTCCATGCCATGGCCATAGCCCGTTTCAAATTCGACCAGTCTGTTGTGCACTTTGTATGTTATCTTACAATTAAATCTACGATTTAGTTGAGTCTATTTTAGATCATCCAGGACATGCACCATCACTGATATAATCTTTTGGGGGGATGATGCTGACTATTTTCACATGAAGGCATCTTTCGAAATATGAAGAAAACAGTTCTATCAGTAAGATTTCAATAGAGATTAACTTATATTAGATGGTAAATACTCAAAGTACGATTATAATGTTATTGTGAAGTGATAACCGTCCGTTCCCCTGAACCCCATGGGTTCCCTCTGAATAACTACAATTCTACTTTAACTTAGGAGAGATGTAAGTCTCATATATTTATAAAATTTAATGGCTGAAGATAAAGATCTGATTTATTTCTAAAGAGTTTCTGATAGAGTAGCCATTTAAAATGAAGCTAGATTTTATTTCTTTTTTGGTGAAGTAGAGAAACCTTTTACATCCAGGGTAATTGTGAAGAGCTACACAGAAAGATGTCAAGGGGTCTACTTCAATTTAGAAACTAAAGCTGCTTAAGCCCTTTTGTAGATTTGGACTGTGTCTCACAGCACCTTCCCTCAAAACACACTACCTGCCTATTTCTGCTGATCCAAAGGCTTGATTCACTACTTCTGCTGGTCTTCAAAGTTCTAAAGGTTGTCCTTAAGCCTCATTGTAACAAAAATACTCTTCAGATAAATACTTCCAGATGCTATTCCAACACTGGCCTTTAATCTTTACAAATCGCCCTGGGAATAATCCCTGAAATAGATGATAAAAGGGATGAATTGGATTATCAGATGAAGCTGCTGCTTGGCCCTTCACTAAAGCTTCTGTTGAGACAGGAGAGTGTCACAGAGCAGTATATTGCCATCTATGAGGTGCTGATAATTCACACTGAGAATCTTCCCCTTTTTTCATGTTATTCAGCCAAGCTGGCCTTAGTTCACACTCAGTGCAATAGTCATTATTGGAAATGTGTTTCACTTTTTTAGGAAAGACCAAGCCGTACCTCCCCTGAGATGAGAGTCATGTGGCACTGCAGCCTGTGTACATTTAGGTTTGCAGTATGACCCCAAAATGAGAGGCATGTTCGTGTGATAATGATTGTCTGCATCCTCCGTCATAAAAGGGGCTTCCAGTGGAATAGCTTTGGCATTTACAATCGTTGTACGGTTGTAGTACCGTAAGAAATGGCCTGCAGATCCTAGATGACAAAAATAATTTGTGCGTCTGCAAGAATAAATTATGCACCTGCAAAAATAATTTGTGCACCGGCAAGAATAATTTTTGTGGTTGACAAATCTTTTTTTGCATTTCCTATCCAGGGCTCCGTACTGCAGCCCCTTCTACCAGGCAATGCCACAAATTTTTTTCACGGCGATCAAGAAATTTTGTAACTTCAAATGCATGCTTCCTATGTTCAAGAATATATGGGATCTACACTTGTGTACCCCTAAATCCCAACCTAATATACCGGTTTAGGACACTCACTGACTAGAGTATGGTATCAGAGGCTTATCAATACACACCATTCTGTCAGATATAATGATATAATGATAATGATTATACTCTTGACTACAGATAGTATCAACCTCTAAAATCACCGTACCTTCCTGCTTACATGCTTACGTCCTTGTCACCCGCCTATGATCAGATAGCAGGTAATCGGACAGGACCCTATATTTACTTCAGCACTGATGAGGGTATTGAACAAGTAATCAATGGATCATTCATGACTAGTGTGTGTTAGCAAAGGATAATTACACGAGGGCGTAGCCTGAGTGTAATTATCCTTTGCTAACACACACAAGTCATGAATTATCCATTAACTACTTATTTTATTCCACGATACCAATAGATAATCAATAGAATATCAATAAATTCAAGTTAAAAACAAAAATGGTTCCCCCTTCCCGGGGCTCGAAGCCAGCCATAGTGTGTACATGATCGGTACAAACACCTCGTCACCCGGCAGCGGACAGCTACAGTGCCTGTTTCGGCTTGGCTTGCTTTGAATGCGTCTCACGGTTATGGTAGCGGACACACGGCGAAAAAAAGATGCGCCCGGACTGTGTTTGTGTACGATCGGTACACACACCTCGTCGCCCGGCAGCGGACAGCTACAGCCCCATCTCGGCTTGGATTGCTTTGAATGCGTCTCGCGGTTATGGCAGCGTCCCGCCTACCTTTAACGGCTGAGCACAATACGCTAACCACTAGACCACCGCATCTCAGCCCTCAGCGCCCGTATCGGCTTGGCTATGTTTGAATGCGTCCCATGGTTATGGTAGCGACAGCCCGCAGTCGTCGCCTCCCCGGGCTTTGTATCATATCAAGACCTGGTTATAGCTAGCCACTACTCGTCAGTCCCTGTGACGCAATGCATAGGGAGTTGAATTAGGGATCTGAGACTGCAGGTTCAAGCCCTGCCCTGGCCATGAGATTTCGTGGGTTTTAACATGTAACATATATGACATGTAGGGACATGTAAGGTGTGCAGGTTATCCATGGATAACTACACCGGGTGCCTGTTATACTTGGATAACTGCACACCTTACAAAAGTCATGATGCAGGCATCATAGTGTGCAATATTGACAGGTTTGTCCATGGGAATATCCAGGAAAAACACTCAGAATCCCAGAAATCGTGGAATAAGACAAGATATTAGCATTATAAGCAAGCCTTGTAGTCGGTCACTGCAGTCTTATACACTGAGGAAGGGATAGATGGTGCAGGACCCATCCATCTGTGGGATTTGTCTTTATAATATGATCAGATATTCAATTCTGGTATCTTTTAGTGACTTCCTTTTCGGGACATCCCGCCCGTTGGGTGAGGGTTTATGTTGGGCCCACAGTTGGAAGATTTAGTTTGTAATCCGTGCTGGTATACACATTATCAAGAAATGCCCTGCTGTAGTATTTTCAATTAATTGCTCTGGACGAGGGTATCTGTACTACACAAACATGGATGAATGGTTGTTAGTAAAATAGAAGTGCAATGGCATAAACAGTTCCTCTATCATTTGATGTATACGTCCTGTTCCTTTAGAGAAAGGAAAAACAAGGAATTTTAAGGAAATAACCTACATGTATGTACGAGATAAGAAATGTTCTTGGTGCCTTGAAAGAATTTGCCATGCACCTCTCAGCATGTACCTCCTTTACTCTGTGGGGTAACCACAAGTGTATTGAAAGAAGTAAATTGCATGACCCCTTTGTGATTAAACGCCAGGCATGAGACGCTAAGCCAATTACTGTCTCTGGGTTTTCAAGTGGAAGTTAATGTTCCTATAGCATATTACATTTACGACCTACATGCTACAATATGCCTATACATTTAAAGTAAATTATAGACATCATCACATACACTATGCCTTTACAATCCTGTCAGCAGTGAAATATATTTTCCCCTTAGAAGGGCATAGAAGGAAGCACTGTAGAGAAAATCTCTTCAACATTAACCTTGACTAATGCTCAATACATACCCTACTTGCCAGAATCAAGGATAAAAGCCTCCCATTCACTTACTTTATCAATTAAGGCCAGGTACCATAAAAACAGCTTAGATTCACAGTTGATTGCTTTAAAATGGCCATGGTTAAGACAGATCAGATAAGACCAACCAATAGATCATCTGTCCCGTCAAGCAGGAGCAAGTGCAAACAAAAGACTTCCCATGCCATGGCCAAAATCAGCCAATTTTTTTTGCACTTTGTATTTTATCTTACCGTTGGGTCTACTATTTAGTTGAGTCTACCTTAGATCATCCACGGTATGCAATGTTCTGCCCCATCAAAGATGCTATCCTAAGGCAGGATGATGCTGACTATTGCTCACATTTGTTCGAAATATGAAAGAACAGGTCTATCAGTAAGTCCTTTCATTAGAGATTAACTTATTTTAGATAGTAAATGATCAAAATATGATTACAATTGTGAAGTGATAATAATATAGATGCTGAATATAAAGATTTATGTTTAAAGAGTTTGAGTAGCCTTTTAAAACAAAAATAGATTTTATCACATTTTGGCATAGCAGAAGACCCCCTTACATCAAGTTTAATTGTGAAGACCCACACAGAAAGATGTCAAGGGGTCTACTTCAATTTAGAAACTAAAGCAGGCTAAGCCCTTCTGAAGATTTGGTCTGTGCCTCGCAGCACCTACCCTCAAAAGACACTCCCTGCCTATTTCCGCTGATTCAAAGGCTTGATTCACTATTTTCGCTGGTCTTCAACGTTCTAAAGGTTGTCCTTAAGCCTCGTTGTAACAAAAATACTGTTCAGATAAATACTTCAGATGCTATTCCAACACAGGCCTTTAATCTTTACAAATCGCCCTGGGAATAATCCCTGAAATAGATGATAAAAGGGATTTGGATTAGCCTGCTTCTTGGGTCCTTTACTGAAGCTTCTGTTGAGACAGGAGAGTGTCACCGAGCAGTGCATTGCCATCTATGAGGTGCTAATAATTCACACTAAGAATTTCCTCCTTTTTTATGTTATTCAGCCAAGCTGGCCTCAGCTCGCACTTCGTACCTATGGGGAAATGAGTTACTTGTGTGATATAGTAATTTAGAGGGCTGCATTCAAGACAAGTTTAGGGGACATCGGCATCTTGGGATCCACCAATTAACCTTCTGGAAGAGTACAGATAAAGATGACAGAACATGGTTAGGTGAAAGAGACAAAAATAGAGAAAAGAGAAAAACATAATAAACTCTATGTTGATATATTGTTGATATGATATTTTTCTAAATGTTGATGTTTGACAACATTGACATTGCATCATCGATGATGCTTTACAACATTGAAATGGAATCATTGATAAAGTGTTGCTAACACATAGGCTATCAGCCAGTTGGTAATATCGATACAACATATTCTCCTCAATGGCTAGGTGATTCTACAAATGAATTGTGAAAAGAAAAACCAAAGTCTTACTGAAATTCTTAAAATGGCTAAATGTCTATCACAGCTGCATGCCTGGAATACAACAAACAGCTAGCTATCTGACCTATAATGTCATATAAATAATGGAGTTAGAGGAATAGATCACCGATTCAAAACTGCCCAAATTCCCTTATCTGAGCATCTACATGTCTGCAATTATCTCACATGGAGGACATTATCATGGGTATCCTTAGGCACATTAGCTGCTGCTTACATTGAAGCAGCAGGGGATCCATGGGTATCAACTGTAAAGCACCAGCGGAGCTGCTAATTGTGTCACAGCACCACATGAAAGGACAGACGATGATTAATGACCATGGTATCTGTGTGCCTCGAGACAAAATCTGATAGTACTCAATCCCACTCTGTTTCCCCGCTGCTAGCAAGGAACAAATTACAGTCTGTCTACAAGATGTGTATAGGGTAAGCCACAAAAGCAGGCTACATTATAAGTTCCCTCTAAGGCGATTTGGGCAGCTTTGATCTGGTGATATATTCCTTCAGCTCAATACCTCGACACTTCTATAGATGTTTTTTCTCACTGTGCTCTCTTGTCCCTCTCGCCCAAACTATGTCCTGTCATCTTTATATGTATTCATCCCAAGAGGCAGATATCCCAGTCAGAAGTCAGCTCTGTAAATTGATAACACCAAAGTAACGCATTTTCTACAGACAGTTAGATACTTGATGGGACCAAGCTGAATAATGGGAATATTCAATACAATACAAGTGGCTACAAATGAATATGGAACATATCAACTAAGACGTAGCTAAAGTAAGTAGCCTGACATCAATTCCACACATGCCCTATGCTGTAGATGAATGGTCGCTTTGTTTTCTCTATGTAAAACTTGACCAAAGAACCAAAGGTAGGGTGTTACATCGGAAATTGACCAATAGTCTCACATGATATCCAAAAAGTGGATCTGATAGAAAGGACATGTACTAATTCAATGTAAAAAAAAAACAGAATGATGATATCTTCAATAGGGAATGCTTGAGAGTTGTTAAAAGTTGAAAAATATGTCTGATTTTTTGTTCCCACTGCTCCACTGTTGCAGAGTGGGCCTAGTAGACCATGCAGTACAGGGTGATCACACTACCTGTAGCCACAGGGAAAAAGAAAAGAAACTCCTTCATTTAGAGCTTGTAGGGATTATTGAATGTCAGAAAAGTGTTTGTGTAAATACTATATGAGATATATAGTACCTCTGTTAGCATCATTTTTTTTTTTAATGAACTTAGTGTTTACTGAAGTGGAATTTCTGCTCAGACTCCTGGTACCAGTCGTCGAGCTTGTTCCATAATTGGGCTCCTCTGTAGAGGGGTGATCTCTTGAAGAAGTCATGCCTTGGCCTTTTTACTGCAAATTTGACCTTGCCTTTGGTTCTGGTGAGCCTATCATTATTGGTATTTTTGACATACGCACCACTTTGTGCATATTTATAGATGTACACCAAGGTTACTTCATCATGTCTCCTTTCGAGTTTGTCAACACTACATTCTTCATGTAACTTATCAACAGATTTACTCATCACATCAGTACGGCAGCAAATTCTTAGACCACGATTTTGCAAGGTGTGCAAATCGGTGTAGAATAATCCTGCATCACTCATTTCACTATGTTTCCAATAGCTTCCCACATACAAGGCATTATTTGAGGACATGTATTTTTCTACTACTGCAAATATAGGTGCCATATGCTACCTACTCGCACTGGGCCAAAAGTGACAGTTCCCTGTGCATTTCCATAGCCATAAGACCCAGAAAAAATAAATGAAGAAATGATAAGCTCATCAGATGCACATGATCAATAGCTTCAAATCCATACCTTTTCCATTACTGAGGTATGTATAGTAAAGTTTTGAGGAGCAAATGAGTAAGACCATGTTAGAAATCTATGCAGAACTGCCCTGTAGTTGCCCATCCTTTGGAGATGGAACAGGCTCTTTGACATGCACTATAAGTGGCGATAAGGATACAGATAGTGAGAGGAGTGAGTTGTTCCGCTCCTTTCAGGAGTTCTTCATGAACCAGCACAGCTCTGTTAAGACCTTCGGCAAATGGAGAGGGCTTCATGTATATCAAGAAGCTAATATCCTTCATCCTCCTCCATCAGCAAGAGTAGGGCTAACAAATGGCACCTGGGTTGTCTCCTAGCAGCAGGCATTGTAAGTGGTCATGATTCACAGGCCACCAGCTCCTAGGTCGTCTACCTGCCCATAGCAATAACTGCTGGTAGCTATGTTTAATGACTTTGTATAGATCTTTGCCGGAAGATAAGCAGTAATGCATCAAAAAGAAAGTTGATTAGGGTAAAATTTACCAATTTTTTTAAACCATAATTTTACAATAGAAAACGTCATCGTCTTCTAAAAATATTAAAGTGTCCTTGCGGAACTTTCTGAAATACCCGAAAAGTGTATAATTCATCTTCCTACATTATGCCACTATCAGATACCCCTGACTCTTTATGAACTATCACACAAAATGCAACTACAACCCGCCTATGAGGAAATCTTTCCTCCACGGAGAACTTCCCTTAGAACTAAAGGAAACAAAATTTATACAATGTATGAGATCTAGGTCCATCTTCTTTCCTCTGGATAGTCTTTTACAAGGTGTTTGCCTTCCTAAGGATACAACGCGGACCACATTGATTAACATAGTTGGGTAGAACTGCTGTTGTCGATAGGAGAAGTAGAAAGAAGCCTGCGCAGTGGCGGATTTAGAGGGGGGCGCGGGGGGCGCCCCCCTTTTTGCCCAGTACTTAAGAGTTTAGCTACATATTTTGGACCCCAAAATTTGTCCAAAAATAGGGGGTGCGCCCCCTCCTTTTGGGCCGCGCCCCCTCCTTTTCAAAATCCTGGATCCGCCACTGCTGCGGGTGTGGGATGTGGCAGCAGATAAGAGATTTTTAGGCAGCCAGGGCCCGTCCCCACCCCCTCTTTCTCTCTCAACTCACTATCAGGGATAGTTCTTCTTCACCTCCTCACCAGGTGCACTTTGGTATTGACGGGGGTCTTTTACAGCACACCCCAGGTCTGAGCAACTACCTTAATTACACCCCGGTGGGAATCACACCCTGTTGTCGTTTTAGACACCACTCTCCCAAGGTGGTGATGTGTTTTTCCGTGTCAGTGCAAAAAAAGCTGCCAGTGCAAGAAAATGCACCAGTAGGAAATCCTGCTATGCTGCATTGTCTCCTATTGTCAAGTGTGTATTGTAAAATGGCTTTTACCATTAATGACTGATTAGATCACTTTGGGGATTTGTGAGTAGCTTACTGGGATGTTGCTTCAATTATTGATACACATCACATTGTTAAGCAAAAAGCATAAAGGATTAGCAAATTAGATACAAAATGGGTTTTGATGAATTTGGGACATAATCCAGAGGGAAAATCGACTTTTCTCTGTTATAAACTAATTCTAAGGGTAAAACTTGAAAAAGTACAACAGAGACTACTTGTTTCAAGAATTACCATTATTTATATCCATTAGAATATAAATCAGATTGGTCAAAATCATCTTTGAAATGGTTATTTTGGCAAATCACAGACCACCCCCAAATCACAGGCTGGTGTAACGTGTGATTTGGTGCCAGTTTTCCTCACCAGTTGATTATTTCAGCTTTGCTGGAACCTGCACCCGGTGTCATCCAGAAACCACAATCGCCCTTTGCAGCTGGCTATCTCTCTACGGTTTCAGCCCTGTACGCAGTCATAGACCATGAACTTCTACTTACGGGAAAGAGGCTATATCCTAGTAGGCCCACCACACACACTGATAAGACCTCTGTGTTAAGACACTGACAACAAGGGTGCACCCTAGCAGCCAACCAATGGGCCGTATGCTGGTCACGTGACAACGTCTGGGGGTTAATGGCAGCGCATAGGGCATTTCAGTAGGGGAACAATGATTGGTCGGCTGTGTCCTGGAGACTGAGTGCCAAATGGGCTACTGGGAGCTAGGAGGGGTGTGGACATGAAGGAGGAGGGGAGGAGGGGCAGGGGTAGGCATGGCTGGCGAGGGTTCTGATCGGGGTATGTTACTCCCTTGTGCCTCCCTGGCATTCACCAACTTTCTTCAATAGTGATGAAAGGCCCAGATCATCATGAGGAGCCAACGTCCTTGACTTCCAAAAACGCCATCTTCTGTTCTTGTAGAAGGTGATGTGTTGAATTCTTCAGAAACTCTCGAGGTCTTCTTGAGAAGTGGTCCCCTTCCCAAATTCACCCAGTTGCGAACGTTCCTACCTCAAGACCTGTTCAGTGGGCTACTGTGATTTTGGAATCATCCTTTCTGCTTGGCTAATCAATGTAACAAGACCCTTCAGAGTGTTGTGTAGCCTTTGTTCCTTCCCTTCCAGCTCACTGCGATTGATGGGGAACTCTGTGCAGTATGAAGATTCTAAGAACGATTAAAAGGGACATTATACTCCCCCTTGCTCTGCACCCTATTTTTCCTACTGTAGGTTTATTTCCATATTCTATAGTTTGGGGGCCAACAGGAGGTTTTATGAATTAGGTCAGTTCTAGCAGGAGGTTTTGTGAATTGAGTCAGGTCTGGGAGGAGGATTTGTGAAATAGGCCAAGTGTAGCAGGAGGTTTTTTGAATAAGGTCATTTTTGAACAGTAGATGTAATTCTTGGGAAAATTCTGTCCTATATGGGATTTGTACCCACGCACCAGACATGTGCTGGGATCCTGAGGCTCATGTGCTAACCATTATACCATGAGTCCTCAGCTGATACTCTCGGTGTTAGAACATCTACTGAAGGGCAATATGCTACTTCTATGACTGAGTAATCAATTATAGATAAACAGGGTGATTTCACTTTGAAAGATTCACTGGACAATCTAGTGTAGTGGTTAAGGCCTGGGACTAGAAATCTAGACCACACAGGTTCAAACCCCTGGTGTGATTTTGTTTTATTCTCAGTTGACCACTGTCATTTTTGCAACAATTCTAAAAATAATGTATTATAATGACCATCCTCTGATTGCCAAAATAATAAAGGGGGGCTTCAGGGGGGCCTTTTACAAAGACCCCTTTTACCTTGTATGTGTAAGTTAAAAACACTTCCCCCATGCAGTCTTGAACCCACATTCTGTGATTCAAAGTCAGACATGCTAACCATTATACTATTGAGACTGCTGGTGGTTGTAGACTGGAACACCATATATTTATCATAGCTTTGTATCACAGCCAGTGTAGAAGATTCAAATCCTCTTCTAGGCCTCTACAGTTTATGTCAAAATATACTTATATTTATGGTTTTACTGTTACATAAACTTCAGTGGATGGAATATAACTCAGAAAACCTTCACAGAGCTGGAGGTAATGGAAAACCTCCAGCTCTGTGGAGGTTTTCCATTACAAAGCCTGCATCTCGCCTGTATTGCGAGTTAGGACAGGAAAATCTATTTTTAGCCGGATGGCACTTAATGATATGCCCTCACACATTCCCATCAGACCCCTCTGTATCCTCTGGTGAAGGTAAAAGAGAACTACATTTCCATGCCTGCCCCACCCTACAGCAACAGGCCCACTGAATTATGCACAGTCGACTGGGCGTTGACGATATAGTGGTAATCTGCTGCAGGGATGGGTGCACCGACAGATAGCCACCAGGGGAGGAGCAGACAGTGTGGGGCCCCAAGACAGCCAACACCCACAGGGTAATATGGTAGAGATGTAGTAGATGCTGTGAGTATGTGGGAGAAATACACAGTTCATAGATGCTGTTAGAGTAGGTGAATTGCAAAAGTGCCTATAGGAAGAAAATGTTTCCTGGCGGAGCCATGCAGATAAACCCTATTGTGGATATAACCATGAATAAAGTGCAAAGGCGAGAGGAAAGTTTGTGTCTATATTAGCTGAATGTGTGGGGCTGACATGGGTAGCAGTATGTCCATATTTCAGTTGTTGTTTTGATCACTTCCCTTTTGAAAGACATACTTTCTTCCAACACAGTTTTATCCTTTATAAGGACACAAAGTAGGCAATTAAGTGAAAGTAAATGGAACTACATGCAGCCATAGAGGAAATGCACCAATAGAAGGCATATTCATGAAAGAAGTTAGGTTCGAAGCTCGTAGCTGCATGGCGAGAAATAAAGAGCGCTACAGAGAGGAACAATAGGTACAATGTATGATAAATATTGCACAGCTCATAGCTATACCGTAATGGTCGATTTAAGTGCCGGGGTTCTGAATAAGTGCCAATCTTGAATAAGTGCCGGGGGTGTAGGGGTATTGAAATTAATGTTAAGCATTGAAAACAGTTTTCAAATACGCGCCTGTCTCGTATTTAACCGCCCAGGCGCTTATACAAGCCACTGAACATTATGTAAGACTAACAGAATCATGTTCACAAATGTCGACTGGAAGTGTATAGTGTGTAGAATGGGAAAATGTGCTTTATTTATACATGAATTGAGATACATATTCCAAACTATTGGTAGGAACAGTCCCTCCTGTGTTCCACATCCTCCACCCACCCTCCTAGCCTTGTGCTATCCTCCCTCCCCTTCCTTCGCCTGCCATACCTCCATGTGCAGGACACAGGTGTTTAAGACTGTCCCTGAGAGGGCTTTCAGCTCCTCCAGTAGGTGCCAGTGGTGTGTGGCATGTGTGAATGTCATCTACCATAGAAAGTCCCAGAGGGCGGGAAGTTGCTAAATGCCAGCCCTATACTGCACCAGACGTCTGAACAGATGGGTGTCCAGAGAGTCGGAACTCGGCCATGGTGAATGCTTTGTGCTTGTTCAAATGCCAAGACCATGAATTCCCATATAGGCTTATGAAATCAGCCAGAGAAATGGCCAAAAGAGATCAGTTCAATATTGATATCGATTGACGGGGATTTATAATATGCTGAAACAGAATATGATTTCATTTCTACATCTAAAGCTATGGCAAATGTATCAAGAGGTTTGTTCTTTTACTGATTCATGATTTCCATCATACTATTCATAGTGGAAATTAAATACATGGTTTTCATAAACGGTGGCAGATACAGCTATTTGGTGTAGGGTTATGGCTAAAATCAATGACAATATTCCATGCTCAATTATAATAGTTTTTTGCCAAAAGTGTCGAGGGCATATGTCCACGCATTATACCACATTTTAAAGCTGAGGACTTCATTTTCTTTTTCTTTTGAAAGTTGTATTTTACCTTGAATGACCCCTTATCCTTATTGGACCATATTTGCCGTCCTGTGCCGCACTACATCGTCATAAAGCGGCTGTAGCTGGTTCCCTACATGTATGAGAAGCCGGGGATGAGAAGTATGTAGGAAGCAAATTAGGAGTAGGGAGTCGGCCCTCTGATATGTAGAGGCTGAAAACGGATTTTCTCATCACTGAGGGGAAATGGCACCTCCTCTCCTTTTCCAGAAAAAAAAATAAAAGAGAAAAATAAGCCAGATTGTCTGCTTGGCACGAGACAAGATGTGCTGTATAGACCATACATGCAAGGAGTGGTAGTCTGGTAGATTAATGGGGATTTCTAGACAGTGAGGATCTGCCTAAGCGGATTACAAAGGGGCTGAATAACCTGTTTACAATGTACCCTAATCCTCTTTAGGATTAACACTAAGCTCCTATATCCACAATAAGCCCATTAGAGGTATATTTCCGTTATGCCTATTATTGTCCATCACTAGGGAGAAGCCTGACAAGATAAAGTCTGATATAAATTTGTTTTTGTGACTGGCATCCAATTACTTCAAAGCTTCTTAATGGTTCACTGATTATCTCCTGTTTAATCATTACAGGAGCGGAGCTAGATGAGATCAGAGTTAGGCATACCCTAAATGGTAAGTATGATAGTTACTTTTATACAAATTGAATTCTACATTTAATTATTGACTGATTTAGAACTTCCCAGTGGGCCTAGAACATTGAATCAACATATAAAGCCAGTTGATCAACGCTGATCAACACTTGTGACATGTACTGGGAGAAGGGGTCTTATTGCCCCCTGCACTAAGCGATTGTAGGTCATTTGGCCCCTGCCAAACAGCCCCTGTGATTCAGTCCCCTGCCATTAGGCCCCAGACCATTCGGCCTAAAATATGTTATAAATACATCATAAATACATCATTAACTCTCTATTATGGAGATTTGATCATACAGGGCACTAGATACATCATAAATACGTCATTCCTACATCATGACAACTCCCTTTCAAAGGCTCAGTCCCTTTACTAACCTCACGGAACTGTACTTTTTTGTCTGGATAATGCTGTTAGCAGGATCATTAAGGGGGGCTTAAATTGTATGAAAACTTTTAAAATTGTCTGTGCGTCTCTGAATATCACATAAGCGACTACTTCCTCATGTGCCATATAAGAATTCCATGATTAACAGTGATTAATGCTAATGAAATAGTTGAGTTGATACTTATATATTTGGCCTTTAAGACTTTGTGGTAAAAAAGGATTAAGCTTTAGGACAGCCCATTTTAATCTAATTGAAGACAGATATGCGACAGGCTTTGGGAATTCAGTCTATTTGTAGGTAAGCCTGTAGTTAAAATAGAAAATAAATCGGCACACGGCTCTTCAGGAAGATGGCAACATACTATCCCCAGAACACATGGATTATAGTTATTAAGATTGTTTAAGAAACTCTGATAGTTTGTATGAAAACACATTATGTGTTTACTAAGTCCAGCTGTTATTCGAATAGACGTCTATTGAGATCATTGGTGGAATTCTGATCATGGAGAGACTCGACTAAAGGTTTATTTATTTTGGTTTTCTTTCTTCTTTGATATTCCTTTTGGCTTCTGATGAAAAGCATACAATGTAAAATTAAGACGTTGCCAAATAAAACTTTTCATTAACGACAATTCGACAACATCTACAATAATCAGAACAACCAATATTATGGTGTCTCTATACTATGTTGTATGTCATCATAATCTACAATTCAACCTCTGTGGTGTTCAATTTATATGATACCTCCCTTAGTGAGCAATGAACTCATGGCAGGTGCTTTGTCACTTATTTATTCCCTATGAACATGAAATTTCTGTTTAAATAACTACTGGGATAATTCCCAATCAACTTGACTGTGAATGAATGACTACTTAACCCATCCACATATGCACGCGGTAGAAAATGTCCTGATACTAGCTATGAAAATCTATTACTCACCCGCATACACCCCACAACACTGGTTTCAGTCTGGGGTACTGTGGGCATCAGTTTGGAGGTCTGTTGGGTTTTTTACAAGGCGTCCATACTTGTTAGCATTCATAGGAAAATATTATTGTAAATTTAAGAGTGGTCATAGGTTTATGACTGATGGTGTTTCTAGAAGGGCTTTATTATCTTTAGTCATATTCTTCTTATTACTCGTCATATTTTGCTGCCTATTTAGAAACACTTATTTATCAGTTGTAACTACTTATGACTGGTTCAATTGTAACTTTTAGTTGTAAGTTTATCATCGGTAAAAAGCTATAGTTTCCATCATAACCTGAGGCAGGAAACCAGTGTAAAACTGGGAAAATACCCCTCTGACATCATTCTGAACAAGGGAAATTACCCCTCTGATGTCATTTGGAAGAGTGTAAATCCCCAAAAATTACAACCAGTTATATAATACATGGTTGTTACCGTAAATCCTTCTTATAGGCTGTTTTCCCAGTGCATTTCCTATCTAATTCAACCCTTCATGAGGATTCTTATCAGTAGTCAGATAAGGCTGATAAGGGCCGTGCTGGTTGCTATAACATCAATGCTGCCCCCAAGAATGGGTGTATACCATAAAACCCTGCGTATAAGCTGCACCTTATAGACCTTTTCAGTCCCCTGGTGCAGCATATAGGATGTTCCTGAGCTCAGGGTGTAGCTTATAACGATACATCCAAGGGGTTTCGAATATATGGTCAATTGCACTGAGATGGGGACAAACCCATTTTTCACCATGGGAAGGGGGTAAATGTGACTAAAGATTGAAGGTTTTGGATATTTTTCATTTCCATTAGGTGGGTAAGGTCGGGATCTTTCTTGGAAACCATGGTTTTGCCCATGTATCATTAGTACCTAAAGCAGCAGACTACAAAATAAGGGCTTTTTATGGGGTATTTTGAACGTTTTTTCATAGTGCTCCCACTGGTTTGGGGCAAAGTAAAGAGAAAATGCATTTGATATGTATATTTCTTTTTATATTTCCACTAGCCCCCAATATTTAGCATTATATATAATCACTTCAAGAACTATTCCCCTTATCTGCCTGGAGTTATTGCTAAAAGCCTTGTGGTGTAGGTAAAGTGGAACCATACGTGTCGCAATTTTCATTGTATTAGAATAGATAAAGAAAACAGTATAGATAGGTCATAAGTAGGTAAAAAGAATCTCTTATATGTTTAGTTCAGGATGGTCAATGAAGGAAATCCAAGTATCAGTCATGTAACCTACTATTCTGATAGGTATGGATTAAAGTAAGATTGGAGTAGTTTTGGAGGAACCATACGTGCCACATATCCCAGATCCCCATAAACTTAATATTGCATGGTATAAACTTATATTGTTATCAAACTATTGTACCTATATAGGGGTTTGATAACTGAAATAAAAACAGAATTCTACCAGTTGCTTTTGATCAAAGACACTGAAATGTGACAGGGAACCATACGTGCCACACGGAACCATACATGCCACACAAACTATAATGTCTTTTAAATCTTGAATTTGATGTAAGAATGTCTATTACAGGTTACTAGTGTTAAGTGACAATGGCTACCATCATGAATCATGGATTTGGTACCGATATGGTCAGTTTAAGATGGGCAAACTCTGCTCCTAAAAATGATGCTATTTTGACTAGGATCCCATAGGATTCAATGCAATATGAATGATTTGCACCTGAAATTATTCATATTAGTGTTCCCAATGTTCAGGTTGAGCCCTTCTATGCATCAGTTTTGTTCACACAAATTTTTGGAACAATCCAAGTATTTTTATTTTTTCACTGAATTTGATCCCTGTGACCCCAACTGGCTGCAATTGACCATATAGACATTACTAAGGAATGAACACCTTTTCAGACCCCTTCTGTGGCTTAAAGCAGTCTCCCAAATTTAGGGTGCGGCTTATATGCAGGTGTGGCTTATACGAAGAGCTTTACAGTAGTTATTGATGGCTAGGTTAGGTAGGACTGCATTATGTTCGTTAAAGACAGGGAATTCTTTTCTTTTAGGAAATCTTAGAGAGCTAACCCAGTAAACACACATTCATAGATAGAAGTTGCACACTGGTATATCTACGTAGCATTTTGGTGCAAACTATGTAGATTCGCTTGGTATGTGGAGGTTAAAACGTTAAGGTTTAGTTACGTTCTAGATACGTAGACATCACAAATACGTTTTTCTACGTAGTAAAGTCCTAATGAAAAAAAAATTGAAAAAAATGCATAGGCTATGAAAATATGGTGCCTTTGGGGAATCGATCTCAGTACCTTTCTCTTGCAAATCCACTGCTCTACCAACTATGCTTACCAGGCTCATATGACGGGAGGTGCAAGCAATGTACATGTATAGTAACATACTGTAATGTCACATATGGATGCGTGGTTTTGAATAGCTGCCTATCTTAAAAAAATAGCCGGTGTCCTGGTAGTTTTCGTATTGACTTACCTGCAGCAGGCCTTTACTCTGCATGCGATTCCTCTTAGATATGCTTTGGGAGAATGGTATTTACAACAAGAAATAGATAAAATATTGATTTAAAATGTTTGTGCTGCCTCATATCTGTTTGCAAGATGGTATGACAACACCATACACCATTCAAAATTGGAGGAATTCCCTTGATCATGTCTAAATCTCCCTAGTCTTCCTAACATACATGGACGGGGAGCTGCAGAGATTGGTAGGATGTACGTTCCTAACGTGACAATGGCCCTTCCCACGTCCTCTTATTCCCCTGGCATAATGACATGATGCACAGCATTTTCCTTTTATATGCTCTATGAACTATATTTCTATATATCATACAACAATTAAGATGTACATGATAGAAGTGCACCTAGTATGGGACTAGATTTCAACCTATCACTATCAGCTTCATGGTTGATTTTCACACAACCTTGAATGACCATTGACATTCTCCACAAATAACCTGTGTCTGCGTCAATCTGTACACATACGTCATGGTTGCTAAACCTCATTATACCATGGTTATCACGTTTCGGCACTGATTTCCGGAACCCAACCCTGATAAACCCATGTGTTTAGCATGCGCTAAGGCATCAATGTTGACAGTGGCTAGTGACAGCGTGTTGACACCAAATTAAATTTATCGATATGAAAAAATAGACATTATTGGGATTAATAAAGAATCGTGGGCAATGTTATAAGTATTTTACACCACTCACCCTTAAAATAGAGGTGAATGGAGGCCTATATTATCTATGATGTGTTGAAAAAAAAGAATTAAATCGAACGACTTCTTTGCCATGTTGTGACTGCATCCCGCCCGCACTGCATCGGACCCCAAGACACAAATAGATTCAGTCAGATTTGTCCTCGGGTCTTTGCACCCGGTTCTACTATGAAAATGCCCCTCGGACACACGTTGATGTAACATTTTGCGTCTGTGCAGTCCAGTCCACTCGCCGGGGAAGACGCAGTGTTTTGATTTGAATCGGAGCTCTGTCATCGAAGGAAAATGGCTAAATTGAGAAGAATAACATATCCCATCATGGATTTGACAAGAAATGGACTTAAATATACATGGATATTACCACCTCTTTTGTTGACATCCCCAGGTTTGCTGTATTTACAGTGGGAAATGAGGATATTTGCTCGTATACTGATGACTTGAAAAGAAATCAATATGGCGTAGCACTCCCAGCCCTTTCACATAGACTCACAACAAAAATCAGTGGATTTCATGGCTTAATAAGGTAAAATAATTAATTAAATGGTTGAAACCATGGTATAAACGTCATCATACATGGCTAGGCTTCCACTCGGTCCTTTTATCCCTTAGATAAAGGACCGAGTGGAAGCCCCAGCCATGCATTATGCCCTTACTATTATCACAAAAGCCAAGCAGTTGGGTACCCCCTACATTGACAGGCCTGTGGGTGTTCCGTCCTTCCACTATACCATTGGTGGAGAGAGGGGGCACCCACAGGCTAGTCAGTGTAGGTACCCCTCCCCCCCCCCCCAATTTAGTGTTTTATTGGGATTTGTTACCTACCCATTATATGCAGCCACGGTAGGTCATTCTGTAGAGCATAGGATTCTTGATGTGGAGAACTTGAGAATCCCTCTTGGTCAAACTTCTTTTTTTCTTTGGGGGGGGGGGAGCATAGGTTACAGAACTACTTATATTTACCTCAAAATACGTTTTGTTTTTCATACTATTGCATCTGAATTTGGTAGAATTTGGTTTATCCTAAGGCTAAACATGTATTTTTGTCTTTATGAGGTAGATTAACGTATTTTACACGTCTGTAGGACATAATTAAACCTTAAAGTACCTCCACATGTTTTGACCCCTAGAAACACCAAAAAGCAGTCATAAGATCGGCCGTAAACAGTTATCACTGCAGTCACAAACCAGTTATATCTCCTTGTGAAACAGATAGTTATGACCAGTCATATCCTACATATGACTGACCAGAGATAATAATGGTCATAACTTTACAACCAGCCCTCTCCAGTCATGGAAACGGAAAATATATGACTACTATTAACTTTGCCTTGTGAAACACCCAACTGGAGTTCTTAACAGTGCTAATTAGCATTATTGAGAAAAGCCCTCCAGACCCTGTAAGCTTAGTATGTGTAGTTCATTGACTATCCCCACCCCAATAATACTCATGGGCAGGTAACCGGAGGGCACCCCAATTATAGATCTAGTCAAAGCAGGCGATCCACTTCTCAGTCCATTCTATAAATGAGGCTTCCTGCCAATCAAAGCTAGAACCTTCTGTTTAGTCACAGATCCAATTAGTGAGCAGTGTCTGTAGCATCTATACACTGTAAAAACAGTGTTTAGGGATTAAACACCAGTGTTTAGAAGTTAAACACTTGGTTAAACACTTATTTGTCCCACTTTTCTCAACGCTTCTTAAGTGTTAAATGCGTTCAATTTTAAACGCGTTTAACTAGGAAGTGTTTAACCAAGTGTTTAAATGCTAAACACTTAAACACTTCAGTGTTTAGGTGTTTGAGAATAAGTGTTTAAAAGCTAAACACCTAAACACTTCAAGTGTTTAGATGTTTAAATGTTGGTGTTGAGAAAATTTGGTGTGTATCTTTAAACACCTTTTTTGCAGTGTAGGGTTTCCCAGTGATTCAGAAACGTCCTTACTAGGAGAGTGTTCTTAAATGGAACAGCCACGGGAATACATCTGTATTATTTTCCTTCATCTTTGAACAATGACAATTGCACCCCAATCATACATATAGACACAACATTCAATTTAAACATTTTATTCTACCTATTTGAATTCCAAGAATTTGCATTGTATCTGCAGCCTGTCTAATCCTTACTTACCATTCTGTATTGTGTCGCCCAGAAAAATGACTAGGTTACTGACAGTGCTTATCAATATGAGGCTGCAATGGATGAAAGCCACACCAGCTTGAATTGAACGTTTATTATCGAATTCTGTTAGTTTAGGCTTTCCTAAATTACCTGAAAGCCTTTAAAAATCGAATACTTTCACGTAACAAGAGAGAAAATGATACCCATTAGTCATATGGAGTGTTCTTTTACATGTTAACCTTTTACACAAATAGCCAGTGTAAAAGTGATAAAGTATACAAATCTGGAAAGGATGAGCAATAAAAGGGGCTGGGAATTGTTGGGTAGAAAATGTTCTAATAATTACTAGAGTAATTTTAACAGAACATCCTTTAGCATACGGCCAAAGATAGTATTGAAACGTTTACTCACATGTTTTAAACTTTTAAAACATGTAGGTGGCAGGTGTATTAGGGTGTACAAATCCTTATACACTTGGGATGTCACAAAAGAAAAATTCTAGAATCAGCCTGGGAATTCTAAAATATTCTATGGTAATGTGAAAGATGACATCCCCTGAAGTCAAAGAGTAATAACTGCGTTTCATCATTTATAAAAGTGGTAAACTAAGATATCTTTCCGATGACACTTTGTACAATGTGTCAGGTTCACAGAGAAATCAGCCAATTTGTACTCTGTATGTCATTAGAGGACGGCTTTGACCACACGAAGAAGTATGAGTTGTCAATTACCTGACAATATAATTCTATGTTGCTGTAACATCATCCGGTCAATGCATTCTATCTCAAAGGTAGAGAAAAATGCAATTCCAAACCTGCTGTCATTATACAGCGTGACAAGGCAAACATGTAATGTTATATGATACAGAAAGTTTTCTAATAATACTCAAATACCTATTGAGGTACTGTCCTTGAGGGTTCTCACTTTACTTCTTGAAATACAAAGCTGAATTGCCTCTATGGGAATAACCTTTATGTAGATCAGGCTGCCATAAATGGGGTGCAGTCAGGTTAGGCAAAGTGACTGTACATTTCTATTGCACAATGATTCATTCTGTCGTTAAACGGAAACTTTGAGTTCTGTTGAATGAAATAGTTGTCTTTTTTTAAGACGATTATTCTACTTGCATCTGATATAAAGTTAGTGTTAGCTTGATGAAAATCAAAGAAATGGTAGAAGATAACAAATAGGGACTCCAACAAGATTAGGCAATGAGTTATTAAAATTTAATTGAATGAGAAAAAGGTGGATCAAGGTTCAATGTTCAATGCTTCATGTTAAAACCCTTGACAGCAAACTCTCATATCAAGTGTGGTGTTTTAAAACAGTATTTACTAATCACAATACAAATGTTAATAGGAATAAAGTGAGTCCTGTCACTGATGATTAGGTAATGATTTTTTTGGAGAATTGAATAACAAAGCACACTTGTAAATGAGGTTGATGATTATCCCTTCTTAAATACTGGCAAATTGATTTTAATGCTTCTTTTTTTGGAATGATGATTACAAAATTTGATATTTGTCTGTCAAGATAAAATTGTCTTATCGTCATTGTAATGGAATTCAACCTTTCGAAGAGTAAACTCATGCTATCATTTTACTGTGTGAAATCTTTTTCTTTCTATAATCATTTTCCAATTAATATCCACTTAAACATCTTGATTTACCATGTAAAAAAAAAAAGATCGTGCCACATAACGTGCTGCCACCAGACTAACGCATTAGTGTCCATTTTGCATATATGATATGCCTGAGGGGCCTGAGAGTATAATTATAACTTATCATAACTTATCACTCCCATGCAAAGTATGCCTTTTTCGCAGGTTTCTGAGCATATGCATTTTGTAGTTCATTCACAAACCACTAGAAGCTCCATGGTGGTGTGAGTAGCCCCCAAATGATACACCAAGTCCACACAGTTAAAAGCTGGACCTGGTTGAGTCTTGAACACCCAAACCTCAGGTCAGAAGTCTAACAGGTTACCACTACAGCACCAAGCCATATGTAAGAATCTAGTGTTGATGGTTCTACACATAGACCACTCAACACTATTTATCACTCTTTTATTTAAAATGCCCAAAACCTTTAAAATATGTTTTTTTTGTGTGATATGTTAAAAATAGCCTTTTCGGTCCAGTAACATTATAAGCTACATTCTGATTGACCTATAGAGATATTTAGTTACTCTAAGATATCTTTCTCTAAATATTTGTGCCAACACTATGTTTTCCTATGACAAGGTCACTCAGACTTCAAGATGAAATATCTTGGAAACTAGCCTGGGACCCCCATATTTTCTTTTCATCAGTCAAGTGGGTATGTAACTAAGGCCACAAGGTAAAAAGTTTGTAAGGATTTAGTTGCCTTTGGACCATGGGAGGACCCACCTTAATTCCCGAGAGAACAATAGTATCTCTAAAAGAGGCACTGACATTAAATCAACTGTGTCATCTGGGCAAGTAGACGAAACATCTAATTATTAGCAACGCAATTGCATTGGATTAAGGGTTTGTGAGACCACTGCTCAAAGTCCTGGAAATTACCTTGTCAACAAGGGAATGCTGATCGATGTGGCCAAAAAGACCCTCTTCCTTTAGATAATAGCCCATCTAAAGCTATGGGATGTAATATCATGGTGAGACCACAGGAGTGGCTAGCCCAAATGCTCATGAAGTAAGCAGATCTCCTCATAATTGTACTATAATAATGTATATGGCGTTCTGTAACCATAAAATATGTTTTAGAGTTATGATCCCAGAATAAATTCTATGATTTTGGTTTGAAAGATATTTTATTGGAAAATGTGAGAAGAATAGTATAGTAGATCAAGTAGGAGTTACCAAGCGTTTGTATCCATGGCTACTTTACAAGGCGATTGTCCTTTAGTAATAATGCTGTGGGTTCAAATGCCTGCCCTGTCACCCTGTATTGATGTTACAAGGTATTAAATATGATTACAACCTAGCTTTGTATAAACAGCTGTGCAGAAAACGTCACAATGAACAGGTTTATGTAGTCCATGCCAGTCATCTTACTGTTCGGCATGAGCAGGAGGATCTACCCTGTATGGCATCACTTCTGTACGGTGTGTAGATATGATGTTACCAAGATTTGATGCTGTCTCCAACTCATGAAAGAGCCTGATTAATTTAAACAATGTACACATCCCTTAACCCAGATAGCCCTACTGTCCTACATGTAGGACGCCTAAGTGCCATAATGAGAAGAGGTCTATATCCACACATAAAATAAACAGATATGGAAGTAAAATGTTGCATTCTATAGTTCTAGGTCCAAGGCTTCCAAAAATGCTCCATACAGGTTTTCCTGGGTACTTTTATGACATTAAACAAATGTCCCAAAACACCTACTACATGGATTTTGACCTTCACAGAGGGGACAGATGCCCAAAATCCTACTGTCCTATATGTAGGACGGTCCTTATCTCTGGATCTGCTATAGGTAAAGCTTTGAAATATCTTGTATGGCATAAATGGCCATATATAAGCCTACTTGTAAGCAAACACTCATATTTCCGGACACGGTGCAGGTAAAGGTCTGAAATTTTAAACAGGGCATATTTAGTCATATATTAGTCTACTTATCGATTTTCAGCAGTCTATGACAAAAAATGCCACTTCAGGGTTATCTGGGTTAAGCCTATACTACCCTATGCCCAAAATAGATACTTCCTTTATGTATAAACAATATGGATACAACAATTAGATTATGGCTGCATGATGGTGAATATCGGTTGCATGTCCAATTTGGCTTTTTAATATTTTGTTAGTCAGAAAGAGTAGTGCCACTAGGCACTTCTCTACCACACCTCTATCTATTAGTTTCTTCCATAATGGTTCAGTGTAGGTTCTTTGCTCATTTTTGGCTTCCTCCTACAAATGTACTATTATAGCCTTATCAGAACTGAAGTAAGTAATACATTATCCTATTACCTGCTATCTCCTTAGATGTGAGCACCAACCAAAGAAAATACCTTATCAAAGAGGTGGGTATGGGGCATGGGGATGAAGGTAAGAGGCTTTGATGTTACCCAGAATAGGCAGTACCTTAGAGATAATTGGATATCAGGAATGTACTGTTAGTCATGTTAGTAGTGATGAACCCCCTTTGTTGCAGCTATAGGGGGATCTTTTATCAGCCCTATAATCAGCAATCTTTATGAAGATCTGTATATTGGCTCATAATTTTTCAGGATTCCAGAACACTATGATATTACACTCTCAAAGTGTGTGTAGCTGATGGTGTCATATCATACAAGCTTGAGTAAATATCAGACTGCATAATAGCATAGATTATCGCAAATATCCTAAACACTTATTCAAATTTTTATCACTTTTGGATTGTATAGAGGTTGACGAAAAGTGGAAATTAGAAAGCGGATGTAGTACAGGGTGTCTAAGAATGTCAGTCACAATTCAATTGTTTAGACAATGATCAAACAAACCTTGAACTAAAAGGATGTAGGCCTTAACAGAATTGCACCATGGCATATCAAATAGCAGTGGTAGAGTCTGAAGGTGCAGAGAGGCATGCCACTATCTTCAACCGAGAGCTAATTGCAGTGGATTGATTTTTTCCTTATTTTTAATCTCTACCATGCTGGAATCCCTGGTGTGCCCAAAGTTGCGACTTCTGAACACTTAGATCCTCAGACTGGCAATACCAAATTCTATAACATTTAAGGTACATTGAATGACAGCAGATGCTGCAGAGTCTGGCTATGCCAGACTCCACATAGAAATGTGCCATGCAACAATCTTCACATGGCGTTGTGATCTGAATTCTTAACCAAAAATATGCCACAAAAAGTTCAGCATCTTAATCATGCCATACACTGTGTAGTGTGGACAGAAACATTTTCCACCTCACACACTAAGCCTATAGCCTCTCTGCATGTTTGTTTCTATGTGGGGAACCATAAGAATGTGGAAGGAATAGCTGAGAGAAGGCACACTTAATATTTGCTGTCAAAATAAAATTAGTCCCTTGACAACATTGCTCCAAAGCTCACAATACCACCTTCCTACTTTGGATTCGACACAAGAACTGCCTGTAGGTAGTGATTGGATGTCTCCTCAGGTGGTGCTAGTCAGACTATACCAGCAGTAATAATTACATGGACTGCCATTTAGCATGTTATTTAGTACAAAATTTTGGACTTATCAGTATTACAGCCTTTTTGTATGAAATAAATCTGCACACACACTCAGAAAATATTCTTACTCACTTGAGTCTGTATCCAGACTCAGGCAATGTTGCCAAAATGAGTATGATTTGAGACTCAGCCTGACCCTGTGGATGATACTCATGCAGAGCCAGAGTATCACCCCAGGCTCAGCCTGGACCAGCCTCAGGATCTGCCTGAGTATCACCCCAGGCTCAGGCTGAGTCTCAAATCATACTCATTTTGGCGACATTGCCTGGGTCTGGATACAGACTCAAGTGAGTAAGAATATTTTCTCAGTGTAGATACATAATGATCATAGATAAAAAGGTACACATGTCTCGGATATGATCTACATCTTGTGAAGGGGATTTTCTGCTTTTTAACAAATTATTGCTGGATATTTAATCATACCAGCCAGCCTACCAACTTTAGAAATTTTAGGAGTGTTGCACAGAGAGGGTAATTAACATTATTCCATAACAGGTCCCTGTTGTCTCTTAAGGAAACCACCTGGGAGCACTACCTCAGAAGCCACCTGGAAGATGCAGAGGATCCACACTCCAGGTACCATTATAACAAAAACTACTGATTGGCCCATATGCAGTGATTGACACTGATGGAGGGCAAGGCAGGGATGATAGGAATGGAGAACAGCTCAGCCCGGAGCAAAGTGAGCCAGTGTGGGAGGTATGAGAGGAATAGCTTAGTACTAGGGCCACCCATGGGAGGTGAAATTGGCTGCCTTGCTGATTTACTGGCCAATACCTCAGACATTTTACCTAAATAAGTGGCAGTGGTCTTTGGGAACATTGCTTTGGATTGCTGCTGATTGTGCTTTAAATACTACCTCGGGTTAAAAAAACTAATAAACTTACTTTCAATGATGTGAAGTAGTAATAGCCTTTTAAATACTAGATAGACGGAGACTATGATGGAAAAATGTCGCCCCACTGTTCACATAAGCTTTCTTTTTTTTGTTAGATCTACATACAGAGGGGGAGGGGTAATTCAGAAAAATATTACCTTACAATGCTTGCTCCTCACTGCAGCTAGCAGTACATCATATTGTAAAATTGACTAAGTAATTAGCGTATACATGCAATAAGTGTAATTATGCAATTCATCAGATCAGGCTAGGCTGATTATACCTCACCCAAATACGTGCCATTAATTTGAGGCATTAATGTTTCAATATCTTCACCCCACGGTAGTGCAGCAACCAAAATTCTTTATTTGGTAATAAGAAGTCACTATAGATCTGGAAGGCAGATTGCGGACCTTTGAGCTTTCTCCAGATATTTCTAATAGAGATTTTCTGAAAAATCCAAAAATGGCTAGAATTTTCAGGATAGATCATTTTTGTTAATGTGGAGGTGACAAAAGTTACATGCACAGTGATTTGATATATCTGAATAATTAATTTATTGTAAAGTTACTATCTTTGATCAATTCTAGTGATTTTATTTGGTTTTAGAGATTTTGTGATTTGCTACGTTTATGGCAGACAGTAGATAGCTGTAAATATGCCAATCAAAGTATATTATCTCATACATTAATATTTTAGGTCTAGACAATGGGTTCAAATTGAAAAATCATGAAAATTAATTTGAACTGATATAGAATATGATAGGTGAGCAGTGATAATTGTAGGTCTTGTGAATATCAGATTTTGATGGGCAACAGCAAAAAAATCACCATTTTGGAGATCTTTCACTTTTCACTCAAACATGGATCATCTATTGACTTAGTGCCAATTTTTCATTTGATATAATGTCTGATGTACATTCTGGCTTCTTATGGCAACTTTATCATTTGATAAATCTTTGTCTATTTTTCCCAAGGGCCTACCTAAGTATGAAACCAAATTTTGAGGAATTTTTCGAATCCAGAAATCATATTCTGTATTAGCTTTACAGTGGTGTATTTCAACATGCCAGAGAAATACCTTTTTGGTTCAAAACATACACTAATAGTCGTTTGGATCGATACTAAGCCCCAATCTTTCTATCAGGTTCACTCATTATCATTTTGTGTTTACTCATCTGGAGCCAAAGGGTAAGATCTTTAAATGACTTTCTTGTTTTCTTATGTGTCATAATCATAAATTTGCCTGCCAGTTCAATTGAAAACGATTTGATGGAGCTTATTGAACTACTCTGTAGTGTTTTCCTGCACACCAAACGGTAGTATGATTCATTCAACTTGATGTACCTTAGGCTCACTACATTCAAATGTAGTTTTGTGCTATAGTTTTCCAAAGCCTTGAAGGGGTCCTCATGACACACATTAGATTAATGTAGCATATGAACATTAGCAACTTATGGCCCAACCTATAGTCTATGTAGAAATATTTGTTTATGGTTTAAACTGGAATTGTGCGTAATTATATCAGATAATTATATTGAAACCAAAGTCCATTGTATGTGCAGAGAGAGTCCATACTGACCTGTAACCCACCACTAATGATTATGATGTGGCTTGTAGCTGTGTGAATGTCTCTATGCTCATGGAAAATAAGCATTTTTTTTAAACTCAGGAGCTCGGTGATGTATCATCTACATGGAACAAGGGCCTGCCTATCTATATGATAATGGGTTTACATTCTCATTGTGAGGTCCTCTTCCAGGATGGTTGTTTACCACATGTGTCCTCTGAGTTAGTGTCCCTGGCCACACGCCTGTCTTAATAAAGCCCATAGTATTTCATATGTGAGCTGAGTGGAAGGAGCATAGCTTAACTTTACCAGCTACTAGGACTTGTAGGTTTCTGGTGCCACATATATGTATATTCAGCAGCTATCTAATGTATCTTAGTCAAAATACTTGCTTTCTTTTTTCTAAACTAAACTGACATCAGTGATATTGAAGTGGATGTAAAAAAATGGAGTTAATGTCAATTAAGTTTGATAATGAGATAAAAGTAGTGGATAAACCTTGGGTGGAGATTACAGGGTGGATGGTAGAAAAGTAGACATTATCTTAGTTTAGGTCGCTAATACTAGCGACCAGTTTTGGCAACTAGAATTGCAGCTTATTCCATATCAGAAAATCACGACCACTTTTTAGCGACCACTCTATTTTGTGTTTAGAAACCTAAATGGAGATATAGCCGCAAAGTAGTAAAACAGACTGGCACATGGATTCTAAGCATGTCCTCTCCAGTTCTTGAACAGATAGATTTGTTGGGCATGTACATCACTGAAATATCCAGTTTGGGTTAAATGAACATAAACAGATGATTGAGATGACTTGGAGGAATCCCATGATGATAAGTTTTAGATTTTACTACTGCCATCAGGCTGGGTAATTCCCATTTGATGGTGGCATCCTGATGAATCCAATTATAAACGGAACCATGGATTTCATGTACATCAAGCATTGGAAAATAATGGTTGATGAACTACATTCAATAATATCCAAAAGGTAGCTACTAGCGATATAGGAAAGTCCCTATTCTCATCTGGACTTAACCCTATTTGACCAGAGAAAAGATTCACATTATCCATGGTGAGTAACTATGGTGTAGGACAGGAGTGAATTAAGAGAAGAAGTCTAGTTGAAATCTGGTTGTAAGGATGTCAAGGGGAGATCGTGTTTCATGCAAAGGGTGACAAGTTTACTGGGTGTCTTTATGTTGTTTCTAATTCCTGTATCTGCTTATTATATTAGAATAAAATTATATGTTTGTCCATATCAATCACTGTGGCGGGAAGGGTCAAACGTAGCTGACGTTCAGAGAAGCTGTAGGAATATAAATGCCTACTGCTTCATCTTGGAAAGTGGATAGACTTTGATCCTGGTCTGTGACGGCAGTAGTTTGTTTGTTGGTCCCCATATGGTGGGACAACTGAGGCTGTCAGCTCCAATGTAGATAACTAGGAAGATATACAGATGCCATGTGGCAGGACCTTTCCTGTCAATATTAGCACCCATCCAGAGAGGATTTATGTATAGTTATTGCCTGGTCCCATGCAATACTTCTCTCAATACGTGGGACTCTCATGTAAAGGGCCCCATCCACTGCCCATGGATGAACCATCCATGGGCTTCATCCTTTTCTTCATCCATATTGCTATGTGGAAAATGGATGAAGGGATACACATGGTTCATCCATGGGCATAGTGGAAGTGGCCCTTGACAGAGGGAGTAGAAAAATCACAGGAGGCCATTTCTTAATGTACTACGACTACACATATCTACTACGATTTAAAACTGCCAAGAATAAGCCAGGCTGTCGTAGGTAAGGCCCTACGACTGCTCAGTATGATCAGCAGCTATGCAGTAATTACATAAGGTTTGGTAGAGCAGTCGTACTGGTGCAGGCATTAGTGGTTACTAATGCATGATACTGTAATGACATTAACTCAAGGCTTCTCACTATGACCTGAAAGACAGCAGTCGTAGTGTGTTAAGAAATGGCCTCCAGATGTCTTACTTTCATGATGGCTTGCTGATGGCAGTGATCTTGATTTAGTTATGCAATATGTAGCAGTTCACTTCATACTCAGTATCTTATTTACCAAAACCTGCTATTTTTAACCAAAGACCTGTCAATATTGAATTAGCTGACATTTAGAAAAAGCCACCTGCCTGCAGTATTCTTATCACACTTTTGCGTATAACACCTGATTCATCAAAGGCTTCTGTGTTTATGAAAATCATGTTTTTTCCTGTCATCATCAATCAAAGTAGCGCAGTACTGCAGTACCACCCTGAATCAAAGTACCCATTCTCCATATAGTCATAATGTTGTGACAAAATTATAGATGTTATTGTCCTTCCTACAAGTTGGTTAAATGTATCACTGCTGGGATTCCCTTGCTGATATCAAACATAGGCAGTTGTATTCCTTTGACCAGCTGTTGACTTCATGATTGCAATATAAATGTGACTTCTCACTTGAGCGATTTTTTAGCGCCTCCCACACCACATAACGGCGGTACCGCGAAGCGGTATGGGAGTGCATTTGATTGCATATGATGATTGCATTTGCCCCATGTGATGAGGTCTCACAATACATTATACAAAATTACTGAATGGAGAAATTGATAATTGTGAAATCTTCTTTATGTCTGCTTTTATGAGACATGTCATCAAACACTGGTATACCGACATTAACGGCGGGAGGCGTTTTTTTACGCGGTCACAACCGCATTTCTTGTTACAGAGAATCACAGCTATTTTTAGGGAGTACAGAAATTTGGAGGTCCCTCCCTTCTTTTACCTTCCTCCAGATGTTGGTGCAAAGTCATAATTGTAGAGTTGTGCCAGTGGGGCTTTGTGTTGTGGAGTGGGGTGACATGTTTGCTTTGAAACAGCCTGCCCCCCCTCTTATGATTGATGTTACAATATCAATATAAATTTCATCCAGTATGACATTTCTCAACGTGTTAGGACTGGACACATCCCGTAGGACTATCAAGGCCTCTAAATGTGTCGATTTCTTACAGGGAGTACGGCTGCATATGCAGCAACTCAAGCAGTCACTGAGAAGGGTTAATACTGTTGGATAATTCAATCAGTCACAGTTCAGTACCAGAAACTTCTTCTTGATTCCTTCTTTTAAGCTAATTAATATAAGGTCATTTCTTACAAATAAGAGGCGTGAGGTAGTGCCAATAGTTAATGTTTTCTATGCTGTTGCTGTTATGTTTGACTTTGTTCAGTTGATGACCTACCAAGTGGAAAGTCAACAAAATAACTTTACCCAATCTCAATTTTCTTTTTTCTTTTTTCTTTCTTTTTTTTTGCCTAGAGTTTGGAAAGGAGGAAACGTTATATTTGCATGTTGTTGCGAAATCGTGTTTGATACTACATGTGGAGTTGGGACCTTCATGTTAGGGCATGGAGGAGCAGAATAACTTCATGGGGACTCCAGGAAGGAGGAATTCTCCTTCCATTCTACCAGTGAGCATACCAGATTCATAAAAGGCAACAAACTTGGGGTTTCTTTTGGCTTAGGTTGAGCATGCGGGCAGCTGTTGTCCATATGCATGGGCCCAGGCCTACATGTCATGCTTGTTCTTTGTCATGGGATTCCCCCTCAGTGAACCATGTCTGATTAAAGGCCATGGTTTGTCTGGCCCTGTCTTTGGGACCAGGCAAATAAAAGAACCATTGCTATCCTTCAAAAAGAGTAGGGGAATGAAGCCTTGGTAGCGGTTTTCCCCCTCACCCCTCCTGTGTAGGGCAAGCAGCATGTAAATACCTGTCTAGCTGTCTGGACAACCAGCTTTGAAATACCTGTCCAAAAAGAAAAGAAAGGACTTAATGTCCGAGAACCACAGAAACTCTGCAAACGTTTAAGTACTATTAGTGCTGGTAAAATCAACCAAACCAAACCCCAAGATTGGGACATTGTGTGACATCATGAGTGCAAAGTTTAAATTGTGACTGCGGCAAACAATACATAGCTTATCGGCTTATGGGTTAAAAAGATCGAATTGAGGATTTCAATCAATGCTGAAAGTAGACTGCCTTTGATTTCCAAAACAGTTTTAGGCCTAATTTTGGGAATGTGGTCATTATTTGCTGCTGTATGGGCCATCAGAATAACATAGTAACATTTTTCTCTCCTGCTCCCCCTCCCCCCCCCCCCAAAAAAAAAATCTATGCTCAACTTCACCTGTTCACACATACGCTCCCTGAACGCACATTGTGCCCGAGTTCTGGAGACGTTTTAATGATATTGATCTGACCACAATTTTCTGATTTATGAGCAAAAATGTAAATGTGAGATGCATTTTTCTTCCCGTCAATTTCAAAAACTGGCATCTTCTGAGGTTCTTGGCTGATTTACGCACGTTTATGACAGTGGAGTTTGAAATTCTTCTAGCCCTGTGGATGATTAAGCTGACTTTTGAGTGATGCTATCACTAAACTGTATTATGTCCAACTGCTCTACTTACTCATCATTCAGCAACAAAAAATCTCCCTCTGAATTCCCCTATCAAGCAACAATGAATCCATACTATGCAGATGTGTGGCAGTTTGAATGAAAAAGAATACAAACCAGAATTCCTTGCCACATAGATCCATAATCCTTTATTTCCTAATGGCTGCTTGATGCAGGAAAAGAATTCATTCCAGCCATATCTGACAAATTATCTGAGGCAGCTACTTCCCATACCGGGCACTTACCTTCCACAGTCCAGTGAGCACCCCATGCTAGTGGATCCAACCATTTATAACTGAATCAGAGATGTCTAAAGTAGCTTTGTTGGTTCGTGGAACTATATTGAAACCAACAGTGAAAGGCAAGTTTAAATGATATCAGATTTTTAGATCCCTTGTCCTGCTGGTATATCGATTAGCCCTCATACAAAATGTGGTAAAGAGACTACAGTAGGATTGAAATAAGTTATCATTTGATAATGCAAAGAATGTTTCATATTGTCATTGCCTGCAAGGAGTATGTAAAATTTTCTCCTTGTTTGAGTTTCTAGAGTGAGGTTATTATTTGAAAGATGTTCTAACTGTGAAGAGATAGAGGCAGAGTTGCTTTTGTAAGGTCACTCCCCATATTACAGAAAATGGCATGTCCTTAAAGCTGCCAGTCAGCATCAGTTCCACTTCACACAGGACTGGGGTCTGAAAGTGTCCTGATGAGGTCCCTGCTGCTGTCTGAAAGTCTTCTTAATGAGCTGAAAGCTCTGCTCTCCACCAGTCTTAACTTGGAGTCGTTGCACGAGGTGCAACGACCATATTTTTTTAGTATACCTTTTCCCTCTTGTGGTGAAGCAAAATTAATGTTGCACATGCTCTTGGATTCTATAGAATTACTGTATGGCCATCTAGAAGGCATTTCTAAAGATGGTTCTTACACAACTACTCAATTTGAAACCCATAAGATTAGAGTGGGTGGTTGTAGGTGATGCACTACGACTTCTCTGTACAGGCAGCACTCACACAGGGTTTGGTAGGGAATTCATAGAAGTGCAATCAGAGTGAAGGATCACACTACAATAGTCATACCATCTTGAGAAATGCCTTCTTGTTAAAAGGTATTGTTAGCCTATGAGGTCAGTTCTTTTCTCCAGCAATCAGCAACCTTGTCCCGTGTATTATTTCTATGATATCATTTTGCATCTATCATCTGTTCTGTAAGACAGTACAGACAAGGTTCTAATTGTGTACCATAAAGTAGAGATTTCGAAAAGACTTACTATTGAATGAAGGGTATTCTGAATGCATGTTGCATCATTTGGAGGGAGGTCATGGCCACTGCTGGGACCTGAAAAGTCTGTGAAAACAGGAAGGGTAGGGAGTTTTGATCCGATGAAGGAAATGAATATTTAAATGGCAGGGGAAACAACTTTAGCATCATGAGATCATGTCTTTTTGAAATTGAATTCAATTAAAAATGATCGGTGATCAGTTCCCTCAATGCTGGATATTGAGCAGTGCAACCTCAAAACACCCAGTGTCATGAGAGGAAGCTTTGTTCAGGTCACAATAGGATGGGCAATTCTTGAATCACAAAGAAAAGGTTAACTCACATTTAACAGTTACTGTCAAATCAAGTTGAGCTTTGGATGGTAATTGTCTAATTAAAGCATAGGCGATAAGGGTTTGGAGGGGAGCAAGTCCTGTTATTTGGCAATGTATAAATGAAATTACAAGAGAGCTGAAAGGATAATCACTAGAAGATTTATGACCAGTGCATCGTCTCTGCCGAACAATAGCTTGTTCATCTAAACCAAATTTATTGTATGCATTTCAGTCTTTCTTTTGTCACCATTGATATCTCCATAATCAGCTAGCCAAGACAGTCCGGGGCATTTCAAAATTTTGGTGATTAACACTATTTTCAAATCTGCCCCTAGCTATAATAGTATGGCTGATGCCATTCTGACGAGAACTAAAGAGAAAAATGGTCAACCAAAATGCTTGTGCACTTTTTGGATTTTTCTGTGAATCTTGCATTGTGCTATACAGACTTGGAGCAATTTTTCCTTTTTTCTTTTATCTACTTTCACATGTTCACTAACAAGCCTGGAAACCAAACATAGATTTTTCTTGGTACAGTGTAATCTCTTTGATCAGCGAATGCAGATTGTGTCTCACTGTATATGGTTCTCTTTCTTGGCTCTAAATAATAATTATATCCTAAAAGGTTACATCCAGAATTTGATCAGGTACTACATGACAAAGCATGACTTTTTTCAAGGTTTGAAAATAATTTTATTGATAAATCACAGGTTACATACTTGTGGTATAATTATTAGATATTTTGTACGAGTGAAATTGGAATGGATCTCGGTTGTAAATAATGTTTACATACTAAGTATCATAGGTGATTGATTGTATTTATTTTATTTAAATTTCTCATTAATTTATAGGTTGCCACATTTTTTAAGTGCAATCAGAATTCAATTTACAGAGCTTCAAAACCTTTCTAATGACTACTTTACTATTCTTCTGCAAACCTTTAAAATGAAGGAAGGGGGAATAGCTAGATACTGAATGGTATTTTATATAGCACATGCCAAATAAGGAAAGACATCATCAATATAAACAATTTTTCTCTTTTACCCAAACTTTATCTCCACATGTGCCATTCCCACTAAAGCTGTACTGAAAATTATATAAGGGAAAACAGACGTTACTTCACGCAATTAGGCAGAATGTTTCCGGTGCCTGTGTTAAATTTAATATCAGTTACATACAGACATAGATATAAACACAATGATTATCAGTGATTATAGTGAAGTACAGAAAGGTTGATATTGCAAGGCTATGATGTGGATTCCCACTGACACACGTTGGAAACTTTCCTTTAAGGAAAGATAATACCAGTCTGTGCATTCCTACGATAGAATCACATATCAATGGCTAAAGATTCCAGTGTGATGGAATACAGTCCATTCTGCTGTTTATGTATTGTGTTAGTCTCCATAGTGAAATAATTAGTTGGATCCAGATTCAAAGTGTTCCAGTAGCACTGAAGCCTCCAATGATAATCCTCTTCCAAAACCATGCCAATATATTGAAAACGAAATGGCCTGTAGAAGAAAGGACCGTTCTTCAAAGCACCTGCTTCTCCTGATACACGACACCCTAAGTTCTCTCTTCTATAACCTCTATGGCTAGTAAGGTTAGCTTTGAAACAAGCCAGTGTGTGCTTTCACAAAATATATCCATAAAATGCAGTCATCTATTGATCGGTGACACTTACTTTCTACCACAGTTCTGTTCAGTTTACTAGGAAAAGGGATAATGTGGCAAGCTGATCTGTTATTTGAAAAGACATCTATCGAGATCATGGGTGAAATTCTTATTGTGGAGAGACTGGACTAAAGGTCTGACAACATATAATATTATTCGGAACAACCAATATCATGGTGTCTCTATACCAGGTTGTATGTCAGCATTATCCACAATTCAACCTCATAGGAGTTCAATTCATGATTCCTCCCTTAGTGAGCAGTAAAGTCATGGCAGGAGGTTTGTCACTTATTCATTCCCTATGAATATGGATTTTCTATTTAGATATGCCACTAGGATAATTCACAGTCAACATGCATGAGTGAGAAAGAACGTATGACAATTCAACTCATCCATATATGCACACGTCCTGATACTAGCTATGATAATCTATTACTGATCCTCATACATCCCGAAACACTATCCTCAGTCCGGACCGCTCTGGGCATCAGTCTGGAGGTCTGGAGGTCTAATGATGCTAATTAGCATTATTGAGAAACACTCTCCAAGCTCAGTATGTGTAGTTTATTGACCCACCCCCCTTAATATTCATGGGCAGGTCAGTTGAGGATGCCCAAAGTATAGATCTAGCTAAAGCAGGTGATCCACTTCTCAGTCCATTCAATAAATGAGGCTTCCTGCCAATCAAAGCTAGCCCCTTCTGTCTAGTAACAGATCCAATTAATGGGTAGTATCTGTAGCATAGGTTCAGCCAGTGCTTCCAACAAGTCTTTAATAGGAAAGCGTTCTTAAGTGGAACAACCATGGGAATACATCTGTGTCATTTGCCTTCATCTTGGAGCAATAATACTTGCATCCCCCCTACACATACACACATCATCCGATTCAAACACTTTATTCTATGATACAGAATGTCTTCTAATAATACTCAAATACCCTTAAGGTACATAACTTGAGGATTCTCACTTTACCTCTGGAAATACAATGCTGAATTGCCTCTATAGATGAGAATGACCTTTGAGTAGATTGGGCTGCAATAAAAGAGGTGCTGTCATGTTACAGTTGTTTTATGCCAAGTGACTGTACATTTCTATTGAACAATGATTCTGTCGCTAAAAGTAAACTTTGTGAGTTCTGTTGAATGAAATTGTTTTCTTGTTTAAATGATTATTCTACTATGGCTTGATGTAGTAAGGTTAGCTTTGAAACAAGCCAGTGTGTGCTTTCACAAAATATATCCATAAAATGCAGTCATCCATTGATCAGTGACGCTTACTTTCTACCACAGTTCTGCTCAGTTTCCCAGGAAAAAGGATTATGTGGCAAGCTGATCTGTTATTTGAATAGACGTCTATCGAGATCAGTGGTGAAATTCATATCATGGAGAGACTGGACCAACGGTCTGACAACATATTCGGAACAACCAATATCATGGTGTCTCTATACCAGGTTGTATGTCAGCATTATCCACAATTCAACCTCACAGGAGTTCAATTCATGATTCCTCCCTTAGTGAGCAGTAAGGTCATGGCAGGTGGTTTGTCACTTTTTCATTCCCTATGAATATGGATTTTCTATTTAGATATGCCACTAGGATAAGTCCATTCAATAAATGAGGCTTCCTGCCAATCAAAGCTCTATGATACAGAATGTCTTCTAATAATACTCAAATACCCTTAAGGTACATAACTTGAGGATTCTCACTTTACCTCTGGAAATACAATGCTGAATTGCCTCTATGGGAATAACCTTTGAGTAGATTGGGCTGCAATAAAAGAGGTGCTGTCATGTTACAGTTGTTTTATGCCAAGTGACTGTACATTTCTATTGAACAATGATTCTGTCACTAAAAGTAAGCTTTGTGAGTTCTGTTGAATGAAATTGTTTTCTTTTTTAAATGATTATTCTACTAGCATCTCTTATAATGGTAGTGCTAGCTTGATGAAAATCCACAAAATGGTAGAAGATAACAAAAAGGGACTAACAAGATGAGGCAATGAGTTATTGAAATCCAATCGAATAAAGCAAAGGTAGATTAAGGTTTAATATTGAATGCCTCATGTTAAAAACCTGGACTGCTGACAACATGTAGGCCTGGTAGGGAAATAAAAGGGGAGTGTTTCCCAAACCATGACAGGAAGCTGGCATGAATTCCAGCAAACCGTCACTTCAACTGGTGTTTTAAAACAGTATTCCCCCATCACAATATAAAATGTTCATAGGAATAAAGTGAGCCCTGTCACTGATGGTTACGTAATGATTTTTTGAAGAATTGAATAAGAAAGCACACTTGTAAATGAGGTTGATGATTATTTAGCGTTTAATCAACGTTATGATAGAGCACGCGTGGGTCTATGGTTCAATATTCCACGACTGCGTAGCGGGAGTGGAATATTGAACCCTAGACATTTTGTATTAATTTCTTACCTTATAACCCCAGAATTAATCCATGAGAAGACATTTTGTAAGTGCATGCGATCCGCATGGTTTGCCAAGCCAGCGTAGCCATTGTTTTTACTCCACCTGTCATACCCTCGTCTTTCCAACGATTTTTCGGGTAGAATCCAAGCATGTCAAGTCCTGTACTTCTAGCACCGCCAAATATACGATCTCTACTTGGTCTTCGCCTACATTTTGTATCCATTTTCTTCTTAATAAATAAGAATCCATTGATTTTCCATACCGATCCAACGCACATGGCCTGGTACACGGCCATTTCGCCTTGTTGACTAAGCGGGTAGATGCCCGGATGTACCTGACCTATTTTCAGCTGAACCACTTCCGGCAAGGAGGTCAGCCGGGTCACTCGTGTGCCGAGACGTATCGCTATGGAAAATCAATGGATTCTTATTTATTTCGAACAAAATGGAGAAATTAGGCATGGCATATCCATATAGGATATGTAAGGATGTTTCTCTGTTAATAACTCCAACTGGCACCATTGAAATCTATGCTAACGAGGTCTGTAAACATCAGGTATGTCGGACAACTTTTTGAAATCCTTGATGTACATTTCTTTGTGTCACCGGTCGACTTGGTATAATGGACAGCGAGCTCGCCTCCTGCCCCAGCGGCCGGGGATCGATTCCCCGTTGAACCCTAAACGGTTTTAACTAGAAATGTATGGAGGAGTTGATATTGTATACTTCTCCAATTTATTAACATGTCCAGATTGAAACCAGCAGCTTCTTGAAGGTCTGAGAGTGCGTTATGGCTGGATAAGAAACTGGGGTTATGAGCAAAAAAAGCACTGTCCAGGCCCAAATCGTTAGATAACCCTTCTTAACCGGCAAATTTTAATGTTTCTTTGGAAAGGTTATTATGGATATTTGTCTGTTGTGATCCTATCGTCATTGTAGTGGAATTCAGCCTTTTATGGGGTAAACTCATGCTATCCCCAAGGATAACTATTATACCACAGGGGTCTACATTTCTTACTGTAGCTCCCCAAAGCTAAAAGCTGCCCAAAATAGGCCCAAACATCGCTCAGTGGATCTGCTCATAAGCTCTTTGCTATAACGTTGCTGTGTGAATTTATTTTTATGTAATCAATTTTACCATTAATAGTCACTTACTATTATACAATCATGTTGCAAAAGAGGTTAGATCGATATAATTCATTGGACCCTTATACTTCAATGTATTCTACACACGGTGATACATAACTTTTGATTCTAACAGAAATCCTCATAAAACTCAGTTTATTTAAAATCACTAGACTGTGGTTTTAATATATGGTTGATGATTCTCTCTCTCTCTCTCTCTCTCTCTCTCTCTCTCTCTCTCTCTCTCTCTGGGTGAATAGATGAAACATTTAATAAGCCCAAAAGACCTGCAGGCACTGTGCGTTGTAAATGGTTGTCATTATCTACTTGAAATGGGTGATGGGGATAAGCTAAAGAGTCGTAGCAACCGTAATAATCTGAAGGTTTATTGTCTCAAGACGTCTCAAGAAAATAGGGGATGGGTCTAGTGCTTGAGTGTGATATGATAGCCCATCTAAATCTGTGGGATGTAGTATCATGCTGAGATTACAGAGCTGGATAGTGCAAATGCCCATGAATAAGCAGATCTCCTTTTGATTTAGAGGATAGACAATGATCTTCTTCACATCGAGACTATGTTTTGTCCTTTAATGCACGAATGCATCTGAGTGATGTGAAGAAGGAGTTGTCTATTGTCCTTTTAAAGCATTGTACATTTCATTCCAATCAATCAAGTACCCAATCAAGGTATATCTAGACCAATTAAGGGTATCTGACTGTATCACAGCTATGTTGAACTTGCTCAGCCGTGCACTGTACTCATATAATGCACTCAAGGTCACTTCTATCGTGCAGCAGAGCACTGCCAGCCGTTTTATAATGTACTATAATGAGTTCTCTATCCATGTTTTGAAGTTATGGCTTCAGACAATCTTTAGGATATTGGTCAAATTCATCAGGAAATGTGAGAACAATAGTATATCAGCCAGACTTTACTAAGCCTCTGTAACATCAAACTCCATGGCTACTTTACAAGGTGATTGTCCCCTAATGACAATGTACTGAGTTCGAATCCCTGTTGTGTCACCCTGTATTGATGTTACGAGGCTTCTGATAAAATTATATCCTAGCTGTGTACAAATGCTCAGAAAATGTCACATGAACAGGTCTATGAAGGCTAAGCCAGCCATCTTAATATTAGACATGGGCAGGAAGAAACTACTCTGAATGCCATCACTTCTCTAATGTGTGTATACGTAGATCCAAAATCTGATGCTGACTCATTAAAGAGACTAAGCAATTCTATACGATACACATCCTTTAGGCATACATGCTGTGCTACATCCCAAATGGATACTTCCTTTATGTATAAAGGATACAACAATCAAATTATGGCTGTATGAAGGTAAAAATCATTTGCATCACGAATTCACCTTCTTTGTACTTTGTTAGTCATGGAGAGTGGGGCCATCACTCTCTACCATACCCATTGTCGCTATCTATTGCATGTAGTCTTCCATGACAGTTCAGTGTAGGTTCTTCCCTCATTTTTGGCTTTCCCCCCACGATTGCACTATATTCAGAGCTGAAGTAAGTGGTACTTCATCCTATTATCTGCTACCCCCTTAGATGTGAGCACCAACCAAAGAAAAAACACCTGATCAAAGAGGTGGGTGTGAGGCAAGGGGATGAAGGTAAGAGGTTTTGATGTTACCCTGAGTAGGGAGTACCTTAGAGATAATTGCATATCAGGCATATACTGCTAGTCATGTCAGTAGTGATAAAACCCCTTTGTCGCCACTACAGGGGCATCTTTTATCAGCCCTATAATAAGCAGTGCTTGCGGAAATATCAGACTGCATAATGGCATAGATTATCGCAAATATCCTAAACACTATAGAGGTTAAAAAAGGGAAGATTATAAAGCGAAGATTGTAAAAGAAAAGTATGAGATATCTTGGAACACAAGTCAAGGTAAAAGGATGTAGGCCCGTACAGAATTGCACAATGGCATATCAAATAGCGACAGCATAGTTTGAATATGAGAAGGTGCAAAGATGCATGACACTGTCTGTGATTTATAGCTCCTTGCAGTGGATTGAAATCTTTTTTTTTTTAATCTCTACCATGCTTAAACTCCTTGTGTGCCCGAAGTTCTGACTTCTCAAGTCTTTGGTCCTCTGACTGGTAATACATAGAAAGGTGCCATATAACATTTCTTCCATGGTGTTATCTGCTGTCTCTCAAAAGAAAACACAAAGAGTTCAGCATAGTTCTAAATCATGCCATACACTCTGTGTTATATGGATAGAAACAAAGTCTTCCTCAAACAGTAAACCTATTGTCTCTGTGCATGTTAATGTGGAGGGAATAGCAATTAATATTTGCTGCCAAAATGAAATTAATCCCTGGAGAACATTGCTCCAATGCTCACAATACCGCCTTCCTACTTTGTATTCCACACGAGAACTGACTGTAGGTAGCAATTGGATGTCTCCCCAGGTGGTGCCTGTCAGACTGTAACAGCAGATATAATTACATGGACTCCTGTTTATATAGTACACATTTTGGACTTGTTGGTATTACAGGCTCTTTGTATGAAATAAGCCTGCACATAAAGACATGTGGTGTTCATCCTGTTAATGAGGATTTTCTACTTTTCTATAAATTGCTGCATAAAGCCAGCCTACCAACTTTAGAAATTTAAGGAGTGTTTGCACAAAAAGGGTAATTATCATCATTCTGTAACAGCTCCTTTATGCCTCTTGGGTGAATCCACCTGGGTGAACTACCCCAGGAGCCACCTGGAGGATGTAGCTAGGCTCCACACTCAAGGTAGCATTGTAAAAAAAACTGATTGGCCTGTGTGCAGTGATTGACACTGATGGAAGGCAAGGCAGAGATAATAGGAATGGAGAATAGCTCAGGCTGGAGCGAGTGAGCAAAGTGAGCCGGTATGAGAGGAAAAGCTAAGTACTAGGACCACCCATGGGAGGTGAAATTGGCTGCCTTTCTGATTTATTGGCCAATACCTGAGACATTTTACCTAAATAATTGGCAGCGGTCTTTGGGAACATTACTGCTGATGTGCTGTAAATGCTACCTTGATGTGCTGTAAATGCTACCTTGGGTAAAAAACTAATTTACTTACTTTCAATAATGTGAAGTAGTAATAGCCTTTTAAATACCACATAGACAGAGAAGCTATAGAGGTCTCCCTACTCTAATTGTTCATGCAGACACTAATGGAAAGACATCACCCCACTCTTCACAATTTTAAGCTTTCCTTTTAATGGTACATACAAAGGGGGGTTCAGAGAAATATTACCTTACAGTGCTTGCTGCCTTGCTGCAGCTACCAATACATGATACTGTAGAAATGACTAAGTAATTAGCGTATAACTGCAATTAGTGGAATTATGCAATTCATCAGATCAGGCTAGGCTGATTATATTTCACCCAAATGCGTGCTATTAATTTGAGGCATTATTCATGATCAGTTTCAATGCTTTCACCCTACGGTACTATAGTACAGTGTCCCAAAATTCCTTAATTGTTAAAAAGAAGTCACTAAGTCAATGAGTATTTCTTGTTCTGTGTCACTACTGGAGCTGGACTGACATGAACTGGTAGTTTCTAAGGGGGAGCTTCAGGATCTTTCATAAGATGGTAAGTTATGTTTGTCACATCACAGACACGTTGAAGCTAAGAAATGTAATCTTAACTTAGCAGATCAGCTGGTGTGCCAGAGGTGTTTGAACTGTGAGAATTGAGCCTAGCTCCCTTAACTAATTAAGAAAGCCATTCAGACATCTGTACCAGACTTTCCATTAGCTTCCAGGTTTGGCTACTTTTGTTGTAGATAATTTGAAAAAGAAGTATCACTGTGACCAATCTTGATATATAATTATGTTGCTGCTGATTAGCATTGTTCCTGAAGTTAATTGAAATGCCAGTAAAACTCATGTGATCATACATTTTCTTGCCAGCTTCAATTGAAAACGTCATGGTGGAGCTTATTGATCTACTCTGTAGTGTTCTCCTGCACACCAAATGCTAGTATAATTCATTCAACCTGATGAACCCTATATTCACTACATTCGAAAGTATTTTTATGCTACAGTTTTTCAAAGCCTTGAGGAGGTCCTCATGGCATACATTAGATTGATGTAGCATATGAACATGGATATCATATGGCCCAACCTGAAGTAGTTGTAGAGATCTTTTGATTATGGTTTAAACTGGAATTTTCTGCATAATTATACTGAACCTGAAGTCAATTGTATGTGCAGACAGAGCCCACTCTGAACTGTAATGCAGCAGTACTACTGCATAGGAGGACTCATCTCATGTGGCTTGTAGCTTGTGTGAATGTCTCTGTGCTCTTGGGAAATAAGCATAAATTTTTGTTGAGTGTCAGGAGCTCGGGGATGTATCATTCACAAGGAACAAGGGCCTGCCTATCTATATGATAATGGGTTTACATCTCATTGGTAGGGCCTCATCCTTGATAGTTGTTTACCACCTGTGTCCTCTGAGTTAGTGTCCCTGGCCACCTGCCTATCCTAATAAAGCCCATAGTATTTCATGCGTTAGCTGGGTGGAAGGAGCATAGCTCAACTTTGACTTGTAGGTCTGTGGTACCACTTATGTATATCAAGCAGCTATCTGATGTGTCTTGGACAAAATACTTGCTTTAATTTTTCTAAACTTTGACATTAATGATATTTAAGTGGATATAAAAAGATGGAGTAAATGTCAATTAACTTTGATCATAAAATAAAAGTTGTGTGCGCTTAGTGAATAAACATTGGGTGGAGATTACTGGGTAGAAGGTAGAAAAATAGTAAAACAGACTAGCATGTCTAAGCATGTCCTCTCTGGCTCTTGAACAGGTAAATTTGTTGGACATGCTTAACTCTGCGTATCACTGAAATATCCATCTAGGGTTACATGGACATAAAAAGATGATTGAGATGTCTTGAAAAAATCTCATGATGATAATTTTTAGATTTTACTATCTTCCTCAGGCTGGGTAAATCCTCTTTGATGGTAGCATCCTGATAAAAACAATTATAAATGACACAATGGATTTAAAGTATAGGAAAATATGGAAAACATTAAGTTGATCAACTACAAAGATAAGACAGTCGATCAGATCCAAAAGGTAACCAATAGTGCCATAGGAAAGACCCTATTTTTACTCTCGTCTGAACCTAATTCTATTTAACCAGAGAGAGGATTTGCAATATGCATGGCCAGTGAATATGACATAGGACAGGAATGAGGAGAAGAAGCCTAGTGGAAATTCACTTATAGGGATGTAATAGGGAGATTGTGTTTTATGCAAGGGGTAACAAATTTACAAGGTGTCTTCATGTTGTTTCTAAACCCTGCAGGGGAGAGGGGAAGGGGTCAAATGTGTTTCACTTTTAGTGTAGGAATATAAAATGCCTACAGCTTCATCTTTGAAAGTCGAAAACATTGTTATTGTCTGTGAAGGTAGTAATTTGTTTGCTTGTCCCCATAATATGGTAGGACAACTGAGGCTGTCATGTTGTTTTCATACTCTGTATTTTATTTTAGCACAGCCTGTTACTTTTCACCAATTGCTCATCAATATTGAATGAGCTGTTTAGCCACCTGCCTGCAGTATTCTAATCACACATTACAGTATAACACCTGATTCATCAAAGACTTTTGTGCTTATGAAAATTAATTCTTTTTCCTGACATCATACTGCAGTACCACACCACAAAGTATCCATGTTCAGTATAGCCATACTGTTTATGACCGTGCTTCCACCGCGCCTGGATTCAGAAGGCGCTGTAATCGCCTCCCGTGACCCTCCCTACGTCCATGCGTAGCAAATTCGTTTGTTTACATTCCAATTTGGCATATAACAGATGTCCCCACAATATTTGAATCTTACGAGGATACTTTCATCGTCGTAATCTAGCTCTAGACAAGAAATGATTGTTTAATTCCAACATCTAAAGGACCTGTACCTGCTGAAAGTCAGTCAAGAATGGCCTTGAGAAACTGTTGGTGACCATCTTGCTTTTGTGTTTTTTTTTATTTGAGCACCTGTAGTCTCAAACCTTTGTGTATAAAAACTGATAAATATTGGGATATGACAGAAATGTCTACTACTGGGTATCTAAAATATTTATTCTTGTCAATATCTATAAATACAACTGAACAGTAGTTACATTGAGAAATCTTTTGAAAAAATAGAACAAAATGGGTGGTTTGAGGCTCAAGCCACTTCCAGCCACCTTTGGCAGATCCAAATAGCGTGATATCAGTGCCATATAGCACTAGCGGCCACTAGGCACGGAGAGCGCCAGCGGGTTTCGGTGTACCATACTGTTGTGACAAAATCATAGTTTATATTCTCCTCCGTTAGTTGGTTACATCAATCTCTGCTGGAGTTTCCTTGTTGATATCGGGAATAGGCAGTATTACTTTTTTATTGAAATTGGGGCTTAATTATTTCATTCATAATAGAACTATCCATAATGATAATGAGTTGAACAGAGCCATTGAACTTCTTTGCCATGATTTGTGTGCTATATAGAGTGAAGGGGCCAGAAATTTGGAAATTTTCTTACCTCCAGACATTGGTGCAGAGGCACAACTCCACAGTTGTGCCAGTGGGATGCTGTGTTGTGGGGTGGAGTGATATGTTGGCTCTGTTCGCCTGGCTCCCCTTTATGATGAATGGGTGGTGCAATATCAATAACATCCAGTGACATTTCTCAAGTTTTTATGACTGGACACATCCCATAGGACTTTGAATGCACTCCAGTTTCTTGATCAGGCTGTTTAGGACTCAATGGTCCTGCACATGGCCGATGATACTGATTTGAAAGATACGTTTTGTTAGGCCGTGATAATGCAGTCTAATAACAACAGTGTTAGAATGGGCCAGTAGAAACTGAATCTTCAGACGCATGAATAGAAATCAGTAAGGTTCTGTTGTGTAAAAGTGTATTGCATTCAGACAGATAGCTCTTATGGGCCAACTTTAACAACAAACAGATTTGAAATTGTTCTAGCCTTGTGGATAGTTAAGCTGATATTTTCAGTGATGTTTACACTAAACCTATGTACCAGGAAAACTGCTCTACTCATCCATCATTTCGTGACAGAGACTGATAATATTCCTGTGAATTCCCATTCCCACAACTGTACAGTATCTATGTGTGGCGGTTCCATTGAACCAGAATGTAAACCAGATTTTCTTGCCACATAAATCTGTGACCCTTCATTTGCTAATAGCTACTTGATGCAGGGAATGGAAGGAATTAATGCCATATCTGACAAATTATACAGTAGCCACAATTACACCTAAGTGTACAGCAGTAGAGATATAAATACACCAGACATGTCCTGTCTAAAATGTGATGGGGTCTGAAGTAGCTACCTTCCAAACTTCAGTGAGCACCCCATGCTAGCGGATCCAGCCATTTATCACTGAATTGGGAATGTCTAAAAGGCTTTGTCGGTTTTTGGAATCATATTGAAACCAATAGTGGTGGGCAAGTTTAAATGACAGCAGATGTCCAGATTCCCTGGCCTGTTGTAATAGGGTTAGCCTTTACACAGAATTTGATAAAGGGATTAGAGTAGGACTGAAATCATTTGTCATTTGATAATGCAAAGTTGTTTCATATTGTGGTTGTCTGCAAGGTAGAGGATATTTATCATTGTTTGAGTTTCTAGAGTGAGGTTATTATTTTGGACTGACCAATTTTACCATACACATTCTCTCCTGTCACTAAGCAAAATTAATATTGCACTTGCTTCTAGATTCTACTATTACGGTATAAAATTCTGTTGCATGTATTTATTAACTACAGTCAAGTAAGCCCATCAAGTCAGTTGCACATACAAAGTATTTAAAGCTTGTAAGTACATGACATTTACACTTTGATAGTTAAATTCAGAGTGCATTACCATATTCTAAGTGTATTAAAAGGTGCATGTACATGTAGCAATATATCCAACAATCGGCAACAGTTCCCCTAGTGTTATTTATGTGATATCATTTTACTGTCATGTCATGATCTGACATCTATCATCCGTTCTGTAAGACAATACAGCCACGGTTCTAATTATGTACCTTGAAGTAGAAATTCCAAAACCGACTTATTATTGAATGAACGGGAATTCTGTATTACATGTTGCTTATGTTTGAAAAAATTTAGAACTCAGGCTCACTGTCTAGCCTGACCTAAACTAAGGTTCCAACTCTAATTTTAGTTTGATCACCTGCAGGGAAGCTGCAAATTTATGTGAATGAGAAATGACCATTGTTCTTATCGTAGAAATTTTATGATTATGTATATTGTGAGCTTTATTGGTTTGAAGGGAGGTCATGGCCAGTGTTGGGACCTGAAAAGGCTTTAAAAACAGGAACAAAAGAGATTTTTCATCCAAGGAATGAATATTCAAATGACAGTGGAAAAAGCTGAAAGATAATGTCTTTCTGAAATTGAATTGTATTGAAAAGGCAAAAACAGGAATAAGAAGGACAATTCTTGAATCACAAAGAAGAAGTTAACTCACATTTCAATGATCACATCAAGTTGAGCTTTGGATGGTAGTTGTCTAATTGCAACATAGGCTATAGGGGCTTGGAGGGGGCTGTTATCAGGTTATATTGTAGTGAATTAATGAAGTTACATGAGAGCTGAACGGATACTCACAACAAGAAGATTTACGATCAGTATAGCATCTCTGCAGAACAAAAACTGGTTCACATAAACAAAATTTAATGTATGCATTTCAGTCTTCCTTTTGTCAACATGGTAATTAACACAAAAATTATTGTCAAAAGTGCCCCTGGCTATAATAATTTGTTTTATTTTTATTGTATTTTATTTCACATGCCCACCAAATAAGCCTGAAAACCAAACATCGATATTCCCTGATATAGTACTGATTCGTCTCTTTAATCAGTGAATGTAGAACGTGTCTCACAGTATATGGTTAACTATTATCTAAATTTTGTTGTAGAGTCGGCTGCAAACCTGTGTTTCAGATACTGAAATGTATTTTTTATATATAGCACATGCCAAATAAGTGGAGACATCATTGACAGAGACTATTTTTCTCTCTTGCACGTTTCCCTCCAAACTTTATCTCCACACGTGCCATTCCCCTAAAGCTGAACTGAAACTGTAAAAGGGGAAAACAAACATTACATTCTGCAATAAGACAGAATGTTTCCAATTCCTGTGTTAGATTAATAGCAGATACATAAGAACCTTTCTAATAGTATCATTAATGCGACATGAACATAAACACATAATTAGAGTGAAGTACAGATAGTTTGAAAATTGCAAGGTGATGATGTGGATTCCCACTGACACAAGTTAGAAACTTTCCATTAAGGAAAAAAAAACACCAGTCTGTGCACACCCTTGTATAGAATCACATATCAGTCGCCAGAAAGCTACAGTGTGATGAGGAACAGTAAATAAATGGTTTATTTTCAAAACGTTTAATCGGTGTATTGATTAGCATGGGCCATGACACTTGGGCTACATTTAAGTGCATGATCATGAGAACATTTATGCTACAATATGAAACATTTGTGACTTCAAAACAACTGTTATCCCCCTGGATTCGGATGTTACAAACCTAACTCAAGGTCGACCATTGTGTGGGTAAAACCGGAAGTGTTTATTTAGGTAGCGAACTACAACGTACAATAACGACACATTAGTTGCACTTCTATCATACTGTTTGATCAGTCAGTGTCTTAGATTTACATCATGCACTAAACTATCTATACTGCTTTGGTTTTTTGCCTGTGCATAATTGTATACATGGGCTAGAAATGAGGAAGGCATTCTTTGAAGGCAGCAACAACTGTCGCCATTATATCTAAATCTAAGGAGTGTTCGCATTATTTTGTAGAGCCGGTATTTGGCACCTTGTAGTCAAGATTCGTCATTTAGAAGCAATTAGGCCATTATGAAGTACTCACCAAAAGATTAGTGAGTAAGAGTAAGATTATTTCACCACCTTTATTTTCCTAGTTTCGCACAGTTAAAATTGCCAAGCAAAAATAAAATGATCATCGATACATTCCACCTAGAGTACTGACTAAAATGGGAAGCAAGTAGTCGTCTGTCCTAACCTAAACTACAACTATAAGAATAAAATTGTATCTGCACTTCAGTAGTCGTTCTCAAACATTTTGCTTAAATGCCTTTCCCATTTGTAATAGGAAACCTTGAAAATACGGCAGCCATAAAAGCTTCAGTTTTGTCCAACCTCCCCTCATTCTTTACCTTATAATCATTCCTATCTTATTGCTAACCCCTGTCATGAGCAGTCATGCACTTATTGGAGCTGAGGTAAAAAAATGCACTGTTTCCGATTTTCCACTATCTTAATCGAATGAGCACCGAATGTCAAAATCCTCATTCGATAAGAAGGGAAGGTTGAAGGGTTTCATTTAAGTACCTTACATTCTTATCTTTTCAATTTGAATACCATTTCTGGAGACCATTTCTAACAAACTACGACTGGTGCCTCCAAAATCGTAGCACAGATGTGCAGAATGAAGTCTGGGCTTAGCCCTACTAAGGATCACACAACTACGACTACCAAAGTTAAAGCAGACTCAGGTGTTAGGCCAGGTACTGTAAGACCTTCCCAGTGATTGTACCAAGCAGTCGCGCTAGGCAGTCGTAGTGTAGGACCCATACCAGTCTGGCATAATCAAGGTTGGTTTCAATTACATTGCACTCATTTGGAATCATTGACACCATCTGTTGCCCCCTTATTTGCCCAGCCCCCTGCACCGTCCCACCTCTTCCACCCGGAAAACCACCCCTCCCACATTGGTTGAGGGAAGGGAACTTTCACCAGGATCGTGTTTCAATAGTTTCCATGACAGGACAGCCTCAAATCATAGCGGGGGATGAAAGAGATGACTCCATAGCAGTGGCTACATAATGAGCTACAGTACAGGCCTCAAAATAGGAGCTGCTATTTATTCAACTATTGACCCAATACAAACCCAGTTGTAGGAGCCACTACTGGCTACATAGTGACCAGTCATACCTCCCTGATGGTCTAGTTTGCACTCCTCTGTTCAAATGAGCATAGGGCTGCGGTAACTATATATATATATATATATATATATATATATATATATATATATATATAACTATATATATATAACTATATATATATATATATATATATATATATATATATATATATATATATATATATATATATATACAGGTGATCCCACCTGGTTACAGTGTCACACACATGGTCAATTCTCATGAAAATGGATCATAGTTTTAAATAAGGTCAATTTTCATGATTCTGCATCCTGCTTATTTTTTCTAGAAGCCCGTGAATATATAATGGACAAGTACTACACAATTAATTGATGATGATTTTCCAGACACTTTAGTTTGGCAGCAGCATGTCCCTCTACTGGTGTGGCTGAAGATGCAAACCTAGCTCGGTACCATGCTATACATTGTAGCAGTAGCAGAAAATGCTTATTTCATAGATTTATGAAAAATTACAATTTTAATGAGGCATACCTATGCAGATATTATGATTGCTGAAAAAAATTGAAATTAGTTGATAATTGGGTGAGTTTAAATAAGCCATTTCTCTACAATTTTTGTTAGCTCCTATTTCTGTCAATTCTAAGGCAAATGCAGGTGGCATGAGAGGTACTATATATAGTCCCAGGTGTAGAGTGGCCATGCCTTCTCACACATTACATAATCATCATTGAGATATTTTAAATCTCAGACCCATATTCCACCTCAGAATGCACCCCATGTCTGTCAACTGCACTGAAACACAGGGCACCCATCGCAGAGGTTGTCACCTACATCTACATATTCATATGATAATGAATTGATTACAAATGCACTTTGAAGAATACATCACATCAAACCTGGAAGAGGGAGAAGTAGGTTCTCAACCAGATATAATACACACTGGTCATTGTAAGCTAATAACATATGAATAAATATAACCATAACAGAACACCACTGTGGCAGCCGGGAAAGTGTTTGACCACCAGACTCGTTATATATAGTAAGGATTATCGACCTCTACAAGTGGCCTGGGGTTAAGACCTTTTGGATTATTAGTCTATAGAGAGAGATTACTTATATGGTTACAAAGAAAAAAGCCCAGATTGGGTACATTTGAGGAAAGGAGTGCAGAGAGCAGCAGATAAGACTACCCGCTAATTATTCACACAGAGGGCTGTCATACCATGGTCCCTTCTTGAGTCACTGCTCTGGTGGCTATTTAGCTAGCAGGCGGTATGATCACCCAGTAATGTAGCCAACTATTTGGGCACCATAGCCAAAATCCTAATATCGGCTGGTAAGTTTTGACCCATCTTAAGTCGTAGCTGGCTGAACCTGTCGTAGAATCTATTGAAACACGATCCAGAAATACAATACAATCTCTTCCACCCTCTAATGTGCTTGTCTACCTGCGACGTGACAGGCTTGTATGGGGCATCCATTAATTACATACACTTGCTTTTTGCACAGAATTTGACCTCGCAACCACCATGTACACATTGATTGTGATCAGGATTGTATTTCAATAGTTTCCACGACTGGACACCCTGAAATCGTAGTGGGAGGTGTAAGAAATGACTCGATACCAGTGACTACATAGTGAGCTCCAGTAGAGGCCTCAAAATAGCAGCTGCTATTTATTCAACTACTGGCTCAATACACACCACTATGAAGTCATAGCACCCAGTCGTAGGGGCCACTATTGGCTACATAGTGACCAGTCATACCTCCTTCATGGTCTAGTATGCACTCCTGTGTTCAAATGAGCATAGGGCTGCAGTAACTACCGTAATGTCTCATATAGGAGCCGGGCCTTGAAAAGCAGCCTTCCTTGAATAGGGGCCAGGGTAGGATGGCTGTCAAATCAATAGGGGTCGGGCCTTGAATAGGGGCCTGGTGGGGCCAGTTTTAGGTGGTTTTAGGAAGACAATCAAGACCCCCCCCAGCCCAAATGATGTATAATTGTTCTAGATAGTTCCCTTTCAAATCACATATGATAGATTTATATCTAATGACCTAATTGTGTCTAAAACAAAGTATGTTCTGTTATTCTTTCTTGATAGTAGGGCTGAGGTGTCAGCTAGGTGTAATATCCTTTGTGATGTTATTGGAAAGCCATGGTGTGTGAGGGATGGGTATGACAGGCATAATGTAATACTCAATCCTTAGGTGAAACACCACACCTTTCAAAATGATATTTTATTCTTTAGAAAAAAAATGCCATCCCAGCGCCAAAGGTGCTGGCCACAGGGTTATAGGTAGTAGTAGTAAAAAGCCCAGATTGGGTACATTTGAGCAAAGGAGTGCAGAGGGTAGCAGCTCAGGATACCCACTAATTATTCACACGGAGGGTTGTCATACAGGATCCCTTATTGAGTCACTGCTGTGGTGGCTATTTAGCCAGCAGGCAGTACGATCACTCTGTAATGTAGCCAGCTATTTAGTCACCAAGTCCAAAATCCTACGATCACCTGCTAAGATTTGACCCATCTCCAGTCGTAGCTGGCTGAACCTGTCGTGGAAACTATTGAAACACGATCCACAGTGACCTCCTGCAGCCCTACAGAGGGACAGAATAGCTTTGAACTCATATGTGATTGCTAGAAAATAGGACAGCTTTCTATATATAGCTGCATGACAGAGTGAAGGAATGCTTATGCATGTCCTTTTTCCTAGATGGGTGCAAGTAAATGTGGGTGAAGGTTTGGTCTTACACATAGTACCTACGATTAGAGACACTGTATTGGCCTTAGAGTAGTGCAGGTATAGTCTGCCATGGTCTGTTCTATGTGCAGCTACTATGACTGGATGGTACGACTGGGTGTAGTGCCCCTCTGTAGAGTCCAGTCGTAGTGAAAATATGCTGTTATTTGGCATCTTTCAAGTTGTAGTGGCGGGGGCTTGTGGTAGAATCTTAAGGAATGGACTCCTGAATCATCTGCTAGTAGTGTCAGCAAATATCAAACCTCTTTCACATCATAGGCTGCTTACATAATGATCTTTTTTTAGTCCAAATTAATAATGACACTTCGTGGTAGCGTAGCATATGGAAGAAGACCAAGCCGTTGATACCTTACATAATTATGATATATGGTGAGGATATAAGATGAGAAAGGCTATGATCCCTTTCTTCCCCCCACATGGAGCAGGAATGATTGAGCCTGGTGCAGAGACATACAGAAAGGGTAATATCGATAAAGTGCTGTGTTCGGGAGTGGGGTAGTGTGTGAGCTGTGTAGCAACCTGTCACCCTCTTTATGATTGATGGTGTAATATCTAGATCACTTCATACGAAAACTAATTCTCAATCCCTTATACCTCTAACCTCTCTATTAGTAGATCTACAGGGCATTTCAAAACTATATCTATAGCTATGGTTTTGAAATGCCCTCCTGGAGAGGTTAGCTTTCAGGCAAATCAGTGTGTGCTTTCTTCACAAATCTGTCCATAAAATGCAGTCATCCATTGATTGATGACGCTTACTTTCTACCACATGCAGTTCTGTTCAGTTTACACAGAAAAATGATTATGCCCTGTAGGTTAATACCCTTTTCAGCTTTATTGAGCAGTAAAAGGGAAAAGGTATAAATGGGAGATGAGCTGTACATAATCATTCTTGTAACTTTTATCACAATCTATACCTTAAGCCTGAAGTAGTGAGATGTCTCCTCCACAACCCCCACGTAACTGTAATTGATTACACAAGTGCATTTTAATCTATAACTTATTTTAGTCGTCATTACATATGAATAGCATGTTTCTTGCCAAAAAATATTTCCAAGGCTGCAATGATTTGTTAAACCGAAACTTCACATAGCAATAGGAAACAATAGTGCTTGCATGTTATTGTGATATTGTGTTTACAATTCATTTGTGTTCACTCACACAAAGATGATTTCACCCTTGCATGCTACCCACTTCCTTTCCTATTTGTACCAAATGTAATGGACTAGACGCCACCCTAGGGAATTCATCACCAACTCTGACAAACCACGCACTCTTTAGTGTGGATGGAATTAAGTAATTCTCGTCTCACGTGCACACACTAATTCTATTACATCAGAAGAACATGGAGTGAATTCTTGATGGAAAGTCAAATTAATACAGGCCCCTGAACAAAGGTGGTAAAATTGTCCTCGAATAGCAACTTTCTACTTTGCATTCTGGGCAGGGAACACTGCGGGTGGTGAATTTGGAGCCTTCCTTGTAGCATTAGACTTGTTACCCCCTCTGCCATTGAGACTAATCGTCTGTTACAGTCTGTTTCACCCTTGTTTCCTCGGTATGATCATCTCCATACAGACCTATGTAGGGTAAGCCTGGGCCAGCTTGTTCAGCCTTTTGGCTTTGGGCTATGTGCACGGTCACAGACTTAAATCCTCAGCTCTCAGAAGTAGAAACCACAGAGAGAACCGTAAGTGGAGCCACCTGAGGGACAGAGAGGTCCCATTGTAACACAGGATCTGATTGGTCGGTGTGCAGTGAATGACACTGATAGGTACACAAGGTTGGAATAATTGGAGGCGAGAGCTACTCTGACCAGGATAGTAGCAAAGTGAGCCAGTACGGGAGATGTGAGAGGAATAGGCAAGTGCTAAACACCTCAGGAGGGTGTTGCAAAAGGATAGGAATTCAATTCTGTCGGAGGTGCTATTCCCAAATGGCAACTGACTACCCTCAGGCAATCACTTTTCCACTGTTTTGCAGCAAGGTAGTAGGTTATAGAATTGATTCTTACGTTTTCAGGATTTGGGGAATGCTTCCCAGTATGACTCACACTAAAAAGATTGATTCTGAGTGTAAGGTGAGAAGTTGGTTCTGAGCAGCATAACAGCTAGGAACTGGAAGGTGAGTTTCGACAGTGAGAATCCGTTACCGTTTTTTTTTTTTTTTTTTTTTGCAACAGCCTCCAGGGGAGGTAAAGTTGCTAATTCATTGGTCAATGCTCTAGTTCCTCTCACAACAGGAAGTGTAGGAAATTCAATTATACTCATTATATTAACTCTGACACAATATCACTGAAAAGACGTGAGACATTTGTTCGTATGCAATAACAGCTGCCGAAACTTTTACTTGGGTTTACTGCTTCCAAGTTAAAGTGTACAGTTTTATATAGTCTTCAATGGAAGATAATTATAACTTGTGGAGTCCAGATGAGATAAGAAAGTATTTCAATTTGAATGTTCTGCTGTGTCCATCGGATATGATGAATTGTATTGCTCATAGTATTTTACAAATGTAAAACCCGAGAAGCCTATTACAATATCCATTCAATTGTCTGTTTATTTAAACCGAAGTATTTAGTTTGACAGCAGAGTCGATGGAAAATGAAGTTCAGAATTGTAAAAATAGTAATAGAAACAATAACGACTATGGAAGTACTATCGATAGTTTGTCAATGAAGCATTATTTGAGACAACGGTAAAATGTTGCCCTTGTCAGGTTGAAACAGGAGGAACTGAGGTTGTTTCTCAAGTTACTACGATCACAATCTACGGCTGCTAAGAGTGCGATTATAAAGTGGTGTTTCATATATACAAACACCATAAACAAGAAGTACATTTTACATGTACATATGTGAAAATAAGTTGGTCAAGTACATACATGTCGCAATACGTTAAACATGTAATTATGTTTATAATGAATGTGAGATGGAAGATACATCACATGATTCGCAAGAGTTCACAAAACTCCTGAGGACGTGGGTATGCAGATTACTTTTGTTTTCCGTATTACAAGATAAATTTTACAATCATCAATTATGTCCAATTATCATGAAATAACCCCCAGACCAGTCCCAGCGAGCTGTCAAATCAGGTGTAGCTTAAGAATATGACTGCTGGCAGCAAGATAGTGAATTGATAGGGGATTAATAGGAGACTATTTTAAAGATGAAGCTTAATATTACAACTGCTCTCTGCAAAATAATGAATTAATAGGGGTAGACTATTTAAAGATGAAACCTCCAAAGGATGGTTGGTGGTTATGCCATTGAAAATTCTTGTGAGAGCATTTCCTTTAGGATTTCACTTGTCATTTATTTTACAATTCTTTTTCCATACAATTAGCACTCGAAATTAAAGGAACCCAATTACCATGAGTTCAAAAGCTGCTTTTACTGTTATACTGGTCTATTTATGAAAGGGTATGTGTGCACATACAGAGAAAGTGTAAACTGGCTTTGAATTTACTAAAACTACCTGATATAGTTACATTTTCATCTATGAATCAAGTTCCCACATCCAGGTCATTATAGCAAACATGCACTCTTTGAGGATCAAGCATCCATGTACGTTTTCACTTTTTGATAAGACGAGAATACTTTTGGCAAGGCAAAAACGTGCACGTTTTAAAAATTTAAAAATCGTTTTCTTTTGGCAAGACCCTCCTGGCCTGATACTTGAGATTTTCTGAGGAGCTTTGTTAGTGGATGTTGGATAGTTGCGGACTTATTATCATCCAATATTATACAAAAATGATATTGATTGGGCTTATTAAACGTATGACTTATTTGATGCTGTGTCCCATGTAAATATATACTTGATGGTAATTCATTCAAAATTACTCCTGGTGACTGAAGTGCGTGGTATTAACAGAAATGTGTGGATTGCAGAAGGCTCTACAAGAGGCATGTGCATATCCAATGGGTTGAAAATAAGTAGCCTCTCATGGGGAGGGGGGGGGATATTAATAGATGAATTGGCTCTGACTCAGGGTGGTATGATTATTGAGTAAAGGTTAATCTAAGTAAATGGTATCGCATACGTCTCATTTCTAAAACTTAGGTCTTCTGTATCTCTCTCTGACTTTCTGAGAATGAAATCAAATAAAAAAAAGTCTCTCACTAAGTCATCCACTGTCCAAGCCGTAGTTAGATGACCATTGACACAAACTCCATACACAAAAAAAGAAACGAGGAAAAAATAATAATATTCACCCAGATATACTAGAAGCCAAATGTTTAACGGATTCATCATCTACCTCTACAGTAGACTACGTTTGATACCATCTCTATCTGATTCCATCTACATTCTGAAACCCTCGCTTTTTGTGAAATTGCGTAGAGAGCTGCAGTGTCCTGTCAAGCCGCAATCTACAATTCACATAGTGGTGTCTCTGATAAATTGTATAGACGAGGAGTAGACTGTCTGCTTTCCTGTAAGCTTTTATTGTGTTACATACTCATTATGGGAGGAAGAAGATGTTCACACTCTAGCAGTCCCATGCAAGAAATGGCTCCCTTTGATGTGGCAGCCAAGTATGCGTTTTTGGCGGGAACTGGTGGTTAAAGTGGGAGATGCTGCACAAGAAATCTGGTACCAAGGGTGCTGAAGACGCAACTTTCAAAGCACTAGGTGTCAATATGGTGGCAGGCCCATATGGACCCTCTGAATCTGAAAGGCCAAACGACACAGACTATTTTCTTCCCATTCTCGATCCCTCCGATAGCCAGTCTAGCGATTGTAGAGCAGCATATGAATCTCATATGATATAAAGTCTAGTCAGAACCATAGTCATTTTATTTGAGATTCCAAAGGAAATCATAATAATGTAATTCATGACAATTCATTTCCTACATATTAGCCTTGATATCTTATAGTGCAAGTTTATTTTATCAAAACTAATACAAAATGTTTGATTCCTACTAAGCCCAGGAAGATCTTCATGTGCTGGATCATTTTCTGGAATGTGACTGGAAACTGAGCTACAACCCCAACTTCTATACTACTAACTTACACCCCCTATGCAGCTGGCAAGTAATATGGCTCCTATCGATCCAATAGTGCCCCTAGCGCCAATATAGGAGTAAGGGGGCACTACTCAGCCGCCAACGAATCCATGTGTTCTGATTGGTGGAGATGCCCTCCAGCCCTCCCTCCAACTTACCAGGCTTGCTGTTCAAATATCCTCTCCCGACTAGCCCGAAATACACCTTATGCGCAGACAAAGACTTCCGGCATTGACATTGTATTTGCTCAGTTCCAACTTTGACAACTGTAGGAATACCACGAGTAGAGAGGGATGTATAATGGCTTGACAGAAATGCTTAATCTGTATTTTGATCAGCTTAAACAAAGAAGAGCAAATGACATTCCTTAAGTAAGCTGTAAGGAAGATTAAATTTACAATTTCATTTCCCCTCACATTTTCTCTCATATGAAGACTGTATCGGCTCTTTGTCCATGCTTTAACAATCACTAGGAACTTTATCAACCTGAAGATACTAAAATGGAAAAACTTTGGGCGTCATTTTGAGGACCCAAAGTCGTCAGACTGAGAACATTTAAGGCCTTGTAGCAGACTGCCTACCCCATGGTGCTTCAGAATCTTAAGACGTGAGCACTGACTAGTTTGAGGCTTTCATGAGTTTTCAGTTAATATTTCAAAAAACTATTGAAACTGCAGCAAACAAGATCTAAGTCTTCCTCAGCATGCTGTGACCAGAATGAGAAATTCGATTTTCCCCAAAGCTCTCAGCAAAGTTCCGATTAGCACTGGTTCCACGTTCATGTGATCAGTAGCCTGGATCCTGAGATGGCTGTTCGGTAATTGATGACATCAATTGCTAGTTGAAAAAAAGAGTAGGAGAAAGGCAGCAGCACGTGTTAGAACCCTTTTCACGGCAACTCCTTCTGGAATAAATGGATTCAATGGAGGGCCTCTTGGCATTCACCCAATCATTCCTCCTCGTCATCAGCCTAATTGAAACAGCTTCTAGTAGTAATTGGCACCTGAAGGGGTTGCTGGTGGAGGCTTAAAGAGGCAGCGACCCTAGTGCCATAGTGATAGCAGTATGGTGGGATGGAGCTAACATTATTAGATCAAATCGAAACTAGCTTTTCGTGTGTCAGCTATATAGCTTTGAGAGATGATGACCCCTACTCAGGGTAACTGCTGTTAATGTTAAGATGGGGACTTCGGCAGCAGGTGAGACCTATAAATCCAAAAGGTCGTGGGACATGTAGTATGGTTAGTCGCGAATAAATAAAATGGTAGCCTAACCAAGGTGACAAATTACAGCTCAAGGCATTTAGAATTCCTCCTTCTTACACCTTTATAGCTGAAGTGATCAAGTGAAGGCTCACATGCACCACACTCTAGTGTGATAGAGTGCCGGACAGTGTCTTGGAGTGAAGATGTCCAATTGAGATAAATCTACATTTCAGCACGCCCAAATCCCATACCATTTTATATCGTATCCATTAAAGAGTTGTCTTTAGTGAGCTATTGTCTAGCTCACGTTTCTATTTCTCCTTCGTCTTCTCCATAATTAGTGCTAATAACTACAATTAATATTCCCAATGTTTATGCTAGCTGTTCCTTTTTCTCCAGATGACGTTGACGGTGTTACAAACGTTGGCTACAACCACTTTTGCCGTCCACGTGTGCCTCCTCATGTCCCTAGCAGGTACGTTCTGTGCTCTCATCTATCTTGTTTAGTTTCAACTATTCTATTAACATTTTCTACTATCTTATTAACATTTTCAGTATCAATCTACTATTTTATTAACATTTTCAGTATTAATTGGACAAAATCGTTCGGTTTGCCTACTTACATTACCCGAGTAACCATTTGCAGGAAGACGGATGGGTAGGCCTATATGCATTTATCCACAAACACATGGACCTATATTCAATCAAATCAATGTATTACTAAAATGCTGATTCAGTACTATGGATTGGGTAAATGATTGACGAGAAACTAATGGCAGAAAAGTATAATGCCCAGCAATGGATTCAAATAGATATTACAGTCGAACCACAAAAAAAAATAACCCCAACACCGCACTAGAGGTGGGAGACCCAAATAAACCTATGGTCAATTTAATTTTCCTGTTTCTACTAATTCACTTCTTCCTAAGAGTGGAAGGGCCTCCCTATGTGTTAATGCTAATTTGTTAAGATCAAAATCATATATGTTCTGGTAAGAAAATCCACCAAGTCCAAGGTTTGCTTGCCCTTTGAACAATTGCGTTATCCTAAAAGAGACCTTGAAATTGTGATGTAAACAAAACATCCGGCTTCTATTTCCACCTATTCTGTTACCTCCGGTGAGGCCGAGCATTGCCAAACTTCAATTAATTCTGAAACCAATTTGATGATTTTAATAACTTAGAAAAATGCTGTTGACGTTTGGAGGAGGTCAAAATTGAATAGATTTGACTAGTTAAGAAAGGGCAACATCTTGACGTTTGACCTTTCATGCCTTAACCAGAAACAGTCTTCATGCAGAAGCGAGTAATGATGAAAGGGGTGTAGCTGCATCGTTCTTGGCTTGTATTAATACCAGAAGATGTGCAATAACATGGAATAATCGGTCAGAGGCTGTGAGACAAGCCAACAGTCCTGCCATGAGGAATCGCTGAACAGCCGTTGCTAATCTAATAAATTCACTTGTTTATATGATAATAGATGGCAATAGATCCGTGACTGTCCAGTGCACTTAGATGAGGGAACGCCTCGTCAGGATTAATTCTATATAGCAGACACTAGCTCCTGTAGGAGTACTGTCGTTTCCAACAACTGAGATTGCAATAGATTTGATGGGAACTAGTGGGATCTTGAATCATGCCAGCTGCTGGTATGCCAGCTGCTGGTATGCCAGCTGCTGGTATGCAGGTCAATCCATCCTTTCTGCGACAAGAAGAATTTCAGAAAGAAGAGAAACACATTGAAGGATAGGATGACATAAATAAGCGAAAACGATGGCAGCTGCATAATCTGACATGCAGTGATATAGATCTGATGCAGTCTGACACAAAACAAGATGAGGATGGCGAGTGGGAAGTTATATTGACTAGACAGGGGTGGCACTATTTTGATGATTCTCTAAGTGATTTCTTTCATGAGAAACTAGCAACAAAAAGGATAGTAGTGTCTCCATATCTAGCAATTTCACCTTGTACACTGTAAAATGTTGGTGTTAAAGTACAGGGATTCTCGCTGTAAATATACAAGAAAATGTACTTCCCTTTCGAATTCAGCACATGATTATATAACTATGTAGCCAGGAAGGCATTTCTCAAGACAGTACGACTAGACCCCTTTCAAATCATAGTGAGATCCCTCAGTTGAATGCCACTACAGCCCTGCATCTAGTGGTCATTAATAATTGCACTGGTACGACTGCCCTACCAAATGCTATGTAATTGCTGCCTTAAGTGCTGATTGTACAGAGCAGTCGTAGTATGTTACCTACAATCACCCACTCGGTTATTGAGGGTTTCAAGTCGTATACTGGTTGTGTTTAGTCGTACCATCTTGAGAAATGCCCTCCAGAGCTTTGTACCTGTAGACACTTGTGTACAACAAGTGGTCATGTATAATTACCCTGTCTATAGCATTAGCTAGCCACCAGACAACACATACAGAATTAGATGTGAAGTACATGCAGTGGGAATACAAGGGCTTCACATAACCAGTTTCACCTGCAGTGTCTCCTATTGGAGGGCAGTGTTTAGTTTTATATCTGTTCTTATAGTCCACAATTCATGCCACATAATATGCATTTCTTGCCTCCAAAACATGATACCAGGCATCATAACTAAATTTTGCTTACCTCTTCCCATCTGCCCACTCCCTGTCTACATAAGACACCCTATATGTTAACCATAGCTCCTTATAACTGCCATCCTCTCCCAACCTCCCCTGTCAGCCACACCTGAGCGCCTCAGGTGCTGATTGATTATCCACTTTCCAGGGCCCGTAGGTCCTCAGTACTTCAGGATATGGCACCTTAGCTGACATCAGGCATGTATTATGAAGATTCAGGGCCCCGGCTCCTGGCCCACAATCAGATTTCCCTTACCCGGGTCGTTGTGCTTTACTGCCTGGAGGGGTTTGAGGTATCTGCCTGAGCTGGTGTGAGTAGAGGTAGGTGAGGCCGTCAGCATTAGGCACTACCTCTCCCACCACCTCCCGGGCCTTATTACACCCATCACTCAGCAAGGACAGTAGTGCAGTGGTCCAACAGCTTACAGTGTTCTTGTTTTCTGCGTTGTTGTAAGGTCTAAGAAACATCAACACTTTCTTTAGATTTTCTGTATTTTCGAGGCTCTGGTGGTTGTAGAAAATTCACTTTTTTCAGAGAGCAAAATGGAATCCAGCCTATTTCTATGATATCAGCGCCAAATGAGTGTAATTCCTTTAAAAATACTGTTTCCGGGATGTGGCGCCCTTTGATGGATAAGTAGCATTGTATAGTATTACGTCTGGGACAAATTCTATCATAAGCAGTGGGCGGATATCTTCGCGGCCCTCTCCTCGTGTAAGGGACCAGTGCCGTCGTCAAACTTGGGCACTAGCAGCACCTGCTAGCCAAACAGCAATCCCAAACCATGCAGCAATGGATGCATGTGCATAATGCTCTTTTATGACTAACCTTCTAAGTTTTCGAGGAAGGGAGGGAAACCTCTGCCGTTTAAAATCCTACCACTGTATGTATAAAATAACCAAACAGGGTGAGAGCCCAACAAATGAAATACCCCTTTGAACTTTAATAAACCTAAATTGAATGATGCCTGTGAGTGTCGGCTGTGTTTCTGGCTCATTGGTTCCACCGACAAACCTGTAACACAAATACACTTATTTCATATTCATTTTTAACCCCGTCCTCCCCAGACCAGAACCGTTACCAACAATTACAAAAATGACATTGCGTTCATGAAGCGGGGAGTTGCAGAGAGCCTCTGGCACAAAAGCACAGTAATGAATGATGAAGTATAAATGATGGCAAGTATTGTTCCCCAGCTATTTAGTTTTCAAAAACCTGTTTGTGAATTTGTCCCAGTAGCAGGGTGCCTTAAATGCCTAGTTCTAACATGCTAGCAATAAAAGCATAGGGGACGAAGTGTGAAAAGACTGTTTGTTGACGCATATCCCACTGCAATACCATAAAGAAAAAAAGGCCTGTCTGTTCCTGTGTAAACCATGGCCAGCTGCAATCCCACTGTGAGAGCAGTTCCCCACCAGCTATTGGTGTGGTGATTCCGCCAGAGCAGTTTAACCGAAGCCATTTGCATTGGCCAATGTTGTTATCAGCGACAAATCCTGTCATCAATAGCGACACAAGCGACATAAAAACCTCCCACCTCTTTTCTTGGCCATTGTGGCAGGTTTTTGGTCTCATATCAAATTGTACTAACGGCATCATTTATTGGCCCTATAAGAAGGATATCGTTAGATGGGCGATTGGTCACAATTTATTTGCAATAAATCTGAATAATGAAAGGGTGAGCTGCATCCGGTCTCTCAAAATAGAAATCCTTGGCTCCGTCATAATAGTTTCTTTATGGTGCATGAAGGTTGGCCTGGAGACAATTTATTTCTGCATCCCTGGCTATAGAGCTCTGTCATCTTTCTGCAAGAAGCCTGGATATCATCATTAAGGGGCTTAATCTGTTCTTCAAAACTAGCCCTGATTTATGATTGTAAATTGTCAATGTATACTTTTAGGGGATCAAGCATTTATTGGTTGCTTGGATGAGCTTTATGTAGCTATTTCCGCCTGTTTAAAAACAATTTCCTGAGTTCTGTACTCCCGTTCTTTGAGATATGTCAAAATCATACCAGCAAAATCCTGTACTTTCCTTTTCCATTAACTTGGTCATTAAAGCAGCAGTTGATTATGCATCACTATGTAAAAAGCTGTACTTCCATGTGAAATTATCTACAATTTTAATGGGGTTTCCCCTTATCAGCTTATATGAACAGATAACAAGATCTCCTTTTTCTTGCAATGGCTATATATAGGAGGGATTGGTTGTGGTATTAAGATGATCTCGAGTCACAGAGACAGCTATCTATATGATGTGGGGGCATGGATCATGGGAACAGTTCGCTTTATGGTCTTTACAGCAGTAGTTCAGCCCCAGAAAATCCCGGGTTCCCTTAATTCCAACCTTGCAGAGACACTGTATCCCTCTATATGGAAGCATGGGTCTCGGGCTTTAGCCTCACAGAGTGCTGTGATTCTCTATTTTTGACTGGCGTTTGAATGCATCTCCCATTCTTGCTATGTCCACTTTGTGAAATTTATATCTTTGCCAAAATTTAATTAAATGACTCCCAAAATTGTTTACTTGCAACCGCTACCAGGAGGTGAGAGGTATTATACTTCTATTAAAGGCTGAGAGGCAATGGAACCCTCCACTTAGACCTGGGAGACCTGATATAAAAGGAATATGCCTATAGGAGTCATATTGGCCACTCACATATGACAGGATATTGGCAATCTGAGGCCACTACAGACCCAGGTCAGCAGGATGCTAGCAAGCACCACAATGCAGCACTAGCCACAAAATTAAAGTCGCCGCTGTTAGACCTCTTGGGGCCTGGCCTGCATTCAGAAGGCCGATTATTGGTTGTGTATTGGCCTCTGTGGGGGCCTGTCCATGTATTGGCTGCTGATTGTTTGGGTAGGTGGGTGGCCATCATGGTGGGTAGGGGTGATGGTGGATAGGGGTGTGCCTGTAGATAACAGCATGACAAAACCCGGAGGTCGAGCTGACAAGGCCAGCGAAGCAAGGATGAAATCAAAGGCCCCTGGGAGACGGTAGGACGAAAATGAGGGGTGAGGAAGTGAGGAAGAAGATGATGTTACATACTGTTATAGGCCTTGGGGTGAGATGGAGGCAGTAGCCTCCATGTTATCATGAATAGAGGAATTGGAATAAGGAAAGTGAATAAATTTACAAGGGTTCCACTTGTTTCAGCAAGGACAGATGGACATAATATTATGTAAATTATAAACATGTAGAGACACTTTAAAACCCTTTCTCATTAAGGGTTCTTAAACAGGGGGCCAGGTCAAATATGGCGGCAAAAATCCATGTCTAGAGCGTTGAAGTGTACATACATACTTCTGAGTGGTAATAAAAGAGGGAATTTTCCAGGTGAGCTACTCCATTGTATAGACCCTACATCAAGTGGTCTCTCCCTTTTCCTTGTCCCCTCAGTGGCACCTGGGTAGACCGTGGTCAATCACTTCTAGTACTAGATGCCACCACAGACACCACGCTACCCTGCCCCACCCCAACCTACCCTGCCCCACCCCCCCCCACCCTCTATTTATATTTCTCTCTCACATTCGAAAGGAGTTCACACTGGGGTCGTCTGGAGACCTACTAGAATATACTGGAATACAGGGAATTCTTTTCCTGGCTGCTTCCAACTTACACATCAATATTATGTCAACAGGGATTGTCAAAATTATGTTTTTATTCATTGAAGAATGTGTACTGGATTTTATACTTGGATGCTCAACAGAATATGTAGGCGATCTGCAGGGGAAAGGTGCAACTGATCATGAAGCAGGTGGCCTTTTTGTGCATGTAGCAGATAACATGGAGACTGCTCTTGTTTCTCCAAACCCCATAAACAGGAAAGTACCACCCAAAACAGCCACAGACAGGGAAATCATTGATTGTATAGTGCCCTCCCTACAGCAAGAATTGCCGATAAAAGTTAATTTAAGGGGAAGTATACTCCCACAGTTTGGGCAGTTGTGGTCTTTTCAATGGTGGTTGTTGTGAATCTATGGAGCTGCAGGTGCTTCAGGATCACACAGCAACGTTGCCCTTGCAGCCATTTGCATAATGTTATTGACCTTCAATAGCTTCTGGCTTTGTGATACAGGAAATGCCCACAATCTGTACAAGGGAGAGTGAAAGCTAGCAGTTGTTATGGTAACAAGAAATAGTTGTGCTGCAATGAAAAGCTTTCATGACAGATGACGCATATGAGAGTCCCACAATGTTAGCCTGCTTCCTGCTTGCATATAAAAGTATGTGAAAGAAGATAACCATCCATTATTTGTTTTATATTAGAGTTACATTTTCTTACATAAGTATTATTGTACACCCATTTTACTCCATACGTATAGTAATATTTATACCATGGTTATCCAGTTTAGGCACCGATTTATGGTGCCTTTAGTATGTACTAAAGGCACTGTTTATAGACTTGCAACAAATAACATTGAATTTAATGTCGGAGACTGCTCTTGTTTCTCCAAACCCCATAAACAGGAAAGTACCACCCAAAACAGCCACAGACAGGGAAATCATTGATTGTATAGTGCCCTCCCTACAGCAAGAATTGCCGATAAAAATTAATTTAAGGGGAAGTATACTCCCACAGTTTGGGCAGTTGTGGTCTTTTCAATGGTGGTTGTTGTGAATCTATGGAGCTGCAGGTGCTTCAGGATCACACAGCAACATTGCCCCTGCAGCCATTTGCATAATGTTATTGACCTTCAATAGCTTCTGGCTTTGTGATACAGGAAATGCCCACAATCTGTACAAGGGAGAGTGAAAGCTAGCAGTTGTTATGGTAACAAGAAATAGTTGTGCTGCAATGAAAAGCTTTCATGACAGATGACGCATATGAGAGTCCCACAATGTTAGCCTGCTTCCTGCTTGCATATAAAAGTATGTGAAAGAAGATAACCATCCATTATTTGTTTTATATTAGAGTAACATTTTCTTACATAAGTATTATTGTACACCCATTTTACTCCATACATATAGTAATATTTATACCATGGTTATCCAGTTTAGGCACCGATTTATGGTGCCTATAGTATGTACTAAAGGCACTGTTTATAGACTTGCAACAAATAACATTGAATTTAATGGTTTTAAAGGGTAACAATTTTTAATTTAATGGTGGAAACCATGGTATAAACGTCATAGGTGATGGATAGGGGACTCGGACCTTTTATCCCTTAGATAAGGGGAACTCCGCCTCCGGCCTCGTTCCCTTATCTGGGATTTATAAAAGCACCGAGTAAACCCCTATCCACCATCTATGTCCTTAATAGTGAGCCTTAGATCTGTAATGTCTTGTCGGAGCAATTGATACTGACCTTCTATTTTAAGAAGAAGAAAAAGGTTATCAACACTCACAAGATTTTTTCCCCTGTTCACTTTGATTTTATCCTGGAGATAATGAAGTATACCTACATAGATCAGCTAGATATTGTGGGCAATCATGGTGTGGGTACAAACTCATCAAAGAAGTGCCTATAAACTGATAAAAGGCAATGCTTTGACCATCTCATAGTCATTTTCTAAATCAAAGACTGACTTTAAAAACAAGGATTTACCTGACGTGAGCCTTTTCTAACAAAGGCTGTGTCATGGGATAAAGTCGTAATTGACTGGCGACTGACAATTATTGCCCACACGGTAGTGCATTGACTATTAGGTGGAGTGAAGGTAGCAGTCTCACAGAAAACACCGTTTCCAAGCCCCACAATTAGGCTTAAAGAGAGGACCAAAATCACCATAATAACTAATCTAATTTTGCCACTTGTCTGTGAATGAGACAGGTATATACATCTAGGACTACATCGGGACAGGTGCGCCATAATCTGGATGTGCTATGCTTCATCATTGGCTATTAATTTTATTCATTGCGTTATTGCCACTTCTATCATTTCCGCTGCTGTTGATGTTGGTAGATGTAGGACTGGATTGCTTGACCTAGCGGGAGAAGAAAAAAGGATTTATGGGACAAACATAAAATAATGGCATGCCTTTTTATGATGAACTCCGCAACCTTCCAAAAATACTAGGGGTTGGCCATTGAGGAATGGGCCAGGATTATTATGGAAAATTCTTGTTAGAGGTTGGAAGGTTTTTCGAGTGCTTCAGCAGAAACCCACCACCTTAATCCTTCTTAATGTTAACATTACCCCTGGAGGCAACACCTGCATGTCTCCTCAAGTGTCCCCCTGACCTGAACACCTGTGTCCTCCATCATAGGCTCTTGTCATCCGTTGATAATCTAGCCTTAGGCCAGGCATTAGATGTGACCGACTGGGAATAAATCTCTACTGGTATTCCACCGAAGTATCATTATTACGATCCCTGCATAGCCTAGGTAATAGCTCTGATGAAAATAATCATAATCAGTAATCATGTTTGCACGTTTCATCTGGAAATACTTTCTACATAGTAGGTATCATGCTGTATGTACTACAGGTATGGACTACCCAATGATCAATATAGGATAATTAAAAGCACAATGAATAGCATTCACAGACATACGTTACAACAGCATTTTCAGTACCCATTCTGACAATAAAACAGGGCCTTACAGACCGATGCCACAGCAGACTAGCTTGTAGCAGAAAGATGTTCCAGAAACCATTAGGAAGCAGCAGGCATAGAGTCAAAGCGCAACACTTTCAGACCTCTTGGGGCTTGCCCCACATTCAGAAAGCTGATTATTGGATGCGTATCAGACCGTGTTACAAGGTCTTGGCAGCATATTGACTGCAACTTGTTCTGGTTGATGGGTGGCCATTGTAGTGGGTGGGTTTAATGCTGAAAGGGAGTATGTTGGATTAGATTGCAACATGGAAAAGGCCCAGCTAACAAGGCTCTTTGACAGGTATGACACAGAGTGGCCATGGAGAGTGCTGGTAGTGTGAGAAGGAGGGAGCATGGGTATTTGAGATTAACAGGTTGAAAGATTTATTATAGTAAGCAGGATATATTGCAAATATATGGGATGTGAATACGTGTACAGATTTGTAACCATATACTTGTTGGCTTTTAAAATAAGTAGTGAAAGTAAAAAGTGGACATTTTCTGGATGGGCTGATCCATTGTATGGATCCTGCATTGAGCTCCTTCCTCTAGCTCCCTTTGTCCCTTACGTGGTACCCTGAGACATGACAGTCAATCACCACTATATGGCACCTCAGTCCTCAACTGTTTATCAACTGTGTCACTACTACTGCAGGGTTTAACACGTGTCTTGATTTGATTTTCACAAATTGTGTAAATATAATGTCCTATGGTCCCCTGGATATTCATTTAAGCGATCATTTACCGGTACACATACTGAGAAAACATGATAATGTAAAAGAGGATTATAGATTTTTCACTGGTCGATCATATGTAAATTATAATAGAGAAATCTTCTTACAAAAGTTTGAGCAAAGCGATTGGAATACATTTGATAACTGTGAAGACGTATCCACATGTTGGACTATATTTGAAAATCATATAACTAAAATTCTTGATAATATGTGTCCAATTAGAGAATTTAAGATTATGGACAAAAGTGCTCCCTGGATGTCAAACTATTTACTCGAACAAACTAATGATAAAAATGAAGCTTTGAAAAAAGCCAGAAATTCTAAGTCTGAGTTAGATTTGCATAATGCCAGAATACTTAGAAATTCCGTAAATTTAGAAAGGGAAGTCGCAAGACAAAGTTTCTATAAAAAAGAATGTGATGATAATATCAAAAATGCCAAGGCTTTTTGGAGAACTATTAGAAAAATTGTACCATCAGTGATAATAGCATTATAAATTTGATTGATGAACTTGGTCAGCCTGTAAAGACGGAGACCACAGCCCACCACATAAATTAAATGATAGAAGGGCTTATCATTGTAAATTACATGCTTTCAATATGGTAAAAAATGGTGAAAATGTAAAAGTTCCCATACGGGTGACAAGATTATGCACGGCTCCTGTTTTGGATTACTCTCTCATAAATGCTGTAGCATATGAAAAGAGCCCTGAAGTAATTTGTGCCAGGGCTTGGAATGGACTTTCTACAGAATATCGTAATCTTAATACTATTTCAGAGTTCAAAGATAAAGTTAAGCAAGACATGATGTCCACCGTCTTATAAAGTTATCATAGTTAGATGTATTTATAATAGGGCTCCTATACACACACCTCAACAGTAATACTATACTTTCATTTTCATTTAACAATTATTTTCAGTAAATTAAATTACAATGTAAAACTACATGTAAACGGTCTCATTGTTTCTAGCCGCTGTTACTAAATTCTAATAGTATACTTTACTCGAATTGTAAAAAAGTGTTCTTGTGTACATCATTATAATGGGGGGGCCAGAATAATATCTTTAGATAAGGCCTCACCCATGACTTTATTTGGTTCATGAACTTTGATTGCGTACCACATTTTATAAGTGGTTTAAGTCTATACCTCATTAACTTTCTGTACATGTACCTTCGAGCCAATAAAGTTGAATCTGTTCAAAAAAAAACTGACTCCCTCTGGTGGCCATAGTTCTTTTTCATTTCCACAGTGAGAGCACTCAAACACTCAAGGGCCTACCTCGAGTCTGTTTTAGAGGTAAAATATTTAAATGCAGGGAGGTACCTCGCACAAGCTAGCTCCAATCCTATTGAATGATATATTTCCCAATAGATTGTCACAGATACGTAGTGGCATCATCATGACCCCAAGGGAGAAAGGCTTTGGTGTGCATTCAGTCGGAAGTAGAACAGAGGAGCTTTTCTCCCAATATAGCAAATTACAGGGAGGTGGCACCCCTGATTGTCCCTACGGCTACACAGCCAACTCTTACCCTGCAATGCCACAGCTGGTGCTATTCTTCATTCTGAATCTATGCCATCACGATGGTCACCTATGGGTAGATTATCAGGGGCGTAGGAAAAGGGGGGCGCAGGAAAAGGGGGGGCGCCCCCCCCCAATCACAGAGGAGGTGGGGCCTCAATATGTCTGGGGCCCCCAAAAATGTGTCAAGCCTCATTATTAAATGTACAAGATTTCCACAGCTCACCTCTCAAATTGGACAAATATGTAATTAAGATAGGGAAAATGGCTGCATTGGATAAAAGAAATGCCATCACGGAATAATATTTTATATAATTCCCATACAACCATGCATCAACACAAGCATGCTCAAGCCGATAGTTCATGATGGCTGGGGTGGGGGCCCTCTGCCCCCCCCCCCAATGAAGATTTGCTCCCTACGCCTCGGATTATATCTATAATTATCTGAATGCCACCAAATGTCAGCATTGGCTGGGAATTTTCATGTGTCTGACGTCATTAACGTTAGATCTCCATCAACTCTTTCATACTGTTGGTGGATTTAGCAACACTGCTAGTCTAGACATTGCTAGATTGTATAGCGCCCACCCCAACAGGAAATTGCAGAAAACCTCCAATGGAGGGGGAAATGAGCGGGTAGCAGTTTTCGGCTTTCTGTGGTGATATTTATGAGTGTGTGAGGTTAGACACACTTCCATGCTATAGTATCTAGTTCACCTTGAACTCATTGCTATAATGGCATTGACATTCAGCAAGTTCTACCTGTGTGTCACAGAGAATGCCAAGCAAGGATCATAATGGCCCCCGCCGGACAAATGAGCCCCATCACTGCCTATTTCACACATTGTCAGGCTGGGCCCAATGGCACAGATTTCCTTCAATGGAATAGACTTTAGCATCGGGAATGATTATCTATGGTACGGTATGGTCTGGTCGTTGGTGCCAAATCCCATGTATTCCAATTGGTATTGAAATATAATAAACTAACATTATTTATAAAATTATTTTAGAAGGTAGATAGGTGAACATGGATTAAATAAATAAAAAGTAATCAGTAAAAAGAAAAAGAGAATTAGTGTGACTTATTAGCCCCTGCATCAATGAACTCTGCATCCTGTGAGTTTAGATTGCAGTCTCCTCATTGTAACATGGATGAGATCCTGCAATGGCGAATACAGGGTTCTCTAGTTTCTCCAAAAGGATATTTCTTATAATGATTATAATTTAAAAGAAAAAGATCAAATCCATTTGCATGTTTTGTGACAATGTAACCCAGTGTCTAAGCTCATCATTCCTGATATAGCTGCATAGCTTTGTTTGACATAATATCCAAATCTATGTAGATGCCATGCTAATTCTGTTACTGTGGCTTAGCACTGTAACAGGCACCCTGTCAAAGCAGAATACTGGAGGATTGAAGTAGGGACTGCACCCCTGACTTCTGGTAACAGGCCTCCGCTTGGAGCACACACATGTCGAGTTTAGTAAACTGCCCATGGTTGTGGTGGTGAAAGTGGACCATTTGGGTACTGTGAATGAAAGGAAATTGATGGTGCTGGAGTAGAGGAAGTGCAATATGAGGAATGCAGCTGGCAATAGAAAAGTGAATTGCATGAGGAGGTTTAAGAGAGAGGTCCCAGGAATGCATTGAAACTTAAAATAGACGGACAGACAAGCCAATATACTGGCTGCATAGCCATGTGCAGTATACAATATTTGCAATTTTTGTGCTTATCTGATAGCACTTGTAAGGATTAGTTAGTACAGGGGCTCGTCATCCGCTATGAATTACAAATACCAACACACCATTCAAGAGATCTGACACTGCAACTCTGCAGACTACATCTGTGACAGAAGCCCCCCACCCGCCTTTAGTTTGTTGACTGTGTGTGGCTGAAACCAATGTTATTATCAAAGTCATATTGTGAATAGCAAAGTCGGAACAGAATAAGCACCTGTGTCCTTTCTTGGTCATTTCTTTATCTAATTGGACCCTGGTTCCCTTTTACTCGCCCTATGAGAAGGATATCGTTTAGGAGGCAATTGGTCATAATTTATCTGCACTAAAGCTTAATAATGAAGGAGAGTGGTGCATTTGGTCTCCCAAAGTACTGGTCCTTTGCCCTGTGCTGTTGGGGCTACTTTGGACAAGGTTAAATTGATTTCTGAATTTATGACTATGTCTTTGTCAGCATTTTCCCTGGGACCCATTTTCTGTCCCTTATGTCACAAATGGTGATCTAATCTACAAAAAGAGTGCGTGTAGAATTTGTGAGAGGGTGCTGATAGAAAACTCATGTCTATATATCCTACAGTTAACTTAAATAAGAGGGTATTTCTCAATTAAGGTTGTTAAGATTAGTGAGAAATGTCCTGCTGTGTATTAACCCTACATTTTCCTCTCGATATTCACAATATTTCTGAAAGAAAGTCAGTAACTTGTGGCCCTCTCAGAATTAACCACCCTCAATCTGTGAATAAATTTTGAATACCCTTGGTAGGATGTGATATGTGTAGGATGCCATAATCAGTTACTCAGGTTTTAACGAATCAAATAGAATGCAAAACTATACCAATTTTCTATGTAAAACAAATGCCCTAGAACAACTGTTGGTATTTTTCATTGGCCATTTTAGATTCCAATTTGACTAAATTCTAGCACATAACTTTATGCATGAAGTCAACTTATTCTCTTATATTGCTTTATATTGATGACCAACGACGGCTGTACCATAATAGATCTAGACCTGTAGACCATGAGTGTGTAACCTACCTATTCAGGTTTTTAACGAATCAAATCAATGTGCAAAACCACGTTATGTTGATACCCTAGAACAACATTTGGCCCTTTTTTCACATATCATCTGAAGATAATATGGAAAAGCCTAAAGCCTTGTGTCCACAGGGCGATAGAATTGGTGAGCGACAAAATTTCCGATGACAAAACCACTTTTGTCATCCATTCCCGACGACAAAACGGCTTTTGTCGTCCATTCCTGACGACAAAAATCAAACATGTTAGACATTATGGTCGGAAATGGATGACAAAAGTGGTTTTGTCATCGGAAATTTTGTCACTCACCAATACTGTCGCCATGTGGACACGCAGCCTTACTAAACCCTAGAATGTAATATCATGCATGAAGTCACCTTTTCCTTAGCTTCCTACACTATACTGGTGACCATCACCTATTTGAGACACACTCTCTGCTTAAGGTCAGTTCAGAGGCATTTGCTCGCTCCACCTATGGGTATACCATAACAGGTCTTGTGTAGCCTAACTAGTAGATGTGGAGAGGACTAAATCCAATGACAACATAAGCCTTAAATTGTGCTGCAGGATGGCACGGAATGGTAGTGCCCCTGGGAGGAGGAAATTCCCGTATGTATAGGTCAACGGAAACCAGCCGCCAAAGGTTACATGGTTTTAGGTGAGAAGATATATGCAGCTTCCAAAAGGATATTCAATGCTTTTTTCCCTGTAGGGGAATATAAAATGCTCTAAGTTCGAGTCTAATTTACTGTAAACGGGTATATGAGGAATGAAAATAACAGTGAACATACTATATTTCACTTGCTAAGTTCAGCAACCATTTATTAACACTCCATATTGCATTTGTACTGTCACCATACTCTGATTTCCTCGAATCATCAGGCGTATATGCTGAAACTTCAAGAACAAGCTTAGATATTATAGGAAAGCATAACATACTAGCTGCCAAGTCGTAGACACTGTAGACGCATACCCAGAGGCTAAAATGATAACTCACAGATACCAGGGTATTGACAGTCAGAAGCCACTACAGAAGCCATATAGCAGAATGCCACCAGGAACCACAAAATAGATGCAGCCACAAGGTAAATGGCTCCTGCTTTTAGAACTCTGGAGCCCTGGCCCTCATTCAGAAGGCTGATTATTGGCTGTGTATCGACCCATGTCGGACACTGTCTGCCTATTTGCTGTCGATTGTTTGGGGAGGTGGATAGGCAGTGGTGGATGGCCATCAGGATGACAAAGCTCTGAGGCCGGGCTGACAAGGCTAGTGGGGTGGGGATCACACAGAGAGACCCAGGAGAGGACAGGTTGAGCCAGTTGGACGTGACAAGAGGATGGGATGTTAGACAGTACACAACGGGGATGGGATGATATTCAGTCCCCAGCAACATTGCTGATAACGAAATGAAGTAGGAAATGAGGAAAATTGTTAGAAGAGTGAAATATTTTTCCACACAGCTGTCCTGGGAATGGCACAAGTATTCCCTTCACCACTGACCAGTTTGTACAAAGATGTAATATGATAGATCACAGCATACTCTTTTGTTCAGGTAGAGTGGTGGAATTTGCCACGTTTCATTAATCTCCCCTCGTGGGGACACTTTCTTTCAGATTCCACCATTAAAGTGACACCTGCAGGAGCTTTTCCCCAATCCACAGCTGTGTGGTTCTAACCTCTGCAGCTGTGACAATCCCAGATTCAGCAGCTGCCTTGGAGGCATTTTTCACTTTCCCCTGCCCCTGGATACCACAGGTGTTGACACATTGACAGCATTCCTGGCAAGTCAACTGATGCAGATAGGGATCGGATTGCCTTTGTGTTTTTGATAGATGTTTGCCATGTAAGGCCTTGTACTGGTCTGAGGGGAATTATATCCGAGATCTATGGTGTTGTGGCATACTCCACAAGGGTAACACACACTTAGGGACCAGTTGAAAAGACCTTTGATGTATATTTGAATTACTTTCTTTATTGTGATATCTCTTAGTTCTTTACTCATCGGATCTCCTGGCTATTTGCTCATTTGTTTCGTAGCTCTGAGCAACACTAAATTCAGTCTACCAAAGGTTTTTTTTTCTTCTCAGAATCAAATGCATTAAAATTTGGCATGTATAGAGATCTGCTTCATTATTCTTTACATTGAGCTATACATGTCGGTATCAAACTAAACCCAAGTAATTGATCTAAGTGTATAAGAGGAAATTGGACATAGAAGTTTTACAATGGCCAACAGCCAGAAGTCGTACAACGGCGAACAGTCTAAGGTGTGTGTTGACAACATCAATGTTGACACAGTGGTAATTCTCCTTGTGTCAGCCCAGGAGGCACCAGCACCTGGCTTAAGGCGACCCTGTCAATGAGGGACTTACAAGAGAATTGCATTAGTCGACCTCTGATTTCATGCCTCCCTACTGGAGCAAAGGCATGCCAGGGTGGATAACCTGTGCCACCTATCTGGGATAGCAGGGTATAAGGAGGAAAGGCCATTCTCCAGGGTGGAAGGGTGATGGAAGGAAAGGGAATGTGACGAAAAAGGCAGACAGAGGAAGTGAAAATTTGTTCATCTATAAAGAGAAATGAGATAGCCAACTGATAAGAATAAACAGGAACGTGATGACGATGCATCTAGGTACCTGTTTTGACATTTACATATTCTTTGTAAATTAAATATCATGTGAGGACTGGGAAACATTTTAGCACAATGCCATTGGTCCAGGAGAGAGGAAAACTGAATCATACCACACTTGAGTAGGACAACCACAATTTAGTGATACTCACCATTGAAGCTCAACAAAGGCCATGAACAGGGCACAATCTTGAAAAGAAAAGGAGAAATTGAGTTCTCTAAATTGGATCAGCATAATCATTGAAATGCTGGGTAATAGAACTCTGAAAACAACGCGTTGCATTGTGACCAACTAAAATCTTGATACTTCTCAAGAGAGTACTTAGACAAATTGGCAGAACGTTCTGTGAACTCTGCCCCTCTCATCCAGTAGACATCGATCAGTTGTGTGACTGAATGACTACAATTTTAACCCATTGATAGCTTGATGACAGTTATCATGTCTTTTTATAGCCGCTAGCTCAATCCTTGAGCTTCACAATTAGGTTCTGAGAGAGGCTCCAAAGTCCATATTATCTCCATTATGTCTACTCACGTGGGCAGTATCAGCTCCTCGGGCAGTCCACTCACTTCTCCCTCTCATCACCCAGGTTGGCCGTGCACCACTTATTGCCAATTCACTGAGACTTCCTATCAGTAAGGGATACATGCCAATAACTCTAGGGCTGATTCCACCTCATTGAGCGTGCACCACATTTGCTTAGATGCGCTTTATTAGAAGGTTTCATCTTGCATATTCACCTTGTAACCCCATGTTGGGTATAGTTTCAGGAAAATTAGAGGCTGTGCAGGGTATGATGTCGGACTCCCCGGTGCTATCTAGCCAATAATATTGCCCTAGAGTACTTTTACTTAATTATCTATCCTTGCACTGTAGACAGCATGGTTTGGCCTGAAGAAGTCTGCTATGCTTTCCTTTATTCCTGTATCTTATAATAGGCTACATTTATTTCTATAGACTACCTCACAGGGACTGTAAGGCCATAATCACAGAATACCTTCATAATTTACCCCCTGGATATCTGCAGTATGCCCAGGAGGTTAATTCAAAAGGCTCTGCCATCGTTACCTATGCGATGTTAGCGTAGGCACATCTCTTACCATCTCATAAGACCTAGTGTTACTACACTAAAATAGCTAGTGTTGTTAGGCCAGTCAGTAATGGAAAGTACTATGCAGTCCTTCACTGTTTCACTTCCAGTACTAACACCACCCCTTATTTTATTCTGAGAAATGATAGTGGTTTCCCCTGAGTGCAAGAGCACCTGTGTGGGGGACATTCCTTGTCACAAAAGTAAATGCACCTACTGACAGTCCTTGTGGGCTATTGAGGCTACTCATGAGTTAAGAGCACTTGAATGAATTTGCTCATAGTCCTTGAGGGCTCTTGAGTGTACTCATGCGTTAAGGGCATAGTAACGTCCTGCTTCCCTTCTCTTTTAGTTGGTGACAAACTTGGAGACATTTCAGGGTCAAGTGCACCTGACAGGGTATATATAATTAGCAGAACCCCAGTGTAGCCACTCTTGAGAGATCAAGTTTTTCCAATGCTATTTTTTGTTTTCCACTGCTATTTTTTTCTCTGTGGACCTGTTGCCACTGTGCACAGTTATTCTCTGCTTGGAATAGTGAAAGCAGGGCTGACGCTAACAGCGCTCACTAAAAAAGTAGCTGGCCATGGCTATCAGAAAGGAAGGCAGCCTGGCCTTACCATCGCAGTAAGGAATAAAGGAGGGAAATCACTAACATTGCATAGGTAGCGATGGCAGAGCCTTTTGAATTAACCTCCTGAGGCTACACTACACATCATAACTTACCCACAAGAGTGTTTGCACTTTGAGGCTAATGAAGTAGCCAGGCAGCAGAATGTTATCAAGAGCCACAAAATAGCAACATCCGCGAGGTCCACCACTCCTAAACCTTTGGGGATCTGATCCACTGCAGAAGGCAGATTATCAATTGTGTATTGCCTTGTGTATGGTCTTGGCAGCCTATCGCATGCTGATTGTCCTGGTAGGTGGCTGGCCATTAGGGTGACTGGATCAGATGATTGAAGGGGCCTGTGTTAGCAGATAAAGGTATGACAAAGCCCTAAAGCCTGGCGGCAAGTCCAATGGGGAGGGGTGACAGGAGGGCCTCTGGGAGAGGGCAGGGTCCATGAGAAGGAATGGGGCAGTTGTTATACACAATGGTAGGGCAGGAGGCAGAGACAGCTAGTCAATGATTGTGCATGTGTAAAGCAGGATAGGAGATAGAAAGGAATCCACATTACTAAAGCACCCATGAATACAATGACATACGGTATAGATGGAAACGGTACAGATAGATGAAGATGAATAGACAGATCCATGTTGCCAAGCAGGTATTAGAATGCACGGAGCAAACAGCTTGAAATGTAGGCAGACTACTGGAATGTGGATAAAGATAATGTTATCCATATAAACCAAAGGAGTGCAGTATTTTAAGAACAGGGGTCAGTGACTAATTTAGAGCACAGCTGTTTTAAACCCTAAGGTTAGAGTATGCATGCACTCCATAGGGAGGTGCTGGCGACCCGCTCTTTTTCAAAGACCATACAGTAAGCTACTCCCACTCTTGCTTAGGCCGTTACATGGTGCCTAGGGACACTAAGGTCGTTCACCGGTAGATGGGACTATAGTCAACACCACACGACCCTCTCTGCCTCAGGTTGCCACAGCCCTCTTCCACATTCATAGGAGTAAGCACAAGGACCTGAATGAAGGCCTGTTACATTCTAGCTAAAGTCATATTGAAGACATACCTACCTTAGTTGGCTATGGCGATTTGCAGAAGTTTTATTCCAGGAAAAGATGCATTGAGGGCAACACCGATCATACTGATAGCTGATCTCAAGCCTGAATAGATTTATAAATTTGCCAATTGACCAGAGAATATGTTGCAGAAATATATAGAACTCGAATCGAAAATAACCCATATTGCACAGGACCAGCATCCCTGTTTCTCACCAGCCCCAATAGCCATCTCAGCATCACCCAAGCCCGACAGGGTAAGCATTGATTGTATAGTGTCAACATTACAAGGAAATGCCAATAAAAGACAATTGGTAGGAAAATGAACACAGACAAGGCAAGCAGAAAGTCCATTCTATTGGTGATATCTCTGAACCTGTGGACCCGGAGCTACTGCAATGTCACACATCGTCCTTGATCTTCAGCTGATTCTCAGAATGTGGTTGACTTTAAGCTACAGGGAATGCCCACCAGGGGCAGTGAAGGGAGCCCAAATGGAGACACTTGTCTCCCATAGAATAAAGCACCATCCTGCATGAAGAGCTCTCATGTTTTGTGAATCCCATTGCACACGTTGTCAGTCTGGCCCCAAGGGGACACACTTTCTCTAATGGTCAGAGATAAAGAATAATAAGTTTCAGCCTACCAATGGAAGTCACGATACATGGTATGGGTTTGCTATTTTATAGCAGTTAGTTTGTATGTACATGTATACAGTATGTTTCATTCAATTCGATTCAGGTGTGTAACGTGGCGTATACCTCTTCTGACCACTACCGCATGAATGCTCAATTCGATTTGATTCAACTATTCGACCTTTTGACAGCCATCTACTTCCGGGGTACGGTAGGTACCCCCTTATCCAGCTCATTTTAAACATAGGCTGAGATATAGCAGGATAAAGGCCCTACGTTGGAAAAAAAAGTTTCTTTGACATGTTAGGGAACTTTGAGCCATATTTCATGAACCTCCCTAGGACCCTTCTATTTCTAATCATTAGAGTGACACCGATGGGAGCTTTTCGTCCAACTGTGACTGTGACATTACTTTTTGATGCAGCAGGACGCTGTATAACTGCTATGATCCCAGGAGGCATTTCTTACTTTCACATCTCCCAGCACCCCCCCCCCCGCGAAAACCAGAGGTATTGACACGTCGGTGGTTTCAGTGTATGCCCTGCCAGTTATAACTGCCCGCGGCCTCAGTGTTCTGGTGGATGTTCTCTGCTAACTCTTATAATCCCCACCCAAGGCCCCTGAAGTGGGCTGATGTTGAAAAATATGGCTTAAGGTAAGTCGCCCCTGACTCGACCATTAGACATGTTGGTACCTTAAAGCAAAAGACTAGCGTTTTTTATAGTTGCATTCCAACTGTGAGTATGACTATACTGGAATAGTATTCTTACCTTTCTGCTATAGAGAATGCCATCTGGGTGTAGATATCCAAATTTAAAGTCCATATGTTTCATGAAATGTTGATTACAAGGCGGCTGCCATTGTTGCCACTTCATGTGAGATGGTATTATGATGTAACAGTTTACCAACAAAATCCCAGTGCCAGCCAAGATAATTGTAGTCCTGTTTAGATCAATTAACTACCTGTTAACTTCACTGTCTCAGCCTTGACTGGGTCAGTTGATATGAACAAGGGTAGTTATCCCTGTGTCTAGACTGAGTTGGTGGGAAGGGAGATGGTCTCTTGTGACATCATCACTCATGCACAAACATGACAGCCCCCATTGAAGGTCCAATGCAACCCATTCTTTGCCACTTTGTCAAATACTAATTCTAAAGGTTCTTTTGTCGAGAACAGGTAATCTAAAGCCCATATGATGTATAGCAATAGCCGTACACGCAGGGTAGTCTTTCCTTTAAGTCGACCACCCAAGGTTAATTTCTATCAGATAGTATGTGACAACCATTTGGCTTTGCACAATTATCTAAAATATGAATGCCCTGCACATGCCATGAACAAATCTAATTCATTGTGAAAATAACTTGGAATAAGGTGGGATGGTCGACTTCATGTACCAACATGCCTAGTGGTCGAGTCAGGGGCGAGTTACCCTATTCCGACGATAGAATGAGAGGACGATAGAATGAGAATGTTCTGAACCGAACTGTTAATGCTACAATCAGTTATCTCTGCTGCTGCATGCATTCATGTATGTAGGTGTTACACGTTTTGATGAATGCTGATATTTGGGTAGACCTTATCAAATCAAACTGGCATTTACTCTGTTATTTTGTTCTGCACAAGCACTGTAAAATAAAATGTTACCTATGAATAATGCATATTCAAAGTAGCCATGAGGATTTGGTGGGTTGTATTAACACAGGGGAGACCGGGGACTTTGCTGACTGTCACACCCTGTCTATACTACTAGAGAGGACTACACTGAGCATGTGGTTGAGACTAGTTTTCCACCCACAATTGTGTGTACCTTTCATTATAATACAAGTGGTATTGATAGGAAGTCTCAAAAGCAATGGCTAGAGACACTTATCAGTGCTTATATCTGAGAGATAAGGTTCCTTTTAGTTCTGATATAAAGAACAGAAAGCTCTCTCATCAGTTTGTGCCACCGGCTTTGTACCGGCCAATGGAACCTGCAACTTCAAGGTTGGCAAGATGGCTGCCGACCCAACAAAGCCACTCAGCCATATATATCCATTTGCCTTCGGCTGGCAAGCCCCCGTCCCCCTCCCCCCTCCCCCCCCCCACACACATCCGCCTCCAGTAGTTAACCTCAAGTCGAATCTGTCTTTGCACCCTGTATTAGGATTTACTAGACCAAAAGAAAAAAAAATACCCCCACAGCTTGTAATGGACCGGCCACTACCTCCATCCGTCCCCATTAGAATGGCCTTATAGCCTGACAGCTTGAATTGTAACTCACCACAGGAGCGTGTTGCTCCTATGGTAAAAAGAGCTGTCAGTAGGTACCCTCTTTTCAAAAGAAGTCAAGCTCTGCTTCACCATTCAACTTGCACTCACCACATTAGTCTGAAAAGTAACCTGCCTTGTTTAAAACAGAGAGAGCTGCACTATCAGGTACCTACTCATGTCACACACTCTATAGTATATAATACTGACTGACTTCTCCTAACTAGGTACCTACTCAAATCCACTTTTTGAGCACCATACTTGAATGTCCACTTGTGAGCAACGAAAGGGGCAAGTTATAGCTACATGAAAAGAAAGGACTGGAAACAAGGGCATTTTTAGCCAGCTCTTCCTTTTACTATAGGAGCAACACCCTCCAGAAGTACTCTTTCCTTTTGGCTCAACTTTGGTTGGAGCCAGCTTTGAAGTCAGTTCTTCTGTAGCCGGCGCAGTCTTATAAGGAGAACAGATTCCCTGAACCAGCTGCCGCCAAGTCACCTCTACAAAATATGTTCAGAGAGATTGCCATTTACACATGGCAGTAAAAACCAGAAACAGAATTGAAATCCCAATCCAAGGCGCTGTGGTTTGCAATAGAGGAACTACCTTGGGAGGGTAGTACATTCCTCGGTTAGGTAAATTCCGGTTCCTGTTAGACTTACGATGTGGATAAAAGCAACTACTTGCCAGACACTATGTTTTCTGTGGAGCAGACAAATGTTCATGTCCATGCTTTAAATACTTCCCTCTGTATACATTCACTCTTTTTATATGCAGGTTAAAGGGATAGGACTTTGCACTGCTTTAAGTTCAATTGTTATTAATTTCTAGGGTTTCAAGAAATTATGTCGGACTTTGTCATATGAACTAAACTGAGCCCTATATATAGATGTCGTTGATCAACCATTGGCAGATTGGCATCGTGTGCCAATGCTGTCCCTATTGACAGTGCTGCATTGGCTTGTCCTATCATGACAGCAATGAGGTCATGCCATAATAGAGCATACTAAGGGGGTCAGAATTTTTTCAACCCCTCTGATGGGGGGATTCAAAAAAATTTCACCTGTTTTCAGTGGAAAATCCTGTGTGTTATTATAGGTTAAAAGGGCACGTTCACGCGCGATTTTCATCCCTTATGGGGGGTGGGGTAAAAAAGCATTTTACCCCCTCAAGAGGGGGGGTCGGAAATTTTTTTCGCGCTCCCCCGTGCAAACTCACCAGTCACATCCCCCTGTTGTTAAAAAATGATCTCCTTCCTCTCCTTTCAGTGGCCGTCAACTACACCATATGCAACAGCACAGTGGATGTGGTACGCCTGGAACTCTGGGAACAGGGGTGGGTGAGTTCTACTTCCGGCGCAGAACACAGCAATAGGACGCAGGGGGTAAAGGTCACCGCTGCCCCAGGGTCAAGGGTGCCAGAGGTCAGCTGTAGGCTCCCCCTGGTGGGATGTGACGCCTGCAGACTCAACATCAGCGTCCGAGCACTACAACTTCCGGTCTGTCATGACCTCAACGTCACGGCTACGTCAACGCCGGAACTGCCGACTTGCATTACAGGGTAAATGTTTGTGATATTTGTAGATAAGCTTTGCAAATAGTCGGGTGGGGGCAGCTCCTGGATATCGAAAATTACTGGTGTTGGGAGAAGCACAAGATATCAGAGATGGATTTGGGTAATCTGATAATGGTGATTCCAAATCTGGTGTACATACCGCGATAGCTAGGTCGGAACAAGGTGAAATTAAAGGTCACCGGTCACGATCTGGTATTTTATAATATAGAACAAAGAGAGGGATTTGTTCCATTCGTTAGCACTAGAGGTCCTTAGTGCAAGGTGGATTCCCCATCCATATGTATTCTAAGTTGATGAGGATGCATTGCAATTGTATCAAGAAGCTTCAATAGATAGGAGGTGAAACTCAGAGCTTTACCTATGGACACAGTGTAACAGACTCCCCCCCCCCCTCTACCCCCCCTTCAAAGTAGGCTCCCTTTTGTGTTCAGTATTGAGTCCTATGTAGGATAAGGGGGTTTATAGAGATGTCAGGAATCTTTATCAGAATGATATCAAATGAAAACGAGGGGCCACCTATACCAAAAACTCCTGCTGAATCCAAAATTTGTGATCTTGATTCTCAAAATTTGACCAAAAGTACCTAAAAATGAGGTTTGATGATGAGAATATTTGAAAAATGTACAAAAGTTATATTGAAAATGATTTGAAATTTTTATAGATGCAACATGCTAATTAAAGTCAATACCTCAATCTACAAATTCCAATGTCTGCCTATCTCCACCTGTCAAGTACTCTACCTGTGTATGGCTCTGCCTCTCCAACATACTGCCTATCCCTTAGTCTACCTATCACTCATACTACATGTACCTATCCCTTGAAACATCTAGAGTTTAATTAGGTTTTCCCTTAAATGGCTTAAAGGATTAAAGTTTACCCCTCACCTTTGTACCCAATTTTCTCTGTACATTCTTACCATTAGTCTACCTATCCTCAATCTGCCTATCATTCACTTTACCTATCCCTCATGGTGACTATCCCCCAACTCTTCACATCCCTCATGTTTGACTGGCACATCTGTGATAATATTACCTAGCACCAATGTACCTTTTGAATATGCTCACTTCACAAGGTACTCTCTATGCCTATCTCTTAAACTGTTTATTACACATGCTACCTATCCTCCTTGCTACCCATCCTCTTCAATACCTATCCCTCATGTTCAGCTGGGATAGCTCACAACCAACCTTCATTTTGATCTCTTAGTCAACCTCTCCCCTAAGGAACAAATTTAACATTCTACCTCACGCATACATCTACCTATCACTCATGCTTCAGGCTACCTATCCTTCAGGCTACCTATCCTTCATGGTATAGAGCCCTCAGTTTATTACCTTAAAAATGTTTTGTTGTCAAGTGGGATAGCATGAATGATATGCAGCATGGAGGATAGGAAGAGGGAAATAAACAACAGACATGTAGGATAGGAAGTTAGCTAGTCTAATGATAGCCATGGTGAGGCATTTAAGAAAAGCATGATAATTCAATGGGCTGAGGGATATGTAAGGTAAACATGAGTGATATGCAGACTTGAGGATAGGTACAATGAACGATAGGTATATTTCACAAGGCATAGACTATAAGAGCTATTATAAAGGTAGAAAGAATAGAATACAAGGTGAGAGATACATAGATAGCTGGTTAGGTAGACTGAAGGCTATATACCATGAAGGATAGGCACCCTGAAGGATAGGTAACCTCAAGGATATATAACATGAGTGATCAGTAGATCAGGGGATAGGTTGACTAAGAGATCATAATAAAGGTTGGATGTGAGCTATCCCAGCTGATCAAGCTGTGATAGGTAGGAAAGCTATAAAGTGAGCTTGAGGGATAGGTATTGAAGAGGATGGGTAGCAAGGAGGATAGATAATAAACAGTTTAAGAGATAGGCACAGAGGGTACCTTGTAAGGTGAGCATATTCAAAAGATACATTGGTGCTAGGTAATATCACAGATGTGCCAGTCAAATTTGAGGGATGTGCAGAGTTGGGGGATAGTCACCATGAGGGATAGGTAAAGTGAATGATAGGCAGATTGAGGATAGGTAGACTAATGGTAAGAATGTACAGAGAAGATTAGGTACAAAGGTGAGGGGTAAACTTTAATCCTTTAAGCCATTTGAGGGAAAACCTAATTAAACTCTAGATGTTTCAAGGGATAGGTAGTATGAGTGATAGGCAGACTAAGGGATAGGCAGTATGTTGGAGAGGCAGAGCCATATGCAGGCAGAGTACTTGTCAGGTTGGGATAGTCAAACATTGGGATATGTAGATTGAGGTACTGACTTTGATTAGCATGTTGCATCTATAAAAAGTTCAAATCATTTTCAATATAACTTTTGTACATTTTTCAAATATTCTTATCATCAAACCTCATTTTTAGGTACCTTTGGCCAAATTTTGAGAATCAATACCACAAATTTTGGATTCAGCAGGAGTTTTTGGTATAGGTGGCCCCTTGTTTCCATTTGATATCACTCTGATAAAGATTCCTGACATCTCCATAAACCCCCTTATCTTACATAGGACTCAGTACTGAACACAAAAGGTAGCCTACTTTGAAGGGGGGGGGGGGGTAGAGGGGGGTGGCTTGCACTATAGGACTATATGGAGTAACATATCCTAGGGAACCTATACTATTCTTGATTGTATTGTGACCTTTAATTTGACCTTGTTCTGCCCTAGATATCAAATACGCACCCCAGATTCGGAATCAACTCTATCAAAATACCCAAATCCATGTGTGATATCGGCCCTATTGTGCTGCTCCTTTTGTAAATATCGACATTTGAGCTGGCGGCCCCCCTACCAACTAAAGGCATTGGGTTCTGGAAAATAGGTTTTGAACTTCGTTAAATCAAATTACTGTCCCAATCATGTACGGCCTAATACTGGGCACCTTATACATCAGTGTAATAAAATGTATCGTATCTAAGTGTTGCATATGCTGTGTCTAGAAATGCTGAATAAAACAAGTTATTTCAATCACCAATGAAATGTGTACTGACTTATATACTTAAACTTACGTAAGGCTCTTTGATTGGACAGATGCAGTCACGTGGTTATCTACGAGCCCGCCTACTCTGACGTCACAACTCGTTTCCTATTTTCACAAGAATCTATGTCTTCCTCAATAGCGCCATATATATCATTATCATCCAGTGTTGTCATCATGTTATGTCATCCAGACACCACCGGGGCACATTTCAACGTCACCCTCCATTACGACGTCATAGGTAAGAGGAGAATTTTATCAAATGCATGCATAATGGAAGGCAGTATGAGATTGCCAAAAACACTTTTAACCTTAAGGGGGAGGATGGGGGTAAGGAGAACACAGAATCCGTTTATGCTAAAGTGAGAATGACCAAAAATACCTATACATCCCCTCCTCTTTCTAGAATATAATTTATGAGCCTTAACTATTCTGTAAGTTTAAGACTCTTTTTCCTTAAATGTTTGTATGCAATCCACACACATTTAAATGTCCCAGTGAAAACACTGATGTTACCACCGTACTTACTAATTGACAGAGAAGAAGACGAGGGTGGTGGGCAGTGCCGGTGATCCGGAGAGCCGCCAGGGGGTGCTTCAGTCTCCAAACTTCCCGCGAGGCTATGCGATACGTGGCGAGATCTATACATATGTTTTACGCACAGCTGACCCGGGAGGGGGCGTCAGGGTCGTGTTTGACGACTGGGACCTAGCTCCACATAGCAGTGTCATGGTTAGTATGGATTTTATATTGAATCATTGATTTTCTATGTCATCAATAGGTTTCTAATTGTCATCAATTAAAGATATCAAGGTCGTTGAGAAAAGTACAATAATAAAAATACATAGGACTGGATGGATCATCATTGTCTAAAATCTCTCCTATCGAAAAATGTTTTGGCATACTTGTATTCAGGTATCCTCCCAAAAAGAGAAAACTATTCCAGGGTCGATAACAGCCGCTCGGTAGGGTAGGATAACTTTAGAAAAGAAAATGCCTTTCTGTATAATCCATTTCTGTGTGAACTGAACCATGGACCAGTACAGATGCATGGTTACATATAGGTAGGCCATACCAATACCGATTTATTTCCTACCATTTCTTCTTGATTACACCTTTTCCTTTAAATGAGTTCACAAACATTCATTAAGAATATGTTTCTTTAAAAGCATGTATGATTTCTTTTTCTTTCTTCCAGTTTTATACCAATATGTCATCACAGTCGCCCATCAAGACATTTTTCGGATCAGGGCCCCGTCCACTTTTGCTTGTTCCTGGTCGGGTTTTATACATGACATTTGAACCTGATGTCGGTCTGACGTCACGGGCTAACAACATGGGTTTCCAAGCTACATATACATTCCTCGCAGGTAAGTGTTCACATTGTACTTAAAATTGTAGGTCCTGAATGCTTTCCTTCTCTTATCATACTTTATTGTGCTGCCCCCTATATGTGAAAAGTAGAAGTTCTACCAGATTTAAAGACTAGGCAGCAGATGAGCTGACAATGGAGTTCCCTGGTGTTAATGAAGTGAACCATGGACCTGCACAGGTCCATGGATAAAACTTCATGTAAGCTATATCCCCATAATACCCAATGTGTACTAAAGAAGACAATTCATGGACAATAATTTCTTCTTCTCTCAGACAGTGGCAGCTATGATACTGGGAGCGCCCTCACAGACTGTGGCCTGTACTACCGGTATGTAGCTGGTGGTAATATTACTTTCTACAGGTCCCACCAGGCGGCAGTAGCAGCATGGGACTGTGTATGGGTGATCACACCACACAGTGCATTTGAGTGGGTGCTACTAAGACTAGTCAACCTCTCCCTCGCAGAAAGTAAGTGATATAGGTTTGAAAAATAGATGTAGATTAATATTAAATAAGAAAGCGTCAAATCTAATATGAAGTGTCCTATTTCTACAATAGTTCACCTCCACAAGTGCACGTGATTCACAAAATGTAATACTCTTCCTGAAAATAAGTATCAAATGTCTAGCTGCCAAGGGTCATGCATTTACATTCAAATGAATATCACTTACTCATATAATTATGTGCCAGAGGTTTACATGGAGCATTGTTTGCATCGCCAGTAAGTGTAATATGTAACTTTAAGTACCACTGTGACTTCCTGAACATTGGATATCAGGGGATGCCTATTTACATGGTTGGGGAGATAGTGCTCAAAATTCGCAAACAGTTGATATAATGTGGAGTATGTTACAATAACCAATGTCAACACAACAATACCAATTCTAGAGTTAGATGAATAACTCTCCTTTGTAAATCCCGTCAGATCTCGTGCTCACCGTGAGGTCTGGGGTCACGTCCACAGCCCCCCTGGTGGCCAACATCAGCGCCACCGGAAATGGCACTTTTCCAATGACCACTCAATATGAGGGCCGGGACGGTTTCTACATCCGGTTACAGGGTTTCGTTTCTAGTACTGATTTGTTGTCTATTGTGTTTGCTGCCTTCAATCGAGTCCAATCAGGTGAGGAATAAATCTACCAATGCAAATGATTAACAACGTGAGGTTATGAGTCAACAATGTTATCTTTATGGGTGCACAAGTTGAAAGCTATTTAGTCCATCCATCTGGCAATGTTTGAGTAAATGGTTTGTTGAATTAGTCATGGTAATAAAGTTTTAACAAAACGGTGAGAAGATTAATCGGTGATTTTAGACTGTTCATTTGAGAGAAGGATGGTTATCTGTCCAAACACAGGAATGTAAATTAGTAGTAGGATTTGGTGTCATTACCCCTTGTCTGTTACCCACAGGTGGTTGTGCCCATGCTGGTGAGTTTGAGTGTCTTAGTGGTCACTGCATAGACAGTCATCTAGCATGTGATGGTCATCTACACTGTGATGATGGACATGATGAGGGACCTGCCTGCAAATGTAAGTCATATTCCCTGAACAATGTAGCAATTGCAGTTCTAGATATGCCTAGTAGTTAATTATGCTGGGTGATTGCGGCTCACTTATGGTGCCATAAAGGGCACATACACCTCCTCTTGAGAAAATAAGATGCATTTTGTCATCCAGACACCATCGTATTTTAAAGTTCCTCCCTAAAAGATTCCATATAATTCAAAAATTAAGTGGCCAACCAATTTTTGTATGGGTTGCCATGGCAACCAAAAAACCACGAAATGTGAAAAGTCAAATAGGCATATTTGAAAAAAAATGAATCTGGTCATTTTATTTAACTTATTGCCTGGTATACAAAAGTTGGTTGATTTGGAAAACTATTATACAAGTTTATGCATGCAAAATTTGGTTGTCATGGAGACATAACTTCCTAAGCTATGGCATATTGTTCAAAAAGACCTACATGTAGGTTGTTAGGAAGATAGGGGATCTGGTTTCCTATGCATAGGTATTTAGTTTGTATAGATATGAATTAGAATGTTATCACTTTATATTTCCATCATGGCTTAGTCTAGGTTTATCAAATTTTAATATTTGGTAATGCTTTATGACCCTCATAATTTAATGTAATATGGGTGACCTTGCTTTAGATTAAGGTCATAAGGCTTGACCTTGAATATACACAGTTCACTATAAGGTGATACCTATGGCCCATGCAGGATTCTCCTAATGACCTACATGTAGGTCAGTATTAAAAACTTTATTTCACTGGACAGTATCATCCAATCACCACAAAATTTGAAATGGTGCATATTTAGACATACAGGACATTACGTACACATTTTCACTCCTCTTATGCCAAAACTCTGGCTTTGGTATAATTTTGGTTAATAGATCAGATAACTAGTGATAGTAGATATCAGCAAGTATAACACTTACATAAAAATAATATTGTCAACTTATACTGAATTGGTTACTCTAATATCCCCCCCCCCCCAATTGTTTCCTTATGTAGTGTCTCCTGCTGAATTGTCCACCCTACAACTGGTATGTAAGGTATCTGAGTTCTCATGTGCAAATGGCCGCCGCTGCCTGCCGCTGTCAGCCGTGTGTGACACCTGGTTAGACTGTCAGGACGGTAGTGATGAATACAAGTGTCCATCCCACAGTGAGTTACTCCATTCTTGCTACTATCTCACAAAGTATATCACCCCTTTTCATAACTTGATCATAGAAAAAAAAGATTTCCACTATATCCGTTCTCCAAGGCCAATCCAGAATGTAAATTCTGTCATGAAGAACATATCAAAGAAATTAATAAAGGGTATGCCCTGTCACTCACTTCTGATCGCCCTGATGTCCTGGTGCGGGTGTTCCCTGCCCTATTAGCTACCCCTCCTCTACTGCTGGTTATTGGTATACCCTGTTCTTTTATAGCCTCCCCAAGCCCTACAGCTGGTTCCAGTGATGTTAGTGAGAGGGTAATATGTGAGACGGGGACCCAGCCATGCCACCATGGCCGTCAGTGTGTGGCTGTGTCAGGGCTATGTGACGGACGATATGACTGCTGGGATCGCTCAGATGAGATGCACTGTGGTAAGTATGGATTTCAGATTCTTGAACTAGCTGAAATAGAGGAAAGGTTTGGCGCTATGTATGATATATGAAAAGCTCATCTTACACATTTCCCACCAATGTCATGTACTGCTTACAATTTTGCTGCTGTCTGATGTTGTGTAAAACCAGCAGTGGCATGTGTTGCCTACAAATGTGGTCGAACACACTGTCTTATACTACTTACAACTTCAGTTTGGTGTGATGTGATGTACAGTAAGCCTGTGTAAAACAACCAATGCCATGCACTAATTAGAATATGCACTCTGGTCTTATGTGAAGAGTCAGCCTGTGTGAAACCAAAAATGTTATGTACTACTTAAAACAGACACTGTGGTCTGATGAACAGTCAGCCTGTGTAAAACTACCAATGCCATGTACTACTTACAACATGCACTGTAGTCTGATGTACAGTCAGCCTGTGTAAAACTACCAATGCCATGTACTACTTACAACATGCACTGTGGTCTGATGTACAATCAGCCTGTGTAAAACTACCAATGGCATGTACTACTTACAACATGCACTGTGGTCTGATGTACAGTCAGCCTGTGTAAAACTACCAATGCCATGTACTACTTACAACATGCACTGTGGTCTGATGTACAGTCAGCCTGTGTAAAACTACCAATGCCATGTACTACTTACAAGTTCACTGTGGTCTGATGTACAGTCAGCCTGTGTAAAACCACCAATGCCATGTACTACTTACAACATGCACTGTAGTCTGATGTACAGTCAGCCTGTGTAAAACCACCAATGCCATGTACTGCTTACAACTTCACTGTGGTCTGATGTACAGTCAGCCTGTGTAAAACCACCAATGTCATGTACTACTTACAATATGCACTCTGGTCTTATATGAAGAGTCAGCCTTTGTAAAATCACCAATGCCACGTACTGCTTGAGACCTCACTGGAGTCTGGAGCGCCTTATAGGTTTCTCTCATGTCAAGGGAAAAAATCTTATAGATTTCTATGTCTGTTGTACCTTATAATCACACGCGGTATTACAGTTACTGTGGTCTAACGTACAGTCAGCATGTACTAAGTACTATAGTCTTCGAGGATACAGAGATAGAGAGAGCGAGAAATTATTATTTTCACACAACCCCTAGTACGTAGTACATGTACCACAGTGTACATTGTGAGCTGTATATGCCATTGTTGGAGTTACATGCACATATATATATGAACCTTTCTTGCACTACCAACCTAAATACAGCATTACTCTGTAGCTTCAGTGTGCTGTTGGATGGAAATAACTTTACAACAAAGGACTATTCAACTACTATGCACTTGTAATAGCCCAAAATATGATGTATATACCATAACAAATATTCACTTTTTCTGTCCAATCTCATTTAACAGCTCTGAGTTTTGAGACATCTATGACCCGGCCGGCACCGTGGCGGCTGGTGATGCCGCTGGGCATCGCACTGTGTGTTCTGCTATCCTTATGTGTGCTGGCACTGTGCATCAGGACATTCGTTAAACAGGAGGCCGCTGCAGTAGGAGCAGGAGGAGCAGGGAGTGCTGAGTGTGGGTCCAGGTCCTCCACCAGGTCTTCATCCAACCAGGCTAGGTGCAGCCACAGAAGTAAGGGAATTTGGTAGAAGGACACTTGATATGGTTGAATATATGAGTTTGTAGCTATAGGATATAATTGCCTTTAGTCACAAGCTAACTAATCCTATGGACAAAATATTTGATATTCATGCATAATAAGAATATGAACTATGCGATAGCCTGTCAGTCAAGATACCTTCTCCTACCTAAGCACTTATCCTGTTTATTGCTATAGCTATGGTCCTGGAAAGAAGCTATAGGGGATTTTACTAGCCTATGATTATCTAATAAGAGAGCACACACTCTCTTGCAGGTGGTCGTCGTCCACATAGTGTAACTAGTGAGACCCCTTTGACACTGGACCTTTCTCGGAGTACTAGTGGGGTGACAATGGAGTCAGCCATGCCAGATTCACCTCCTAGCTATGAAGAGGCCATGAGACGAAGTCCTGAAGGAGCCACCGCGCCGGTCAGTTAGAAATCATTTCTTCTTCTTATAGAGTGAAACTGTGAAATACCAAAGCCATGAAATTTGATTTGATTTTATATGTTTCAAGCGAGGCCTTCAATAATGGTCAATATGAGATAAGTGCAACAATCAGTGCTATATTTTCCTGGAAACTATAAACAACATGCCAATGGCAAGTACTATAGGATCCAGGAGTGTCAGAGGGAACTTAACTTCGTGATTCCCAGTATCATAAGCATCGACCTTTACAAGGTTCAGGGGTTTTGTACAATTTGTTTTAGGTCAAATTTTGATGATTGGCTGAATTCATTACATGTACATAAACTATGTTTTGGTTTCCTAATCATGTGGGGGGGGGGGCATATCCTGGCCCTCCCTGTCTGGAATTAGAGGATAATGGCTCCCTCCCCATGGATGAACTAATGAATGCAAGCCTCATTCTTACCTTTTCTGTTGTTGCAGAGTCCAGCAGCAACAGAGGCCAGTAGTACTCAGCTGTCACCCTCAGTGCTCTCCCCTCCAGCCTACCACATCCCCATCACTGGCAAGCAGCATTTCTCATTTTCTCTATGGCCACTCTCCTCAAGTACCTCCTCCAGTAGCAAGCAGTTCCAGCACCGCCACCTGGAGGATGCCAATGTACAGCTACTGGCCTCTGAATTCAACTCATCTAGTGGTACCTCAGAGTTGGGGTCTACTGTAGGCCTTAACAGTTTGACACCGGATGATGTGGCAACAACAAGCACAGCTGCTACAACACAGCAGAATGGGGCAACAAATGGAATGTTTGTGATAGATGTCGAGCGGGCAGATAATGAGTTGACCGATGATACGCTGTCAATAGCGACTGTCACCACATGCAGTAGTGTCACTATCAGGGACTGTGACACCCGGCTGTCACAGAGCTTGTCACCAGACAGTAGTGGAGGGGGTCATCAAAGGTACCACACATCTTCTAATGGTAGTAGAAGGAGCTCTCAGGACAGGGTGTCAGAAGGAGGTGTCAGTACAAGTAGTGGGTGTAACCCAGCCAAGGCATGTCACTGTCACTGTAAGGGCCATGACAGCAGACGTCCCACTCACAAACGGACTCGCAGCAGACACAGCGCATGTGACATCACAAAGGGGTGTCAATCGCGTATGCGACAGCGTTCGGTATGTGCATGCAGTTTGACAGATGTCCAATTGAATGAAATCTGTGTCAAAAATCGCAATGCTAAAGAGAGTAATGCTGCCTGTGATAGTCATGAGAACGAAAGCCTATTGGCATCAGATGCTGATTCTCCACTATTGTGTGATGTGGACGATGATGACGTCACAAGTTGTGATGGCACTGATATTCCATCGTTACTGGCACAGGATGTACAGTGTTTAGTGCATGAAAATGCCTTCTGTGATACAGTTTGCTGATGATGCTGATTTTGAGATAAATGTTTTATGTGGGGAAAATGGATTGGGCATACAACAGCATATACACAGTCTGAGACTGAGCTGGTTCTGCTCCGCCAGGTATAAAATAAATGAGTGGCTTTGACATTGATATGATCAGTAAGAGGGACCCAAAATGGGGGAGAGTTGCAGAAGAATTGAGAATATTATAACGAACTCATTGTGCAGTGGGTAGAATATTAATGTAATACAGAGGTACAACTTCCAACAAATCTGCACAGAGTTCTTTGCTGAGTTGCACTACATGTGAGTCATATGTTTGGACTATGCATATCACAGGTTTCTATGAACTTGTTACACCTTTGAAATAATCAATGTATTGTGGACTACACAAGGCATCAGGGCAAGTGGAATCAATGGCAATTAATTAATTCACGGAGTCAAAAACCTTTGAAACACATTGTCATATTGATAGTTTTACACAACTGTGGATTGGCCTATTCACTTTTGTAAACAAAGAATTGATACCCAAAGGTTTGGCACACTATACGGATTCCATTTTGTTTTATGCTTGCATCGGATAAATTATAGTTTCGTGTGTTCTGTGAGTCTGACCCTGCATTTATAGCCTATATTTTCTGCACATTTAAATCAGTTTCAGTGTATCAGTAATAATGACCATTCAACCTGCTATACGGCTCATTAGTCTGTACTAAAGTTATAGATTTATGTAGTATATCTCTATAGGGGCTTTGTGTGCATGTTTAATGGAGACTGTTGAATTTGTATATTCATTTCGAAATCAAACACATCATGAATATATTGTGTTTGCTAATTTTCCTGATGAAAAGTAAGATTATATAACTTGATTTTAATCTGCAAGATGTGCATGAATTCACAATGTGGTAAATGAAATGACATTTGTTTCTTATACATCTGCTGTATCAGCGGAATGGGTTACATTGCAGGTTTATTTTGTCAATTAGTCACCGATTGGCTCTGTGTTCAATGACCATTTCAGTTAGAATAAATCTATCCATATAAATTACAGCTCCTTGTCAATCTGTCATTTTTAAAATTCTGAGTCATTTGTTGTAAACAGGTGCTAGTTTGATTTTGTGAATGTCATCTATAAAGAATTTAATGGCCTGCTTGTCAGATATGGTGGTCTCTACTTTTTTTTCTTTTTTTTTAAGTATTCAAATATCTTTCCTTAACTTTGAGCAAGCTGTGATGTTATAATGATAGCAGCCATACTTCTAATGACAAAGAAAATTGGGTTCATATAATTATAGGCTTTGGTACTCTTCATGGAACTCAGAAATAGATGAATATAGAACACCCCTTCTGAGTTTGAGTTTAACAAGTTTTTATTTGGCAAAAATCATATGTGCATGTATACGCTTTTCAGGAGGGCATTTCAAAACCATAGCTATAGATATCATTTTGAAATACCCTGCAGGTCAGCCAAACACCAAACAAGAAAAAAATAAACAGACAAAAAGGCATCGTATATAATCATGAGAGGACTATCCCACAGGAATACAGAAATAACTATACAATCATTCTAGATACCATTTGTAGAAACAACTATATGAGTAGACACATGGTGACATTGGCAATATGAATTAGATAACACAATTGATACAATGTCATGTAGGTAGTGACCAATATTAACAACATTATTTAGAATCTATCCAGTGACAGATTCATATCTTGTTCATGAATACCTTCTTATCACCGATATGTTGAGTCGCCCTGGACAATTTATCCCATTATTTCTGTGTGGGGCACCATGTGTTAATTTCCAGCATATACGACAACTAAAATATGTCAGGTAATAAACATTTCTTTTATTTCGTTCTAGTGAGCTACTTAAAGACACTTGGAATTGTATAAAACATTAATTCATTGTAACGCCTATTTAGATATTGTTTACACACGTCTCTATAGGCTTAAACATGGAAGTATCTAATAATGTAAGATGCTAAATAACTGGGTCAAGTCACGATTAGAATACAATGAAAATATGTACACATCGATCTTTTCATACATTTCATGTCCCACGTTTATTTCACAGTACGCTGGCTAGCTTTCTGCAAATGATTGGTAAATTCCGTACATGTTAAGCGTAAGCCATGTGCATTAAAGACAAAGAATTTACTAAGCTGTGTATACGAAAGACTTCTGTGAACTCCAGTATTACAAAGCTCTAGGTTAAGTATATTTTCTTGTTTGTAAAAGCATGCACATTCACAAGAGTAGCATTGAATGATAGGTAGAAGTAAACATTTTCCCAGGTAACATTCAAACCCCTTATAAATCATTTTAAGAACTGGATTAGCAAGGGATTTTCCATTGTTGATTCAAGGTAGCATTTCCTTCACAAAATCTTTCAAAAGACACGTTCTCCTTAAAGGGGCCCTGGCATGGTAATGCATGCCCGCATTAAAAAGTCACGTGACCACCCTTTGACCAATCAGGGGGGTCGCGAGTTTTTCGCTGGGTCCCGCGATTTAATGAGCGATCTTTGAACCGGTACCCATGTTAAAGTTTTCCATGCTAGCTCCCCTTTGATGACGGATAATTACCTTTTAAAATCATTTTGGAAGAGTAGGTACCGTACTTTGATCATGGATTTTATGTTGAGGCACCCTTTGAACTATGACTACCTTATAAAAAAACAATATACAGAGTTCAGTTATAGTACCATCGCCAGACATGTATACAGTAATCCTCAATAGGCAAGGCACATATTTAATATTATCTCATATTCTACTCACTCATCCTATAACGGCTGGGAATCAATGAACATTATTCAACAACTGATAATGAGGGCATTTCAAAATGATAGCGGTTGTTCTTATTTTGAAATGGCCTTCTGGTATAGATCTCGTAGGTCTTGACATATATATCCTAGGTAATAAACTATAAGGGTTCAGGTTTCACTTTGACCAACAGAAATGCAAAGGGTGTCTTCAAAGAAGTGTATTTCACCACCATTGCCATGAGTTTATGCCCACTGTCCCTTTCCTTATTCATCATAGAAATAATTACCCCAGATGATAATTTTGTAACCATATTCAGACATGTCTGCAGTAGATGATTTTGTAGAATTGTTGTCTTCTTTATGCTATAGCCTACTTTGGGCAGAGAGCGCCATCCATTTTGAATCCTCGGTTTCTGAGTGTAGGGTGACAGGAGCTTTTAAGGTTGAAGGCCTACTCCAAATAGGGTTAACTTAAGCCACCATTAGAACCCTCAAAAGGGCAGCCACTGCTACATTCATCACCACTGCCTGCCAGGTGCTTGCTGAACTTGACTGTTCCTTGATCAAAGCTTCACAGTCTGGAGGACACAGGGGGGGGGGGGTAAAACAATAAGTATAACATGTTTAATTGTTCATGCTATCTACTTCAGTTCTAGCCATGGCCTTAAACGTCAATTATAAGTACACCATTGACTCTCAGACCGCGCGACTCTATTACAGTGTAATTTTGGAAAAAAAACACTAGGACCTGTTGTTAATACAAATCCATGGGCCCTACAGTAGATTGCACTGAACGCAGTACACTGTTATTTACTGCTGATTTACAATTCGGGCTGAGAGTGCAGTGCATTGCAGCAAATATAACATCAATTTTCAGTAAGACTTAGTCTTCTAGGTCCTATTTAAAAATAATATCAATTCACCACTATTTTTATATAATTATGTTCCAGACACTGTCCCTACACTTACGTTCTGGCACACTCTTATCCTTTGGATTGAAGATGTTCTCTAGCAGAGTTAGCTTGGTCTCGGCCACGTTGTACGTCCACTTTTTACCACACACAGTGTTCATACTACGGAGTGTACACGTCGTGAATTCCTTCAGGGGGCTGGAGGTGAAATGGAGAGTATACCAATACAAACAGCATAGAGTTTAGCATAACAGAGGGGCGAAAATCTTCCTGCCATTTATATGTGCCTACGCAGAGAAAAGACGGCGAACCCTGAATAACTTCAAATAATCTAGGGTGAAAGTCTACGTTCATTAGTGAAAGTATGAGATAAAAAGAACTTACGTTTTCAGCAATTGATAGTCATTATCTGCAAAATGCTTGAATTGCTCAACTGCAAACGCAGAGTGGTCATAGCGACCAAACTTGTTGTAAAGATAGTCCCGTGTTAGAGCCCGGTCCCCCATGGCTTTACTAAAAGCTGTTCCGCATTCCTGCATGTGTCTCCACAGCTCAGGGTCAAAGTTACACTTCAACACATCTATGGTGGAAATGAGACATTTAGTTAGAACTACCGGCACATAAATACATCTTTCATTGCTCCTCTGGAGGCCATTTCCGAACATACTAGGACTGCACTACCCTGAGCAGCAGAGTTCGGCGCGTGGCGTAATAGCGTAGGCAGACCGGTTCACCAATGATTTGACATAGCGTAGGACTGCACCCTCCAAGTCGTACCAAAATTCGGCCCAAAATTCCTGTAGGAATAGCATTGTAGTCGTTGGACTGTGTGTGATCGTAGTGCATTAGGTAATGGCCTCCTGAATTATCTAATTATCTGAATGTGCTAAATCATCACTGCCAGTGATACCGATGGTCCCTTTACATCTTACATATTATCTCGTATCATCTGCACTATCAGTTATGTTAATAAAGAGTGCAACGTTTTTTATTGTGCCTAACAGTATTAACTTTTATAGGCATGAACACCCATACCAGATGTACAAAGTACTGTAGCTACAAGTGGTTCCCCTGTCTAATTACAGGGCTATTTGTAGCCGATTTACAATGCGGGCTGACAGTGTGTACTGCCATTATAATCATGATTTTCTTGATGAATAATCGAATGACCATTGAGTTTAGGGCTAGTGGATAAGGAGTTGTAATATGGATAGCTGCGGGTCCACTGTGCAACATAGGGTGCAATTTTTAGCTAGTTGCATAGAAATGGATACACGTGCAGGATCTGTTGCATAGTGGACCCTACCTGAAATCACTTGAAAAGCAAAATTTTATGCAATCTCCAAAAAGGTGTCTTAGTGCAGGGTACAATAAGCCCCCCTTTTCCAGTAAATGTCACATGATTATCATACGCCAGTTAATCAGATGCAACTGCAAGTTACAATCGTCACAGATCATCGTCAAGTAGGTTGTCTTTGCCTCCCATTCAATAAATTGTACAAAATAAGAGATGTACATGTAGTCGTGGTTTTCATGCACTCTGGTCCCCAAGGCTTAGGGCTTGAAGGGGAATCAGGTTTTGCCTATCTGTGAACAGTGGTGAGGTGTAATAAGGGAGCCACAGAGGTCAGAACAGCCAAAAAGTGTGATTTTTGGGACAGAATTAGGAACTAATTTTTTCCACTTGCTGCAAAAACAATAATAAACAGTCAAATGCTTATTCTTTTCATCTGTTAGATCCCCCTTGGTGTAAAGCTCATTTTTGTAACAGTTGGGGTCCATGCATAATCTTTTGTAAAGACTGGGTGCATAAAACCTTTTGTGTATTTGCCGAGTGGTCACGTCTATGACCTCTTTAGGCTTCCTTTGCACTATGAAAGACACAACACATGGACTATTACAATTTACCCTGCAGAGGCCTGACAAATACCTATGAATCCCACAAAAAAAATGAGCCTACCTGTAGATCTGTACGACTCAGGGACTATGGTTTAATTATGGGGTAGTTTATGCTTGGTCATGTCTACGACCCTATACACAGCATTACTGCTAGGTATAATATATATAACTATCCTTATTGTATGTCCCTCATACCTACATATGAAAGGAATAAACCCTGTAAGTTTGGTGAATATATACCGCATTGTCCCAGAGATATCATGAGAAAAGTAAAGGTGTGGTCACATCTACGACCGTGGTCACATCTACAACCATGGAGGTGTTGATAGTTTTCTTGCAAGGTGCTTGATACTTAGCTGTGCTTGTTACTATAACTATAACAAAAATATTCTTTACCCTAGGGGGATCTACCAGATGAAATGAATAAGCATTTGGCTCTTTATCTTTTCTCTTTTGCAGCAAGTGGAAGAAAACAGTTCTTTGTTTTGCCCCAATAACGACCTTTTTGACCCTCTGAATCCCTGTAGCTCACTTATCATGCCTCCCAGATTAGCAAAACCATGGTTCTCCTTTAAGCTTTGCAGACAGGAATACATTAAAAATAAACCACTACATCTCTGTTTTTGAAGACTTTGTTGAGCCAATCATAAGGATTTTCCCTGCATTTTGCCTCCTCACAGGACTGTGTGGTCACGTCTACGACCTCTTTAAACGTTAGTTCTAGTACCCAGAGATCAATCCCAGTCCCCTATATCTATATACCAGTGTGGAGCTGAAGGAATATTGCATCTGTTAATGATAAAATATAATTATTGCCTATGCCCCCTGTTTAAGGAGTAGTGCTCACTATAAAGAAGCATGTTAGTTTCTGCTAGGCCTTTTTGCAATTAGAATTATTTTCTCCTGAGTGAGAAATATAATAAACTGGTCATAAATCTACAAGAAAAGTGATTTCCCTTTATGCTTGGGGTGTAATAACTCTGGTACATATATCCTACGAACATGGGCATGTACTAGTTTAATACCAAGTTGAGTCTGTGTATGTGTTATCCATATACTAAGAGAGGGTTGGCCACTCAAGGACATTTGCTGCCCTCTGGCAGATACCCTTTGAACTATTTCCTATACATATAGCCATGGATGACAGAGGTGAGGGAGGACTTTGGCAAAGTCCCCCCTCACCTCTGTCACCAATGGCTATGCATAGGAATAGAGCTGCCAGAGGGCAGCATCAGTCCTAGAGTGTCACACCCTCTCCATAGTATATAGATAACAACTATACAGACTCAACTTGGTAACTAGTAGACGCCCATGCCTATGAATCTCTGCATAGGGATAAGGTCATAGACGTGACCACATAGTGATTGGCATACGTCACTTAGCCAGGCTGGTACAGAAATACTTAACATATTTAACCTTCCCTCATATATGGGGCTTATGCACCAACACTTTATGTATGCAAAGGGAATAGATCATACTGCTCAATGTTTTTGGCACCACTTGGCCAGGCTACTTGACGATGATCCATGGCTATTGTTGCAATTTCTAGTTGCAACAAGGTTTATTCTCACAGTAGACTCACGCCCGATACGAGACATGTAGCACCTGTCCACTGATCAATAATATTATGTGTGCAGCAAGACTAAGTCTAGAGCAACCAGGTTTTTAATGAGCGCATAAACTGAACAGAATAAACGACCCCCTAAAAAGCCAATAATTATAATGTGAAATACCTAGCATTTATCTTTTGCTTATTTTGAGAGGTTCATATTGAACACGTTGGTCAAAGATAAAGTATATCCATGTAATGTTCATACCTGTCTTCTTGAAATAGGCAATGATTTTGTCAATCTCTGCATCCATAAGTTCCTTCACCTTAGAGCAGCCTCCCTGCACGTTGCCCTGGCCAATTAGAGAGGACATGCAGGTTCCTAGAGTCTTAAAGGCGCTGAAATGATAAATCTATCATGAAAAAGAGATCAGCCTAAACTTTACTTGGTCAGAGACCCTTCCCTAATTAAAAGACCTGGCCAAGTTATGCATGCTCAATTCACCACGCTCAATTCACCACAATTCAGTATGATAAGATCTGATTGAGAGGTTTTATTTGGTGTTAGTCATTGAAAGGATCTGGATAGGCCTACCGCTTCTTTGCAGTTCCTTTCATTGGACATCATACATTTGCCATAGGCCAAGCCTTTAATAAGAATCTCTGACTAATACCGGTTAATTGCAGCGAACCTTTTGAGGGAACCTTACAGTGAAGCTTTCAGTGTACATTGGCATGTTGAAAATTCGTGGGAGGGCATAATCACTGTAATTTTGATAAGGGTTTGGGGTTCTTTGGTGAGGTCACAGTGAGGAATGGGGCCGTGGAGAATGGATTACAGTTTCTTCACGCCCTGTTGAGAATTGCCTTCTATATGCTGTACTATTCAGACTGCCATTCACAATATGAAATAAAGAACCTTTACCAAAATATCATGCATGGATATCCAGTCAACTCATATCAATGAACTTGCATTGTGGAATTAACATTTATTCATGTTTACAACTAGCCTTGATATAGAACTGCATGGGAAACCCAAATTTTCACGTAAATAAACCCAATCCCATTCTCCGCTGGCCTGTTCTACACTGTGATGTCATCAAAGTAGCATCAAATCCCTTCTCAAAAAGTGGGTTTGACGGTTTTCTTACCAAGGTAACATGAAATGAGTACAATGGTCCACTTAAAGTTCTTCTCATGATAGCCTCGGAACAGTCTTGCATTCAGCTCTACCTCATGGTATACTGCTTTGAGGTTAAAGAGCCGCATCCAATGCCCATGGATGGATGATGCATGGGTCTCACCCTTTTTATTCATCTTTCATTTCTGTTGGGGAAAACAGATGAAGGGACACACATGTTCCATCCATAGCTGCGCAGTTAATGCGGCCCTTAACTCAAGAAGAAATGGGGCCGCATTCGTGGGTTTCATCCATTTTATTTGCCATTCATTTCTATGGGAAAGATCGATGAAATTACATGGTTGGTTCATCCGTGGGCAGTGGATGTGGTTCTAAAAAGACACACAATTTGTAGCAACTCTCATTACCCTCTGTCTATTTATCTTACCTGTACAAACTTTCTCCATTGGTATCCTTGATTTCGCCATTGTAGAAGCGTTGGAATTGTTTGAAGTACTCTTCTTGGTTTCGAACGGAACCATTGAAGTACTTCCCGAACTGCACCTTTAGGGGGGCGGCACACAAGGGTGCATTCTTCAGGACCTCAGGATGAAAGGCACACTCCAACACCGCTAAACATTGAGGAAATCTCATTAGCAATTAGATTTAGGGTACTGGCTTCACAAAAGCTACCCGATATCAAAGCTAAGGCATAACATACAGTGTTCAGAAACTTACCGAAAAGCGACAAAATAAGGAATGCACTAGGAGGTATAAAACATGCCAATATGGACCATTATCATGAACATCATAATGTATTTATATGAAAGCATCATCCACTTATAAAACAATAAAGGCTGAACGAATGATGTTTTTCTATAGCTCCCACACCGAAGTTGCAACAACACCTATGTATGTTTGCCTCTGTATATTATTAGCACCTTCTACCTACCCATTTCTTTTCTGCTCACACACTACCCAGCAAATTGTCGTCATCTGTTGTCATGATTGGTCATCAATGGTGACTCCTTTTTGAGTGATAACTCATTCCATCATCTTTCGCCACTGTGTGTTAGACTCATGTGGCATAGCAATTGCTATTCCTGGTGATCTTGTGCTATAACGATGTCATGTTCCATCTAGCGACATGGGTGAGCCACTTCACACAGGTTGACGAGGACTCACGACAATTTGCTGGGTACAGTACATGAACATGATTTCTAAGCAAAATGTGTGGGAAATGGTGAGAATTTCTTTTTCTATAGCCCTTTTTGTCAAAAAGGGCCTAAAATTGGGGCAATTTTGGGCCTGTTCAACCCAATTTCACTCGCCGTCCAAGGTCTCTCAATCAGACTGGATGTTTGTTGTAGCTGCCAAATCGATATTTCAAGACCTACATGATTGTCCGATTTGAACAAGTGAGGGGGTTTCATGCAGAATTCCATACAGAATTTCACTGGCTTTCACCTCAGCGAGTTTGCTAAGCTGTCAGATGCATTATAAACTGCCTCATAGGGCCGTGAACATTAAGAGAGGAAAAAAAACGCTACCAAACGACTAGAAACATTTTGGAGCCTGGTATTTTCAATCAAAATTCTCATCTAAGACAGAAGCAAAATGCAAAAGATGTATACCTTTAGCACACTATTCTTCATGAAGAAACTCTGAGTGGTTCTAGCGATAGGGCTGGTAAAAGAAGAAAACTGTTATGATTGTTTATGCCTTAATAAGGCCCAAAAGAGTTTGTTTCCAGTCACCCGACCCACCAAAAGGGTCAACCTCAGAATTTTTCAGGAAGTTTTTGATATATTTTTTTCAAATTATTCATAATTCATTTTTAGGCAATTTTAGCCAAACAAAATTTCAGAAATATATGTGAATATTTTCCTGTTTGTTTGATGCATTATTCCCTAGCAATATTCATCTCAACCATAATGACCAATGGAAAAAGATATACGGCCACTTTATATATCAACAATTCAATACACATAAAAAGCTGAATAAGATCTCAGCTTTAAAAAAAATCAAAATATCTGACCTACCGACCTCACCTTTTTTATACCATGTTACCGGAAACATGCATTTTTTTTTGGCCTAATTAATGCTTTCTTTTGAATTATATTACTGCTGAGAGACAGCAATTAATTATCAGCTAAACTTAGTGGTTGATCGACAATCCCCTCCCAAAGATTAAGAAAAATTCATGCTGTATTCCTATGCTGCCCGAGATCCAAATCACTACTGTGTAGGCACATTGAATGAACTGGTCCCAAACTCTCCAAGCACACTCAGGGCCCACCCTAGGGTGCAGTCTAGCCCTCCTGGACCCTTTCCCGCTCATCTTCCACCCACACATCTACAAATCAATAGTTTTACAAAGAATCAATCCTGCTCATTTACAGCTCACTCACTTCCCCCCAAATGTTTCAAAGCACCATATGTCAGGTTCCTGTGAAAAAGTACCAATTTCTCACATTTCGTCAGCCTGTTTAGAGGCCCATATCTTTAAGACTTAAGATGATAGAGCTATGAAATAATTAAGGCTCAAAAGAAGCAGAATTTAGTTCTACTACTTGCCTTGAAAATTGAGAAATGGTTTCTCTGTAACGGTTGTCAGACTGATGAAGAGTAGGGACAAATCGAAGATTTCTGGGAAATTTGGGCATGGTTTCCATGGCAACTAGTTGTTTATTTTTTGAAATATGAAAATATCATATAGGAAGTCTAAGAGCCCTTCATCTTAACTTGAAGAGAATATCTGGATCAAGAATATCACTACAGCAAAACTATGAGCGAATCCCTAAACTTAATAGGAGTAAACTAAGTTTTTGTGTTGCAACTTGGGTGTGGCAGCTATATTATATTATAAACAGAAATGGGTGAAAGTAAGTTGAGTAGAGAATGTCCCCATGCAAATTTGGTAGGATGAGTCAGGAAGTGAAAAATTGGAGCGCACCATCAAATCAAATCCTGCAACATTTAAAAACATCCTCAAGTCAAATGACAATATACGATGCAATTCTACAAAGGTGATCCGGCAGTATTAGACTGGAACACTGCTGGGTCACATTTGTAGAATTGCATCGTTGTTAAATTTAATTTACTACTTTCGTTTATGTTTTGGGAAACCATTATACTCACGAGGGTCTTGTGAGCAGATATAGGCCTTAGACTCCTGCATCATTGTGTTCATCATTCCCTTCATCCCGTCATGATCACAGTGTTCCTTCACCAGTTTACCAATACAGCCGTCGGCAAAGTCATGAGCCCACCTGGGAGTGTGATTTATGAAATGCAATGAACTCTTTTTAATATTTTGTTTATTTTCTGGCACACAACATAATACTGCTTATCAGTATCAACATCTAAGAGCACTGGAGGGCATTTCTCAAGATGGTACGACTGCACACATCCAGTACACCAGCAAATTTCGAATGGGTTACCATTGATAATGCACTACGACTGTTCTGTATGACCAGCACTTAATGTAGTAATTACATAGGAATTGTTCGGACAGTGTAAGCAATATTGACCACTAATTGCAGGGCTATAATGGTATAAGAGTGAGGAATCCCACTCCAGTTTGAAGGGGTCTAGTTATACCATCTTGAGGAATGCCTTCTGGGACTGCTGAGCTGATCAACTCGCCGAGGCTACATTATGCATTATAGATGCAGACCCTACGTAGATTATATACTTTCATATCTAGAAACTACATAGACATCGGTGTCAGCCCAAGTACCACATTGGGGCATTACGACGACAAAAAAAAAAATACATGGGTTTTTGAGGCAGTCTGCACCTTTTCAAATGGGATTCCAAAAGATAGACCTACTTGCACACACGAGCAGGTGAAGAACCTTGACGTTTGATCACGAAGTTATAGAAGTGCTCTTCATCATTATGATAGATGTAATATCCTGCCTGCACCGTTTCGTTTCTGATGGCCATCATGGTATCGTCACAGTGGCGGACTGTTTTGTTAAAGTGTTCGTGCATATTGGGAGCAACACAGATGGCGCCACAAAATCCAAAACCTGATAGGAGAGGGAAAAGGCAATGCTTTTATGTACTAAATGAATACGACTGTGTCATAGGTTTAACCAAGGAGCTTTATATCTAATATGACCGTGTGTAGTCACTCTTACCACCGCCTCTTATAGCATCAAATATGACATGGATGCTGTATCATTGTGATAAATTCACTTTTGCTCGTTATTCAAATGGATCTTAGAATGTCTTTGAAGCTTAATTTTTAAATATACAATGAAATATGTAAAAAAGGTTCACCCCCACAGATGGTTACCACACGATGTGAAGCAACCAATTAAAGGAAGATGTTCTTTGTGTCTTGAGGAACTAAATAAATTATTACCATCTATTAGCACTTTCTCAGAGAGATCCATGAGTCCAGCGAACTGTAACGAGAAATAGATCCAGCCGAGTGAAATAGATAAACAGGTATTCACGAAGATTGCTCCAAACTGAGGCTTCCTTTATGAGCCTCAAAGCAGGATTTCATGATACAGGGCTGAGCGGAATCCTGCTTTGAGGCTATTGAGTGAAGAGACACTTAGTTTGGAGTAATTCTATAGCATCTGTATTTATTTCATGTTTCCTAGGTGAAAGATTCCTTAAAGATAATTTATGAATAAAGGGTTTGAGGCTATTTTGAAGACAGTATAGAATGGAGCCGTGAAGAATGGGATTCAGTATCTCCACGCCCCTCTGAAGAATCGGTCTTCCCCTTCAATTCTATATTTAGACCTGTTCTCAAAATTAAATAACTGCTCTGCCACACTTATTATCAGGTTGTGCGGTATGGATTAACTGTTATTTAAAGGTTGCATTACATGAAAAAGTGTGTTTCTAAATTGGGTTGTAGAGCTACTGCATATGGGTAGATAGATTTCAGACCTACCTTAGTTTCACCATAGCTGCCTGTGAATGTCATCAATATGGCCAAAGTGAAGACCACTAGCCTAGCCATTGTCCTATCGTCCTGAAATGTAGAGGACTGACAAACTGCCTAACGATCTTCAGATGTGCACATTTCCTACTGCATTTCTTAAACTTTCCTATAAATCCCATTAAGCCCTAATTCAAAGCCGGACCAAATTACTGGGTCGCATACTGAAGCAGTGAGGAGAGCCATTTTAGGTATAAAATCTATATAAGTCAATAACATGACTGAGATGAGCATGAAACAAAATGAATGCACAGTAACTTCTAAAATGAAACGTTTTACAGGCCTTAGCTAACTTCTTTTGGGCACTTCTGATGCTACCATATCCCATTTACAATGTGTTCATTAAGACATAAATTCTACCATTTTTACCCGGAGGCACTGATACTTTGATGGTAGGTATACCAACTGCGAAACCAAGACCCCCGCCCCCCCCCCCTCCCGTTGGTCATTATTTTGTCAGTTATCTTTAAACAGTTGAATGCCCTTGATCTTTCCTTTGAAGTGATATTTTTGGATACGAAATGTGTAGGTCATTCTATCACTATTACAAAAACATCACATCACATCACATCACTCTTGATGTCGTTTTGTAAGATGGAACAAGCATCAAAACCTTCATCTTTATTTTTTTCTTAAACGTCCCCTTTTTTCTTACTAACGCATCGATAGATCGAGAGCTACAGCTAAACCACTTGGGGTTGGCATTCTGAAGGCGGTCGGTTTGAGTGACACCTATGACCCAGGAGGTGCCTGGGCCAAATAGGCCAAAAAGATTCAAGACTTCGGATGCAGATTGAATACTCAATCATGGATCAAATGGATTCATAAGCACGGGGGGGGGGCAAATAGCGTTTGTTTCTGAGGGAGGATCTATCATTCCCAAGCACTCATAATGCATAAAGGCAAGTGATGTTGCTAAAAGGATATGATCCTGCTTAGGTTATCTAAACAGTAAGGGGATGGTGAAGTGTGGTCATCAAGTCGGAACAGACAGTGTCCTTATCCGGGTTAAACCTGCAACTATTGCAGATTATTTAGAAGCAATTATTTATATAAACTCTATAATGATAATCTCAACGCTTGATATTCTTTACTTGTCGTAAGTCCCTGGGTCAGCACAGCTTTGGCGAGCTACTCACTGGTGCTACATTTAATGTATCAGTAATATACACTTCTTATGTGTATCAACAATTCACTCACTCCTGCGGCATAGTGAGTCACTCACTTCAGCTGCAATCCTCAAAGGTTTATATTGGTGTGGTCTGCCTCTGTTATCATATCCTAGATACCCCTGTCTCCGTCCCGGGAAAGACCACTGAGTCTAATGTAAGCATGTAGGCTGGTTATCTACTCAGATTTTGAAGACTGAGGGGAAATGCTGAGGCAAAGGTGTGGGCAAAAAAAAAACACTTTGATAATGTGTAGACAAAAAACTTAGAAAAGGTGTAGACAAAAACTTTTGAAGCAGTTTCGGGCTCCGTGCCGGATAACCACCCCATACAACCATTAGGGTGTTGTAAAAAGAGCTGTGAGTATGTGCCCTCTTTTCTAAACAAGTTGTTCACTGCTTCACCTAAGTACTTGCACTCACCACATTAGTCTGAAAAGTCACTTGCCTTGTTTAAAATAGAGAGAGCAGCACTACCAGGTACATACTCATGTCACATGCTCTATAGTTTATTATACTGACTGACTTCTCCCAACTAGGTACCTACTCAAATCCCCCTTTTTGAGCACCGTACTTGAATGACCACTCCTGAGCAACAAAAGGGAAAAGTCATAGCTACATGAAAAGAAAGGACTGGAAACAAGGGCATTTTTAGCCTTTTTTTCTTCCTTTTACTATAGGAGCAACACCCTCCAGGGGTACGAGAATACATTTCGAGGACCCAAGGTGCCGAGTGCACGTAGGAAATTGGCTGAATTTTCCCGCTACAGCTGGGCATTTCTCAAACACTACAAGTTTGGAGTACCCAGTACATGTTGCACACCCCCTACGGTCCAGTCCAATCGTAGTGAGGGCAGTCAGTGACCCAGGAGCGTGTTGCCCCTATGGTAAAAAGAGCTGTCAGTAGGTACCCTCTTTTCAAAAGAATTTACGCTCTGCTTCACCATTCAACTTGCACTCACCACATTAGTCTGAAAAGTCACCTGCCTTGTTTAAAACAGAGAGAGCTGCACTATCAGGTACCTACTCATGTCACACACTCTATAGTATATTATACTGACTGACTTCTCCTAACTAGGTACCTACTGAAATCCCCCCTTTTTTAGCACCGTACTTGAATGACCACTTGCGAGCAACAAAAGGGACAAGTTATAGCTACATGAAAAGAAAGGACTGGAAACAAGGGCATTTTTAGCCAGCTCCTCCTTTTACTATAGGAGCAACACCCTCCTGAATTAGCTATGATTGTGTAGGGGTTCGTTCCAAAGCTCACTACACTTTCATGTGTAGACATGTCAGATACGTGTAGGAGTTCAGAATCAAACAAGGATGCAAAACTGAAACAGATTTGCCAAAGGGTTCTTTCCAATAAGATAAGGCATATGATATACCATTGACATCTTCAATCGATCTTGTCATCTTGATACGTATGCTTGATGAATTCATATTCTCTGTAGAGATGCTCAGATTCCCCATGAAATCCTCTTTCCAATCATATATTGCATGTCTGTTTAGCTCAAATGTATCAGTATGATGACTTCTCTGCAGACCAAGTGGGCCTTTGCAATTCGCCAGTTTGGCGAATTTTCATCTACAAATATTAGCCAAAATGCACAATAGCTGAGGCTCCACTACGCGATTTTCCAGTACATTCTCACGAAATGCTACCCATACAGAGTCTAAGGTATAGGAAGTTGACATTCTTAATTTGTAAACATGTTAAACATCCAAAAATGTAAACATGAGATTTCAGGGGTCGATTGCAACAACAAGGAGTGTATTTACGTCCAGTTCTTTTTATATTTATACCAAACCTGCTATTGAGATGTTTGTTGATAAGGGCCAAAAAGAGTTTCTTGCTTGCTTCTTAATACTGTTTGCCCATAGCTAGCCACCCTCTGACGTCTCAGACTTGTGAATAAACCTATATGCTGAAGGGCCCAGCGCCCCTTGCAAGATGGACATCCTTGGCCTTGGCTATAGTCTGATGATGAAGAATCTCGAGTAAATTGTAAGATTCATTTGTCTTAAGAAACAAAAAGATGGTCACCCCTATAGTATTCAATGACAAATAAATCTATGTCACCGCCATTATGCAAAGGTTTTATCGTAGAACTGGTCATAAAGGTAGTGATATTAACTCAATGTTACTGACTTGTCCTGGATTTCTCACAAATCGGATTAATCAGAGGCCGCCAAATCAACTGCAGCTATATGTGGAGACCCATATTAAATGTATCTAAAATGACAATCTAGCCCAAGGAGTTCTTCTAAATGATGTTAAATAGATAATAAACATCCATAAAAGATACTTCACTTTGAATGGACTTATTTCAAAATTTTGCCGTCCCATAAAGGGTTATTTCAATTTTAAATAGGCAAGAATAGGTGAAATAATGCCCTATTTCTGTGTTGGGAGGCTTTTATGTCAGTCATGAAGTAATCTATGGTGCCCAGGCAAATTGGTAGTTGACAGTCCTTTTATTTGAGAAACCAAAATTCTATTTCTTATTTCATCCTTATTTCTTATTTAACTCAATTCTTTATGGGCCGCACCCCAGATGCCCCGTAAGAATTCCACAGTGAATTTGGAGAATCATTCCATTGTAACCCTTGATTGGGAGGGGGGAATCGAATTAAGATATGTCCCTTTTTTCAAGGAAATATTAAATTATTTGTTTCGGACTAAAATGAGAACTCAGTTCATGGCTCTAATATTGTCCCTTTCCAACTGTTTTTGTTAACACATAATTATTTACTATAAAACATCTATGATCTAGGGAGTGCCAGCTGGGTGTAGTAATCATACATGTACAATCCGTGAACTTGCCGTCTCTAGGGACCAGCTGGAGGCTATTGCAAAAAGAATCGGATCCGGATTCTCACTGCCATAACTCACCTTCCAGTTCCTGGCTGTTCTGCTGCTCTGCAGGCTGTTGCAAAAAGATTTGGAAACGATTTTGTCGGAGGTGGTATTCCCAAAATGGAACTGACTGACCTCAGGGAATCAATTCCCTGTTGGGTTGCCAAAAGATAATTGGTCATAGAAGTAGTTTAGGAGTGGTCAGGAACTGGTGAATGCTTCCTAATCGAGAACCAATTCCCAGCCAGTTCCTTTCTCCAATTCCCTGGCCTTTCGACTTTGGGAAGCATTCAGGTGGAATTAATCATGGAACCAGTTCCTCAACTTTTTGCAATGCAGTCTAATTCAGAGTAAGTCAATTCCATTACAGTATAAGGTGGGAATTGGTCTCCCTGGGTGGAGAATTGGGAGGAACTGGAAGATGCATTAGTTACAGTGAGAATTGAATTCAAAATCTTTTCACAACAGCCTCCAGAACCAACTTCTCACCTTACACTTCTTGGAATCAATCCTCTTAGTGTGGGTCATACTAGGAAGCATTCCCCAATTCATGACCACTTCAGAACCACTTCTATAACCAATTACCTTGCTGTAAACAGGGGAGAAGTCATTGCCTGATGGCAGTCAGTTCCCATTTGGGAATAGCACCTCCGAGAGATTTGAATTCCTGTCCTTTCGCAACACCCCCCTGCCCACATTTACATATATAATCACATGCCATTCCTCAGATAGCTAGGCTACGGAGATTTTCCCTCCACACCCAATTCCCCAGCCTTATGGTTTGTTCACCATAACTATTCAGCAGATTCTGAGTGTAAGGTGAGAAGTGGGCTCAGGAGGGTGTTTTGAAAGAAAAGGAATTCAAGGTGCTATTCCCAAATGTGAACTGACTACCAAGGTAATAGGTTATAGAATTGATTCTTAAGTGGTCATGAATTGGGGAATGCTTCCCAGTATGACTCACACTAAGTGAGTGATCATTTTTTAACAACGGGGGGGGGGGGGGCTGGTGGGTTTGAGGAGGGGGGGGGCAGAATTTTTTCAACACCTCTGATGGGGGGGTCAAAATAATTTCACCTGTTGTCAGTGGAAAACCCTGCGCGTTACTATAGGCTAAAAGGGGGCGTTCCCACATGATTTTTGTCCCTCATGGGGGGTCAAAAAGAATTTACCCCCTCGAGAGGGGTGGTCGAAATTTCTTTCTCGCACGTCCGCACGCAAACCCACCAGCCCCCCCCCCCCCCTGTTGTTAAAAAATGATCACTCCCTAAAAGGAATGATTCTGAGTGTAAGGTGAGATGTGGGTTCAGGAGGGTATCTTGAAAGAACAAGAATTCAATTCTGTCTGAGGTGCTATTCCCAAATGTGAACTGACTACTGGGCTGTGTGGGTTGTGTTTATATGTATATTAATGTAGTCTAACTTGTGTAGTTGTTATCAGCTCACTCCACTGATCTCACATATTGGGAAGACTAACTCTAGTGGTATGATGTTGGCCTAGCCCATTCTTTTAACCAACACCAAGACGCCAATACAAGTCACCATTTATTGTTCATTGGTTATTCACAGTTACAGTTGTCTGGTAATCCCACTCAGGTTTATACAGCTTCAACGACATCAGTCTATTCACACAAGCAGTTCATGTTCTAACAATCCAGTGCTTCTAGAGAGGTATAAGTGCCATAGAGATCCTGCCTAATCCGTTCTTACATTGGCTAAGTGTAATACTAGATACTAAACAGCTTCATCCTCGTCTACTCCAGGAGTATGTGTTGCCTCCTCAACTGCTTCCCCAATACTAACTCCTCACCTGTCTCTCACTATCCCTCTACTCCTCCCAGACGCCATGTATTTGGCTCACACGTATTCTTTCTCCCTACAGAATCTACCTGACCAGATCTCGTCGACTCCATCTCCGTCTGCAGCATTCCACAGCCTACCATAAACTCTAGCTACCATAAGCCCTATACAGGACTCCTATAGCACTCTATCGTATAGCATACAATAAATACACACATAATACAGCATACAATAAATACCCATATAAGTGTACCCTGTTATACCCGTTCATTATAATTATTGGTTATTGATGACAAAACAGGTGCGGGCGCTCCCCCTTTGTGACGCGAGTCACACCAATTGTCAAACATAAATTATGTTTGAATACATCTTATGTATTGTTTTGTCACTAATACCTGAGGTAATCATCGTTATTATATTATACATTTCAATACTTAGTTATGTACATACATATATACCACACTTATATAATACCATGCATTACTACTATATGCATTTTCCACACTGCATTGGTGACTTATTCTTAGCGCAAACTTGTCCTCTAATATATGCCTTATTATTACAATTCTCTCATTCCTTAATTCTAAATTTTGTTTTTCTTTCCTTTGTTATTTATTTTACTCATTCACTCGCCTTTACTAAGCACTTTGTCCCATTATATATTTTTATATATTCCTTTTACTATCCTTACCCGGGCGTCGACACCAGTTACACCCAATCGGGCCAATAAATCTCTTTACATCTGTCAACCCCTTGTTCCAAAACGTTCCCCTCTATCTACTCTTTGCCCCAAGCATCACTCTAAAACACACTCCACCGCGTCTTGGGTTACACCTAGCAACCTCTTACTTAACTCACGCGTGCACAGCTTGTCAACGAATATATACATCAGAAATCTTTGTACTTGCCACATTACGTCGTAGTTAGTGTCTCATTAGTCGGCGTACATTCAAATTACAATTTTCTCTTGACTATATTATCTTACTAATAATACACACTGGCACCATTTCCCAGACATTATAGTAATTTATCTGCAGATCGTCTCTGTATCGTCTACTCCATCCCTTCGTCTCACGCCAGCTGCACAATATCTTTCTCCCCCCCTCTCTTGTCCTGACACCTCTATGTCAAGTCTCTACCATGATGGCGTTTCATTCATCACTTTCAGTCTTATTCATTCAGGTCCACGTACACCGATGATGGTCCCGTCCTGGATTCTGGACTTCTCAGAGCCACATTCACCGATTCTTTATGACCCTTGTTCACTGAATATGAGACAGCCGTAGCCCCATATCATTCTCCAGGTACTTCTGGTAACTGTCTTGATCTTCTTAACTGAGCCATGGCTCTGGCATGTCCTGTGTCAGATAACTGATGTGTATTAATCTCTCTGTTCCTTATTGGTGTCCAGCCCGCCGCTGATATCATAGGTATCTCTAGTGGTACACCTGTCGCCAGGCCCCCACTATACCTAATCAATCTTGTCATCACCGTAAATCCATAATCACCGTTCAGTATCCCTGCTAATTTCTTCGACACCTTCACAGTGGCTGGTAATGGCAATGGCACTGCGTTTTCCGCCGTTGCCATCTCAGTGGAATATAACACTCGACCCCACTGAACTGTAGCTATATACTTCGGACACGAGTAGCTTACTGCTACGTCTCTAATAAGAGCTTGTTCTGCTGGTCTTTGAAATACCTGGTCTAAAGGCATCAGACTCTCCCCCAATGGTATTATTTCCGTAATCTCTTTAGTTGCCACTTGTAGATACAGTCCATCCACTGGTTGAAGCCTCTTTAGTTGTCGCACCTTCCTCGCCAGCAACACTATTACTATTATCAGTACTATCAATATCAATGATAATATAGCTATTGTTGTTTTGTGTTCCGGATCTTCTTCCACATAATCACCTCCGACATCTTCACCGTATTTTTCATAGTCCCAAGTTTCTAGACTCCTTATTCTCATAGGCATTCTTGCTAATATATATGCCATTAATAGCCTCTTCAAACAAAAGTATTGCACCACCATCAAAGTCACAATAACCACCCCTGCAATCATTACTGGTGAATAGTCCCATAATGATTCAGTGGCAAAATGGCCTCCACCACTCATGCCATCCAAATCGGGCAATGCTGATCCATCTTCCATTGCACTCACCAAATTCTTAAGATTGACAGCTGCTGGTGACTGTTGTATCCTAGCTCTGTGTTTCATTTTGGTCTTCACTAACTTTGGTAACACTTCATCCTGCAGTACCTCTACAGTTTCACCATTCAGTACGGCTTTTATCCATGTCAATTTCTTAACACTATTCATTTGTAGTAAGTCATTATTTACAAAAGTCACATTAGTTTCCATGTTCACATGACCACATCCTGCCAAGCTGTAAGGCATCCACGCCCCGGCAGTCATGAATGCGCAATCACACCCAATGTTCAGTATGGCGTAATGATGCATGTTCACCTTAACAGGTGGGCTTGATTGACACATCAATTGACCTTGTATGTCGGGTCCCGATACCAAAGTAAGGCCCTTTCCCAGTGCTATCGCAAATGAAGGAAAACTTGGTTGCACTATATAGCTGATCTCACATGTTTCTGCTATGGCCGTCTTGTCATTTCTTATCAGTGCCGCCATGCACCCTCGTTCAGCTATTTTCCTCATATGTGGAATATCTGGGCATACTGCTATTGAGTTGCCATGGCAACGCGCCCAATTTACCACTGGCTCCGATATATAATATCGTCCATTCTTAGATATGGCTACTTCTGATGGCAATCCCTCTATTCTCGTCCCGTCAGCTTCTTTGTTGGCCAGACGTACTGGCACCGGAAATACCTTCACAGAGTACACACAGAATATGTGTTCCTCTGACACCACAGGAATCCGTATCTGCATCTTCACACGACCTTGGTGTTGATATACTCGTACCACACTATTGTCATAGTAATATTCAGGATCAGCAAAAGCGACCCTAAATCGTGGGTATGTAGCCTTCAAATATACTTCAGTGTTGACTATAGCTTCCTTCAGATCTTCTCTAGTGACCAATTTCGATGATAGTTTTCTTCGTGATGCCAATCTTACCTCAGCTGCCATATCTTTTATCTCAATGAGTTCATTTAATAAGTGTATAATATACCCCCATTTGACTCTTGTCAGCAGGCTTTCATGGTTGTATACAATGGATAGTTCATATAATGCCACACTGTGCATAGTTTGAGTTCTTTCCAGCAACTTCCGTCTTTTTAATGATATCTTGGCCATTTCATACAACTGTAACTGTCTATCCGCCAACTCTCCCACTTCCGCCATGACTTCCTCCAAGCCATTGCTAACACTGGTGGCTAATGTTTTAATAACATCACGCATCTTATAATATGATGTCTTCAGTAATTGAATATCCTTTTTATTTCTGGCGACATCGTCAGCTCTTCCAGTGCCAAAAATATAGTACAACAATTCTCCTATAATATTCAGACCTGGTATACCGGCTCTCTTAGATCTTTTGACTTGTTGTCGTTCAGGTATATTTTCCATCAGCTTTTCCACTTCCTCTTCCCGAGCTTGTATCAGTTTTCTAATAATTTGATTCAACCATTCCTCTTTTTGTTTGATGTTGTCACAGGTATCTTCAAATAATAATGTTCTGTTGTGGTGTTGAATATCACACATAACCTGCATATTTTTCACACATTGTTCATAAATACTTTCCATTTCCGGTTCTGGTAATCTATCTGGTATCCCTAATACAAACACTTGTGACACATGATTGTGTTCAGCCGTGGAAATGCGTCTACCAGGTTGCAGAATGACACCCAATTCGGCTCTCTCTAAAGTTTCGAAAGTGTGCCTTTCAGCATCTACCACACCCCACAAGGAACATAAGACACATAGTATAGTTTGCCACGCCATTTTCTTCTTATTATGGCTTCTGGTTACAGTTCGGGTTGGGTTACTACGGCTCCCAACTGATCGCTCCTGGAAGTTTTTTATTGGTCTTGAACACTTAATAAGCCCTATCGTGTCAGATAGTTCACCAGTTCATGACCTTTTTACCCCTTCTTATATATATTTTCCCGTCAACCTGAACACGTGCGCCTTCCCTGTACGTCGTGTCCATCTGATAACACCAATTTATTGGATTGGAGTCTTTGTTTCAGCGACTCCTCCTAATGTGTCCTCAACTTTTTTTTTTACTATAGCCCTCACTATATTTTGTCTTTCTTTTTATTTCAACTTCTCATCCCCTTGGTTAGATACCTAGAACCAAATTCTCAGTCGATGCTTGACTTCCCTCTCGTTCGCACTGCAAAATGGCTAGCTACACCAGCGTCTCCATCAATGGTGCTTTGGTTTATCTCCCGGTGGACCGTCTCCAGCCCGGTTTTACCTACGTGGTTGGCTGTAGAGACTTGTCATCCGTTGACACTAATGTCGTCCCGTGCATGTTAATATGTACTGGACCGCGAGGTGCTACATTGCCTTCACATACTCTCATCAGAGATCATCTGCGCTTGGCTTGTCACATGACGGACATGACACTGCGCGTCATTCATCTGGATGGGATGCCCGACCCCAATTACCGCCTGCAATCAACTGCTGCTGTTCCTCCTGTTCCTGCACCTGCTTATCGGCCTGCTTATGTCAATATCACACCTCCGTCTGTCAACTTGACCACCTCTTTCGTGCCACCCTGGAATCCTACACAGATGTCTCCCCTGGGTGCGCGTCCCACCTATAGCGCCATAGTGCCTGCTACCTCTACCTCAAGTGCGGCGCTCACCTTCACCTCCAATGTAGTGACGACTTCCTCTACAGCCCTGCCTCTAGTTGTGGATACCTCTTTCCAGTATCCACTTCCTGCTTCCTTCGCTGTTCCTTCAACTCCTCGTCCACTACCACCTCAACATCACTCTTCATATGTGGATTACAGTGTGCTTTCTCACACACCTGCGGCTTCCAGTGTTTCGTCCTTCCACCACTCACTTTTACTAGCCACTACTGCACCACTGACGTCCAGATCAGCTCTATCTTCCAATCCCATTTATTCCACCGCGTCTTCACATCACTTCTCCACCAGCACCACTACTTCCGGTTCACTTCTGGCTGCTTCTTCACTCTTGATGCCTCAACTTCCCATCCGGACCGCTCCAGCTGCAGGAGCCCGCGTCACCTTGGCTCCTAGATTTTCACCTTCCAGCCTGCATACACCCGCGCTGGCTCTGACCTCCTCTACTTCCGGTCAGCTTATCTCGTCTTCCTCCACTTCAATCTCAGCAGCTCCACTTCCACTACTTCCAGTGATGTCACCCTCCTTCTGGAGTACTCTGGCTTTCTCACCTGAACGTCCACCCTTTTCACCTTTAACCTGTCACTCCAGCACCATGGCCTCTTCCTCACGACTATCTCACAGCTCATCGACAATCATATCCCTCCTAACGTCTTCATCAGCTACCAGTGCGAGACATCATCCATACCAGCTTCCTGCCAGACCACAAACCTCTCAGTCTTCTAATCCTGGTGGTCCTGTCCTTCCTACCTTGAATTCTCCAGCTTCTACCCTCACGCAGAAGTAAGTATATTTCCCTAGTGATTCATACCTTGATTCCTAGAGACGCTCACTTCGTTCCTGTAACAAGATACTATACACATATTTCCTTTTAAAACATGTGTATAAGCTGACTCTATTAAGTCGCTGAACTCCTCTGATTTGTGAGTAGCGGCGATCACATTCACAGTCCTAGGTATATAACTGATCTCATTAATACACCCATATGGCTGAATTTCATGTGTCCTAATACCTTCTTAGAAAAGAATTTCACTCACAGTTTTTGAATATATATACAGCTATAGACACTGTATTTCATTTCTCAGAGTCTGGGTTTCTTCAATAATTAAACAATTATAGGCTCTGGTTCTTTAACAGAATGCCTTACTTCTGGACAAATATATCCTTTAAACTTAGGTCTCTTAATTATGGACCTTGTTACTGGAGTCATTCTATGTGTGGCGCGACTGTGGTCCTGCTGGTTCCGACTAGTGTTTTCATTCACCCTTAGACAACTTATAAGGTGCCCCATAGTGGTTGCCTCCTGTATTGTGATGCACTTCTCTCTCTCTTCTCATATACCTGTTTCATTTACTATCTTCAGTTCTTCTTTCACTTCGTCTGCTGATGATGATGATGATTATGCCTCTACTCCCACTAGTCCTTAAGATCTTCACTTCAGGTATGTATTTCTAATATATTTTATATTGAATGCATCTTAGATGGATCCGACCCATTACAATTTTCTACAAACTGTGTTAGATGGTTAAGTCTTATCCATAGAGTAGGGTGTATCTGAGACTTAATATCTCTACCCTCTCTACAGTGGGCGATGATTCCTTTCTTTCAGTATATTATAACTGATCTCCATTAATTCATTTCAACCGCTATGAACCTTCCGTTGTCTATGATCCATGCTTTTCCACTAGAACTCATGTTTATAACTTATCTAAACTGTTGACTATGTTATACTGCTATTGTTATGTCCGTGTAGCATGTTAGTTGTTCTGTCTTGTTAAACTTTTGAGTGCAGTCTGTGTCTATCGCTCGCCGATGTCTGTATAGCTGGAGTTCCACTCCTACACTGCCAACATTCTTGCTTGTCATTGCATCTTATCTCTTTCTTTACCTGCGCATGTCTGCTCTCTCCCCCCCCCTTTTCTGTTACTAGGCTATTAATATATATATATGCCTGTCTCAGTGTCCAACTCTCTTCCCCCCCCCTTCTTCTCACGCACGTGTTCATTCTCCCGCTGGCTCTTTTTCCACGCCGTCATTCTCGCACTGTCTTTTCTGTCTCTTTCCTCCTGTACCCCATTCTTTCCATGCATCTGGAGCTGCAAATACTGCCATGGTTATTTGCTGTATTTTCCATGCAGTATTTTTACTTTCCTCAGGTAATTTCCTAACCCAAGTTTTCACTTCACCTTTCATCCCCCACAATAATAACAAGAAGCTTCAATAGATAGGAGGTGAAACTCAGAGCTTTACCTATGGACACAGTGTAACAGCCCCCCCCCCCTCTACCCCCCTTCAAAGTAGGCTCCCTTTTGTGTTCAGTATTGAGTCCTATGTAGGATAAGGGGTTTATAGAGATGTCAGGAATCTTTATCAGAGTGATATCAAATGGAAACAAGGGGCCACCTATACCAAAAAATCCTGCTGAATCCAAAATCTTTGATCTTGATTCTCAAAATTTGACCAAAAGTACCTAAAAATGAGGTTTGATGATGAGAATATTTTAAAAATGTACAAAAGTTATATTGAAAATGATTGGAACTTTTTATAGATGCAACATGCTAATCAAAGTCAATACCTGAATTTACATATCCTAATGTGTGCCTATCTCAACCTGACAAGTACTGTACCTGTGTATGGCTCTGCCTCTCCTACATACTGCCTATATCCCTTAGTCTACCTATCACTCATACTACCTATCCCTTGAAACATCTAGAGTTTAATTAGGTTTTCTCTTAAATGGCTTAAAGGATTAAAGTTTACCCGTCACCTTTGTACCTAATTTTCTCTGTACATTCTTACCATTAGTCTACCTATCCTCAATCTGCCTATCATTCACTTTACCTATCCCTCATGGTGACTATCCCCCAAATCTGCACATCCCTCATATTTGACTGGCACATCTGTGATATTGCCTAGCACCAATGTATCTTTTGAATATGCTCACCTTACAAGGTACCCTCTGTACCTATCTCTTAAACTGTTTATTACCTATCCTTCTTGCTACCCATCCTCTTCAATACCTATCCCTCAAGCTCAATTTATAGCTTTCCTGCCTATCACAGCTTGATCAGCTGGGATAGCTCACATCCAACCTTTGTTATGATCTCTTAGTCAACCTATCCCCTAAAGAACAAATCCAACAGTCTACCCCAAGCATACATCTACTGATCCTTGAGGTTACCTATCCTTCAGGCTGCCTATCCTTCATGGTATCCTCTACCTACCTAACCAGCTATCTATGTATCTCTCACCTTGTATGCTATTTTTTCTACCTTTATAGTAGCTCTTGTAGTCTATGCCTTGTGAAATATACCTATCGCTCATTGTACCTATCCTCAAGTCTGCATATCACTCATGTTTACCTTACATATCCTTCAGCCCATTGAATTATCATTCTTTTCTAAAATGCCTCACCATGGCTATCATTAGACTAGCTAACTTCCTATCCTACAGTATGTTGTTTATTCCCCTCTTCCTATCTTTCATGCTGCATATCGTTCATGATATCCCACTTGACAAGTTAAAAAACTGAGGGCTATATACCACGAAGGATAGGCAGCCTGAATGATAGGTAACCTAGAGGATATATAGCATGAGTGATAGGTAGATGTATGTGTGAGGTAGACAGTTAAATTTGTTCCTTAGGGGATAGGTTGACTAAGAGATCAAAATGAAGGTTGGTTGTGAGCTATCCCAGCTGATCAAGCTGTGATAGGTAGGAAAGCTATAAATTGAGCTTGAGGGATAGGTCTTGAAGAGGATGGGTAGCAAGGAGGATAGGTAATAAACAGTTTAAGAGATAGGTACAGAGGGTACCTTGTAAGGTGAGCATATTCAAAAGATACATTGGTGCTAGGTAATATCACAGATGTGCCAGTCAAATATGAGGGATGTGCAGATTTGGGGGATAGTCACCATGAGGGATAGGTAAAGTGAATGATAGGCAGATTGAGGATAGGTAGACTAATGGTAAGAATGTACAGAGAAAATTAGGTACAAAGGTGAAGGGTAAACTTTAATCCTTTAAGCCATGTGAGGGAAAACCTAATTAAACTCTAGATGTTTCAAGGGATAGGTAGTATGAGTGATAGGCAGACTAAGGGATAGGCAGTATGTGGGAGAGGTAGAACCATACGCAGGCAGAGTACTTGTCAGGTTCGGATAGGCAAACATTGGGATATGTAGATTGAGGTACTGACTTTGATTAGCATGTTGCATCTATAAAAAGTTCCAATCATTTTCAATATAACTTTTGTACATTTTTAAAATATTCTCATCATCAAACCTCATTTTTAGGTACCTTTGGCCAAATTTTGAGAATCAAGACCACAAATTTTGGATTCAGCGGGATTTTTTGGTATAGGTGGCCCCTTGTTTCCATTTGATATCACTCTGATAAAGATTCCTGACATCTCCATAAACCCCCTTATCTTACATAGGACTCAGTACTGAACACAAAAGGTAGCCTACTTTTAAGGGGGGGTAGAGGGGGGTGGCTTGCACTATAGGACTCTATGGAGTAACATATCCTAGGGAACCTATACTATTCTTGATAATAATGCCACATATTCCATTTCCCCTAGATCATATATTTTCTTAATCAGATCCATGTCGTAGAAATATTCTTCTATCTTTTCTCCTGGTGCTCCTCTAAATGTAGGTGGCGTTATATTAATACCTGCCATTTTGTACATTTCTTTGACCTCCCACGACGTTCCCCTAACAGGTATAGTATTCTGCATTCGCACAGCCCGTCTTTTCTTTCCTGTCAACTCGTATCCTTACTAATTATATTTATCAAAGTTTTCAGTTGTATCTTCCTCCTTCAGGGTCGCCTCATTGTCTCTAGCCCTGGATGTTAGTACTCCCTGGGTAATATGCTTTCCCTTTTGTTTTAGTTTAAACATTTCCCAAGTTTCATCTCTTTGTCTACACTGCCTGCATCGTATCCCTCTACTAGTCTCCTACACTTTCTTGAGAAGAAGAATGCATTAGTCACACTCCCTACTCCATATTTAAAGTGATGTTTGTTTACTTGTTCCCTCAAATACCTTGGCAATCTCGCGATGTCCAATTTCAATTTTGATATTTTCTGCATCACTATGTCCTGTAGTGTTGCCCCATTGTATCTAAATATCTTTGGCAATGAATATCCAAATCCATATGGGTCAGGTCGCCAGAAAGCAGTAGATTTTGTGTTTTTGGGTCATTTTGCACTCTTATGGCTCTAGAGAAAGAAGTTGCAAATCAATCTTGTTTTACATAGACTCATTTGATAGATAATACTTAGGGCTATCAGAAAGATGTTAATTTGTGGCCATCCATCAAAAACTCTCAGACTTATAGCTTGCCGAAGTGAGAAAAACAGTCAAATTTGTTCTTTTTTGTTTTTTTTGTACTTTTTACAAATGTTCTGTATTGAATAAAGAACATCTGGAGTAACCCAAAGTTATTTTTTGTATTGTATATGATCATAGGTATCATTTCCATCAGGTTTGAACATGTTACTGAGTGAGGATTTTTCATTGTGTGTCTTTGAAAATGGAAATCTGTAATTTGTAACGTCCGATACCAAAATCTAAATCAGTTATAAAACATGGAAAAAATTAATCTTCATAATCTTTGTTATTACCCATATGAAGGGCTTTATTATCCCCTACTTTGGCGAAAAAATTGTGTGTCCAGCAGCATTTGTCTCCATGTGAGAGCAGCTTATGTGAAATAATTCTGATAAAAGTACTGGACGTTACGTAACGTCCGGTACTTTTATCATCATGTAGGAGGCAGTCTACTGTACATGCATAACTCAAATTCTGTTCCATTCTGTAATTGAAGTCAATAATAGACATATTGGCCTTGTTAATTAATGTGTTTGTTATGCATAATGGGACATTCTTATATTACTGAGAGCAACTTCAATTACCTCTATATTTCATTATTTTGGTACCGGACGTTACATGACACAAAACAAGCAATAAAAATGGAACCGGATGGGCTAGATCGGTATTTTTTGGTTTTCTGAGTTGAGCGGAAGTCCCTTCACAGTTGTGTTAAGGTTATATAAAGGAATTAGAAAATTAATTTTAAAGGCCCTTCAAGGGCAGAATCTTACACTTTCTGACGACCTGACCCATATATAGCATCCAGCGCGTCTTCTACCTGTTGTCCTCTATATCTTCCTGCCTTTACTATAGATGGTGGCCTCTTCCCTGGATCCTCACTTGTGGACATTATATGAGATGTCTTATCCCATGCACTTGTTCCAGGTGTTTGGCCGCTCCTGCCGCTGTTGCTGCCGTTCTACCGCAGATGTGACAGAGTCTTGATGTTATCTGCCGTCTGCTGTAATACTCCTCTATCAATACATCGTCCAACCTTACTGACGTGTCCAGCACAAATTCGTCATCCTTACTATAAAATATAGTTGGTTCAGTCTGTGTTGCTGTTTCGTTGGTCTGGACTTCTCTCTTAATTCTGCCACCGGTGCTTTGTAGAGTTGCGTCTAACAGCCAGCCCCATTCATTTGGTCCGACAGTGATGTCACGTATATCGTCCCATATACTCCCCTCTCTATTTACCAGGACCTCGGCTTGAGCTGCTTCCACCACCTGTATTGGTTCTTGCGTTGAGCTTGGTTGGCCTGACGTTGAAGTCGCACCAAATCCTTTTTCTTTTGTTTCTGTTGTTGTTGAACTTGCTGCAGACACTGTGCTCCCTTCATTGTAAGTGCTATGGCAATAGTTGTCTTGAATCATCCACGTATTATAATACTGTTGATATTGCTGTTCTCCAACACTATCGTACCAACTATCTGCCATCCGTCCATCAACACTTGCTGTTGGTTGTGAGGTCTTATCTCGTCCCTCGTTGTGCGCGCACTGCCACATCCTGATGCATCTCCTCCTGCATATACCTGTTGTACTGACCTCCCCCCCCTCCCCTCTTTTCCTACCTTGCCCTACTTTTCCCCTTTCTTTGTGTATCGTCCTCCTTTCCGTCTACCTTCATGAGTCAGCTTGACCTGCTCCTCCGGGCGGCCCCTCCCCCTTAGGCACCTGCATCACCCCCCCTTCCCCTCATAGCAACACACGTCCATACTACAGGATTATCGCCCATCCTGTAGCATCCCGTCTACGCTCACCCTACTCTCCATCGCTGGATGAGCTGAGCTCCTCTCTGCCCCTTCTGTGATGCCTAGAAATCGGTCCCTTTGGAATGATGTGTTCACTACTAGATTCCTCACTCAAAATGGCTCCCGCAGCCAATTGTTCCTTCCTATCTCTTTGTCTCCTCCTCCTCTCAACTCTATCCTCTCTTTCTTTTCTTCTCCGTCTTCTCTCTATCTCTTCTTTCTCTCTCTCTTCCTCCAACTGCCTCTTCACCTCAACATTTCTCACTCTACCCTTCTTTTTCTCTTCATTATCCTGTTTCCGGTCATTCTCGACCCTACCAATGTCACTATCCTGTAACCCTTTCTTCTTACACCAATTATCGACCACAGCTTCCTGTCTGTGCTTCTTTCGGCTAACTTGCCGCACAAGTCCATTTATCTCATTATCAGTTTCCTGTATAGGTGCGCGCAGTCCAGCTCCGGCCACCTCTCTCTCTTTTTCATGTGCACTTCTGTTGTCGTCTGACGTTTTCAATTTGTCCTCTCTATCAGCGCCCGCTAGCGCTTTATCCTCCAGACCAGATGAAGGATGTTCTACCTCAGTCACCCCTCTCGGGTTCTCATGTCCTATGTCCTCTTTATCCACTTGTGATTCCACTTCTGATTTATCCACTTCCACCGTTCTCTCATCTTTGGCTACTCCTTTGCCATTTTCATCCCCCCCTTTGTATGCTCTCTTTAGCTTATTCACATTTACTAAGTGAGGTATCTCTTTGCCCGTCTTCACTGCTCTCAACCTCACCCTGTTATCCCCCACTACTTCTATTATCCTATGTGGCCCCGTGTACCTGCCAGCAAACTTCGATGTATTATTCACCGCGCATTTCGGATCATAGTAATATACCCACTCCCCTTCTATAAAAGATACAGGTCGCGCCCATCCATCCAGTCTGCGTCTGAGCTGCTCCTCATACCTAGCAGTATGAGCATTGGCTGCCTCCTGCAACAATTGTATGCTATGATTGGTCCTTATAAACCAATCCCTTTCAGATGGCACCTTAGGCATTGGCCTTTCTTCAGCAAAGGACATGGCCACCGGATCTCTCCCGAATTGCAATGTATATGGTGAAAACCCCGTCCTCATACTAATGTTGGATCGCACCGTCCACAATGCAATAGGTAACAGCTCTGGCCAATGTTCATGATCCTCGGTCACATAGCATCCTATCGTGTCCTCCAATGATTTATGCAATCTTTCAACTCTGGCATTTCCGGTCGGATTTCTAGAAGACGTAAACCTCTGTTTGGTAGATAGCCTAGCTGTAACTTCACGAAAAACCTGACCCATATATGTGGACCCCCTGTTGCTGCACAGCACTTCCACCTTGCCGTACCTACACACAATCTCCCGTAGAAACACTCCAGCTGCCGTATGCGCAGTTGTGTCTTTAGTACAAAATGCTTCTGGCCATCCCGTCAGAAGATCTATGAAGGTCATGATATATTTATAACCTTCCTTGGACCTCCGCAACGGCCCAACAAAATCTGTCTGTACCACCTGCCACGGGTAATCCGGCGTATCCCATGATCTTGCCTTGGCCCTAAAGTGAGGTGCTCTCTTTCTTAACGCGCACCGTTCACATAGCCTCACATACCTAGCTATGTCCATCATCATATTTTTCCAATAAAACCGAGCCTGTACTTTTGTATTCAGCGCCACTGTTCCCACATGTCCCCCGCACATGATATCATCATGCATAAGATAGAGCACTCTGTTCACCATAGCTCTAGGTACCACTATTCTTGGGTTTAAGTCAGCTATAGGTCCACCCCTTTTTCTAGCTGGTTTTATATATTTGCATAACAATCCATCCTTCATACCCATGAAATCAGCATTATGTAAAATTCCCCGCGCCTTCTCCTCATCCACCGGTAATTCATCTCCCGCCAAATATCTCATCATCCCCCTGCAGAATCCATCCTTCCACTGTTCCTGAATGAAGGTTTCTCTATCCAATTCCTCCCCCTCCAGTTCCATCACGAGCAGCTCACAGCCCACCTCAGGCTCAAACTCCCCCGACTCCTCGCCAGGTGTATCTTGTCCCACTGCCAATGGTACTCTGGATATAAAATCCGGCAAATAGTGAGTAGCTCCCGGCTCATACTTGATCTCATAGTCAAAGTCAGTCATAGCTAAGCCCCATCTAGTCAGTCTCTTGGATGGAGCCTTACTGGCTTGCTGAAGCAAAGGTATCAATGGTTGGTGATCCGTAATTATCGTGATCTTGGCCCCCGTCAACTTATCCTCAAATTTCTTCAATACTCGTATAACAGCTAGCCCTTCTTTCTCTGTTATAGTGTAGTTCCTCTCAGCCTTGGTAAATGTATATCCATAATATGTCACTGGCCTCAGCAATCCGTCCCTCTTCACACAGATGGCCGCCCCACACGCGCCATCCGAAGCATCCGTTAGAACATAAAAGTGACCTCCGATCTCTGGATGTACCAATAATGGTGTGCTTGCTAATGCTGTTTGTATTTTCTTAAATGACACCTCACACTCATCCGTCCACTTAAATGGCACCTTGATCTTCAACAAATTATTCAGAGGCATCGACAAAACAGCATAGTTAGGAATAAAACTCCTGTGATAATTACAAAGCCCTAGAAAGGATCTAGTTGTATGTTCATTATAAGGTCTGCCAAACTCTTGCACCTTTCTGATCACTTTAGACTGTGTCTGCACCCCTTCAGCATTAATAATGTGCCCCAAGAACTTGATTTCTGCTTTTCCCCACTCACACTTTTCCGGCTTGACTGTTAAACCTGCTTTGCCCAAAGCTGCCAATACCCTGCCTACATTAGTAATATGGCTGTTCACATCCGGGTCAAAGATAATGATATCGTCTAGGTAGGCCAGACAAGTACGTGGTATTAAGCCCCCTAGCGCTAATGACATAATCTTGGTAAACTGCCATGGGCTCTGCTTCATACCAAACGGCATCCTCGTCCATTGCCAAACCCCCGAGGGTGACTCAAATGCTGAATATTGCCTGCTGTCATGATGTAAGTCGCACTGATGATACCCACTGAGTAAATCCATGGCCGTGAAAATTGTAGGTTTTCTGTATGCCATATATAAAAACATGCTTCTGGCTGTGGGCATAGGGTATGTATCATCCGCCGTAATAAGATTCAGCATGCGATAGTCTGTGCACAACCTAGCCTTTCCATCCTTCTTCTGCACTACCACTAACGGACTTCTCCAGACACTCTCACTGGGCTCAATAATTCCCAACTTCAATAATTCCCTCACTTGTTCATCAATAATGTCCATTTTCTGAGGAGAATACCTGTATGGCCGTGCCATACACGGACCTTTAGATTCATCGACCCTTATTCTCATTGGAGCTAATGAACAATGACCCAACTCCTTCATAGAAAATGCTATAGTGTCCATATTGACCACCAGCATCTCCCTAAATACCATCTGCTCCTCCAATGTCATCATAGTGTCACCCAAATCAAGGCCCCTGATCTTCTCAATTTTATCCAGTCTTTCCTGCTCACTCAATGTAGAAACACCGCATCCACCACCATTGTCCTGAGGATCCTGCCGGTGTTTTGATCCTCCTCGAGCATCCTGACCATTCCCCCTCCGTTCTTCATGACATCGTGTCAAAATCCTACGAGCCTCATCCTTTTTATCCCTGTCAACGTCAGCTGTGTCAATTACCTCCAGCAAATTAAGTTCTGGTTCATCTATTTCTTCTGCATATGCTATAACCTCAGTTGTATCCACGTACACCTGCCTGTCAGAGAGATTAGCAATTCTCATATACCATTTCTCCCCCACATAGTTCACCGCACCATCCGCAGCTATTATTGCCAAATTAGATGGTCTCAGCAAGACCGTTCTTCCAGTCCTTTCAGCTGCAACATCCCAACCTTTCACCGTCACCAATCTTTCTTCCCATGGGTCCAAAATCGCTGCTACTTCAATTGAGACCGGATCCTCAGTAAAGAGACGTACCTTTTCGTCTACAGCTATAATCTGTGCCCTTGCGTCGATGAGAAAATTGCGTCCCAGCACAATATCATAGGCCAGTAAGTCCACCACATTAAAATCATAATATATACAAGCACCGTCCATAAAACACGGTAGTCACACCGTCTCATAAACTTGTAATGATGTCTTGTCCCCCAGACGCACCTTCCCCAATTGAGATGGTTGCCTGTCCCAAATTGCTCTCTCACTTATACTACTTACAACTGTCCGCGCTATAAAACAATCAGACGCGCCCGTGTCCACTAAACACTTATATGTATTCTCATCGATGGTACACTGAACCAACCATGGCGCTTTGTCTTTTGAGCCCCTACTTCCCGACCCATCCCCTGATATTAAATTTAATTCTGGGGTAGATTTAATTCTGGGCCTACGTGTATCATTTCCCTGATCTCGTTGGTCTCTGTTCTGCTGCGAGGATGATAACTGATCCCTGTACTTCTTTAAAAACGTGCACTCCTCTGTAGAATGCGTGGTAGAGTCATGAATCAAGCAATAGGTCGTTCCTCCTCCCTTCTGACTCCCACCTGCATCTCCCATCATCCTGGCATATTCCTGTGCTCTTTTCTGACCCTTATCATCCCCCTGCGGGCCTTGCCTGTTTCCTCCTGCGTACCTCTGCCCTTGAAACCTGTTATTGAAATATTGAGACGCGTTATACTGATTTCCACCGCGTCCCCCTTGATAATTCCATCCTCGGCCTCCACCGCCTGCACCAAACTGCCTATTTTGACCATATGTTCCCATGCCAGTCCCTCTGCCCGCCTGCGTCTGATACTGCCCTTGTGAACTACCACCCCTTCCAGCATACTGTCCCTGCTGATTCTCCCGTCCATATTCCATCTCTCTGAGTCCCCTTCTATATTCCATAGTGCACATCTCCACCACCGCTTTAGTTTGTTCCCTAGCATATTCTTTAGGATCAAACTGATCTTCTCCACATGTTCCATCCCGAGCTCCCTCAGACTCTAGCATGTGTAACTGCGCCACACCTTTGGAGGTCCTTCCTTTTTCCACATTCTCCCAATAAGACGCCAGTCTGAGAGCCTCCTCAAAAGAATCAGCGTTGTGTTTCATCAGATCCTTATCAATGGGCGGAAGCAAACCCCCCACAAAGACTGACAGCTTGATGACATCAGGAATGTCCAACTCATCATATTCCTTTATTTTCAATGCGAAGTCCCAAACCGACTGTCCCTTTTCTTGCTTCAGACAGTGCAAATCCCTATGTTTCTGCCACAGTGGTCTTTTGTCCTCAAAAACCCTCTTCACTATAGCCACTACTTTGTCCAAAGTATCCTTTTCCCCTTCTGGAATACCATCCATCCATTTTGATGCCCCCTTCTTCAGTCCCAATTTTGCATATTCAAGATGCTGATCTGGAGACCATCCAAACAGCTTTTGCATTCCATTCAATTCTTTAAAATATCTCCGATAATCCTCCCCAGGCTCCCCCGTGAAGGATGGCAGCTTAACATTCGGACTAGGCGCCATGTCGTCGTCTTCAAAATCAACAATAGGTGCAATATCCTCTTCTACTTGTCCCTCCTCATCCAGGCCTACCAATGAGCCCTCTTCACTATCGTCCCCCTGTATATCAGGCTTAGCACCTCCAGCGACGGAGCCCCCTGCGGCTTCCTCCCGGGCCTCCCTGTCTATCAGTCGTCTTCTTTCTTCGTCTGCTCTCCGAACCCACCAATCCTCCCAGTCACCCGAAACATCAGTCTGAAGATGGCTACTTAGAACATTATCTAAATGCCTCTCATCTGTAGTACGCCCTGTACTATTGCCTGAGCGGATTTTTGCAGTTACCTTCCTCCAATGTACCGTATCATTCAGAAACCTCTTCCTTCGCGCCACAAGCTCCTCTGCTATCTCCTGCCCCGCGAACAGCTCCTCCCTATCAATGGCCTGCCGATATATCTGCTCCCATTCCAATATAGCCCTCCCCTTCTCTATGCTCTGTCGCACCCTAATGTTAGTGTTCTGCAGACCTGTAATAACCTCATCCACCTTTGTTTTACTCACAGACTCCCCTAGACGACTGCTACCTTTATCACCTGTAATGACCGGTGTACTACAGCCTGTCCGATCTTGTCCAATTCCACCGCTCTCATCCCGGCCCACCAAGTCCTTGTCACTCAACTCTCTCCCATTCTCAACAACCACCAAGAAACAAGAGGGCAGCAGTCTTGCGCTCTCCCCCTGTGAATCACCACGGGCCTCCGACCCCCGTTCCTGTATCTCCTCACTGACGCCCTTACTCCGTCCTGACGCGGCCACCACTGTAGACGCCCCGTCTACTGGATCATTCTCCCCATGTGCGTCCCCTTCATTCTCATGACTATCCTTTGTTCCACTCTCATCCACCTGCTTGTCCTCATCTACTGGCTCAATCAACCCCAATGACGTTGCTATCGCTTCAAAATTCAAATCCACATCACCAATATCCACCACATCCCCTTCAGATGCGCGTCTGACTCGTCCCTGGTCCACTGGACCCTCAAACTCAAGGCACCTAGGAGTAGCCTTGCTAAAATTAATACTGGAGCTCCTAGTAATGGGCGTCGAAAAATACTTATAATTCACCAATCTGTCTCCTGTCGTCCACCCCTTGCAGAGATTATCAGGCCGTTCCCCTGCACCGGCACTTACTGTGTGCTCCTGAACCGCCGCCTGTTGCCCATCACTAGAAATATCAGCCCTGGTCTCCGACTCTGCCGCAGATGACTGATGCTCGTTCTCCACTCCCACTACTGAGAATGGTTCAGAGGCATTGTCCACTACCACCGACCCTGCTGGTTCAGAATCAGCCGCCGTAGACAATTGTAGGCCAGTCGTCCCCCCAGACTTGGGGCCCCTTTGAGACGACGCCCGCTCCTCCTCTGACCGAGCCACGGGGAATCCAATCTCTCTAGACACCTCCTCTCCAGGTAATAGCACCACTTGTGACCTGGGTCCTAATTGCACATGCACATGTGTGTGATCCGATCTAAGAGTGACACGTGATTGATCAGGTCCCGCTTCACTCACTCCGGATCTTCCACCCTGTCCCTCTGCTACACCACTATGTGCTACTGCCGCATCCCCAGGCAATGTGCGCGCTGCAGGTATGATAGTATAGACCTCCACACCCTCACTACTGTCAGTGTGTGGCGATGCCGCTGAGTCACATTCAGCGTCTGAGCTGTTAGGTATCGGGTACGGCGAGCCGCTCATCAGTACGATGATAAGCCCAACCACTAATTCTCCACCATCTGGGCTGTGTGGGTTGTGTTTATATGTATATTAATGTAGTCTAACTTGTGTAGTTGTTATCAGCTCACTCCACTGATCTCACGTATTGGGAAGACTAACTCTAGTGGTATGATGTTGGCCTAGCCCATTCTTTTAACCAACACCAAGACGCCGATACAAGTCACCATTTATTGTTCATTGGTTATTCACAGTTACAGTTGTCTGGTAATCCCACTCAGGTTTATACAGCTTCAACGACATCAGTCTATTCACACAAGCAGTTCATGTTCTAACAATCCAGTGCTTCTAGAGAGGTATAAGTGCCATAGAGATCCTGCCTAATCCGTTCTTACATTGGCTAAGTGTAATACTAGATACTAAACAGCTTCATCCTCGTCTACTCCAGGAGTATGTGTTGCCTCCTCAACTGCTTCCCCAATACTAACTCCTCACCTGTGTCTCACTATCCCTCTACTCCTCCCAGACACCATGTATTTGGCTCACACGTATTCTTTCTCCCTACAGAATCTACCTGACCAGATCTCGTCGACTCCATCTCCGTCTGCAGCATTCCACAGCCTACCATAAACTCTAGCTACCATAAACCCTATACAGGACTCCTATAGCACTCTCTCGTATAGCATACAATAAATACACACATAATACAGCATACAATAAATACCCACATAAGTGTACCCTGTTATACCCGTTCATTATAATTATTGGTTATTGATGACAAAACACTACCATCAGGCAATGACTTCTCCCCAGTGGACATGAATTGGGGAATGCTTTCCAGTATGAATCACACTAAGAGGATTGATTCTGGCTGTAAGGTGAGAAGTTGGTTCTGAGCAGCAGAACTGGAAGGTAAATTACGACAGTGAAAATTTGTTCAAATTCTTTTCGCAATATCCTCCTGAGCAGCAGAACAGCCAGGAACTGGAAGGTGAATTGCGACAGTTAGAATCCGCTTCTGATTCTATCGAAATCCAATAACAGGGAGATCAATAATCACCAATGACCTCATGGATGGATATAATATCATATACCCAATGTCCACACTTACCTTCCCATGTTTACATTTGCACTACCTAAAATGCATTTTTATTTGTCAAGAACGTACTGTTATACATTTCATAACATTTCCTTTCGTCAATAAGGCTATTAATGTATCAATTAAAACGCAAACGGCGAGAATTGAATGACAACAATCATAGCTTCCATTCTACATGAATGTTTATTACTTGTTTGATTTTATTTGTTGTATTTTTTTCATTTAATATTGTGACAACTTTCATAATAACAAAGCAAACAGTGATCACATGTCGGTTTATCGCAGAGTGGATCTGCAGCTAAAAGAGTGTCAATGTCCTTGTTTGTTCAACGCTCGTGACCAAAGGTAGTGTCGTACACAGATAGGAAGAGTGACTCACAATGCCTGATAATTCGCTAAAACTATAATTATTCTTTTAGAAACGATTACTTTTAAGGAGAATCCCACCAAATAGGACTATATACTTATTCACTTAAAAACTCGTTTTGACAACTATCCCGTCCAATGAAATAGTGAAAAATGTTCGTTGAAATGATAATCACTACAAATATCACAATTTTATATCCATATGATCAGGAGTTAAATCATTTTTAAATAGTTCAAGTCGTCACTGGATGAGGGGGCCATTCATAAAAGCAGACTTTTTTTCAGCATTGAAAGAAATAACATAATTGGAATTGTCGATATAAAATCTTTGACGACTATGAAATGAGCATTACCCTAGTGGGTGCAGAACATTAAACCAACGTTGACAGCTGATATATCTCAACAGCAGATCAACAGTTGAAATGCCAATGTTGAAATATTGTTCTCAATTCAATGTTCATTCAACATTGATTTTATCAATGTTGAATGAACAAGGTCAATGCCAGTTTCGATTAAACATTGACATATCAATTCAGAACCACCTCACAACTATCAATGTTGAAACAATGTTGAAACAACATTGAATCAACATAGTAACACAGACGTTGAATCAGCACTGATGGTTGTATGTTGAAAACAGTTGACTTGATTGTGTTGTCTCAACATTTAAATTCAAATACATTTCGACCCTGAATCAACTGTTGATATGCAAACATAGCAAATGTTGATTCAACGCTGATTCAACGTTAGTGTGCCCACTGGGACTTGACAAATTATCTATATAATCATCAGAGGATTTGATAGATTATGGTTCATTTTTCTTCTTTTGCAAACAATTTCGTCTACTAGGCTGATCTTTCTTCAAATCACTGGATACATCATTCTTCAATCAGACTTTACATTTGTAAAAGAAATAAATAATATTGTAGATCCACAACAAATAAGAAGTACGATATACATGTATATTGCACACACGTAACACAAACCAAAATGACTCAATGATAATAAGGGCCTCCCTAGCCCACTTAAAAGGGTCTATATCTCCTCTTTACTATCCCCTCAGGATGTGTGTGGTGCACATATGCGTGGGCACTGACACATTCCTCTGTGAAATTGTGTAATGTAGTTCTCGCCATGAATATGACCTTAGCTGTCGAAATGGTGTTAAACATCTATTACTCACTCACTCACTCAATGATAATATCCCCGCGATAAAGCCCATCTTAGAATTTAATGCATACACTCATAAACAAAGCGCCTTTTTTGTTAAACCATCTATACTGTTGTCACCTACCTGTTTCTGTCAGTAGGAGTATCCTGTTCTTCACCTTTGTCTTGTTGTTCTCGTTCTCTCCCTCCTTGTGACTTGGATGTAAATCCAGCACACCAGGCTCTCTATATAGTATGCACCTCGAACAGGATCCCTGCCTCTGGTATCACACAATTAGTGGTAGTGATATACTGCCCATTGTTGCAAAATAAATATTTGTTTCGAGTAATCCTAACCTTTTCTTTTCCCCCCTTTTTTAATGTCAATAATTTCATATTTATGATTCATTTTTATATGTAAGTCTTTTGTTGTTGTTACATTGATACTTACAGTCTCAGCCGCATTTTTAAATGGGCTATAAATACCCCTGTAAGTAAGCAGTACAACCACCTGTACCTACACCAGAATGCCCTTCTGGTATGTAGGATCATACCTACAACAACTCAACCTGTATTGCAGAATAAAAATCAGTCTATTGTATATCTACGTGGTGGGGCGGACAGTGTATAGTACCCTCTGGCATGGGACGGAGCATGGGAAGGGGTTCTCAAACAACATGTCATTTAAGACATGAAAATATCCAGCAAAGAGTTTATAACCTGCAGGTGACTAGAAATGAAGAGATTATAATCCTGAACAGGTTTAATTCCTAAACAACCTAAGTGCTGCCCAAACAATTGTCTACCCCTACTACCCAATAAATTACATCCTTTCGGCCTATGGGACGTTTGGGCAGTACATCCGCACTGGAGTGACGGGAAGGGATTGGTGACGGGAGAGTACTGCTTCCAACAGTCTAACACACTTGTAATCTGAGTGTAGGCAGACCAAACCTACTTGCCTAATAAACAATGTGAATACCTTTTTTTGTTTCACATGTGTACGAAACAATCTTAGAAAAGAAAAAAAAATGTGGTGTGATTTATTAGACAATAGGGCGATACATGTAAGCTGATCTAACCTCACATGACCTACGTGAAACCTTTACTTATTTGTTGTCATTCACATCAGTTACTAGCTTTGGCCAACCTACAACACTGTACATTGGGACCAATGCCATGGGTATTAGTATCCCTATAAGTGTAATGACTGTTTAAATAACGTGGACTCTTCCTTTGATTACTATAATTTCTAAAATTAAAATATATTTTTCGGTGTATTTTTCTTATTTCTTGGCTGGGAACTTTTTCATTACAGCATTGTTCTGGTGGTCCTTGCTTTTTGAACACAAAAATGCCCCCCCCCCTTCCGCCATCAAATTTTCATTATTTTTGGTAAACGGTCTTGTATACTACTATGTTGCCCCCACATCTCTTGTACCTGTCAACATATCACTGCGATAACCCCGTTATACAGCTGGCCTTAGTCACCAAGGGCTGATCCATGAATTACATCACGCTTTTTAGGCCTTTTTAGACACCCACCCCCACCTCTTGATCACACTTTTACTATAGAAATGCATAGGAGCCATGGACCCCCCTCCGGTGTGACATACTTTATGGATCGGCCCTAACCTATTAACCCCCTCTCTTTCTCCAACTGCTCCCATGTCGGGACACGAGAATTCTTTGGTTTTTCTCTTTTCTTCTTTCTTGTTCCGATTCGCTCATAGTAAAGCCACTGGACTTGAGCAAGTCCATCCCTACTATACTTATACAGGCTCACACTCATTCTCCCATTTATTTTTACAGTTAACAGAGCTTTTGTTTTATACTCCCTCTGGTGTTACCTGCGCCTGAACAAATAAGGGCCCTAGAGATGAAGAACATACTTCTCTCAGGGAGTATATAATTCAAAACCTCAGAAATGTATGAAACATGGCAGGATACCTCATCTATCTGTCCACCAATAAACATTTAAGAAAAACGAATGTACATGTAGGGTGAAATAATTAAGAGATAATTCGAAATCATTATGAGACAATGAGCCACTATAAGTGGATTATTTATTCTCCATATTGGCAATGACTGATACATGACCAGGGTTATAACTTGACAGCATTGTCATCTCATAAAAAAATGGATGCATTCAAGCTCACGTATATAGCTTCCATGTTAATCTATAGACAAGATCTGTCTCCTGTCCATGAGATTCTGCGACCATCTCACGGGCATCTGTACATATGTATCGATAATGATATACTTTTATTTAGTTAACACAAATGTTCACACCTCATTTGCACAGATGTTTTATTCAGGTTCCATTACAATGTTCGTCTTTTTGTATCTTTGGTCGTGGTTGTGAGAGAATTACCCGCAAAAACGAAGTTGGGGGGGAGGACTATACCACCATTGTATACACAATATCAATGACATTCGTGTAATGCAGGCTTTCGTGCAACCACTCGGAAGGCACTGTCAAGAGCAAAATACTGTGTCATCAATCATTTGTTCTACGAATTTTAAATGTTGCACATCATTTCGTATGTGAATGTATTTCCTGAGCTATCTCTAAGTGAAATGCCCACGGAATATCGTGCATGGAGTTGGTAGAGGTGAATAATCATTGAAAAGAACAATTTTCCTTTTCGCTGCTCCTAGTCAGGGATACTTTGGGATTGGCAGTTGGGTCAGTCAGTATCCTGACATTACATCGTTGTATTTACATTCTATATCCTTTATTTGCTATGACATAGCAGGATCCATCACTTTGATTTAGGTTTTTTTTTAATAATTCGTTGCACATGACTCACCTGTATATGTAACATACATTTCAATTGCAAAACAAATAAGTGGAGGCTCCAAAGTGCGATTTTTTTGGTACATTCTCACTAACTGCTGTCCCTATAGTGCCTAAGGTAAGGATGTTGACATTCCTATAATATACAATATTATTGTAAACATGAGATTCAAAATTGTAAAAACATCTTTTTGACAACACAAGCATGCCTGAGATTGCACACAATCACATCCCCAAATAAACAAATAGCTCCCTCAACATACACATTCTACCTTGTAATGGTAACAAATACATAAGCAAATTTCTCACCCGTATAACGGCTCCGTTGAATACGGACGCCTCACCTCTGTGAATACGATGGGAAATTATTCACGGGAGTGGACATTTGCATTTATTATATGGCCCACGGGTTTAAATTGCTTTTAAATAAAGGATTTCAACAATATTTACTGGTTTTGAAGGCATAGACTCGTCACGGTTTGTTTTGATCCGCCATGACACCTTGCTCGACGAAGTAGGTCACGTGATACAGAGCTAGCCGCTGCTTTTAGTTTTGATATAAATGTTCCTTGCGCAGGACAATATCTTCTTTTTTAACATGGCGCTAATACATAGATATACCTTAAACAGTTCATAACATATTATTTAACTAGTTCAATCATTGTTTTACCGTAAAACTTCTTATAACCATACCTAAATATGAAACTAGTTAGCTCTGTATAAATTTCAAAATGGCGCTGCCGAATATGCGAGGATCGCATTCCACCACCCCCATTGAATACGGAGTAAGTAGTACTAATCTATAGTGTCATCGATATTAGCCATATAATAATACTCTTTAACCCATGTTTGTCTCTCATTTTCTGAGAGTTGCTGCGATTCTCTGCTAAAATCGCGTAGTAGAGCCTCACCTATAGAAACTGACATCAAACAGTCACTGCTTTGGAAGAACAAAGAATATAAAAACAATCTGTTTTTGCTAATGCAATTATCGCCCTCATTTAACCCAGTCTATTGCTTTTAGTCCACGGAGACAAAATATGTGGCCCAACGGGGAGAATGTGCCTACAGGGGGGATTTTTTAGCGCCTCCCACGCCGCTACGCGGCGGTACCGCGAAGCGGTACGGGAGTGCGCTATGATGATTACATTTGCCCCATGTGATGAGGTCTCACAATACAAAATTACTGAATAGAGAAATTGACATTAACCGCGGGAGGCGTTTTTTACGCAGTCACAACCGCATTTCTTGTTAGTACTGGCTTTGGCCACCAGGGGGCAGTATATGGGTAAAACGCTGACAAATATGCTAAAAAATGCTTTAGACCAATTTTTGATAAGGAATCCAGTGGTATGCTTAAAATCATTCTATCTTCACTGGAAATGTTCTATTTTTGGGATGTTGGTTGCCATGGAAACATAGAAAATTGGCTGATAAGGCTTTTTCTGGTTGCCATGGAAACCACTTCCATATTCTAATTGGGATTTTTTGCCAATTCTTTTTTTTTAAATTCCTTCAGGAACCCAGAACCGAAAACAGAGTTAAAAAATTCCCTCTAGAACCAATTTTATGACAAAAACATCACATTTCTTTGGTTATTTTTCCACAAAACTGTATTTTTTGTATCATAAATGTTTATGATAGGATATAATGCATTTAAAGCTTATTTCCTATTTTCAGTTGTACATACCAACCTATGTTTGACAAGCAATTACAGCAAAACTACCAGGGATGTCTTTGCTCAAGATATGTCATTTTAAAGCCCATGACTTAAATTTTAAAAAGCCATTCCCCCAGGAGGCATGTTTTTCCTCACCTGGCCACATATAGTGTTGTTTTCAGCGTTTAAACTGTAACACCGCCCCATCGCGCCCTTTTCGCACATCTACCACCTGTTGATGCAGGAGAAACAAGTAAGGCAGAGGGGCGTTAGGGGTTCATTACAATTTAAACGCTAAAAATGACACTATTTTTATCACCGTGGACTAAGGGCATATATAATGTAAAGCCCTGTGTCCACACGGTGTTAAAAGTGCGCTTGTCGGCTGACAATTGCACCTATATTCCACTTGGCCTCTTCGGCCGATTTTTGTATAGGGAATGTATGGTCAAACTTGGCCGAAGAGGCCCAGTGGACTACAGGTGTGAAAAGTGAACGCTCTTTCTTTGAACGATGTTTTGCACCGACTAAAATACCCAAAATCTGATCAAACATGTTTGATATTTATCGCCGAAATAGGGCAACAAAACGGTGGTCTAACAACTGGCCCTTGAATAGGCACCTCCCTTGAATAGGGGCCGGGTGTAGGGGTGGAAAAATAAATAACCTATATAACCTTATAAGCCTTCGGCCTCATCAATACAGCTCATCAAAACATTCTCTTCCTACCAACAAAAGAAAACGCCCGACAAAGGCATATCTAACACCATGTGGACACAGGATTGCTGCTCAGAAAGTGGCCGACAATTTCCATTTCCACTGACGTTAAAACAGACAGTCAAATCATATCTGTCGTCTGCTTATTTTATCGCTGTGTGGACACACAGCTTATACCCATAGTCCACAGGGCCTCTTCGGCCAATTTTGGCCATACATTCCCTACACAAAAGTCGGCCGAAGAGGCCCAGTGGGCTATAGCTAAAAGTAAGATTAGGCATCAATTATACAGTTTTTGTTAAATATCTGTGGGCAGTCGAAGGGAGTTGATTGTTACAACGCATATTAATTTAACTTTGGATGGTCCGACCTATCCCTTGTTCATCCCTGATGTAATGCCCATAGTCCACTGGACCTCTTCGGCCAACGTTGGCCATACATTTACTACACAAAAGTCGGCCGACGAGACCCAGTGGACTATGGGTATAAGTGATGAGTGCATGGAGTTTATGATCAAGTTTCTGGAACGATGTGTTCATTGACCACCTGGCTTCATGATAAAAGATAATTAAGAGAAAAAAAATCTGCGGTGGCAATATCACTCATGAAAGCCGTTTTACTGTGGTTATACAATTCAGAACGATATCCTCATGATCTTATGGTACCTAGTAGGTAAGGAATCAATAAAAACGTGTGAGGCTGTGGAAGCAAATCCTTTCTATAGCAAAGCACATGGCCTGAGATTAGAAATTGGAACCACCATGATTTCTTGAGAATAAATAATCTTAACAAGTCATGTCTCTTTGCGGATCTCGTGCATGGTATCATCTTTCATATTTATAAGCAAAGGAGACAATATTTCATAGCATATCCTCAGCCTCCTGAGTGGATGGATATAAAGAGGATATTATTCGCCAGAAAGTACACCCATCTATAAGATAGTCCAACTGTTGGTTTCTCTACAACACACCAGGGGTGTTGTATACCTCAATACTCCAATGGGTCTCACAGAAGGAATTGGTTCCGCACTATAATTTAATGTAGCGCGCAAACGCGATAGCACCCATTGGAACATGTTCATTTTCTAAAAATCACCCCAGAATTAATAGATACATCTTTCCTTCATAATATAGGCTGACTTAAAATATGAATTGACCACGAAAATTTTGAGCACTGGACTATTGCGTAAAAACACCCTGATTCTGCCTAAATCTGCACTGACTAAAATGTAGATTCACTATTTCCAATCTAACCTTTGAAAAAATGGGTAAGCACTTTTGAGAAATGCCCTCCTGGTATTTTATCCAAAGCAGCAAATGTTCAACAACATGTGTAGTGGTTTTATATTTATTGGCATTATTTTCAACATGGTTATTGACCATTCAGTGTGCCTGCAGTATTCACTTCTGACCACAATCGTATATGACTTCCGGTTTTCTGCGGGATTTCCTTCACTGAGACCTACTATTAATGGGCTGTGTGCATGTCTTGTCTATAATTGAGATTTTTATAATCCAATAGATGTTTTTACACAGGCCCCTAGGTTTTATGCTCCTTGGACCACTCTATCTCATGATATAGGGTGCCTTTCAGGCCAAGTTATACCCAAAATCAGCCTGATTTCTATGTCTCTGTCCGAGGACACCACCCTCTTCATCTTTGAGTCATTTTCATGACAAGGAGTGCCTCTAGGACCATCAAATTTGGCATGGATATTCTTTTGATCTTGCTCTATATGGTGTAAGTGTCCTTGTTGTAGTTTACTGTGGATATAATTGACAAATTATGAAAAATTGTAGAAAAATACATAAAAATCACTGCAAAAAGTACACAATATTCACATGCCATGCCTGGGAAGATTTATGAGAGTACATAACATGGATACTGGGTTATACAATACTACATTTCTAGATGATTTCAAAGAAATGTCCCAAAATATTATACCCTGGATAGTTTCCTTGAAGCGGTAGATATACCATTTGCGGTGTCAGTGCCTAACTTAACTAATACAGATGATATGTCAAAGCGCAAAAATAACCCCTCTCTGTACTACCTAGACTAGCTGCAAGTGGCCAATACTACACAGATATGATATGCATACCTTGTTAAGAATAAGGTAAAAATAAATCGGGCCTATCAAAATAATCTGCACTATGCCAGTGGGCCTACACTGAAATGAACCTGCAGCGCGGCCTGCAGACCACTCCGACAGCCATATAAACATGATTTTTCCTTGATTTTGGACACATTTTAGAGACCTATGAACATATTTTCCATAGAATTTGGCAAAACCAATCCTTCTCTAAATAATTAATATAGAAAAGAACTGATTTGAAGGGTTTTTTCCTTCTTCATGCTAATCCCCCATATGCTTTAGGTCTCACAGAAGGAATTGGTTCCGCACTATAATTTAATGTAGCGCGAAACGCGATAGCACCCATTGGAACATGTTCATTTTCTAAAAATCACCCCAGAATTAATAGATACATCTTTCCTTCATAATATAGGCTGACTTAAAATATGAATTGACCACGAAAATTTTGAGCACTGGACTATCACGTAAAAACACCCTGATTCTGCCTAAATCTGCACTGACTAAAATGTAGATTCACTATTTCCAATCTAACCTTTGAAAAAATGGGTAAGCACTTTTGAGAAATGCCCTCCTGGTATTTTATCCAAAGCAGCAAATGTTCAACAACATGTGTAGTGGTTTTATATTTATTGGCATTATTTTCAACATGGTTATTGACCATTCAGTGTGCCTGCAGTATTCACTTCTGACCACAATCGTATATAACTTCCGGTTTTCTGCGGGATTTCCTTCACTGAGACCAATGGTGAAGGGTCCAATTGATTCTCTAAAATGGTCACTAGGCAGCAGCATTGCTCAACAGGGATATTAGGTCAAGTGGACGTAAATGCTACCCTCTCGTGAGTCATATGGTATTCAGGCCTGCACTGAAGAGTGTGCTGGCTCCTGATTGGTTTAGAATTGGAAAAGAAGAATATTGGTAAAATTATGAAAAAAAATCACAGGTGTTCCCGAATAGTTGATAAATGGAATAGTAGGTGTTTTTTTTTTATTTTTTTATATATTATACCAGGGTTTTTGGGATTTTATGAGGCAGGCAAAAGTTAACATGGCCAATTGAGATTTTCAAGCCCAAATTAGGGTGGAATGGCACTCACTGCACATAATTATCGTTCCGTTTTTTAAGATTTTCGGGGTTAAGCCTATAAAACTTTCTGTTATACCCCTCTTCAACTAAAACCGATTTATGCCCGATAGTGCATCGGGAATGCATCTGCGACAGAAATAGGAGGCCATCGGGCCAAAATCGGCCAATCGGGTTCAGTGGAAGAGCTGAAAAAAAATCGGAAACGCATCGGGAACCGTCCGATTTTTTCTGTTCAGACAGAAAACATCTGGTGAGAATCAGAAGGCCTAACTATCGGGCCAGCAGTTCAAGGGTCCTACCACTGCCATTACTGAAAGTGGTAGTCCTTTCGTTGATACGATTCAATCTCTGACTCCTTATTAATTCTTGAAAGTCACAAAATGGGTGTCAGAGCACCAGCTGCTTCCTTATATTGCATAGGTAGTAATGTCAGGGCGTTTTCCTGTATAGACTTTTGTTGTAGACCTTGTGTGTGTGTATTATTAAGTGTAAATGTGATTTTAATACAACACTATAAGATTATATGCTCCAAGTTTAACAGATGGTTATGAATAATAATTCCCTTTTACAACAGTGCCGCCACCTGGTGAATACTACATATTATATACATAGGTCTTACAAACCCATTAGATTCCTTATATAGCATGACATGGTAGGATACTCACTAGCATGATAGTACCATACAAATGTCTTTTAATTCATGCATCCTATACAGGGAATCTAATGGTCCTTGTGGGCAAATTGGGCCGGCAATATTTATCTCAGATTCATACACAATAACCATCTCCGATGAAGAAAAACCCAAATCGGGCCGACAATATCATTGGTTTTGGTGGAATAGGGGGTATTACATTGTGTATGAGGGATGGTTTAATCATGCTACAGTGGAAATTATTACCAACAAACATTTTAGGCGGCTGTTTTTGTGTGTTACGCTATATAAAAACATAGAGGAAATACATTTAGTTCCCCATGACCTTTAAGGGAGTTTAAGATTTGGCTACTTGTAACGTGCTCTAGACGTACACATTGCCGTACACGTCATCTTAAACTCACTATTATAAATGAGAATGTACATGTACATGGGCATCTCCTAGCATGAGTCTACTGACAATGGTAGGCCGGGGGCTGATAGGGCCCACCATGCACCCCCTCCACATCCCAACGCGACGGGTATTTTTTCGATCCTTAGGGTCCCCTGAACAAGATTCAAGATGTCAACATTGATTATCTTGGGATGCACTACCGGTTTTGGCTCATTATCCATGTGTGGGTTCATACCACTTTTGGGTCAATTTTGGTACCATGTTATTCAAGGGGTATGCTCAATTCCCAGGCTCTAAGACTATCCCACCTTGTCTGGATCCTGAAGCTATTGGTCTTGTTGGAAAGACGACATAATCAGCCTTTCATTAAGCCCTAATACATGTTTTTAAGTTCAGATTTGAGTGTACCAGACAGACGGGAAAACGGAAGATTGAAATTACAAAGTTCCTTTTTTTTTACTGAAAATCATGGGGGGTTCATTGCATGTGTGACCACTATCAATGACATCTCACATATATTAGTCACAAAGTGACAAGTAGCTATTAGGATCAAGCTGGCCTCCTAGACAATTAGCTGGTAACCTGCCTGTATATTGGAGACATGATACAAGAAGTTACCAGTCAATCATCCCCTGTTTTTGCCCTAACTCACAAGGGACACCCTATCACCCCAATGCTCCACTGTCTCTCCTATACAGATATTTAAAATATAAAGTGTGATTGGAGATCTCAAACTCCCATCTAGTGGAGTTCAAGTGTACTATTCAGGATCTGGGGGAAAATACCCCCCTATCTCTAACTTGAGCTGTCATGAAGTAAAACATTGAACACTGATCACTTCAGAATCATAATACTATAGGTTTACCTATCTGTCATTTGAGGTCTGTTCAATGATTCTAGCACTCATTATCCCCAGTAAGGGTAAGTAAGCCTGAGGTTCCTATCCAGATCTTCATTCTATTTGAACAATGCTCTAGCATAATCATGACTATGCCCTTTACCATCAAGGTTCCCTTTCCCAACCTACGCTACTATCAAGAACTATATGTTGCAATACATCCCTGAGGTCAGACCATACAGTTACTTATCTGTGACTATCTGAATAGATTTGGACATGGGGTTCTATGTAAAGCTGCAGTTGCTAGGCAACCACATGACATAGCAATCATTTCTACCTATGCCCATACTATGTGATGTGCACAAGGGAGCTATATGCAATTTGAAATCAGTGAGCTATGTCCTTGAGGGGAGACTATGCACTAAAGGTATGAATCTAGACATTGTTGCTATGCAAAACTGCTATTGCTAGGCAACCACACAACCTAGCAACCTTTTATCACCTATATCCCTAGTCCATGATGGAAGTCACAGAAGAGTTATATACAAGTTTACATCAGGGGAGTATGTTGCTAAAAGGAATCCATGCAGATATGAGCATTCAAGCATATTTTGAGGCTGGGTTGCTATACAAAAGCAGGACTGTATTCTCCTAAGCTGATTTATAGGGGGTAGGACCCACCAGATACTTTCTAGACTGCACATTTATGTAATTCAAAGTGACATCTGAATCTATTGTCAGCCATTTTGAATTTCAGCCATATACATATAAATTTTATGAAGTAGAAACATACATATTCTTAATCAGCACTCTTTTTAGCACAAGAATCAGGAGAATTGATAAAGATTTAGCATGGAAAAACATCCATTTACATAAAGAGGGAGATTATTGAAATGGAACAGCATCATATTGGCTCAAGGTAGTGTCTTTGCGTCCAAGGCAATAATGTGTGTCATAGTCATCAAGGAATTCTGTAAAATGTCTAATATCACTCAGAAAGGTTTTTCCTACATAAATCATATTAGATATTGTGCTTAGATGGGGATAAGGGCAAGTTTTATACATGTATCTGGAGCGTATTTAAGATTTTCAGTAAAAAAAGGAACTTTGTAATTTCAGTTTTCCGTCTTCCCGACTGTCTGGTACACTCAAATCTGAACTTAAAAACATGTATTAGGGCTTAATGAAAGGCTGATTATGTCTTCCTTCCAACAAGACCAATAGCTTCAGGATCCAGACAAGGTAAGATAGTCTTAGAGCCTGGGGATTGAGCATACCTCTTCAATAACATGGTACCAAAATTGACCCAAAAGTGGTATGAACCAGCACATGGATAATGAGCCAAAACCGGAAGTGCATCCCAAGATAATCAATGTTGACATCTTGAATCTTGTTCAGGGGACCCTAAGGATAAAAAAAATACCCGTCACGTTGGGATGTGGGGGGGTGCATGGTGGGCCCTATCAGCCCCCGGCCTGTGGATCATGGGAAGGATTTCTTGTATCTAGACAGAAACATGTTCAAATGCTATCTTAATGCAACAGCCCTAACTTTTGAACTAATAAAGATAGAAGGTTGTTTTAAAACTGGTATGATCCTCTCAACGATCTGCAGGTAGCAGTAAGCATATATTGGCTTCATCTATTAAACTACCTGCGCATCCTTTTAGGAGGGAGAAAGATAATTTAGATTTAGAAGTTTACCTGTTAGATAGCTCAATGACATCTCTCAGGGCAAAGTTGACCATTCCGTTTGAGAAAATGCTATTTTGCCTCTGAAATAGTTGTCTCTTCCTAGTGATAAATATAAGATAGCCCCATTTGACGGCATTCAGATAAGCCATCACCTGTTCTGGAGCTTAATTCAAAACATCCTGGGATCGCAACCCCAGCAATCTTAGTTAAAGCACATATCATAAGACCTGGCCAGTCTACCCTATCTAATGCAGTGGTTGCAGGCCTGTCAGGAATAGTAAGTCTTGGGATCACTTCACTATTCCTTTTCCAGCACTAAGATCACTGCGATCTTAGTGAAAGAATTGCATAGTGGTTTCACCTGAGTACTAGAGCACTTACAGGGAACACTCCTGATCGAAACAGTGAATAGCCTGCTGTATACATAAACAGGGGAGGGAGGACGTTTACTGAGAGTCCTTGAGGGCCCTTAGGCCTACTCATGCGTTAAGGGCACTCTAAGGTAATTCTTCCTTCTCAAGTTTTGAAGTGAAGTCCTACCCCATTCCCTTTGGTATCCTCTTGCTGCAAGCCAGACTCTGTCTTTGGGGAATTTCATCTGTCTCTCTCTATTGAGGTAAGATATTTTTTATTTATCCTGGTTGAACATTTGCATTAAAGCTACCTTATTTACAGATGGAATCTAATAATATATTTCTTAGCCTATATGGGGAGGGGGAACGATGGTATAAGCACTCTTGTGAAGAAGAGTGACTCCACAGCTATTCCTTTATTTTGGGACTCTTACCCCTGTGCCCAGTCAGTACTTCTTGGAATAGTGTAGGAGGGCTGAGGCTAAGATCGATGCGATCTTAGTGCTGGCTAGGAAATGTGAACGCAGTCTGATCTTAAGATCGCTTAATAGGATAAGGTAGAATAATTCCTAAGATCGCTGGGGTTGCGATCCCAGGATGTTTTGAATTAACCTCCAGATATCTCTAATAGCAGCATAAAAATGATGAAAAATGTCAGTCTCGTATCAGGTAGCCTGCCACTGTGGGGCCAATTTCAGAATGGTGCCTACATGACTGCTTATTTGAGGGCAGTGTCCCTTCACAAAGAAATACACAGATTCTGTTACCAGACGTAGTACTTTGCAGTTAGAATTTGGCCGAAATGGTCTAATAACAAGTTCAGTGTATGTGTTTTGATGGAATCTATTGTTTTAAATTTAGGCCTAGGCCCTAATTTGTAGAGTGTGGGCCATCATAAGATGTGCACATTAGCTTTTGATAGAAATTAGAAAACATAGAAATTAGAAAACATTTGCCTGTAAACTATGTCGTAACACAAATGAAAAACAGAGGCAGTCCAATTTATGAAGAAACCTAAAATAGGACGAATAACTATCGCATACTTTTAGATTGTTTGTTGAGGGCAGGTGATCATGGTCATAGAGGAACAATAATTAGGTATCTCGTGGTTTGAGGACAGCTTCAAAGTTTATTCGTACGGGACCCCAGGCCCAGTACACCACCTGGTAGAAATCAAGGGAACCTCCAGTACGGCCTCAGTCACGCCTCCTCGTGTCAAAACTGGGAACCACACAGACGCCGCTGGCCGTCAGGTGGGATCGTTTAGAAGGACGGCCGAGGTAAACGTGTTGTTTTGTCGTTGGTGCTAAGAGAGCTTTCTCTTTTCATGTTCCTACCCTACTGTTTCCGTTTAGGATAGACGGCGGGTGGCCTCTCTATGTCAGACTGGGAGATGGAGAGCTGAATTGATACGTTATGTCTGCACTAAACAAACCCAGGCACAGGGCCTTCCTGGAAGGCCATATTTATGTCTTGAGGCGGCTCCTGTATCGTGTTGGTTAAGGCTATATTGGGATACAAAATCATCTGAAGATGTATGGGGAACACATGACATATCTTTCATATTTTACCGCGGAAAACTACGCGAGATGTGATACAACTGTTATCATGACATATAGTGATCACAATAATATATCTAAACTTAATGTGGGCCCTTAGAAACAATGTTGAGTTGGGAATTAAAACATGTAAAAAGAAATTAAAGCCACCTCTCTATGATATTACAGGCCTCCATGTATAGATTCCCTACGTCTGGCACTTCTAGGCCTGAAAGTATACACATGAACAAGACCTATAACATCGGGGCGGGGGGATGCATTCAGACCGATCTCTGAATAGAGCCCTAAATTGTTCAGACCAACTGGCAGCAGGCATTAATGTAACCTATTCAAAATATCTACATTCTTTGTATGAGAGAACGCCATCCTAAAACCTCCCTGTCTAATTGTATTTACACACTCTGGGTGTACCATTCTTCATCTCATGCATCCACTAACTAGAGGAGGCATTTGGAAATAAGCCTCCAATGGAAACATTATCAAAAACACGTGAGAAACTGAACACCCATCTCCATACCTTCTCCAAGCATCATGCATCTGTGATTTTATAAGAAAAAGATGTAAGTTATGTGAGACTGAGGGGGATGGTGAGTAAGCACGTAGCAATCTGTAGATGATTCATGCACTGAAATGTAGCCTTTCATCAGAAGGTACCTTGAAATGTGAATCTTTAAAAAGAGGAGGAAACACTCAAGGATAAAAACCGTGCAGAACGCATCATGCAGCAGAGACCCACCACTACGTTTCCTGTCAATCTGCTTGCATTCTCTCTCTCTCTCTCTCTCTCTCTCTCTCTCTCTCTCTCTCTCTCTCTCTCTCTCTCTCTCTTTCTCTTCATTCACTGCTTCTCATCCGCTACATTGATCTAATTTATTCAAATTTCAGTTCACTTCATTACATTTCTAAGGGAGTACACATAATATGTAGGCATTGGTATCATGTTTCATCAGGAAGGAAAGAGTGATCGTGCATATCGACATTGTAGGTCAGTTCCCTGATTTATGAAGTTGTATGGACCTAGCAATGAATTGAAATGTGACAGCGCATAATCCATATTTTCCATATATTCCTTCTTTTCCTTTTTACTTGCCTGTTGACTGACTCCTTGACCATCTATACATGCTGCCCAGGTGCAGGATCGTGTATACAGACGTGTCCAGCCGTTAGAGCCTAATATAGAACCTAATCAGGTCCCATGTGTACATCATTATACACCTTGCTGCAGTCTAATGGCTGCCTACTGCCGGGTAGAACATCCTTCCTGTACTATAAGGTCTAGCTAGTCTAGCAGAATTATCTTAGATTTGGAAAGTGTGTCTTTTAATAATGTGATCATTTCCTAACTATTTTGATTGCTGGTTTCCTTTCTCACTGATCACATTCTGGCCTATTAACATGTATAAATTTAGTTTAGTTTCCGGTAACACAAACTACTTAAACAAAACAGGGCCGACCTCAGACCTTTTGAAGAGCTTCGAAGACTTATTTTCAGATTCTTTGGAGAATTAAAGATTTTTCTATGCTTTCCAAGAATGTTTCATCTTTAGGCATTCTTGCACAAGCTACATATTTCAAGAATCAGAGAGAAATGACTCAAATAATTCCTGCTCCCATCTCAACTGACTAACAAGCTACATTTTTCATACACAATCTAAAATCATCCCGTGTTACATCTATTAAGGCCCGGCATAATAAGGGTTATGTTTTTGAAGATCGCTACATGGATTGCAGATGGCGCCGCTGAGCCATCATCAGCGCTTTCATGCATAAGGTTAGTGTTGGATAATATCGCAGTTGCAGATTCATCCCCTCCAAGGTGTTCGTGTATTTATTTATAAGTGAGCAGACTGGTACAAGTATAATAATTATATCATATATGGACTATATGGTTCAAGACTTTAGAGTAAGTGTATAATTTGCTAACATTGAACAATATCAAATGTAGTTATCGAAAAGGAAATAATCATACATTTTTTGGAGTTTGATTTTGTTTTCGACTTTCCTCATTCGTCTAGATAAATGTCCAACGCACAAGACTTGAAATATTAATCCACATTCATCTTTGCTTTCCATCTTTCTCATTCACAATGCAGCTTGTCATGGGAACTCCTATCTTGGAGAAATAACAGGGAAGGAAAACTATGGCTGACATCCGGTCAGTGTAACCATGGTTGTTGTGTTGGTGGGGGGGAGTGGGGGGGGGGGGTTAGATGGAGTTATAAGACAAACACTGGGGGCCTGTGCCCTTATCTCAGTACCACAGGCTGTCACCGGTCCTCATGGGCTATCAGCCGAAAGCCACCTCTGACAGCAGAGAGAGAAATAGGGAAGGGAAGGGAGAAAAATGAGTGATCTTCTACTGGTAGAGAGGGATAGGCAGGCAAGTTAACTTATATAAGTTAAATGGATAATAAACCGAGCTAAGGAGGCAGGTCATATAATATGACCCATTAAAAATTAAGGAAGCAGGCTGGGACAGGCAGAACTATATGTTTGATACAAATTGTCCAACAGAACTTTGGAGGCAGACAAAATTAACTTATAAATCTACAGATGGTCCAATACAGCTAGAGAAGCTACATAAGTAGACAGGTCAGAGATGTTGATGGTCAAACTGAACTGATTATCGACTTTTTGCAAACGTACTTTAAATCTTGAACTAGACATAGAGTTTATTCATCTATTTCTTGACACGTAGCCTTGCATCTGGGATTGAAATAAATACGTGCAATCTTTATTTAGAAATTCACATTTGTGGAGACATGCATTAATCTGACTTCTCAATCCATGTCAAACAGTGATACTTCTGCGTGATTTTACATTACGATACCAATGGAAACCCTCACTTATATGAATGTGTTGGATACAATACAGATCAATCTCAAAGGTGACCGACTCCTGGTATGTAGGTAGTGTTACCTGAACACAACAATTTTTTTAGGTCTTAAAAGGGACCTACCCATCATGGGGATGGGGTGTAGGCCCTATGTCACCTTTCTTCTGCCCCTGTTTAATGCACCAACTCAGTCTGGGATCTCCCATATAGCAGTGTGTAGCTGGGCAGGATGATCCCATAGGGCCCCCATATCAAAACCAGAATGAGGCATTGGACAGGTGATAAAGATACTCCTAAAGTAACCAGAGTGCTTTACTCATAGCTGTGAATAGAAATTTTCCATTTTATGAGTGAATATGACATAGGTTTAATAAAACACTAATCTGACAGTCCCTGTGTGTCGGGGTTGAGCTGTGGGACACACACGGGATTGATCAGTTTAATACTTAGAATGATCTAGCAAGGCCTTAGCGTCCCCAACTACAGCAGCTCGGAAACACACTCTAGCCTGCATCCGTGCATCCACCATCTGACACAGTCCGAGGAGGCTGGGCTTCGAGTAGCAGGCCGATAGCGCCTCCCGCCCGCAGGTTCCTTCAAAAAGCTCGCCCGGCGCCCACTGGAAACATGTGTTTTCCAAATTGGAGGTGTAAGGTTTTCAAGATGCTGGCGCGCCCCGTCGCCACATGTTAGACTCATAACCAGTGGCGCCGACCTGGCGGCGAGCAATCTGTGAAAACGCTCGTTCTGACCCCTGGCGGCTGGAATGTTGGCCACATGTCTGCCAGAGGGCGTATGGAGATGGAGATGGAAAGGGGGAATAAAGGAGAGAAGATTGTAAAGAGAGAGGTTCTCAGTAAGGCTGTGGATCTCCACTTTCACTCTAGAGCAGAATTTGACGAGGTTATTAGGTATTGCAGTTCTACACAAATATATCGTAATACAAATACTGCAAACTTTAGTGATATATTAAGTGGTCGTCTTTTCCCCATTTCTTCTCCCTCCTCCCCCAAGCAATACACAGCTACATCTTGGCCGTTTTTAGATATTGTGTTGCTAAATCCAATTCGACCGTTTTATTTCTGCAAAAGACTACTGGTCAGATGTAGATGATGAGTCAACTGCCCAGAATAAATGAAGACAGTCATGCATGACTTAACAATGAATGAACTCTCTGTCACTGGGTTGGTACAATGATGATAATGTCGTACTGGGCAGTGCAGCAGTAGCAATATATTTACTGTTCAAAGCTGATTCCTACATTAGTCAGTGGCCAAAATACATTGAAGTGAGTAGATACAATCCAGCTGGTTCAAAATTGACCAACAATTCTCTTAGTAATTTTTAGGGATGTTAGTTTGATGCTTAGGTAACATAAAGAAGGCATAAAAAACATAGGTCACGGTGTCCGTTTTTCCAGTGGAGAGTATTGAAGTTTGATGCCCTTAACTATAGCTGCCTATGAGAATTTGAATTTTCATACATTTAATTCCATAGAAAAGAAAATCTTCTAAGAATTTCTCAAACAAACCTCATGTATGTATAGCTAAGATCATCAGAATCATTTTGGAATTAAAAAGTAGGGGGTCACAAGCAAAATGCAATTTTCCTGAATAAACAAAAAGAAAACTAATTCCTTTAGTACAGGAGTCTATGGGTTCAGGAAATATGAAATCCAGTGATAAGAATGAATAGAATGCCAATGTATCACACCTAAAGTGTTGAAAAAAATGGGTTATGTTATATACATTAGGAATATGAGCAAATATTGTCAAATTTGGCACTTACATTTTTTGCCACCAGGTGCCGTTTGAGTAGATCCTGTCTACTCCCTTTAAAGCACCATGTGTATCTGTAGTGGGCCATGCTGTCATTAAAGGGTTAGTAGGGCAATGGAGGAGGCACCATGTGTGGATAGCGGGGGGGGGGGTTACAGGGAGCACAGCAGACAGATAACTATCGGTATGAGTGTGTCGGCATTTCGGCGATGACTCAATAAAACTCCGCCTCAAATCCCTCAACCTGAATTGCCTGCGCGTCCCTTGGGACTAATTTGCATACGTTATTGCTCGTGTGGAGGCCCTGATGGACGCCTCCCGATAGACACTGAGAAATCCCCCCCCCCTCCTCCTCCTCATTGGGGCCGCAGCACAGTTGGCACTTAGATATGGTCATAATTACGGCCCAGAACTATCTGGGCGGATCTAGGAGGACGTCCATTATCAAACTGATTGTGCATATAGTATGCATATATTATAGGTATTTTCTTCATACCTTGCTGTCGTAAATAGCACAGAAATAGAATAATAATGTGATTTTGCAAATATAACTGTACAATTTGATATGTACCACTATTCACCGATACCATAGGAAGGTTTATAGATGGAAAGGGGAAAAGGTTGAGTATTATCATGCTGATTTATTTTAATTACCGCGTATGCATATGATATTAACACGCACAAATAAAGAAAAGTGCCATTCCCTTGTGAACACTTCCCTCAACGACCTCCTCTTTTTATCCTACGGAATTTGATTCAGTTGATTTCCTTTTAACACGGACAAAAAGAAGCAAGATTATTGCAGATAACGGTCACTATCTTCGATATTAATCACCCCTCTAATGGGGGATGGGGGAAGGGACCACGGGGTGGGGGGGGGGGTATATAGGGAGGAGTCTGAGAGGCATAGAATGATGGCATTCTGATGGTATATGTGATGAAGATCACATTGAGGCCTACACAGGGCCCCTTGGTGATGGAAACGCTTGAGGATCCAGTTGTTAAGGGGTGCGGGTCGGGGTAGTGGGGGTGGGGATGGGTTCAAAGGGGAAGGGGGCTCAGGTGCTCGTTTCCCGTCTACATTGAGGCCTTCATTACGGGGCCAGCCGCCGGGGGCCTCAGGGGGGCACCCAGGAGATGGGAGGGGTAGGGGAAAGGAGGGTCGTACATGAAGTGCGGGGTACACTTTAGCTGGGCATATTCATTCCATGGTACTGAGTTTGTAATTGTAAAGGACTAGTGTGGTCTCGTGCCATTTTGCAACCAATTCCCATCGTGGCCTTGTTGTCTCATAGATCATGTTTTGCTTGTAATAATGTAGTTAATATAATGTGGAAACAATTCAGCTGACATGTGTTTCCAAGTCCTGTCAGTCAACCTGATAACTGGTTATTCCTATCCAGGCCTAGGTCAGACGTTTCTGGGCTCTAAACGTCTGGGTTATAGAAACTGACAGCGAAATTTCTCAAAATTCACAAAAGCATTGATACTAAGTCAGAAGAAAAATGTAGAGAATCGAAAAAAAAACGAACCCTTTTAACCAGAGAGGCGAATAAACTTTCCAAGCCCCCTCACGCTGAGGAGCGGTGACCTTGTGGTTAGTATGGTATGTGGCAGGCTTTTATATAATAAATGGCTTTTTAGAAAGGAATCTGACCCGATAAATAAAGCAGGCGGAAGTTTCTGCACTATACTGTAACCTGAGTAAATGTGGGGGTATCAGCCAACTTAGTAATATAAATTATCTCTTTAAGAAAAATAGAAAGATTTGTAAACCAAGGGTAAGAAGTAGAGGACATTCATGGCTTTTTATGCCATATTTCTTTTTAATAGCACATAATATGATTACAACAGCATCAAATTGATATCATTCGATACATTGTTCCCTTCAGATTTTAGCCAGGTTCATGGTCAATTAACACATTTGAATTAACATTTCTGCTACCAAAGAAATTAAAGCTCATGGGGAAAACACAAGCGTCTACTTTGGCTAGTACATACAAGTTGCAGATTTACTGCGTCCCCACTTGTGGCCTTGAAAGTGTAACTGCATGAGGTAAATCAGTGAACAATTCTATGATTTTGGGACTACCATGAGGACTATTCCCTCTATGTGAGATGACTCCAGCACAGGGTGGTAAGTGGGAGGGGGTTGAGGGGGGGGGGAGCTCACAGGTTCCCTCTAATACCCCATGATCACCTCCTCCCGCCCCCTATCCAGGCCCCATCTGGTGTGGACGACATTGAGTGCCTATATTCTGATTGCCCGCGCTCAAACACAGATCGCCAGGGGAGCAGGGTAGTCGGTGTGGGTATGGGGTGGTGGGATGATTCTAGGCCCATATCTTTACGAATTTGAAATCAAGGATAGATGTTCTTCACTTCATTAATTTTATGGCTTTCCATAAATGTATGTACTGTTATCTATTCACATGTTTAATAGCAATGGCTGTGTGCATTCAAATTTCAAACAATTTTAAGTGGTTTCACCTGGTCTACTATTTTGCTTTTCCTTTGAATTTTCTAAATATTTGAACAGAAAACGTGTTTGCCTGACAGCCTTCACACTAATCAAGGAAGCATAACCGGATTTGCCTTAAGGTTGCCCGGCGCCCACTGGAAACATGTGTTTTCCAAATTGGAGGTGTAAGGTTTTCAAGATGCTGGCGCGCCCCGTCGCCACATGTTAGACTCATAACCAGTGGCGCCGACCTGGCGGCGAGCAATCTGTGAAAACGCTCGTTCTGACCCCTGGCGGCTGGAATGTTGGCCACATGTCTGCCAGAGGGCGTATGGAGATGGAGATGGAAAGGGGGAATAAAGGAGAGAAGATTGTAAAGAGAGAGGTTCTCAGTAAGGCTGTGGATCTCCACTTTCACTCTAGAGCAGAATTTGACGAGGTTATTAGGTATTGCAGTTCTACACAAATATATCGTAATACAAATACTGCAAACTTTAGTGATATATTAAGTGGTCGTCTTTTCCCCATTTCTTCTCCCTCCTCCCCCAAGCAATACACAGCTACATCTTGGCCGTTTTTAGATATTGTGTTGCTAAATCCAATTCGACCGTTTTATTTCTGCAAAAGACTACTGGTCAGATGTAGATGATGAGTCAACTGCCCAGAATAAATGAAGACAGTCATGCATGACTTAACAATGAATGAACTCTCTGTCACTGGGTTGGTACAATGATGATAATGTCGTACTGGGCAGTGCAGCAGTAGCAATATATTTACTGTTCAAAGCTGATTCCTACATTAGTCAGTGGCCAAAATACATTGAAGTGAGTAGATACAATCCAGCTGGTTCAAAATTGACCAACAATTCTCTTAGTAATTTTTAGGGATGTTAGTTTGATGCTTAGGTAACATAAAGAAGGCATAAAAAACATAGGTCACGGTGTCCGTTTTTCCAGTGGAGAGTATTGAAGTTTGATGCCCTTAACTATAGCTGCCTATGAGAATTTGAATTTTCATACATTTAATTCCATAGAAAAGAAAATCTTCTAAGAATTTCTCAAACAAACCTCATGTATGTATAGCTAAGATCATCAGAATCATTTTGGAATTAAAAAGTAGGGGGTCACAAGCAAAATGCAATTTTCCTGAATAAACAAAAAGAAAACTAATTCCTTTAGTACAGGAGTCTATGGGTTCAGGAAATATGAAATCCAGTGATAAGAATGAATAGAATGCCAATGTATCACACCTAAAGTGTTGAAAAAAATGGGTTATGTTATATACATTAGGAATATGAGCAAATATTGTCAAATTTGGCACTTACATTTTTTGCCACCAGGTGCCGTTTGAGTAGATCCTGTCTACTCCCTTTAAAGCACCATGTGTATCTGTAGTGGGCCATGCTGTCATTAAAGGGTTAGTAGGGCAATGGAGGAGGCACCATGTGTGGATAGCGGGGGGGGGGGGTTACAGGGAGCACAGCAGACAGATAACTATCGGTATGAGTGTGTCGGCATTTCGGCGATGACTCAATAAAACTCCGCCTCAAATCCCTCAACCTGAATTGCCTGCGCGTCCCTTGGGACTAATTTGCATACGTTATTGCTCGTGTGGAGGCCCTGATGGACGCCTCCCGATAGACACTGAGAAATCCCCCCCCCCCTCCTCCTCCTCATTGGGGCCGCAGCACAGTTGGCACTTAGATATGGTCATAATTACGGCCCAGAACTATCTGGGCGGATCTAGGAGGACGTCCATTATCAAACTGATTGTGCATATAGTATGCATATATTATAGGTATTTTCTTCATACCTTGCTGTCGTAAATAGCACAGAAATAGAATAATAATGTGATTTTGCAAATATAACTGTACAATTTGATATGTACCACTATTCACCGATACCATAGGAAGGTTTATAGATGGAAAGGGGAAAAGGTTGAGTATTATCATGCTGATTTATTTTAATTACCGCGTATGCATATGATATTAACACGCACAAATAAAGAAAAGTGCCATTCCCTTGTGAACACTTCCCTCAACGACCTCCTCTTTTTATCCTACGGAATTTGATTCAGTTGATTTCCTTTTAACACGGACAAAAAGAAGCAAGATTATTGCAGATAACGGTCACTATCTTCGATATTAATCACCCCTCTAATGGGGGATGGGGGAAGGGACCACGGGGTGGGGGGGGGGGGTATATAGGGAGGAGTCTGAGAGGCATAGAATGATGGCATTCTGATGGTATATGTGATGAAGATCACATTGAGGCCTACACAGGGCCCCTTGGTGATGGAAACGCTTGAGGATCCAGTTGTTAAGGGGTGCGGGTCGGGGTAGTGGGGGTGGGGATGGGTTCAAAGGGGAAGGGGGCTCAGGTGCTCGTTTCCCGTCTACATTGAGGCCTTCATTACGGGGCCAGCCGCCGGGGGCCTCAGGGGGGCACCCAGGAGATGGGAGGGGTAGGGGAAAGGAGGGTCGTACATGAAGTGCGGGGTACACTTTAGCTGGGCATATTCATTCCATGGTACTGAGTTTGTAATTGTAAAGGACTAGTGTGGTCTCGTGCCATTTTGCAACCAATTCCCATCGTGGCCTTGTTGTCTCATAGATCATGTTTTGCTTGTAATAATGTAGTTAATATAATGTGGAAACAATTCAGCTGACATGTGTTTCCAAGTCCTGTCAGTCAACCTGATAACTGGTTATTCCTATCCAGGCCTAGGTCAGACGTTTCTGGGCTCTAAACGTCTGGGTTATAGAAACTGACAGCGAAATTTCTCAAAATTCACAAAAGCATTGATACTAAGTCAGAAGAAAAATGTAGAGAATCGAAAAAAAAACGAACCCTTTTAACCAGAGAGGCGAATAAACTTTCCAAGCCCCCTCACGCTGAGGAGCGGTGACCTTGTGGTTAGTATGGTATGTGGCAGGCTTTTATATAATAAATGGCTTTTTAGAAAGGAATCTGACCCGATAAATAAAGCAGGCGGAAGTTTCTGCACTATACTGTAACCTGAGTAAATGTGGGGGTATCAGCCAACTTAGTAATATAAATTATCTCTTTAAGAAAAATAGAAAGATTTGTAAACCAAGGGTAAGAAGTAGAGGACATTCATGGCTTTTTATGCCATATTTCTTTTTAATAGCACATAATATGATTACAACAGCATCAAATTGATATCATTCGATACATTGTTCCCTTCAGATTTTAGCCAGGTTCATGGTCAATTAACACATTTGAATTAACATTTCTGCTACCAAAGAAATTAAAGCTCATGGGGAAAACACAAGCGTCTACTTTGGCTAGTACATACAAGTTGCAGATTTACTGCGTCCCCACTTGTGGCCTTGAAAGTGTAACTGCATGAGGTAAATCAGTGAACAATTCTATGATTTTGGGACTACCATGAGGACTATTCCCTCTATGTGAGATGACTCCAGCACAGGGTGGTAAGTGGGAGGGGGTTGAGGGGGGGGGGGAGCTCACAGGTTCCCTCTAATACCCCATGATCACCTCCTCCCGCCCCCTATCCAGGCCCCATCTGGTGTGGACGACATTGAGTGCCTATATTCTGATTGCCCGCGCTCAAACACAGATCGCCAGGGGAGCAGGGTAGTCGGTGTGGGTATGGGGTGGTGGGATGATTCTAGGCCCATATCTTTACGAATTTGAAATCAAGGATAGATGTTCTTCACTTCATTAATTTTATGGCTTTCCATAAATGTATGTACTGTTATCTATTCACATGTTTAATAGCAATGGCTGTGTGCATTCAAATTTCAAACAATTTTAAGTGGTTTCACCTGGTCTACTATTTTGCTTTTCCTTTGAATTTTCTAAATATTTGAACAGAAAACGTGTTTGCCTGATAGCCTTCACACTAATCAAGGAAGCATAACCGGATTTGCCTTAAGGTTGCCTAATGTTGCCCAACTAATATCTAAGAAAACAAACCCTTTGCGTATCAATCTTCATATCTTACCCGCCATATCACTTATCCATTAACTCCCATCATGAGCTGTCCTACAATACACATGCGCAACGCATTCGCCTGACCACGTGACCTTGGGCGCAGGTGCGCGCGCAGGTGTTTATTGGTCACGTGACCTAAAGTCTCGTCGTTTCTCGCGGAGTGCCACCTGCTCTCGTGAGATCGGCGTACAGTCAGCGCATGCGGAATGTGTGTGTAGGAGCGTCGCTGGTTTCCCAGATGTCTTTTAGAAGTAGGAGATAATATTATATACACTCTCAGCCCCAATTGTAAATAGGCAGTAGATACCGCCGCAGCACCTACACTAGAATGCCAATCAAGTCAATGGGTTTGTACTAACATCAAGTCCCACTGTAGTGCCCAATACCTTTTGTAATAAGCTTTCCACTGTTGAGCCGGGTCGCTGGGCTAAATGTGTAGGGATGTAATAGTGTTTCTGAAGGACACCGCCCCCCCCCCCTCACTTCTTGTAGGACCTACTGCTTGCTATCTTTTTCGTTCCGCTCTCAGTTCTGGTATGGTGCTATTAATAAACTTCCATACAACGTAGACCTATACCTGAGCATCGCGTTTCAGATATACCTGAGACATGCTTTTATGTTGTATTTAGGAAGCTTTGTTTTTGACAACGTAACGAGATAGGACACAACGCAACGTGTTGTGTCCTGGCCACATGCATGCATGGTGGTAGGCTTTCACAATGACTCATTCCATACTATCAATATTTTCTTAGTCTTTGTATGATGATTTCTGCCTATAAACATGCAAAGCCATTCCGCCAAATCTTGCCCCTTGCTGTTACACACGTGTTCATCTTCGCTATATATCAGATACCGTATACAACTAACATTCAATATACCGGTACTACTTACTTAGTCGCCCAATCACCTATGTCACACTCCATATACTACTTACTTGATTACTATGGTGTTGATGCCACATTCCATATACTACTTACCTAATCCCCCAATCATCTGATGAATCATCTATACCACATTCTATATACTACTTACTTAATAATTACTACTGCGTTGACGCCACATTCCATATGCTATTTACTTGTTGAGTACGAATTCAAGATCACATTCCTAATAATACTTGTAAACTCAATTACTATAGCTCCATACATGTAGGCCTATACGGGGATAAAACTATTGTGATAACACAGGAGGCAATACAAACATCTGCCACTAAATATATAAAACATGTATTGGCATTCTTCAGTTTATCATTCATTAAACTTTTCTTTATCAAAACATTGCCATAAATAGTTATAGCCATAACTGTGTTGGCGCCCGAGGAATAACTTAAGTACTGTGGTTCTTCGTGGTAATTGGGAGCAGGGAGAGGTATCAATAGCCATTTCATATGGATCTGCCTTGGACATGTAGACATTCATTAAAATGTAGAATGTGGTAAACCTGGTGCATCTCCAATAGGACTCAGTATGGTGGCCTAGAGGAGCTGCCATTTTGAATTTCGCTGGTTGAGGTAAAACCCACTGATAAGACATACCACGATGGGTACCTTGTCCCTGGTTAACACCCACTCCCAGCGACATGCTGGTCCCATCTTATCAGTTCTCATCAGTGTGTGTTGCCGGAACCAGCTTCAGACCAGCTAGTGGCCAATACAAGAAGGACAGGTGCATGCCCTGCCCATCCTAATTAACAACCCCATTACACCCACACCCCTCTGGTGGCCGGAACCTAAACCTGCTCCCATGTAACCTGTCACGTGACGTGTGCAGATTGACAGGACGTGACAGGTGGGTGACAGATGGGGCGGTCACCCAGGGTACCAGTCCGCGGTACCAGTGTATAACAGTGGGCGGGGTACCAGTGTAACACGGGAGGTGACAGATTAGTGGGATGGGGTGGTAAAGAATATTACCTACTGCATGTTCATGTTCTGAGGGAATGTGGCTTTTGGATTGTCTGGAATTTGGAGGAGCATGTCTGATTATTCTTTTCATCTTTTTTAAGTAACAGGTGTTCAGGATCAATGACACAGTAAACAGTGTCTAAGATCTAGAGTCTTAGACTCTAGCACTATCTAAATGTGCATGAAATTAAATGTGACACTAGATGTTAGTGTATGGAAATGGGAGTCATCGATTAACATTTACACATGAGATACAGCCAAGTGGTGGGTCTCCATAATTCATTGTCCACGGGTCTTTTACAAAACACTTTAATCAACATGTACCTCTAACACTAGTAACAGACCTCTGGGGGCAGTACACTCTCAGCCACAACTGTAAATGGGCTATAAATACTACTGCGGAGCATATATACAGTATGATCTACATCGGGTCATTGGTTTTATACCTACAGCAGGTGCAAAATATTTTTCAGAATAAGAAGCACTCTCCTGTAAAACCCATGTGGCCGGCTGACAGTGTAGTTGTGTCATGGGCCACACCCAATGTCTTCAAGTATTAGAGGGTTAAATAATAAATATCTCACCTGAAGTCAGACTGTTGAAATACCACACTTGCATCAAGAGGATCTAAAGGTCGGGGTGGGGGGGGGGCTTCCTTAAAAACATTCATTGTTGTTGGTAGGCTATATGAAATGCGAGATTTAGCTATTTCAGCAGAAATATAAAATAAATACCAAATGTAAGCCAGGAAGGGGGACGAAGAAAGAAATTTATGAGGCAAGGGAAATGGATATAGAGAAGCATTTTTAAAAGGGGAAAGCTTCCTATATATGACGTATAGTCTAGAAAGAAAGGGAATATTAAATACTTGCACTTGCACTTGGAGGAAACCAGTATCATTTCTCAGTATAAAATAAGGGGTGGTGTTAGTACTGAAGTGAAATAGTGAAGGACTGCATAGTACTTCCTATTAGTTACTGGCCTAACACCACCAGCTATTTTATTGTAGTAACACTAGGTCTTATGAGATGGTAACAGACGTGCCTACGCTAACATCTCATAGGTAGTGAGGGCAGAGCCTTTTGAATTAACCTCCAGGGCTAACACCTCTGTGTCACTCCCTATGTCCCTATGCTTATGGGAGGTATCTCAGTTTATCACCAAGTAGAGAGTCACCCTAGTTCAACCTCTGCTATCTGTATCATAATGTAATCAGACAGCTGTGGTCAGGTGTGTATACAAAGTATACACCACATGTAGTACTCTGTCTGTCTCCATGTCATACAGCATCAGTATGTTTGTACAGCAGCTGCTCATCTGTCAGCTCCAGCTTCACTGTGTAGATACTGCTGCAAGAACAGGGGTGTGTTTCACAATTGGTAATGACTTTTGTGTACTCGAGTAACATAATAATAATATTTCTTCTACACGGCGGGGGATTAATCTTATGCCTTATGATTATCATATAAGGATAGCCTGATGTACTATTTGCATTATTTGCAAACAGTTAGTTTTCGTGCTCCAGGCATTTTGGAATAATTCCTACCATACACCCTTGCAGTCGGTGCAGACTGTTGAAAATTGGTTGATCAACGTTGATCGACCATTTGTCCACATTTTCTTTTCAACTTTCAGTGCCGCTTGGCCACGGGCGTGGTCATTGAGAAATCACACAACCTGTGATAGTCTTAAAATTGCATAAGGGGTACGTTGTCCGTTGTACTGAAATAGGGTCCTGGTACAGGAGATGTATGCATGGGTCTGGTATGGTCTGGAGGGGTCTGGAGTCCTGGTCAGTGTCTGATGGATTTTAAAGTACTTAGGTCGGAGACAGACCAGTCCAGGGTTGACACAACAGACAGCTCTATAGCATACAGACTAAGAACCTGAATCTGTCCTTAATGCCCTGGAGGTGCCTGGGAACTGGTAGTTAGGAGTTGTGTGTGACTGGTAACCATGGTGTGGCAGGGGGTTGGAGAGGAGTCCAACTTGAATATAGGGACTGTTAAATGTAAAGTTACTGAACAGTTTACCCTACCTCTATACACACGAGACCATTCTGTTTGATTCTGTAGGGAAAAGGGATTCCAGACCAGAGCCCATGGCCACCCCGTACTCTCAGTTTTTGGTTAAATTGTGTAATACATGTGCTAGACACACCTTCGATGCCAAATGAGTTGCTCATGGACTGAAGCGAACCAACTCTTAAGATGACCGCTGAAATTCCCCTTCAGATTTCATCTAGGCCTACATAGGGATATGTACACATGTTATTTTACAAGGAAAGGTGATGCACTGAACGTCCTACTCTCTATATCTAACTCAATAATAAATCAAATTAATGCTGGCTAGAAACATGCTGGAAAGAAACAAGATAGTATTGTCTAAACCATTTTTCCTCTATTATAATCATAATGCCCACTGTACCTAGTTAACCACAATATGTCCGATGCTCTCCCATACCATGAGTAAAACACCGATGATTTATCTGGTGGAAGACAAACATAGTGAAGGAACTGTGGGTGCCATTTATCAGGTGTTAAGTGATGGAATTCCACACACACACACACACACACACACACACACACACACACACACACACATACACCACAAGCCTTCACTCGATCTAGTTATTCCTTACAAAGAGAATAGTTTTTGAGATTTGAAAAATGTTCTGGAAGCTGAAAGGCGGAAAGAAAAGTTTATGATCTATAATAGCAGTACAGTACGATAATGTACAATTCATTTTGCTAAGATCCATGCCAGGCAGCTGGTAGAGCTGGCCATGAGAAATTTGGCGTCCATAGCTTAGGGCAGGTGCCCTGTCATACCTTATAATAGATTCACGAAGTACGTGATTATTCTGCATCGGCAAAGCATTATAAAAGAGAGTCACAGAGAGAAAAAATGTATTTAAACTGATTATATTAAAAGACAGTTGGACAGAGTGCAGAACCAGCTGATGTAGGTGAACCATTTGGCGTAGGCCTGGTGCGGGGTGTGGTGTGTATCCAGTGTATGTAAGGCCCTATGTGGGTGGCTGTAGGGGTGCGTTATACATTAGGTGTGTAGCAGGTCGACTGTGTATAGCTCTAATACTAGTAATAGGGCGCGATATCAGCAGCATATAGAATGAAATTGCCATATTGCTGGTACCGTGTCCCCATGCCCCGGTCCCTGCACTCTAGAGGTACATACTACACACACCTGGGTTTCCAAAAATTGGGTACTTTCTCACAATACTCGCATGCCTCTAGAGAGAAAGGGGGTGTTTTTCCAAGTCAAGTTCTAGAGATTATATAAAAGGGGGTTATTTCTATAGGGGTTCGTTCCCCCGTCGGGTGCACAGAGCCTTCAGAGGGACTGTTCACTTGATTGTGTCACTCCCCCTATGTATACCATACTGATCCAGGGTAGTTGGAAGGTGGAAATGTCAGTGGGGCCGTGTTGGTGACAGGGTATGTCAGGCCAGGGGAAGTAGCTCGGGGGGGGGGTAGAGCTTCTGCATCAAAGTTGGAGGGTCCCGGGTGCGAGTCCCGGTTTCTCCATGACATTTTCCGCTGACCACTACATTTCTAAAGGCTCTTAAAGGCATTTCATCATCCACAATTCTATATGTACATGTACAAAGTAATAATTATACAAAGTAATATAAAACTGACTTAAAGCAAGGTTTGAGGATGAAATTGTATATAATGCATAAAAATGCATTTGCAGTGGACTATCATCTACTTGCAAGCCATCACTATGGGATGAAAGTTGATAATGAGTGTCAGCAATTTTGGGTAAAAAAGGGGCATTTTGAACTGGCAAATGTCACTGTTTTCCTAGAAATGAGGAAATTTTTCATCTTAAAATAAGTGGGAAAGGAGGTGCTTTGAGAATGTGGCAATGCAGGTGTGTAAAGTTCAGTGTGAGAGTGCAGGGAACTCCATTCACCATGCAGTTGCAGTACACCCACCTACTTGGTATATAAAACAGCCATTGTCAACCTGCCTACAATGATATGGGGGGGGGGGGGGTAGGATGTCAGCCTATGTCATTGACCAGGTTATGCCCTACAGAGCAACATACTGAGAAGAAGAAGTAGGATTAAGTCATTGTAAATGTTATAGGGGGACAAGATGGCAGACTGCACAATCCACCATCTACAATGCAATAGACCAGCCTACTGGAGGAGGACCAGTGTTAACCTGGTTACCTTAGAACCAGAGCTGCCCTCCTCCATGGTTGGTTATCGCCCTCTGCCCACCACCAGCCGAACGCTGGCCAATGTCAGGAGGCCATGTGACACTCTACGTCATTCATCACGTGTTCTGATGGACCCGATACAACGCAGTATACACAGCGTCTGCGTTATTTCACCCCTTTCGCAGTGCTAGTAATCAAGCCGCCAACCAGGCTAGTACTTTTCAGACCCTGCCCAAAAACTAGAGAAGGATCCTTGAGAAGATTATATTCTTTAGACATAGTGGTTCTACTGATGCCCTTGGAAGTTGACTGTGGTTTTGTGTAAATAAAATGATAGAGGTCCCTTCTAGACACATTTACTTTATAGCCGGAATTGGGGAAGAAATCACCCAGATACAGCTATGATTTCTGTAAAGGCTTCGCTCGATAGAATTAGTGAGAAATGTACTTTCGATGTGCTTCTTCTTTTCAAGTTCAAAACCCTGCCTAAAGAAACTTAACATTTCCTTAGGCCCAAAAAGTTTGCTTTCTGGTCACCTGACCGACCTCAGCTAAAAAGGGCCGACCTCAGATATTTTTGAATTTCATTTTTCATTATTTTGAAGACGATTTTTCGATTTTTTATTTGACATCTGTATACATAATTATTCTCTCATATTTCATGTGGGAAGTGATCCTTTCTCACAATAACCATTGCAAACCTAGCAAAGTATGAATATATAAGGCCTTGGATATACTTGTTATGCACATTGTAGAGGCAAGGAGAAAGGGTGCTCCCTGCTAAAAATCAACTTTAAAATTCAGATCACTAGCTTTTAAGTGATATATTGCAAGAGAAGATACACCTGTTAGTCTTAGAGGAATGGCTTGCTAAATATGGGTAGTTATGACCATTTCCTGAATGCCAATAAGCTCTACATCTCCTTGGTCATGAGATACATCTAAAATCAGCATAATTTATGCTAATTAGCTAAATTAGCATAATTTTTTCATTCTTTTGCAGATAACTTTTGAACTAGAAATGGTATTTTCGTTTTGTTTTCACCATAGTAAACCTGGTGAATCATACCTTCAAATGAGATCATTGATTTTCCTATTTAGAATGAAAATCATGTTTCCATGGCAACAGAAATCAACAAAAATGCCTATTTAAGCCCAAAAACGTTCTTTTTACATGCCTTGTTTGGAACCTTTCCACCCAAAATAGAATGTTTTATCAAAAATCATTGAATTCTCCATGAAAAAGTATCCTAAAACAGTTTTAGTCATATTTTTCCTATTCTAGCCCATAGTGATGCCCCCTGGTGGCTAAAACAGGTACTAAATCCTGCAGGAACCCCCATTTCTGCTCGCTGGCTCACACATACATATATGTAAAGCCTGATGGTGGAAGATGGGGACTAGGTACTAAAAATAATTACTATGATTACTTTTTTCTAATGGGAAAATGTTAGAAAATGTTATCCCCCACAGCCCATCAAACTGAAGAACATAAGTCATACAATTTAGGACCTAAAGTTACCTGCAGTAAGGACCATGTATCCATTGTCAGAATAATTTGCTATTAAAGATTAATATCTAAAGCTTGTCTGTGTTAATACCTTAAAGCCAAAGTGTATTGTTATATGTGATGACATTATTCCCTTCGGATTACATCAATGGCTATTTTTTGTGATGTGGACTGACAAGAGGGTTTTGCACATAGAGGAAAGGGTAGTTTGCCTAAGAAGTGTCTCACCTGCAGCAGTCACTTTCTTTTCAGTCCTGACTGGGATTTGTTGGACGCGAGACAGCAATGAGCAGAGTACAAAACTGACTTTGTCCAGAAATTGAATGATGTGTGATGAGAAGTACATTACAGATATGATGATTGAATTTGATTGAATCAAAATTACTTGTGGCTTATACTGTGTACCATATAATTGAGACCAATTACCTATTGTCATGTACCAATTATGCTCCATGACCGTCCACTCTTTCTACTTCTATCTGATTACTTGTATTATCATTTGGTATCACTTTCTCTCTTATTCACTCTTTCGCTGACGAGAAAAGCTTGCACTGTTGTATGATGTTTTTGCCAAATCAAGTTCAAGATCAAGTTTTTTCATGTTGCACCTGTCCATGAAGATGATAGCTACTGAAAATGTATGGTTAAGCAGAGTGTGACTTTTTAATGTGAGAGGGTATGTACTTAGTGCTCTTATTATAATGTTGACCTAGGGTGATTTTCTTGATGTTAAAAATACTGGCTGCACTATGGCCTAGACCTTACAGTGCAGGAATACACCCTGAGGACTGAATGGTAAGCTGCTGAATCAACCACCAGAGGGCGACAGTAGCAGTAGCGCTGAGCATGTGCACATGTGGTGCCTTGTAATGGTGGAGGGACTGGGTAGATCTTGTAAAGGGGGCTGGGGCTCTGGTTTATGTGAAGCATAATTTTGTCACTTTTCCTCACAAACTCCAAAACTATGTCTTAGGCTCGTAGCTACTGAAGTTCAGAGCAAGACATTAGGGCTTCTTTCTAAGGGTTCCTATTCATAGACATAACGCATGTACAAGTCATATAAAAGGTTATGCCTATACATTGGTATAAAGTGGCGGGTGATGCAGGGGTTTTAAAAATTGACTCATGATACAGGGGTTTTAAATAATCACAGACTCCAACAATTCCAAAGGTTCCCACTACCTTGACATACATGTAGAAAGTGTCAGAGTGATGCTCCATTGTTCCTTAAACATCCACAAAACTTTGAGCACCCATGTATATAGGCACAAGGCACACTCTGAGTTCATGCCAGACCTATGAGGTGCACTTCATGCATATTCCACATTTAATATGTTAGGTAATAAAGAAGGTCAGTATTTTCTAATGTACAAATCGGTAGTCATACAACATTTGCATTCATGTGTGCGATCATTGTGACTTAGGAAATGACCTCTAGGTAAATCTAACTTGGTATGTGGACTTTCAATTAAAAGAAACTTCATTTGCTGCAATTATCATCTCTTACCTCTCTTAATCAGGTTACTACTTTGGTTTCCAAAAGTCAGTTTACACATGATACATACCTTATGAGTGGCTCCACCAGTATATGGTTGTCCAAGAGCGGTGTGGGGCCTTTACGCAACAAAAATGCCTTTACGTGGCAAAATAGTATCATTTTGCTGTGTAAACCCTCATGTCACAAAAGTGGCGTTATGCAGCAAAATGTTTTATGCAACAAAGGTCTTTATGCAACAAAATCCTTTATGCCATAAAATCAACTTGCCTTTACGCAACCAAACTTATAGAGCCGACTTATGTCCTTGCCTTTATGCAGAACTATTATAGTGGAGAACTATTATAGTGGAGTGGTACCAAAGAAGGCCACAGGAATGCCTTGCCTTTACACAACAAAACCTATATAGTGGTCTTACTGATACAGGAACATCTTGCCTTTATGCAACAAAACCTATATAGCGGTTTTATGCACCAAACAAAGCTAAGTGAACATCATGCCTCTACACAACAAAACCTATAATAGTGGTCTTATTGTTACAGGGACATCTTGCCTTTACACAACAAAACCTATATAATGGCCCTGAGGTTACAAACAAGGCTACAGGAACACCATGCCTTTATGTAACAAAACCTATAATGTGGTCTTATTGCTACAGGAACATCTTGCCTTTACAAAACAAACCTATATAGTGGTCTTATTGCTACATGAACACCTTGCCTTTACACAAGAAAACCTATATAGTGGTCTTATTGCTACAGGAACATCTTGCCTTTATGCAACAAAACCTATATAGTGACACTGAGTACTAAACAAGGCTACAGGAGGACCTTGCCTGCAACAAAACCTATATAGTGACCCTGAGTACTAAACAAGGCTACAGGGACCTTTACACAACTAAACCTATATAGTGGACTTATTGCTACAGGAATATCTTGCCTTTTTGCAGCAAAACCTATATGGTGGAGGATGTTCCTCCAGCAGTAAAGCCACTAAAGGTTTTGTTTCATGAAGTTAAGATGTCCCTTTGTGTATACAGCCACCACAATATAGATTTTCTTGTGTAAAGGCAAGGTGTCCCTGTGCTCTTTATTGATATTTCAGGTCACATAGGATTTGTTGATCATTATAATTATAGATGTTGTGTCAAGGCAAGGTGTCCAAATTTCCTTTTTTGTTACACAAGGCAGTTATATAGGCTTTGTTGCATAAAGGCAAGGAATTCATTTAGTGGTCTTTGGTATTTAAGGCCACTGTAGATTTTGTTACATAGGGTAGATTAACCTAAAGACGACCACATACCTAGAATTGACCACCTGTCAGCTTGTTTTTCTCACTTTCACATGTAGTGTATCATATACCATTTTATTATTCCATAAATTGTAACATATTACTGTATTAATCAAAGAATATGTAAGGAATTAATACATTGTACTTCTATGTGAGCGTTCATGCCCCACTGCACACCAGCTAGGGGAAGGATACATAGGTTACAACATCAAAGAGGCCAACCTCATGGTTCAGTGCACAATATAATAACTTGTAAGTGAATGCAAACGGCCGTTAGAGGTGCCTGGGCACCGCTGACGCCGTCATGGGTGTCTGAGCACCCAAACACTGAATAATAGATTACATAAGTCACGACGCCATAACCTTCCGGTCGCTCTAGCGTCGCTCCTGAGCGACCTAGGTCAAATATCAAAGCATTTATGGAAAGCCCATAATTAGACGGTCAGAATGAGCCCAAGAACAAGGCGGAACTCCTATTATTAAGGAAGTTACGCTATGTAGACTAATTCCAAATGCACTACAGACGAACCAGCGCAAGTTAAGCGCCCAAAAAGCGGGCGTTGACAACTTCACATATTCAAGTCTGCGCATGCACAAAATGGCAGTTGTAACGGCGTAAACTTCCGAGATATGAGGGTTTGAAGTTACAGAACCGACCAGGACAATGGGGGACATAGCGGCATCCATGGGGGTCCTTTGTGCACCCTGTGACACATGAAAGACCCCCCTCAAACAATTGCAGAGTTAGGCAGATGCCACTGGCCCCAGTCAGTCTGAGGTGCAATGCCAAGATTTGCTGCACCTCCTAGAAAGCAGAATCTCCAGAACCGCTCCAGAGGTAACATCTCCAGTCACCTCCTGCTACCTGCTATACCACTGCACTATGGTGAAACTATGCTAGACAGGCATAGGTTTCCATCATTAGTGACCAGAGGGTATCTTCCTCAAGACATCCACCAGAGGGTAAAGTTATTCATTATTACATTATTCCTCTAAGCAGCAGGTCAGGAGCTAGGTGTGGGAACCCACCTAGAACTATGCTGGACATTGTATTATTATTACCTCACAGGTGGAGTGGAACAGAACATTATACTTTATAAACTATTGTATATTTACTGTATGTGGAAATTACCTGCATATTTACAACTGTGTGATTGATATTTCTTACATGTTGCCTAAAGCTGAATAAACCAGTGATAACTGGAAATAACACTATTTATAAGAGCCTGTTGGATTTACACTATATACCACTAGTCATATGATATTTCTCATATGACAACTTGATCATGCATAATTACTAGTATGACAAGTGTATTGGTCTTAAACCCTAATATTATTGAAATAGAGGTGTTATAATACCCCATAGAATGATGTCCTGGAATATATGAAGTAATTGTCATTGTATGGTAATACACTGAAGTTCCCATGTTTGAATGGTCTTTATCATGACCAGCTGGTCATTTCATCAGAATTCTCCAACTTCGGTTTGATAATTTGAAGATGACAAGTGCTCACATATACAACATTTTGACTCTAGGCAAAGATAAATATCTTTGCTAAATGATAGCATAAGGAAAAGTGCAGAAATGTTAAATACTTTCTGTATAGGACTTATTTCCTAGAACATACTGATTCCACCTTGAGATGACCACAATTTCACCTTAAGCAGACCGCCCCTTGCTGAGTTATTTATGCATTTCATTGAATAGATCTATACCATTTATAATATAGCATTACATACAAAGATTCATATTTAGAACAGTTTCGGATACAAAATCTCCCTGGATGATGTTCTAATACACACATTTCAACCTGTACCGGCAGTCAACATTTTTTGTGCCCCGCGCCTCCGGGGCGGAAAGTTTTTGCACCCCTCTTTAATCTATAGTAGTGCGCTGGCTTTTTTGCTAAAAAGAGGGTGAATTTTTTTAGCCCCCCCTCAAGAGGGGTAAAATTTTTTTTAGCCCCCCCTTGGGAGTGGTCTGAAAATGTTACGTCCCCCCTCAAACCCACCACCCCCCCCTGTTGATAAATAATGACCACTCCCTAAGGGTGATAAACTAGAAATAACATATATAAATGGATTTTGCGAAATATAACAGGTACAAAAGCCCAAACAATTATCTTTTATTCAGTGTATTTTGGAAGTCTGAAGACCCAAAACTTCCAGAGATATTAGCAACTACAAACACCTGATTGAAAACCTGCACAGGAACGGTCGGCTTTAGGTTAATCTACCCTAAAGGAAAAGTGTTCCTGTAGCCTTAATTGGTATTTCATATCCACTATATTCAAACCCTGCAATACTCTGCCTATCTCACATACTGCCTATCCCTTAGTCTACCTATCACTCATACTGCCTATCTCTTAAATCCAAAGTATCTTGAAGTACGGCTATCTCCCAAAAGACCTAGATACTAAAGCTTACTCCTTACTTTAGCTAATCTTCTCTGGTCCTAGTTTTCCATAGTATACCTATCCTCAATCTTCCTATCATTCATTTTACCTATCCCTCATGGTGACTATCCCTAAGACCACCATGATTAAACTGTATTGTTCATCTGTTTATTTAGGCCCTAATGGTTAACAGTACATTGCTTATCATGTCTATCATTTTGATCCTACCTTTCCTTAACGATGCCTATCATAAAGCCTACCTATCCTTCATTATACCTATCCCCCAACTCTGCATATCCTTCATATTTGACTTGCCCATCTGTCGCTAGCACCCATGTTTTCTTGTTTTACATTTTCTCATCTTACAAGGTACTCTCTGTGCCTATCCCTCAAACTAGATATTGCACATGCTACCTATCCCCCTTGCTACCAATCCTTCTGAATACCTATCCCTCATGCTCTCCATATGGTTTTCTTACCATGTCAGCTCAGTCAATCTAACCCACTCTCTCTATACATATCTCAGCTTGTGTTCAATTTCTTGCAACTGTCTCCAGGTCTATCCCTTGTGAAATATACCTATCCCCCATTATGCCTATCCTCCATTCATATCATTATAATATTATAGGTAAACTGAAAGATATACAGCATGAATGATAGGTAGATGTATGAATAAGGTGGTCTGTAACCAGTATGTTAGGTGATAGGGTGACTAAGAAATGGTCATCATAATGAAGGTTAGTTGTGACATAGGTAGGTAAAGAGAGGTAAAATGGGTAAGAGAGCTGTATAGAGTGCATGGGGGATAGGTAAGGATAGATAGCAAGAGGAATAGGCAGTATGAGCAATTAGCAATTTAAAGAATAGGCACAGAGTACCTTGTAAGATGAGCAAACATAAAAAAAAAAAGAAAACATGCATTCTAGGGACAGATATGCAAGTCAAATATGAGGGATGTGCAGAATTGGGGGATAGGCACAATGGGGGATAGGTAGGCTACATGATAAGCATTATCAGGTATAGGTAAAATTGAAATAGTAGACATGGTAAGGAATGTACCGTTAAACAATAAAGGCTTATATAGCAGACAAACAGCACAGATTAAACATGATGGTCTGAGGGATAGTCACCATGAGGGATAGGTAAAATGAATGATAGGCAGATTGAGGAAAGGTAGACTAAATGAAAGAAGGAACAAATGAGATAAGGTAAGGTGAGGGGTAAGCAGTATAAGTTAGGCCTTTTAAGAGATAACCAGATTGAACTGTAGATGTTTCGGATTGACGAGATAGGCAGGACGAGTGATAGGTACACAATTGATATGCTGTATGTGGGATAGGCAGAATAATGCACAGGCCCAGAACTTGCCTGACTGAGAGATAGGCAGACATTTGGGCATGTGGATTGAGGTATTAACTCTAATTTATGTGTTCTATATTTAAAGATTTGCAATCATTTTCAATATCATTTTTGTACATTTTCAAAATATTTCCCTCATCAAACATCATTTTCGGGTACTTTTGGTCAAATTCTGATAATAAAGACCAACATTTTTGGATTCAGCAGGATTTTTTGGCTTAGATGGTCACTTCATTTAATTTGGTATCCCTTTCATGAAGATACATGATAGCTCCATAAACCCCCTTAACCAATATAGGGCCCAATACTGAACACACAAGGTCACCTAGTTTCATGGGGGGGTAGAGGGGAGTTGGCCTTCACTATAGGACTGTATGGACTGACCTATCCTATACTGTACAATCCTTGATAAAATCTAGCTATCTCGACCAGGCCTCCATGTGCATTTTCTGATCGTCTTGATCCTTGCATGTACTTTCTCTCAAATTTTCCAAACGTCAAATCCCCTGAGGCACAGAATAGTCTCAACCACCGGACCTCCTGAATACCTGCCCGTCCACAAGCAAAAGTGTAATCTTAGCCTCACCTCAGACAGACAGTGCACATGTTGTTTAAAGAACCTCACTGAATCCATACACGCAGTATAGCCTCACCGACTCTACTCACAGACACATAGTAGAGTTTCAAGCCTCACCATCTTCACTAGTGTTCAGTCTCAGCCTCACCAAGACCCTCTGAGACAGAAAATAGTCCTTCATCGGAAGAGAATATAGCTTGGGACGCAGCTGCTTCCACGAGATCCAGCATCCGCCGGTCCCATACCTTAATCTTCTCCTCTCCTCTCCAAAGAAAGTAATTGACAGAGAAGAAAAAGTCTCCAAGAGCATTATGGCATTTGAGGTTAGCACCTGTCGGTGATGCTGTAGTGGTGGCAGGTGGTCGGCCCAGGTGGTGCGGCTCTCCTCCTCCTCCAGGAGCTGGATGGGGACGTTTTTAGTGTGGTTAGAGAACGGCGTTAGTATGGAGGAAGCTGGGATGAATAAACACGTGGATGGAAACTATATGGGGTGTCGACATAGCAAGGAATCCTGGAAGGAGGTTTATATGTGTGTATTGAATCAATTTAATAAGTGTAAGTGTAGGCTGCTTGTCCAAATTATAAAAGAAAAACTGTTTTCCAATCACACTGTTTCTGACTTATATAAATGAATTAAATCTCTGAGGATCCGGAGTTCCTCGTTTAGGAATAGGACTTTGTAAACGTGTGAACCCATGATATTGGAAAAGGCCCATTTCTTTATACATTCAAATGAGAATAACCAGATGCAAGTATATCTATACCATACACTGGGAAAAAATGACGCCAAAATAACAACGCCGACGGGTCTCTTGCAACTTTGGTACTTGGATTTCATCATTAATTCCACAAAGACTCCCTGCACTACAGAAGTTTATTTTACTGTACTGTCATCTTAGGCTTCATTGTAGAGACTACGCTGCTTCATTGCATAACAATTACAGTGCATGGTTCACTTTTTAGTTTAACGAGGATACCTGTATATTATTTCTTAGAGTGTAGCTTTTCTGTCTGGAGGCTGCGGAGTGGAACCAGTGTGGTGATAGGACAGTGTGTAGCCTTGTTTTGATAATGGTAGCATTATTATAATAGAATATAATTCCAATAAGTCAAACCTTCATTACATACTGTGATCAAACCAACGATGACAGAGCTCTGAGCTCAAATATAGTACCACCTAGATAATTCTAATAATCAGGGATTCCTCCTGTGTAGAACAGCAACTTCTAAATCAAGGACAACTCTTAGACATGAAATAAACTTCGCAAAAATATTAATCATATTTTCATTTGGCAGTGTTGGCCCCCCATAGATCCGATGTAGCTTGTGAGCTGCTGATGGAACCAGGAGCAGCTCTAATGTTAATCCCGCCTGTGCAGCTTTGGTTATCGGCCTTTCACCACGTGTTAATCTCATTAATGCTGCTCAATATGACAAACTGCATCTACACACACAGACACCACTGGTGGGCGAATTAATTTTCCTGCTGCCAGTTGTTAAATCTAGTTTCCTGATGTTATACACTGTAAGAAATGTGTGTTGCATTTACACGCTTTGTAACACACTTCTTTGCAGCATATTTTTACTCACTTATTTTTTTAACACACAACACGCTTTTGCCAAAAGTGTGTTAAGAAGTGTGTTCATGTCAAAAGGGTGTTACAACAAAAGTGTGTTGCAAAAAGTGTGTTCATGCATATAGTGTGTTCATAGAAAGTGTGTTGCTTCATAAAGTGTTTAGATATGAAAGTGAGTTAATATTTCTACAATGAAGGGGGTGGGTGGGGGGCATTTAGCCTTTATTTCTTCATATTTTCATTTTGGTATACTTGCTATTGTCCTGAGATGATGTGAGGAAGGTAACCATGAGGCACACATACTTAATCTGTAAAGGAATAACAATATTTTTTTGTAAGACCATAAGTATGATATGTTGATTTAGTGCATAAATTGTCCTAATATCACTTAAACTTCTACATTGAAATATACTAATACATCAATAACATATCTTCTGATTTCTCTGTCTAGAATTTAGAATGGTGACTGAGTCTAGGCTCCCATATGTAAAAAAGTCGTTATGTAGGTACATTATAATGATAAAGAATTATATTCAAAATGCAGAATAGTCCCACTTACCTATTCCTGGTATTGTGTAAATCACAAATCAGCATGAGAACTTGTCAGTGACTGGAGCAAGCAGATTGTAGTTTTCTGAAACAGAAGAATTGGTGAATGAACACTGTATGTTACACTGGATAGTATGTTAGGCAGCATATTGATACAGCCTTTAGAGAATTTCTTTATGTGAGTGTAAATCTATGATAAACCAACTTACTACACTCTATTACAGCTTGTATAGCACTAGTGTTGAGGATGGTATATAAGATTACTTACCAGAAATAAGCAGAGAAGTGAAGACACTCCTCTCTCCAGCAGGTGCAGATTCAAACTGACTGTGTGTAACTGTTATAACTGACCTTTGGTTAGGTGAGGGGCAATTAATGGGTTACATAATACCACTGATAAGACTGAAGGATTAATAAAATGTGTGTTGATTTAACACACTTTTCAGTACCTAAACACTTTTGAGAAAAAAGTGTGTAAGTGTGTTAGAAAAAGTGTGTTAATGCCCTCAAAGTGAGTAAACTGCTCAAAGTGGGTTGAATATCCATGTGTGTTACAATCTTGTGTGTTCCCGCAACACACATTATTTACAGTGTAGAACTAGCTCCACTGTGGTGGGTAAGGCTATGTATAAAAGTTTCTGTTTCAGGATACATGGTCGTGCTCAGTGAAAGATAGTGCGACCAAAGTTTAGTTAGATAAAGCCAATTGAAATATGTTATTTGTCTATACATTCTGATTCTAAATTCCCACACAAATTATGTCAGGATTGCATATTACAATAGACATAAATTGTGCACATATCCAACATGAAACACAAATAAAAGACAAAAAATAATCAAGTGATTGACTGATAAATACAAGGCCGACCAGTGAAATATTAAACAATATACTGTCTTCTCATTTCAGTATTAATAATTATTTGCCAGGATAATAAAATCTAATATCAAGGTCCTTGAAATGCTGCATACATCTAATATTCAAAAGGATAAAGGTATTACAACAAAAGTAGAATAAAAAGGAGCTACCTGCCTCTGCTTCAAACAGATCTATGTTTTGTCAGATAAGATAGAGGGTGGTGGGTGGTTCTGATTATCTACACCCATAGCATGAGAAGTCTGGTAGCTGGATACCTTGGTGAATTCCCTCTATGCTTTGAACGCCTATAGAGATCTGTGTTTTTCATCTGAGCCCAGATAATAATAAGTGGGAACATCTCACTCGTGAGATCAATTATACAGATTCCTCGAAGGAGGAAATAGATGTGAATTCTGATTACCTTAGATCTAGCTTTGAGTGAGTATTTTGCTCGACAGTTAGATTCTTTAGACTACAGTATTGGGATGTATGTGTTGAACCTGCTCTACTTAATCACAGTGGTGAATGAGGGAGGCATAGGACCCGTGAATAGAGCTTCAATGCCCCCGGGGGAGGGGGCACTGAGTCTTTGATTGGTGGTACCAACTGCGAAAGTACAGCACCCCTATTTTGCCAAATCACAGCCCCTTTAAATACAACTCAAGTTTTACTGTCCCCGTTTTTGGAGAAGTCAGTTAACCGCCCCCCTTTTTCAGGCCTTTTTCCATGTAAAACAAGGTTCTTTGATAACAATAGTTTCACAGCCCTGAAGTGATAACATGGAATATTCAAGTTACTTCCTTTCAAAGCAATGAAAAAAAGGTATTAACAGCGCTTTAATCTCAAGATATAATTCAGCTAACAGCCCCCCTTTTTCTCCCCTTTGATGCATGGACAGCCACCGCTCAGCGGGGTCGGTACCACAGCTGGTACCCAAACCGAGGCTCAGTGCCCCCCCCCCCCGGCAATGCCCCCAACATGCCTGCTTGGCATGATTTATGGCTGTAGCAACATAGACACACACGTGCAGAAGTCACCTCATACATTTATAGAGTTGTTCAAAAGTGCCATCATGATAAACCAAGCTCACGACAATAATTGGTAAATACATCAAGATGATACGTAATTGACATAAATTAACTGTCTTAAACAATACTCTATCTTTAAAAACCAACATTCAAACACTTTATTGAACGGGGTATAATTATTCAGATCTAAAAACTTGTCATTTTTTCAATACTCTGGCAAAGGTGTTACGTCTTTCCCCAAAAAAAAACATGTTTCACATGCATTTACAGAAAAGACTTCAGACTTTAGAACGGCGCCCAGGCTAGTGGATAAGTCCTACTAGCCTAGGTTATTTTCACCCCCTGCCATTGGGCACCATTTGAGATGATAACAATCAGGAGGCTAACATTGCACTTAAGCTAAAGAGAGCACTAAGTAGGTATACCCTCTCACGTTAAAGTCGTGCTCTGATTCACCATTTAACTTGCACTCACCACATTAGACTGAAATATCTGGCACGCGACCATGTTGGATCCAATTCAGATTCATAAGAATTGGACAATTGATTAAAGCTTGGACAAGCTGAAAACCTCTAAAATTTCCCAGAAAAAGCAATCCGATTCATTTTTGCTCCCCCCCACTCATTATGCCTGATAAAACACTGGGTCTATACACGAAATTATGGCATCGAGATGACAAATCTTAATTGACATAACATCGGCTATAGTAGAAGACCTGCTTAATTTAAGGTATCCAAGGGACTCGTATAAATTGAGAACCAGAGATTTAGGCCTATAGGTAATGTAGAGAAGGTGTATTGGGATCCATCACCTCATATCACCCCCTCCCTACACATACACACACACATCCTCAGCACACCTCATCCACTCGCCCTGATGATTTCCAGCCCTGGAGCCCCCCTACACCACATGGTCCACGTTGTGGGGCTGGTCCTGGAGGGTATAGAAGAAGAGATTGTCCATAGAGTGCGGGCTCCTAAAGCGGCCCCCTCCATGGTGAGGCAGCACTGAAGAATGGTGTAGGAGCTGGCAGCCAGGCCTCCTGTGTGGCGCCATTAGCATGCCGTGTAACATCTGGTCGGCGGCTGGTGATGTTGTGGTGGTGAGGGTGGTAGTGGTGAGGAGGGGGCTATGGGGTTCAAGGTGATGTTGGATGAAAAGGGTAAAAACCTGAAAGAAAATTATTGAAACACCATGATCTCTGGATTCTGGATTCATGAAAGAGTAGTCTACTGAGGCCATCTCTGAATTTACTCCATCTGAACTAGTTAATCTAACAGAATTTCCCCCAACTCAATCCACAAATGAAACACCTTCTAGCCTAGCTCCTACCCTGGACATATGGGATGGAGTCCTCTCACCCCATCGCATAGTACCAGGGTTGGCTTCCTGGCATTTTAAAGTATGGTTCCACATTGGCTTCCTTTCATAGCATGGTACCATGGTTGGCTTCCAGACATTTCATAGCATGGTACCACATTGGCTTCCTGACATTTCATAGCATGGTACCAGGGCTGGCTTCCTGACATTTCATAGCATGGGACCATGGTTGGCTTCCTGTCATTTCATAACATGGTACCACATTGGCTTCCTGACATTTCATAGCATGGTACCAAGGATGGCTTCCTGACATTAAATTTTCATAACATGGTACCAGGGTTGGTTTCCTGTCTTTTCATAGCCTGGTGCAAGGGTTGGCCTTCTGACATTTCATAGGATGGTACATGTACCATGGTTGGCCTCCTAAAAACACATAGGCTGAAAGGTAAAATCGATAGCTCATGACATCACTGGATTTAGTTCCTGGGATGAATTATAGTTATTTTGCATGGACTCCTGTTACCCTTGTTTTGGTATAGTTTAACACTGTCTTGTACATGATGTATCAAGAGATGGGCTCCTTAGTCTGGTAGCGTGACTGGACTCCTGACAACCCATAGCTTAGGATGGACTGGCACCACATATGATAGCATGTGATGTGCTCGCGCCCCATAGCATGGTACCAGGGGTGGGCTGGGGTGGGGCGCCAGTTGTGGGAAGTGGATACAGCGTGCAGACTAAGAACAACAAACACATACTGAGCAAACACCAGGCCACAACCTGCAGCCCAGGATGGGGCCCTGGTGGCGGCCAGACCCCAGCCACCCCAGCCTGTCTGCAGCCACCGGCCGGCGCCGTCCTGACGCCTCCACACATGTGGGCGACATCTTATAGCACCACATAATGTCTGCAGGATGGAGACTGGAAGTTGAAGGGAGGGGGAGGGGGGTAAAAGTATGGGAACTTGGAAATTTGGGACCGAAGGTTCTCTTTTTCATTTCAAAGCGATATCAATAAGGCATGATGTCTTGCGAAGTGATACTGTAGGAGATACATGAGGTGGCGATGGGACCTTGTGACACCTTGTGCGAACTTATGCCAAAAAACGATAGTTGGTTTCCGGGCACCCGACCTGGTAAGCTTAGCCAGGAGTCCTTTACATGAAAAATCTGTCCATACATTTGGAAGATTTTCTTCTTCTTTCTCATAACTATGTCAAGATTTCCAGATTTATCTAGCCATTTTGTTAGACAAGTAATATTTTCCCTGTTTGTTTATAATATTCTGGGATAATGCTAGGACTTGTATTGTAGTAGCCAATTTGGAAATTTTATTTTCATATTTTGATACCCCTCTACCCCCCCCCAAAAAAAAAAAAAAGAAAAATGTTTCGATGTGCTTCAAACTTGATTAATTAGAATGATGAAATTCTCACACCATTGAAATGTGTCAGTAGATTTTAATATAATACAACATTTTTGTTTGGAAAAAGAAAATGTTTCATTGGGGTCCCCATCGTTCAGGGATAATGCTGGGGGGAAGTGAATCATTTAAAATGTCAGAAAACACACAAGAAATTTAAAGATTTTGTCCAAATACAGGTTGAACATCCGTAATCTGAATTCAAAATATGAACGTGTGGATGCCATTAGCTGGAAAAATACTCTTTTCCTTTAAGAACGAGAGGATAGTCTTGTTAGTATTTCTGCTGTTATCCCAGCTAAAAGAACAGATTATTTTGCATTTTTTATTTTTTCATGAAAAGAATATTTCTGAAATCTAAACTTGTTAACCTTAAAACTTGGACACTTGGTAGTAAATGTTATAGATAAATCTTAGCACTGAAGACGTCAGGGGCCAATGATTATGCACACACTAACTAGTAGGAGTCTGTTTACAGAGTAGTTATGCATATGTAAGCCATTCATTTTTTAATAACTACGAGAGGGTTCAGGGGAATGAAGGACCCATTATTCTAACCTGAAATAATATTTTGAAAGGTTTATTGACCTTTTAATGTATCAAAATGTTGAATGACATACTGAGGGAGAAAAAAAACATTTACCCCTTTTTTACAATTCACAAATTCAAATAGATGCTTGAAATGTTGATTGTTTGAAACAGTTCCTCTATATTGGCTACAGGTGGCGTGACTGAGCCATTATTAGAATTCCTTATTGTGTTACACCATGCGGGTTGTGGATTGGTTGATCTGATCTTGCTCCTCTATAGCTCACATAGCCATTATCAGATGGGGGCCGCCATTAGAACCCAACGGCACTATGACTAACACCTTCAATAATACAATAGCCATGTGCCGTATATCTGTGTTGATCAAAACGCTTTTTAACTTTACACAGACATCGATAAACACAGTAGGCGAAAAAAGGTTTGTTTCCGGTAACCCGACGACCTTAGCTAAGTGCAGCCGACCTCAGAATTTTCTCATGAATTTTTGAAGATTTTCCCGATTTTTGAAGATTTACTGGATATTTTTCAATTTTTGAAGCATTTCTTCTTCAAAATCTTCAAAACTTTTTGGACCATGTTACTGGAAACCGACCTCTTTTTTTTGGTCTTATAGACAGAAAAATAAACTTAAAGATTTATAAGCTTTTCTCCTATCTTTACCATTGTGCATATTATGTGCACTATATTAGTGAGTTCTATCTATTGCTATACATTCTAGCTATAGGTGGTAGTATAAAGTACCTGGTAGACGATGTAGAGAGATGAAGAGTTGGGAGATGGACACCTGGACTGCTTCACTCAGCATCCTGGCTGCACTCTAAGCAGGCTACTTGAGACAGGACGATATGAGTTCACTTTGTGAGGCTGTAAATGACACATACAGTGATTGTAAATCCCAGCCACAATTAGCACCTGTCTACAAGGCATGTCTACTGTCAACTGGACACCAGAAGGGTTCCAGGTGTCTTCTGGATTTAGACATGCTTGAAGAAGAAACCTATGCGTGTTGTAACATTTTATTTCATGTGTTTTGTAATATTAAGATTTTCGTTTTATGCTGAATTGTAGAATTTCCTTCACGACCAATCACATACTTCAGTTTTGTGATACCTAGCTTTGTATAGACTTCAATAGACAATGCCCCCTCAGAGAGGGAGTTTGTTGGAGTTTTCATATTTAATAGGAAAGTTCCCTATCTCTACCCAACCTTTCAACTTTAAGAAAGGAGTTCCAATGAAATGAGAGACAAATATAAAGAAGAAACATGCACAAAGTGATATATATTATATGTTCTACCAGGGATTCAATAGTCCTCACGCAGTCAATCAATCCGTTTTACAAGCGATGTACTTCCCATTGCATCATAAAGACCTCACCAATATTCAGAAAGGTTATCATTTGTGGAATGTGTACTAAATTAATTAGTGGAGTTGAAGAGCACGACCTTAATTAGTGAAGACAACTCTGAGTTCACCATCTGGCCACATCTGCTGCACTGCACAGACTAGAGATCCCATGCAGATTCCCTTGTTTAAATCGAATCAGCAATTACATCTCTGTCCCAATCTGCCAGTGCTGGGTACAATATCCCATTCCTTTTCCCCTCTTTTTTCACACAATCTAGTATTTTCAGAATCTGATTGGGGACATTAAAAATGAGGCTGTAGCCCAAAAGCCAACATTATTCCTGAAGATTCTGAAATCATCTGAATACTTTGGTGACAAAGAAGAGAAACAGGAAACAACATCATTTGAATACAAATTTGAATACAATTCTTTGTGCTATGGGACAGAGACATTGTTGCTCACAGAAAGTGGGATCTGTTTGAGAATCTACACCTGTGAGTTATTAAGGTCCCTCTAATGTAGCCTGGTGTCTGTCAGTTCACAGATGGCCGACTCTCTGTGGGTAATGCGAATTATTAAACCCTAGAAATTAGAGCTGCTCTGGGCAATCCAGCTCAGGTAGAAATTGATGAAATTCTACAGAGTCTATGGTTGTTTAAGGAAGTTGTTGGTTGATTATAAGTGATGCTCATGTGTGAGCCAGCAAGCAGAAAGGACAGTTACTGCGGGATTTAGTACCAGATTTAGCCACCAGGGGGCACCACTATGGACTAGAATAGGAAAAATATGACTAAAACTGTTATAGGCTACTTTTTTATGGAGAATTCAATGGTTGTTGATAAAACGTTCTATTTTGGGTGGAAAGGTTCCAAATTTGGCATGTAAAAACAATGTTTTTGGGCCAAAATAGCCATTTTTGTTGATTTCTGTTGCCATGGAAACATGATTTTCATTCTAAATAGGAAAATCAATGATTCCATTTGAAGGAACACCCCACAAGGTTTACTATGGCGAAAACAGAATGAAAATACCATTTCTAGATCAAAAGTTATGGGCAAAAGAATAAAAATTTATACGAATTTAGCTAATTAGCATAATTTATGCTAATTAGCTATATATCTCATGACCAATTAGACATAGAGCTTATTAACATTCTTGAAATGGTCACACCTACCCATATCTAGCAAGCCATTCCTCCAAAACTAACAGGAGTATCTTCTCATGCTATGTATCACTGTAAAGCTAATGATTTGGATTTTAAAGTTGACTTTTAGCATGGATCACCCTTTCTCCTTGCCTCTACACATGTGCTTACTTTGAGTTGATATTCTCCCGATTCTATAACTTCATACATTCAAACCTATAGGCATGTGTAAGTGAACGTAAGCAGCACAACCAACTCACCCATCACAAAAAAAAAGAAAGAAAAAGAGATATGCAAATATCTTGCTGGCACCACAGATCAAAAGGTTTTCTCTACACATGGTCGTCTTCCATGACATACCCTACCTATTACCTCTCTATCACTCACGTGCATAACGCCCTGTAAGCACAAACAGACAGCCCAGATTCAAACATGATGCCGCCTCTATTACCCAGAGCAGATAACCCCAACCTTAGCTGCCAGCCTCAATCATAACCAGGCTGAATAAGAACCAGACTATGGGAGATCAGAATCATGCTAACTACAGTGGGGAGCTTTCTTTAGGGGTATAATACAGACGTGATGATGTGTGGGCTGACCATTATCATTCTTTCCTGCTTGGATGTTACCCCTGAACCACACATGGATGTTGTGTTCGATCCTAAGAGGGGAAAAGTCGGATTCATTACAACTGCATCAAGAGAGTATTGCAATGCTACTGAATCACTGTTGGATGCGCATGATCAAAGGAATATCAACATTACATGTATAATTCGAGATGTAAGGACTAGCTTTAGTACCTCCTTCTGATCAGCCATTTCTTTGCAATTGTAAAGATGCAAGCCTGGTGTGTATTCACTTAGGAAGGTCTCTGGGAATTCTGCCAAATTGCAATATTCACACAGTTTGCCTTGCCCATAGATCATGTATAACCTATAAGGTACACCCTAACCCTCACCATCTGTTCCCCTGGTACATCCTCACCCACAGATACCTCAGTGCGGCACGCCATCTGTGAGCGCCTTCTGGTAATATATACTGCCTGTCCCGGACGTGTTGGCCAAACCCACCACGCATGCGCTAACGGAAACCATCTGCTGTATAAGAAGTGGGCAGTAGTTGTCTTTCACGCCGCCTGGAGGACTGACTGGAGTACGTTACATGATAAGAAGGTATAAAATGTTTCCCTGCGATGAGGAACCGTGTAAATGCAGGCAATTACACATTGTATCGCTTGACCACACAAATCCCTATTGCAAAATTGAGAAATGCATTATTGCAGCGTCTACATGGCAGCATCAATACTCCTGATGCGTTTATCAGCCAGTGTCAGCATAATGGAAACTCACACTCCAATGCCCCCCTCTCCCAAACTCGTATAAAATTGATGGGCGACTTATGACACCTGAGTTTGTGAAGAGCGTTTTGACCGATGTTGCATAGATGCAATGCTGTCCGAGAAGGGTATATTTGACGGCTACAACAGGCCCAATATTCAGGGCTATGATGTCAAATAGAACTATCTGGTGAGTTGCTCACAGCGGCCGTCAACCTCGGGAGTGGATGGAGAGCTTCTGGGCCTGTCCGACCTCCGCCCTGGCCAGGGGCTGCTGGCCCCTACGGCCTGGAGCACACGGGCCTAGTGCTTCCAGGACCCATTACAGTGAGGGCCCAGAAAATGAACATGCCTGCAATGTTCCCTTGTCGATGTCGTACATTGGAGGTAAGGTTAATCCAGAAAGGTTGCACAGAGAGGATACTCCACTGACCTGTGTGCCATCCACCTTTGAACTGAATGCCTGAGTTCCGGGGAAAATGTCAGAGATCCAGCCACAAAAGTGTGTCTAATTGTATCATGCTTACTGGACCAGGATGGCGCTGCAGACGTATGGGCTTAAGAAGAGAAAACCTGGCAGTGGCCTGGGTTTGAATTTGATGATGAGTGTGTGTGAAGGGGGTGTATTTGTGAAGGTATCAGCTGAGCCTGCTGCTACTCACCATATGTGCCCAGATTAAGGCCTGTCCTTGGTGAGCTGTGACGTCATCAACCTGAGCCACTCACCACCTGAGCTTATCCCAGTGGAAGTTGTATGTAGAAGATCCCATATGATGGTTTTAGTTGTTTTTGAGTGTAGAGAAATACCCTCTTGTAGACTGAGTAGTGTTTGAGTGTAGAAAGGTGACTGTAAAGGATTGTACTAGTGTTGTAGTTTAAACAGTGAGTGAGTGTAGAAAAACGTCCTCAGAAGGAGGGTCTTGCAAAGAAAGAAACATGAACCAAGAAGCTTTGCATGTGTTTGTATTGCCAAAGGATTGTTTAGATAATCGTTTAGATGAAACCAGCACATTTTTTATATCTAGAAAAGAATTTTCCATGCATTCTGCTGTATTTCTTTTGTCAGTACTATGAAACGAGTTAGCCTATACACGCTTTTCTCAGTACTCTCTGAATACGACATTTCAGAGGTTCTTCCTTGTTATCTTTTGGCAAGACCCTCAGAGGTTCTTCCTTGTTATCTTTTGGCAAGACCCTCCTGAAGATCTCCTACTATTCACTGAAAACCTGGAAGATCCGAAACTAGTCAGCGGTGACGACTTTAGGTCCTCAAGTTGACGATACCTAAAACTACAGCTTTAGGTAGTCAAAATGATGACTTTAGGTCATCAACCTGACGACCTGAGTTGTCAGTATGACAGTACTGACAGTACAGAGTCGTCATACTGATGACTTAGGTCATCAGGATGATGACCTAAAGTTGTCATTTTGACTACCTAAAGCTGTAGTTTTAGGTATCGTCAACTTGAGGACCTAAAGTGGTCACCGCTGACTAGTTTCGGATCTTCCAGGTTTTCAGTGTTGTAGTTTTAACAGTGAGTGTGAGTGTAGGAAGACGTACCTCATATTGAGAGCGCTATTTCTAAACTTTGCCATCCATGCGTCTGTATGTGAAAATGCTGCCATGTCAAATGTGTAAGTAGTGAATAGAAATGCTGCAATGCTGTAAGTAGTGTATGCTGCAATGCCAAAGCTGTATGTAGTATGTTATGGAAATGCTGCCATACCAAAGCCCTAAGTAGTATATGGAAATGCTGCAATATCAAATATGTAAGTAGTATATGGAAATGCTGCAATGTCAATGCTGTAATTAGTGTATGCTGCCATGCCAAAGCTGTAAGTAGTATATTGTACACTGTAAAAACAGTGTTTAGGGATTGAACACCAGTGTTTAAGACTTAAACACTTGTTTAAACACTTATTTGTCCCACTTTTCTAAATGCTGCTTTAGTGCTAAACGTGTTCAATTTTAAACGCGTTTAACTACAAAATGTTTAACCAAGTGTTTAAATGCTAAACACTTAAACACTTTAGTGTTTAGATGTTTAAGTACAAGTGTGCAAAACCTAAACACCTAAACACTTCAAGTGTTTAGGTGTTTAAATAGGGGTGTTGAGAAAATTTGGTGTGTATCTTTAAACATCTTTTTTGCAGTGTAATAATGCCATACTAAAGCTGTAAGTAGTATATGGAAATGCTGGCATGTCAAAGCTGTAAGTAGTATAGGGAAATGCTGCCATGTCAAAACTATAAGTAGTATATGGAAATGCTGCCATGTCAAAGCTGTAAGTAGTAATGGGAAATGCTGCCATGTCAAAGCTGTAAGTAGTATAGGGAAATGCTGGCATGTCAAAGCTGTAAGTAGTACAGGGAAATGCTGCCATGTCAAAACTATAAGTAGTATATGGAAATGCTGGCATGTCAAAGCTGTAAGTAGTATAGGGAAATGCTGCCATGTCAAAACTATAAGTAGTATATGGAAATGCTGCAATGTCAAAACTATAAGTAGTATATGGAAATGCTGCAATGTCAAAGTTACAAGTATTACATCATGGAAATGCTGCCATGTCAAAGCTGTAAGTAGTACATGGAAACGCAATAGTATATGGAAATGCTGCAATGTCAATGCTGTAAGTATCAACCCACACACTATACTAGTGGGGATGAGGTCCACTACCGGATTTAGTCTCCCTTGTATTAACTCGCTGTTTGGATACCTGACTTTCACCTCAACCATAGGGGTATTTGCTCTTGTGATAGCTGGTGACTGCTAATCTTATAATTTTTGTGTATACATCATTATTATCATCAACTTTATACTTGTGTTTAATACATAAATGAAGCGCAATAAGCCTATGTTGATCAACTTGAACATATTGCCCTGTATTATAAATCTTCTGTGAACTTTACCTTAATGAGACAATAAAAGAGAATTAAACTGAAATAAACAAAAAAAAGTGGTATATGGAAATGCTGCAATGTCAAAGCTGTAAGTAGTGCATGCTGCCATGCCAAAGCTGTAAGTAGTATAGGGAAATGCTGGCATGTCAAAGCTGTAGGTAGTACTATGATGTCATCAGCACCTAAGTATGAACTATATGCCCTACGTTCCTCAAGGCTCCCATTGAATATAGTACTGTAACAGTAGGCCGAGGGAATGTCAGTATTTCAACGTATTTAGAGATAACCCCTTAACTATAGCTACAAAGGAGCCTCCCTTGCCTTTGCCCCACAGTCAGGACATACATTTAATGTTGCTTCATACTGCAATCTATACAGTGGTACAGGGTGGGACCAGAAACCTTCCTTCCAGACATTCAGTTATGGGGGAGCGTACCAGTCATCCTGAATTTTACAATGAGGCAACTTGGCAAAATCCCTTCCAGCTTCATCAAGCTTAATCCAGATAACCAAAACTGATAGCAACCAATATAACGAAATCTAGAGAGAAATCTGATGGTTATGATGGTGGAACACACTGCTCTCCAAGATGGGAGAAATGCATCATACATCAGCATATCGGTGGAATGAGTGGGAGCAATTGCCGAACACCCAGCTGCAGTTACAGACAGATCAATGCTTACATCCCCCGCCCTACTTGCACCCACTGCAGCATTGTTTATAGGCTGAGTGTCAAAGAACAGCGGCTCAAGTCCTACGGGAAGCATGAACCTGGCCTCTCTGAGGTCTGAGGTCCTGTATGAAATATTCTGCTGTAATTTGTCGTAGCATTATAAAAACAAATGTAAGGAGATAAAGTTTTGTTTAAGGGAGATGGGGGGGGGATTTCTTGCCCACACCCTCCCCCGGACATGCTCGCAAAAACCATTTGATAGAAAACAGGCATATTTCTGATCACACCATGAGAATAATGCAGACATACATTTCTTAACACCCCGCCATCCATTTCTTCTCTAGCATGATATTAAGATTGGTTATGGTTGAACATCTAATTTGTACTTTGACCAAAGCACTGTCTCACAAGTTCCCCATACATATGTCTGGAATGAAAGTATATACTTTGTCTGGAATGAAAGTATAAGATACTCGCACAAATCTAAAATTGACATTGGTATAGAGCGGCACAATACACAATCTACAAAAAAAAGAATGAAAAAATTGCAGAATAAGAGTCTTGTTCTGATATATGGGCGTATACATATTTTAGGTATGCATAGACATTAACGAGAAAATGGGCTTCTTATACCATTTTAAATAAAAAGAAGAATAAAGTTTTATCGACGATTCCATGTGGCGGTGCTCCTCCTATTACTTAATATCCTTCACCAGACTTTGAACACCCACCCACCTATAATCCCTCCCTCCCACAAATACCCACCCACCGTGCCACCAGTTCTGCACAGCTGCAGCATGTGGTGCCAGGGTGTAGAAAATAAGTTTGACACCAAAATACAGCTGCCAGAGAGGGGCGTTAGGTGGGGATAACATGAGCTGATGCTGTACACAGCTGCTGCTGAGCTCAGCCCCCTATCCCCATGAACCCACCCCTCCCCTCCAGAGCAAGCACCTCCCACCTTTGCAATACACCGGGCCACAGATGAGACCTGAAGCTACATGTACTAACAAACCTCTGGTTTTATTTGAAAGAAGACACAGATTCCAATGAGGTTTCAAGAACTAAAGTGGATGTTTTAGGTGTTAGGGCAGAGATTGATTTTAGCATGAAAATACAAGCTAGATGTTGAGAATGTAGGTTAGGATATTGAAAACAGCTGAAAATCATTTATCAACCTATTAAGGAAAAAGTTATTTCTTTTTTTTTCTTTTCTTTCCTTTTCTTGTCTCAATCTCTCCTCCAATACCACCAGTTAGGGTCAATGTACCCTTCGTGCAAACCTAGCAATATGCAGTGTGGTTGAAAAAGAGGTAAGATGAGTGAGAATACCTGTGCCCCCCATGACTATGTAGTACTTGTTTCCAATTAGTTAAGAAAGTGGATTGGAGAGGGTAGTATTGATGCAGTGGGGGGGGGGGCGGTTTTGGGGCTGTCACGGTCCAGTAGAAGAGACAGGGGCAGGTTTGGATACAGATATACCAACAAATAAGCCAAACTTCTAACTTTGGAAAAGGCTATAAGCCCCACTTTGGGTTGACAAAGGTCTAGATAGTGTGCAAGGGAGTACAAGAGAAGATCAGTTAGAAATGGTTTATTGTAAATAAGGCTTGAATATATCAATGTACATAAAGGTAAGCTGTGACCCATAAAGGGTTAACATGGTCCATAGAGGGTTAACATAAGAAGTGGAAGGCGACTGGGGAGAACCACACCTGCAACATAAAAAGAGATGGGTAAAGGTTAAAATGATCACGTAAACAGGATACAGCATACAACCTCCCACCTGTACCAACCAACCAGAGAGCTTGTCCAAAAGATAGTACAGACAGAAAATAAGAAGGCCCCTTACAACTAGCATAATAATAAGATAACAATAATAACCTACATGAAACTGCCAGCATAAGCGGCCCTAGGTAGTAAACTGGGCCAAAATAGGATTATAAGTTATCAGAGGCATAAGGGGTCCCTACCTGAAGAATAATGAACTAGCAAAAGGACAGAGGAATATACATAAAGAACGATAGGGGGAAAAGTGAAATCAATCGGAGTAAGATAACACATGAAGCTAGAGGGTCGGCAACTGGGCAATATACTCGTGAAGTAAATCCAATAGGAGACTGCACCAGCTGGTACCATTAATAGCACTATGTAGGATTATGAGTCTTAGATAAGCTGTTAACATAGGACCTCGAATATCATTGTCAGATGTCTCATACACACACACATGCACACCTGCAAACAACATGCACTTGAAGCGTTTGTAAATGTCTGGACATGTAAAGGATTAAAATGGACTCTAAGGGATCACAGCCGGAGTTAATGTGACTATTGATTGTATCTTCACCTGGAAATGGAATGTTCAATAAAAGGTAACCTGTAATTCGGACTTGTATTGTTAATCGTGTGCATTAGCATTCTACCAGAGCTACTCCCTCTATAAGGCGCTGATAATAGTAGTACATCGTAATGGAGCAGATAAAGAAACCCAAAGTCTTATAGCGCAATAGGTCTACATGTGGCAAGATGAGGGGATTCTTAGTACTGGGTTTGGCAGCTACAAATGCTAAAATATGAAAAACAGCCCAAATAACCCCTTCTATTTTCTTGCAATTCCTCTCTTTTTGGAATGTAAATGAAGCATTTTAAATCTAAATTAGGGCATACAGAGGGGTTCTCATAGGTAATGCCTTTGGGATTGTTTTCTACTCTCTTTTCCTCTTTCATCAGATCAAAGATATAGCTTGTGTAGTTCAGTACTATTTCTAGAACTAAAATCGAACCTTACTCAGATATTGTGATTAATTGATTGATTGATTGTGATATTTCATTCATTTTTGAGACTTAGGCGATACATATCCTGTACAAAATGTGATCGTTGTATCCCATAGTGTATGAATGTGAGTTCGTAATCTTCATAGGATATACACAATATATGACTGCTAGTGCCAGCATCAGTGTCGGTCAACTAGCATCTATCATCCAGCCTGATGAAGATGGCGTAAGACTATCAAAACGTTGCAACTATAAAGGATCATCATTAGATTTGTATGAACAACAATAAAATGTCTACAAGATTATCAAAAAAAAAAGCATCCATATTAATTATTTTACTGTCTCATGTCGATAGTCCACTAGGCCTCTGTCGCGCGATTGAGCTATTCATTTCCTATATAGATTTCTGCGACAGAGGCCTAGTGGACTATGGGTGTAACATTCTAACATATAAATTTTATATAAGACGCCGCGTGTCAGTCAGTTTGGGTTCCAGCAAGAGACGACACACAGATACAGCTTATACCCATAGCCCACTTGACCTCTGTTGTCGGTAGATGCAATGGTTCAGTCTGATAACAGAGACCAAATAGAGTATGCCTATAAGTAGTTTCAAGACGGGCTCTGGAGCTTAATTCAAAACATCCTGGGATCCCAACCCCAGCGATCTTAGTGTAGGCACATATCATAAGACCTGGAGCTTAATTCAAAAGATCCTGGGATCCCAACCCCAGCGATCTTAGTGTAGGCACATATCATAAGACCTGGCTGGTCTACCCTATGTAATGCAGTGGTTGCAGGCCTGTCCAGAATAGCTAGTCCTGGGATCACTTCACTATTCCATTTCCACCACTAAGATCACTGCGATCTTAGTGAAAGAAATGCATAGTGGTTTCACCTGAGTACAAGAGCACTTACAGGGAACACTCCTGATTGAAAGAGTGAATAGCCTGCTGCATACATAAAGAGGGAAGGGAGGACGTTTGCTGAGTGTCCTTGAGGGCTCTTAGGGCTACTCATGCGTAATTCTTCCCTTCTCTCTCTTTGTCCTGGGGGGAGGGCACAATGCTTCTAATAGGCAAGCATAAATCATACATTCATGGGAACAACTCTTGAATACTGTATCGGGGTCAACTGCACCCTGTGCTCTTTTGTTAGCCCATATGGGGACGGGGAACGATGGTATAAGCACTCTTGTGAAGAAGAGTGACTCCACAGCTATTCCTTTATTTTGGGACTCTTACCCCTGTGCCTAGTCAGTACTTCTTGGAATAGTGTAGGAGGGCTGAGGCTAAGATCAATGCGATCTTAGTGCTGGCTAGGATATGTGAACCCAGTCAACTCTTAAGATCGCTTAATAGGATAAGGCTGATTTATTCCTAAGATCGCTGGGGTCGTGTTCCCAGGATCTTTTGAATTAAGCTCCTGGCTGGTCTACCCTATGTAATGCAGTGGTTGCAGGCCTGTCCAGAATAGCTAGTCCTGGGATCACTTCACTATTCCATTTCCACCACTAAGATCACTGCGATCTTAGTGAAAGAAATGCATGGTGGTTTCACCTGAGTACAAGAGCACTTACAGGGAACACTCCTGATCGAAAGAGTGAATAGCCTGCTGAATACATAAAGAGGGGAGGGAGGACGTTTGCTGAGTGTCCTTGAGGGCTCTTAGGGCTACTTATGCGTTAAGTGCACTGTAAGGTAATTCTTCCCTTCTCTCTCTTTGTCCTGGGGGGAGGGCACAATGCTTCTAATAGGCAAGCATAAATCATACATTAATGGGAACAACTCTTGAATACTGTACGGGGGTCAACTGCACCCTGTGCTCTTTTGTTAGCCCATATGGGGACGGGGAACGATGGTATAAGCACTCTTGTGAAGAAGAGTGACTCTACAGCTGTTCCTTTATTTTGGGACTCTTACCCCTGTGCCTAGTCAGTTCTTCTTGGAATAGTGTAGGAGGGCTGAGGCTAAGATCAATGCGATCTTAGTGCTGGCTAGGATATGTGAACCCAGTCAACTCTTGAATTAAGCTCCAGGTCTATACACCTCCATTACCTGGTATTCAGTCTGGTACAGAGATTACACATCCAAGGAGGGATTCTTGTGGATAAAGGTTTGTGAAATCTGCCACTTCATGCTCTTTTGATATCATTGATATGACATTTGTATTTAATTTACACAAAAGCATTACCTTATGAATTTCTGTATGGTCTGTATTGTTTCTACATTGTCGTGCAGCTAGCTATTTCTCAATTCTACGATCCTACCCCGGTCCCTCCAATTTCAACCACCCCTACAATCCAGTCCAATTGTAGTGATTGACCCTGGGTGATTATGTATTACCTATGATTGCCTATTCAAATACATGCCCTTTACCTCTATATCTGCACCAGTCATAGTGATTGACCCTGTACAATCAAGAATTCCCTTCTGATCCAGGCCAGTTCAGTACGATTTGGGGGTGCCCAAAACTTAGCTTCTGAGAAATGACTTCCTGGTGATCTTGAATAAGGCACACATCCTAAGTTGGATATACCACAAAGTATATATACCGTTGAGGTTTGTGGGCTAACTCATAATTATTTTAACTCTTAACAAATGACATGGTGTATAAATAGATTACATGTAGTTAGATATCTCAGGAAATCATTCCACAGGCTACATCTTATAAAATACATGTACATTGGCCAAATTGGTTATTAAAATTTAGCATTACACATAGGGAATTTAGGGAATTCGCAGATGATATCCTTAGGAGATATGCCCGATTTATTCTGTTAAACACTTAAAAAAACTGAAAACTTAAATTTTGTTTTCCCACTATCACTTCCCAGGATACTACAGGTGATCACAATGACAAGTGTATTATCATTCAAGTCTCGGTTGCTCAATGGATACTTATCTGCCGTGTGCTCAAGTATTTCTAGTGTCCTCTCTGCCTCCTGTACCCAAGCCCTCCAGCTATACCAGACTTCCAGCTTTCAGTGGTACGAGCATTGGCACAAAGTGGAGCCTTTGTAATAGGTGGAAAACTTGCTGGCTGTGATATGAGCATCAAAAAGGAAGACATACCTGGAACACTTTATCTGAGTGTAGCTGTGCTATTGTACACTGTTGGCTTTTTTGGATCCACTACATACTTACCATTGATTAAGGCTGTGGGAATCCAGGAGCTTAATTCAAAAGATCCTGGGATCACGACCCCAGCGATCTTAGGAATAAATCAGCCTTATCCTATTAAGCGATCTTAAGAGTTGACTGGGTTCACATATCCTAGCCAGCACTAATATCGCATCGATCTTAGCCTCAGCCCTCCTACACTATTCCAAGAAGTACTGACTAGGCACAGGGGTAAGAGTCCCAAAATAAAGGAATAGCTGTGGAGTCACTCTTCTTCATAAGAGTGCTTATACCATCGTTCCCCGTCCCCATATGGGCTAACAAAAGAGCACAGGGTGCAGTTGACCCCCATACAGTATTCAAGAGTTGTTCCCATGAATGTATGATTTATGCTTGCCTATTAGAAGCATTGTGCCCTCCCCCCAGGACAAAGAGAGAGAAGGGAAGAATTACCTTACAGTGCACTTAATGCATGAGTAGCCCTAAGAGCCCTCAATGACACTCAGCAAATGTCCTCCCTCCCCTCTTTATGTATGCAGCAGGGTATTCACTCTTTCAATCAGGAGTGTTCCCTGTAAGTGCTCTTGTATCCTGGTGAAACCACTATGCATTTCTTTCACTAAGATCGCAGTGATCTTAGTGGTGGAAATGGAATAGTGAAGTGATCCCAGGACTAGCTATTCTGGACAGGCCTGCAACCACTGCATTACATAGGGTAGACCAGCCAGGTCTTATGATATGTGCCAACACTAAGATCGCTGGGGTTGGGATCCCAGGATCTTTTGAATTAAGCTCCAGATGATAGTAAGCCCTGTATTTGCTATAGTACATTCTAAACTTTTGTTCCATATCGATGTACCAAAAAGCAACATTTTAGCAGCAATGGTGAGTGGAGTTGGTATCATATTGGTGGCATAACCCTCATGGCTGTTTAAACAAAAGATAAATGTCTCACATATGCTGTCAAATATGACTGAGGCCATTCATCCAACGATCAGCTTGGATGATACTGTAAAAGCAAAATATGTAAGTGGTGTTTTATTGGGTTATTGGTTAAGTGTCATAGGAGGTGCTGGACTTGGTCTTATGTATGACATTATATTACCAATGTTAACTTTAGGACATGCAATATTCTCAGTGGGGGCAATGTTCTTTCACTTTCGAGCTGCACTTTACGTTGAAGGTCCTTCTCTCTCTGTAGTATATAGCTCTGAGTTAGTGCTAATGGCCATTTCCCAATATACTTTCATGCATTCTATCAAACCAGGAAACTATAACTGGATTGAAATACTTGGCTGTTTGGTCATTGTACCTGGGGCAACCATACCGGCTGCATTGGATTTAATAAGACACAGAGCAAAGGCTGATGGACTTCCCTGAAAACTAAGGTGATGCAACAACTATGTACTGCTCAGACCCAACAAAGGAATGTTGTTAGGAATGCTGTTAGGTTTACAGCATTCTCCTAAAGTCAGGGTACAGCTTACATATGGGTTTACAATAATCTGTATTGGTCTTGGTACTTTATTTATGGAATATATCAGCCATGCAGATAATGTTGTTTAAATAATTCATTGGTCATATTTATCATGCAAACAATCTTCATAATTCTAGTTGGGATTTCAACTAAATTCTCATGACATGGGATATTTAATACTGAGAGCTACTATTACTCTTACATGTCAGTTTTTAAGGCTGGTAAATGGGACAATTATTAATGTTAAATAAGAATTGATACATCTACAGTATACAACCTATGTTTTGGTATTTTCCATGAAAAGATCACTTTGGATTGTCAAATGGAAGACGGGAAAATACACTTATGCTGCTAATAAAAGAGGGAAGATCAAGAAATTTAAGAAAAGCACACTTTTAGTTGGAATTACATGTCTCCCACAAATAACCTGTCATCGCACCATGAAGGGCGCAACTGTAGCTATAACACCTATATTTATTCATACATAGAACAATAGTCCCCTAGTGTTGAGACTATATAGGTCAGTAATTAACTGTGCATGTATAGAATAATACACAATATATAGTTACATGAAGTGATTCTGTAATGATACAAAACTGTATAAACCTGAACGCTAACATGCCCTGCTCTTTATTTATCAAAAGGGTTATGAGCAATGACGCACATATACCATGTAGATGGTGTGTAAATAACTGGATGAGAGAAGGTATAACGCATGCCTCCCTGCTCAGGTTTGCATGATAAAAAGCCAATGGCATACTAGCGACTTACAGATTGCGCCAGCCTGTTCTTGATATAACCTGTCTTGCATAATGATATAATTGTACTATTTTGATGTCTGAAACCTTGACGCATCGGTGTGAGAAAAGAGGAGACAATGGAAGAGGCAAATATATATACCAAGAGGCATTGGTGAAAGAAAGTACTTTTCTTTGACATAAGCTGGCTCCTGAGTTTGTAGTTAAAGAGTGTGATGATTATAGAGGTTACCGTGGGTTACGCATTTGTACACCAATGTATCCCTAGATTTACTGAGGGCTATTGAAGGTATTAAATCTTTCATTTCTTTAAAGCTTCTATTTCATTCATTCTATTTCTATCAATCTATGAAAAAGGTTCGAAGTAATAGTACTATATATAGAATTTTCAAAATCTGTAAAGACCATGAGAAGGTCTGCAGTAAGAGCTGCTGATGTCCAAACACAGGAGAAGGTTAAAGCTAAAGAGCCTTGCTCAGGGCTGGGCAAGGCCCAAAGGCTAAAGATGAGTAAATATGAAATTGATGTGCAAAGCAACTGAATCAACATCAGTCCTGGCTGGGCAAATGTGATAGCAGGCACCAAACACTATATAAAGGAGGAGCTCTGCATGTCTGAGCTGCTCAGGAGGCTAAGGGAAATTAAGGCTGAACTACTCACCCCTCTGTTCCTTTCTCTAATCCTCCTTCTTCTCCTATACCTCCCACGTGCGTGTTGTAAGACATGATATCTGGGATGAGGAAAGGAACCTTAAAGAAACTAAAGAAAGAGTTTACAATATTTCATTCCAGCAGACTTCAAATATAAGTTCACATACACTGATCTGCACATTCTATAACCTCTGTAAGACAAAGTAATTGCAGTCTCTCTCTCTCTCTCTCTCTCTCTCTCTCTCTCTCTCTCTCTCTCTCTCTCTCTCTATCTCTCCTTCAGTAGATGTGTGTATATAAGTATACAGAATTTCCATATGTCATGGCGTGTTTCTCAAACATATTATAATTTCATAACATCATAAGACATTATACCTACGTGTTTTATACCCATAGTCCACAAGGCCTCTGTTGCCGGGTTTTATATAGGATTTGTATGGCTCAATTGGCCGACAGGGGCCTAGTGGACTATGGGTATCATACCTCTAGACATATTCCACTGATATATCAGGCAAAAAGATAGTCACAGACTACTTGCTCTATACCTAAAACCTAGTGGACTATCGATGTAACATTCCATCAGTTCCATGTTTACAAGAGGAGGGATGGATCTACTCGTGTCCTGCCTCTCCTTGTTTTTGAGCACTCATTTAAATGAAGCTTCATTTGCGACCTTGTGCGCTGCTAATTTCACGGCACAATGCATTGTTTGCCTGGTTGCCACTAGAGGGCTCACTCAGCACCCATAGTCCACTGTACTCATTTATTCTATCTTTGGTCCTTTTCCATCTCGACCTCAACCCGAAGGTTTATGTGGAGAATAGACAGTGCAATAGGCTACGCATTCAGGAGACTAAAGGCAGATATGTTTTGGTGATTGGTGGACTGTGTCTGTGTGTGTCTATTGATACAGAGTAGAATAAGAATCGGTAAACCTAAATGAGTCTTCCTGTATAAATTACTGCAACAGAGGCCTAATAGACTTATTAATTTTATACCCATAGTCCACTAGGCCTCTGTCGACCGATTGAGCCATACAAGTCCTATATAAACTTTGGCGACATACTATGGGTGTTAGACGAATTCCTGTTTTATCTACTGTATCATGATGGTTTGATAGTGTCACAATGATGCTGCACCTGATTGACCAATTCCCCTGGAATGGAATTGCATCTCAGTAAACCCTCAGAACTGGACTTAATATCATGTTCTGTATCCAATGGGCATTGATATGAGACAATACTTTACCACTTATGAGCTAAGCAATAAACAGCTAGTTAAACATATGAGAAGAAGACCACGTATGACAGCTAATTTCCCTTGAACCATGATGATAGCCCAATAAGTGCCACAGAGAGAAGAACACTGATCGCTTTGACGCATACTGCACAGGTCACAATTTGTCTCCCACATGACATGTATGAAGGCATGTCAAATGAGGTTGACGCTCTCATATTTGGTTCATCAACTCCACTTTGTCCTATCTACAGAACTTCTACTTGACTGAGGACCTCTATGCAGTCCATAAGACAAGGGCATAGAGGTGCATGGCAATGCCATCTGTCTCCATGCAATGAAGATACTGAGATTCTAGACTGTGGGTTAGCATACAATCTTTTGGTATTTTCACTGACCCACACAGAAGGTGTCTAACCTCTCCAGTTGAAGAATTCAGGATTGTGGGTGTCTATTTTGATATTCAATAACAAATGCAAATTTAACAATGAACTAGTGGCTTCGCCACTAGTTGTTGGGGGCAAAATCTTTGATAAGGGGTAAAATGTAAAGTGCCCCCTGCCCCCCCACTCACCCACCCACCCACAGAAGGTTAGTGGCGCGAAATGTAGCCACGGCGTCTATCGTAGCCATGAAGCCTATCGTAGCAACAGCATCTATCATAGCAACAGTGCCTAATGTAGCAACGCCAAATAATTTATCAGCACATTCTCTCGGAGGTTATTTCAGTGCATTTCTCTGGAAGTACTCATCAGATCTTAACGTTTAACCTATCAAATTGTAGGTCTCAGAGAGTACAATCCAGTTCTTAATTCATATAGCAGTTCCCTCTGTTATAAAACTACGAGAGGTGCCGATCTCTTTGGATCGAGATCCAAGATGGTGACCATTCAGATACAAAATAGAATTAGCCTCCCCAACGAGGCTATAAAATAGATTCACAAGAATAAAATTGTAGGTCAATTCTGAGGTAAAACTTCAGATGCTATCAGGCAGACAATTCAGAACTTAGTTATGAAAATATACCTGGTAACATATCTAATTGCCAGGTCGAGTTAGCTGGCACTTTCCTACCTGCTTCACAGCCTGAAAATTTCACTTCATCTGGTACCTCAAGGGTACTGCACTCTGAAGCAGCCAAAAATTTATCATTCATAACCAGCGATCTAGTAACCCATTTTTATATATAGGGTAAATAGAATTCACTACCAATCGTTGATGGTATCTACAGACCTTAGTGATCTATTCTTCATGAAAACAAAATGACACAGATACATCAAATGTCTTAAATGTTGGTAGTACCTCTTGGTAGTGATTAATCCTGGTACCAAAATGGTTGTTTGCCCCATCTAGTGGATTATCCTAGAACAGTTATGTATGTCAAACCATCACATGTCAAGTGCCTTCAACATGGCCGTGACCCTAGTCAACTCACAGATGACATGACATTTTAAGGCATGTCAAATCATATGAGGATTACTGTGTGCTACGGTTGCCATGGTGATATGTGCACATGTCCCAATGACGTGTGCTCTCTGTGTCAAATCAAGTTGACATGGGTATAAATGTCACTTTGTCAGGAAGACTTTTTTCAGTGTGTTTCTAGTACTTCAGATGGCTATTAAACGATCCTTGTCATCCTTAGAGATTTCCCTCCGTTTGGGGCAAAGTCATGGCGAAAGAATACTGAGAACATCTCATGTATGAAGAGTGGCTCTGAATTCTGTCAGAGGTACAGTGGGATGCTGGGAACAGCAACGTATGCTATGAATGCTTGTGGAAAGCGCCATTTGTTGGTGCTCTATTTTACGGCTGAATCCCCCAGCATCTTACCACCACCTCCCAACACTTGCTTCCTTCTGTGTGAAATCTCCATCAAAGAACAGCCTGTCGTTCTCACTGCCAACTTCTCTGTGTTAGAGACACTGTCACTCTTTGCAGAAAGCAAACTTATTTTTCTGAAAGCAGCAACTATAAGTGTTCTCACCATAATGCTTGCAGCAATAGGTCTGACATGATGAGTGGGTGATGTGTATGGTTATATGTATAGTGTCTCATGGAAATCTCTATGTAAATGTATAGTATATGAGTACAGTTCCAGCATCTAGAGACATTCTGTAGACACTAGTTCCACTGTTCCAGGTGTCTCTCATTTACCTGAATTCAGCATAGGAGCAAAGGTGGCCTTTGGTGCTTGTAAAAGGGTGTCTGTTAAAACAATTAAAGTTAATATCAATAAGTAGGCCTGTGAGAAAAAAAGAATGGTCGATGTCGATGTTCTGTCAAAGGAAAAGATGTTTACATAGGATTCAGCATTTTAGACACGATGAAGAGAAGCTCTAAGCAGAAAAGATATTCCCAATCATAGCTGTCCCCTGGGCCCTGTTTTTACTATAATCTTTAAAACTGATTGGCTCCATCCATGTCCACTAATATAAAGCTGACAGTGCAGACAGAGCAAAAACTGCTTTCTGTTTCTTAATGTGAGTTCTACTCTCCTGCTCTATATGCAAAAGCTGGATAGGACAAGATAAGAAGAAGCCCTTATAGGTGGGCTGCAAAACTAGATAAGAGAAACACGTACAAAACGCATAATGACTCATTTGATGATGGGTGAGCTGAAGTGCAATGATTGTGAAGGCCCTATTGCATGGGTGTTTCTAAAGTTTTCCTATCTAGCTTTTGTCAATAGAGCAGGAGAATAGAACTTAAGTTAAGACACATAGGTTAGTTTTTGCTGTGTCTGCACTATTAGTTTTGCATTAGTGAATATAGTGGTACCATTCAAGTATACATCAGGACCATGATGGCAGCAAAGTTAGTTGGAAAACAACAATTTTGCTTCTGCCATTGGGACAGATCATACTAAAGCTAGTTCTATTCAAAAGTTTAGAGACAGTGCTACTTCTTGCTTTATTCATTTGGATCTAGGCAGTTGACTAAAACAGGTTTGGATAGAACTCAAACTGAGCTATTTTGGATGGAGAAACACTAATGTAAATGGTACAATCTGAACCCACTATTGAAACAGGGCCCAGAGAGCTGTTTCACAAGGACTATATATGAGTAATATTGGTATACAAGCAAGATCACTCACATGGTCATCCTAAGATTGATCTTAGGCTACTTAGGCTTAGGGGCAGTGTTTAAAAGGTAAATGGGGAGTGAAACTTAATGTAAGAGTGACTTACGACCAGTATAAAATAGCTGACTTATGTGGCAGGTTGAGGATACACATAAATGTGAAAAATTCTATCAACAAGTGGAATTGCCTCAACATTTTCTAATGCATGAAGTCAGGCATATATCATATGGAAATTCCCCCTTTTAATATCATTTTCTATCATGGAATTATGAAGTAAAGTCTTATTCTGCACCTAGGTGATCGATCTTACAAGCTGGATAATTGGCTTGTGATTGACCTTACAACTGATCTTGATTACTGTCCCTATGTCTAATTGACAGCTGTTTCTAAAGGACCAGTCTTATTTTCCAATACAAGAACAGTTTGTTCTGAAACACTTGTAATCATTCCTAAATGACTGATCTTAAGTGGTCACTTATAGAGTGGAAAGATTGACATCTAAACACATAAGTTTTAAATGCTAACACTTCAGTAAGTGCCACAGTGTCTGAACATGATTTACAAAGTTGCATATTTGTGTACAACCCGGAGGGTGCTGCTTTTATGGGAAAAGGTAGTTTTGCCTAAGAGGTGCCTCACCAGCAGTACTATCTTTACAAGTGGTGCTAACTTTTATATTGTGATGCACCCAAGTGGTCATGTCAGTTGGAGTTGTCAGTCAGTCTAGCACCTTGTCTTTGTGAGTACTGTGGCATGTCAGTGAGTCGTCTCTATTAGGGTCTATATTGAGAACACTAAAGCTCTAACAATTAACTTGAAAAGGACACACAAGGTACTCACCTGAGGAGCGCTTGAAACAGAGTGTGACACAATTAGGTACCTGCTAGTGCAGTATGCCCGATTCCTAAGTAAGGCAGGTGGCTTTTCAGAGTAATGTGGTGAGTGGTAGTTGAATGGAGCATGACTTCTTAGGGAAAGAGGGCACCCATTCCCTGAAACCTGTTTCATAAGCATTCTTTATTTAATATTGATCTTTCCACTCTATGAGCGACCACTTAAGATCAGTCATTTGGGAATGACTACTAGTGTTTCAGAACAAGCTGTCATTCATATCGGAACTTAACACTGGTCCTTTAGAAACAGCTGTCAAGTGGACATAGGGGCAGTAATCAAGATCAGTTCTTAGGTCACTCGTTGACCAATCATTCAGCTAATAAGATAAATCACCCAGGTGCAGAACATGCCTCTACTTTGTTATTTCACAATAGAAAAAGGTATTATAACAGGGTATTTCATTTTGATATATTCCTGACATCATGGATTAAAAAGATATGTGGAATTCCACTAATTGATATAATTTTTCCCATTTATGTGTACCCTCAACCTTCCACATAAATCAGCTACTTTCTGTTGGTCATATGTCACTCTTACAATGACTCTTTACTTGTAAGCTTCACTACCCATTGCCTTTTGATAGACCTCCTACTAAGAGTGAACCAATGAACCCAATGATTGATCTTAACACCACCTTATGAGTATCTTGCTCGTAAGTCTATGTCACATATGGCCCTTGTGAAACAGGTCTCAGTTCGCCCAAGCGACCTCAATAGGGCCAACCTCAGAATTTTCTGAAGGCTCTTTTGAGGATTGTTTTTCAAAATTTTATTTGACATTCATACACATATTTTCTCATCATTTTCTCATATCCCATCGTGGGAAATGAACATTTCTCACGATAATTACCTAGATAGGTTTGACTATATGAGGTCTTAGATACTGAAGAAAATCCGATCTTCCGACCTCAACTGTCACCACGTTACCGGAAAAATCTGTGGTGGCCTGATTGAAGAATTCATACATTTGATTTCCTCAAAACCTTAAAAGCTTCCACCTCGCATACATGACACACCTAACATAATGGGCACCCTGGGCTGAATGAAATGCTATAATACTTCCTGGACTTCATTTTGGGCAGTATGATTCTATAGTAAAATATCATTTCTTGTTAAGCGCAGCATGATTTCAACTACATTTTACATTTATTTATAAGCATGCAGGTGAGGGCCATCCTCAATATTATAAGTAGTTCATTGTGTAGGAGGCATCATGGTAAGCATAATTTTGCAACTATATTGCATGGTTGCAAAATTTCCTTGTCTCTCTAATCTGTTTTCTTTTCTTTGTCAGTTTCACTATCTTTAGAGTTCCTGCTGTTCACCTTTTCCCTCTATGTCATACTGCATTCTAGTTACAATACTTACTCTACAAATTATTGATACTTAGGTCATATTCTTATCTCTAAATCACAAAATTACAATGTCAATTTTATATCACATCCTAACTATTAGAGTTCTTCCCGTCACACTCTCTTAAATTCTCCCTCTGCCCCCTCCCCCTTGTCATCCACGCAGCAGCGAGCAGCGTGGGAAGTGCCCTGCTGTTTGGGAGGGCAGGTCCGTGAATGCTGGCACCTTGTGTAATCTTACCACAAACACAGACACAGGCAAAAATAAATCAGCCCTGCCGACAGGATAACACTTAATTTCATTGACATGGGTCTGGTGGGACCATGCCCATCTGGCCGCCGACCTCGGATGGGTGGGTGGGTTTGGGGAGCAGGGAGGGAGGACTAAGTGGAAGGAGGATACCATACACACCCGCCCAACATAGTCTCCATATCTCCTTTTGGCATCTCCTGCATTACTGTATCACTATTTTGCTTTCGGATTGTACAAACTGACCATTGGTCCTGTATTTGATTCACAGACCTTGAGGACATATCTTATCTGGATGGAATGTATGTATTAATGCCTCACATTGACAATAATGCACTAGTTTAGCATGTTAACCCCTTGGGAGTGCATAAAGCAGTGAATTTATACTTCAATGCAGGGTTAGTTTATTGTATATATGTATGCATGAGAATAAAGAGATAAGAACACATCTCGCATTGTCTAAGCAACCTTTCATATTACTCAAATACACAAGCGATTGTACAAAACAATATAATTGTATCTCACTGCTACCACACATCTAGGAATATCCCAAATGTGATTGTATTACCAAATTGGATTTATCCCCTTACTTATGTTATAAAATATGCTACTCATATCCATAGAGTTTGTGGCCTGGGCATATATTAAGCTATGAACCTACCCAGCAAATTGTCGTGAGTCCTCGTCAACCTGTGTGAGGTGGCTCACACATGTCGCTAGATGGAACACAACATCGTTATAGCACAAGATCACCAGGAATAGCAATTGTTATGCCACATGAGTCTAACACACAATGGGGAAAGATGACAGAATGAGTTATCACTCAAAAAGGAGTCACCATTGATGACCAATCATGGTGACAGATGACGACAATTTGCTGGGTATGTTTAACCAAAGACGAGTTGGGGTTAATTCCAGCTAACCCCAACGAGTCCTGGGTTAAACAAAAATTAATGCGTTTATCACAATAATTCCTCCATTTTGTATTAATATCTTACCTTATAACCCCAGAATAAATGCAGGAGAAGACATTTTGTAAGTGCATGCGATCTGCACGCTTTGCCAAGCCACCGTGGCCATGTTGTCACTCTGCCCGTCATACCTTCGCCTTTACACACATTTTTCCCCGGCATTTTTCGTATAGAATCCAAGCATGTCAAGTCCTGTACTCCTAGCAACAACAAATATATGATCCCTACTTGCTGTTCCCATACATTTTGTCTCCTTTACATTACAAATAAAGAAGAATCCAATGAATTTTCATAGCGATATGTTTCGCCACCCACCTCCACCATGCTAGGCATCGTGTTTACAGTGTGGGAAGGGCCCGGATGTAGGTCAAGTCCCCGCAAGCCACAGGGCGGGTGCCAAGATATATTGCCATGAAAAATTATTGGATTCTTCTCTATTTGGAATATAATGGAGACAAAATGTATGCGAACAGCAAGTAGGGATCGTATATTTGTTGGTGCCAGGAGTACAGGATTCTATACGAAAAATGGGTGGAAAATTGAAGGAATGGCGGCAGGTCAGTCATTTATAAGATTGCTTAGGGTTTCTACTAGCTGCTTGGTATTCTAGTGGTTATGGCGCTCGCATCTTACCATAGCAGCCGGGGATCTCGCCTCTGTAGGACCTGAATGGTTTTAACTGGAAATGTATGGCGAGGTTGACTTTGTATACTTCTCTGATTTATTAACATGTCCAGATTCACACCAAAGTTGTCTTGGAAAAAATAAAAGGTCTCAGAGTGCAGTTAAACCCTTATAACGGAACTAGGTTTTCACCAAAAAAGCACTGTAGAGGCCGGAATCGTGGGATAAAAATTAATAAGGTGTAAATTTTGTTTGCAATGAGCCTTTTTTTGGAGTCAGCTATAGCTTCAATCCTTGTTCGGTACAGGCCCACTTGCACAGCAATGATAAGTCCAAAGTGATACATTTAGAGTTACTCTGAATACCTGGGCCCTGTGTACTTGGCAGTCTTCTTGATGTGACCCAACTCAATCATGGAATATGCCATGTCAGTAAGTGAGGCTTTCACATCTCGAGGAGCGATTCCCAAAATTGATGTCATACGAGTGTTATCAACTTTTGGGTTTGTGCCAAGAAAGGAACAATGACACAGAGAAGCTTATCAAAGAGACTGGCAAATTTGATCATGAGGTTGGGTACTTCCATGGTGGGGACATTGTAGCCTTGAGGCCTGAAATCCTCGTCCAGCACAACAGCCATTTCCTTGAAACTAAGGGTATCAGTGACTAGAAGATGCCGATGTCCCCCAGCCTCAGTTACAGTCATGCCTTTGACATGACCTACAGCAACATCCCTCACATCAACCATTATTAGGCCAAACTTGGGTAAGGCTGGCATCTCTCTCTGCAACAAGCGTTTAGGGAGAGCCATTGAGGTAACAAAGCTTCCACACAGAGCAGGACCAACTATGTACCCTGGATGAACGACTACCAACTCATATTGTTAACCCTCTGGCTGATTCTTGATATGGTCCAAAGCTGCCTTCTCCGCCAACATCTTGCTTTTACCATAAGGTCCAAGTTTGTCAAGATCTGCCCAGTCTCCTTTAGTAAAAGGCCTGTCAAGTCGCTCTATCCCGCCACTGACAGTTATAGCTGAACTAGTTAAAACCACACGTTTGACTCCCTCATCACAGGCTTTTAACACAGCCAACGTGCCATTGACAGCAGGTTTAATGACTTCATCCTCATTAGCTGGTTCTTCGGCTGGCAGTGGACTTGCTATGTGTATTACATAAGTACATCCTTTTACCACAGATACCCACGATTCGTCATCAAGCAGATTAACTTCAACCAACTCTAGTGGATATTTCGCATCAGGGCAAAGTTCTTTCAGTGGTTTAACTTTGGTTTCATCTTTGAGAGATCTCACTGTGCCCCTTACACGGTAGCCCTGCTTCTGTAGAAGCTGCACAACATGAGTGGCTATGTACCCAGAGGCACCAGTTACCAACACTAGCTCATCACCCATCTGTAGAATAGAAAATAAAGAATATGTTATTTAGGACTAAATTTGAAAAATGCTAGGTGAAGGGGACAAGAGGGTTGAGAAGTAATACAAGACATGTGAAGTAACCATATGGTGTATCTGCAAAGACAATGCTTTGGGCATATGACCATGGTCGTATAGCACAATGCATGAATATAGCTTAGTAACTTGTGATCATTGCTGCTGCCTCTATACATAAGGAGGCCGTTGCAAAAAGACTGGGATTTTGAGAGCCCAATACCCACCTTATAATATAATGGAATTGACTTGCTCTGAATTTGACTGCATTGCGAAACGTTGGGGGAACTGGTTCCATGATTGGTTCCCCCTGAATGCTTCCTATAGTAGGTAGGCCAGGGAATTAGAGGAGGGAACTAGCAGGGACTTGGTTCTTAATTGGGAAGCATTCATCAAATCCCAACCACTCGTAAACCACTTCTATGAACATTCACCTTTTGGCAACCCAACAGGGAACTGATTCCCTGATGTCGGTCAGTTCCATTTTGGGAATAGCACCTCCAACAGATTTACTTCCCAATCTTTTCACAACAGCCTCCTGGTCAACTCATAAGGAATTGCATCATGGTGGGTTACTCACTAATCAATACATGCCTATGAACCGTAAGTTAATGACTTACCTTTTAACCAGGTTGTTTCATCCAAGTGCTGCCCTTATAGGTTCTCATCAGCTTGTGCTATGAATACTCTAGATGTATTGTGGTATGGTTTGATCCCTCTGAAGGCACAATGTGGAACACCCAAATCATGGACTAGAGTGGGACAGATCTAGTTCACACTAATGTGGTATGGGACTTACAAAAGACCTTGTGACCCAGTACACAGTGCTATTGCAGATGACCAATCGGTTATGTAGGGCATGCACTATACACCCTTGCCAAAAGTACCAAATGTAAAAGCAAAATCACACATACATGTTCACATGTATAGACAAATTAAAACATGTGTGAACATTTCTGAGCCTAAAATGGTTCATTGTAATTATATCAAACTTGACTGATTAAAAAAAAGTCTCATAAAAAGACAAAGGCGATACACAATTCTTATCTATTAAATATATGAGCTTTTTTAGATGCTATCCACAATATAGTCATCACGAATTCCCCCATTACTTACAAACAGAAAGGGCATAATAGTATGTCTTTCTCCTATTACAGTTTAAGGAAATGGAGAAAATTATCCTGTTACTACCAATGTATCACCCTTGAAATACGTAGACTCTGGGTGTGTATAACTGATAGCGCTCATCCTTACTGCAAAATCTACACACACCCCCTAAATCCATACACACAGGTTACCAATCTGCCTGGCTGTTGTTCGCAGATCCTCCAGGGTTAGAACAAAAGCAGGCGCCGTGTATTTACTCCTCCATACTCCTCCACACACCAACAGGCTGAGGCATTCCCACGCCGGGACCCCTTACGACCCCCCTTACACTTCTCACCATGTGTATAGCTCGATCCTATTGCATACTGCAATACCTCTCACTGTTCCGGCAGCAATAGATATAGGCCTACATTTGCGCCTAGCTCATCTCCATGAATTAATAGTTTTATCCTATATTTCATGGCTAATGTTCATGGCTAATCATCAGGGCTGCACTGTAAAAATAAATTCCCTAAACTCAGAATGGAAACTCTGTACAATTTTACGGTGATTCACTGTGAATGAACAAACAGTGAAATCACCTATAATAACGGTGTTTCACCCTAAGTGGTTCACTGACATCTGTTTGGTGTAAATTTGAAGGGTGACATAGTTTCGCAGTGAACCCCCCTAAAGTGTGGTTAGTTTGGAAGTCACTAGATGACACACTATGATCACATGGTGAGGTATTAGATGCAAATTCTTTTATAATATTCAATTATCATTATAAATGAGGAAGAATAAAACTTCTTTGATGAAACATAATGCCTTCTCATAGACACATGGCCTGTACTGACTTAAAAAATTTATTACATAATGTACCTATACCACTATTAAAAATGTTAATTTGGAACACCACTCCCACTGCCAATTATGAACATACACCTCAACTAGTCCATGATCAGTAGACCAAGGATTCAGACAGTGTAGTCGCCTAATGATGGACAGTGTCTAGTACTGGAAAGTGTTGCTCCTATGATAAATAGAGCTGTCAGCATGACATATTGTGCCCTCTTTTTAAAACAAGTCATGCTCTGCTTCACCATTTAACTTGCACTCACCACATTAGTCTGAAAAGTCACCTGCCTTGTTTAAAATAGAGAGAGCTGCACTATCAGGTAACTACTCATGTCACACACTCTTTACTATACTATACTGACTGACTTCCCCGAGTAGGTACCTACTCAAATCTGCCTTTTTTAGCACAGTACTTGAATGACCACTTGGGAGCAACGAAAGGGACAAGTTATAGGTACATGAAAAGAAAGGACTGGAAATGAGGGCATTTTTAGCCAGCTCTTCCTTTTACTATAGGAGCAACACGCTCCTGGACACTCCAATGTATGAGGGACTGAGTATGAGCACTATCGTGCATATGTTTTATCTCTACAGCAATATTTGAATGTAGAGAACTATTGTGAAATTTAAACATCTCACTTGAATCATGGATTAAATCTATACTGTGGAGTGATACAAGGATTTGTGAGGTTGCCTAAACAAGTTTTACATCACACTAAAGAAATTGTGAATCACCGTAAAAATATGGTGGATTCCTGGTGAAAACTACCGAGAATCCCAGCTTACTCTACAGGGAGCCTTTAAGCAATGGTTCAACACTAAAATAACGGGGAGCCCCCGGCACCTACAATTGCCAATGATTCACTATTATTTAAGTGAATTATTTTTTACTGTGTAGTAAGAGACAGATAATACCAAAATCTGAAATTATGGGTCACGGGCCTTATAAGGGCTCTAGATGGAGCAGGCAAAACTCTGAGCTTTAAATTGCGACACTCTTAAAGCTGGGTATAATATACATGGAAAGAAAGGTGAACATTTTCATATTCAATTGTCGTGATTCTTTTGGGGAACCTGACATTGCCTATTCAAACAGGATCAACCCTAGAAAATATTGGCTTATTTCTGGCAAAGAATCATCTGGAATCCCTTCCTCTGCTACCTGCAACATGGCTCAATGAGGACCTACGTAGGCTATCTCCTTTTTGAAGTAAAACAAAAGGTGCACTTTATGTTGGTTTCCTGTTGGTATGTGAATAGGGCACCTGGGGAGAATTCCCATTTGATGATGCTCACTCCAATGCATCCAGCATTTCTCCTATTCAGCACATTCACTATAGATGTAACAGAAATAGTTAAAATGTAGAAATAAGGCCCTACTGTGTGTTCCAAAGGTACGGTTCCCACTATTGACACAGGCTGGGTGTGAGAAGCATTGTTGTAGCTGCTGCTGTGTTTGCTGTGCACCTAAAAGAGGAGCAGTTTTTAATCATCACCTGACCTGCTCCCACACCCCTCACCCCATCCCCAATCTGTCACAGTAGCTGTACTAACCTAACAATTTCCACAAGCAATGTCTTCCTTTACAATTCCTCGTGCATGTGTTCCACAATTTGACATAGTGGTGGCATTGTTTAATTGCACTAATTAGGCCTCTTGCTGTTCTATATGGAAGAGGTCCTATAATGTATCTTAGTCATGATGTGATACTATGTCACATAATTATCATGTGTAATTACAGTCTACATGCTGAATTCCCTAAAGCTTTTGTGCACCGATGGAAGAATTCCTTGATAAATAGGTGAATTTCCCATTCATTCTTTCGTTTGATACAATGTGGGAGAATGGCTGGATTCACCCAGCTTTGATGTAGAAGAAACACATTAAAGGTTATCCTATATGTCACCTTCCCCTCCACAGATTTTAGTTTTCTCTCTGACCTATCTCAGCTACTTAAAGTTGGACCTTCACTGCGCAGGCGTGTAAATGTCAACGGAAGTGTATAATGTCGACGTTTAGCTATAGCCTATGTTTCCGGCTTCGGACAAGACCGGGGGCTGCTTTTAACGACCTGGCATTTCCGGCACTCAGGGGCCCCCTGGACCCCCACCCACCTGCTCTTGTCGACTTGGTCTCCTCCTGCCACCGGAAGTCGCTGACGAACGCTCCCTCAACAGGCGGCGCGCGCAGCTCTACGGATTTCCGGCGCCGGTGCCTGTCGACAAACCTGATGCAAGGTGGCGTCAACTAGGACGAAGGGGGGCTTGTTTTCACGTGAATACAGCTGTAATTGGACCCCTTATAGTGGAGTCGGGCCAACTTAGCATTCCCCTAAAGTACTTAAAGCACATACCCCTCGATCCATGTTGCGGCAACAAGGTGTAGCCCATTGATACATAGAGGTGAGTCTCGTTGCTAAAGTCATTATCGCTAATAAGATATCGATATATTTTTTTACTAAAGGTTCAGAAAAGGGGATCCATTTGCATTGTTCTTCATTGGCCACATGGGCAAGACACAAAAAATGATCACCAGATCCAATATGCGGTCCATGGCTATTTGGATCTTGCTATATTACATTCCCACCATAGGGACTATGGAGTATGACGAGAGTTACATTGCTGATATGATAAAGTTGGTAGCTGAAACTTCATGTTTGGATGATCCAAAACATCGCACTGCACTTTAATAATTCATGATTTGTATCCTTATTCAGAACGCAGCCGTCATTCTCAAACAGAACAAAGGCAACATGCCGTTCGAAAAGACATATAAAAGCCACCCAAAGATGAGAAATATAATGTAGAAGTGTGTCAAAATGATAAGGATCTAGGGTGTGCTAGATGTTCGTGGCTGGAGAGAGGATGGATAGTAGAGATAAAAACAACCTCCGTCATCACGACGTGCTGCCACCTGCCGAGACGCTGACGGATAAAAGGTCTACTTTCGGGTTTAAAATCCATGTTGTTTCTGAAGTTGTCAGTTAGATAAGAGGCATAGAAGAGGTTCTATCCTTTACTAGTGTGGGGGTTTCTACACCGTCTGCCGCTCAGGGAGCTCTGTACGTAGGGACCGGTTGGCAGGACTATCCTTGGCCATTCTGTTTGTTGTTGCTGATGTTGTTGTTCTTATTTTTTGCACCATTTATTCGAATTCGGTTTTCACCATTTAATCTAATTTAATTGAAACATGCTTCACATTTTTAATTGTTCCCACTATTGATTTAATCCCTTTTTATATCACTTTTCATTTTTTTATGTTCAACTTCTCGCATATATACAGAGATCCCTTTTCCAATCCCCCATCTTAACTTCTGCTTGTGAATAGTACTTTGGTGATAAACTACATATTGAGAACCAGGTGGGTTCTCTAAACCTGCGTACTGAGAGTGATAAGGTGGTGGGTTTAGGGACGGGGGGGGGGGGAAGAGTTCACTCAATGCGAGCCTCAATTGAGCGGCTTCTATTATGAGTAGCACCTGCGCTCACAGAGAGCATTTCCTTGCACAAGATAAATTGATGCTTCATGATTTAGCGGTGTAAAATACCAGCAGTAGATGGTGTATAGAGTTGGGCCCTGTAGCACCACCTGCACCCAGCGTCATTTGCTGTTGGGGGAGCCCTCTGTCGGCCATGGGGAGCAGCTGGTGTTTTAATGTGGAGAATCTGGTGAGGCAGGCAGACGGCCACGTCTTGGAGTATGAATAATGAATGATCCCTGTATCTTTACTCACATGAACAATAACCTCTGATTTGTCTAAACCATCTCTCTGCCCCTGTCTCTCTAACGGCCCCCCAACCCTATTTCTGTCTCTGTCATATCAAACTTCTACCCTGTCTCTGCCCTTCTCTTTCTCCCTGTCTCCTTCGGATCTTGTTGCTCTCCGCTGCCCCTCTGTCCTGTATCCTTATTCCACCCACTGTGAACGGCCTCTATTTGATTATGTCTTCCCAATTCAAAGCCTCTGGACTCCCCCCCCCCCCGACCATTGTATAAATCCCTATACTGTCCCCTGTCCCCATTTGATTCCCTGAACAGTTCAACTCTGTTTTCTTCATTTACTGGGTTATGTTTCATAACAAACTACAATCAGTAAATAACTCTACAATCACCAAATCACCACTACGATCACAGAATCTGGCTAAATAGTAGGACTTATTTCCTTCTGTATACTGCATTACACAGGGTTTGAGTACAATTGCATACAGTTGTTATATTTGTACTATAGGTTTGATCACCTCAAGACTATTTTTTATGCATTTTAGCAATTAAATATCGTGCAATTAGTAACACAATGCTCATGGGCAAATCATACAATAGATGATCGTTTGAGACGGAAAATGTGGGGCAAATCGTTGCCTGTTCTGAAACATACCCAAGGCCTCCTGTCGCTACCTCTATGCCCCTGTCCCTTTGCGTCTTTCTGTAGGACCTATCTCTTTCTGTCCACTTTGTTTCTTCCTGTGCTGTCTTCTTGTCCCTGTCTCTCTAATCTTTACCAAATAACAAAGCTTTAAGATGAAAGATTTTCTTTTAAAGTCAAAAGTTGACCAAAAACCTGGCCAGAAACTCCCTATTCTCTCCTGTCCAAGCTGCTTCCCCTACCAATACACAAGTGCAATTTACCTAAACCTCGCTTTCTGGACCCTTAATCTTCCATCATTTCATACGGGACCCGGATCACACGCGCAGTGATTTAAAGAGGGGTAGATAACAAAACATCAGTATTAGCGAATGTCGTAGCATGTCCCAGTGCGGGCACATAAATGTAAGTAGTATAGACGTGGGGGTTTGATCCAGGTATGGCAAGCGGTAAAGGGAAGAGAAGGGGCTTCTCCCATCAGTGGGGTTTAGCTCACTTCGCAGCCCATTATGTGAATGGGACGAGAGGTATCTCAAATTATACATTTATCCTAATATGTGACCATTGTGGGCTCTTTGTAAACAGCAAGGAAATCAAGTACCTGCACTAGTTTTTCTTAGTGTATTGTATATCAAACCCAGCAAACTGTCGTCATCTGTCGCCATGATTGGTCATCAATGGTGACTCCTTTTTGAGTGATAACTCATTCTATCATCTTTCGCCACTGTGTGTTAGACTCACGTGGCATAGCAATTGCTATTCCTGGTGATCTTGTGCTATAACGACGTCGTGTTCCATCTAGCAACATGTGTGAGCCACTTCACACAGGTTGACGAGGACTCATGACAATTTGCTGGGAAGGTAGCTAAAGGTAGTATTCATGTACTAGCAGTATCTTTTTTTAAAACTAATAGTTATTGTTGAAGACCTACAATTTGCTCCCAATATCTGACCTTATAAACCATCAAAATACAACATAAAGGGAACTGTTACTCGTTGCAAAACTTGGGTGGAGATATGGGATAATTGCCGAGATACCAATTTATTATGTATAACTAATTTACCTCTATCTCAAGTTCTCTGTAAAATTCAGCCCCCCCCCCTCCCGCCCTTTCCAAGTCTGACATCAAATGGCACGCCCCGTTCAACTTCAGGGGTGGGTTTGAGAGAGCAGCTGAGGTGAAAGAGCACCTCTTGTAGCTTGCGGCTTACTCCAGGGTTACCCCCACAGCCTACAGGCCCAGGAGGAGTACAGAGACTGGGTGAGGATAATGATAGACCAAGGATGCCCAGCCCTGGATGTAGCTGCACAGGAGCGCCCCCTGGTTTCAATCAGCAGAGATGTGCTAATCTGGGGTCGCCTTACGGTGAGGTTCATCAATGTGGCCGGTAATCTGTGCCCGGTGTCCGACCCCGGCCTTACTACCTCCAGGTGTTGGGCTTCTCCTCATGTATACCTCCTCCAGCGCCCATGCATCCCAGGCCTGGCCACCGGGTACACTTAGGGAAGGCTGCACTGATGTAGAGAAAGGGGAGGTTTAAGGGTTCACATTGAGCAGAGAATGGTCGCTGTCCTAATTCACGTAAATTGAAAATGGCCGAAAATGCTAGAACACAGATTTGCTATCAATAAAATCCCATGTAGAGAGACCAATTTCGTCAAAGTCTAATACATTTTTGTACCTGCCAGTCCTTTATCATATCATACAGCAAAAACTGGTATTCCAAAGTATTCTAAGCCACCTGGGGGCATGGTCTCATACGTCCCAGTCATTTACATCATACAGCGAAATCACCTAATACTTCCCAGCATGGGCGGAAAACAAGTCTCTACCACATTCTCGGTGTAGTCCCCTCTAGTAGTATAGACAGGGTGTGACAGTCAGAAAAGCCCCTGGTCTCCCCTGTGTTTACACAACCCACCCACTCCACATGGCTACTTTGCATATGCATTTATTCCTAGGTATCTAACAGACTGTACACATAACTGAAGTCTATATGGCTGAGTCATTAATTGTCCTATGATTGCCCCACTGCTGACTTTTAGCTTCTTCAGTGTAAATTGTAATTAGTATGGGAGTGGCTGGGAAGCCATAGGCAGTCATTCCCTATATGTATGGTCAGGTAGCTACACCATGAGTAGAAATTCCATGAGTATTTAACATACTAAATAAGACACTGTAAGAGCTATACAAAGCTGATACTAAAATATTTTCTAACTTTATTCTGAAAATAAGGACAGTATATTATTGATTCTAGAAAATAGGCCTTATGAGCCTATTTATCATGTGTATATGAAATGCAAGAGGGTGAGATATTGTCACCTTACCCAACACATACCCACAGGGCAATTTAGTTAATTGGATTGTTTGCCTGAAGTGACTATACAGACATAATTAAGTGTGCCCTACCACCTAGCTCAGTGTAAGACTGCTATGGTCAGATGTTGGATACTTAGGGATAATGCATATTCAAAGTAGCCATGTGGATTGGGTGGGTTGTGTAAACACAGGGGAGACCGGGGACTTTACTGACTGTCACACCCTGTCTATACTACTAGAGGGGACTACACTGAGAATGTGGTAGAGATTAGTTTTTCGCCCGTGCTTCCCAGTCCTTTACACCAACCAGCATCATGGCTTGGTACTCAACAGTCCTACACCCAAACCAGCAGCATAGCCTGGTGTGTGTGAATCCCTCCCCAGTCTACCAGACCCCTCGTCAGTGTTAACCTGGTACCATCAGCCACACCTGGTCCTCCTACTCCAACTGATAACTATGTAAACGTGCCACAAGACATTAATGTATTTTATATTTTATGTCATATTTTACTTGTGGGCGTTAGAACTGCCTGAACGGTATTGTATAGATGCATTCAAAAGATTTAACAAAATTAATTTCTAGTCAGCTGGTAGTACTTTTAACTGTGATGTGATGGTATTGCTCTAGCCGTTGGTGTAGGTTCATATCATGTATTCCTTGCCTCCAAAAGTGAAGCGATACAGTTGTCTTTTTTTCATCGTCTGTGGCATACGTTAGTACAGTACACTAATAGTCAAAGGGATTCCCATATCAGAATTGTATCCCTAGTGGACCCCTCCTGCTGTGAACTCTCCCTATGTAACACTAGTGTTATAAACATTATCTAGGTACCACACAGAAGGTGAACATCTACAACATGCCATCCTGATAAAAGATCCACTTAAGCACCTTCAGCACAACAAAGCGTTTTAATGTTCTTCTATGTGTGACATAGGGTTGGTCGGTAAGCACAGCACAGCCAGATTATCAACTAACATTTTTCTTTTTCATGGATCATGTTGACCATTCAGATATGATGCAATAATGAGATAGTTGTTAGGATGCAGGAGTGCATGCAATGTTAGCAAGCTCCTAACTTTGCAGCTTGTCAAAAGAAATTTGGCATTGGGGTTATATATAGAGAGAGCATTCAAAGGGTTCGAACGGGAGACACAGTGCAGCGTCTATCAAAACTGAAAACACCCACGGTGAGCAATCTGGTATGAGTAAGATAGCTTGGTGAAGTTCAGAGGGCGATAAGAAGGGCCAGGCCGGCTTTATCAGCCAAGAAGAGTCGGCCAATAAGTCTCCCTGGACAGATCGTCAAAAAGAAGACCGGGCAGAGAGAGAAGGGCACCGTGAGTGGGCCACACTTTGGTATTTAGCCTGACAAGCCGTAGATTCAGTACAGCTGGCCGAGCCCAACATGTTACCAACTTCCATGCCCGCCCTGGTGATAAATAAACCAATCAGAGCTGTCGGCGGCCTTCACTGCACTGCAGCACTGCAAGATGGTAGCAGCCTTGGTGAGGAACCAAAGGGTATAGGGTTTATTTTTTTTTTTTTGTGTTTTTTTTTTTTTTTGCAAAAAAAAAGAAGATGAAAGAAATTGAATAAATGAATCAATTTTTTTAATCAGTTTTGAGATTCAGTGAATTTTGAAAAAGGAAGAAAAAAAGAAATAAAAAGTGGACGGGGTGATAAATGCCCCATCACAAGGGCCCCAAGATGGATTCATTGCTTTTTCGAATCAAACTATTGTAGTCATGGTTTGACATCTTTAAGTTGACGTCATTGCATCCGATCCTAAGACGTAAAAGTATAGTCTCCTATACTGTGCCATTACAATATAGACCACACTCAGAGGAATCCCGCCCATGCAAGTTCTTGTTTCTCTTTAGACCAAGCCCAAAGCCCAGAATCGACCAATACATGCCAAGCAAGGAGGTCAACGATGGGGGAGGACTTTGGTTGAATGGGGAGAAAAAACGTCATGTTGTTCAGTTGGGATAGAAAAGTCTGGAACCAATTGCAATTACAACAGCATAGACTTGGAAGTCACGAGGGATATGCAAGCGGAAAGGCGGGGTGCATTGGAATATTGGTCTCAAGGGAGGTCTTTTTAAATGGAGGATGCAAGACTGGGGAATGAGGGGATCTGAGTAAGTGCACAGCCGGATGTGGAGAGGGAATAGAATACTGATAAGATTCTGTAACTGTATTGGGGAGTGTGGGAATATATGGCTGAGTGGGTGGGTGGTAGGTCTTAGGGGTTATTGTTGAGTGTTTTATAGATCAGAGTATATGGGTACTTGTATCATGTTTAGGTGTTTAGCTGTGCATTGGATGGCTGAACGTATTGGTAGGTATTGCCATGAGTATGTGAATGTATGTGTGAGAGTAGAGGTATATATATGAGTGAGTGTGATATAGTTTTAGTGTGAGTGTGTAAATGCATGAGTGAATGTATGGATGAGTGTGTATATGAATGAGAGAGAGCTTTCCACAGAAATTATTATGATGGTACAATGTATGTTTTCTGGGAACGTTTACAAATGCTGTGCTGCTTGCCTTTTTTTCTTTTGTTCGTTTTTTTTCTAGAATTGTCAACAATTTAAGTAGTTATTCCCCTACCTTTTTATGTTTGTTAATATTAGTAGAGAAGACATTGATTTACATCATGACGATGTAAATTATAGGCCTCCTAATGTAGTATAACTCATGTAACAGTCCGATTATTGGTGGCCAATGAAACCCCAAATCTACAAGAACATTCAATCATTGATTAAGTACCTGCTACTAAAGTCATAGAACAAAGGTCTGTGTTGTAGCATGTTTTTTGTTTGTTTAATCAAACAGCTCTTCCTCTCATCCCATAAATCCATTACTTTAATTCAATATTTGTAAAGTCATCGACATTGTTACCAATCACAGCCAAATAATATGATGACATCACATTGAGGTTAAGTTAAATTCCTGATGTTCCCATGTATACTAACTCTACGTTTTAGTGTCACCTGAGATAAAGTGGAATCAAATAAATCCATTTGTCATTCAAAATACTGCTGATGAGCAGGTTCCATAATGCTTGATGTGTGATGACTAGCTCTAGTGCACACACTAACACTTAGACACACACACGGCACGCGCCACACACACACCTTCTCACCCACGGCACTTGAGCACCACCTGGTGCCGACACACGCCAGGTGGGCGCCGTCCAGGGTCGCTGGTCGCCCCATCTGGTGGTCCACAGGTGGAGGCAGGTGTCCCCACAATGTTACCATGACGACGACGTGTTCCCGCCATCAACATCATTAACCAGGTGTTGGTTAAGTGAGGGACGGCAGAGAGGAGGGTGTCTGGGAGATGTGGAGAAGGTGCAGGAAGGGAGGAAGGAAGAAAGACAGGAAGGAAGGCAGGGAGGAAGGCAAGAAGGGAGGCTTTGAGCTAAACAGGGGGGGTAAGCAGGGCCGCTGGAATGTAGGTAGGAGATCTGTGGATGGGGTAGCTGAAGCATGGAAACGGAGGCATTCTCAGAGGCAGCAAAGAATAAACCAAGAACCTTAAAATGATAAATGAATGAAAAAAGCAGAGGCTCAAAGTGCTCTACTGGTTGGTACTTTGGGGGTGATATTTGCCAAGTGACACATACTGCACCCCACCATCCACAAGCACACAGCTCTTGCACGGGTACACTCCTATAGAGCAGTGAACAATGGGGTGAATCAGTGCATGTATTGCTACATTTTTGGGGGATGAAATGTAATCTTCTCAATCTGAATCTTCTTGAGGAAGAAGATGTTGCCAAAAGTTGGATTAGATGGATTTGTAACGGCACATAAAAGACAAAGGTGTACATAAAACGTAAGAAGAAGAGCACTTGATTCTTATTGTTTTAAATGAGCATATTCTTATTACTTTGTGTTCTATAACCTGAGTTTGGTAAGGGAATGCTGTATTCTTTCAGGTTATTTTTTTTGTAGTTTCTTTCCTTTTTATACATTCACATTAGGCCTACATAGACGTACATAGCACATATAGATAACTGACATAAACATACATTTACAGCGTTTCTTGTCAATCAGTGATAAGGTATGCTTATGAGCAGCTCACCAAGCAGATAGAAGGTCTGGTGGAGCAGCTCTGTGTTTGAGCAGGGGGCAGCTGGGTACAGGTGGTGAACAGATGGTACAGAGAGCTGCTCACGACGACCTGCTCATGCCCTCCTCCCGACCTTCACCCCAACTAGTTGTAGAGGATCCAGAATGTTAGAAATAGTTGTCGTGGACATTCACCTAGGGGAGTGAGTGCAAGGGACTGGATATAGGTCTGTTATAGTAAGTAGAGCGCCATCGGCACCCATTCCTCAACACGCACACGGATGTGTGGCGTTAAATAGAGAAAAGAACAGAGAAGGACATTTGAGAATGAAACATACCGGTAAGCGTTTCAATGATAAAGTTGTGAACTTTCCAGCTTGTAGACAATGTATCTTACGAGGAGGCTATTTCAGAATGATAGCAATTGTTATCATTTGGAAATTTCCCTGCAGACCTGGGGCTTGTTTCAATATCCCCGACGACAACATGGTCGGCAAGAAACTCACTACCGGTATGTGTTGACCATAGTGACCTAGATAAGTGCATGTAGTGCTATGACTATGTGCATGATTACATCTATACAGTTCAATCTTAGCATGCCATCCTTATTTGACGCTTTGGTACTAGACCTTATAAGGTATCTTAAATTACTTCTGGTAAGTGCATTTTGCTTCTTGTAAAAATACCTTCTTTATTTAACGGGTGTAGTCATACTCAAATCCCCATCGGCATAGCATTGATATTGAATTTAAAGTCCCGATGACAGAAACATTCTCCTGTAAGATAGCCAGAATTAATGTCAGCGAATTTTCAGGTTGTCAGTTTTATTGAAATAAACCCCTGATAATATGACAAAATAATGTTGATCGTCACTTTTGTATGATATTCTATTATTGTATAATATGACTCAACAAGGGAGAACACCCCTCCATGGGGAATTTGTAATTCCCCATTTGGCCACCAGGGGGCATTGGAAGTGCAAAATAACTCTTAAATGATTATAAAAATACATGAACCTAATTTTTGATGTAGAATCCAATGGTCTCATTTAAAACGCTCCATTTTGGCAACCATCTCAATAACCTAACTTGCTATGCCAATTTTCAGGCAGTTTTACCAAAAACCTAAAACTGAAAACAGAAATGGCAAATCCCTTCTAGATCAAAATCTGTAATAAAAATCACCATATTAACCATATCACTGGAATGATATGATACATTCAACAAGAGTTAATACAATCCCTCCTACGTCTCATATCCGCCTCTGATTTCCCCTAAAACACTGAAACTATAAGTCTTATTTTCCAAGTGTCAGTGCACGGGGTGGGGTCTATGGGGTGGCTGTGGCGTGAGGTTTGGTTCTGGAGGATCCTTCAAAGACTTGAGACGATAACCAGCTGAGGGCCGTGAATCCCTCAGGAGATAAGAACTACACAGAACATCCACTCCCCCACCTTCAGGGGTATATACCAGCGGGATAGTTTCCTTCAATAACCAGGCTTGGGTCCTGCTAATAGCTAGCCCTGTATGTGTATAGAGCCCTTCCCAAGCTAGCTAAGGTTCTGGAAGGTTATTCACAAAGTTGAAGAGAGTGAAAATTCATGAAGAATGTGAAAATTGTAATTCTCACCAACGTTTATCACTCACTATGAGGCAAGACATGCATTCCTCGGAAAACTCTTTCCAATTTCTCTCATTAGAAGTGTTATTTATAAAGCATTTTAGAACACCGGTATCCTAACATGTCGAATTTACTATTTTTCTATACACTGTTGACGATTTGCAAAATAGAGTGTTTGCCAGAATTCAAGTCTCGCAAATATCTTTTTAGGAGACTATTCTTGCCTGAAGGTTCACTCACATCACATAAATATGAAGAATACTCGTCAATTTTTTTCAATAGGCTTCCTGATGGCACAAACACTGTCGTAAAAGGGAGGCACCCCCCCCCCTTTTTTTATCTCCTTAAGAGGGTTACCTATAGAAGCCTGTGTTAAAGCAATTTTCTTGCTGAGAACAAGAGACTTAGCTAGTTGGTGATACCTGTTCTAGATCACTTCTTCCAGTGTTAAGTACTTATAGATAGATCCACCTCCACTACAATATTATATCCAGAAAAAAAATCTTCGAAGTTATCGGCCTAAAATCTTAGCCTTGAGTATCTATAACCCTAATCCACTTTACCAGGTCAAATACCAGTAAGAGAGCCTGTGGTAGCTAAGGGGATACCCTAGTCAAGTGGAGGGCTGCTCCGCTACTCAAAGTTAATACAAGTAAGGACAAAAGCGGTTTTAAAAGGGAGGATAAGTGGAAGCTTCCTTGCATACACCATTTAACGGCTCTTCATGAACATACGTAAACTTACTCTGTATCCATTCTTAGGCCAAAAAAAAAAAGGTTTGTTTCCGGTCACCCGACCTACCTCAGCCAAACAGGGCCGACCTCAGATTTTTTGGGTAATTTTTGTTAAATTTTTAGCATTTTTTCACATTTTTTTGATTAATTTTGAATTTTTTTATCAGTTTAATAAGTGATCAAAGATATATGCCCTTGTTTACTGTTTGTTATGGTATTTCCGAAGAAATCCTTTATTTCCCATGATAACAGGAAAAAAACTTACGTATGATATCCTCATTTCAATACAAATGTATACCTTGATAAGGTCTGAGGTAAAAAAAAAAAAAAAATTAAAAAAAAAAAAAATCCGACCTACCTACCTCAACTTTTTTGGCTATGTTACCGGAAACATACAATTTATTTTTTTTGGCCCTATCCCTTTTCCAACACAAGAAGACATTCCTTCACTTTTCCTCTTTTTTACCGTCTCTGTCTTTTCACACATATCTCTCGCCGCATTCCCCCTTTCTCCGACTCAAAGACTGTACTTTTAGTTTTACGCTCCGTCTCTACTGGCATGTCCCACACTTTACCAGGGCCACCTGTCTCTTCATCCTGAACCCCTCTGACCCCTCCCATCCCCCATTCCGTCACCCACACGAGGCTGCCACATGTCATCCTGCTCCTAACAAGGCCAGCCCTGAGTCACCCCATTAAACATGTCTCCACAACCCATACTGCACCCCTGACAGTTTACAACTGGTTGGATGAGATGGAATGTAGCTATTTAATAGGCCTATAAAGCTGGGTTTCGTGGGTGATTCTCCTTATGCTTATCTACACAAATGAATGGAGAATGGTATTGACATCGTTGAAGGAAGGAGTCCAAAATGCACATAATCATTATGACCATAGAGGAGGCATGGGCATAATTGATCAAGGGTTGTGGTCACGACCGGGGTTTCATATCACAGTTGATCCACCTAATTCCCTCCACGAAGGAGCTGTAAACCCTGAAATTGTGTAGTACCATAGAACCCTCATTTTGACAAGCATTGTTGAGAACTTGGTATAGGCCTTGGTTCGGCCTTGTTTCAGGGTAGTGATGCATTGAGATGTGAAATTCCAGACATACTTGTGTTCTTCTCTATCATCTGAAGGTCTGGTATCCCTATGTCCATGGGGTTGGGACCGGGGGTTGGGAAAGGGGAACGGTGCAGTGCAAAAGGAAGTCAGGGCGTGTACAGCAGATGGGGGGGGGGGCGCTGTTCTCTGGTGTGAAACTTAAGGTCTGCGTGGAAACATATGTCGGTAAATGACAACACCTTTTTTGTAAAAAGAAAATGAATAGAAGGAATAGCGTACAGGGTGTGGGAGACATGGACATAAACACAGAACCCAACCATGTCCAGACACTGAGACGCAGGCCCCAGAGTTGCATTAGTCCCTGTTTCAGGCAAAAGATAAATTGATGGTTAAAATGAATTTTAATAATGATTTCCTTCTCAGAAAGCTAGTTCTTGGTAACAGATGCACTCGATGTCAATGAGCAGTATAAGCGGCTGAAGGGTGTTAATGTCTATGCTGAAGTGAGAACTTCGAGACTATAGTCTAGACCTGATAATTATAACTACTCACAGGTTTCACGAAATACTTTTTAACACACATAATTGGTTTTTCCTAGCCTATTCTAGTAATAACTGCCTCTAGAGTAGTTTTTCCTCTCTTGCATGCCCGTATTTGTCAGCATTTTGAGAACAGTAGATTCTTCGTCATAGCTTTGTCTTTCCTTGTAGTAAAGTCACTCAGTTTCTGGGAACAAAACCATATTGTTGTCAGTGCCAACTGCTTACTATGACAAGTAGGCCCAATATGCATCAATGAGGGAATTCAGGGTGCATGAACGTATTCATTGTTATTTGGAATAATATGACAAATCTACTGTGGAAAACAACTACAGGTTGCCTAGAGTGACAGTGATACTGTTATTGCCTGTATACTAATGTGGCATGCTTCTCCTTATTTCTACAGCTAGTAGTAAAGAATCTGTGCTGAAGGCAGGTAGGAAAACAACAGTATTACAAACAACACCTCTGGCTTGTGAATTATAAGCCAAGTAATTAGATTACCCCCCTCGGCTGCTACCACATTCCCACAAGATACTACGGTCAGAGAGGCCATTTGTCTCCAGCACCCCATACACTAAAAAGATTACTTCATACCTGGCGTTACATAGTATTAGACTGTAGGGTGATATCATTCATGCCACAACCAGAAGGGGAACACAAAAAGAAATAGCACAATATCGATCGACTTATCATTATTGACATTTATTTGAGGGGTATCGGCCATACGGCGGAGGACCTTAGCAAGTCTAGTGGCAGCTGTGTGGCGGCAGCGGCCAGGTGTTCCGTAGACGGAGTGGCGCCGGCCCCAACCTGCTGCTGTCACTCAGTGAGGAGCTGCTCCATACGGTTTGAGCAGCTCACCCCACACATACACATACACACACATCATGAGCTGCTCGCCACCACACACGAGCTGCTCGTCAGCCTGCTGCATGCACTCACAGCTCAGCCTGCCACCAGCTGAACAACTATCTCACCCCACACTTATACTGGGCTTCCCATGAGATGGCCACCCTGCATGCCTGGCTGGGAGGTCATTATGATGAGTATAAAACCCCAATATGAGTAGATGGTCACCCCTCATTGTGAGATCATTGTGATGAGTAGAGCCACAATACTAAAAGACCATGCCACCTCTCACTGTGGGTTCATTCTGATAATTAGACCCAAAATACTAGTAGATGGCCACCCCTCACTGCAAAGTCATTGTAATGAGTGTAGCAATAGTATCAGTAGATCATCGCCAGCGGCCATCCCTGAGTGTGAGGTCTTTATGATCGGGACAACCCCAATAGCATCGTTTCTATTTACAATTAAAACTCAATACAAACGCAAAGATTCACAATAATATCAGTCTTCACCGGAAATGAAAGGTCTTCGAAGGAAATGTAAGGCCTCAGTATGCAGTAGCCTACAACAGTTTTATTTATTTTCGACTCCGAGGGTCAATTTCAATATACATTTAGCTGTACGATCTGCCCCTTATTATGCAGACCTGGAGATGTCGCATACACGACTCTCTATGCCTACTACCATGTAAGGCCAGTTTTCTGTCACCTTTCTCAGGTTCATGTACACTAGACAAGATATTTTCTGATAACTCAGCTATCTCCATTGACACCCTGTCAACCTGGACAGAATGTAAGATACCCGGAAAGTGTGACAGTTCACTTTTTATATTTAATACTTCTGGAGGGTCTTGCCAAAAGAAAACGATTTTTAAATTTTTAAAACATGCACGTTTTCGCCTTGCCAAAAGTATTCTCGTCTTATCAAAAAGTGAAAACGTGCATGGATGCTTGATCCTCAAAGAGTGCACATTTGCTATAATGTATGTATTATACTGGGGGTTGTTTGGCAATGCAGTCCAAATGAGTTAGACCATGCTCCCACAGATCAGTGATCTCTGAAAGTTTTTAGTCAGGTTCTTCCTCGTTTTCTTTTGGCAAGACCCTCCTGAGTACCAAGGGTGAGAAGAGAAAACTACTGCATTCTCAATTATTAAAGGTTTATAATCAAGGGCTGTTAATATTTAACTGAAAAAATTCTTAATTCGTGTAGGAATAATGGAGCCGCTCATACATTAACTGGAATATCGAATAAATACCAACGTAATGCTAAACTCGACACAGCCCCTGGCCATTCACAAGGCGCTGTCATCTCACCTCTTGGAAAATATGATACGGTGCTGTAAAACGATCCATTTTTTTCAGAGTGGTTCCAAATGACAACGATTGAAAGAAGTACGTGCATTTTGGCAGTTGGTGCCGTATATCAAAGAGGGAGCAACTCCCCAAGGCTGGATCCCCAATGCTATCAGTACCAAACATGAGCTGCTCCCCACCTACTACATCCTACACCCAGAGCTGCTCCCCATCATAGCGCACACCCGCTTCTTATTAACCACTTATACATTTTTTCAATTAGCCATACGATATGAGGGCGGTGGTGGCGGGCCTCTTCTCAGCTGTTGAGGCTGTTGGCCATGGCGCGGCGCCCTCATGGACCATCTGTGGGAACGCCGCCCTGTCTGCACCACCCGGGCCGGGCGTGGAGAGGTGAGGAGCAACTCAGGAACAGGCGCACAGAGCTGCTCATGGCCAGGTCCAGATCAGGGTACCTTCTACATATTATACAGGGTCCTGATTATAAAAGCACTAGCCCTTCCCAAGCTAACCGTACTCTCGAATGATTTTCTCCCCAAACCCTATTGTGCCTATAGGAATCAGTATGGATGCCTATTGGATCCACCATTTTGAATTTCGCTGGTTCAGGTAAAAACCCTCTGATAAGACATATCATGATGGGTACTTTGTCCCTGGGTAACACCCATTTCCAGGAACATGCTGGTCCCATCTTATCAATTCTTATCAGTACATGTCACCTGAACCAGCTCCTGACCCGTTTCCAGCCAATACCCTCAACCCCTACGGGCTAGTTAACACTCTAAAGGGTAGGTTAACCCTGTGAAGTCAACATAGACTTACCCTGTGATGTCCACCAAAAAAATGGAGATAAATGTGGGGTTTGCTGCAGAATCAACATTACCAAAAGAATTGTGCGCACTGAATCAGGAAGTTGTCAATCTTGATTAAGCCCCAAATCGACTTTAATAGCCATCTTTTGGTGTAGATGGATGTCTGAATGTTAACTTACCCTACCTGCCTCGATCCAACCCGTCCATCTCTTTCTATGGCACTTGTATGATCCCTTTTGATATTACATTCCCTGTTTATACTCTAACTGCCAGTCTCAATGGCTATCTCCTTGCCTTCCTCTTCACTCCCTTCTGTCCCTCATTTTCTATCTACCAAGGAGCCTTACTATCTCTTTACCTATTAAAGTTCAGACCCCTACCCCCACCCCCTCTCCGATTCTCTACACTGAATTTTAAAGATTTCCAGTACATTGCCATATATGGCCGAGTAACCCTCCATCCCTAAAAAGTGTCTTCCTGGAGCATTTTGAGCAAATCTTGAGGGAATTTGCATTAAGATGGAGTTATGAGTAGACAGTATTTAATATGAGCCAACACTACAGCAGCATCTGTTGGTGTATAGTGCTGGAGGACTGGGAGGTTTGTATTGGTGGATGGCGGTGAGGAGGGCAGAGGGTTATTCACCACATATGGCGGACAGACCTCAGACTCCCATGGACGGACCCAACACCCCATCTCTATAATGCTTATCTGTATGTGGAAAGTGTACCATCAAAAACTATATTAGTACTGTGAGGTACATCTGTCATGGAATCACATGTTCCTTTAGAAACCAAAACCGCCACAAACAAAATGGCCTTGATGGTGATCCTTTTGGTGTTTTCTGTGGTATTATTAAATCATATTGATCTTGGAACTACATGCATGTACATGTATAAGACTCCTGCCAGTTGTTTATCAGAATTGCTAAACCTAATCCACTGGTAGAAAACAAGAACTTGAACCCCATAGTCGCACAAAATATATGGTGGAAAGGATTTAGGCAAGGCAAACAGTGTAATCAAAGGTCAATTGCCAAAAAAAATATCGAATGGAAAGCTTAGAGACTAAAAAGTGCCACATGGTCAGCTTAAATGTAAACGAAAAATAAACAGACCCATTGTAAATAACTTTCATAGAGACATATTGGAAACAACATAGGAGCTTTCACATGAGTAGTATGGCGGCTGTGCGGACATATCACAGACACTCTTGTCTCCTGGGGGCTGTTTTTCCTCGTTCGGCGGAGGGTCCGCATTTAATATGCGGGGGCCATATTTAATCAACGCGGCGTTAGGTGTTTAAGCTCAAAAATATGATCAAATATAATTACCAATACGGACTTCCGCGTTCAAACGCGGACCTCCGTGTTCAAACACGGATTTTTCCTGTTTTTCCTCATTTCATGGAGGCAAATATTCTGCTCCTTTTTTAGGTTTCTGTGGGTTTTACACGGGGGGGTAGGTGGGTAGGATAAGTAATATATATATCAAATTACAGCTCAACGCGGACCTTTTTCCTCCGTTTTCACCCCCGTATTTTATTATAATATAAATTAATTAAATGAAAACAGGTCATGACCTCGACCTTGACCTTCATAGGGCGGTTGTTTTGATAGTGGTCAGAGACAGACACAGAACAGCAGTAATGGGGTTCACTGTACGAGCAAAGAGACAGTACATGAAGAGGGTAGATCCCATGAGCTTCTTTACTGACAAGAAGTTTCAGGCTCGGTACAGGCTCAGCAAAGAAGTGGTCCGTGTGCTGATAAAAAACTTCGTGGCCACAAGAAAGAGGAAGGTGCTAAGGGGCATACATGCAGTCCCTCACAGGATACGTGTGAGTACATTCACTTCCCAGGATAAAAAAAAATGATGCCCCAAGACCCAACCAAACCATATGGAAATCTTAGCTATGACCCCCCACTAAGAAATATAAATTTTATATGCCCAAGGAGCCACCTGACCTAGTAAATCCTGGAATGACCTATATATATATATATATATATATATATATATATATATATATATATATATATATATAAATATTTCATGTGCTCCTTCTGTCACAAGAAAATGACTTTCCTCTCTTTCTCTTCTTGCAGTTCTGTATAGCCCTGAGATATTTTGCGACAGGCGCAAACTACTCAGCAGTAGGAGACTGCCATGGGGTGTCTAAGAGCATGGTGTCTATCAGTGTAGCTGCTGTGTCTGATTACTTCCACGACCACTTGGCTGAGTACGTGCACTGGCCTGATCTGGAAACAGAAAAAAACAACAAAGCTGTTGTTTTCCTGCGCGAGAAGAAAAAACCAGGATGTTTTGGCCTGGTAGACGGGACTCATATCGCCATACACTGCCCCAGGGGTTTAACAGAAGAGGAGAACCAGTACTATTGCTACCGGGGTTACTACTCGATAAACACTATGGTAAGTCATTTTATTTTCTTGAGGAAAAAAAACCAATTTTCCTTTCTTCTCCATAATATTTTAAAGGTAATAACGTGTAAATTCTTGATAATAATTTATGTTAAAATCAGAATAAAAACAAATTAATCTCTAAAAAAGATTTTTAATTTTCAGATAGTCTGTGACTTCGATGGTCTTATCATGCATGTCAATGCCGCTAACCCCGGTAGCTGTAATGACGTATACGTGATGAATGGGTCCCAAATAAAATATCTCGGAGAAAGACAGGACTTCAAGGGACTCTTCTTGCTCGGAGACTCCGGGTAAATATATTTCTTTTCCTTTCATAAAAATCTTTTTGCCTACTAGACCATTTACTTTCTTTTGCTTTAATATGAGTTTAATTGCATTTCATGTAAAATAATGGTTATGATAAAAAATAAATTTCTTTTATCTTTTTTCGTACAGATATGTCCTGACTGACTACATTTTGACCCCGGTCAAGTTTGAGGAAACCGTAGGAGATGTGCTGTATAACCGGTGGCACAAGAGCACGAGATCTGGGGTGGAAAGAACAATTGGTCAACTCAAGCAGCGTTGGAGGTGAACAAATTTTTTATTTCTTGGAACAAAACCAAGGTTCTGCCTTTCAACCTTAAAAAGAAAGAGAACACAAGAAGTTTCCCGGATATTTTTATAAATATTCTAACCACTTATCCTATTATATATGGCACTTTGCACATGACATATCCAAATAAATATGCGTTAAACTTAATTACTTTTACTGATATCCAACAACAACATCCAGTCACCCGTTCCTTCATATATTTCCCACATGGCTATTTATCTGTTTATGTAACTGTTTCTACCCAAAATTTTGTACCTTAAGTCACATAACAAATTGTTTTTCAAATTTAACACAACAACTTTTTTCCTTCAGATGTCTAGACTCCAGTGGGGGGTACCTATTCCATACACCCAGGAGGGCAGGACAGATAATAGAGACCTGTGTAGCTCTGCACAATTGCGCTAAGGTGGGGAGATGTCAACTCCTGCGGGATTATCCAGCCCATGACCAGTTCAGACGTCTGCAGGAACCCATAAACCAGCCTGACAATGTGGGAGGACAAGCTCGTGTCATGTTCCACAACATGCGGGCTGAGTTCATCCGTGAGTGGTTCCGGCCGGAATTGGAGCCAGCTCGCGCTAGGGCTGCAGTGCAGCGTTTGGCTTTGCAGCGCTTGCCAGTGCGCTAGGGTAACCAATGTGAACAGGGATGATAGCAGTTTTATAGCACAGAATGTTTAATTGTAATTGTACTTTGGTTAAAAGACCGACCAATTAGGAGCCTCAAACTTTATGATCAATTTCAAGGATGCTGTAAATATGTGAATTAACCTTTACTATGACAATGAATTTTTTTTCTAATAAAATGGAAAAGACAAATTATTTCTCCATGTTACCTCTATTTTTATCATGATATATGAGCAGAAACATTAAGTACATGTACTTTCTGATAACTCAATAAAGATAACCAGCAACAAACATAAATAGTATAAAAGTAGATAAAACAAAGGAAGCATGCTCCTTATCTAAGGCACATAATGTAATACCTGAGTATTGAAATGATCACCGTAACACTGATACGCTTAGCACCCACTGATTGTTCAGTACCTGTCAATGATATGTACATTATACAGTTAAATAACTTTCTGTTATTTCTCTTAAGAAGTTATACCTTCATCATGCTATGTCCTTAATAGCTACATCATAGAACGAAATGAAAAATAAATTGTACATAAAATACAATTCTTTTTAGCAATGACTGACTTTTCTTGGTTATATCTCGCGTTTTGACACAACAGTTTCTTATTCTCTGTTTTTCCTTTTTATTTTAATGCGCTGGGATCTTTTAACGGGCCTGTTATCGTGGTCTCTATCTGAGACAGATCCCTCAGTGTCTGCTTCCGAGGTTCCCCCTTCCCTCCCATAGTTCTTCAATGATTCTAATATAGCCACTGCTTCTGCCATGGGTACCCGCTGAATTTTCACATCCTGTGGTGCATTGTCCTCTGTCTCTTCTTCCAGCTGCGTTGAGTTTGGTGGAACAGCTGTGTCCTTTGATGGACAGCTGTCTGTAAGTCCGTCCTGCTGAGACGAGCTCTGTAAGATGCCATCTTCCTGTTGTGGGCTGTTCTGTATCACTACCTCCATTTGAGGGGGGCTGTGAATGACCTGAACCTCCGGCTGCACTCTGTCCTGTGCTTCAGTATCAACTCCCTCTGATCCCATTACTTCGGCGGGTGTAGTGTCTTCCTGGACTAAGACAACCGTAGAAGAGGGCATAACTGAGAAAGAAGGCAACTGGGTCGCGTCAGGCTCGAGACTGGACTGCCGGTTGACCGCTGAAAAAAAAAATTCCTTTTTTATTTAAAGACTATATATATTTTATAACATTAAGCATAAGAAATGATTTTTAACTGACAGTTTTTCAACTTTGCACTTTAATAAGCTCCATGACATTAATTTCTTTCATAATTCTATTTGTAAAAGAAATAAAAATATATGGAAATTTCTTTTTAACGGACCTGTTGCTGGAATGAGTATTTTATCCGGCTGTTCGGTGGCCTCTTCAGGGGAACAAGTCTGGTAGAGCTTCGGCTGACCATCTAGAAACCAAAGCAATATAATGAAACCGGTGTGTCATGACATCTTGAACAATAAAAATAGATATATTGCTGTAATTAAGGGTTAATATTCTATGTCAATTTTTAAAATATATTTACATCCAAGATGGCATACCTAAAAAAACATTTTAATGGTGTTTTGCGTATTAAATGTGCTTTTTTTTTAAATGCGTTAAAGATATTTTAATCTACTTACTGACTGGAGGCTCTGGGTGCGTTAAACTTAATTCCAAATGTTGAGTCCGATGGTCTACGTGGAAATCTCCATTGTCGCGCGAAGGAGGGAACACAGGTTCAGATGGCTGAGCAGGTGGTTGAGCTGAGTTTGCTGGAAATGGAGTAAATGAAAAGAAATTAAACTGGCTGATTTATTAAGAACCGAATTATTTTTAATAGATGATTTTAATGAAATTTTTTTTTCAAGTTCTTTTATTATATTGCTGAACCTGGCCGATAGAACATATTTAATAAGAGAAATAGTGAGAGAGAAATAGATGAGAAATAGTCATTGAAAAAAATTAACAAATTACCTTCTAACACTGCCTTTATGAGGTGCTGGCTGTTTATTCTTTCTTGCGCCGCTGTCAAATGAGACAAATTTGATGTCACTGCAACTAATACCTTGTCTGTTTTCTCAGCCACCGACAGAGACAGTTCTTGTTCCTTCCTGACCGTGTCAACTGAAATAGAGAGGCTTGCCATATTCTGGCTTAATGTCGTTACAATGTCATTTAGGTTCACAACAGTCGCATTTATTTTATCATGTGATTTGCTGACCGCTGCAGCAGCCTGAAGTTGTGAATCAGCTATGTCTCCTGCAGCCTTAAAAATTTGTTTTCCCACATTTTCAAGGCCCTTGGCTAGTTCTACTTCTTTCTTCACACTACGTTCAGCCAATTTCTCCTCTACCTCAAGCATAGTATCCCTGAGCGATTTATAATCATCTATGTTGGAATTTTTTATTTGCATTATCCTTTCGTTGTGAGATTTCAATGCTTCCTTCAGGGCTCGCATATTATCTGAGGCCATGTCAATTAGATTCTTTTTAAGAGCAGCAGACATTTCACGAGAAGCTTTGTTGAAGCTCTCAGTTATACTCTGAGCCAAGTCTTTAGTTGAGTCTGCTATCTGACCTTGAGTCTGCATAATTTTTTGAACAAGCTTCTCCTGTTCTTCGCCAATTACTTTGTTTGTCTCCTTTACAACATCTTTTAGGCTATCTACAAGAGCAAACATTTCTTCCTTCCTCTCCTGGGCTTCTTTTTGTTGTATGGCGTCAGTTTCTTGTATGGGGTCAGTCTTTTGGTTCTTTTCTCCCTTTTTGGTGTTAGTTTTCTTTTGACTGAAGAGTTCCTTCTTGGATTGAGTTTTCTGGTTAACAGCACGCTCTATTTTCTGTAAAGCAGGACTGTTAGGAGTTGTACCTTTGGCTTTGACAGCCAAACGTGGAGAGCACCTTCTTCCGGCCTGAGAGGTGAAAACTGGAGATTCTTTCTCTTTGTTTTGGTTAGGAGTACTTGTACTGAAAGCTTTATATCCTTCAGGAAACTCTGGTTCATCCTCTTCCAGGTCTGGCAGTGATGCATTTATTATCTTCGAGAAAGAAGCCGATCTGCGAAGGCGTGGCCTCTTTGCAGGTTGGTCAGATATATGTTCAGTATTTATTTCATATTTATTTACCTCGTTATTTATTTCAGTCCCATCTTCCATGGAGTATTCTATTTCTTGGATTTCTGTTTCTTTTATATTTTGATGAAGTGTGGGTGGAGCTTGCTCTTGTTGACTTACAGGATGCTGGGTTTGCAGCATGTCTCCAGGATTTTCTGGCTGATTGCGGACTGAACGTTCAGGGTAATTAACCACAGGCTGCTTTTGTTGTACAGTATGGGTCGGCTGTGGGTGTGAGCTTCCACTCTGCTGTTGGTACGAAGGAACTCCCTGCTGTTGGTACGAAGGACCTCCCTGCTGTTGGTGAGAGCTCCCACCCTGCTGTTGGTACAAAGGATGTGCCTGCTGTTGGCGTGAGCTACTACCTGGCTGCTGGTAGGACGGACCTCCCTGCTGTTGGCGTGAGCTACCACCTGGCTGCTGGTAGGACGGACCTCCCTGCTGTTGGCGTGAGCTACCACCTGGCTGTTGGTGTGAGCTACTACATGGCTCTTGGTAAGATGGACGTGCCAGCTGTTCATGTGAGGGACCTGCCTGCTGGTGGTGTGAGGAAGTAGGCCAATTAAAGTTAACATTTTCAGGGTCCATGTTACCTGGAGATTGATCCTGCCTGAAGTTTACTCTTTGGATATTAGTATTTTTATTTTGCCCAGTGTTAGAATTTTTATTTTCTTGTAGTCTGGCACGGTTTTTCTCCTGAAGCCTGCACACCTCAGCCAAAAGGTCGTCCTTAGTTCTGCCTGAAGGTAAAAGGGATACAACACTTGTGTCTGGGGTCTTCTTTTGCTCTGCCTTTTTAACCCTGGTATTGAAAGAGTCAACAATGTGAAGAAGAGTACCAGAGTTTACTCGGGGCTTCGCAAGAAGTTGTTGTGATGTCGCATTGGATAGGTAATTTGGGTTAGTCTGTGTGATGTTATCCTCTCTGTTCACTTCTTCCTGGAAGTTGGAAGAAATGACAGGGTTGTAGTTCTCTTGGTAAGAACGGTGCTCTGCAGGGGTCATGTTCCTCTCCATTTCTGCTTCCACCCTAACCGCTTGCTCTTTATTAACAAAGGGCTCTGCAATAAAAAATAGGTGACAATGCATGAAGCTATAAAATAATTATATCCAAGCCTAAAACAGTTATTTCAGTGTAAACTTAACTTAAAAAATTCACGGTTTTACCTGTTCAATAAAGAAGCACATATTTGGGAAAAGCTAGGAATTATTCTTGGTGAACAGAAAAATTGATTCCATGTTCTTACTTACCTCCACCTTCTAGGCTTTCTACCAATTGACCTTCTAGTGCCACTTCCAGGGCCTTAGAAGGCATACTAAGGGCCGCATAGTCCTCTCGCTCTTCTCTGTCCGGGTCATAGCAAGACCAAGGCCTGTCCTTTCGATCTCCGCCCTTCAGGTTGGGGGGCTGCATTCCTGGTATGCCTGCAGAAAAAGTTAGTGAAACACATGTTACTAATGAAATCATTTATATATGAACCATATTTTATAAGTTCGAAAAAATGCCTCTTATATACTGAAGTATCTTTGAATACCTACTTAAAGAATAGAAAAATACAAGTAAATATAGGTCAGATTTATTTACCTAAAATTACTTCGTTACCGGAGTAATCACAGATCGCCTGTTCCAGCTCATCAAGGTAGTCCTCTGCGTCCCTCTGACCGCTGCCGGTCTTGTATTTGTTGTCTATCATCTGTCTCTGTAAGTACAAATGTGCTTCAGTTATTTCAAACAGCCTTAGAAAGACAGAAAAGAAGCAGATGGATTTTAATATTTAAACGACTATATGTCCCACCCATATCGAAAATCCAAAAAAGACTACATGAAATAATAATTTATTCAGGATGTGGAGAAAAAAAATTTTCATTTACCTTGCGTCTAGCGTCTTGGCCGAAATAATTTAACTTGTCCTTGCACTGAGGTATGGATCTGTAACGCTTCCCGTTAGCCATCACGTACTCTGAAGAAGTAATTCATCGTAGGAAATTAAAAGAATATCCATCTCATGTGTTACATAGACACAGAACATTACAATTATTTACAAGATAATATGCATTAAAATATATATATGGATTGAAATATACTTTTCTGTATTAAGTTCTATTAAGTTCTAGAGAGAGAGAAAATGTGTTTCTAATATTAAACATTTTTAATAGGTTAAATATATTTATGAACAAAAACAAAAAACGAGACTATTTTATACCTTGTAATTCTTTCCAAGCTAATTCCTTGAGCACTGCGCCGTCAGTGGGGTGCTTGAAACGGCCTTTCAAAACCACTTTAAGGTGGTTTGCCCCAAATATGAGAGGCCTCAGTTCGTTCGCTTTTCAGTGTACGCCCTTCATCTGCTGCTCTAGTTGGGCCAGAGCCTGTGGGTCAGTGGGGAGAATAACTCGGCCCGTGACTGGGTCCAGAGACAAGCTGACCATGCTTTTGTTCAGATTAAGGGACCGATCCGATGAGGAAGGACCAGGTGGGACTGTTTCAGAACTGGTAGCACTGGATCCTTGGACTTCACCGACTGCAGAAGACACTGCCTGCAGAGCCTCTGTGAGCCCTGGAATGTTAGAAGATGACTGTGGAATGACCTGAGTGAGCGCTCTAACAGCTGCTGTTAGTCCTTCAAAGTTTTGAACATTAGCAGCAGGGACAGCCCGCCCTTTCCCTTTACCTCGGTAAGAAGAGGAATTAGACCCACGAGGTCTTCCCCTTCCTCGCCCTCGACCCCTCGAGGAACTTCCTCTAGTGGGCTCTGGCAATATATATGTGGGATCAGTTTGTTCACAGTCTGGAGTCTCTGGGTATATGTACCGCCGTTTCTCCGGCGGAGGGAAGTGACTTTGATGTTCTCTACTTGGGGCCATTCCTTTTTGCCGGCGTGCTGACAGATCTGCTCTCTGACGTTCCATTGTGTGTAGGTGTGACATATAACTGATGGCTTGATCCCCTGCGTCACCAGAGAAATTTTCGGGTCGAGTGTCATCATAGAATTCATCGTCATATGGTTCTCCATAATTGGGGTCAGCAAACTAGGTGAAAAGAAAGAACAACCGGTCTTTAGTTCACTTTTAATAAAGTATTCTTAGAAAGACGAATATATAATTTGCATTGGATTTTTTTACAGTGTAATTATTGGACATACAATTTTTATTTATATGAATAAGGAAAAGAGGTCAAATATAGTGAAAACATAACTTATTTATATTAATTTCTAAGATTTCAGGGCCTACTTTAATCTGAGGCTAGGGGCTGTCTGCTAGAGACCCACACCCTTAGCAAGGGAAAAAATTTTTCCTTTTACCTTGTAACATGCAAAAGTGCCAAAAAGTATGAGAAGGGGGGGAGGGGGAGGCTGAAAAAAGGGCCAAGAAGAGTGGTCTATACTGAAAAAGGGCTTAAAAAAATAAAGGTCAGGGTAGTCCATTTTTTAACCCGATAATTTTTTGGTTCAGCAGATTCCTTCTCCCCCCCCCCTTTTTTTATTGTTCCCCAAAAAAATTACTTGACAGCTATTGACACGTCACAATCCCATGTTATTACAAGTTGATTGTTTCAGTTCATTGTCAGAAATAGGTAGGGTTGGTGAAAGGACCTTGAAAAAAAGGGCGCCAACTACACCAGGCCAGAAAGTAAACTGATGTTAACCGGCGTCATGAAAACCGATGTTTCTAAGTACGTAATCTAATTAAAAAAAAGCATGTCATATACTATGCACACACAGGAAGAGACAGGAGACACAGGCCTTTCATTTAATAGTTTGATGGTTGTGTTACTCACCCTCTTGTCTCCACGATTCATGATTTTTCTCGGTGTACAACTCGAAAAAGTTGACACCGGAAGAGAATGGCGAACACGGGGAAGACCTTCCGGTGATGACGTAGGACTGAGATCCCGCAGGGATTCCCCTCTTTTCTCGCGTGATGGCAGGGTTCTCCCTATTTTTTCAGTAGGGCAGGACAGAACGCGGACCCAAACACGGACATGAACACGGAGGTCCGCGTTCAGGTCCGCGTTGAGGGCCACGTTTAATAAAATCATGTAATATTAGCCGGACGGAAATAATTAGGCGAACTTATACACCTTTGAAAATAAAAATAAATATGGAATTTTTTTATTCCGGGTTAGGAGTCCATGTTTATATATTTACTATTAAATGGGGAAAAACAGGGCCCTGTTAAGGGATAGATTCATCCTACTCGGTGCATCCCTGGGGTTATATATATATATATATATATATATATATATATATATATATATATATATACCCGGGGTTATACCTGACTTAATAAGCACAGCATGCTTGATATACATGGCACACTTTATTTGTTTCAGGTAATATGCTTGGGAAATTTATTCCTGAATTATGAATTATAATTGCTCTTTTTCACATGAGCTATCTTTGGAACGTATGCAACTTTATGAAACATTTTTCGCAATTTGAAAAAAAAAGCCAATATGATTTATGCTGACCCTTATTTTGGGGATTTACCCAATGATACTAATGTGGTCGCTTTACCTAAAACAATTATCTACATTATGTCCTAAGTATCTGACAGGAGGCAGCCATCTGGTGAACACATGCTGTTTGTGCCTGTCACGGATTGACACCACCTCTCCCTGTCACACATCAACTAAGGGTTGTCAGCAATAGGACCTAACCCTAAATGTGTAGACCATAGATCTGTATCAAAGGACGCAATAGTCATTAATGTCGATTTCTATCAGGCACCTGTTTCGAGCTACCCAAACCACTGAAAATTGATAACCTACACAGCTGTACAATACATCGGAGGATTTTTTTAGATGAGATACGTATGTCTTTTTTCACTTAGGGGGGGGGGTTAGCTCTGTTTTATTCTTTTTGCTCAATTTAGCTAACACTGACACTGAATCCTGGTTTTTCCCCCTCTTATCCCTCCTGCTTAAGATTCTCTTTCGGATCTACCGCTAGTTATCAGGAAAGATACATGTATGGAGGGCTCAGATGGCGGATGCCATGAGAATGGTATTTGTGTGACTCCTTATTGTTTCTTTTTACCCTGCACCTGTGAATGTCAAGCATGTATTACAGGGTGACAGGGGGCTCATACAATATGTCATGTATGTCACCATGGGGTAGGTACCACAGCCTACCGCTCTGCTCTGCAGGCTACCCAAGTTCTTTTTTTCGCTGAGAGGATGTGATACCTAGGGATTTTCAAGGATACTGTTTACAAGAGATACATAAATCCTATAGCCAGGGGCCTAAAATGACAACCTCAAAGGTCAACCGTTATAATTCATCACATGTATCATTGGTCCTGTATAGGGGGCAGTATAGAGAATGGGATAACGCAAAATGGCACAGAATTGCATGGTAAGATGTCCATCAACACGACATTCTACTCCTCTTTAGAGTCACTTGCAATTACTAGAACCTTATATATATAGAGGGCCTCCTGAGCCGACTTAAAAGGGTCTATATCTCCTCTTTCCGAAGCGCTCGGACGTGTGTGGTGCACATAATTATGCGCGGGCACCGACACATTCCTCTGGGAAATTGTGTAATGAAGTTTTTGCCATGAATATTAATACCTTAGCTGTCGAAATGGTGGCAAACATCTATATTACTCACTCACTCCTTAGATATATCAGGGTGCCGCAGGTAAGTACCTAAGTTTTTGCAATGAAATGTAATACGCCGAATTCACAGAGGACGTACCTGAACTACCCATGAAAGAACAATGGGCGGTGGACATGGGCATATGAGCATTCCCCTGAACCCAAGTAAAAAGGAGAAACTCTAGATGCAACATGATTGTTTAAGATATATGTTAACCGAATAGGCCCTATACTTGCATGCACTTGGCTGACAATGCAGTGTATTGAAAAGGATTTCCAAAGCCTTTGTACTTGCATAGGCTTCTTGTACGTTAAACCCACTAAGGGTAAGAGGATGCCTTATAGTGGGATGGAGGAAGCGTGCCTTGAGCTCTGCTAAACCTGTGACTTACGTGTGCTACATTCATACAATGAATATCATTCTGAGCACATTAAGCAAGCACCATGCAGGAATGTACCTCCAACTTTAGCAACTGACCGGTGCAACCCACTTGGCATAAAAACGTGTTATTTCTACGTTAAAAAAAAAACGTTTTTATTGGTTTCCCTATTGATTATTTGGTTGAAAATTGTTTAAAAAAAGCAAAAAAACGTTTTTTGCACCTTGTATGTTCAGATGAATTTTATTTCAATGAACATGTCTATGGATGATTCATGATGTGTTCTGCTGTCTTTCATGGGTTACTTAAGACATGATACATACATGTATACGTCCAGATGGACATGAAACACGACAAGACAACAGAGTTATATGAAACTTTGGCATTGTGACAAAGTACAAGGTTATTTATAACTTCCTTTGGTGCTACAAGAAATGCATAGACAGACTGAGAGCCCTTGAGGGGATGTGCAACTAAACTCACGCATCCTACGTTAAGGCACATGCAACGATATTTTATGTAAACACAACAAGGTATTCTCTTTATGTGATAAGACAAAAGTCGATTCCGCAGAACAGGATCTACTTTCCAGAATGATAAAAGCTTTGGAAACGATTTTTTTAAGTAGAGTAAACAGTATCAACTGTTATGTCGTTTGAAAAAGGGGAGATATCATTCCATCCCACCCATACTATTCTGTGCTCATCGTCCTTGTACGCCCGCCCCCCCCCCCCCCCACAAAATACACCTTCAACCCCATGAAGCAGGATTTGCACGCAAATCCCATAGAGTAACAGAAATCCAGGGAATAAAAGAGTATTAACTGTGGCTGAAAGACCTGTATAGGCATCGTATTAAACTTGATTCCATGAGCAGGAGCTTTGAAGGTAAAAGTTGTTTTGGGTCTGAAACACTGGAGAATCAGAACGCGGGACAGAAGAACCATATCAGATAAGGATAGATGAAATGAGAAGGACAAAGATGAGTCGATATGGATGATGGCCGGGGGGGGGGGCAGATATTATCTGTCTGGTTTTGGATAGGGCGTGTGCGTGTGTTGGGGTGGGGTGGGGGGAGGGGAGGACACAAGTAAGGTTTGGGGAGAGTAGAAGGGGTAAGATCGGGTTGTGTAGGATTTGTATGTGGTGGGATGGGGTAAGAGCTGTGTGTGTACGTGGATGGTAGTGAGAAGTTAGGAGAAGGGTGGAGGGATTGTCATGCGGCAGTCATCCCTCACGGTTCTAATCCCGGCCGGAGGAGGCTGCACACCTGCCGCCGGAGCGGGGCAGCTGCGTCAATGACACCCAGCCCTCTCTACTGACGTGGTGAGCACATCCACATCTGCTCCCCTCCCCAACGAGCTGCTCCCTACATTGCTACTGCTACTACTCACACGGTGGTTATACCTGGTGTACCACTATGTGACTAATACATCTACCACTTACACAGTGGTTGTACCTGGTGTATCACTAAGTGACTAATGCAGCTACCACTTACACAGTGGTTGTACCTGGTGTACCGCTAAGTGACTAATGCAGCTACCACTCACACAGTGGTTGTACAGGTCTGGTGTACCGCTAAGTGACTAATGCAGCTACCACTCACACAGTGGTTATACAGGTCTGGTGTACCACTAAGTGACTAATGCAGCTACCACTCACACAGTGGTTGTACAGGTCTGGTGTACTGCTAAGTGACTAATGCAGCTACCACTCACACAGTGGTTGTACAGGTCTGGTTTACCACTAAGTGACTAATGCAGCTACCACTCACACAGTGGTTGTACAGGTCTGGTGTACCGCTAAGTGACTAATGCAGCTACCACTCACACAGTGGTTGTACAGGTCTGGTGTACCACTAAGTGACTAATGCAGCTACCACTCACACAGTGGTTGTACAGGTCTGGTGTATCACTAAGTGACTAATGCAGCTACCACTCACACAGTGGTTGTACAGGTCTGGTGTACCACTAAGTGACTAATGCAGCTACCACTCACACAGTGGTTGTACAGGTCTGGTGTATCACTAAGTGACTAATGCAGCTACCACTCACACAGTGGTTATACCTGGTGTACCACTAAGTGACTATTGCAGCTATCACTCACACAGTGGTTATACCTGGTGTACCTGTAAGTGACTATTGCAGCTACCACTCACACAGTGGTTATACCTGGTGTACCTGTAAGTGACTATTGCAGCTACCACTCACACAGTGGTTATACCTGGTGTACCTGTAAGTGACTATTGCAGCTACCACTCACACAGTGGTTATACCTGGTGTACCACTAAGTGACTATTGCAGCTACCACTCACACAGTGGTTATACCTGGTGTACCACTAAGTGACTAATGCAGCTACCACTCACACAGTGCTTGTGCCTGGTGTATCACTGACCCACTATTACCGCTATCACTCACTCAGTACTTGTACCTGGTGTATAGGGTTTACCTGGTGCCCCACTAACTGGCTAATACCGCTTCCCCTCGCACAGTGGGTTAACATGGTGCCCCACTAACTGGCTAATGCCACTATAAATCACACAATGCTTGTACCTGGTGTACCACTAACCGGATAATGCCGCTACCACTCACACAGTGGTTGTACCAGCTGCACCACCAACTGGCTTATGCTGCTACCATTCTCACAGAGAAAGGGATGATTATACCTAAGGTAGTCCTGCCACCAGCTGGGAGATCGAGTATGTTTAGTACTTAGTGTTATAAGGACACAAGCTTAAGAATGCCATCAGAACCAACACTAAAAGTTATATGTGACCCATCAAGGGAGAACACCCCTCCACGGGGGATTTTTAATTCCCCATTTGGCCACCAAGGGGCATTGGAGGGGCAAAATAATTCTAATATTATTATAAAAATACATTAAGTGAAATTTGATGCAGAATTCAATGGTCTTATTTTGAAATGCTCCGTTTCGGTTAGAATTGGCCCGTATTTGGATGGTAAAATGAACATTTTTCATGAGAAATAGACCTATATGCCCTTTTTGGTTGCCATGGCAACCATTCCAATAATCAAAATTTACAGATTTTTATGTCAATTTTTGGGGGTACTCACCAAAAACCCAAAACTAAAAACAGAAATGGAAAATTCCTTCTAGATCAAAATCTTTGATAAAATCACAATATTTTTATTTATTTTATTAGGAAAAAGGCTGATTTATTGTATTTTTAGACATTATTAGGGTTTGTAATGTATTTAAAGCTTAATTAGTCATTTCAGATATAAATAACGACCGATGTTCAAAGAGGGGTTCTAAGATAATTACTTGAAATATCTAAACCAATGATGTCTCATTTTAAAGATCTTGAGATGAACTTTGATAATGAATTACCTGCAGAGGGGGTGTTTTTGCTTGCCTGGTCACATATATCTGTTTTATACTATGATTCATGCATGTCTATCATAAGAAACGTAGACCATGTATCGATACTTTTTATATAACGCCCCCTTACTTTGAGCCAGTAGTTAGTTGACTCCTTTATTTCATGTTAAATATTGTTTCGTAGGTTATATTGAATTTATGGTGATTTGTATAAAGGAACTCGATTTGAGTTGAGTTTAACCATGGATATGTTTGGGTTGTTTCTTTTCACCTTTTCCTCAATTCTGTGGACAGATTATTTGATTAGTCCATAAGGTCTCCATAAATAATCATGATGTATGTTCTAGGTATACTGATAGTTCTTGTAGCAGAGCTGTTCGTGTTGATGCCAACTTTTCATCATTTTGCTGCTCCAATGGGGTCAATGAGATGAGAGCTACCTCTATCACCTCAGAGTATTTATCTTTCAGTCTCGCCAATTCGGATAACACATGTGTAATTAGACCACAGAAACGAATAATACCTGGCTGATTAGGATTTGTGAACAAAGGACTAAGATGACTACCCTGGTCCCAGGGACCTGGTATCCTGATATCTACCCGTCACTACGAGAAGGTTTAAGAGGTGCTGGTATTGTCCAGTCCCTAGCTGAGCAGAATCTGATCACAGATTTTTTCCCATCCGCATAACTCTCCACCTCTCCCTTTTGTCTGTCCATTTCAGAACTATCATCCAATCCCCTATATATTCTTGTTGCCTGTGTTACTGTCTCTCTTCTTTTGGCCCTTTCCCTTTCCCTTCATTTTCATATCTTTTCCTTTCTAGCTCCCTGCCTCTTATCTACCCCCTTGCCTCCCCCTGTCTCCGTCCTACTGCCTCCTTTATGTTTTACCTCCCTTTGGATCCCTCCACACCCTCCTCCTTTATTCAATCAACCACCTCCCTTTCCTCTCCATCCCATACCTCCCCCAAAAACCACACCGCCCCACATTCCCATCCCTGCCATCCGCCTGATGAAAACTCCCCTCTGAGTGCTACTCACATTAGCCTCGTGCATACTTGGGTCGGGCAGTCCACTGTGGAAGCAGACCTTGTCACCACCACAATAGCCACAGCCGCCATCAAGTCAGTCCTCACACCCAGTGAGCATATTTACACAGATTTCTACCAGAAATGAGAGGCTGAGTCCATCAGGGGCTGGCAATAGGCAGATGGGCCTCGTGGACTTTACTAAGAGAAGGACAAATAAAGAGAGGGCGCGTGTGTGTAGGGGAGGGGGTCGAAGGGACAGGGGATGGATGGAATATTGAACTGATTTCTTGTAAGGTGCCTTTTTTAATAAGAAAGTCTCCTCTCTCTCTCTCTCTCTCTCTCTCTCTCTCTCTCTCTCTCTCTCTCTCTCTCTCTCTCTCTCTCTCTCTCTCCTCCTCCTCCTCCTCCTGCCAGGTCTGTGACTGTTCTAACAGTAAAGGAGTGTGTCTTCGCTGCTGGTGTTGTAGAGATCTAATCTTCCCAGCTGCTTGCTGTTGTCCCTCGGGTCCAGTTCCAATTGTGCCAGATCGATTCCTGCATTCGACTTGTCGTATGTCTTCCTTTTTATTGTGCCCTACTTATCTTCCTAATGCCTTTAAAAAGAATGATTGTTAAGGTGTCTGCCACACGTCTCTGTCAATATCTAAATTGTATCTATCTGACCGATGGAGTAAGTGATAACCTAGTATAGTGTGAAAATAGATCTACCGATAGTAGTATTTCATTATTATCAGACACTGTCAGATATCAGATATAACCACGTTAATTGACGGAGTAAATAGGCCTGTCCATAATGTATAATTCATAGGTTTTCCGTTCTCAAATTAACTGAAAGCAACCTCAACTTTTTTTCAAGAGATCGGCTCTCCTGAATTAGATGTGCAAGAGTCTGACCGAGGGGAAGAGAGGGGGGGGGGTGATTGACAGTTGGGGGCAGTGTTATCGGGTCAGGCAGGCATCACCCACTTTGTTTTATCATCTGCCGCGCTCCTCAGTGGGGACCAAGGAGAGCGAATACCCGGGGGGTTGAACTTAAAGCGGTTGGGAGGGAGGGGACCTGGTGTTTGGGAAGTGTGCAGAAGTGTGTGGGGGGAGAGAAGGAGGAAGTCACAAGCAAAGTTGAAGGGGAAAGACCTGAAAGCAAGAAAGTAGGAAAGAGGCAGGTAGGTAGGTTTTTGACCCCGGGTTTGTGACAGACAGGTGTATATGGCCAATGCATCACGGAAGAGATAACGGTGAGCAGACAAATATCCCGGGACAGATGAATGCTTTGCAGATCGGGATGTAGATCATTGGGTAGGCAGTTTACATGTACCGACAGGCAATCTGTTTAGGTAGATCTAAGCAGGGAGAGAGAAACAAAATAATAAAAGAGGGAAGTGCAGCTTTTGAATATTGTATACTCAACACCATTAGGCCTACTCTTTATCACTTTGCTGAAAGATGACATTGCATGACCGTCAGCGAAAATCGTTCTGCTTCAGTGTAGAGCACGATCAAACACTAATAATATATTTCAAATATTTTGAGAAAAGTATACCCTCCCCTATTCAAACCTCATCTGCAGGTTTCTATATCTTGTATTTCTAGCTGGGGCTACCCATGAATGTGTCCACCCATCAACCCTCCCCCCCCCCCTCACCCCTTCCTTCCCTGCCCCCTCCTTGCTGACACAGACCATGTGCCTTGGTTATTGACAGTCTGTGCTATCTGCGCCAACACAGGCTACCTCATGGCGGGAGGGGGAAGTGTAGTGTGTCCACACGCCGTGGGAGGCGCTGCTGACGGACGACCCACACTGGATCCCTGTGCAGCAGCTCCGTATTATCGCCCATTCACATGTGCAGCCTGGAATATGGATGGAACCCCCATCCACCTTGGTATCAGGCCACCGGCCACCAATGGGTGATTTTTTAGACCAATTAAATGGGTCTCTACAATTTAGTTTTTAATTCTTAGGGTTGGTCGCTATCCGCACCATTTTTCATACACATGTAGGTCAGGTAAGCAGCTGCTGGGGTCCTTAAGTTATTGAAGGCCCTTTTCTAGCAGCAGCTTGGGCGTGGAGACCGAGTGGGGTTAGTCAAGACACATATGCTTCTTTTGGCATACTGTACACCAAAACTTCTGACTGAGAATCGAATATCGTTTAATTCACCTTCAGAAAACGCTTGAATGACTAGAGTTTACTTGGGTATTTGAGGGGAAAGCTATTTGTCTTTAGAATAGCAGCGCTCTATAAAGGGGGTCTAGATGGGGGGTCCCCATGTCACTTGTCGATTTTAAGAAAAGCCCATGTCACATGTCACTAAATTTGTAATTTCCTCTGTCCTTGTCACTTAGCTCCATGTCACATGTCGATTTTAAGAAAAGACCATGTCCCATGTCATTATCTTTTTTTCTCCCCTGTCCTTGTCACTAGAGTTCTATGTCCCTTGTCGATTTTAAGAAAAGGCCATGTCACACTGTCGATTTTAGGGGTCTAGACCCCCTATAAAATTAATGGAGACTGAAGTTTGTTTAGTGGGCAGTATCCTTGATTAGGATATAAATAAATGTACCGTAACTACATTCGCTCTTACCTGCTCCTGTACATGTAAGTGATGTCTGTTGGATTAATACTGTGTGCCACAATACTAGCTAATAATGAGCGTCATAGTATCAGTTACAGCTGCCATCAGAATAGGTAACGGCGTGTTCTTATTCAATAGGGAATCATTAAAATAATGCTGAGATATTCCAGTTCTGTTAATGAGAATTATCAGGAAAGCATTCAGGTAATGCCCATACTTATCGTATAGTTTTGGTTGGCTGTGCTATAATTAGTCAGAAAGAAATCTGAAATCCCTGGACGGTTTCTATTTATGGTTTCATGTCGGTTGATAAGATCCACAAACCGCTAAACTTCAAGATATGTATACATGCAGATATACCGGATAAATGTTTATATCTTTATAGTATACTCAAATGGAAGTGATTACATGTGTGGTACTGATATACACAGGGAAAAAAACTATTGTGTACAAATTTCGGTGAGGCTGCCATTCAATTGGACTGAGTGGGGGGTGGGGGGTGGCGATGTGTGGACGGGTGTGAGTTGGTGGGAGACGCACCTGGAGCCTTCCCACATATAAAGCAGGTAGATTCTTTCAAATCTGGTTGTGTTGCTCATCGATGTAAGGCAGTAGGGAGTAGCGCTACCATTTTTGCAGAAAGACCCCCTACCATTCCCCAAAATGACACCATCTGCTGCAACTTTACATAGCTTGACATACGTTGTAATCATGACTGAGCCCTATGGTTTATTGTGTGGTACACGGTACACTGGGTACAATTGGTACACTGCGCATTAGAAACAAAATAGCTGCGTCACTGCTAGGACCTATTCTTATCTTTTTGGTGTTCATTGAGAATTCCAGGAGGAATATGGGCAAGGGCTTTGGTAGATATTTAGCAGTTTTGTGAAACATTGCCTATGATAGGTATACAGAGCTGCAGGGTATGAGATTTACCGCCTACTGGTGGGTGATGGTTGCGTCCCTGAGCTGCTCATAAACACTATAGATTCAGGGGAGCAGCTCACTCAACTCACAAGCGGCTCAACTACAAATCAAAAAGGTCCACCAAAAGGGTCTGTACATGTATACTGCCCTATACCTCTACAGCTAGCCACCAATTTTAAGGGTCCTTTATCCAGGTCTTCATACCTGGGGGCAGGGGTATACTGAATCTTTGGGTGTAGGTACCGAGTGCCGCCCTACAGCCCCCCCCCCCCCTTTCAGTAGTTGCGAAATTTGCCCGCCCAGTATCTTCATAACTTGGGGCAGGGATATATACTGAATCTTTGGGTGTAGGTACCGAGTGCCGTCCTACAGCCCCCTCCCCCTTTCAGAATTTGACCGCCCAGTATTTTCGGATAATGGGTATCCATCACCCCTGCCCCTTTTATTAATTCACTGAATAAGCAAGATTTATTCTTACAACCGAGCTCAAACTAGACAATGGTAGACTTAGGCCTACTCTTATGATACTTTAACAACCAGCTACGTTTTGAGTTTAACCAAAGCTGAATTAATCTGAAATGATATACAGAGAGCCTCCCCCACCCCCTTTTGTAAGCCCCTTTTTTAAGACTGCTCATGAAAGCAGTTGTTACCCGACCCGTAGTTCAGTGCCCCCCCCCCATGTTTCGTACGATAGCTAGGCCTACCCTGTTGAGTGGGTTATTGTAAGAGAGTAAGGGCCATTTTCCACCACCCGATATGAGTGCTCTATCGGCCGATAGCTGCCCCACACAACCACCTCGGCCGAGGGGGCTGCCATAGGGTTCAATGGTGGGGCATGGTATCTGTCAGCCGAAAATAGCATCTGCTATGGGTCTAGCGGCCGCTAGAGGGGCCATATCGGGTGGTGGAAAACGGCCCTAAAGGACACCTATATAAACCCTTGAGATGTGAGTAGGTGGTATTTCTAGACACCCTGAGCTATTGCATCGTATTGGAGGCAACTATCCTATATCAGGTATATTGCCCACCCATTTAGCACTAAAGATCTATGGCTAGATATATGTGATCTAAGAAAATGATGACCCACTTCTTTTAATATCGCACACCCCACCTCGATCAGACATACCTACAATATCCAACAAGGAAGTATCCCTGAGCCCCCACCTCCTCCAGTGAACCACCACCTTCACAGCACCCACCGGAGGGGACTGAATCATTAAAGAGCAGAAAGGCCTGGTGGGTGGGCGGGAGCAGGGCAGTAGTCGAGAGGTCTCCTTCCCTCCAGTGGTGCCCCATCGATCGGTGGCGGCGGCGTTCACACGGCGGCAGTTAACGGGTACTGGAGGTGGCGTTCCTCCTGTACATGGGAGGAGTGGGCTTTACACTACAGCAGCCACTAGGACACTGGAGCAGGCAGCCTCAGACTGGCCACCACTATCAGGAGGACGATCTGTCCACTGTGAATATCAGTATCAGCTCATGCCCCGCTGATAGCTTTGTATGAGACACAGTCTTCATCAGGAGCTATCTGTATCTCCACATAAGGACATAATGACACTGGAGGTTTTGGCTTGACACTAGTTGTCAATTCAGGGCACTACAGCAAGTAGGCAGTGTGGAAAATAAGACTGACTGGTAGGACCTACTGTAGGGAAGTCTACCCTGTATAGCTTCATTTTATTTAGACCGTCTACCCACAGGCTCCCGTTGGCAGACCTATATAGATATAAATAGGGATACTTCGCCCCTTGTCTCACTCTGTGGTTCACCGTGGAGGAAGATCCATAAGGGTTTAGAATGACATCAGAGAAGAGACTCTGACAGTGTGGGTGGAATATTAGGTTCCAATCTGCAACCAAATAAGCAGTGCACAAAATCACCACCCCCTCCACCCTTCCTGCCAATCTTCACCGTGGGAAATTTGCCTACTTGTCTACATCCAGACCCACTGGAGGAGGAGATCTGTATAGGGCCTGGAGGTGGGCACCACAGATATTCCCACGCTGTTCAATATAGAACAGGCAGCACGTGTGTGTCTATACTGTCCGCTGGAGACTCCAGGGCTGTCTACCCATCGATCCTGGTAAAACTAAGACCTCCCACTAAGTCTCTGTGAATGTACACACTGACATTGTTCCCAACCTATGGATTATGTACCGATAATGTCAACATAATAGTGAGTGAGCCCAAGAATATTGTGTATGCAGTTAAGAGATTATAGTGCCACTGTGTAGGCTGAGTTACACTACCGTAAAGGTGTGTTTTTGTATCGTTGCTGGATACCCTGGTCCTAGTTCCATTGTGACAGTATACTGCCCACCATCTGTCAGTTGATCGACTATTAAAGCTTACTCCATAATCATAAGGCGGAACGCCTCTGTTTGTAATTTGCTCATCGGTACCTTATTGGTATCACTGTCACTCCACCTTGCGCGAATACCCTCAGCTCTTCTTGTTTTGTGTTGCAAGTTGCTGCTTCAAAGTCACAATTGTATACTACTATCCCACAAAGCGCCAATTCCCTATACTACTACCCTTCTAAATCGCCTTTCGGTTCTAACTGGACAGTGACATTGGCTGCAATAGCTCTAATGATTAAACGCTGCAACAGACTTGATATTGAGGAGGAATCTGTGTTCTGTCATTAATATTTTGAACTACTGGTGTTTCACCAGGACGGTTACCATAGGGAAACTGTACTGCCAACAATAATATGCTTTACTGGTGCTGTCAGGGATGTCACTAATGTCACATTCACATTAAAACTGTCGTCACACGTCACTACAAACACGTCACGACCATACGTCACGACTAGATACGTCACGCCTACTAAACCCACAAGGTGGCAGCACTGGCTACACCACGCCCATGCTCTGTCTGAAATACTTGTCAGGTAAGGTTTAATTCAAGGTCGATCAATAAAGATACAAATTCATATTAATGTACTCTACACTGAAAACCTGGAAGATCCGAAACTAGTCAGTGGTGACGACTTTAGGTCCTCCAGTTGACGATACCTAAAACTACAGCTTTAGGTAGTCAAAATGATGACTTTAGGTCGTCATCCTGACGACCTGAGTCGTCAGTATGACAATATTGACAGTACAGAGTTGTCATACTGATGACTTAGGTCGTCAGGATGATGACCTAAAGTCATCATTTTGACTACCTAAAGTTGTAGTTTTAGGTATCGTCAACTTGAGAACCTAAAGTGGTCACCGCTGACTAGTTTCGGATCTTCCAGGTTTTCAGTGTAGATGTGTTTCAGGAGCATAGCAAGCTAATTAAAATGATATACTGTTGAATGATTTTAAGGGATTCTCTTGTACGTTGCTTCTGACAGGTCTTTACAATGACCTGCTTCAATAAAATGCATGTTCCCACGAGGTATACTGTATTGCCATTTTGCCTCAATGACAGCCGATTTATAAAGTGTCCCAATGTAAGATATACAATACTAGGCCTACAGGCTATATTACAAGGGTGTACACCTGTAGATGTAAAGGTGCCAACACCTGGAGAAGGTGATGTGGGTGGTTGTGTGTGTGTGTGTGTGGGGGGGGGGGTGATCCATCATGTAGGAGCCATATCAGTCTTCAACCATTAGTGTATAACAAATAGGATGTCGGACGTGGAGGCTGAGGGCTGGCCTCCGATGATGGATCCTTGGCACTATGTCCGATCCAAGGCCAATAACCCCCCCCCCTCCAAGCTTCAGTCACACCCACTACTCAGCAACCTTTTCTCGTCTTACAAGTTACATAGTCATCAATCTACAAACTACTGCTACCTTCTTGTGTCTCCCTACCCTACTAAAGGAGATGCCCTCTACAAGGCGACGGAGGTCAGAATATTTAGAGTCAACTTGGATATGTATCTTCGAGCAATAAAATTCTCGCAAGTTGACTCCATCGCCCAAGAGTCAGTTCTGTGGTTATTTCTATCCGTTTGAAAATAAATCAGTTTTTTTTCTGATTCTTATCGCCCCCAATTTCTGCACCTTATCCCCTCTCACCTTGACCACTCAGTCATATTGCCATTCATTCTCCGTTATCTCTCTTCTTAATTTTCCCTAATATTTCCCCTCTCATTCAGAGCCTATTCTACAATTTTCTTCCTACATGTATTATGCTCATGAATTCTCCATAAGAATCAACAATCACGTCCTCTTGGCTAATTTCAGTTATAATCCATGTCTACTTGACTCTAGTGCTGACTCTAAAGATGCCTGTTGTAGGCGGCACACGTGGTTTTGACAGTGCATGTCTGTTTCTGACAGAGAAGAGTTAATTAGCCCGACATGTTGTTCTGGCGGCAAAGGGTTAATTGGTAGAAGGCATATGGTGATCAATAGTAATGATTGCCCCGCCATCTGGCCGACACCTCCTTCCACGTGCCCCCGGCGCCCACCGTGGTTTGGTCATGCTCCAGGTCCCTGCTGCTTATCTTTTAATACCTAATCACTCCAATCCCTTGTTGTTAATATCTAATCGTACGTCAGGTCCCTGTGGAACTCGCCGAATTTCTTCGTGGACCCATGTTTGCCATCGCCTAGGCCACTGCCGTGTATTTTCCAGTAAGATCCAGTAGACCTTCCACAGAAACATACAAAATGTCAGATAGGCCTATCATATCAACTTTACCAAGCCAAGGCCATTCAAAATCAGGGCACAACCATGTATTTACGCCTGATCTGCATAGAAAGCGCATTGGCAATGCCAGTTCAAATTCAGACTCAAAAAGAAGTTGAAAAAAAGAAAAACGAGATAGGCCTACATGTGGCAGCGTGTAGTTCACATTGACTAAAATATTTTTTGATAGAAGTTGAAAAGCAGCTGCTATAGTGCCACAGCATCCATATTGATCTGACTATCATGTAAAGCAGGGCCATGGGGCACGTCTGGCCGCGATGCCTGCTGGGTAGTCTGGTTGTGGCATTGGCCACCTGGCGCCGACTGGGAGAACTACAAATGGGCGATAACAGGGAGGCTGGTGACAATGGCGGCGCCCGTGATGCCCTGCGCCCACCCAGCTGCGCCAGCGCCCAGTGTTTACATCGGCTTTTGAACCTAGGTTGTCAGCAGCATATGGGGCCGTGTGGCTGCGGGCTGTTGCAAGGGAGGGGAGGTGTACTCGGCCAACACCGTTAGTGTAAAGTAGTAGGGGATTCAGCCAGCAGGGGGCAGCGTGCAGATGATTGAGGGGTATTATTGTGTGTTTACACACTGTTACACATTGCAGGTGGAATGGCATGTTCTCAGCCAGGATGAAGGCATTGTGTTTAGTAGTGAAGTGATAGGATTAAAGGTTCTTTGCTAGGGAGTAGTAAATCTTGCGATTAAAAAAATGGAGAGGGGGGGCACACTGGATTTCCCGAGAGCAAATGCCCCTGTGGACCAGATGCCCTGGGGCCCCAGAAAAAGAAATTGGGACGGCGTGGTTGGTGGGGAGGGGGTGATAGGCTGTTTCGCCCCAAGGATCCACTATTGGGTCTCAGCTGCAGAGGATTACACACCGATCGTTAAGGTGTCCTTCTCAAACCCCTCACCCCACCCCCTACCCTTACCTCTGCAGCCACTAGTGACCAAATAGCTCCAAATACTAGTAACACATTGCTACCACGATATGCTTTTTTTTAAGTAGGCTGTAAGTAATTACTCTCAGGGGCACATATATGTGTCCCTGAGAGGAAAAAAAAAACAACCAGGAATGAAGAAATTCTGCATCCCTTCAATTATCTAGGCCTATTTATCAAGATAATATCATATTCCCACAGGCAAATCAATAGGCTAATCAGAATTCAGTGCTCTGGAAAATCATTAGCCAGTAGAGGAAAATAGCACAGGTAGGAGGTACTAGGCGATAGCTTGTCCTATGTATATTACTAGCATCAGTTAAGGGCGTCAACTAGCGTCAACCCGATGCCCACGGTGTGGCGCCAATGTCATATTGATAGCCCCCTGGCGACGTGTGCGTTCACCATGTTTGTAGTTCAACGCTCCCTATTCATACAGGGATACTGGTGACACCTTCAGGCTATCCTAGTCTTTCTCGTGTTACCTTTTTCGCTCTCCTTGTCCATATCATCGCCTATGGCCTATGGCCAATGCATAATTTCGATATACTACCGTAGTGCATGTACAATCCCGGCATAATTCTGACTTGTATGTATGCCCAAGCTATGCGCCATAGTGATATCGTATTGGGGTATCTTTAGCTCCTTCCTCATTAAACATAGCCTAGTGGATTGGGAATCAGAATGGCAAACATTGCATCCACATTAATGAGTTCAGAAAGAGTACTGTTTACATCTGTGTTGAGATGACTGTCAGTAAATCTATGGACTAAAATATTCATTTTTGTACTCCAGGAGCCCACTGCATTTATATGGTAGACAGAGAGGGTGGATTTGTTTAAAGAGATGAATGCATATGGCATTGACTAGTATGGTTTATTACACGACTTCTGTGATTTTGGGTGCTTTTTCTGGATATTCCCATGCACATACCTGTTGATATTGCACACCATGATGCATGCATCATGACTTTTGTAAGGCCTGCAGTTATCCATGTAAGGAGGAATGTTATCCATGGATAACATGCCCCCTTACATGGATAACATGCCTCCTTACATGTCCTTACATGTCATATGTTACATGTTAAAACCTACGAAATTTTCATTGCTAGCGTAGGGGTCGAACCTGCAGTCTCCTGATCCCAAATCCAACTCCCTATGCAGTGCGCCACAGGGACTGACGAGAAATGCTTACTTAGAACAAGGTCTTGATATGATACAAAGCCCAGGGAGGGCACTCACATATAACTACTATACATTCAAAGTGTGAAAATCCCTTGCAGTCTGGGTTGTGACCCCCCCCTCAGCTTTGTCGCTACTGCTCGCATAACAGCGAGGACTGTGGGACGCGTTCAAACCAAACCAAGCCAAGCCGGGTGCCGAGGTGTGTGCACCGGTGGTCTAGTGGATAGCGCATTGCACTCAGCTTCTACAGGTAGGCGGGATGAGTCCCGGTCTCGGTGTATATTTTTTTTTGCTGTATGTACCGATCATGTACACACACTATGGCAGGCTTCAAGTACCGTGGAGGGGGAACAATTTTTGTTTTCAACTTGAATTTATTGATATTCTATTGATCATAGATCTATTGATATCGTGTAATAAAATAAGTAGTCAATGGATAATTCATGACACATGTCTTTTAGCAAAGGATAATTACACGAGGGTGCAGCCCGAGTGTAATTGTGAGCCAGCAAGCTAAATAGACCATCCAATTGGGATTAGTACCAATTCTGACCACCAGGGGGACACCACTAAGGCTTAAAAAGGGGAAACTAGACTGAAAATTCTATTATACTAGTTTTTCATGAGGATTTCAATAGTCCTAAAGGAAAATTCCCATTTTTAGTCCAAACCTTCCAAATTTGGAATGCAAATAGAACGTTTTTAGGGAATTTCAGGACATAAATCAGTGTATTCGTTGATATGTGTTGCCATGTAAACAAGATTTCCACTCAAAATAGAGGAATAAAAAAAGCATATTGATAGCCCCACTCACAGGGATGAATGTACTCAAAAAATGGTAAAAATGGTAAAAATCCTATTTCTAGGACAAATTCTATGAAAAAATGATTTTAAAGAATATGATAATTTTCCTTTTTTGCATAATTATGCATACTTATACTAATCTTGAGTTATCTCCGGAAAAATGCAAGTTACAGCTTATTTGGGATAGCGATAGGTCAGTGATCATCCAAATTCATAGACCTATAACTCAAAAACTATGAGAGATATTTTCTTATGTAATACATCATTGAAAAGCTCATGACCTGAATTTAGAAATTGACTTTTCCCCTTGGGGGACCCTTTTGCCTTGGCTGGACACAATTATCCTTTGCTAACACACACACGTCATGAATTATCCATTGTTTACTTGTTCAGTATATCCAGGCCAAATGTGTTTCACACGTGAAGTAAACTGAGTTAGGACAGAGTAAGATGAAATCTATAGCAAACTATTTTATCGGCAGCCTTTGTTTATTTTCATCTTCTTCTCCTTTTTTTTATTAAACAACTGATTCAATACAACAAATAAAACTACAACTAATGCACAACTATCAATATAACACTGGTAATGCCAAAATGTGGTGGTGCAGTATGGGGTGGTGTGAGAGTGGGGCGTGAGATTTGTCCAGCTGACCAGCCTCTGCGACACACCCTCCCTACCTCCTGTCCTCCACACTACACAGCTGCATGCCCAGGTGTGTAATACCTCCACACCAGACACTCTGAGATGCAATAGATGGCTTCATCCCATTTTTATATAAGGTTACAGTGATGGATCCACGGGGGGCTTCATGTGGACCTTCCACCCATAGCGAGAGAGGTGAAGAAAGGCAATAATAGGGGGCAGGCATTATGATGTAGTCCTCTGAAGGATAGATACAGATGATTGAGTATACCTAAATGCTGGAACGCACTATATAAGTTCAACCTAAAATATCACAACCCCCCCCCCTTAGCTCCAATGATGCACCTCGATGTCTATACAATGCTGGAACCGCCACAAGAGGTTAAATATCATTTTGGGACTTGGTCCCTCCCAATCCCTTGATTTATGTATGAAGGAACTAATACGTACAATGTAGTACCACTCACCCACAGCTGAGGAATAGTAAGATAGGAACTCTGATAGAAACACGTGTAAATAAACAGAGACGGATGCTGCCTTAACTGTCCCTGCCTGCACAGATAGTGAGTTAAGATGTGTATGAGGGGGGGGGTGTGGGTTGGTTGTAGCACCTGATGGGAACCTGGTGTACGGGATCCATAGGTGTCACGTAACTAGAAGATGTAGGTACACACAGGTCAGCCCCACCCCCCAACCTCACTGGTCAGCCTAGCTAACCCAGGAGTTGATCACATCAGAAAACTTGCCAGATAAACCACTTTCAAAGAGTAAATTAAATATTTGATTCATCATTATTCAGTAATTCAGTATTCTAGAGTGGTGAATCTACATGTGATCTTATCTATAAACTCAAGTTTACTGAGAAAATATTCTTACTCACTTGAGTCTGGATCCAGACTCAGGCAATGTCGCCAAAATGAGTATCATTTGACACTCAGCCTGACCCTTGGATGATGCTCAGGCGGAGCCAGAGTATCATCCAAGGATCAGCCTCAGGATCTACCAGAGTATCACCTCAAGATCAGGCTGAGTCTCAAATCTTACTCATTTTGGCGACATTGCCTGAGTCTGGATACAGACTCAAGTGAGTAAGAATATTTTCTCAGTGATTGATCAATGCAGTTTCTAAGCTGTTTTGATACCAATTCTTGCTCTATCTGGTAAAATTCAGAATCTAATGAACCAATGTCCAATTTTGTACAACTGATGGCCAACAATTATTTTTACATCACTATGCATTAGTAATATACCCCTATGAGTGGGCATGCAGACACATATAATAAGCATACATATACATCCAGTGTTTTGAGTACAACAGATCGTCTAGGTACACCCGGGCCTACTGTTTCAGAGTAACCCTTCAAAAGGTAGCATTTGCTTAAAGACAGCATACCCTTTTATTGGATGTAGGACCAATGAGTAATTCATTAGTGTGGCACTATGCTTCATACTGACAATACAGTACATGATTGACAAAAGCATGTCTCAAGGAATGTCTGCGAGTAACTCGCCAGTGCATGATACTTAAAAATAAGCATGACTCCTTAAATCCTTTAACTCATTGTGCGGCTCGGAAAGGGTTAAAGACATACATCCTTTGTGGTCTCCTCATGTGAATAATGGGCTTGGAGAAGTGCCTTTCAAGGCCGGAGATGGACCCCTATATCCACCTGAGAGGCCCCCTGACATGGCCCCTATGGTGACGAGTGAATCCTCCCCTATCCACCAGCAGACATATAGCCAAGTTGTCGTAGCTACAACATAAAAGCCCCACGTGACAAGGTGGTCCCTATCTCGTCCACCTATCTTTTACCTGATGGTGGTACTCTATGGAGGTATATACGCAAATGAGGAAAGTCTCACCTGTGCTGACGTCGCAGATAAGATTCAGACCAAAAAAGATAGTCATTACCATAATGAAAGCCTTAAAAACATCTTAAGATAGAATTCATCTGCGTATATTTTCATAGATATATAGCAGGGCATATTCTCTGCGTCCCTTCCAACGAAATGTTTGTGTTTCAGTGGGAAAAAGGGCAGGAACGGGGGAGGGGGAGATTGCGAGAAGATGTCTCATTTTCCAAATACATGCATGTGCCTCATAACGTTGGTCATTATTCACAAGGTCATTACGAACTGTACATACATGTATGTAATTGGTCCATATCTTCTAGAAAAATAAGGAAAGTTACAAACAGACCTCAGAAAGCTCTATTCTGAAATATGGTCGAATGTGAAAGTTGGTCAAACATAGTGAAATCAAAATTATCTATGATAGTGCTGATTCAACATATGGACATCCTTTCATTGATGATATAATATTGTTTCAATTTTTGTAGCTTTTACTAGTGTATAATCCAATGTTGATATTGTTATTGATAATTTATTATCAATATTAATTCAACATCAAAAGTAACAATGTGTATTTAATGGCGACAGAATTGGTGTTTATGTCTACCTAAGACCAGATGGACTGGATAGGTGATAGGTGACAACATTGAAATCGCAAAATTGAATCAGCATTGTAACAGGTTAGTCAACGATGTCAACACATATCAATCAATTGTGAACATTGATTCTTTTTTCCATAAGAAGGCCTTGCCAAAAGGAAACACACGAGATTACCCACTTTGCAATGTAAAACGTGTTTATTTAAGCCTAGACTATGACATACATAGTCTAATTGTCTTTCCAGAAGTAGGCCTATTCTTATGATATCGGTGCACCTTATGGAAACGTGCATTTTAGCTTGTGAGAAACTTGCACTTTTAAAAGAGGACAGGGCGAGAATGCATTTTATCAACACGATTATGTGATTGTTTCCATAATTTGAGAGTTTACTCTTTTATAAGACACTCCTGGATAATTTCACCCTGAAAATGGATCACCCCTTTAAGTTTAACACTTACAAATCATGACCGGATGATGTAGGGTATAAGATGCAGGACTAAATAGGATGTGTGGGGTTGGGGGTAGAGGTACAGACATAAGTAAGTTATGAAGTGGTGACAGGGGAGGAGTGTACAACCACTATCTGTGTAAACGACCGCTACCTCTAGTGCTACATATAGAGGCTGACCATCCAACCACTATCTGTGTAAAAATGAACATGATCTGCATTACCCACCCATCTACTATCTAGCTGTGTAAATTAACTCTTTAGATCTGTAAGAACTGTACATCAACATACTCATACTAAGGAATATAAGCCATGGTGATACACTTAATGTAAGGGGAAATCTAATGTGTCATTGATACTGATAACAGCTTTTTGCCACGGCGGATAGTGTTACAGATAGTGTTCATTTTACACAGATAGTAGTTGCATGGTCAGCATCTATAACTGTGGTGGTACAGATAGTGGCTCTTTACACAAATAGTGGTTGTACAAGGGGTACAGGACCCTGATACCAGCATCCTCCTCCTCCATGATGAGGACACATCCTGCTCCTCCTCCAGAACGTACATATACATCATTACATTACACCAGAACTGTAACCCTTTGACATACAGACAGTATTAACCACTTCTAATACCTCCACACTCATACACATATACTTGTACATGTATGTGGGTTTTTAGTCCTCCTCCACATTCACCAGAGGTACCTGGCTAACATTCTGCTACTGCTCAGCGCCAGCTATTCTTTTAATCGAGGGCCTTCTCCTATGAGCTAGTCCGAACTCTGTAAATATATGTATGCCTATAGAGATTGATATCAATGACATAACAGTCTAGCAGCCATAAACACTCCAACAGTAATGCAACATAAAGCAGCATCACATTGGATCTTTTAGGAGTGCATCCATACACAGCATGAATACATGAATTCAGCATTATAAATGAGTTGCTCACTAGTGTCACATTCATACATCATACTGACATGATGGACAGAGTCTATGCTGCTCCTAAAGGGTTAACCCTGGGTAGAGGCCAGTAGGTGACCATTCTGCTGGTACTTTATAACTTAGATGTGAGTTGTGCTGGTACTGGGGCTGGATGCTGGTACATGTAGTGTATGGTGGTAGTAGAGGTGGTATGTGTACAGGAGCTCTGTGGGTAGCATGTACACATCATGTAGAGGTGACATACATGATCAGTCCTACACTAACACTAATGGGAGCTAACTGAGTGGCAGACAGACCTGGATATTATACATAGTACAGTATAAAACTAGTGGGAGCTGCTCTAGGACCTACTACGTGTAGACTTTGGCTCAGAAGTGAACAGGACAGCCCTAGGGGGACCCTGGAGGATCGGGCTCGATCGGGCTCCATCCTGGTTGGATCCTCATTAGATCTAGACGTGACATGCATGTTGGATCTCTAGTGAGAGAAAATCTCATGTTGTGCAACATATTGGACATCTAGACACGTTTGATGGAACCTAAGCCAGAAAACTTTTGTATAACCGTTAAGATAACCAATTATATTCTCGTAGGACTACTCCATACGAATATCTGTTCTTCATTTGGATCCCGCATTGGATTCTATCACTAAATTTATCTCTAGGTGGAATCCAAGTGAAATCCCCCTTAGATCCTCGTTGGATCCCTGACTGTATTTGCATTCATTGTGGATTTGGATCCCTAGTTGTGAATAACGTTCAGGAGGTGGACATAAATCATGACTCACCCTGCCCCAGGGGCCCTGCACCCCTTCCTGCTGCCAAGCCACCCTACACCCACCAACACCACCTCCAGTATAAACCTGTCTCTGACCAAAGGTATGTCAGTAATAAGGGGTGCATCCACTGCCGATGGATGGACCATCCGTCGGCTTCATCCGTCATATTTATCATTGATTTCTATGGAGCAAAAACCGGATGAAGGGAGACGGATGGTCCATCCGTCACAGTGGATGCAGCCCTTTAGGGTGTGTATGAGCCTATGTACGTCTATTATTTTTGCCATAACGTTTATATGCTTCAAGGATAATGACCATGTTTTGAAGCAATTTCAGTCATGTTGATAATGGGTATTAGCATAGAGAGGGGGGGCAGAGTTGTAACTCTCCTATCTGTAACATAATTGCCTTGTCTGATCTGAGAGATATAATTGTTTCTGTGCTGAAACCCACTGTACACTGTATAGTTAGAATGATGACCTAGCATGTTAACGTCATTCTATTATGACAAAGTCATTATTTTGAACAATTACCACTTGACAAGACATCTTTCTATTTCATGTTGTGTCATATAATATTATTTAGTCCAAGTCTCACACATGACACACGTTTCTCACGCAAGGTTCCAACTGCTGAAAAGGTTAAGACTAATTTCCGAGAGGGGTTCTGCACACTCCCATGGCATTTATAAGTGGCTGACAGTAGATGATACAAATACCACACACTGCAGACCCCACGGTATCTGTTGGTCCTGTGTATAGACTCCCTCGTCTCCTTCACACATAAAGACTCTCACCCCCAGTAATTCAATGTTGTCCAGGACAGGTCAAGGTCATGGCCTAAGGTCACGTCATCTGACCTCAGGTCATGTGATGTGACAGGAAGGTCGTGTTAGGTGGTGGTCCAGTCGCAGTCACCTCCAACAAATAGGGAAGAGTTTCTTTGTCACTTTCTTTCTACTGCAATCCGAAGCTTCTCTATAAAGTATGGCCCTAGTCCGGACTCCATAACCCCCCCCCCTTTTTTTTTAGATGCCACAAAATTCTATGAGGAAGGAGAGGGGCCAAGTATCTAACAACTGCTGCTTCTTTCTAGGTAAAGCATTCCTAAAGTTTTATACCACAGCATTATTCATGAGAGCATAGAACAGGGGTCTGGGTACCATGTGTAGAAAGAACAAAGCCCGGGGGGGGGGGGCACTGACTCTATTTAGGTCACCCTCAACTGCCGCCCTACTGCCCTATCTCCCAGAGATCTGGAAATCTGACCGCCCTACTTGACTGATAAGCTAGACATTGACTGCCCCCCTTTTTTGACAATCCCAATCATTGACTGGACCCCCCCCCCCCCACCCTTCAAGCCTATTGTACCCATGTATTTGTATGGATCAGATTTTTTCATTGTCCAGCACTGCATCTTTTAATCACTTTCATGCCCTCATATGTGTGGTGTATAAACAATACAGTACTTTTGGGATCTAATGGAATTTCAGCGCCCTGCTATTAGAAATCTGATGGGAATCCACCGCCCCCCCTTTTTCAGGATCACATGGGAATCCACCGCCACCGCTCTCGAGAGTCGGGCTGCAGTCGGTATCCATTTTATCGGCAAGTGCCCCCCCCCCTGGGAATAAAGGCATCAATGGTCAGATCCATAGTAGAACTAAAAGAAAATGGCATGCACTGTAATACCGCGCCAAGCTATTTACAGCACATCGCATTTATTTTTAGAAAACATTCATAAGTGCTGTAAGTACTAACCTTCTGACTCTACAGCAGATTGTCCCGTACCCAGTACACGACAATGCACTGCATATTTACAATTGGGGCTCAGAGTGTGGTTACCTACATCTATGTTATACATCAGCCATTGAACAATATGAATTGGTTTAGATGTTATTCAGTATAAACTATAATCTGCATTGAGAGGTGTCCAACAGCTAGCTAACCGTTGTTCGGGGTCAGGTGCGCGAATGAGGAACTCATTTACACCAAGCTATGCTGCTGGGTAATGTCAGGGACTGGGGAGTACCAGGCCATGCTGCTGGGTAATGTAAGGGACCATGGAGTACCAAGGCAACCTGCTGGCTGATGTAAGGGACCATGGAGTACCAAGGCAAGCCGCTGGCTGATTTAAGGGACTGGGGAGTACCAGGTAATGCCGTTGGTTGATGTCAGGGACCGGGGAGTACCAGGCAATGCTGCTGGCTGCTGTAAGGGAGTGCACTCTGAGCCCCAATTGTAAATATGCAGTGCATTGTCGTGTACTTGCTACTGGACAATCTGCTGTAGAGGCATAAGGTTTTTACTTCTTACTGTTTTCAAAAAATAAAAGCAATGTGTGCAGTATTACAGTGTGGGGAGTACCAGGTTATTCTGCTGGTTGATGTAAGGGAGTAGGGAGTACCAGGTAATTCTGCTGGTTGATGCAGGGAACTGGGGAATAGCGCTGGCTGATGTGAGGGACTAAACAGTACTAAGGGATGTTGCTGGCTGATGTAAGGGACTGGAGAGTACCAGGCATGCTGCTGGCACTGGCTGATGTACCCGGGTGTAAAGGACTGGGAGTGCCAGGTCATCCTTCTGGCTGATGTAAAGGACTGGGGAGTATACGGGACTAGGCCATTGCTAGTACCAAACAGATTTGCTAGGTGGCTCATGTAGTCGGGGGCTAGATCAGCAGTTGGCCTCTTTGTACAGTTTACTTTGGTTGACCCTTCCTAATAGTCTATATGAAGCTATATTCTACAAATCTTTACTTTTGGATAGCAAATACTTTAAACTTAAACAATATAAGCTTAATATAGACTTAGTACTTCAAATACAAGAGAAATTAAACTTCAAAAGTTTTCAAAGAGGGCACATATAATCCAGACTGAGTAAAACCAAGCCATTGTCTCCCTATCAGGCTAATCCCCTCCATTCACCCATAAAACAATAGACAGGTACTTAAGGTGATTAAGATAGAAGCAGGATCAGCTTATCAGTCTTATCAATTCCCATTGTTTTCTGTGGGTGGAGGGTAAGATAAGAGATAACCCACAATCCTCTGCCAGATTCATGATGGTCGTGGGGGGGGGGGCAGTTACATAACTGATTTCAAGATGGCCACCTCCATACAGGAATGGCTCTTTTCCCTATAAGGGCATGCTGCTGGCTGATGCCAGTATGCTGCTGGCTGATGCATCAGGCCTGGGGCACTAGGTTATGCCCCCTCAAGGTCGATGTAAGGAACTAGGGAGTGCAAGCCCAGGACTGGAGGTGTGTATAATGTACTCCATTCTGAGTGAACCTATCAGGACCCTTCTCTGTTAATGAAAGTGACCGAGTCTGGGCAATGTCCAGCAGGCTGACCAGTAGTTGGGGTCAGCTAGCCTCTGTCAGCTTCAGCCAGGCCTAATCAGCTTAGTTAGGCTCAGCTGGTCGCCTATAGCGAGGCCTGCTTGCCGGCTAGGATGGCGGCCAGAGGCGGCAACCGAGAGGACAGCTGCATGGGGGATGCTGGTAAGGGGGTGTGCAAGGATGTGGGTGGGTGTGAAGGAGTTGGGAGGGCGTGAAAATCTCTAAGAATTTCCGATCACTATTGCTGGGAGAAATGTACAGTGAACTGTAGTTAACAAATCTGGATTTTCTATTACTATTTGACCCAAATTTAGCCATTTTCTGCAATCAAAATTAATGTGATCGAGGTTGTAATATTAATGCCGCATGTCGTCCTTACGGCGTCGTATCTTTGAAGATAGTTCTTGAGGGGAAGAAAGTGTTAAATGATGGCAAGGGTTGGGAGTTGGGGAGGGGGGCTTAGCTGTATGTGGTGATGCTGGGGGAGGGGGTAGTTGGCTGTGGACACATCTGCACCTTGAAGCTGATCAAACCAGACATAATCTCCTCACCAGGTAAAGGTCAATGCTCAGGTCAATGGCTCAGGTGTCTGTGTCTGACCTTGACCCCTATGACCGTGGACTTGACCTCTATCAGGGCTCTCCGCCGGAGGCGTTCAGAATGCTGAGAACTACAAACTGGAGAAGACAGCGCACATTATGGGGCAAAGGGTGGCCAGGCAGCACAAAGAGTGGCGATATTAGAAATACGACACTAATAGCCTATTAGGCCTATAGTTTTTTGGTTGTTTTTTTTTTGCGTTATATAAGGGCACATACTGCGCCATATGATGCTTATAGATCTTATCATATGCAGATGTATTGAATTTACTCTATATACATGTATGGATGAATAATAGAGACAGCAGGTACAGCAACAGCTGCTACATTACAATGCACATGGCAATCATTAACTTCATGTATAAAGAATTAACCACAATTGTCACCTGCATGAGTGCTACTGCTTATCAGCAATAGATATGGGGGTCGGTAAATTAGGATGTATAGACAGTGTTGAGTGGCCTGCTCTCTTGTCTTTAGGGGGTGGACAGACGACCTGCATGGTGGCATACTGTGTGTGTAGAGAAGTCTTCTTCTATCATGCATTAACCCTTTAAAGAAAACAATCATAGTGCTTTGAGTTGTGCCCTTTTGTGGCCGGCCTCAACTGGATGCATCAAAGATGAGTAGCTCTCCTGTGCAGGAAAACAACATTGACAAGTAGCCCTCCTGTGCAAGAATACGCCATTGATGAGTAGTTTAACTGTGCAGGAATACACTTTTGCCGAGTAGCTCATCTGTGCAGGAATACACCATTGCCGAGTAACTCACTGGTGTTGGAATGCACCATTGACGAATAGCTCACTGGTGCTGGAATGCACCATTGACGAGTAGCTCACTGGTGTTGGAATGCACCATTGACGAGTAGCCCACTGGTGCTGGAATGCACCATTGACGAGTAGCTCACTGGTGCTGGAATGCACCATTGACGAGTAGCTCACTGGTGTTGGAATGCACCATTGACGAGTAGCCCACTGGTGCTGGAATGCACCATTGACGAGTAGCTCACTGGTGCTGGAATGCACCATTGACGAGTAGCTCACTGGTGCTGAATTGCACCATTGACGAGTAGCTCACTGGTGTTGGAATACACCATTGACGAGTACCTCAATGACGAGTAGCTCACTGGTGCTGGAATGCACTATTATCAAGTGCTGGGTTCGTGTATCATTTATACATACTGATCTTTAGGGGTGTCTGTGATACTGAAGGTCCAGCCTGATGCATCTATGCACTGCCAGTAAGTATCATGACACCAAATGACATGATCATGTCATCCATAATGACATAGAGTCTCTCCATTCTGCCCAACACCATACCCCTCCCTTCCACCCTAAAAAACAAGCTCTTTCTTCTCTCTGCTTACTTGCTCTCCCTCTGGGTGGCCCTGTCTTTCACACACGCCTTCCTCCTATTCCCGGTCTCCCTACTGACAATTATTATCTCCTCCCTACCTGATGGTCTCTTCTTCTCCTTTCTCTCGTCCTTACCCCAACCCACCATCCTTCTTTTGAGCTGCTCGGCTATTACGTACAGTAAGTTGGGGGGAAACGTTGATATATGATCAGGTGAGGAGACATTAGGCCCCGTAGCATCAACAGAGTGATGGGATGGGGAAGACAGGGGAATTGAAGGGAGAGACAGAATCAAATATGAAAATTCTAGGATTTTCTTTTTCACTTTGATGTGGAACCGGTAGGAGTATTGCAGAGGAGAATGCATCAGGCTTAAAATTACTTTATGTGGGAACAAAATGGACGTCTAGGGGACAAGATGGCGGCCTACAAAGATGAACAGTTCTAGGTTGGCAGATGGGCAGACAGCTGCTGATATAAGGTGTGTTTGCATTGTCTTCGTGTGACGCCAGGTGGCGCATAGAGCCACACCCCCACGTGACCAGCTACAGTAGCGCCCCTGGCGAATACACAGTGTCACTACAAACCAAAACAGACCAACTCCCAAAATATCATCCATTTTCTAATTTGTGTAGGCCTATGTGATGTGTCCTACACAAATCCCATTTGTGTCGGTTTTATGTGAATCTGTAGTGTTATGTACAGGCGATATGCCTACAATAGGCCTACAATGTATGACACAATGAGGACCATGTAAGACTATGGTTTATATAATGACAACCCATATGGTTACATCACATTTGTTATGACTTTACCATGGCTGCAGTCCTCCATGATAGACTCTGGGTTTATTATAGTCTGTTAAGAGATGGCCCCATTTGACCTTTACCTGCAGAGGTCAGCCCGCTTCCTGCTGGATCCCGCCCCTAGGGGGCGTCTGGGGGCTGTTGACCTCTGACCTCTAACACCTGGGGAGACACCTGGAGGGGGTGACAGTACTAACAGCAGGCTTGGGCAGATGGTGTATGGATACTGCTGCTACCAAATAGTCATACCTTCACTCCACACTCACTATGCCTATGGGTACGAAATAAATTCGCTAGAGGTATTAGGTTATAAAGGTTGTCTACAGGATATGTGTTAGACTTTTTCAATGGCAGATACTCTGTCCCATTGATTTCTGAACTTTCCTTCTTCAAAGGAGGAAAGGTCCTTGTCAGTGACTCGATCGTGGTTAATTGAGACCTCCGATAGTATGACTATCAACACCAGTCATGCCATCATATCCCACAAAAATTAATCTACTTTGGCAGAAATTTGTCGCCATTTTTTCTATGGACAAGGTTGGGTACCTAAAACATTTCCATTGTTTTTTTTTTGTCCTACCATCCTCACAATGATCAATACCAGCATTAACACTCTGACCCTAATGTATTCTAAAAGGGTTTCCCACTGGTCCGCCATTTTGTCCCCCAACAATCACCATCTTGTCATGAAAATCATTTTGTTTGCTGATTAGGGACTACCTTTCTTTAGCCAAGACACTTCAGAACGAGGCTCATTTCATTCCAACACCCAAGATTAGAAGTAACATTTTCGTTCTCTTATCTTTTTTCTTTCCCTGTGACTGGCCATCATAGCTCTACAATTGACCTGATTGAGTCTTATGTAGTACCATAGTCCTATAATATTATAGCAAACCTGCATCGTCCCCTAGCCTGTGAGGTCAGTGCCTGTTGGTGGGGGTGAGGAGAGTGATGATTGTGATGGGGGGTATTAGCCCCCTTTATACCACCATCATCATTCTCATACCCACATATAGGACGTAATCATTACCACTATACCAGCATAACCGTCCTTCTCTACGTGTATTTATGTGTGGTAGGGGTCAGGATAGGGACTTTTTGGCTCCACTTAAGCTGGGTGTAGGACAGCTGCCTATATGGTGTCTCTCTTACACATTTGTAGTGACTTCTTTCACACTCTACTTGAACATGGAGCCTATCACAAAATAGGTTTATGGAAAAACCCGGGGGGTAGGCCTACACTGTAAAAACAGTGTTTAGGGATTAAACACCAGTGTTTAGAAGTTAAACACTTGGTTAAACACTTATTTGTCCCACTTTTCTTAACGCTTCTTAAGTGTTAAACGCGTTCAATTTTAAACACGTTTAACTAGGAAGTGTTTAACCAAGTGTTTAAATGCTAAACACTTAAACACTTCAGTGTTAAGGTGTTTGAGAATAAGTGTTTAAAAGCTAAACACCTAAACAGTTCAAGCGTTTAGATGTTTAAATGTTGGTGTTGAGAAAATTTGGTGTGTATCTTTAAACACCTTTTTTGCAGTGTATTACCATCCCACATTCTGCCATTTTGTAAAGGAATATGCCCAGGTATACTAGGACAGAGACATTGGTATAACGTTGGGCCAATGTTGGCGCGACCATCGGCTTTACATCGGCTGCCCATCCTGCCTACATAGGCCCAACAGTGCCAACCTAATGCCAACATCGGCCCAACATTGGCATTTCGTTGGCACACATCAGCATCGGCAAATGGTCGGCCCCTGGCCGACCATTTGCCGATGTCCTGCCAATGTTGGGCCAATGTTGGCATTTGGTTGACAAATGCCACTGGTCAGGCCTACGTAGGCCCGATGGGCAGCCAACATTGGCCCTACGTTGGCCCGATGCGTCCGGCCAACGTTGGCAAATTTTTGTGTGCTACCTGGGTGGGGAGTATTCTCTTCTCTTTTTCTTCAACATATGGAGTTATAATTATCACACAAGAAAGTTTAAGTAAGAATTTATAAAGGGATGTAAGGACATTAAACTGAGATGATGCAGTAAGAAACTAACAAACTGTATCCTTTTTACCCTCCACCCTACCCCCCTATATATATAGGCCCTATGTTGTCATCCCTTGCAGTCTACACGGCAACTGGCATGCGCTTAGTCCTCCCGCCTAAATCGGCATTTGCTGTTTTATTATTGCCCGTGTATTATTGTATGTAGAATAGCTGTGCTCATCACCCATCAATGCACACAGAGTCAAACACACCTTCACCCCCACACCCTCCATCTCTAACCTCATGCCAGCTGTCAGACACAGCTGGCGGTTCTATGTGTTGTAGATGCCCCCCCCCCCCTCAACCCTCACGCCTTCCATATCAAACCCCTGGGCAAATAGAGAAAAAGATTGCGTTGGTCATGGGGCCACCCCACAACCCATCACCCTCTTCTTTCTTCACCGCAACCCCCGCCACCCATCTCTGTGGTAGAACACCTTGGTTACATCTAACATATTGCCTTCTGTATTTGTGTTTGCGTGGATGCTCACTGTTAGTGTTAGTACTATGTTTGCTTCAAGGAGATGTCAGTTGCCATATTGTTGCATTCTTTCCCAGTGGCTTTATTCGGCCATGGAGCAATCAGTCCATCACATTATCAAATATCAATCAGGGATTATTTTGAAGCCAATACCTGAAAATCCAGGTCTGTGCCATAACACCACAAATTAACGAAGCCCCGAAGCTTATGTACGTATTCTGTGCATAACACCCCCACCCCAAGAACTAAGGTACACACACACACACACACACACACACACACACACACACACACACACACATTTTGATTGAAGAATCCTCTGTCACGTGATTACCTTTTGCCATCCGGGGCCCTCTGATCACATGACATAATCCAAGATGGCCGGTCAAGGATCATGTGACCCGGTGCGGGTCATACAAAATGGTGGCAAACAAAGATGTGAGAGGTGCAAATGACAGGGATTCTGAAAATGAAGGAGGGGCTAATTAATGGAGATCTCCCATAGTATTTTGAGGTTGATTGTTTGCTCCTTTTAATCATAGAACAGGGACACAGAAATGAATATGATGAAAAAATGAGTTTGGTGCTCCTGTCAATGAGTATGTCCGCCCGGTTAGCTCAGTCGGTAGAGCATGGGACTCTTAATCCCAGGGTCGTGGGTTCGAGCCCCACATTGGGCGAATATTTTTTTTCTTTTTTTTTCTCTCTCATCATCTTCAACAGGGAAATGGTCATGGGTATTAGGATGATAAAGTAGGCGCCATACAGTACCGGTACATTAAATGATAAAGTTGTTAAGACTAAAAGGGTACTCTATAAACGTGTAAGAGATAACCTACGGAGGTGGTGTGGGTGAGGGATGGAGCCCGGTCCCTGAACCCACTAAACAAAGTGACACCATGCTCGTTAAGGGTTTTCAAAACACCCCCATTCAACGGGTACTTGGGGTGAAAAAATACCCCTTTATCATGAAAAACACTGAATTTCTCACCTTAAAAAGACCCCCTTTTCCCTTGAAAATCCTAACATCTTTACAAATTTACCCCCTTCTCCTCAAAACAGTGACCTTTGGGCCACCAATATAACCCCTATTTCAACAAAACTGAAAAACGATGCTACATTTTTTCAACCATAATTATTTGAGAGTTCAATAAGCCCCTTTTTTGAATTTCACATATTTTCCCCAAAAAAAAAACACCCCCTTTTTCTCAAATCCACGGACATGCAGATTTTGACAAAATACCCTCCTTTCCCCTAGCTTTTGGTAACACGCATGGTGTATGTATAAGGGTAGAGTGCAGGAACCGGAGGATGGAGAGGGGCTGGGAGGGGGTGCACTTGAAAACAGGTGTGAAGTTTCAATATCAAAAGGACCGCCTGCCAGGTAACTACACGGGTAATTACCGTGCCTCAACTAGGCTTTGTATTTGTGTTGGGAGTAGGGGGAGGGGAGCAGGGGGGAGCAGAAGGATGTTGGGTGAATGTCGCTGGGAAGGAAGGCCTTCTGTCACTGAACTTCTGAAGATGTCATTAATGGCAGACTTAGGCTCGGGACTAAGGACATATACAGCATGCTGTACAAGCCTTCATATTGGTCTAAAATATCACACTTGGAAATGCTTGAAGTCTAGAGATAATTGAAGCCGAAGGAATGATTATATCTAAATCTTAACAGCACAGCTGAGTTTTTGACTTGCATCAATTGTAGCCAACAGATGTAAAGTCTATGTAAGAATGTAGTGCTGCTGTACCTCTTCAGTATTAGAAGTCTGTATTTTCTGCTTGGGATAGGGTGTGGACGGAAGGTGATTAATACACTCCACCAAAAGGTGGGAGGTGGCTGTTGGTTTGCAGGTGGGGGATGGGGCTAAAACCAGAGCTCTCAGCCTCTGTTTACATGTGTTCACCTGGCCACTCAATGGCGGATGTGTTCACACCGGTTTTAAACCATCAACAATACACCACATGCTTGGAACAAGGCATTAAGTAACGGACATACGTCACATCCATACAGCTCAGGATAGGACGTAACAATGACCGATTGGTGACACCTAAAGGGTCTGGTACATTCACTGTTGACCTTAAATACATAGGCATGGGGAGGGTGATTGGAGGTGGAATGGAGATTATAAGACACTATCGTTAATAGCAGGTTCAAATTTTCAGGTTTGATTAATGACACGAAGTCTTGGATTTCATTATAATTCATAGCTTTGAAGGTTAATTGTTGCCATATATGATATCAAAGGCCTAGGCCTAGACGGAGAAGTTCGAAAAGTGAGGAGTTTTGAGAGGAAGCCGCTGCCATTTAATAAAAGGAACATGATTATTTAGCAACACGAATGAACGATAATTATGTGTATGGAGGAATGCCTAGAATACATACAATCTATTGACGTTCATGTCCTTACAATTAGCACCACTTAATGTTGTTTACCTTCACTGAAATCTTCCCGCCAGTAACCGGAAGTACTAATTGTCGTCTGCTGCGCACATAAAACAACTAGTTCCCCTTGTTCTCACCAGGGGCCTGCCCCCACCCTCAAACTTCAATGAATCTATGTTACTCTCAGAGCAGAGAGGAGAGAGTAGTAGCTAGCATCATCCCCCCCCCCCCCGTCCCCATCAATGCACACAATGACAATGGCTTCACAGTTGGGCCTCAATCAAAGCAGACCCATTTGCCGTGACTAATAAGCTTAATTATCTAATTAGTGAAACTGACCACGGCCCAGTGGGTGATCGTCCCCCATGGTAGAGAGTGTGTGATGTGTGTGTGTGGGGGGGGGGGCGGGCGGGTGGGGGGGGGGGTTACAATTGTGTGAGTAGTACAATAAAAGTGGACCTGCACACATCTAGTAGGGAGTTCCTCGGGGACCGATAGATAGGTCACGCCACTACAATGATGTCTAAAATAACAGGCATTTCCAATTGCATCTGTTGTTCTAATGTCAGACTTGGAGGAACCTAGTAGGCCTATAGTAGCAAAGTTTCTAATTAGCAAAGTTGAATTCAGTTAGTAGTTTCAGCGTTGCAGGGACTATAATGTATTTCAATTATTCATATTCTGGCTCATCGTGTTTGTTATTCATCATGCATTTGAATATTCCAAGTATAATCCTTTATACGTCATTAGCTACATAAGGATATAACATATGATGATAATCATAACATTGTTTCATCACATGGGCTACACGAAGCAGAATTTGCCTTCTTTTCTTTTCTTTTGAATTCCATGAAGACCAAATCCGCATATTCATTTAAGATATGAGCACTACAGTTCCTAGACTGTATGTGGTATTCCCCGAACTTAAATACCGACAGGACGTCAACCTCACTCACCTCCCCCCCCCCACCCTTCCACACACCAACCCGTCCGGAACATGTATACATGTACACATCTCGTGCGCATGCTCGGCGCATGCGCAGTGGCAGGTGCGCGCGACAGGTGCGTCTGTGTAGGGACACGTCGTGAGAGGCTGCTGTGGCAGGCGGCGGGGAGGTGGGAGGTGGGAGGTGGGGGGAGGCCAGGTGCGCCAGGTGTGCCGAGGAGGGATGGAGAGAGGGGGACAGCAGGCCTTGTAGTCATCAGGGTAATAGCCTCACACCTGTGGTCCACCACCTGCAGCTTGGAGCACGCACCTTAATATGAAAGCTCACTATAGGAAAGCCAAGTGGTGTTGAGATTTAGGAGGAGCTCCGAGTGAACGCCTAATGGTGTTATTCTGAAGGGATTCCTCCCGAGATGAGGAGATTTAGGTGATGTGTACAGATGCTGCACATACATCACCGCCGTTGCTTTCCCGCCAAAAATATCTGCGTTTCGTTTTCACTACCGGGTAGGTTGGCGGCGGGTTTGACATTATATATTTCAGTGAAGGTCGTCAATAGACTTCACGAGAACAAAGAGGAGACAATATATGTCTGCTCTTGCATTCTGTAAGGTATACACTTAGGTATTTTTGGAGAGCTAAAGGCAAAATTAATGACGAGAAAAAAAGAAAACAATATGGTAGACAGTGGCAGATACAGGTTTTTGACAAGGAGGGGGTGTGGCCTAAAATGAAGGGGCGCAACCCTTATTTCTGAGCAAATTTTGAGGTCTAGAATATGCAAATAAATTCTTAAGCACAGATAAAAAGGAAAATGTTGGACATGGTATCGTCCCTCTAGAGTAACTATTGATCTTGTAAGGGATTTATGGTGGATATAGATCAACATGAATAGACAAATTGGTAAATATGAATTGTGTATTTTTGAAAAGACATTTAAGGCAATGAGCAAATTCTCGTGTAGAACAGAAATTTTCAAGCTCAATACAGAGTATTATCTATCAAGATGAGCACTAATGATCCACAGAATTTCCTCACACCAGGTGCATGGTTACAAAACTATAAATCCCCTGTCTCCAGCAAAAGCTTTCAGGATGTATTCCCCTCTCACCACATCTTCCCCAGACACACCTGTAAATAGAAATCTCACCCAAATTACATCCAACACGTTACTGGCGGAGGTACAATTTATTAGCACCCACTAGCCCCCATTAGCAATACCTCTGGTACCAGAGCTATTAAACCCGGGCCTGGGCCTCATAACCACCATCACGCCGCACACACACTGCCGCACTGCGCCTGCGCCGTGGCCCGACTCACCTTGATCCCTTCCGGTGTGGGCATCAAAGTGAGGCTGGTCACGCTATCCTGCCACCACAGGGGGCGTGTGTTGGGAGGGGAGGGGTGGGATTGGAGGAGATGGGAGTAGCCCAGCATGTAGGCTTATACCTATGGGAGTTTGAGGGGGAGGGGCCAGGGGAGGGGGAGGCTGAGGGGTGTAGGTAGCACATGTACTACCTGTACATGTTAATGGCATGTCTCCTACCATCTTGTCCCCCGATAGATTGTTCATTACTGCAGATTATCATTCAGTGGCACTACAGCCCGCGTGTTATTCTCCTATAGTTTGTTGTTGGGTATCAGCCCATGGGGACACTGTTGGGAGAGCGCGATCTGATGGTTATTGCGAACTGGCTGCCGAGATTTGTGAGAGGAGGTTGAGGTTCACAGTCATAGTGTTTCTACCTGATTTGGACTTTTATTAAAACAGAGAAAAAAATGAGTTAAGATATAGAAAACCAAAACGGCCTACAACTCAATTTCCTCGACATTATGTCCACAGAAGATAACTCAGTACATACGATCCGTGCTCAGAATTCATTGGAAGGTAAAATGCATTCAAGTCGTACCATAAAAGCTCGAGCATTTATCCACTTAAATGCTGAGCGGACTAGTGAGAAGGGATCTGAATGTACCAAATGTTGAGCATTGATGTTGTATACACGTGAGTAAAACACCAGGGAATCAACCACTCTGACAACAGGCCATGGGGATGCGTGTTCTCCCGTTCAGGTAAAAGCAACAGTCGCCCTGCTGATTCCCATGGGAAAGGTGGAGTGTGGGGGATTGTACAACTACACAGGTACTAGAGTGGTCTTTGACTGAGTTGTACATGAAATTTAGAGTGTGGTACACATGGCCCGTACACATGTACAGGTCCAGTGGTGTATGTGAGTAGTACATGAACTGTGGGGTGTGGTAGACATGTACAGGTCCAGTGGTGTATGTGAGTAGTACATGAAATGTGGGGTGTGGTACACATGTACAGGTACAGTGGTGTATGTGAGTAGTACATGAAATGTGGGGTGTGGTACACATGTACAGGTACAGTGGTGTATGTGAGTAGTACATGAAATGTGGGGTGTGGTACACATGTACAGGTACAGTGGTGTATGTGAGTAGTACATGAAATGTGGGGTGTGTGGTACACATGTACAAGTACAGTGGTGTGTGTGAGCAGTACATGAAATGTGGGGTGTGTGGTACACATGTACAAGTACAGTGGTGTGTGTGAGCAGTACATGAAATGTGGGGTGTGGTAGACATGTACAGGTACAGTGGTGTATGTGAGTAGTACATGAAATGTGGGGTGTCGTAGACATGTACAGGTACAGTGGTGTATGTGAGTAGTACATGAAATGTGGGGTGTCATAGACATGTACAGGTACAGTGGTGTATGTGAGTAGTACATGAAATGTGGGGTGTCGTAGACATGTACAGGTACAGTGGTGTATGTGAGTAGTACATGAAATGTGGGGTGTGGTACATATGTACAGGTACAGTGGTGTATGTGGGTAATACATGAAATGTGGGGTGTGTGGTACACATGTACAGGTACAGTGGTGTATGTGAGTAGTACATGAAATGTAGGGTGTGGTAGACATGTACAGGGACAGTGGTGTATGTGAGTAGTACATGAAATGTGGGGTGTGGTACACATGTACAGGTACAGTGGTGTATGTGAGTAGTACATGAAATGTGGGGTGTGTGGTACACATGTACAGGTACAGTGGTGTATGTGGGTAATACATGAAATGTGGGGTGTGGTACACATGTACAGGTACAGTGGTGTATGTGAGTAGTACATGAAATGTGGGGTGTGGTAGACATGTACAGGTACAGTGGTGTATGTGAGTAGTACATGAAATGTGGGGTGTGTGGTACACATGTACAAGTACAGTGGTGTGTGTGAGTAGTACATGAAATGTGGGGTGTGGTACACATGTACAGGTACAGTGGTGTATGTGAGTAGTACATGAAATGTGGGGTGTGGTAGACATGTACAGGTACAGTGGTGTATGTGGGTAATACATGAAATGTGGGGTGTGGTAGACATGTACAGGTCCAGTGGTGTATGTGAGTAGTACATGAAATGTGGGGTGTGGTAGACATGTACAGGTACAGTGGTGTATGTGAGTAGTACATGAAATGTGGGGTGTGTGGTACACATGTACAGGTACAGTGGTGTATGTGAGTAGTACATGAAATGTGGGGTGTGGTACATATGTACAATTACAGCCATTAAGATAACGACAGGTGCTGACCTATATGTGACCGTTGGGGGGGGGGTCATGTTTTTATGTGTTACTGAGGTGTCTACATCGGGTCCCTGTTGTTGAGTGTGTACCTCAAACAGGGGGATGCAACTATATATCTGGCGGGGAGGGGGGCGATATATGTAAGCTTACTTCTGCTATTTTAGTTTCATCTTGGAAATTGATATTTATTGTTCATGAAGTGGAATTATGTTCAGGCTCAGTCTAAATGCTGTCCTATTTTCTGTGCCAACCTGACTGGTGTAGTCCTATGCACTTGCAATGTGCATGGTGACGTCTCAGTGGAGTCAACCCTGCTAGTACGCCGGGCAGGGCCCCAGGTGCGGCTGACGGCCGATGTAATGAAAATGAGCCTCAGCAATTTGTGGACCCTGCCCCAACCATGTGCGTCCCTACAGAGTGCATCCCGACACGTGACTCTATGGGGGTGGGGTGAGTAAAGGAGAGAGGCAGTGGAGGGGTAACAGAGAAGGAGAGGGGACCCAGGCCAGGGAAGGAAAAATGATGGAGTAAGGTTGGATATAGGGGTACCGTGGTAACGAAAGTAGAACTGGTAGAAAGGATATTTAGTATGCCTTGAATTGTCATCTTGAATGTATAAAGTAGAGAAATGTTCACAGATCGGTGTACGAAGAGTGTAAAGGCATGATGATGGTAGGGGCTGTAGGGGCACTCACGGCTTGGATGCATGGGAATGAGTAAGGAGCGTTTGGGGTACATAATTATTGGGAGTGCAAGGAACTGGGGGGGAGGGGGTGACGGCACATGGTTGGAGTGCAGTGAAGTGGGGGTAGCACGGATTGAGGGGCTAAGGGTGCTGTGTTTGGTGGTCCCAGGAGGGTCTAATATATTCATGATCTCCTGACGTGGATCACTTATTGAAGCCGGAGCCATCTAGCACGGCCTGCTCACCACCTGCTACCCCTCACCCAGCCCTCTCTACCCCTACCCACCCAAAAGGCAGCCCCTTTATCTCTGTACCCCCATGGTGACTCCTGCCATTGTTTCTCTCATTCCAGTGTGAGATAAACCCCAAATACTCAAAAGTAGGATTTCTTGTCTTACTTTTAGTGATACATATTAGATAATTTGAAAAAGTAGACATGCTGGCTAAGCATGAAAAGAGTGCACATCATTACAGGATAAATCTATATGTCTGATCAATTCAGTTTTCCTCATCACAGGGTTTGTCTCCCCTGTATACCGCCAATTACTCCAGCCCTTATGTTCAAGCAGGACATTTCTCCACTCAGCATTTTCTACCATTACCCCCCTTCAGACTAATCCCCACTATACTAGTAGATGAGATGTTAAAGATGGCTACAGTTGTCAACAAGTGCCGGTAGGGGGTGGCAGGGGTGGCGGGGACCTGGTATGTTTCACGGCTTGTCAGCTGCCGAGACGGCGCCGTGGTCTGATGGACAATGGGTGGCTGGCTTACAAGTGGTTTTAATGTCTCTGTAATGTAATACAAACAGCCGCGGGTAGGGCCATGTGGGCTGTGTCACGGTGCGGCTGGTGGTGGATGCTGGCTGCGTGGAGGAGGAGGGGCAGACTGGGGTAGGGGGTAGAGTATAGCGATCCTGGAGGATCGTGGCACATACAGTGCTAAAGTTCTCTCTCGACGATTTGGCCGCAAAGTACTGGATGTGTTAAGTTCCATTCAATTGCAGAAATTACCCGAAAGCGTGACATTTCCCAATAGTGAGATGACATTAATGGGAACGTTCAACAATTACGTCACTGCTAAGGGGGTGGGGGGGTCTTTGGGTTCCTCTATATGTTCCATATAAAAACAGTGACAAGGGGGTGGGTGGATCCTGAAAAGTGCTTATATAACAGTGACATAATTGTTGAACGTTATAGGCATACTCCAGGGTCTAGCAATATAAGAGATTTCTGTGAACAGCTGTTACTCAAGGAATATATGTAAGTCATGTAAGTCATTTGAAATATATATATCTAATCACGCAAACATCAATTTCACAACTCTGCTTGGGAGGTAGGTTGAGTGATAATTACCTCCTCTGTGCTATTGAAGGTTAGAGAACATTCATTCATTTATTGACGTGTTGGCAAGGTATCAGTGACTTGGCAATCCATAATTAATTAATACTAATTAAGAATCTAAGAAAAGGGGGTCAGATGTAAGACGAACTCAATCTCTCCCGCTACAAAATAAGAAAACAGGTGGACCTGGATCGCCGACCTGAATTTAATGTGCTTGTAAATGTATGCTTCTCTTCAGTCTTAGAATAAGAGGAAAAGCATGTGGATTTAGGCCACAATCTCCCACACTGAGATGTACAGGGTTCGGTCTAAGATACTCTTAACATCTGCTCAAGTGGTTTCCCACTGCTATACAGCATACACTGTCAGTGCCAGGGAAGCTGGTTTGAGATATAGGGTGACTTGAGTTGACTGGAGGTCAGTCCTGGGGTGAAAGGGGTCAAGTGCTTCCTTGGTCTTCTGTCAGTCCCTACAAAGCCATGCATATCACACACACCCATGGCAGTAGATTATCCAATAAAATGTAAGCCCCTAAATACATGATGCGTGTTCATTGGCATTTGCAGCTTTAGGCCTATATGAAATAAGTGTCTATACCATTTTCATGATTGCGTCATCAACCCAGAGTTTACTTCGCCAAACCTGTATGTGTAGGACATGAATGACTTAGTCATTTCCCGATTCTCTACCAGCATAATCACCACTCACCATGTTATTACGATCACCCTGCCCTCTATAAAATGTAGGCCTACTCAATGTATACCAGCATCATGACCGTGACCCCAGAACACACCAAGCCCCCCCCCCCCCCCATGCATTCACCCAGTAGCAGATAATAGTGGAGTTTGGCACGAGGCCATCCACAGGGCATCCTCTTGGATCCCCTTGATCCCCTCCCGCCTCATAACGCTCGTTATACAACTTCCATAATACCCTCCTCTGGAGACCCCTCAACTCGCCATAAATCTAGCTAAATCTGGCCCCCTGTCAGGCTGTCAGGGGAGTGTGAGGTGTTGGTGGACAATGAACACCACTGTAGGAGATCATTGAATGATGCAGTCAAGAAACGTCGATTGTTTTGGCGCCAAAAACACAGATTAGTGAGTTCGAGTGTCGTCTGGTGGCGCCGCAACCTGTTATAAGACCCCGGGGGCAGTAGTCCGATGATCGACAAGGGGGGATGGGGGTGTGTGTTTGGCGGGGGGGGGGGGGGCGACAAGCAGGGGGTGAACTCGTTACCATGCCGATCAGGCTTCTCCAGGGGAAACCGACTTGCAGATAACATGTTACCAAGGGTGACGATGGAGCCGCCCCATACGGCCAAGGCCACTCGGGAGTGCAACACATGACCATTCTGACAGCTTTCATCCCATGCTTTCACCAGACACTTTTAGGCCTATTTTCGTTGGTCATTTCTGTCTCTGCTCTAATCTGCTTTCAAATCACTGATAATATATGTGTGTGTTATGAGGGTGAAATTGAACTATTTTGAGAGTGTGTCTTTAGCCTCTCTGTTGATCTGTACCATGCTGTCCATCCCCTCCACAATGGGCTGATTTCTGATTGGCCGACGCTGATCCGACGTGCCTACGACGTTTACGTGGGATCAGCGTCGGTTGGATCTCCCGGGAACTTTCTGACCCCCGAGAACACAAAGGTAGTTGTCCAATGATACATTCACTGGTAGCTTTTAGGTGAAAATTCGACAACAGGTACATACATCGACCGTACACTTTCAGCAGCTCTAGGCATCACTCTCTTAGGACAAACCTCGGTTTTTATCCGATTTGGTCAATGTGGACTTAAAAAAAGACGTTTTAAAACTAGATACACTTTGAACGCGGATAGCAATTATTTATGTATCATACAAGCAAAGACATTATACAACCTTTTTAGCGTCTTCGTCTTTTGTGATAGAATAAATGACATAAGGACGAAAATATAGCAGGAGACCTTGTAGGGCTTTGTAGGTTGTTGGACTGAATGTTGTTGGACTGAAGGTACGTCGTCGTCCGTCACGCAGCAGACATAGCGGCAACATGGACGTATCAACCATCGCCGTTCGTGATCAGATCCCTATAACACCCTAAGGGGACGCCTCAATCAGCCCATCGACGAAATCCCAACTATAAACCAGCCTCTCCGTGCCTCCATCTCCCCATCTCTGTGAGACATAACTCAGACCCTCCAGCTGGCCTGTGTCCGCCGCCTGGTGGCGCCTCTGTCACCTCGCCCAAAGTCGTCTGCTGCTATTTTGCCACCAAAACGGAGACGATCCAGATACCGGGGTGTACACAGTCCCGTCAGGCCGTGCGGCGGCGCCTTCCGGGGCGCGGTTTATTTACATTATTCTGCTGCTGACTTCTACGTATTTCCACATGGAGCCTATGTTCTCATCTTCTTAGACAGCCCAAACCGGGTGGTGAATCTCTGACATTTCTGCACTTATCACTCAGATCAGATTTAGAGTGTTCTCAGTAGGACCTGTTATGTGTACACTAACTTTTAGTCTTGTCACATGTCGTGGTGTGAGCAGGAGGTGCGACTGAAATAGCAGAGAAAAAAGAATCAAGTTTCTTTTCAATAATAGGTACAAAAGATCACCACAGAAGAAGAAATTACTTCAAATCGCTCATGCATACATAGTATTATTGTATTATTTGACCCAAAGAGTAATTTAGTATATTAAACATCCAGAATCACTGAGAATCAAAGCAACATTTCTTTCTATCCTTTTATCTTTAATGTGCCTGCATACAATACACATTTTGTTACATGTAGAAGATTTGCCTAAAACATGAAGAAAAATCATTTAAACATGGATATGACACAAGAAAAATCTCAATCAGGTGCGCCTGCAATGGGAGATAGAGAAGTTGCAGCGCAGTACGAAGAGTTGAGGGCGTGGTGGTGAGGAGCTGGCCCATGTTTAGATGGCCTGTCGTCTGCGCCTGCTCTCAAACCCCGTGACAATCTCCTGCCATGCACTGGTCAATGTCTCCTATAGACTTCTCTAACTCCATGATTGTTTCTTTTACTGCCTCCTGCTTTACACAGACCACACCCTCCTACGCCACCATGGGAACCGGAGAAGCTGCAATTTGTATCAGACCTTACAGTACATGCGTATAAGAAACGTATAAGAAGCCTGCCAGTAGTTGTAAGGCTATTAGCTGAACCAACCTACAAGTTTGGATTTAGGGAGTGATCATTTTTTAACAACAGGGGAACTGGTGGGTTTGCGCATTTCGACCCCCCCCCCTCTCGAGGGGGTGAAATTTTTTCAACCCCCCCATAAGGGACAAAAATCGCGCCCGAACGTCCCCTTTTAGCCTATAGTAACGCACGGGGTTTTCCACTGAAAACAGGTGAAATTATTTTGACCCCCCCATCAGAGGTGTTGAAAAAATTCTGACCCCCCCCCCCCCGGTCAAGGGGTTGAAAAAATTCTGACCCCCCTCAAACCCACCAGCCCCTTGTTAAAAAATGATCACTCCCTTAGCACAGTAGGGCTACAGTGGAAGTTGGTGGTGTGTTGTATATTTTGGCGCCCTCGTTTTGTGAAGAATGAAGTTATGCTGTGTCTTGCACTTCCTTTGACTGTGCAGTACATATATATAGACTGAAGTGCTATGAATTGCACCTGAAGATTAAAACACAACCCCCTCTGCATCAATTGTTGTCTTAAATTGATGTCTTTTGCTCAAACTTCAACAATCCCAATCTCAGTGCCAAGCATTTCTAGTGCAGTGCTGTTGACTCGCCCCCAACCTTTTAAAAGAGCCATCCGGGACCCATTCCAGCCAAATAAGCGACCTATGAACAACCTTTATCAATCGGTTGTTCCGGAAAGCACCGATGGGGCCCGAGGGCTGCCGAGGTGGAAGCTCCATGTGGCGGCGCGTGGCGGCCGCGTCAGCTTGGCGGACGCAGGCGCCATCTGGTGGAGCGGCGCCGGCTGGTCGCCGTCAGCCGGAACACATGCCCCCTCAGCCTGCTTCAGGCCTCACCCTGGTTCATTTAGGTATGGGTCCAGACTGGTACTCTACTGACATCCTTTCAATTTCAACTGTTCAGATTAAGTCCCACTGGCAGTGGCTAATGATGCAGGGGGTATAGAGGGCTTCACTACTGCTCTTGATTGCTCAGACAACCAAAAGCCAGGCCCCTGGCGCTCATAGGCACAAATAAACAAATAGCATTAATGTGAAACTCGAGCAACCAGTTACTAGTGAAATAACCCCCCATCCCCACCCAATTGACGGCGGAATTTATAGGGAGTATATGTACCCGTCTGAGAGCTGGTGACCAGCTCCAGCAATGACTGCGCCCACAATGGTAAATTTTTCTCCAAGACAGAAACAGGCTGCTCCCAAGACTGCTTTTGAATAGCATCACTCTCTAAGAGCCTGAGGTCATACAAAATGGTGTCGTTACTCCGTAGGCTGTAATAGTACCCGGTAGTACGCCCTAGTGTAAGTGCCCTCTAGGCTGCCACACACACCACACCCTGGAGGAGGCTGCACCGGGAGGCTGCAGCAGGAATGCACAGGTGAAGCAGCCTGCCTCCTGGCAGCAGCAGTCTTCTCCTGACACCAGACACATGTGCTACTCCCCACCCCTACGCCCCTCTCCTCCTGACGCCCAAAGCACACCCAGCCCGACTGGAGGTATCATTGGAAGTTCACACACAGACACCTAGACCTAGCAAAGCTAACACGGTTGTGAGCGGTTTAGCCTCTGGGTTCAAATCCCATCTGCTGTTTCCAATAGCGTTCTTTTGAATAGCAAATGTAAAAGTATGGAGGAAGACAAGAGGAGCAGGAAAGGAGATAAGGGCTTTTAATGCAACTTGATATGTAGCTGCACCTGCTCGTCCATGCATGATGGTGCCGAGTTGCTATTCTTTCGTCACTGTTTAGCTCTTGCACAATATTTCAATGCATGAAGAGTTTATGTGTAGTACATCATTACATATATACATGTACATATTTAGGTCACAGCCCCTATGTAACCAGTTAATACCACGAGCAACTCATCTACCCGCCAGCTGTAGGCCAGGGGTATAGGGGGGGGGGGGGTCAGTGCAGGCTTGACAGGCTGATAGACTGTGGGTGTATTGTTACATAGTGGTGGTGTAAAGTCACACCACTTTGTTTCATCGTATTACAATGAATTTGCGGATTGATGATCCTATGGTACCTACTTCGAGCGGTGTCCGCCGGGCCGCCCTGAAGTATTCATGCCGAACTAAACACCTCGTGCCTGATTTGAGACTGGGACCAATGATTTAGGAAATGTATTGCCTGTATTCATAGACATATATCTACCAAGAAAGTGGTGGGTCTGGTTACTAGCTGAGACAGTGGAGATATCAAGGAGCTTGATAGTTGTGTGGCTGTGTGACACGTGTTGAGGGCTTGTAGAGGAGGTCAGATTGGTAGCTGAGACATCTCAGTCATTGAGGGTTGTTAGAGGAGGTCAGATTGGTAGCTGAGACATCTCAGGCTTGTTAGAGGAGGTCAAATTGGTAGCTGAGACATCTCAGGCATTGGGGGTAGTTAGAGCAGGCCAGATTGGTATACAGCTGAGACGTCTCAGGCATTGAGGGTTGTTAGAGCAGGCCAGATTGGTAGCTGAGACATCTCAGGCATTGAGGGTTGTTAGAGGAGGTCAGATTGGTAGCTGAGAGGTGATGGGTGTTAAGTGAAAGCCTGGTTGGTGTGGACAGAAGTCCTAGGCCATGGAATAAAGATACCAGCTGTGTGAGGTGCCACCCCACCTTGTACAGACAGCTGGTCCTTCTGTTGCTGCTGCTGTTACAATGTATGTGGAAGCTGCTGGCTGAACACCTTTCTCAAAGGGACGAACCCCATTCAAGTTGATCTTTCTTATCATTTGTTGCTATTACTCAGATTGCCTAGAACCCTGAATCAATACTGACAACTGTTTGGTAATTCAATATAGAATTAACTGATCCATTTAATTCCCATTATACATAATATTATACCGGGTACCCATTCCCTTGCACACATACTGACAAAGTGACATGGAACCAAGGTTTGGGATCTTGTGAATTAAAATCCGGGGGCCCTCAACACGCAGTATGTCACAACCACCAGATATGTGGATCATCGATGACCATCATATTTACAAAATGTTGGTACATGGATGTGGGTAGATGTGGGTACTTAGAAGGTGGAAGTATAGAAGAGACACATTCCCTTTATTAAGATATTATTCCTTTATATTATTCATGTAACTGTCCAGTCTAACGGTGTCATTGCGACCTAGAAAATGAATAGACATTTCCATGACTTTTCTGTGTACAGTTCCCTTCAACATGATATCATGTCTAATTGTGAGCTATTTTTTTTTTTTACTTTCAGGTGAGTAAAGTGGATTCTCTTCCCACTCTATCTGTACATATCTGGTAAGTGAGTTATGACCATTATGTAATTTTCCATGAATTTCTTAATGTGTACTAAACTTACAGCTTCTCTGGACTAAGCCATGCAGAAGGCTTAGCATATAATATTATGCAGATACAGGGAAAGTATGCATCTTTTATCTGAAGCCACATATGAAGCCACAACCTAGCTCATCTGCACAGTTGGAATTCGATGTATTACATTTGAACCTGTACATGGTCATTTGCCAACCAAACCCTGGAAAAGTTTTCAGGTGATTTCTAGGTTTTCAAATGTACAAGTACCTGTTATTGTTATGTCAATATTACCCTGTACTTAACTGGCAACCTCTCAGAATTGTCCTCTCGGGAATGAGGGATACCTGAGCGAACCTTTTCTTGGTGCCTTCTCCCAGTGCTTTCAATAGCCCTTGTTATATACACATGTCACTGTATAGTCTCAGCAAACATGACCACCCAACTATATCTAACTTGTATATCCCACCCAGAACCCAAACACACACCAGAACTAGGATATCCTCGTCCTTCCCCAAACAAACTCATGCCACATTCCCTAAAGCTATACTACTTCCTGTCCACAGACTGAGATTGAGAAGACAGAGCAGGGAGGGTGAAGGTATGGAGGGCCACAGCTGGTGTGTGTAGTGGTTACCTATTACGTGGTCGGGCTCAGCTGCCACACTACAAGGTACCCTCCTGGTGGGGCCTGCTAACCCCCTACCCCTCACCCCCTTACCCTGAGCAGTACCATCTGCTCACACTGCTCTTCTGCACTAGTCCCTGCACTCAGAAGCACTCAGGTGCTATCCGTTGCTATACTCTGCGATCTCCCCTCCCCTAAGATTTGGAATGTCACCCTTAATAATGAAAGGAGCTTGATGTGCTGAGGTTACTTAGGAAACAGCCACTTTCTCTCTTTCTTTCAAAATATAACCCTCCCCCTGTTTTTGCAACATTCTTGTATCTTTGTCATCTTTCAACTGATCTCATTTTTAACTGAGAAATTGGTGCTATCCTGTTGGCTGCTCAACAAATAATTGTTCCTTGTGTTGATCTGTGAGCTTCTCTCTGAACTACCCCATCATGCCCACGAACAGCTCTGATGGAGCTCGGTAACATTGTTGTTGTTGCACGGCTGTAGTTGCCTCATACAGAGCCGTTACTTGCTGCCACTTTGTTTCTAATCAGAGTGAGTTTTGCAGCTGGTCTTCCCATCAGGCCCCCACCTATAGACCCCAGTCTATAGACTAATCTTTCAACTGCCTGGCTGGCACTCTTTGTATATATAATGTCTACACTGTGCCAGCACCATCTTGTTTGCTGTTTACAACTAGCCACTATATGAGTTTCATGGACAACCTATACACTGTGTCTTTATGGTGGAGAAAACTATCACGACGCAGTGGGTATCCAGTGAAATGAATGACCAGTGGCATGGTGTTCATAACCTCTTCCTAGTGTTGGGGTCTGGACAGGACTAGGCCATTATCCAGGTCCTAAACCAGAAGAGCAGGAGGCATTTCTGGCGGCATGAAGCCTGGCTTTGGTTACATGCTGAATTGCTATCAGTGAGAGTAGCTGGTTTTGTGTACTGCTTCCCTCAATCTACTCGCTTTGAGATATCACTTTGAAGTGTAAGCTTGATGAATGGCGCAGGCATCATAGGCAGGCAGTCCCTGATAAAAGCGTTTCTTCAGATGGAAAGCATGTTCCACGTGTATACAAACCTTCAGTCTGAGACCATTTGAAGGATGGACATGTGGGAGGAAGTTGAGAAACTGTGTCAGAACAAAATGATAGTCATCTCTCATCTGGTACTCATTATCCTGGTTACAAATACTTTTAAAGTTATGGTGTGGGGTGTGACGTCACAAGCTGTGAGTTAGATAATAAGCCTGTATGCTGGCACCAACTCGCATCTAAGTACAGAGCCTAAAGAAGATTGTGCTGGAGGCTTGGTGGAACCATGTTTGGACTCAGGTTATGGTTTCCCATCATATATTGTTGGGGAAAAAAATGGCCAAAAAACGAATTTTAAAAATAATAATTATTGTCCTTAGGGGGTGAAAAAGCATTCAAAAACATCCTGTCACTTCAGAATTTTGATTAAATGTCTCAAACTGAAGTTTTGAGTGCATCATGGCAAGTTTGTTTACATTTTTCTGCCGTGTTTGTTTATGTTTTTTGGCCAAGTAATAGCAAGTTTGTTTACATTTTCGGCCCACTGACGATCTGATACTGTCACTGATGTGTGCTATGACACTCACACTGTCAGTGACGATCTGACACTATCACTGATGTGTGCTATGACACTCACACTGTCAGTGACGATCTGACACTATCACTGATGTGTGCTATGACACTCACACTGTCAGTGACGATCTAACACTGTCACTGATGTGTGCTATGTCAGTGACAATCTAAGTTCTAACACTGTCACTGATGACAGTGTGCTACGACACTCACACTGTCAGTAGGCTGTAGTAGCTAACTGTCAGTGATGATCTAACACTGTCACTGATGTGCTGTCCAGGATATATCCATGTCCAGAGCCTGTTCCCCCTAGTACCGAGGGTGTAGAAGTCAGACACACAGTGGGTGGTTGGTGTAGGAGTGAGACGCAAGGTGTACTGTTATACACATACTGAAGGGGTAGAAGTGAGATGCATGGTGTGTGGTTGGTGTAGGAGTGAGACGAGTGAGATCCCCCACCCCCAAAAAAAAAGAAAATTGTTCATTTCAGGTATTAAACCCCAGCCTACCTAGCAAAACAGGGCCAAACCCAAGCTTTTTTACTCCCATTTTCAAGAAAAATATTTGTTTTTGGATGAGGTACATGTCGGTGACACGTACGAGTCATGAGTCACTGTACCAGTTACATAATTTAAAAAAATGTTGACCTACCCTATCTATATTTTTGAGAATGTTACCTGAAACAAACAACTTTTTTGGGCCTTATCTATGTGCAATTTAATATAATCCCAGCGCCGAAGGCGCTGGTACTCATTTACACTAAGAGGTAAGGTTGGGAGGGGGGGTAGAATTTTTCGACCCCTCTGATGGGGGGGGGGTCAAAATAATTTTACCGGCCGTGCGCAAACCCACCAGCCCCCCCTGTTGTTATAAAATGATCACTCCCTAATGTGACATCAAACAGCCGTATAGATATAGAGGTTTTGCATTTTACTATTCCATTTTATCAATATCGGAGTTGACTAAAATGGCATACCATAGGGTTACAGGGGTTGGATGTATTATTATTCATACTCAGGGAAAAAACCCAGATCCCAGGGGCCGCAGCCACCCAGAGGCATGAGATGAGAGCTGCTCGTTGGGGAGGTAGATATATTTAGTATCCTGCTCACACCCTGGGAGTTTGGGGGCGCAGGGAGTGAGTGTCATCTAAGAGCTGTGATACAAAATAGTAATACTTCATACAAATGTTATGTTTGGGGGGAAGTATAACACATGTTGTGAAGCTTACTACATACGTTTTATTTTGTCTTCCAAACCATTACATCCTTTCTTCTGACAGTTGAAAATAGAGGAGGGACCTTGCTATAATGGCTTCCCACTGCAATTCGAGTGGTTTCTGTTGAATCCAAAACACATAAAGTGGCTTCATCTAGAGTATATGGCTTGAGTCATGTGACATATTTGTACATATTTAACATGACGTACCACTGACCCTTCTCACTAGAATAGAAAGCAACCACTCATGCACAACGACTTTGGTTGGGAGACCCATGTTTATAGAAGACACAGTAATGGCTATCGGGGTAGCTTCTTTCAGTCTTTCCTTTATGCCAAACAGAATCTATGGATTGCGTTGACAAGACCCCAAATAGCTAGTTTACTCAAAAGGTAAATAAAATACCAACAAACTGTTAGAACTGACATGTACTCAAAGACACATGGATTCACATGTGCAGCCCCACGTGGAGTGGCTTCCCACAGCAGGGGAGGGGTGGGGGTGGTGGACTCCTCCCCTTGCCTCCTCATGTGGCCTCCTCCCGTGGCTTCCTCCTGTAGCGGGGTAGATAAGGGCCTGGTGTGGTTTATCTCCCACGGCCGGCAGGAGACGGGAGTAAGCAGGTGCGACCCCCACCCCCAAACCACACACACACTGGCGGCTGGAGGTGACGTGAAGAGGGTAGGTGTCCTCACTGAGTACTAGGTATTCACCGAATTGACTGGAGTGCACTCCATACACTCTTGGAAATGGTGGTGGGATATACCAAGGACTGGAGAATGCCAGCGCTATCTTGCAGGGATTCCTTATGCAAAAACTGAAATCTTTTGGTGTTTTGTCCCTCGATGGTTGCAATCCCTGCAATCCCTGGCAATTTTATCATTGTTTTCATTACCAGAACGTCAGTCTGAATTTCCTAGGAACCTGACTGCTCCTACCTTTTTGAGGACCCAGACCTGGGCTCGATCAGGGAAGATGACAGGACAGGTGTAGGATATACAGGGGCGTATCTGGTCAGTACCACGCTGACATGGGGCATTGAGGAACGAGACTGTCTGGTAAATTCATATTAATACATTGTTTACACATTTACCATGGCCTCATTTTAGGCTAGAGGGCTGTGAAATTCCTCAGTATTATAGTCAAAATACCTTGTTTTACATGGAAAATGGTCTGAAAAGGGGAGGGGGCGGTTAACAGACTTCTTTAAAAAAAGGGGCTGTGATTTGGCAAAATAGGGGGGCTGTAGTTTCGCAGTTGGTACCACCAATAAAAGACTCAGTGCCCTCCCCCCGGGATCATGGCTGTGGCCTCTGGACCCGGGCCTAAGATAAGGGTGAAGGACAAAGGGACAACATGGCAGCTCAGTGGGGAAATCTCACTATAACCTTATATCACATCCTACCTGCCCCTAGTGCCATGGTGCAGCTGACAGCCCCTGATAATGCCGACACACTGCTGTGACGCAGGGTTTAGCCTCTAACTCAGTGATCCCAAAGTATGGGGTGTGTGGGGAGGGAGGTCTGTGAGAGAGGAATAACTGATAACAGCTGCCCTATGATGAGGCTGTATGGGAAAAAGAGATTATAACTCCCAAAGGTATGTCAAGGGGGAGGTGGTTGTAGGGGTAGGGGTGTTAGATTGCGAAAGTTACGAGTCTTATTTATTGGTTAATGCTGTCATAATCTAACTCTGTACCATGAACAGTAAACTCATATCTATAGATGAATGGATGGGTGAGGATTCTCAATGATGGAAGCCAGTTTATGTAGACCCTATTTCTGCTTCCCCAGGTTGTAGTTAGCTGGTAGATCTGACAGTGTGACAGTGTGAGCAATTGGATCCTACCTATCCTTTTTTCCCCAGACTGACCACAGTTCCTAAGTTCCCCACCAGTTTCATATTCCTCCAGACAGTTACTATATATATTTCACCTTTTTATCATGCTGACCCATGCTGATCCCCTTAAATTAAAACCAATATATAGATTTGAGCAAGTCCAAACCAGACTGCAGCCAGCTGAGAGCACAGACTGGCAGCCAGTCTATATGTTGGCCCTACTCCTGTTCCCAACCTGCATCCAGCTGCCGGGTGTGGCTTCAATCAGCCTGTCGGCCAGGCAGACAGCAGACCGCCGTCTAATGAAGGCCTGGCGCCACCACTGTTTTCCCTTTTAATCGTCACACATGTGAATACCACGTGTGCTGGCGGCTGGTATGCATCCAGCTCCTGCCTGTCCCTCTTCACTCAGCGGCCCAGGAGGAGGTGAGCAGGTCCCACCGAGATGTTCCTTGCTATCTGCTCCTGGAGGCAGCTGGGAGTTGGGGCTGCTCTCATCTCACCTCTATGGGCAGCCAGTAGGGATAAGTGGACGGTTGAACTCCCTGTAGCCAGTAGTATTAATAAAAATAACAAACCCCAGTGTTGTGTTTCACAGACCAAAGATAATAGTAGTCTGACGTCCAAATGATATAGTCATAAAATATCTACAAACAAGTTAATTATGACTATTGCCAAAAAAATTGGGCGACGTGCATTGGCACAGAGGGCTCAGGGTGACTTTTCCCGCGGTTTTTTAAAGGTGTCCAAAGCGTCTCACTTTTAGACACTGTTTTCGAAACAAATAGAAACAAAGAGAGAAAAGTCAAGCCCGGAGGTAAACCTATGGAGGAGTGGATTGGCGAAAAAGAAAAAGTCAGGACTATTTTTATTTATAAAAATCACTATAAATTAGCAACTACATATTTAAATGTGGTATTTGCATACATAGGAAGACAAATATGTAAACTATCAAACATAGCAATTTTATTGATGTGTCACTATTATTTCTTACAGAAAATTTAAACTGCAGAATGTAACATGAATGACTTTTATCATACACCACCTACCCGGCGGTATAGACTCAGGGTGGTCCCTGAGCCAATTATATATAGAGATATACATTAGAATATGACGGGTATATGAAGGTCCTTCATGGAAACAGTCACCTATTACCATAATTGCCAAACTGATAGCTATTAGCCGAAAATCTTTTTAAAACGGCTATCACATCTAGTTACGACCAGATAAGAATATTGCCAACTTGTGAAACACCACACAGTGGTATATTTATATTATAGCAGTGGCTGCCCATACAATATTTCACACAGCTCTGCTCACCACAGATGTTTTCCTCTCCCCTTTATCCACCCCCACCCCCACCCTTCCACACCCCTCCCACACCTCCTGCTATCTCCCGCCACCATCTCTGGCAGACATGTGTTGCTGCCATGTAGAGGGTGGGTGGGGAGCAGCTCACGGCGGTCCGGGGCCAACATGAGCTGCTCATCGCCAGTTGTGGGAATGTCAGCCGAGCAGAAAGCTGGCAACAAATTAGGCACCCAGTGGAGCGGAAGGGGCTTCAGGGGCACGGGGTGTAGGGAGGGTGGAGGTATAGGAGGGTCAATATGCAGAAATAGAAGGAGCCAAACAATAACAACAACAACAATACCAGGCCTTATCTCAGGAAGTGCCCACTGGAATAGGGCATGGAGAAGCTAGAATTAATGTAACCAGGCCCTAACCATGAAAAAAGGGCTACACCCCAATCCCTGCTCTGTTACCTTTCTTAACCATACCCTAGACCATGGACTGTGTGGTGGGGTCACTCCTACTCCTCACCTATTTTCATCTGCCCATCTGATACATCTGTCTAAACAACCCAGTGATTTGTCATCTGGGAATGTGCTCATGAGACCCATTGACAGCACTTGCAATGCGAATTTATAGACATGACACATGATTGCTGTATAGTTGAGTTGCTCACTTTGAATGTTGAATGATGCTCAGTGAGTAACTCACGTTTATCCCAGGGGATTATACATTTCCCAAGGGCATGCAGTGTGTCAGTGAGTTGCTAACCAGCACTGCATTGGCGGTCCTGATGATGAGGACAAACCAAGGTATTTCCGGTATTACATAAAGGGTTACTCTAAACTGCTGAGTGCGAACTGATGTGATAGCCACCTGTTGTTAGTTATATCGTATTCATCCAGTCAGCGTTTTCATAAGATAAGGAATCCCATAGATATAAGGGTCCATCGTCAGGGTTAAATCTCTCAGCATCCTGTAACAAGAGCGGATGTCCTAGAATCATCAGACCTGCAAATAAGCGCCGCCACGACAATGGGATGTCCTGTGTGTAGCAAACAAAATGTTACTTTGCCTGAATCATAGACACAATGGCAATATTCATACCACCTAGGCCCGGCATCCGCCTATCTGGAAACTGGCAAGATTGGCACTGGTAACAACTAGCAAGATGGGTACATAAAATGTACCCAAACAATTCTGCAGTGAAAACGAAGAATATATATAATTGCTTGATTATGCATTCCGCTTGCCTCCTATTGGGGCCTGTCGGGCCTGCACATACAAAATATATGCATATTGCCACATGCTACATATTTCCCCATACTCCATCCATTCTCTTAACCTCACCATTTGCCCTGTGAGCCCCTGTGAGGGGGGCTTCTGACACAAGGAGTGGAGGGCTGCAGTACATTACATGAATTGAGATGACATGGGCTAATAGATACCATCTGCACCTGTGAAAACACGCGCCACATGATGCACACTTTACTTCATCTAGCCTGGCCCCATTCCTACCAACCTACTACAAGGAGATAGGTCCTGCCCGTGGTACTAACCTGCCACAAGGAAATGCTTCTGTGGTACTAACCTGCCACAAGGACATAGGTCCCATGGTACTAACCTGCCACAAGGACGACTCAGGCGTAGGTCATGGTACTAACCTGCCACAAGGACGTTGGTCATGGTACTAACCTGCCACAAGGACGTAGGTTCTGTGGTACTAACCTACCATAAGAATGTAGGTTCTTTGGTACTAATTGCCACAAAGAATGTGGTCCCATGGTACTAACTTGCCACAAGAATGTAGATCCTGTGGTACTAACCTGCCACAAGGATGTAGGTCCTGTGGTACTAACTTGCCACAAGAATGTAGGTCCTGTGGTACTAACCTGCCACAAGGATGTAGGTCTTGTGGTACTAACCTGCCACAAGGATGTAGGTCCTGTGGTACTAACCTGCCACAAGAATGTAGGTCCTGTGGTACTAAACTGCCACAAGGATGTAGGTCTTCTGGTACTAAACTGCCACAAGAATGTAGGTCCTGTGGTACTAACCTGCCACAAGGATGTAGGTCTTGTGGTACTAACCTGCCACAAGGATGTAGGTCCTGTGGTACTAACTTGCCACAAGAATGTAGGTCCTGTGGTACTAAACTGCCACAAGGATGTAGGTCTTGTGGTACTAACCTGCCACAAGGACACAGGTTCTGTGGTACTAACCTGCCACAAGGATGTAGGTCTTGTGGTACTAACCTGCCACAAGGATGTAGGTCCTGTGGTACTAACTTGCCACAAGAATGTAGGTCCTGTGGTACTAACCTGCCACAAGGACACAGGTTCTGTGGTACTAACTTGCCACAAGAATGTAGGTCCTGTGGTACTAAACTGCCACAAGGATGTAGGTCTTGTGGTACTAACCTGCCACAAGGATGTAGGTCCTGTGGTACTAACCTGCCACAAGGACACAGGTTCTGTGGTACTAACCTGCTACAAGGACTAAAGGATGTAGGTTCTGGGATACTAACCTCCCACAAGGACGTGGGTCATGTGATACTATAACCTGCCACAGGGACATCTATAGGTCCTGTGGTACTAACCTGCCACAAGGATATAGGTCCTGTGGCACTAACCTCCCAAAAAGATGAAGGTCCTGTGTTAAACAAATGATCACAATATGCCCCGTTAAAAATTCCTCTCCTCCCATCTCCCTCCAAACGTCCTCTCAGTCTTTGCCTCTGCACCCACCCCTTCCCCACCACTCCACTATCTGCATGTTTTTGTTGATGAGTTCATATTGGGCTGGTTATTGTGTAACCAGGGGAGGATTGCTAACATCTGTTTGGTATCATGGTACAGGGCAGGCTTGGGGAGGCGGTGGGGTGGAAACCGGAGCCGTTTTCAGTTAAAGAGCGGCATGTGGGGCAGATGGAATGCCGCCAGGAGGAGCCAGCCTCCTCCGTCTCCACCCCAGGGCTAGACTTGTTTTAGGCTTCAGCAAAGGTATAGATCTGTGATTTGTTCACTGCCCACTGAATGTGCACATGTATTACACTGAGAAGGCATAAGGGGTGCGTCCCCTGCCGACGGATGGACCATCCGTCGGTTTCATCCGTATCATTTATCATTGATTTCTATGGAGAAAATGACGGATGAAGGGAGACGGATGGTCCATCCGTCGCAGTGGATGCACCCCTATAGAGTGCCAGGTGACTGACACGGCACTGTAAGCTATAATATGCCTTTCACTATTCAAAGCATGTTACCAATGAAAACTGAGTGACTAAATGACGCATACGGCACCGTGCATTCATGATTCAATTCTATCCAGCCAATGCTGCATGCACGATCACATACATGTGTTAAAGGGAGTTGAGGAATGTTTGGTTGGGAAGCTAGGTCCTAATTGAATTATGGGTAATTCAATTAGCAATGTTAATAATAGTTATCTCCTTTAAACCTTTTTAACTCGGTTAACGTCCTTGGTTATAAACAACTTATTTAAGATCATAATCAAATCTCGTTTCTTTCCTTCCGTACTTTGATTTCTTATTCCATTTGTTTTACAAAATGACCTCCACTGAAGGTTAATACTGCAGGTTTCTGTTGGCAGCACCCCCCCCCCCCCACCCGCCCCCCTTACAACCTACTACAGAGGACAGAGTGCCAAAGCCAATATCTGTAGTCTTCCTGCATGATAAATATGCCCCGTCACCCAGCCTGACCTCGGCCACCTTTCAAGTGTCACTCAAGGATTCCCTTTCAAAAAGCTTCCCACAAATCCTCCTAATTCCCGTTGGGATTCCGCAGCTCTGCGTGGATTCACTGCCACAAGGAGGAATCTCGCGGCATGTGGTCAGAGACGAGGTTGTACAGTCACGCCAGAACTTCTCATGAAGTGGGTTTCACTGAGTTTATCAACATAAATCATTTTGGGAAATATCCATGTCTCATCATATATATTTGGGGAAAGGGTGATGCTCAGGGGACCTGGAGGCTGTTGCGAAAAGAATTGGAATTAAATTCTCACTGTGGCTATTTGATTCTCTGCTCTTCCCCACCTTGAGAATCGACTTCCCCAGAGAATTGGTTGCTACTTGAGAATTACACCCCGACTCTGGACCACTCCTATACCATTCCTCTGACCGATTACCTTTTCACAACACACGAGGGAATCAATTCCCTGAGGTGAATGAGTTCCGTTTTGGGAATACCGTAGCACCTCCGACAGAACCAAATCCTAATCTTTTTGTAATGGCCTCCTAGGTCAGGGGATCAGGCTAGCTACCATGGTGCCTGGGAGCAAATAATTCATATAGCCTTATAGGAGGTAGAGCGGGATGCATTACTGACCAATGAGACCTGGCAATAAGAACACCACTGTTACCCACAACATACTGGCTGTTATCAGTGCTCATCTTTCTGCAGTCTGGAACCAGATCAAGCAAAACGTGATTTCCGAGTTAGCTGTAACCCTGGCACAGGGGTCCAGTGTCTCAGTGTCTTTGGCAGGGAGGTGGGGGAGCTGGACACGAAAGGCTAGGGGAGGGTTATGAAGGGTGAGGACACTCCCTGGTCACTGCATGATAAGATGTACATAAATAACCACCATGTTTATGCAAACCATTTAAATCCCTAGAATAGTAACTCCACATTAGAGTTGAGTTTTAACAAGTTTATTGGCAGAAATCATACATGTACGTTTTTCAGATCGGCCAAAACATGGCAACAGGAAAGAAATAGTGTAGCGCTCAATCAGGTTGTACAAAGTTACATCAGGCAGGCATCATTTTGGGTGTAGATCATTACGATATTACTAAAGACATAACTAAAGCCTCTTAGGGGCTGTATGTATCACCATGATTTGCACAAGTCGATTATCTGCAGGCAGCATGTATATTACATCTTTCAAAAATAATTGCGTAGTCTATCAAGTGACGGTTATACACCAAATACATTCAGATTTTGTTCATGAATTCTTTCTTACTGCCTATCTGCTGAGTATTTGCATCCAATTTGTCCCAAAGGACACATCCCCTGTACAGTGGTGACTTATCATACGTCAAACACCTAGATCTGGATACTTTTAACTGTTTTTTAACATTGCCGCGCAAGTTCCTGGCAGGGAGTTTGACACAGTTTGGATCACAAGAAACATCATACATCATAGATAATAAGTTCTTATCACGTCTAACCTTTAGCATTTTCATGTAAGTTCTAACATGGAGATCGTATATAGATATATCCCGAGTATTAAAGATTCGAAGACATAACCGTAGGCAATGATTCTGCATAAGTTGTAAGCGGCCAACACTGGATTTTGGACCACTTTCATGTAGAAAACTTGCATGTTCCAGCACAGGTAGAACCATTTGTTTGTATAAAGTCAGACACAGCTTATTATCGACAAATTTCCTTAACTGTCTTAATTGGTACATCTTGTGGCGGAAACTAGATATTATTTTTTCGTTGTTTCTCCGAAAATTAAGACCACGATCAATGATAACACCAAGGTAATTGAATTCATCAACCACTTCAAGGCGCTTACCATCCAGTTCAGCACTCATTATACTCAAATTGTGTCTGGCATTAAGTAAATCACTTGCACACCATAACAACTTTGTTTTTTCATTATTGATAGTAAGCTTGAACAATTTACACCATTTACTGATACTATCCAGATCAGACTGTAATTTCCTTAGTACATGATTGGGGTCGGTATCATTGACATAGATAGCGAGATCATCGGCGTACAAACAGAATTTGCAGGATTTTATAACCGATACTATACTATCAATATATATTATAAATAATAACGGACCTAACACGGACCCTTGCGGGACGCCACACGTTACAGCCTCTTCAACAGATACACGCCCATTGGCAGTAGCATATTGCTTTCTGTCCTTAAGATAAGAATTAAACCAGGATACACACTGTACAGATAAATGCAAATTAGCCACACCCTATACCTAGTGACTTATGTATGTGTTGTATACATGTAAAGGCAGTGCTTGGGTGACCACTAGGCAATGCCCAGCAGGGGGTGAGTGGATGTGTCAAGGGTTTACTTCCAGGGGTGCTGGTTACTATGGTGATTTTTGTACAAAAATACCTCCTCACAACTATAGAAATATCTTGACACTTAAAATATATTTTAAAAGATTTCCTATAAAATAAAAAAAAATAGTCAAGACCTAAGAATTTGGCGAGGCCGACAAAGGGGGGCCCCTGGAGTTAAAACTCCAGGCTTTTATAAATGACAAGTAGCTCACTCAGAGGGGTGAATCCACAAATGCCCTGTGGTCAGTTTTATCACCTCCAGTGTCCCATTTCCACCATAAATGAGGTCTATAAACCTGTGATCTTGGATTGTGTTAATTTAAGCAGAGTATGAGCTGCTCCTAAATGACTATTTCAATGAGATATTTGAATGGTGTGAGGTGATGGTATCTGATGTTAGCAAGTTGGCACTCTTATAAGGGGATTACGACCCCCAGTGGGAGGGCTTGCCAAATTCATAGGTCTTATATGTAGGTCTAAAAGGTATTGATTGACCATACTTGTGAATCCTGGGGAGAAAGGCCATGTCTTACACCTCAAAAAGTGAAGTTTTACAAGAGGTGTCCACTTAGCCCATAGACTTTCTATACTATTCTGCTCATCCCACTTCCCTGCTCACCCACCTTGCGGTCCGAGACACTGGTACACTGAGTCCCTGTGCCAAAACTTCCTCACCACAGGGATGACCTTGAAACTCACGTATAGGGCTTAGTATTGAGGTCCAGTGGGTCCGCCATTGCTTGCCCTGGGACCAGGCGACATAAGCACTGATAACAACCAGCATGATGGGTACCAGGTGTTACATAATGTACCCAAAAAAGTCTGCAGTGAATGGAGTGAATTATCTCATTGGTTGATAATGTATCCCCGGTCAGCCCTATTGGCCACTAGCTGGTCTGGAGCTGGTGCTGGCAACACACACTAATAAGATGGGACCAGCATGTCCCTGGAAGTGGGTGTTATCCAGTGACAAATTACCCATCATGTGTTTAACCTCAACTAGTGGCTTCGCCACTAGAGTTTGGGGCACTACCACTAGATTGCCATTGTCTATGCAATTCACGGCAAACTGAGGCCAGATTCCCAACGCTACTGACGTTGCCTAGTGATGTGACATTGCCAGGTAACACGGCATTGCTTAGTGACGTGATTGTGCGCCAAAATAAGGCAGCAACCTCACTCTCCAAGCAGATCCTTTCGGAAGGGCTCAATTCAGAGGTTTGGAAGGAAATATCTCAATAAGTTCAATATGTTTCATCATAATATTTCTGGGAATTATGGATTGGATGTAGCACAACAATATCATGTAGTAGGTTTGAGTAATCAGGTAGTCTCTTGGATCAGAAAACAATGGCAGACTTTTGTAAGATTCCTACCTCTTGTTGCTGGGCCATCGATCGAGAGTATGTGAACAAATAAAAGAATTTCAATAAAGTATACTTTCTTTTAGCGATGGGTATGGTAAGATTATTTCACTGCTTGAAAATAGCCTATAAAACACATAAATATGTAGAGAAAATTCCAGTTAACTCAGACTTTCCTCACTGCTTCACAGCCTAAAAATTTTGCTTTATCTGGTACCTCAAGAGTACTCTAGGCTAAGGAAGTCAATAATTTGGATTTCACAACCAGCGATTTTATAATGCCGTTTTTAATATAGTGTAATCAGCGAAATTCAAAATGGCGGCTCCACTAGGCCTCCATACTGAGTCCTATAGCGGATCCACTGGATGAGCTGGAATGTAGTTGTAATGGTGCTCAGTGTACCAGGCTAGCTGTCATGACAGCTCGATCTGGTTTCCAGGCTAACTGTGATGGCGGTCTGGCAGGGGTTGATGGGAGGCAGGACACAGCTGCGTCCAATCAGTACAAAATTGCCCTGACACCCTGCATGCGCCTCTCCCCTTTCTTCTCTGTCCGACTCTCACCGTCCACCACAGACGCATTTGATTTGGGAAGCACCACTCGTGTCACCTCTCCGTCGGCGGAATCATAATACTGCTCATAACACAAAAGATCAAGGTAAAGAAGAGTATGAAAGAAGAAAGGTTTCGGCAAAATACCAAGCAAATTGAGGAGCATAGGACGTAGGTTCTGACAAGGCACTTACTAATAAGTTCCAAGTTGTATTTGCCATAAAGAATTTATTGAATGTATATCGCTATAACTTTCAAGTGGAAAACATTTCAAGAAAGGCACATTCAAGAATGAAAAGGCAAGAAAAGTAGAAAACTCCCCGCAGAAAACAATGGTCTCAAAAGAGGGAGATGGAGTCCGAGAAGAACAGGTTAAGAACAGGGCTGTGATTAAGAAGAAATGAGCAATTTATCTTTACAGCAAAAAAAATATCACCCGCTCACTAATCTCGTCCTAATCTGAAAGGCAGAACACCTTTTTGACGAGCTGAGAGTGAGGCTGAGCGGGGCAGGTTTCTCACACCACCTGTTGGTGGATGTAAAGAGCCATTCACAACCAGCTGCTGACTTCGTTTCGGTGATATAAAGGACTGGGAAGTAGCATCAACATTTTGTGGTATGTTAGTTTTGAATAATGGCAATATATTTTATCGGGTACCTTACCAATGATAAAGGTATCATAAAATGCCCAATTCCCCTACATGCTGAGGGAAGCATGAGGGAAGGTACTATACAGTTGCCACAAAATCGCAGCTGCTCCCTTGAATTTAAACCCTCAATTTGGATCCCCAGTCACTGAGCTAATTGTTTGAAAACTACCTTGCCTGCATATCCCTCTTCAACTATTGAATTCAATTAGATTTATTTTCCTTCCCAGTTTGATACCTCTCTTAGTGCATATGAGATCTATCACGGGAATCAGATATAAGCAGCTGATAAGGTGAGCGTGTAACCTTGCCTCAATATGAGCAGCTCAAAAGCTCATAATACCTCCTCCAAATTGTTTCAAGCACTGTGAGAACCTTGTTCTGTTTGTGGACGTAACTAGATTGGACCAGTCATGCGGAGACGCGGCGCACTTTTACAGGGGAAATTTATCTTGGCGACACCTGCAGCTGACAGAGCTGCTGCGATTGGTGGTTGAGCCTGGTCTGTGTCACTAGGTCTGTCACGTCCACATGTGACGCAGTCGGTACGTCACGCGGACTGTCACGCCCACATGACGTGTCGTAGTAAGCACGTCAAGGCCAGTTAATACGGCCGTACGTTACACTGCTTCCTTCCGTCCCAGGTTTTGGCCATTGAACTAGTAGATGTGTACCAGAATATTGTTACTTTCTGAGAAAGGGGTTGATCATATTTTTTTTGTTTTTTGATTTTTGCAAATGTCTCCGAAATTTTGTTCAAATTACTTCCCCCTTTGCATTTGATGCTAAATCAGACGTTAGATAAGCGTGATTGAAGGGTATATATTATTTCAGAACGATTATTAACGATCCACAAATGGCTCTATATGGCCACCACTTTCAGATGCTTATAGAGAATAGGCCTTCCATGTGATCTTATACAAAGCAAATCGTACAAGGTGATCGTACAAATGGTCGTACACAATACATGTATACGACAGCACTATGCCTACTTGTTCTATAGTTGTAGGCCTATAAGATAGTTTGCTGGGGCCTAGTCCAGGAATCTGTACGATTTGGTGTTGTAAATCTGAAACAAACACAGTTGGTGACTGTCAAAATGAACGAAACATACCCCAGGAATGCGAGTCTACGTGGGTTTCCCTGATTTTACTTTCAGGTATTTCAACTTCAAAGGACCTATAGATGCGTTATCGCATAAGATCTGTAATTTTACGAGTTGGGTGATTGACCATTTCATGGATTTCTGTGCTTGGCCAAATTTATCCCTGACCGGCCTATTATACATTATCGTTTTACTGTTGGAATCTTATGTCTCAGTCATCATCGATTTCTCAATTAATTTCACTGGTATATATAGTGTTTATATACCTATTTATAAGTATATGTATAGATGTCTAAATATGACATAGTGTAGGGAAGGGGCCATGTGGTGTGTATCAGGCAGAAAACGTGTCTAGAATTGAGAGGAGTGCTAAAGGCTACCCTCCTCAGAGTTTACTCAACTCCAGATGTGGGTCTGTTTTATTGAAAGCATCGGTCTCTGTACAGTACCCTCCTATACCGGGGGCAAAGTGAGACATTCCTTGCTATTCCTACACCTCGGTTTTAGGGTACACTCGAAATCGGTATACCGTAATGGCCCGTATTTATAAGTGCCTGGGCGCTCATTGATTTCAGTCCTACTGTACCCCCGGCGCTTATATGAGACAGGCGTTTATCTGAATACTGTTTTTAGTGGTCAAGATCAATTTCAGTACCGCTCTCCCCACGGCGCTTATTCGGGACCGGCACTTTTTTGAGACCCCGGCGCTTAAACGGGCCATTACGGTATACCATATAGTGAATTTTTATAGAACAAGATGAATTGCAATATTGCTGACCCACGCATTTTTAACGTTCCATTTGCAGTCGCAGTCAGTGGTCAGTCGGGAGAAGTTTTGGGAAGATCAGGGATGAGAGATAAGATAAGGGTCCAATTGAGGCCTCCTACTTCTGACCCCTGGTTTACAAATCTCTCTATTTTTCATAAAGGAGTTATTTCTTTTACTCGATTGGCTGTATTTTTTCTACATGTCCTAAGGTTTAAAAATTCCTGATTTATTTTTGATTTTTCTGTTCATTTTCTATCTAATCTTTCAATGATTTTGTGATTTTGAGAAATTCCTCTCTTATTTTCTATGACCCATATGTTTAGAGCCCCACTGCCCATGCCCACATCACCCTCCCGGCTGGGGAGGTTTCAGAAACGACTGACGACTGACTGGTCGACTATTTACTGTTGAATCGCATTTTTTTTCTCATGTTGGCATAGAATGGGTATTTGACGGGTAAAAATATTACTTTAAAATTTCGTGAATGAACACTAGCATTTGCTTCTCTTTTTTTTTATTCCTGTTGAAATATTGACACTTGACATGAAAAAAAAATCTCTGAACGGTGAGGTATCAAAAGCACCATTCTTGTTCCGCTGAATTAATTTCCATCATAGCATCCCCTCCCTGCATTCATAACGTTTCTGATAACTCAGTTCCACCGGAGAGTTCTATTCACATAATACCGAGGACAGGTTGACCACTTACCATACCCATCTTCAGCAAGGTCAAATCATTGAAAAGATGTGCTTCTGAAAACGTAGAACGTGCCCCATAGTTAAAACAAATTTCGCGATTACGGAATAGGCTGGTATTTCAGGCGATGCTTGGAACTATCTATAGCATCCAAAATGAGCAAATGAGGAGAAATTGAGAAAATAGTAAAGGGAGGTTTTCTTTCTTTCTTCTATTGGCCTATCAAAGTACGATGAGGAGGGTCGGGAGGGGAGGTTAACTACTGGGGGCAATAGGTGTGGATGGGGACGAGACTGGTGGCGCCGCCGTGTGTCAGGGTTGGCGCCGGTTGCGTTGAGGCTGGCAGCAGAGCACATGGTGAAGCCATCATTAGGTCAGAGCCGTGCTCCAGGGCGGCCATCAGAGCAGCAGGTAAAGGTATCAGTGCCGCCCCATCTGAGATAGTCATTGCTATCCCACCCACCCGACTCTCTACTACCCCAACTACTGAACGTCCTGTCTCCCTATCTGCGGTCTTGTCTCACTAGGTAGGTTTCTCCTTTTTCCTCTGTCTCTCCATGAATCCATCTCTCTTCATCCCTAAGGCATTACTTTCTGCAATTTGTCACAATCTCAGGTGATGGTAACAATGTAGGCCTATTTTTTACTGAACATGACTGAGAACATCTTCCCTTCAACTCAAGGAAGTGTTCAGCGGCAGTAAGTTGGGAGTCCTTAGTAGGGTTATACAAATGTATCAGCATAATAGCAATTTCACGAACCTCAAACACCTCAAAAGCTTTAACTTCCTTTCACAGAAGGAGTGTAAATGAATGCTCTTAACAGGGCATTATAATGAATCTAGCACATGCATAACACCTCCCAAACCCACACTTGCAGTCCTTTTCCCCCGGGCCCTTTTCACACTCATTTTCATATTCAAACTCTGCTCAGTGAGAGACCCTTCGGCAGACGTTAGTTCCGGTCGCCCACGATAATCCCAATCTCCAGGCTGTGACTGCAGCCTAGCAGTGATTTTGTTCACTCATAACAATATGTACATCTCATTTTCTTGCTTTGGACATCAGACACCTGACCGGCAAGGCCTGACGGGCCAGGCTGGGTGACACACGGCCAAGGTGGGCGATAATGAGGCTAATTGTCGTGATTAGGGCGGGGTATGAGGACAGACGGCGGCCTCCACCTGTGGTTCTCTGTCCATACAGTTTGGTCAATGAACAGATGTCAACACAAAGCACTGTAATGGGTCATGCCAGCAGGCCGCCATCTTGTACCCCATAGAGAGGCTCATATGGGAAAACAGACTGAGAGTGAGACTACTGCTAAGTGTCGATGCCATTGCATTATATAACTCAACGCAAACATTTATCATTTTTCTTTCCCTCAGCGCCTTGTTATAAAAGAAGGAGTAATATCTGTGAAAAATAAAACAAAACGAAGAAAGCATATAGCTCACTTTCCCTTTCTAATCAATCTGTTGTGTCCCTATATTGAGGAGGGTGTGGCCGATCAAAGTCAATACAAAGCACACCCCCCCCCCCTCTTTCTCCTTTCTCTGACCACATACACACGTTGACCAGCTGGTCACTCTCCACCCCTGTTACAACATGTGCATATGCGCCCTTTACCCTCTATCCTCCAGAGTCAGCCTGCTGCTACGTCTCAATATTAACCTTCTATATAACAAATGTGGTTAGCCTACTACAGCACATGTAACCCTCTCATCGTCACATGGTGATCCATGTAACTGTAAAACATGCTGTTTTACGCGTGTCTTCATGTTGTCTTAAATATCTTCTTCTTTTATGTAAGGGAACGTTCAACAATTATGTGACTGTTTTTTAGGGATTTTTCAGGACCCCCCACCCCCAACCCCCCAAGCAGTGACGTAATTGTTGAATTGTCTTTCACATTTCTTGGTTGATCTTGTTCAATTAATGTACATGTATAACTGTCAGTTTGTTGACTCCATACCGAGTAAGGCAATCTGACTGAGGTTTGTAATGTTTCAATACACTCAATACTGTCAGCAAAAGGCATTATACTAGCCACATAATGGGACCATGTATATGGAGAGAGCACCACCAAATATTTATAGTCTCCCATCCCCCAGTCTTCTATTACATACTTTTTATGGGCATTAATTCCGTGTGGTCTATTTGAAAGGTTGTGACAGGTTTGATATACCCACACCATGTTCCATATTGCCCCTGGCCCTGATTGCATGTCGTGTAGCAGTAGGGTGGATGGAAAGGGGACAGGTGGCTGTCCATTGCCACAGTTGGAGACTCAAGGGGTGAGGGGAAATTAGAGAGTAGTCATAGATAGTGTCATGGAGCTAGAGCTAGCACCTGTTGCCGCCTGTTCACTTTAAATACTTCTTATAAATAAGGTGCCTTTCCTGGGTAGTCTTTCTCAAGTCTCCACCTCAATATAAGCTCATCAGAAATATACTGCTATTTTTTTTTACTACATGCTGTCCTATGGGGGGGGCACTGACTCTATGTAGGTCACCCTCAACTGCCGCCCTACCGCCCTATCTCCCAGTGATCTAGAAATCTGACCGCCCTACTTGACTGATAAGCTGGACATTGACTGCCCCCTTTTCCCACAATTCCAAATATTGATTGGACCTTCAAGCCTACACCCTCAACCAAGCTGCCTATTGTACTCATGTATTGGTATGAATCAGAATTTCTCATTGTCCAGCACTGTGTTTTTTATCACTTTCATGCCCTCTTATGTATGGTGTATAGATAACACACTCTTTCTGAGATCTAATGGAATTCCACCGCCCTGCTATTAGAGATCTGATGGGAATCCACTGCCACCGATCTCGAGAGCCGGGCTGCAGTTGTTTTCCCTTTCATGGGCAAGTGCCCCACCCCCTGGCATATTCCCCATGCATGGTGCATCAGATAGAACAAGACAGGTGTTTTAGTGAAGGGGTGAGGTTTGAGAAGCACAAATGAACAGCTCCCAGCCTGTCACGTCAAAATTAGAGTCTGTCGCCATTAACTCATATAGCTAGGTACTCATCGTCAAGAAACAGTAGGGGTCAGTCCTGACAGCAGATAAAGACAGGTGATAGCAGCTAATGAGCTGTCAGCCAGCAGGATTCCGTCACCCTCCCACTGTCAGCTCTCATCTTGACCCCTCAACTCCATCTAAACTGGCAGCAGCACCCTGAGCTCAACGATATCCTTTCAAATACTAACAAAAATTGCAGCAAGTGTACATGTCCGTACATGTATAATGAAGTAAAGTAAGTGGCCTATCAACTGCTAAAATTTAACACACACAATATTATCTGTACCGCCTCCCATCGCCAGTTCTCTGTGTTATAAAAGCTTACGTGATCATTTATTAAACTTTATCGGTGCATGTACATTAGGTCAGGCGTGAGAAGGCGTAATAGATCAGAGGCCTTTCAGTATCACACATTGAAATAAATTCCCTGGCATGAATTGCCTCTGTCAGTTTTGGTTAGATCTAGTGTAGTCGATGGCACCGACATACAGGCATTTTCATCCACACCTTCCATTACAAAGCCAACAGAATGTACCCACAGAAGCCTTTACCCGCTCTGCTCCACTTCCACCACCATAGTGAACCTACATACTGGTAGCCAGCTCGGATTGACCTAAAGGATTCGCCTGAGAATACGAGCTGAGGTTAGATTGAGTGAACCTACACACAGACTCACACACCCACACACGGCCGGCAGCCAGTAAGAGGGCCTGTAGTAGAACAATCTCTACTCTACATGGCTCAAAGTAAATGTTACAGGTGCTGCCAGCTTGTGTCAGTGGGTAGGAGGGGAGGGTGGAGGCTGGTCGGGTCGGCCCCAGCTGTCAGTCCGCCTGCAGCCACCTAGCACGCCAGGCGTTAAACACCAGGCTCCCATAGCATTCACTGCAGAACCCTGAGCAGCATCTGTAGACGAGGTGTGTGAGGAAAAAGCGGTACTTCTCGCACTCCCAGGATCTACACTACTCTACAGAGCTATTATTAGTAGAGTACATCTGTAGCATTAGGGGATTTTCAAGCTTGGCAGCCCATAAAATGACTACTCAGTCTACTGCGGTATTATAGTATCAGTGGTACCAGATTCCAATGTGAACTCGATCACCCACTTATACACCGAGACAAGACTCCACTTGGACTACCCGGTAGTACTGATAGTGATACTACCACCACTGATTATTAGGCCAATGTATACACAAGGCCTTTGCTGTGTTCCATGGCTACAGCCAAATAGGATTTACCTTCTGAGAGACTACACATGGATTTACGTCTAAGATATAATATGACTTTATAGATTATAAGTATAAGTCATATTTCATCATTAGAATATGATAACAGTGTTCTGGATTGATAACAATAATTCCCAGCACTACTCCCTATTATTCTCACACTTAAAGGGATTACTGCTTTTACATGTCAGTGCCATAATAGTACATAAAAGACAGGCATCTTAAGTGGAGTACAGCAGAGGTGTGGACGTAGGCTGGACGCGTGTTACGTATCTCACGTCGCCTCCCTATGATACATAAAGGGACGACGCCCGACGGTCGTGGAGGGACGTCAGTCAGCCTACAGGATAGACGACCACCACCAGCACTTCTCTACTCAGGTGGGAACCCGCTCTAATTAAACAGTACTGTACTACGTACCTAAAATGTGATAATAACAAAATAAATATCTGGATGTTGATCCTCCAGTTTAGTGCAAAAAGTGTAAAGATAGAAGAAATAATAGTTAATACTGGTTTTAATTACTCAATTAGCCAAAATGAACGATGAAATCTAGTCTATGACATGACGATAGATGGATGTCTATGACATAGACTTCCAGCCTCTCTCTCTCTCTCTCTCTCTCTCTCTCTCTCTCTCTCTCTCTCTCTCTCTCTCTCTTCTTCCCTTTCTTTCTTACTCTCTTTCTCTCCCAGTTCATATTTCCTGTATGATATCCATCATGTCGTTCGATAAAATGCAAAGCAATGTCTCACCTCACAAGAACCCTTCGCCTGGAAAGACTGAAAGAGGTGTGCACTATGATTATGAATGTGGCAGATGAATTGCAGAAGTGTGGCACCCCGGGGCACTGACACGCCTCCTTGTGTGAATCAGGTGTAGGACATCACAAGGCAAGTCAGGATACAATTTATTGCCACTACAAGCCTTGTTTCACACGATAAAACATCTCCAACCTATTGTAGAGTTGTACTTGTAGGCACGAATGAAATCATGTTTTACAGGAGCTACTCTTGAGTAGCAGCACTGTCATGCCGCCTAGTGAAAACCACTGACACTACTGTAGCTAAGAACCAGTCCCCTTACACGGAAGGCCTATGGTGTTCCGTCCCTCCACTAGGGACGGAACAACCATAGGCACTCAGTGTACAGACCCCTTTGCAGTCACTCTTTTCCCTAGTAATGGCCTTAGCGTGTTCCTTAGTGGGCCGACCTCGTCTGAAGCTGATACCTTGCGAGATAATCATAAGGACTGATAACAGCGAACTGATGGGTACCAGGTATTACGTAATGTACCGTGAAAAGTCGGCAGTGAATGAAAGGAATTTCCTCATTGGTCAATAATGTATCCCACTATTAAAGTCGGAATTAGTCCAGTAATGGTTGTACTGGGGAGGTCAGACAACACACCACGTACGCCCTCCAGTGTCCCGGGTCCAGTGTCTACAGAGACCACAGAGGCCTACCCCTGTTGTGTGCTGGAGAGGCTGGAGTGGTGTCAGGCCCTCCGTCAGGGTAAGATGGGGACAGGGGTGGGGGACAGGCTTGCATTGTGTTAGACACGTTCAGGTAGTAGCAGACGACATTTCAACAACACAAAGCGGACGCAGACAAACAGACGCCGTGTTTACTGAGTCTAGTTTAACCTGCGGCCACCGCCCACTTACACTGCAGCGCCACCGTGTGTGTAAACTGCCACTCACACACCCAGCGGCCACAATCCCACCACCTCCTGTATCCATGTCATTGTTGGAGGAGGGGGGGGGGGGTTGACCCCCTTCCCCTCCACAATTTTCTTGCATACAAACCTTAGGGAAACTGATAGGCTGGAAACCTACCCCTGAATTCCGCTCCCGCTTTTCTCCCACTGTATGGTGTTATACATACCGCAGAGGACCAGCGTAGGAAACTGAGGACAGGGTACTAGTATTTCAAATACAACACCTGATACATGTATATATACAGACACATGGTGGGCCCTACTACCCTACCTGCAGTGGGGAAGGAATGGGAGTATGGCCAAACCTTTCCCTATACACGTCCTTCAAATAATTTAACAGATAATAGGCCTAATTGAATTACATGTATGATGTATCAAAATCCTGTCGTGTAACAGTGAAAAATCCCTACGGCGCGTTTATATATAATTATGTACTAATGGTTTTATAAGACCTTGTAAGTACAAAACCCGACGCCTGCGACGGATGGTTCATGTGCAATATGATACGGTTCAAATGGCCAAATGTATAATCATTTGCATCAAATAATGTATAGGCCTATTGAACAGGTGTATTGTTATATCAAGTTAGGCGTTCCTATTACACAGTAATGATTAATTGACCCTTTGTTGTCCCAATTGATGTTCAGGTACCTGTGCTCATGTTCAAGGTAAGGGTATCCTGTTTGATTGCTAAGGGTGGGTGGGGCATACACAGACGTGCACATATAGGGGTGTGGTGGTATACAAACATCATGTATACAAACAGAGGAAACACCCTCAATATTGGTATGAAATACAATGCTATATCAAATATGGACAACGTGATGCTGGCCCCCAGCCTGACACATGGCAAAGATTGTGGACTCCACATGCAAACCTTATCTTTTACGTTCCACAAGCTCTGAGTCAAATATTGAAAGAATATAGATGACGCCCAGTAACTATTGCTTACTCAAGTTGAGTAAAGTTCAAACATATACACTTAGATACCTCCATAGATATGGAAATACTCATTCCACCCTATCACCTATGGCTTCCGATTCAGACAAGTCTACAGGCAGCAAAATACAGGGTTTTTCGGGACACTAGTCACCCATCTCAAGGTTACTAACTTGCAAACCCAGTTCTCAGACCCCTATTTTCTCCAGCACATGTAGCACAGGATGGTAGGGCCTCCAGGGCAGTAAGCAGGGCCAGTAGAATAGAGGGTGGCAAAGAGGGATAAAGGTAGGCAAATATGGGATCAGCAGAAGAGACCAGGAGGACGGCTGATATTTGCTTTACACGCATGTTTACTCAGATGGGTTTTTATCTCGACAGTACAGATCATTTTCAGTCCCCTTCCATGTAATATGAAGTACAACCATTTTCCATTCATGGGCCCCACGTATGAGAAATACATAGTTCACTCAAACATGATGTGCATTGAGATATACATATGGGCTATTTCATTAAGTCTACCAAATACATAATCTGTAGAAGGACGTCGAAACATCGCCGTCAATACATGTACAATGTAAATCACCATGTAGATACTCCCCTATTAACTATCTTGGAGAGAAGAAAAATATGTGATACAACTATTAACTATTAAGAAGCTCATTTGCATGAGATTCTCCATTTCATCCTAACGCTTGGGAACAGCATATACTGTGATTGTTAGAAGCTCCACGAGACGTACAAAATGTTGAGAACGGATCAGCCACCTGACAGAACTCTCTTAGAAAATTGAAATAATCCAAGAATAAGAGACGATGAGCGTTTTGGAAATGGAGGGAAGAGAGACTTTCTTAATAAATACTACAGTGGGAGACAGGAGACAGGCACAAGCAGTCCATGTTTGAATAATAGCTCTAAACTCTCCTGCGCATGCTCACAATTGTGGGAGTGGCGCCATCTGGTTGCGGCGCCATGCACAAAAATGTGCCCGCACCACGTGTTTCCGGTCCCAGCGTTTTCCAGGGCCCGGCGCGGCTCAAATTAAACGTTTGGCATTTGTATCAAAGTCCACGGCAGGCGGATCGATGAAGGCAAAGAATCGGAGAGACCCCCAGCTTGCTGTAAATCAATGCCAGATATTTTACTCCTTCCATTCCTCCTCTCTCCATGTTTTCTGTCGGGCCATTTGTGTGTGTTCTACTTTCTCTGTGAGAGGAATTCCAGGTGGGGACTCAGTGATGTGAAAAAGGACATACACATTACAGTTTCCAACACGGAGAGTGTAAGTTGGGCAATGTTATATCTTAGAGTCTGGGACAATGAGGGAACTCTCCCTCTGATTTACCTCTTTGTACCTCCTCTTCTCCTAACCAAAGCACCCTCGAAAAGGATACTTCAGTACATTACTCTGTTGCATTCGTAATGGTGGAGAGAGAGAGAGAGAGACAGAGAGACAGAGAGACAGAGAGAGAGAGACAGAGAGAGAGAGAGACAGAGAGAGAGAGACAGAGAGAGAGAGAGACAGAGAGAGAGAGAGAGAGACAGACAGACAGACAGGGACAGACAGACAGACAGAGACAGAGACAGACAGGGAAAGAGACAGACAGAGAAAGAGACAGACAGAGACAGACAGACAGAGACAGACAGATCAAAATCACAATCTATGACATCGTATATTCATCTATCACACTCGTGGGACCTTTACCTCTCATACAGCAACTCACAATATCTGCTCCGTGAAAACTTGAAGCGATCGAGAGGGGGCAAGCTTTGAGTGGCTCTATATGGAAGGAGGAGCAGTTGGTTCCAGGTGGAGCGACTCACAGCTGCTCGTGCATTATTCATGCCCCCATATTGACCCTGCCCCCCCCCCCCACACACACACAGTCATACTGGAAACAGTGTAGCAAGTATTTATGTGAAATCGAGCGGCCTCCAAGCAGCCACCAACATCCCACCATCAGCACCTAGACAGCAAACTATGGCACTCCTTAGTGGACATAAATATGCAAACAAACCAACAAAAAAATAGAACTCAAAACAAACATGCCTAGCATGGGGGCATTTCTCTTTTGCTCTGAGGTTCTATCAGTAAGTGTAATATTTTTATTTGAAGCCTAATGTTGTACGGGGTGCAAGGTGCACAATCCACGTTCTGATATCCTATGGACGATGAGGCCTGGTCAGAATTATGAGACCAAATTCTGGCGTTCATGGTATTAGTTCTGAATTTTGATGTTGATATAGATTCTACATTTTCTTTTGATATATAAGCTTTACAGTCTATATTATAATTAGCTCAGCCGGCGTATTCATTTGGGAATATGTTATGATGTTGTTTTATAGGGATTAGGGTATGTATTATGATGTTGAGGTATTGAATGCTTAGAATTTATGTTCTAGTGTTCTAGGGTTGAGTGAGTTAGAATCTGCATTCTGCTGTTCTGGATGGACTGCAAAGGATTGTGGATAGCATGTAGATATGAGAAACATAAAAAGACAGTGGTGATGAAAAGAGATATTGATTCGTGTGGGAATCAGCAGAGGGCCTGCCTGGGGGGCCTTGAATTACATTGATGTCGTCGCCGCGAGTCCGTATGGTTGGTCGTATTTGGTAGTGGGAGGGGGTTGGGATGGTTGGGCTAGGGGATCTATAGGAGGAGGTGCCGGACACCTTGCAGTTTTTCGACCTTTTTTTTAGGGGCGGGGGGAGTGAGTGCTTAGTAGCATATAACAACTTATCCCAATTATTTGAAACCGTTACATTGAATAAAAACACATTACTGACGCCCTAAACTGCCCCATGATGTTCCACTGACTGACAGGTGGACCCCACCAAGATGTCTGCAATACTAAAATTATAAGGTATTTGGCTCAGATTTTTGAATTATTGGGGAAATAAAAATGGCATTAAACTGACAGCACCACGCACTCTGGTTCTCTTTGCGTGTGCCGGTCACCTGTCTTTTCCATATGTCTCTGTCAGCCTCCGGACTTAGTAGGAGCGTGTTGCTCCTATGGTAAAAAGAGCTGTCAGTAGGTTCCCTCTTTTCAAAAGAAGTCATGCTCTGCTTCACCATTCAACTTGCACTCACCACATTAGTCTGAAAAGTCACCTGCCTTGTTTAAAACAGAGAGAGCTGCACTATCAGGTACCTACTCATGTCACACACTCTATAGTATATTATACTGACTGACTTCTCCTAACTAGGTACCTACTGAAATCCCCCCTTTTTTAGCACCGTACTTGAATGACCACTTGTGAGCAACAAAAGGGACAAGTTATAGCTACATGAAAAGAAAGGACTGGAAATGAGGGCATTTTTAGCCAGCTCTTCCTTTTACTATAGGAGCAACACCCTCCAGGTTTAATTATTAGCCAATGAGAGAACTCCAATTTATTCACTGCGGTCCTTCGGGGCCAACTGGTACCCATCTGATAGGTATTATCAGTAGAATTCGCTGGTAACAAGCTCCAGCAATCGCGGCGCCCATGCGACAACCTGCTACCTCGGAATAGGGCACCTGTCACTGACAGACCATGGACTAAGTATTGTGACGTCAGTACGGGAAATTACTATTCACATACATACTATAGTCTTATATATAGTCCTGCATTGGAGACCTTTGATAGAAACCATTTATGATCGAGATATACTACAACGCTTCTTGCTATAGTGACTAGTAGGTCAAAAGGAAGAATTACAGAAAATGGTGGAGAGCCCCGCCCTTGTAATGAGAGGATCTTATAGTCTGTATAAAATCTAGAGAATCATTTAGGTTCATTTTGAACATCATGAAAAGGGTGGAAATTTGGTTCTTCTGCTTGACTTGCAGAAGGTTTGATAAGAATACTCAAAGGATCAAACAAGAAAATGACTTAAGAGTGTGGGCAACTATATGTATACTTGAAGAAGGAACGATTTTAGGGAAGCGATGGGAAATGAATGCAGTGAGATTTACCAGACGTCGACAGGAAGTAATACAATATGCTTTGTTAGGAAGTGATAAAGGGCATATTAAAAGGGCCGAGAATGTCCCAAGAGATAAATGAGGAAAGCGATAGGGGAAAGACAATGAAGAGGGTGAGAAGTGTACATTGAATACTTTATGAAAAGCATACACAGGTTATATACTAAGCTGCAAGGACCAGGAAGGAAACTGTGAGAAGTGGTAGGAGTGGGAGGTAGGAGAAGTATCTGTATCTGTATGTGTGTTGGAGGGGGGGGGGCTGAGGGGGGATAGGCAGGTGGCAGGTGCAGCCTCCAACATGTATAATGGATAGACCGGCTTGGCACATTCACTCCAGCCTGCCCAGAGAAATGACTTGTCCTCAGCAGCAGCTGCGCCCTCCTCGTCTTAAAAGAATCACAACTACATCAGGCCAGGAGGGGCCCTGGTGGCAGGCTTTAAAACTACACACAACACACATACACACACTTTTCCTGAATGACATACATCACTCACACACGCCAGCTTGCCTCACACCCCACCTGCATCACCAACATAGGACCTCATGATCCATACATGTACGCACTGTATAACATGTGCAGACTAATCCACTCCAATTGAGCTTTCCATTTCTATTAAATGTCTGGTAGAATCTACCAGAGGCATGCAGCGCACAGTGCAATCTTTCTATAATATTAAAGGATGATCACAAGAAGCACCTGATGTTGTCCTCAGCAGGGGGGGGGGTTCTCAACAACGCTTTTAATGCAATGCTATTGTTAAATGCCCTACATATTTTAGTTTACCCTCTATTAACACTAAGGTATTAGTTGCAAGGAACTTTGTTTATAGCGAGGTAACCCTTCCGGTCTAAATAGCTTTGTGATAACAAAGTTTAAAATGTATAATTACACAACAGAACATGGAAGACCAACACATTTCACCCCCTTGAGACACGTCGAAGTGTATGTACATTTTTAACTTTGATAGGTAAATGGAGAAGTAATTTCAGACACAAATGATTGAGCATGACTATCGGTCCCTACCAAAAGATTACAAAATTGTGGATAACCTTTCAATTCAATCTCAATAGTATTAAAACATCCTAGGACTTGCTATTTTGGGGTGTCAATATCTACTGCCAGTTCATTGTGAATTCACCTCCAATGTAGACCAATATTCCATACACGCTCTATAATGTGAAGAGGTTCCATATGTTCTGATATTAATTGCCTGCTTCTCATATTATTGGTCATTAGTGGAAATAGGAGGACTGTCAAATATTTAATTAATCAAGTCCCCTACTCGCCATCTGTTCTGCCAATCACACTTGTATAACCTTATACAGCTTAATCTTATAGTGCACATTAAAAATACGGCCAGTGCCACTTGCCACTGAAAGCAATTTGTTTTCAATGGAATAAGTAGTATCGTGAACAGTTAGAAGTAGAAAAGATCGTGGTGCTGACTCTAGATTTTAGTGATCGATATTCGAGATGGAGCTAAATGCTTCAATAAAAGGGTAGTTCTCCCCTCAACAACACGTTCTATTATATGAGTAGGACTTGATTTGCCTATGATGAGAAACTCAAAATGGTTAAAAAGAAGCAAGTTAAAGTGATTGACACCTCCATGTATTGAGATTTAGGGCCTCTAGGACTATCATCCTTCACATGCTAAGTAATTGATGCCCCCCTAGATGAGGCCTAATTAGGTTGTAGACTTAATGCTCCCTTAATCCACTGGCAGCCATAAGCTATGGGCCTCAGGTCGTGCATTATGTAAAGATCCATTACAGTGCTGGGGTCATTTCTCTCCCTGTCTTGTTTTGCTGCGTAGGCGTGATTCATCTTGTGCGCATGCGCAGATGTTACTAGGAAACAATTCAGTGGTTGTGCTGGTGGAGGCGCCAGCTGCCGGGTTCTACTGTAAGCGCCCCCTACCCGTTATTACAATACAACAACTTCAGCCGGTGTTCTCCATCGCCGGTGTTTCCGGCTCTGATAAAGTGACCTCTAACAACCTTGTTTGGTTGTAGAAGTGGAAGCCTGAATGAGACCAGAGGGACGGGGGTGGGATGGGGAGAGGGGCAGGTGTTGTGAGAGCGGAGCAGCTCATAAGGAGGAGAGTAAAGGCAGTAGACCTGCTCAGGCCACATGCTATCATTAGACTATTCTTATATACTTCAAAGATAAAGAGGTTTTAACATGAGATTGGGGTCATGAAATGTGGGGGGGGGGGCTAAGAAGGAGATTATTTCCCCCACATACAAGTCCAACTATCCCATTTCAACTCCCTTTGGTGTTGGTATGTAATAAGGTCTACCATTATACAAATACAATTAAATCACTTCTTAATGCATCTAGCACTATCTGGCAATCTATCTTAGGTGTACAGACAGGGAGAATGAATGGGGGATGGTAAAGTCGAAACCGGAAGTGTGTACTGTTGAGAGAAAATCTGACAGAAAGAGTAACAAAGCATGTGACAAGAAAGGTCTACAAAGGCCTCCATGTCTGACAACAGGAAGTGGCTTAATTAATATCCATGAAACTTTCATGTCAGAAACACCGGAGGCTTTTCTCACAGGAAGAGAAACAAAACAAGTAGCGTTAATTGACATGCTGCTTATGCCGATCCTGCTCAGACTAAACTCAACTGCCATGATCCTGTGTAAGCACTGTCAGCTTGTTTTAATGCTTGGAACTTTGGCACTGATTGAGAAGCCTGAGCCGTAGGCGGGGCCCTAGCCTTATGAGGGTATGCCTGTGACCATCCAGACACAGCTCCAACTGTAAATTGTAATACTTGCAAGTCTCTCGCTATGAAATCCCTTCAGTCGCCAGTTCCCTTTTCAGGTAACCTGACATGAATACAACACATATCGATGAGAGTGAGCCTAGTCCAACCCCCCATTCCCCAAAAGTAATCTTTAAAAGAGACTTGGTGCGCCATCTGATAGAGGTTATGTGGAATATGGTAGAAGGTTCTCACCAATCTCACTAATGACGAAAGAAGGGGTGAGCAGTTCATGCAGCCTGTGAGCTGCTCTTGTCTGACCTTGGGCTGACCATGGCTGACCTTCCTTGCCCTAAGGTCAGAGTAGGTCGTGGCAGCTGCTCGCTTACACCTGTTCACGTTGGACGCCTGGTGCGACATGCTAATAGCTAATAATTGCATTTGCCAAAATTTGCCAGGATTTTCACATACTTGGAAGGCAAATGATTGACATTGTAACTGTCTGTTGTGAATTACTTATCCCTTGGCATTACAAATCACAAAGAGGTGAGGTAGAATTCCACTAGACTCGGAAAAATAGCAATTGACATGTCGTGCTGAGCAGCTCCCACTTGAGCGAGGGGCAGGTGTGAGTGACTGAAGGTTATGGCGGGTGTGTGTTGGGGGGGGGGGGGAGTAGTTGCCCCGGGTATGGTGTAATAAGGTATAGGACTCATGTGTTTCTGTGAGAAACTTTTCCTCTAAATGGTGCGCAGGTGTTTCATGTGATTTTAGTATTATAGTATGAGGAATGTTCATCGGTTAGAGGGATTGCATAGATATTTCTGACAATGGGGGTGGAGCAGCTGAAAGGGTGATGAGCTGAGTAAATCATACTATATTTAAATATAATCTATAATGGAACCTGAAAAGTGTGTGTGGGGGCGGTAGTTTTCATGACACACAGACACTAGTAAATCACTGTATTGGCGTATTATTTTAGGTGAATAGAGAGGAACATTAAACTGTTAGATTTGGGTTGACATGGTTCATGAATGCAGTATTTGGCCAGTAGGGTGTTCTGTATCAAACTCCCATGCTGTCGATGAAGGCTTAACCATCTTATTTCTAGCATAAGTGAAGAAAAGGTAACCCTAAATGACCACTTCACCATGGTATCCAACCACGTACTATTGCCCCTGCCCACATTCTGTGGCCATACATCTTCATTAGGACCAGCGGGTACCAGCAGTGAGTGATTGACCATCGCCGCCTGCCGACTACCAGCTCACACCTTGACTGCGCATGCCTACGGCGATGAAGACGAACTCCTCCCCTGATTGGTCAGAATGGCGTCGACCGTCGCGCCACCTTCCGACCAATTTGTATAACTCAAGGGTTGTGGTCCAGGGTCGGCAGGTAGAGGAGAATCCCCTCCTAGTTTTACATTCTACAGATTCTATACCTGTAGGACCAAGGATGGGGAATGATAAGACCGTGGGGTATATGCCCACAAATGTGTAACATGATATCATATGGTTTCAAGTCCATATTTAATTTTTATAGAATCAGGAGCATTTCGCATCCAGTCGTAGCCTCAACGATGTTGGTAGAAATTTGTAGAGTGTGGCTGTGCGATTTCCAGATCGACTGATGTGGCCCCATGACATTGGATTATTTGGCTGGCAACCTATCCCAATCCATGTGGCTTCTAGCTTAAATGGTGTGGCTTCCAGTCTACGCGATTTGGCTTCCAGAGAAAGGAATGTAGTTTTCGGTAGAAATACATGTATACATGCCATTCCCTGTCCATATGATGTGGCTTCAAGTTTAAATGTATTGTTATTATGTTCAAGTTCAAATGATTCGGTTTCCACTGTAGATAATGTGGCTTCGAGTCTGGCTTCTGAAATAATGGATGTTAAGACGGGCAGAGGGAATGAGAATACCACATTCACCAAGGCCCCTGGTGTGTAGATGGTTTACGGCACCTACGTGAGAGAGTGGACACGCGGCGCAGGACCCGGATCAAACGGTGCCGGATCAATGGCAGCCATATTGTAGTCGTGTATCTCCGCCAGGCGGCACTGTGTGCGCACAGATAACGGAAGGACCGCAGGACGGGGTGGGTGGGGGTAGGGAGACTGCAGGGCGTGACACGGAGCACGGCAAGAGGATTAGGAGGAGGATGAGCTGGAACGGTATAGGAGGGTATAAACTGATAAAGGTGGGGATCATGTTGGTGGAAGAGTTGGGAAGGCGGGGGGGGGGGACTTAAGCTTATGGAAGTAGGCATTGGTAAAATGGGGATATGGTATCTATTAGAATTCTCATCAAATGAAACAATTTATTAGAGAGTATTAATGGGTGGAGACTAGCATCCTAAAATATCAGAACTGAATGGGGCCAAAAGTCCTGGGAAAGGGCATTTGATAGTTGCCGGGTAGTTCTCTCCGGCACCACCATGCAGACGCCTGTTACTGTAGAACTAGAGTAAGGTGGAGGGTGTGGTATGGCCGATAGCTGTGACAGATGAGGTGTTTCCCGCAGCTAGAACGGCGACGGGCCGTATCGCTGCTCACCACACGCCCCCGCCGTGTCGGCCCCCGCCCCCTGGTGAATACCGCCGTGACCGGCCTCCAATAACGCACCAGATTTAGTATTATAGACGACGACCAACTCAGATCAGCTCAAGGGAAGTGAAGAGGGGTGGGGAAGGGCGGGGTGTTTATAAGGGAAGGGTGAAGCTCCATTGTTAGAGGCACACCTGAGTCGTATCTCTACCTTTCAGTGTTGGCTGTGGCAGTGATCCTACCATTTCAGAATTCCTTCCTCTCCAGATATCTACCTGCCATATGGGCCACCCCTCCTCTTTCCCTATCCTTCCTCCCCATGGCTAACCCCCTTAACTCACCCCCGCCCCCAACGCATCCTAACCCATCTGCCTATTCTCCCCCACCTTACCTCTCCCTATTTTCCTCCCTCTCCATTCCCTCCCTCCCATTCCCCTAGCCCACTTACAATTGGTGTGTAAAACTTTGAGTTATTTGTCAGTCCGGCCCCACCCTGGGTGTAGCCTGTTGGATTTAACCATATTTTATTACAAAGACCAGGCGGGGTGAGAATTCATCAAAGTTATCTCCTCCTACCCGGCTCCTACCTCTCCCACTCACTGCCGTCGTCAATAAACTCACTGGGCAGATGGTGTATTCGTGGCCAGTCACTGGGGGAGATATTAAGCTTTTACATATATATATACAATGTAATAATGCTGGGTTAATGCTGAAGCTCAGCATTAACCCAGCAGAAAATCTGCATTTCATATGCTACTAGGTATGTATTCCCACATACACAATGTATTTAGATTCATGTACATGTACTTATAGGTATTGATGCAAATACGCCACCCTGCCTTGCAAATTTTAGCCGTATCCTCCCAGATACTTTTTATATACTACTAGGTATCAGCACACATTTTTATATACTACTTTTCTACTGGCACATACCTCTCTATAGTACATGTACAAGCCAACATCTTGATATCAATTGGTTTTGTAACTTGACGCACCCTGAACCCAATGTTCATGAACACTAAGAAAACAGAATGGATAGTTTAGGTTATTCTATGCAACAATAGGGCTATTAAATGGGTGTATCCTGATTATCATAATGCAGAGCGATTCACAAGAAAGTGATGAGATCTCGGCATCTATTGACTGAAACATGAGTCACCTATTATGGGTGGGGGATGTGGAGAGGGGGCGTCTGCTCAACAGGTGGCAGTGCCTATCTACTTGTACAGTTATGAAGTTAATATCTGATTATGTTTTAGGAACATCTGGCGTGACAGTTATCACCAACATTAACATTGCCTGGTGTTTGGTTGGTTGGACACATGCAATATCTGAATAAAAATTAGGTTATTTGAAATTGATACCGGGTTGACGTCATGGCTACTGACATATTATAATTATTTCGTTTTATTTGTGAATGTAACCAGAACCTGAAAAATGGCTAAGACAAAATACCTCTATGAATACCAATGGTCATTGAACTTTTACCTTTTTATGTAAGGGGTTTGCATATGGCCAAATGTCATCAGTGTTCTTACTTAGTTTTGCACATACCTTGACACCTGCGGGACCCTTACTTAACTTATTTAAGTAAGGAGTTGTAATGTACCTTGGTACCAAAAGTTTATTTTCTTTGGTATTGAATGAGTTTTGACAGAGGAGTCTTGACATACCTATAGGTACCAGGAGCTTTACCTGCGGTAGTTGTGTTAGGTGTCTGACCATAGGTAAGTACCATCAGGACCGTTACCTATGTGTTTGAGAAGTCAGTACAAGGACTGAGCAGGCCAGTCCCTGACCCCGTCCCCTATCTCCTGTTGCTGAGCTGCTCAGGCGGCGCGCGCTACGTGAGCTGCTCCCTCCGATTGCCGCGAGCTGGAGGCGGCCCCGGGGCGCATGTTGAGCCCTGGGTGGCGGAGATAGTGGCGGCACGTGGTGAGCGGGGCCGGTATCAGTCCCGGACACACCCCACCTGTCCCGCCCCCTCCCACCCTCACACACACACTCACACACCCTGCTATCGGCCAGAGCCACCCGGCGGACGCCGACAGTATCAGAGCCCTCCACAAAGCAGCTCCAGGGGTAATGAATGAACGCAGGGACCATTGTACAGCGCCGACAAGCAATCAGCGGCGACCCACGCGGCCTGTGGGGTGTAGGGAGGGGAGGTATACAAATCAAGCGGCTGCTGGTGCTGAGGAGATACCAATACTCAGCAGTTGGTTGTTGGATGAGGAGGGAGTGAGAAGAAGGATGAGAAGTAGAAAAGATGAAGGAGTCGGAGGTAGTGTTGGGGATACAGGTGTATTTTGTATTTGATGGTGAGAGAAGCACTTTCTCCCTCCTGGTCTTTTTACCAAATGCATTATAACTGATACCAGTACTATATGATATCCTCTCTAGTATTATCTTTTGTTGTCCTTATACCTGTCACTATTTGTCCCGTTCCTCAATCTGCCAATCCTAGAGTATTAGCCTATATCAGTTCCACTATTCTCTACTTCAAATTCAATAAGAAACTTATAGAAATAGAAGAAGTGAAACATAGTATGAAGAATTTTCTATATTGAATGCTAAAATGGATTTTATTTTTTTCCTTTTCGTGTCAGCATCACTTTTTGTGGATTATAGAGTTTGGTTTTAGCCCTGACCAAGGCCATGTAGAAACTAAGATAAATGATTCCCTCCTTATCTCGTTCTACATGCTGCAAACAGCGTGTCAATCACATGGACCTCCTGGGAGGACCCCCCCCCCACAAACACACCCACATACATGATCCAACCAGTGGTCTCGTCTAAGGACTGTTGGTTGGTGTCCTACAAGTACATGTAATTAGTTACCCCTACCCCCCATCGACCAAAACAAAACAAACAAAAAAACACGACTACACAGATTTTCTGTATTTTGGTTTCATGTGAAAGAATTATTTATATTATGTAGATCTGCAGTTTAATGTAGGGGTGTGTGTCAAAAACCATAAATCAGAAGGTGTGTACCAATATAAATTGAGAGAAAACTATCAAATAATAGGTTTATTTTATATATCAGGGCCGAGGTAGGCACTGACATAACTGCCGTGCGCGAGTCTGCCGTGGGCAGAGGCTAAAAGTGTGATTTAGCAAAAATGGAGCAGCTGAAGTTGACATGTTTTTACTCATTGATTCTGAAGCTGTTTACAGGTGGATTTAGACAATAAGGGTATCATTTTAACGGGCTTGAAGAGGGCTTTAATATACATGTATTTGTTTAATAAATTGAAGAGAAAAAAATCATGTTTCTCCAAGGTGAACTCAAAACTTAAGTTCAGGAGCATTTTATGGTATGAAGTATACATCTCACATAGTTAAAAATGGCACTCACATATTCCCTGGTTAAATAAGGTCTAGAAAATGTCTAGTTTTCTTCTTTCTAATAGGCAGCAGTATGTTTTTTAAGCAACTACAAAATCATGACCTATTAACTCTGGTGAGGGGGAATGAGAAATTAGCTCTAACACCTCCCCCACTGCAGTACACCTATAGCCACCACTGGAGGGGCCACCTGGAGGTGGCCCCTACTGGAGGGCTGACTACCAGGACTTCTCTGACTGACTAGTAGGGCTATACTTTGAAGTATGAACATCAGTCAGAGTCATTTTAAGGTGAAATGGCAACCCACACATTTTGACATGTCATGTGATCTTTACTTTTAACTTTTGGGTTCACACTAACATTACATTGAAAATTGTTGAGAACTTTGACCTCTTTTATTATGACCTTGACCCTGGTTAAGGTCATATCAAGGTCAAATGCTAGACCACATATCAAATGATCTCTATTCTTACTTTGAGTTTCCTATCTCAATATTTTTGCAAGAAATTATGGTTGATTGTTATGGTTCTATGTGGACTGTCAAAATGTTGGTTATATCATGTCCCTTTGACCTTGACCTTATATAGGTCAACTTGACCTTCTTGATGAAATATTGAAACAATTCATTGATTCTGTCATTCATCTTGCTAAATCTCAACAAATGTTAACTCATTAAAAAGAAAATCAATAAATTTGACCTTTGACCTTAAAATGACCTTGACCTAGATCAAGGTCAGGGCATAGGTCATTGGAATAACTCCTTAATAAACTTTCCTCTACTTTTTAATTTCAAGTTCCTAGTGTCATTATCTTCTGAGAAACAGCGATTTAAGTGTTCCAAGCATTTCTGACCACAACAAGCAGGATCACAAAATGTCCCTTCACCTTGACCTTTAGGTCAACTTGACCTTCTTGGTCAAATATTGAAAAAGAGTCAGCTGATCATTGATTCTATCATTCATCTAGCTAAATATTAACAAATGTTTACTCATTTACAAAAAAAAAAAAAATCAATAAATTTGACCTTTGACCTTAAAATAACCTTGACCTGACCTAGATCAAGGTCAGGCCATAGGTCATTGGAACGACTCCTTAATGACCTTTTCTCAAGTTTTTATTTCAAGTTCCTAATGTTAATATCTTCTGAGAAACAGTGATTTAAATGTTCCAGGCATTTCTGACCACAACTAGCATGATCACAAAATTTGAACCCTGATTAAACTCTTAAGTATGGGTTATTGTGGCAGAATATTGGGGTCATTTTGTGGTCTTTGGATGGTCATAATATCACTTTGAATTAAGATAGAGACTTCATTCAAAAAGCAAATCCACTTCTTTTCTTGAGATCTATCCAATAGTATGCAGATAGAATAGATAATATAAAGTTTTGAAAAACTAGGTAAGTGCCTAGCCGAGGGTTATGATGAAGTTGCAGCGACTTCTGAACTACAATATGCATTGGAATGCTTTGATTTGTTTCTTTTATTTATCCTGGTGCTAAGGTTTGGATGGCCAGTATTAGTGAAATTAGATGTAGCCTACGTCCCCCAACACATACACTTTCACAGCCCGAGGCTGTCATCCCCTGCCTTAAGAAGTTAATGGGGTTTAGTAGAAATTACCCCCAGAAAGGCCGTGTAGAGGTTCAGGTGTTCTCCCCTCCGGTGTACACCGACAATAGGTGTCCCCTTAACTATCAGAACCCACCTGAACCCTGCCTCCGTCCCACCTACACCTAGATGCCACACCTGTAGGGGTTATCCTATTGTGGTGGAGTCATTTAGGTATTTGGACTGACCGGTGGGCAGTGGCTGTGCATTTTTAACTAGTCTGAACGGGTGGTCGGGACAGACCACACTTTTCCGCCGATGAATAACTGGTGTTTGTATAATGCATTTGGCTAAACTAACACAGGAGCCCCACACCAAGCTACATTTACACTGGTAGCTGCCGCAACTATTGCTTCTACACCCCCCCCCTCACCCAGCCATACACACCCCTATGTCTGAAAAGAAAAAAGGTTGTTTGTGGGAACCCTACCCTGCTTATTTTGCTGAATCAAACTGAACAAGGCATAACTGAAAAAGGGAAGAGGTGTATACTTGTACATATTATTACAAGTAAAACGTAATAGTTTCTGATGGATAATAGAACACAATTTTGAATCAGATCTCGGCATCTCGGCGCTCCAATTTTACAGCTGATGGGATAACCCTGCCTGCTTCATCCTATTTGCATTGAGCTTGTTACCAGAATCACACACATCCCTTTAGTCCCAGCTCTTTGCAGCAAAAAGAGGACAGAGAGAGAAAGGCCGACATGATTGCCTCGGCCTACCTTAATCTGCTGTGTAAACAATAGGAACTTTCCCTGAATAGGTCTCCCCTTTATGGTACAAGTCTGTCAGCGTACCAGACAATTATACACTACTCCTGGCCAGCAGATTTCGAAGCTGGTAACAAGTTTAAGGTTGCAGGTACAGGAGGAATAGGGCAGTAAGGCACAGGGGCCCACAGAGAACAGACATATTGGTATCAACACCTGGATGTATACTGGAGGAGATTACCTTAATATTCATACCTGGGGATTAAGTGAATAGCATCATCTATCATGGATACTAGTTACCTGAGTGATAGCATGGACGAGTCACTAAGTGACTATAAAGGTGGGCACAGCATCCGTCTTTCAAACATCATATGACTACAACTCCTCTATAGGCTCTACACAGGAATAAGAATCATATATACGCTCGGACCTAGATTCCCTACCTTCCCTACACCCCAACTCAACTTGAATAATTGTCTATGTGTCGAACTTTAAGACCCCTCCCTCTCACTGGTCTAGTCTTAGTGTAAAAGTATCTGGTGGGGTTAAAAGGCCTTCATTCAGTACAGGATTGTGCATGTAGGAGCGAAAGTACTGTCTTCTGTCCATTCCTTATTAGATACGATCGTCCAAACTTGCTACAATGTATACTGCTGATGCGTTCTGTATTTGCATTCTAATGCCACAGACTACCGTGGCAATGAAGTGTTTTGTATTGTGTCATACAGATTGGGCTACTCTGAGTTACAACTTACAGCTTACCATGGCAGTTAGACTGTATTTTCGTCTTGCAGATTACTGTGTCATTTAGACTAATGTGTTTCGTATTTTCATCTTGCAGATTACTGTGTCATTCAGACTGATGTGTTTTGTATTTTCATCTTGCAGATTACTGTGTCATTCAGACTGATGTGTTTGGTATTTGTATCTTACATACAGATTACCATGAAATTCACACTGATGTGTTTTATATTTATATATTCCAGATTACCGCGACATTAAGACTATGCCCGACTCTCCTGACGTAAAGGTCCTGCTTGCGCCCCAGTCCGGCTCCCCGTCCACCAGTATGGCTCCCGTCACCCCCGCAGCACGATCCCTAACCACGCCTAGCTCTATAGCATGTAAGTAATAATCAGTGATAACTATTACATTTCTTTTTAACCCTCTAAGGGCCGCTAATGCAGAAGTGTATCATACCTATTCCTAGTTAGCAGGTTATCCCATGGGCGCCGCCATTACTGGAGCTTGTTATCAGCGAGTTCTACTGATAACACCTATCAGATGGGTACCAGTCGGCCCCCGAGAGGCCCCAGCTAAGTCCGTATATTGACTTAGCTGGTTTAATTATCAGCCAATGAAATGACCCCAGCTATTCACTGCGGTCCTCTCGGGGGGCAGTAGCACCCATCAGATAACTGTTATCAGTGATAAGAGCTGGGAACCAGCTTCAGTAATGGCGGCGCCCATTGGACAATCCGCTAAGTTGGTATAGATGCTTCACGCTGACCCTCCAGTAGCGTATCAATTAGCCAGGATTACATCCATATATCATGTAGACCAATGAGCACTATGCTGCATTAGCGTCCCCTGAATAGAACCCCCCCCCCCCCCACTCGGTCAGATTTTCAATGGTCGATGAAAATATAAGTAAATGTGAAGATCTCTATGAAGTTGGATATTTTTAGTTCTTTATTTATTGTCATGTTGCCGTCTGAGGACAGATCATGAGGGATTACGTAGAGTGATGTCTGGCGTCAATACGACAAAAATAATTAACAAAAGTTGAAACTTCAACATTTCTTTTACTTGTAAATGACACAAAACGATGGACCAGTGTTAATCTAACTCCAGTGGTATACCTATCGCTTATACAAAATGTTGAATCTGGCAGGTGTATAACTCAAAAACTAGGTTGTCAATAATTATTTCACAGTTTCCCTGACTTGAAGTCTGGTCCCGACAGGTGCAACATAGTTATACAAAATGTACACATACAAATAACCATGTGAAAAAAGCACGCACGCTCTATCTACACGATAGATTAGTCACACCAGAGTAGCGTGAAGCTTAAACTGACTAATTCTCAGCCAACAGGAAAAGATTACCCGCGTCCCCTCGCGTGGAGCACCCTTTCTGTGTAGCCTCATACACGTGCGCATTTTGTCGATTAGAACAGATGGTATCATCATTTGTAATAACAATAAGTGCTGTGGGCTGGCCGATATTGACAGTTCAACTCACCCCTTATTCCCCCTCCAACATTACCCAGCTGCCCTTGCTGCAGGTGTCCACTTCCGATTCTGTCCTCACACACAAAACTAGTGTCCATTAGAAGTAGCGATCGGCACGTCATCTGCCGGCTGTCGTGGTCGATGTGCACCACCCGGCGCCTCTTGGTGGTGTTTGAATACCGCCATGTGTTGTGGGGTATTTTCTAGTTTATGGAACAAATTCTATGCTTTGAGATACTAATATTACTGTATAGCTACCCAAAAAGCAAAGGTAGATTTATTTCCATAGGAACCGAGGGGGCGCCCCAAACCCCCAACCCATATGTATTGGATTAACTATGGATGTCGTGTCGAAAAAAAAAGAAGTTCAAAATCGACCCTCCCATCAACATGCCCACACACCGACTTTGCTGCTTTCGCCGTTGTCTACTTCCGTCTCGGAAGTAGGAGTGAACGGGGAGTGAGCGCTATTCAAGGTGGCACATAATTATTAGTGTCAATCACGTGTGTTTTTCCAACAAGAGCTTAAAGCCCCCCCCCCCCCCTAAAAAAATCTGAAAGACACAATTTATACATTTATCATTATCACATACTTCCTACCATTGTTACTTTAATGATGATACTTTGATGATGGCACTGCATCCCAATTAAAACGACACAAGAACGTCCCAATATGAGGATAAAACCTTCTAGGGCTGAATGCTGACTTAGTACTCAGGTAATGCTGGGCAAACCAACAGGTGGTTAGATCTACATGGAAACTTTAACCACAACAATAACCACTGTAAAACCTCTACAATGTGGAGGGAGAAATGTCATATTACAAGTACAGCAGGAAGTCATTTCTTAATGCACTACGATCGCACACAGCACTACGATTTCAAATCTCAATGCTATTCCTATGGGGATTCTGGTACGACTTGAAGGGGACAGTCGTAGTATGTTAGGAAATGGCCTCCTGATATAGGCCTACGACTATACAAAAAAATTATCAGTATTGAATGTGTCTTATTCCTTTCCATACACATAAGGATCAATTTATGGAGGTAGTCTAACAAATGGTACTCTAAATACCCTTAACCTGCTGAATGAAACATGCCATTCTGCTCACCATAAAAGTGTTTGGAAATGTGTGTACATCCAACTCACTGACAGCTTTGTTAATTACACTATTGACCTTTTAGTCAAGAGAATCCATGCAGCATTATAATCAATAATCCTGCCATAGTATGTGCTGCCACCTGGTTTTGTCTGAGCTGTATGTCATTCTCTATTCTCCACATTACAAACTACTGGTATCCCAGCATGCAATGTCTCTAGAAGACAGGCCTATTTCTCTGTTATATCAGTGTGGGCCTAGATAATCAATGGGATGGTATGATATGAACAAATAAGAAATTCAGTTTGAACCTGTCTTATCTATAACTTGTTAACAAATAATGCAAATTAGAGGATTATTTCTTTCAAAAAATGAACAGTTTTGTTCCTTTCAAATTGATTCCAAATAACATCAGTTGTGGGCCATATGAAGACAATTGGCATCAATAGTAGCTAATGAGTTAAATGATTCCTAAAATAACACCAGGTGGCAGCACACACTATGACAGGATTATTATGAGGAGGGGCGATGATAGGCAAAAGTCCAAAGATTTCATAGCTACCAAGCTTAAATCAGCCACTCCGAGTTTTATAGCCAGGTCTCAGTTTCAATAAATGATGATTCTAAGGGTTAAGAGTTCAGATTATGAAAAATACTCAAGACCAGTGCATTTTGCAACCAAAGATGAACAACTGTGTGTAATATTGTTTGAAAATAGTTATTTGTCCCATATTTATTCCAATATTTCAATTTTTCGTTTTTCTGTGGTTATGGGCAGACCTCAGAAACAATGAAGAACTTTTTCTAGCTCAATTTACATGCATTCATAGACAGAGTTTCATTTTGAGACAATCACCATCATTTAGACAATGGATTTTGGCTCATGACCATGTGCCTAATAATACTTTGTATTTCATGTTACACTGGGGTCACATTCAAGGCCACACTGGGGTCACATCCAGTTGTCATCACTTGTGGGGTTGTATGTGTACCAGTCATTTGGTACAGTTTAATGTGAATGCAGCCTGTCTTTTTCAAGGTTCAGTCTAAGGGTACACAGTATACATGGCCCTGCTCTATGCTGTGTTTTGGATATATTTGAGGTACAATACAGATGGGTTTACATGGGTTATAGGGGCCCTTGATGGAGGAGGGGGGGGGGTGATCCCTCCATGTCCTATGTTGAATCAATGCTAATGTCCCTATGTCAACTTTTAAGAAAATTTCATGCCCACCTGTGAGTCCCCATATCAATTTTAAGCACACGTCAAAAGTGAAATTTGGGGTTCTAGAGTTACATGTATGTTATATTCTGACCTAGTGTACATATCCCTGCCCCTGTCCTTAGGGAGCCCCTCCTCATTGTTTGTCATTAAGACTCTCCATTTGCCAATCAGTTCTACAGCTTTGCTTACTTGTTGATTATAATGCTGCATGAATTCTCTTGATTAAAAGGTCAATAGTGTAATTAACAAAGCTCTCAGTGAGTGGGATGTACACACATTTCCAAACACTTTTATGGTGAGCAGAATGGCATGTTTCATTCAGCAGGTTAAGGGTTTTTAGAGCACCATGGTATCAGCTACACCCTTTCTTTGGTTAAAGAAAATACATGACTAGTTGGGATGTTGTGAAAGAAAATAATATTAGGAGAAGGCTTGACCTACCCCTTCTGGTTGCGCCTTATACGCGGACCAGCCTCCCTTATTTGGGGGTGCACCTTATACGCGGGGTTTTATAAAAATCAATTCAGAAGGATTAGGTGCGCCTTCTACGCGAACTGGCCTTCTCTGAGTTGGGGCTGCACCTTCTACGCGGGCTGCGCCTTCTACGCAGGAGATTACAGTAGCAGGGTTTGCGGTCAGGTATAGATTACACGACCAGGTGGTAGGACCTACACGATACCCACGTAGGCAATGACACCTGGGCACAACTCTAACACGCCGCCAGGTGAATAAGGACATTACATGGAGGTACAATACAGCCTACACTCACCTAGAGACATACAGACCTGACACCTTCCATCATCCCATGGGCATTGGACATTTTAAGCAGGAATTTTATGGAGAATTAACTTTAATTTGTTTTAGAGGAGTGGCTGACTTCGCCGCGAGTCTATGCCCTTATCACTCATCTGTGGATGTTCACAATTTCATTCGGCTTCCTCGAAAAAAAATTGCGATATTGACACTGAAAGCACACAAGTTTTCACTTCCATTCTCTAAGTGTGCCAATGTCTTCGGATTTTTCACCTAATTTGGTCAAGGAACTTTGTTCCTGTGAGAATCAATCTTGATTATAACGCTAGCATTAAAAAATAGAATCCACCATGGAGAGCCAGGCCATGAACAACATGAGGCCTAATGCAGAGGGCTTCCACAGGAGGACACTTCCTCCACGGTGACCATAGCCTAGCCCCAGTTGGATACACGATGATGATGCTGACTATGACCGAGACAACATACAGACCCTTTAACATGAAACACAGAGGTCCTTGTCAGGTGCAGGTCATCTGTAATGGACATGACAAGGGCCGCCATAGTAACACTTCAAGTGGACTTAGTAATAGACATAACAAAGGAACATGTAGGCAAAGCAATAGCCATGTTAACGGTACCATAGCTTATAGGATTAACAGGGACCATAAGGACGTGTCAGGTATAAGGCTATTGGTTCGATATTTATTAGAATACCTCTTTAGGGAGATCCATAAACGACGTCACGCCGCATGGGGAGGGGTTGGGGTGCCACATAAAGTGTGACTAGGAGCTGGTAAAGGTATTGCAAAAGCTGTGTTAAAAATTTGCGCGACATACTTTATGGATGACCCCTTTATTGGTATTCATTTGAAGTACCACACAAGTCGCAGATCTATGATATACGTAGTCAAATGCATCTATGTGAGCCTACTCCCTACGGTATTTAAATTACCAGAAGCCCCATTCAATTCTTATTCCTTGTTATATCGTTGATAAGGCCCACTTACCTTCCAATTCCTTGTTGTTGGCAAGCCCTAGACCGTCGTCCATTTTCTTAATATACATCTAGGACAAGTTCAACTCCTCCTATATCCATTTACCTCCTAAGTTGCTTACTCATATATGTATTGGGCCTATGGTTGTGACACAAACTAATAATATTGCTTGTGATCGTAATGTCTAGCTCTGGTTTTAGACACATCAATTCATCTGGCTTCACGATTTGGAGGGACAATGGTCCATAAAGTGACAGAGACATACGTGCATTACTAAGCACTTTTTGGACATGTGTCAACCTGTTTACAATCCATAATTATGACTTTTTAATTTTTTTTTTTCAGCTCTGAATGGAGCCCTCTCACCACACAGTTCCCTCAGTGGCCGCACCCCGTCGCCACCTTCTATGGGTAATACAGGTTCATCACAACAGTTGCCCCCGGCCTGTGGGGCCCGGCAACTATCCAAACTCAAACGGTTCCTCACCACTTTACAACAGTTTGGCTCAGACATATCGCCGGAAATCGGCGAGCGCGTCCGAAGCCTCGTTCTAGGCCTTGTAGTAAGTAGTACTTTTTGAATGTCGTAAACAAGCGACATTTTAGTGTCGTAAACAATTGAAATGCTCAATAGTTGATCAATGTGCCTGGTTCCTGATGCCAAACCATCTCGCATTATACATGTACTACTTACAATCGCAGTCAATCTTCTCAAGCAGATTAATAGGCATACTTGAACAAAATATAACAGTTCCACTGTCATATAGCCCTTACTCTAAAATAATCATATTGTTCCTCTCTCGCTTCCAGAATAACCATTTATCTATTGAGGAATTCCACGGAAAGTTACAAGAAGCGACAAACTTCCCCCTTAGACCATTTGTGATACCGTTCTTGAAGGTAAGTCTTGATAAGAGAAAAAGCCGTCAGACCAAATAAGATGAAGAGTTGGCTATATATACCGACATGGTTGATAAGTTGATAATCTCAAACCATGATATAAGACATCAATTTAGTAGATATCAAGACCCCCCTCATCTCCCCAGGAACCCCCTCAAGAAAAATAGAAATGATGGGTAAAAATGTCATTGATATAGGCTTTACTGGTAGCTATGTCTTAGAATTTTAACTTTTTTTCACATTAAGTAACCGTCTAAATGTCTGTATTTAGGCCAACCTGCCGCTCCTACAGCGGGAGTTGCTCCACTGTGCACGGCTAGCTAAACAGACACCCCAGCAGTATGTGGCGCACAACGAACACATCCTCTTTGACCCCGCACACTCACCTATCGAGTCCCATGACGTAAACTCGTCATCTGACGTCAACGAGAACGGCAAGAGACGCTCCCCAGACTCAAGGTAAATAAAGTGTTTCGTACTTCATGTACAAATATACACACTGGTATAATTTCCATCCGATGTGCACAAGATGTGTATCTTGTTTCTTCCTTATATTAGACCTAAATTTATATTCAATAATTCCTCAGTTTTTGTAGGTGTGTGCATCAGTGATTGAGGAAAACTAATGAAACCAAGCCTATAAAACTCATATAAACTTATGTATCTAACTCTGACAATAAGGAGAAATATCAGACTTAAAAGTATCCATTCTTTTCTCAGATCCAAAGAGAATGGCCTTGATGCACATCCCGACCTCCTACATCCGGCGAAGCGCCATCACGCGGTTAGTCCCGGAAGTAGTACCAGCAGTCGGGTCAGTCCCAGCGGACCTTACAACCTACAGAGTGGTGGACCAATCAGATTAGAGGATATATCTATGTCTCGGGAGCTTCGAGAACGAGAGCGGATTGAGCGAGAACGGGTAGAGCGGGAACGGATGGAGCGTGAGCGGGAACGCCACTACAGCGGATCATACAGTAGTAAGTGTTTTATTCATAGGGCACAAAATACACCCAAAATTATGATAATTGTGTTCAAAACAGTTGGATTTCTGATGGATCAGCGTCCGTAGGTTAGTTTCTCTGCATTGTATTAAATATTGCCTCCAGTCGGAGGTCTAGGAAGCGAATTCCCTGATCTCTATCCATCACTGAAGATCCTAGCCTAAAATGAGGACCTTAATAGGGGTGGGCTGTCGCCGTGTCTTCAGTTGATTTTAATGAGATTAATGTGCATGTTACATTCCATGGAGCCCCAAATTTGTCCATGTACCCTACGATTTTCGGTTCGAGAGCCTTATTTATAAGGCATGGTGTGGATGTGTATCACGTCACCCAGTGAAATCCATAAGAAAACCTAAAAATGCAAACTCTCACTGTATACAGAGCCCTTCTCAATAAAGCACCATATCTAAGACACTGTATATAGTAGTGTTGTGATGAGTGTGCCCCAGGTGTGTCAAGATGAAGGTGTGCCAGGTGTTTCCTCCCCTGTACCACCCAACCAGGGGTGTAAGGTGCACCTGGCCATCAGGGGCCTCCTCAAAGCACTACAAACATATGCCTCAGTAAACGAGTGTATCACTTGTACAACTGCTGTCTGGTTATGGATATAATATACTAGTATGATATACGATATCAAGGCACATTGTAGACAATAATGCAATGTTAGTCGTTTGAAGGGGCCAATGGAAATGAAATTGAGTTACGTTGGTCATGGATTCTTGTTACATTCTGCTGGCGATATATGTTACATGCAAGACCAAGAAATTGATCCATTGTTTGATGATCATGTATTGATTACTGTAACCTTAGTCTTAACTATCATTTCGATTAACCGATATATACCCTAATGTGAAGGCAGTTCCAGATAAACTAATATTGTCGACCATTTTCCACAGCCGTATTATCAATTATAGCATCGGTCGCATTAGCAGCTATTATTACACGACTTTTGTGATTTTGGGTTCTTTTTGTGGATATTCCCATTCTGATACCTGTCGATATTGCATGCCATCATGCATGCATCATGACCTTTGTAAGGTGTGCTGTTATCCATTGATAACAGGTACCTAGTGCTGTTATCCATGGATATCAGCATACCTTACATGTCATATGTCACATGTTAAAACCTACGGGAATTCTATTGCCAAAGGCAGGGGTCGAACCCATACCCTACTGATCCCAAATCCAACTCCCTATGCAGTGCGCCACAGGGACTGACGAGAAACAGAGTGTGTTTGCCTGTATATATACAATGTCATAGGTTTGGCATGGTTAGTAGCAACTGGTAGCTTTGTCACATGCACAAGATGAGAATGGCATTATGGTTATAAGTCTATCACAGCTCGTATAAACGTGTATAAACCAAGCCAGCAGCTGCCAGGTGGCAAGGTGTGTGTACTGATAGTATATTGGTTAGCACGTCGCGCTCCTAACCCTAGATACAGGCGTTCGCGTCCAGGTCTGGTTCATCTTTCTCACAGTGCAAGCTGTCAAACCTTGTGTGTACACACACTATGGCAGGCTTCGAGTCCCATGGGGAGGTGAAGATTTTTTTTTTTTTTCAAATTGAATTCATTGATATTTTTATTGATTATCTATTGATTAACCGTGTAATAAAATAAGTAGTTAATGGATATGTCATGACTTGTGACTGATATCAAACAATAACATGCAACTCGGGGGGCTTCACCCCCTTGTTGCATGTTATTGTTTGATATCAGTCACGTGTCATGACATATCCATTATTTACTTGTTCATTGTCATATTTCCATTAACCCATTCTCCACTTCCATCCCCGCAATTCTAACCCACAAACTACTGAGAAAACGGTTCCTATTAACTTCAAAGAGACACCGTTATAGAAGGGAAACCTTGTCCGAATTGACCCCTTTATTGGTGAGATAAGGGTTGGGATAAACAAGACCCTTTTCACACTGTGACCTTTTCAAGCCTTGTGCCCGCACGGTGTGCGATATGCCTGAGTGACGTCATAAGGGGCGGTCATAAGGACGTAGTGTTTGTCGGCCTGTTCAGGTGTTTCACCGCCACCTGGCGCGCCACCTGGTGAGTTAATGAGGCAGCACAGGTGGAGTAGGCAGGGGAGGTGAGGGGTGGGGCGGGAAAAGTCGGTGTGGTAGAGGCATGGATGGATACAGGCTCCACATCAATATGAATGTCCATTCTGAACATCAGCACTATTTACGTTTCATTACTTTATTGCATCCTTCAATTTCTATCTTGTTCCTTAGGCCTATTAATCACGATTGAAAGTTTCATTCTAAAATTAAGTGGATATGACCATCCAGTACTCTGTAGCGAAGTAGATTAACTGCGCATGCGTTTCCAACATTGGTGAAATTTAACTACATTAAAAGAGAACTCAACAATGTAGGGAGACCATGGTAGCGATGGTGAGTTGAGGGTGGGGGTCTTCACGAAATCATGAGAACAAATACCCCCACCCAGTGCAATGTCCAACATGTCAATGCACCATGCATGCGACATGACGTGAGTGTCAACGTCACGTCACTGTAACCTGGCCTCTTGACATTACTGTGTATACTTCACAGCATGGCCTTTAACTTGTAAGTGGTAAAAGATGATGATGTGCATTATGATTTATTGATATGGATGGAGGGTATTTCTCTCTTATATGTGTAGACAGCTTTGGCATAAGAGAATAGATTTCGATAGGAGTGTAGTCTAGTGTAAGCGCACACTGGGGAGACAAGGTGGTTGCCTTCATTGATACACCCCACTTAGCCGTATATCAGAGAGCAGCCCTTGGCCTATTACCTTGGCTTGGGGACAAGATGACCGCCTACATTATTAAATACACCTCACTTAGCCGTACATAAGAGAGCAGCCGTTGGCCTGGTGTAACGGTACCTTGGGGTGGGGGACAAGATGGCGGCCTACTTTCATACACCTCACTGAGCCATATATAAGAGAGCAGCTGTTGGCCTGGTACCTGGTGCAACGGTACCTTGGGGCAGGGGGGACAAGATGGCTGCCTACATTGATACACATCATTTAGCCATTATGAGAGCCCGGGATGAGAGCAGCCGTTGGCCTTGTGCCTAGTGTAACGGTACCTTGGAGGAGAGGGGACAAGATGGCTGCCTACATCGATGCATCTCACTTAGCCGTATATAAGAGAGCAGCCGTTGGCCTGGTGCCCGGTGTAACGGTACCTTTGGGGGGACAAGATGTCTGCCTACATTGATACACCTCACTTAGCCGTATATAAGAGAGCAGCCATTGGCCTGGTGCCTGGTGTAACGGCAGGCTGTGCCGGGTGTGTTTGTGTGTCGTGGGGCGGTAACACCTGGACACATGGTCTGCCTTTTTGTGAAGTACCACCTGCAGCACCATCATGGTCCGCACAGGTGTAAGTCCTCACCCCCCCCCCCACCCACGTTCTCCACCTGTCCATCCCCCCGCCAATCCTGCCACATCTCCCCGGTACATGGATATGCCTTTCAGGCCTGTTTTATGTAGTAGAAAGGACCGTAGCTGCCCTCAGTATTCAGAATTAAAATTTACTTGTACCTGAAGTCTGGGACTGAAGTGCTCAGTGTATGGCCTGCCTAGATACTGAATATGTACTGTAACAGAAATGGGACAATATGATTGTGGTGTTGGGTGCGTTATAACTGTCACTGCTGTCATTTCATTACAGTTGCAAGTACATGTAACCACTTATATTTCAGTGTTTAATATGTTGGGTGGAATTATCTTTAGCTACAGTCCTCAGTTTCCCAGCATATACCCCCACACAGCTGCATTCCCCACTCCCCGCCCCACCCTGTCTGTGACGTCATCACAGCGGGACAGGTGCATGTCTTCCTGCGGGAACCAGCGCATGCAAAATCAATGTCGTCTGCTCCATACGGACGCAGCTAACACAGGCGTTAAGCCTCCTCTACACCCCGCCCCCATAAACACACCTCCTTCTTCTCATAGTTCAGTCTTTTGTCCCCCCGGTTTGTCCCTCCCGCCTTCATCACCACCAACTTCCTTCTTCCCTTACTCATTCCCTCCATCCAAAATGCACTGGGACAATCTATAACATGTGCATACAATAATATTGCTTACTAATTACTAATAAAGCTGAAGACGGTTTAAAATTATGTTGGCAGAAAAGTCAATAGCCCCTGAAGACGTGTCCTCCCTCCCAACCGTGGCAACGCCTGACTCTACAAGACTAACATACATGTATATGAAGAGGGTTTACGGCAGGCCCACGTGGTGAAGAGTAGAGGAAAAAGGGTTATGCTGTGGAGCTGTAGGCGTTCCATGCTATCAATGGTTAAAAGAGGGTGGAGAACACGTCTTGGGCTTGTATAGGAGTAGGTATTTAGTAGTATAGGAAGTAGGTGGAGAATGTTAGACCTCAGGTACAATGAGGTGTATAGGAAGATGGAGTATGACAGTACTTCGGTGCCGTGAGTAGTATAGGTAGGCGGGGTATGTTAGACCTCAGGTACAATGAGTAGTGTAGGAAGATGGAGTATGACAGTACTTCGGTGCCATGAGTAGTATAGGTAGGTGGGGTATGTTAGACCTCAGGTACAATGAGTAGTGTAGGAAGATGTGGTATATGAGTACTTGGGTGTCGTGAATAATGTAGGTAGGCATTGGGTATTGTGAGCAGTATAGGAAGTAAGGTGTGTCAGAAGTGGGTGTCGTGAGTAGTATAGGAAAGTGGGGTGCGTCAGCACATGTACAAGTAGAATAAAATGGCAGAAGAACGCTTAGAAAAATGGGGTTGGGCCCACGGCCCACAATCCCAGCAAGAAACCTATACAATTCTTGGTCACAGGGCCCATAACTCCAGGCCCATTATCCCTACAACACAATACCAACAGATTCTGGATCATTGAGCCTTATCTCTCCTTATACCCACCACCCGGTCGCAGCAGATTAATTTTCGGCTTTAATGTAAACGCCGCAGTTATCTGCCCTGGGTGGGAGAGAGGCTGTGTGATACCAGGCTGGGCGGGGGCTGGAAAGGTGGCGGTGGTGGTTGGGGGAGGGGAGGGGCTGGGTGTGATAGCAGGTGGTGGGGGCCTTATCAGCCGGCCTGGGAGCCCACCACGCGGTCAAAGACAGATAGCGGCCGCCGACCACCGCGCCCCCTGGACGCACGTGTCTGAATTACCAATTGTCAGCGTCTGCCTGGGTTCATAGTTACACTGTTTTCGTGCCTGAGTTACACTGGTGTCTGGCTTAGTTAGGCCCTACACCTGTCTTATGATGAGAAATAATGAGCGCCAGCTACCAATCCCACTTCTGATGTCCTAACTGCCCTGACAAGGCACAGTATTCTATTAGATAAGTTTTTATCGGTATATCGGGTTGATAGACCCAAAATTTCCATAACCCATTCATCCCCGGGATTCATCCCATAACCTAATCATAATATTCTATTCTTTTCTTCATATAATTCCTTCACGGCCAGCTAAAATACGCCCCAAAACTGCACTGTAAAGTCCCAATCAGCAATGGAGCATTGGGCCATGCTTACCCATGCTTGGCCCAATATTTAAGCCGACATTGGCCCAATATAAGCCTACATTGGCCCAATGTATCCTTGCTACCTGGGGTGTAGGGTATATTGCTATCATTTTGATACTCAAAAGATTTTTTTTCTTATTTTCAGATTATCAACGGTCAGACCAATACGAACCATTGGAACGGATAGATGACGATTGGAAACATGTAGAAACGGTTAGTTTCCCTTTCTCAATTGACCATAAATATGATAAGCAATACACTATCCAAATAAGGCATTTGAAACACTACCGTGTTTAATGACAGAAGTCATGCACTTCCCCACAAACTCTAGGTGCGTCTTATACGCGGGGTACACCTTTCATGCGGGGTATTACGGTAGGTCTCAGGTTTTGTGACCATACATAAAGGAATAGTAAGCATACTTATTAATTGCACCCCCCTTCCCCGTCAGCATGGGTAGTATTCATGAATTAAACCCTACCGGTACTACTTGAACCAAATCGGTATCCTGCACCTGGCATGGCAATAGACTAAGTAGCATTTGGAAATGCCCCACCATACCACCCACTACGGCAGATTAACCTACATGAGTTACGGTAGTTGTCTTGAAACCCCGGCTTGAAACTATAATTTTACCCACGGGCGTGGGCTGGTTACCACGTTGAGTCTGTGTAGGTGTTATCCATATGCTATAGTAAGGGTAGGACAGTAAAGGGAACGGTGCTGCCCTCTGGTGCTTTTATTTGCTATGCACAGACCTTGATTACGGAGGTGAGGGGGTACTTTGGCAAACCAGCCCACGCCCGTGATTTTACCTATAGATACGGCCTATCCACCCAGCATGGCACCTAAGTAAAGGCTTCGTATTTAAACCCTAAAGACCCACCCTATACCTAGTAGTCTATATACGTAAGCAGTATACACCACCCATTGACACTCCGCCTGTCTGGTGCTGTGTTGCAGATGCTGCATTGTATAGTTGGTATGGTGGACAAGACAAAACGTGCGCTATCTGTACTTCAGGAGCGCTCCCAGCGGGACCGAGAGGAACTGACGGTATGGATGCGCCGCCAAGCTGAGGGCATGGACAATGACATGAAGAAGCGTACGTCAGAGATGATGGCCACGACGCTACGTCAGACGGAAGACCGTGTCAGTGAGGTCAAACGGCGAGCAGGTGAGTAAATCGATTTGAAGTCAGTTAAATAAAATAGACCCATACACCAGGTAAATGTAGGCCTACTTTTGTTACACTATCATATGACACCTAAAGTGACACATAGGCCTAATATTATCATTAGTTCATGCACACACACACACACACACATATATATATATATATATATATATATATATATATATATATATATATATATATATATATATATATATATATATATATATGATATATGAAGTGTGTGAGCATATCGTGTGGGACCAGTAGAACAGGAAAGGCAATGGGCGCGGGGGGGGGGGCATGAGGTGGTGGTAATGGAGGGGGGGGGGCGGTGTGTGGTAGCTTAAGCCTGTTGACACTTTTCTACATGGATCGGATCAATTCGAGGGGTGTGGAAGGGGACACAAGGGGAGGAACCAGCTGCCCGCTCCCACCACCTCCCGCCGATCCATCCATCCCCCAGACATACGTGACAAGCAGATAGGAAGACAGGCGCAGGCAGGCAGGCACATGTATGCAAACATGTACAGTTTCCCTTAACATTATCCCACCAGTGCCTCTACTTGGCCGCGCAGTGGCGGATTTAGAAGGGGTGCGGGGGCGCCCCCCCCTTTGCCAGTACTTAAGAGTTTAATTGCATATTTTGGACCCCAAAATTTGCTCAAGAAAAGGGAGTGCGTCCCTTCCTTTTACAAATCCTGGATCCGCCACTGTCAGGCGGCCGAGGCATATCAATTTGGACCTGTATCGGACACTCAAATCAGTGGAACATGTACCCAAAGGGCCTAGAATCTAATATCTTCACTGTCTCCTTGCCATTAATAGGCCTTCTATACTTGTAGACCTATATGTAAAGCTTTCACCAAAGACCTCTCTATGCTCAAACTGTGCTTCTCTTGGTGCCCTCAGACTGAAGCCAGTGAAGGGCATACTACATTCAAAATCGATAATCTGGATTCGACAAAAAGGACCCACTTCATGTCCATGTTGGCCTACCAATAATAATACTTCTTGCCACTGCTAACTCTCCCCACTGTACCCCTCTCGACAGAAGAGAGCTGAATTCTCAAGGGAATTCACATTTTTAACCAAGAAAAGCATCCTCGGTCCTTCCCTGTGTCCCTACTGCACCTTCTGCCCTGATCCCACCCCGGTTCCTGTCCCTCCCCGGCTCCTGCCCCCGATCCCACCCCGGCTCCTGCCCCTCACTGGCCCCTGCCCCGCCCCGTGTGACCGGTCGGAGTGCGCTCTGGTGTCGCTGGTGGAGGTTATTGAGTTCTGTGAGAACCGCCTGAGACCACAGCCGCCATACACCACCTGGTGGCGCTCCTCCGCACCACACCCACGTCAATAATCCCCTATAACAAACCGACAAAATTGTGCCGACACCTAGCGGCCTGTGTACACACTAACAACGCAGTGCGCCTGCGTGTCATTAGAGACGCTCCCACGGAATCGCGATAGATAGCACGGTACCAGAGTACCAGATTAGTCCTTCTAGACTGCCATCTTGTCCACGCTAACGTATCACTTAAAGATAGGCCTCCTATACTTCCCTTCTTTAACATAGTGGAAGGTTTAGATCCCGGGTTTAAATGCAATCACTATAACATTTATGAGTTGTGGGAAAATAGAGAATGGTGCTTCTTTAGTCTATCACTAGCACCTCGCATCTCCAAGTCCTTTTCATACTAGGCCTAGACCCGGGCCTATATATTATCTCAATGACCTCTCATAATGGCGTGACTTTGGAATAAGGAACTGTCCTTGGTATCATCAGAATTCAAAATTTAAATTTAGGCTACATTTAAAGGGGGGGGGGCTAGCGCGGCGATTTTCAACATGGGTACCGATTCAAAAATCGTTCATAAAATCGCGGGACCCAGCCGAAAAATCACTGCATCCTGATTGTACCTGATTGGTCAATGGGTGGTCACGTGACTTGCTAACGCGGGTATGTCTTATCTGTGCTAGCCCCCTTTAACACTTATCTGGTAGCCGACATGTTGTCTGTCACTGAAGAAGTCTCCTTCCATACAACGGATACATTCCCACTTTTCTTTTCCCACAGAGGAGGCTGTGAACGAGGTTAAGCGTCAGGCGGTGGCAGAACTCCAGAAGGCAGTCACGGCGGCTGAGGCCAAGGCCAACGAGCTCATCAGCCATGAGAGGAGCAAGATGGAGCGGGAGTTGGCTAAGGCACGAAGGGCCGCCCAAGAGGAATACATGGGTGGCATTAGCCACCAGGAGGAAGCCAGTGAGGTAGGTGTACACAGGTATACACGCAACAAAGTCTTATCAGACAGACCTAGGGGAAAGGTTTCCTAGTGTACTGTAGGGCCTATCTACTTGAACTGAGAAGTGACGTGATATTACAATGAATTGTGATCAGTTTAATATGATGTAGTACTGAAGAGAAACGTTGTGTGAAACAGTAGGCTACTTTCTTATTTTCTTGGTGTAAGTAGGGCAAACATGTACCTACGTTGGACTAACAAAAGGGTTTAAATGCCCTATTCTGTCTTGAAATCTTCAAACAAGGCCATAGTCTTAACACCTGATTCTCTTCCTTTCACAGACATGCTGGAACTGCGGCCGGAAGGCAAGTGAGACGTGCAGTGGATGTAATGTAGCACGTTACTGCGGTTCCTTCTGCCAACACAAGGATTGGGAAAACCACCACCACGTGTGCAGCAACCCCCATGCTGTCAGAGAGATCCAAGCATCCCGGGACCAGGGCAACAGTAGTACCATCACAGCCCGCTATGTGGCACTGGCCACTGCAGCTGCTGCATCTGCAGGTGGCACCTCAATCGCTGCCAGTACATCAAGTCCCTCTCTGACATCACGTGTGACGTCAGCTACTACGTCATCGGCAACATCAGCAACGTCAGAGACTTCAACTGTTACAGCAACGCCGACAACAACTACTACATCGGTGTCAGGGAAGGTGTCGGAATCTTCACCCCGGCAACAATCTTCCACATCCTCTTCCCCACCACCGACTGCCCCAAGTCCAACTGGGTCGTTGTCAAATGCCTCTAATCACTCCCAGACAGGATCCGGAAGGAGTTCACCTGCAGAGAGAAAAACTCCCGAGGAATCACATTAGTCTGACAATGGGTCTTCGTGCAATCAAAATAGTGACACTCATCTTGTACTCTCTGTTTGCCTGTCCCCCTGTCGCTATCTCTGTCAACATGTCTCATCAGTGGTTTTGTTGTGTTCTTAAATTTTAATATAGAATGGCATTGTACACCAGAAACCTGGACTGGACACATATTGATATGGACTAGGGACAGATTTTCCTTTTGTATTGTCACCTGACACCTGACAAAGTCCTGTCAATGCCAAGGATGTGTGGTAGTAGGGTGGCTCACGTCTTTGACAATGCCTCGTGCACTGATGATTAGGAGTGGCACATACATACAGATGTCGTATTTGAGCACATGAGGATGAACTATTCATTGACCTGCAGACATTAGCGGGCCACATCACTTGCAATATTACTATTAGACTTACACGAAGAAGGTCATGCTATAGACTCAAATGCACATACACATTTGTGATATTCCCCATGTAATAATGTGCAAGGAGCCTGATTGACTTTGCCACAAAGTGGATGTAACAGAGAACACTAATCACAGTGGTTAGTATTAAGATGGGTGACAAGGAATGCCGGTGCTTTGGGAGTGAGAAGTAAAAGCCTAAGGATCCATGGTAGCATTATGGGACTCTGATGTGTGCATCTATTACATCAGCTTATATGATTACAGTAACAGACACATATATTATCATGATATACACACTGATTGGGCACATTCTCAAGTTTGAGCAGAGGGCTGGGGAGGTCTTTATTTTGGTCCCTGATATCACTCACCATACAGACTGTGCAATGGCAGCAGCATCAATACAGCATGAGGTGCAGGCATATAAAGTGCATTGACTGAGAGAATATACAAGATTAAGCCTCATCGCATCTTAAGAAATTCTATCCACAGTCAACCTCACCCTCTATGTAGGCCCTCCCCTGTCAATAACATATCTTATTGCTGTACTCATTTGTGTGAAATACTGGTTCTAGTCAATGCTTTCTGTTTACGTCGAATAGACATCTGTATTCTGATTGGTAGATGTACTTGGAATTATTTTAGTTGTTCACCTATCTCACACCTGCAAGTTGTACACACATGGTATTCTAGATCAGTCTTCTCAAGTCACTGCCCTGCTCTGACCAAAGTCTGCTATGCCTCTTTAACTTGTATAGTCAACATCATAACATTTAGCAATGTACAAACTAGACTATTAGGGATCTGATACCCTCTCAGGAAAACAAATACAAGATGAGATTGTAAAGGTGACTATGGGGGTGAAATTTAGCCTAGGGTGTCCCAGGAAATGTGAGGGTTACTGCAGTGATAGGTCTAGTGACACAATTGCACCTACCCATGTTATTATGTAGGCAAACAGCATGCATCAACTCTGTTTTGTGATGGTTTCTTGTAAAACTTGTGAATAATTTTAGGATTTAAAAAATGACCTAGCACTAAATAAGCCACTCACTACAGACAGTTGATTCTCATTATATTGTTATCATGAAGTGAAAAATTTGGTTCCCATGTGAGTACTGATAGAAGTGATGGCTGCTTTGTGTATATTTTGTTTTGGGTGAGATGAGGATGGGAAGGTCACAATGGAAACTTTCTGCTTACAATTCTTTGCTGTCTGTATTGAAAAATAATAGATTTTATTTTGGGAGCGTTCAAGAGTATTTTGGTGAGATAAACTTGGCTGGTATTTTTCACAGCCTGGATCCGCATTCAAGAAAAGACTGGTAGTTATTTTGAAATCCTTCTGTACAGTAGGTACCAGTGTAAGGCAGGTGGGCCAGCCTTGGGTTCATTACTCAATATTGTGTATACCTGTGCCATACCTCTGTATTGTCGTATAATATTGTACCGGTTCCTTGTGCATGTAGTTGCAATTCATAACAGAAGTGAATCTGAGACACAATGGCAAATTCTATGGTTGTTAATTAAGTATATACATTGTTGCACACTAACTACATGTTGGGAGGTTTTTAACATGGAATTACATGAAGATAGATCTGGAAATATGTATCATAGAATCTCTTTTTTCACTGTACTAATGGGAATGTGAAAAATAGGTGTAGCCATCACAAAGACACAGGGCTAGAAACATAACTTCAGGAGGATACATGTTATTACAGGTTAAAAGTTCAGAATATCCTACTTAATTTTTACAATATTTTAAAACCACCTCGACCCCTCCTCGGTGTTATGAACTGGAATTATCCCATATGAATAATATGATGATTTCTCATTTAAGTCTCACATTGATTCACACCATGCATCCCTGTTTTCCCAAAGGAAGTTATAGATCTAATAATGAGGAGGGAACATCAGGATTATGTTCTTTATTATGCCATTTTGGTCATTATGTTTATGGTTTCATCTTACTTTCTGTTTTTCTTTTAATATCAGAATCATACATGCATAAATAACTTTACTTTTGAATGCATCAGGTAAATTAACCCTGCTGAATCTCTTTCTAAGTAATCACTGGTTTGTTGAATCTTTGTTGCACAGCTGGAAAGGGGAGGTTCTATTCAATGTAAGTCATCATTATATGCTAAAATGATAGGTGTAAAACACCATATTCCCTGTTCTGACACCCTAAAGGCTGCCTCTTGTTCTGTTTTGAGTATAGGCTTTGATTATAGATATACATTACCCCAAATAGAAGACTCCTAATCTACCAGCATTCTGATCTGTTTACTGATTTGCTGACATCATACACAATATGACATGGTTACAATGGTTTAAATTCTACAGAGCACTTAATATTCAGACTGAATTGAATAGTGATTAGATTACATCATGGATCAGCAGAATGTTTTTGAAATTATAAAGCATTATTACTTGAATCTATGGTAATAAACTTAAAGGTTTTCATTATACACTTCTAAACCCAAATTTCCTTAGATGACACTCTGAATGTATCTCCTGTGAATTATAGTTAAATCTAGTCATAACTCAAGGAATATCCCATTCCATACACCCCAAGTAGCAGCCCCCACAACCAATGACCCACCTCCAATTTACTGGCAGTGTTTATATTCACAGCATGACGTATTGGAATATTTGATGATAATTGTTGGATAGTACTCCTTTTGGGTAAAGAGGGGAAGAGAAGACATAATTCTGATTATTAATTGTACAAGTGTACTGTGCGGGCACACTTTGTAGCCTGCAGACTGTGTCAATGTGGGATGATGTGTACAGCTCTCAAATTTTCTGTTATGGTAACTCACCGCTGTGTATCAATATAGTTACATTTATTTTAAAAATAAATATATAAAAAGCATTATTTGTGTTTTTCGTTGGTTACTAAATCAATTGTATTCAGCAGTTTGTTGGTAATACTTTGGAAACTAAGCCCCACAGGTATTTTGTCATTAAAATTTTAGAAGGCCCCTAAAAAAGATAAAACATCTTGCTCACATTTTACTTGTTGTTTAAAATGGTTTTCTTTTCCTCTTAAGCTTGTTTTCATTTGAAAAGGTTTACCCTGTTAGTCCTAAAAATCATGTGGGATACCTTCTTGTGCCGACTATCAGGGTTAGGACATGGGGATAGGTATCTTCACCGACTGAAATTCCCTGTAGTCACTAGAATGCATGTTTTAACCTTGAATCTTTCAAAATTCTCTCAGGAAAAGGTCATCAACCCATCCTTTACATTGCCACAAACTAGCTAGCTGGGCCCCCAACCCATCGTGCAAAGTCCTAACAATATTCCTTTACTCCCCCTTCACCTTGTCAATATAAGTTACTAGCAAAGCTTCTGCCTTGAGTTAAAGTAGGCTAAAATAAACTCAAAATTACTGTTAAAAATCTGAAGGTATTACAAATCTGCCCCGGGCTTATAAGGCATTTTATTTTCACACAGATATATGCTTAAATTAAGCATGGTTATTGAAATAGATTTCACCTGGACACTCTAACTAGTACTATGATGACAGACATATAGAAAGTGGAAGATCCATATATTTGACATCTTTAACTATCACATGCCCTGTATTGTTTTCTCTGCATTTTCCTTATGCCCCTTTCTCTCTGCCTTCATGTTTCACATCGAATATATAGGCCTATCTATGCTTGTTACCAGTAATTCTGCTTGTGGTTGACTGCCTGGTATATTCATTGGGAGGAGTCAATGGTTGAAAATGTTGGAATCCTGTATGAGTTTAGAGCAGGATGAGACTGGCAGTGGGAAGAGTGGGGGTTGGGGTGAGAGCAGAATGAAATCTGGTACTGGTACATGTAGTATGGGAATGATGGGATTGGGGGTGAGGGCAGGCATTTTAAGGAAATGGTAGTGCTTGGGGTGAGGGCAGGATGAGAGTAGCAGTAGGAGATGAGACTGAGGGTAAGGGCATGATGGGACTGGCAGAAGGAAAATAGTGAGGCTGTGGGTGAGAGTAGAATCAAATTGGTAGTAGGGGACTCTAGGGACTGGGAGTAAGGGCAGGATGAGATTGGCAGTATGGAAATATTCAAGCTGGGGCTGAAGGCAAGATGAAATTGTGAATGACACCCATTTTGTAGTAGCCTAAGTTATACTAAAACAGCCAATAGATTGGGGCCAAAATTGAACCAGGGTGCACTAAATACCCCCTAGAATTCAAAATTTTCCCCCAGACCCCCTGTACTTGCAAACTTACTGCTTCACTTTTAATGAATCCACCAACCCATTTAACTACATCCTTTGGCCAAGGAGTGCGCCGCCCTTTTTCAAAATCCTGGATCCGCCCCTGGGTTTAACCCTCTTCTCCTTCACCAATCGTAATGGTGTAATTATCAAGACACTTGTGGTTGTGGTCTATCCATACCACAAGATCCTAATAATTGATCTGTTTTGGCACAGTAATCAAGGCGGCCAATCAGGGCAGTTTCATCCTCAGCAAGAAGCACTGGAAGCTTTGGGATGTTCTTCTTCTCCATGATGTCTTTGTATTTGTTGGCAATTGTCACAAAGTTGTGGGAGGACAAGCCTACAGAGAGCTGCACATCTTTGTTCTTCATCCAACGATACACACTGTAGAATGAGAGTCACAGCTTGGTGGACTCCAGGAGGGGTAGTCACAGAGGTGGCAGCTCAATGTAGAGTCTAACTCAGCCGACTCTATATTGACTCCCTGCACTGGTTTGAACTATTCACTACCACACAGAGAGAAGACATGGAGTCAGACAAATAGAAAGAGGGTCAGTACAGGAGTCAGGGGATCATTTGGTTAAATCATGAGTATAAATAGTCATCTGGGGAAGTTGGCATTAGGATATAAAATAACTAGCAATTGTTCACACATGAAATGTATAGCAGGATACTCAAATTTGTGAAATAGATAAACAAGATGTATCACAGCATAGGTACAGCACTGTATCACATCATCTATGGCCATGGTACATTTCTACCCTGGAATAAATATTGTACCACATAAATCACCCAGAAATTATGAATTACTCTTTCAATAATAGATTCAATATATCCTGACTCCATTCACAATTTAGTCAAATTGGAGAGTCAATCAAGCTGGACTCTCAGTATATTGACTCCCTATTTCTAGGGAGTCACAAAGGAATCCTAAAAGGGCCATCTGAGTGATACACTGTAGAAGCTGGACTCCAATTTCTCATACTTGGCAAAATATTATGGCACTAGTATACAAAGTACCTGCACAACCCTAAACTTCTCACCCTTCAAGCGTATGTTTCTTACAACAACAAAATAGAAACACTGCTTGAAGAGTGTACAGTACACAGAGAAAATTAGAAGTGTTGAAATAACTCTTTTAGCAGCGTCAAATTTCACCAGAATAACTCTGATTTTGACTCCTCTATGAAAAGAAGTCAATAATGGACTGCCTTGTGTGAAGGAGTCAAAGTTATCATATTGACTCCTTTGTGTAAGGGAGTCAAAACTGGTTGGACACTTTTGGATAGAAGTATTAACCTACAAAATTGTCAACTCAATCTAAAAGATATAGGGTCTGGGTAAACATTTGATTTCATTCATCTTGGTGTCACCCAGCCTTCACTTTATCCATTATTCTGGTTGGATGTTGGAGCCTAAAACAGAAAAGGGTACACATGTAAATGAAAATAAAAAGAGGGGTCTCATCAGGTACTACAGGCAAGCTTTTATTCCAACCAACTTTGACTCTTTGTACATGTATCCGATCTATATATACCTATTTCTGTCTCTGTTTCTGTTTTTCTCCATCTCACCATCACTCCTTTTACACTATAGCTTTATAATTATAGGATCACTTACCATGTTACTTTACATGCATTCCCATCCTGGTCTGACCTGCTGCAGTGCAGTAATTAAGGTCAGGAGTGTAGGAAACGGTCAACAGAGAGCTGGAGGGAGGGAGCATTGCACAGAGGATTGGCTGGAGCTACCCGCGCGGTAGTGATTGTGTGAGTGGGAGGGGGAGGGGTGCTTATACCGAGGTTCTAAGTCTTCCCGTGGAGGCTAGTGCCATGCAGGCCAAGCATGGGGGTGTAATCTGCACTGCCATGCTGACCCCACCTCGGAATGACCTAATTCCCTCACTGGCTTGGGACCGGCCATGTTTTGCTTGACCTATATCTGACAAGATTTTTATTCCTACGCCGCAGTGCTGGGGGTATGGTGAAAGTAATCCCGGCCAGCTATCCCACAGTCCCTCCAAGCCAGTGGTGGGAGCGTTAGGGTGACGCCGCGCACCTCTTCAGAGGGATTGTCAACAAAATCGGTTTTTCCTTTACCATCAAAACACCACTCAAAGAAAAAAGAACAGAAATGCAACAACAACAATTCATAGAGAAAACCACCATCAAAATAGGGACCTGGAACATCCAAACTTTGAAGACAGAAGCAAAACAAAAAAACAAACACCTCACCATAACAGCAATTCAAGAAACACATCTGCAAGGGACTGGTACCAAAATCATAACATCAGAACAAGGTGAGAGATTACACCGGTGATAACAGTAGTGGAGGGGTAGGCTTCATAGTAAGTGCTAACATCAAAACTGAATTCACTAGAATAAGCGATAGAATATGCAAAATAGAAAAGCTGCTTAAAGACTCACGCAAGCTAGTAGTCCTTAGTACATATTGTGGCGTAGACCGAGGGGTCGGGGGAACCACCGACCCCGGAGTCACGTCAGACGTTCTCGTATTACCATATATGTATGTCGGTGTAGACCGAGGGGTCGGGGGCGATGCCGAAACCGTCCTGGTGCGGGGGCGGAGGAGCCACCGACCTCGGAGTCACACCCAAAAACGTTCCATTTACCTGCGTTCGGAGGAGGGTTCCTCCGACGCTGGATCTCTGTCGGAGACGCCAGTGTTGGAGGAACGGGAAGCGTATAAATAGGAGGGGATCGACACCTTGAGGCAGTCTGGATCCACCGGTGCTGGTGTCTACATCTTCAGGCTTCCCCTACATAGGCTAGGAGTTACACAAGGATACTTAGCTGGTGTGGCAGAGAATGCCAGGCAATAAAGTGTCATTAATAACAAGAAGCCGAGTTGTGTGATACTTCCGCATTACAATAGTGGACTCCGATAAAAACGCTACAATATGCACCAACAAACCCTAACTGTGAGAAAGATCAAAATATAAGAGACAAGTATTACGAGGAATTAGAGGCTGCGGTAAGTCAAAGATCAGTACTAGTGGTGGCGGGAGACTTTAATGCCAAAATGGGTAGTGGTCATAAAACTCATAAGAATTATATAGGAAGATACGGGAAAGGAGCAGTAAATGGCAACGGAGAAGCACTTTTGGACTTAGCGAACAGGCAAGATCTTATCCTCACAAACACAAAATTCCACCATAAGCTACTACATAGAACAACCTGGGAAGCTCCATATCGAAATTACACCATGCATAATGGTGAAGAAAGAAGAAATCCACAACAAAACCAAATTGACTACTTCCTAATCAGAAGCCAAAATTTTAGACAAATAACAAACTCCAGAACCTACCCACACGGAAATATCACCAAGTCAGACCATCGACTAGCTATCATGACCCTAAACACCAACATACCCATCTACAAAAACCCACACCAAAGAAAAACCATCAATTACGAAAGATTACGAGATGACACGATCCGGAAAGAATACGTTGAAGAAGTAGACAACAACCTAAGAAAATCAGAAAACGCAGACAACACCCAAGGGAAATGGGACCAGATCGTAAACGCAAATGCGGAAGCAGCAAAAAAAATCCTAGGCTTTAAGAAAAGAAACAACAACAAGAGCAACAATGAAGAAGCTAAAAAGATGTCCGAAGAACAGAAACAACTAAACAACAAACTGAACGAGGAGAAAGATCAAAAGAAGCGGGATGACATCAGGAAGGAGAGAAACGGTATACTAAACAACATTCATAAAATACTCACGGCAGAAGAACATGCCACTATCCTAGAACAAGTTGAAGAAATAGAGGCATCCAAAGAAGACTCATAGAGGATGTTCAAGGCCAACAAAATCATCAAGAGTAGAGACAAAAAACAACCACTCCTAATCCAGGGCGAGAGCGGACTAACAACAAATGAAGCGGAGCAAGCATGGCTATTAGCAAAGTACTTCGAAGAGACATTCACAGAAGAAGCACTAGAGAAGATCCATAACATACCATCATGCAAGATTGATCCACCATTCACCACCGAAGAAGTAATAAAGACACTGAAAAACAACAAGAGCGCAGGAATCGACAACATTAAAGCAGAACAGATTAAATACGGGGGAGTTATACACTGAAAACCCTGCAGATCTTTAAACTCGTCAGATTGAGGACCTAGAGTGGTCGGAAGAGGTATAGACAGGGGGCAGCACCTAACAGGTAGTGAATTCCCTCAGTATACCTCTCTCCAGTATGAGTCTATGGCATTCTGTTGACAATATGTAACATACTCCAAAGGTGGCAGGTATGTGCCACTCATGTTTGATGATCAGGCATTCAGTCTTCAACTGAAGGTCTTCACCGCTGAGGACTTCAGGTGCTCAAGTTGACGATACCCAAATCTACAGCTTTAGGTACTCAGATTGAGGACCCAAGGTAGTCAGCTCCAAGGTTGTCACTCTAACAACCTTATGTAATCAGTTTGACTACCTTGGGTGAGTGTCTTGACCTAAACCCATTAGGGTGACTACCCTGGGTGCTTAATCTGAGTACCTAAGGTTGTAGTTTTGGGTATCGTCAGTCTGACGACCTTGGTGCTTTCAGTGTAACACCAAAAAGAATAGCAGAAATCCTAAATGAAATCTCAGAGACCGGTGAACACCCTACGGAAATAAAAGACGGCATACTCACACCACTACAGAAACCAGGAAAACCCAAAGGTCCACCATCAAATCTATGTCCAATTTTCCTACTTTTTATCCTCAGGAAAATCCTGGCAGTATGCTTAATAAAAAGGATAGGTGGGAAGATCGATCCACAAATCCCCATTGAACAAGCCGCATACCGGGCAGCCCGAGGAACAACAGAGCACACCTTCGCCCATAAGATCTTGGCAGAGAAGGCAGTAACATCTCAGAATTACCAGCTGAAGATCACACTGATGGATATGTCGAAGGCGTTTGACACTGTAAGGCGAAAAACCCTTCTAGAAGATCTGGAATCAATTCTCAATCCGACCAAACTACACACAAAAATTCTAATTGAAGATGTGAGATTGATAGTGCACATAGATCACAAACATCAGAACCCTTCCCCACAAAGATGGACGTCCCCCAGGGGGACTGCCTTAGCCCGATACTGTTCACACTATACCTGGCCAGGGCCCTGGAAGCAGAAAACACAGAAGACACAAACGTGCCCAGTGAACACTCCTACGGAAAACCACCAAAAGTTGCCAAGATAGAGCTAAAAGATCATAATTACAGCTGGCCACAAGAGATAGGAGTTCTGATAAAGCCCAAATACACTGATGATATCGGATGGGGGGCTGCAAACTGCAAACAGGAACTGACAGCAGAGAAAGAAACAGTAGCACCAAAACTGATAGCCAGAGGTCTGCGAGTAAATGAAACCAAAACCGAAGAATACGAAGAAAAGGCACACGGAGATGAAAGGTGGAAAAAATGCAAAATTTTAGGAAGTCTACTAGATACACAAGAAGACATCAAAAGAAGGAAACAGCTTGCAAATAACGCCCTACTCAAACTATGCTAGGTGTTCAAAGATAAACACCTCAAACAAGAAACAAAACTATGGGTTTTCAACGCCTGTGTGGGAAGCATATTCCTATATAACTCAGAGCTGTGGACGACAAACAAAACCACCAAGAATCAACTCATACCACAGAACACTACTGAGGAGAGCCATAAACATCAAATGGCCAAAGGAAATTTCACGCGAGGAGCTATACCGTCAAACAAAACAAAGAAAATGGAGCGAAACCATCAGAACGAGAAGGCTACGCTGGTACGGACATGCAGAAAGACTACATGAGCAAACACCAGCAAAACAAGCACTTAAAGAAGCAAGAAGAAAAACTAAGAAACTACGAGGCGGACATGCATCAACATGGCTCAAAACCCTTGAAAAAGACCTACAGGAAATTAATCTGACACCGGAAGCAACCAGAGAAAAGGCCCAAAATAGAAAAGAGTGGAGAAGGGTGGTAAATGAAAAAAGAGGTGCCATGTGCTAACACACTTCTTGCGTAATACATGATGATGAGTGGTGGGATTAGCAGAATCGAGCCACAGGGGTTAGTGTGCTACACTGCAGCCACCAGCTAAGGCCTAATTAACATGCATTCTCGCGAGATTTGTAGCTCTCAGGGGTCAGAGTCCACTCTATACATGGGTGACTCTCCACACCTGTAGGTGTGAAAACTCCACAGCTGGAGGTGTCACGAGTTATAGCCTAGACTATTAAGCATACCTTTGATGGTGTAATTGATATTTTAAGGCCACTATGTGCTATTTGATGAGTCTTGATAGTATGTCAGTGTGTAGGATGGGGCAGAGTAGATTCCACCAGCTATTAGGCCTACATAACTGTAACCTGAAACTGTAGTAGTGTAAGGCACATGTTGGTTACCAGCTTCAGCTAGACATGTCGGCGGTACCTGCAACACGCTAGGTTGGTATAATACTTCTCTATACCTACTATTCTGATGGAGTGTAAAATAAGGATGCACACAGTAGGAATATATACAGTAGAAGCGATTATCCCAAACTTTAAGTGAAATGTCCAACTACATGTATTGTCTTTTTGATGCAGACACATGAATAGACTATCACGCTCTTCACATTGCAGGCAATCCTGGACCATTAAAATATGACCATGGCACCCGATCTAGGGCATCATTATAGTATTCCAATTCTGATTAACACATCTTTTCTTTTTTTTAAATAGGGAGGATAGAGGTATGTAATACTACACATGTATAACATGCCCATCTAGATATATCCATGTATAAATGTGTAGGTAGCTAAGATTCAACTATATATGCATGAAATATTTTCCTAGACCCAGAACCTCAACGAGTGGGGGAAACGTGTATCATTTGATTCATATGACCACCTTGTGGTAATAACAGGCAATTATAGTAGCAGAGTCAAATTATGTTTTACACCTCAGGAGGTTAATTCAAAATGGCCTACCATTAGCCCCCAAGCGATGGTAGGACAATCCAGTTCTATTGATTTATTTGAAAGTAGTGTGTGATTTGGGTAGTGCCTTTATATTCAAAATTGGTCTGCGATGTAAGTCTGCCTAGAATAGCATGTTGTGCTAGTGATTTGCCTGCCCTTTAACAATAATTGGTCCACCTAGGTGACATGAGTCGCACACTATTACAATCTCTACATTAATGTAATATATGATGATTATGGATCAAAGCAAAGGGTGCAATGTTTTGCTACTTTGAAATAATCTCCTGGGTAAACAGCTGCCCACTATCCCTGCCACGTCCTCTAGGTCCATTATCAGCCTCCCTTATGCCTGCTACCATCATCTATGCCTCAGACGCCACCCACTACCGGTACCTGGTGAAGCTCATGAGGAAGCCTAAGGGAGTGATCATTTTTTAACAACAGGCTGGGGGGAGGGCTGGTGGGTTTGTGCGCAGACGCGCGACACAACTCAAACCCCCCCCCTCTGTTGTTAAAAAATTATCACAATTTTTTTTTACCCCCCCCCCCATAAGGGCCGAAAATCGCACACGAATGTGCCCTTTTACCCTATAGTAACGCACGGGGTTTTCCACTGAAAACAGGTGAAATTATTTTGACCCCCCCCCCCATCAGAGGGGTTGAAAAAATTCTGACCCCCCCCCCCCCAGTCAAGGGGTTGAAAAAATTCTGACGCCCCCCCCCCACCTCAAACCCACCAGCCCCCCCCCCCGTTGTTTAAAAATGATCACTCCCTAAGACCAGGAGAATGTCCCTTAATATCCAAGACAATTTAAGTTGCTATTAACATTCTGATGATATAATTAAAGGATTTATCTGATTTTTCTAATATTCTGTATTTACAACAAAAAGAAAATCCTTTACAGATACAAATGAAAAATTATCCGTTACTTTTTTTCTAACAGAATTATTTAAAAATACAAATTTCTAACAGAATTATTTAAAAATACAAATCAGGTAGCCTACAGATTTGCTTGAGATTGGCAAGGGACGATTGGGAATGTTTTGCATGTTTACAATGTTTTAATCTCAATGTCACAAAACAACCATCTTAAGATATGTTAAGAGTGTTCTATGAGTCTGTTATACCATAGGTAATACTCACCCTATGGATATTATAAAGTTACCTACCCTACTAAATTGATACCAAGGAATCCAATAAGGTTACCAAAGCCCCCTTTTTTTACGATTTTTTATTTTCAATTTTATTTGTTGCAAACTCATGAGCTTGAGCAATCTACACTACAGTCCGTCAGATGCAGTATGAGTATGTCTAAAATAACCACCAAGTCGGTGCCACCAGATTTGCCAGAAAACATCCATTTCTAGTGGTAGGCGTATGTGTACCAGCAGAGCTCCAAGAAGACATGGCGGGAGGGAGTCTGCTTACAGTGCAGTGCTGCCACCCTGTGTGAAGCTGAAGAAGTTGTTAGTGCGTTGTTTTCACACCAGGGAGTGACACTAGAGTTGTAAACACATCGACTGTGCACACAGACGTGGTCAAAGTTTGCAAAAGACAATCTGGTAGGTATTTTAGATTCATATCATGTCTACTCATAGTACATAAGGTGCTTCAGATTGAATCTGTATGATGATGTATTAGATGCTATGTTTACAGTGTAATTTAATCACTTGTGAAAGCTAAAACAGACAAATCCCCTATTATCGCCCAGTCACTGAAACTAACTGGTATTAGGCCATGGGAACTCAGGTTACAGTTTACCGTCCACCGCCTGCATGGCTCTAAAGGGGCCGCATGAAAATTTTCATTATTTGAAAAAATTTCATTATTTCATTTTTTTTTTTTTTTTGTTGAAAGTTAATTTGATTTCAAAATGACACTTTTCTTGATAATACATTCAACAAACTTTCACCGAGTGACCTTTATACATCATATGATATGACCCAATGCTACTTTTGAGAGGACCAAAATATGAAACAATAGAGAAGAAATGGCCGTGCATATTTCTGTCATGTTACGATTTTTTATGAGCATTTTAAACCTATTTAGAATATACTTAGAAAATATTTAAGAATACCAATGAAAAGCCAAGATTTTAAATATGTAGGAAATCCAAATTTTGTAGAAATGGCATTTTGAGAATGTTTAATTACAGTCACTTACAAATTGTAAAAAAACACACAACAGTGACCCCTGCACAGGTGGCCACTGGCAGTAGTTACTGCAAGGCTGCACTCACATCATAAAAACTAACACCTGTTTCTACCATTTCTATAGTGCTACTTGCCTTAATATTTTGGACACCATTTGCCCTATATCTTTGGTTCTAGACAAGATAAAAGCCTAATTCAAAAAGAATTTGAAATTTCTCAATGAGCTCTAGCGAATGTGATCACAGCCCAGGGGGGCCACTCCTGGGATTATGGCAACCATGTGCGTACAAAAACTAGAGGGAAAGGGGGTGCTTTTTTACACTATGAAAGGATCCGGCAGGATCCTCTATAAGGGGCCTATTTTTGGACATTTTGGGCTAAAAGGGGTATCAATTTCAAGGTGGAATTCTCTTGGAAAATTTTTAAAAATTGCAGTAAATAGGGTTGGTTTTGTGGAAAATGTTCCCGCTGAAAGGGTGTGGTGTAAGTTGGGGGTTTGCTTTTTTTCAACTTTTTTAAAGGGTTTCCCATCAAAGGGGTGCAATTTTAAAAACTAGATCTAGAAAAAATTAGGGAGATTTCACAGGTGTATCCCGCCAAAAGAGGTATATATTTCTAGAAAATTGCCCCGCTATAAGGGGTACCAAGTGAACAGTGATGTACGCACATGGTTACTATAGAACATATATGGAGTGGCCCCCCCGGGGATCACAGAGATCTTTCAGTATTCAGTTTTAATTTTTTCTTAAAGTGCCTACTATAGGACTATGAGGGATACACGCGTCTTTAACTCGCGGTATACAGTTCGGAATAGAAAATAATGAATAATGAATAATGAAAAAAGCCTCATCACTTTTCAAAATGGCTCGGACGGTAAACTGTGACCTGACTTCCCATGGCCTTATTAAAAATTTAAATAGCTTTTATAGGCACTTTGACATCGCCACATTGGAGGGTGGGAAAAGCTGGCAGGCTGTTTTGACGTTTTTTGTGAGGTGTGAGTCCAGTCAGTGTTTGTGTCCTTGCCGGTTTCATTGATCTAGGATATTATTCAGAGCTCTCAAGTTTTGATGAAGGCTTGAAGCCAAAGAGTGAGACTTTGCCCGAACGCTCAGAAATATCTTAACATTACGGGAAATATCGCAACAAACCTAAAAGTAGGGGGTTGGGGGCATGCCCCCCAAGAAAATTTTGAAAAATGTAGAGGCAAAAGTGGCTGTTTACTAAAAAGATCAATTTTCTGTTTCAAGTATTTGCATTCATTTATATGTAAACTTATTATCACACTTGTTAGGCACTTACCTAATATAGGCACTTTAACAAAAAAATAAAACTAAATATTTAAAGACCTTTGTGACCACATTCCATACAGCTCATTGAAAATTTCCAAAATCTTTTTGAATTAGGTTTTTATCTTGTCTAGAACCAGAGATATAGGGTAAATAGTGTCCGAAATATGAAGGAGGTTAGAAATATAGGAATGGTAGGAAAGGTGTCACACCTTCTGTGATGTGAGTTCAGCTGCATAGTGGACCAGTGTGTGGTAGCAAGCTCTGGTGCCATTCTTCTCTGTATTCACTTGATATCTAAGGACCCGGAAATAAATGTTCTAGTGATCCCACCTACATAAAATTTAGTTTTCTAGAATATTTAGAATCTTATCTGTCAGTTGATATATTAAATCAATTTCCAAGTTGATTCTAAGTAGGAATAAAATGCTAATAAAAAATCGTTACATGGCGGCTCTATGCACGGCCATTTCTTTTCTATTGTTTCATATTTTGGTCCTCTCAAAAGTATCAGTGGGCAAAATCATAGATACATGAAAATTCATATCCTGGTAGATTATTATGCCCTTAAGGTGTGTCTGGTGTTAGCTTTTTGGTGTCTCCATTTTTTAATGTGTTTTTCAAGGCTTTAATATAACCTTCATATTCAAGTTACTGTAAAATATTTAATAATTGGAATTTTTTCACCCAGATTTCACTGTTGGGTAGCTTATTATCTACACTTTCAAGATAACTATCAAAATACTACACAGGTAGATTAATAATAGCAAAAAATGGCGATACCCGTGAGGCCACTAGTGACGGCTATATTCACAGCTAGCAGAAAGTGACACTGCACCTTGCCAGCTTTTCTCACCTACCCCCTGCAGCGTTGTTAAAGTGCCTACCTAATATTTCAAGACTTTATCCCATTAAACCTATCTTATGATCAATGGATGGATCTTAAGAAAAGAAGTGGATTTGCTTTTTAAATGAAGTCTCTATGTCAATTTTAAGTGTAATTACGACCGGTCAAAGGTACCAAATCAGACCCAGAATTCTGCCATAGTTAAGAGTTTAATTTGGATCTAATTTTGTGATCAAGCAAGATGAATCCAAGGTATACTAGATCACTAAAATGATTATTTTGGGCAATTTTCTTTTCAGATAAGCAGGATATACCCTCAAGAATGTAAATAATGATACATTTTATCAAAATCAAACAATGTAAAAGCAAATTTTTGATGTCATCTTTTCTCCTGAACTGTGCTCTCTGACAGAACCATGGCAGAATATCGTCTTTGACTCAGGATGTTTGAATGATCATAACTTCCATTCAAATCGACATAATAACTTCATTTAAAAAGCAAATCCACTTATTTTTATCATAGCTATCAATTTCCCACCATATAAAATACAAACAATAAGGTCTTAATTGATAGGTAAGTGCCCAACTTTGGGGAGGTTGGGATAAGTGTCCAGAGATAATCTCACCCAAAAAGTTTGCAGGGTCTGTCAAACATACTGCAGCCCCTTAGAAAAAGAAAATGAAAACATTTTCTAGATCATTTTTAACCATAGAACAGGTGGGAACCATTTATTTTTAGGTGCTCCATGATCTTCTCATCATAAAATGGTTCTAAACTTTTGGTTGAACTTTGATGGGGTCAAAGGCAAAATTCCCTGTATTCAACCTTGTACAAAAAATAATCATTTTAAAGGTCTAGCCAAGCCTGTTAAAATGACCCCTTGTTTGTAAAGATCCTCCAGTAAATAGCTTCAGAATAAGCTTGCAAAGAAAGGAGAGTTTAACACTACCCAGTTTCAGCTTTATCACAGTTTGACACCTCTCCTGCAGCAGACTCACGCAGTGGAGGTATTTCAGTGCCTACACTTGTAATGTTACACTTGTAACTCAGTGAAGCCATTGTAACTATCGGCTAGAGCTGACTTCTTTTCTTATTTTCTTTCCTTTACCTCTGATGAGGATGTGAATAAATAAATTGTAAATTGTAATTGCTTAAAAATATCAGTATAGGCTTGTATAGTGAATTTGGACTTTTACCCACTGCTTGGTGTACAAAAAAACTAGAAACCGAGAATCTCAACTTATTTTATTGGTACTGCCAGATTTGCCTGGCCCTCACATCCGCTGGATGAAGTATTATCAGTAGTACTTTTGTGTCCTACTACAAATGTACGTAGTCAGGCACTAAGTTACAAAATTTGGATAAGCGTGTAAGAACAATGGGGTTTTTGTTATTAAAAAGATCCACCATAGCCACCGTACTTGGTCGTGGTGGTATATTATTGGCAAGAAGTAATGCTCGAGCCTAAAATGCGTGAGAAAAGGGCTCCTCTGCGTGAGTGTGTGAGATAAGCCCCAAATGCGTGAGTGTTGAGAGCTCTGCATTATTAATTTCTTTTCATTGGATTTAGATAGTAATTCCTAAAGTTTAGATATAAAAATACCCAAAGGACAAATCTAGGAAGAAAAATACCAATTATTAACCATTTTACATGAAATTGAATGTGAAGTTAATATTGAAGCCTTGAAAACACATTAACCACTACAGACACCAAAAATCTAACACCAGACACAGGTTAAGGACATAAAAATCTACCAATATATGAAGTTTCATGTAATTAAGACTTTGCCCAATGCTACTTTTGAGAGGACCAAAATATGAAACAATTGAGAAGAAATGGCCGTGTGTATTGCCGCCATGTTACGATTTTTTATGAGCATTTTAAGCCTACTTAGAATATACTTAGAAAATATTTAAGAATACCATTGAAAAGCCAAGATTTCAAATATGTAGAAATTCCAAATTTTTGTAAAAATGGTATTTTGAGAATCTTTAATTCCAGTCACTTACAAATTGTAAAAAAAGCACACAACAGTGACACCTGTGCAGGTGGCCGCTGATAGTGGTCACTGCATGGCTGCACTCACATCACAAAACATGACACCTGTTTCTACCATTTCTATAGTACTACTTGCCATGGAAATTCAGACACTGTTTTTATTATAACTTTGGTTCTAGACAAGATAGAAACATAATTCTAAAATTATTGGAAATGTCTCAATAAGCTTTACAATATGTGACCAAATATCGCTCTATTTTCAATTTTAAATTTTTGTTAAAGTGCCTAGCTTTTATTGACAACAAAAAGTGAGGTCATTGCTGACCTATGTGTCATACAGTAAGTCTACTACAATAATGTATATGCGTTATGTTCTACAAACTACATGCGTAGTATACAGTACTACAGAACTAAATCTATGAAAACAGATACTTCTATATAACACAGTCTCACAGATCACTCACACAATCACTCACACATTCACACACACAGGCATGCTTACAAGGTATCTTATACGTGGGAGGGACATTGCCTTGAGTTTGGAGTGCGCCTTATAGGGGGAGTAATTTTACTATAGAACAGTACTAAATTAACAAAAATATGCCCTTAGAGGTGCGCCTTATACATGGAATTGCATTATCTTAGTTGGGGATGCGCCTTATACGCGAGCTGCGCCTTATACGCGGGAGATTACGGTACATTACATTTTATGAATGTGATGATATAATACTTAGGTACGTGAATGAAGGGGCTGCTATGAGCGCGGACCATGTCCTAGAAAACTGTGACTGGTTTGGAAGGTGTGTGCAGGGATAGGTCTCAGTGATTAGCTTTAGAAATTGAGAAATAGTCAAGGCATAGGGTGTCTGATATTTTATGTGTAAAGTAGACAAGATTTCATTTGTTTTAGTGTTTCAACTTTGTATGAACTCAATTGGTTAATTAATTAGCACCTTAGTTAGGTCAATGTGTAATTAATCTCTCATTTATTCCATGATAAAAGTTAGGAAGTCGAACAAAAACATATAGAACAGCAAGTACATAGTCTTAACCTTATCTCTGCCAAGTTTGAAGGAAATCTATCGATGAGCACATAGGTTTCTAGGATCAGCAGACTTTGATGATCAATTAATTTTAGCTAATTAACCCAAAAGGTTGAAAAAACAAACAGACAAACCAATTTTTTTTGGGCAAAATATGGGTAAAATCAAACATTTGTTTTCTAATCTTGCTAATAGAATGATAGCTAAATATGTTAGGCTTACCTTGATACAGAGATTGTATTCTTATGTGCAGCAGATTAGCTAGAATCTTTATCAAAACAGGTAAGGGTAGGGGTGCATAATCCTCCATTGCAGTTAAGACGCTTTTGTTTCCAATGGTTAAGGCCCCATAGGAGGTGCGAATAATCAACATTCCCACGTTTTTGGACTGACATGGTGCGGACCATTGCATTTTGGGTAAAAAAAAATGATCCGACGTTGATGAATTTGCCATCATTCGATCCGTGAGTCTCTATTGTCGTAGAAGACCTCGTTATTATTTTTTTCAATTATTCTCTGTTATAATGTAGAAATATGATACAGAACAGCAAAAGCATATCATTTGAATCGATATGTTTGATTAAAAATGTAAAAAAATTACGTGTTCTCCCTGGCGTTAATTCGCATCACAAAGCCGTGGTCATGCAAATTGACCCAAATAACCATGGAAATTGGGTCGGGCATGCGCAGATAGAACCAAAATCCAACATGGCGGACAGCGAGACGATCGATTTGTGGGGCTATAACAGTAAATTCCATGCAATTCGATTGATATTGCCAAAGATACATGGATTATATTAAAAAAGCCATTAATTTCAAGTTAAATCGTTAGAATATAATCATTTCTCCGTCGAAAATGCTACTTCCGGCAAGGAGGGGTCGCGCATGCGCACAGAACATCAAAATCCAAAATGGCGGACAATGAGACGATCGACTCACAGTGCCATACAAACTGCTGGATTATAACAAAATGGAGGAGGATTACACTGTCACATGCGTTTTTATGGATAATATGGATCATTATTGAAGACCTGCTGGTATTGTGCAATGCTTAACTCGCCAAGAGAGGAGTTATTCGCCAATGAAACATACAAGCGATAATGGATGCATTCTCCATAGACTTAACCATTGACAGTGATAACGCTCGAAGAAAACATGAGGTTAGTATCAGAAGGGACCTAAAAGAAGAGTTTAAGTGCCCTTTTGGGTTACTTGCATTGCAAAATGCTGTCCTATGTTTTTGATGGGTTTCCTCGATTTTTATTTTCATAAATTCATATCTGGGACCCTAGTGGTCATATCAGCTTCATTTAAACTGCATTATATCCATAAAGTCAATGGCTTTCAGGAAATATATGGTTTTCTATTATATATCTCTTTTCAAATATTGGTAAAAATGCAGCTATAGGTCACAGACAATCCCTCTTTGTAGAGTTTAATTTCACCACGAAAATTTGCCCAACCTTGTCTCACAAAAACCCCAATTACTCACCCAAAAATTACAATTCAAAAAGCATGTTGCTTCTCACATATTTGCGGAAAGGACTGATCTAAAAAAGAAGAGATCTCAGGTATTCAAAATTTTTAGTCATATACCTATAATACTAGGTGAAACCGTACAATATACCGTAATCTCCCGCGTATAAGGCGCAGCTCGCGTATAAGGCGCACCCACAACTCAGAGAATGCAAGTCCATGTATAAGGCGCACCTCTAAGGGCAGATTTTTGCTAATGTAGTACTGTTCTATAGTAAAAATACCCCCCCTATAAGGCGCACCCCAAACTCAAGGCAATGTCACTCCCACGTATAAGACTCAGCAGCATTTTGTTTGGCGTATAAGGCGCGCCTTATACGCGGGAGATTACGGTACATAGTACCGGTACCTAGAATAATACCGTAATCTCCCGCGTATAAGGCGCGTCTTATACGAGGGGTTTTAGTTCTCCTTGGATCCACAAGGGGGACACCAAGACCTTTCTTTTGATATGTTACATGCCATAATGGTCATAATAGGGCATAAGGGGGCCCAGGGGGGTCCAGGGGGGGCCCAAGCTACACACAGGTTTTTAAATTTTGAAAATTCACTCAGTAGAACCAAAGTTATGAATTTTTCATTTTTTTGAGAATTTTCCAAAACTCTAGGTGCGTCTTATACGCGCACTGCGTCTTATACGCGGGAGATTACGGTGGTTGGATTCCACAGACTGACAATCACAGAGGGTAGTTTAAAGCTGCTGCTGCCTCTGCTTAAATGCAGTATACACAAACTTTGCAAGTGCACTTATTATACTAGGGTCATTTTCTTTCATAACCGTAACAAACTTATCCATATCCCGGTAATTACAGATTTTACCATCTATATGATTTTCAAGAGTTGTTCGAGCTGCCTTATGTAGTTCACATGTTGTCAGAAAATGTACCTCATCATCAATAGCACCAGTTGAGCAGTATAGACATACTCTGTCACATTCAGGTTTGGGGGGTCTACAATGCCTCCCTATTTCAATACCAATATTATGGGAACTAAGTCTGTATTGCGCTAATGCAGTCCTTTGATTTTGATAGCTAATTTTAAGTAGATAGTGTTCGAGCCTGAACTCGCTCTTGAATTTTTTGAATGTTTAATTAAAGGGTATAACTATAAGCACCCCTAATTAGGGATGACCACTGGGAGTCCATGAAAAGCACTATATATCTGTCACTATAGTAAACTGGGCAACTTCAAAACCTGGATTTTGGTATTTCTGTTCCATGGAAAAACATCATATTTTGGCATGTTATGTAAAAAGACCCATAGAATAGGAATATCATAAGCATTTTCTTGTGGGATGTCTAGTTTATTAAAATATCAAGTATAAACAATGCCATGTTTGCTGTGACCGGGGTGAGTCTCACCCTGCCATCAATCACTAAATTTGTTGTAATTCCTACAATTCTGTCAAATAACACACTTTAAAGAGCAATTTATACTTAAAATATCAAGCTTCCTGTCTAATGAAGAAAAACAGAATTTTTCAAAACTCTAAAATTGAATAAAAATATTTTGAATTTTTAACATTTTTTTTTTTTAATTTCAAAGTTTTTGGCTCACCTTTAAGAACTACTGCCAAAATGTGTGTGATTTTGTTTTCTACAAGAATCTAAAACTTATTCCTAAATATTTGTGTGACGAAAAGAGCTAGAAGCAAAAGAGTAACAGCATATTTTGCTTAAAATTACACAAATGCGACCTGAGTGAATTTACTCCACAACAGGGAATTTTCAGTTTCCATCAAAATATGATAGACTTTTCCATATCAAATCATGAAATAATTCATGTCACTAGAACCACCAGACTGTTTTCTGTCTGCTGATGTGCCTGGTTTCTCTGTAACTTTAATTGTTCAAAAATTATGAGCATTTATATTGGATAATGTCAAAAATGCACCACTCAGTGAGTGCGGTCAGTGAGGCATGAATTGACCTAATTTTCCCTCAGAGAGCTGATATTGACCAGTGCAGCCAATAGGGCTGACCTGGGATACATTATTAGTCAATGAGATATCTCCCTCGATTCACTGCAGAATCTTTTTGGGTACATTATGTAACACCTGGTACATATCATGCAGGCTGTTATCAGTGCTTATCTCGCCAGGTCTTAGGTCGAGTAATGGTGGACCCACTAGACATCAATACTGAGCCCTATATGTAGGGTATTACGGTATGTATTAATTTGTAAAATCGCCATCAGCTATTTCTGTGGGCCAGATGTACGGGCCATTGACTCCTGGGCCAGCGTTAGTGTCTGCCCCTGGTATATGATTAGAGAGTATTAAGTAGAGCACTATTCCCGCCTAGCAGATTCCTTAGTGGGCTGACCCCTGCTGCAGCTGATACCTTGCGAGATAAGGACTGATAACAGCAAGCTGATGGGTACCAGGTGTTACATAATGCACCCTGAAAAGTCGGCACTGAATGAAAGGACTTTTCTCATTGGTCAATATTATATCCCGCTAGGTTCCTATAGGCATAGTCAGAACCTGGACGGGAAGGTAGGTGGGCACTACCAGGAAAATTTAGGGGAGCAGCCCAGGTAGGGTTCCATTCTACATTTGCCATATTTGATATAAAGAGTCTCACCAAAGCCCACTTTGAGGGGGGCAAGAGGTGCCATTACAAAGGATCCCTTTTGAAGCGGGATCCCTTGTACGCTAGGTATATAGTGTATAGAATAGTACTAAAATGACCAAAATATGACTCCAGATGCAATATATAAGATAAGATTGAGGTAGGGGGTGCACCTTATACACGCTACAAACATGTCGTACATCCCTCTGTATGTTTTCTAGGGTGCCATGGTATACCAGTAGAAATAACATCAAAGGAATGCGACACCATATAGAAGCTACACCACGACTGGATGGAGAGCACCATTTCACAAATACCAAACAAAATGATGAAGCGACCAAACAGGACAACCAGTTTGTGGCGTAAACTGATGATCCTGCTGACCTGCGTGCTGGGCCTTGTTATCTACAATGAGTTTGTGGTGTACTACCTTGTACTAATACAGGTGAGAAATCAGACACACGCCATGCATGCATGTATTACTTTTGTGTATCTACCCCGGTAAGGCCAGACCAAAAAAATAAGTTAGTCTACAGATCGCCCTCTCCATATTTTCGGAAATGTAAATTTTCTTTTTTCTTTGAAAAAAAATTTTGTCTACGGATTTTGCTGGCCTCATTTCCTGCAAGTTTTCTCTTAGTGATTTTTGGCAAAATTCTTTTTAGATAAAAAAATTTGCTCTCGCCTCACTTTTCCAGCCAGGAATCCATTAGACTACAAAAATTTATATAAAAAAAAACAACGCTCGCTCACAACATTTTCCGTACACCAATTTATTTTTTGGTGTGGCCTAATAGTATCATTACCGCAAGCTTACTTATAAGAGTTTCTGTATATAAGGATACAGTCATATTTGTGAAAATGTAGTCATGACAGTACTAGCGTAATACATTGTGTTTAGGGCTCACTCCGCACATAATGGCGCACCCCAACTTGAGAGAAAACTACCGTAAACTCCCGCGTATAAGACGCGTCCTCTACGCCAAACAAAATGCTAGGGGGTCTTATAGCTTTCTCTCAGGTTGGGTGTGCGTCTTATACGAGGGGTAATTTTACTATAGAAATGTACTAATCTTACAAATTTCAGCATTAAAATGTGCGTCTTATACGCGAAAATGCATGTGCTAAGTTTGGGATGCGTCTTATACGCGCAGCGCGTCTTCTACGCGGGAGATTACGGTATAGATCAAATCTCGGGGTAATTTTGAACACTTTATCACTGAAAAATATATATCCTCGCCTGTAAGGTGCACCCCCAATTTTGCTGATGCTATAAGGTACACTTGGGTCTATACTCGCATGTAAGCCACGCCTTATGCTTGGAGCATCAGGGTAATCTTAGTATTATCTATGACTTTTTTGGGGCAAGATTAACATACTGGACAGTGATATAATGGTGCCACTCTTATCAAATGTGCTAATTTTGCCTCCACAAATTTTGAAAATAGTAATCGTAAAATCATTCAAAATTATTATAATACCTTGTCCAAATGTATTTACCAAAGTATCTTTTGTCATGTACATGTATTACTGTTTACTGTTTTACCCCACATATACAGTGTTTTTTTTTTAATAACTTGGAGTATGGATCCGCCGGTGACATTTTTTGGCAGAATAAAAAAAAATTATTTTCTTTTTTTTACCTCTGGCCAACGGGATTTTTCAACATTTAAGGGTAAAGAAATAAAAAAAATGTCCATGGAGATGAACAAAGACCTAGTATTGACCTGGATATCCGAGATATAATTTTCAAAAATCTACCTTTTGTTGGCTGAAAGGTACATTTGGTGCCCCAAAACGTGAGTTTAAATGGCTTTTTTTCCCTCTGGCCGCTGGGATTTTTGGGGCCAATTTTGGAACTTTTTTTTTTGCCTCTGGCCGGCCAAAATAGAGACAAAAAAATCCGTAATCCAAGTTACCGTATTAAAAAACGGCCTAAGGGGTACATATAAGGTGCAGGTTATACACGACGATAGTCCCTTAGTTTGTCTTATAGAATCAGTCAAAGCTAGAAGTGCGCCTTATACATGAGACCATTTCACATTTTAAAGATTATTCAAGACCCAGATGATTTTCCTTCAACGCAGGGTGAGCCATAAATGCTAGGTGCACCTTATACGTGAGGTATTACAGTATGTGCTATGAATATATCGCAGGTATACAGATGAGTATTAGACTGACTCAATCCTTGTGGTCTGGCTGCTACCCTATCATCATTGCCCATCTCAAATCAATTTCCAGTGGAATAAACAGTTCTCCTCCAGAGTGGATCATGTCATATGCTTGTACTTGTTAGCTTCTATTCAAATCTGTTAAATCATTTTTCTCTATTGGATACAGTGCCAATGGCCGTCACTGCACCCCGACCAGGTCGATGTGTTCATAGATGCCCAGAATCAGGAGCCGCTGAAGGTCATGCTGCTAGGGGACACACACCTCCTGGGGCCAAGAGGTCATTGGTTTGACAAGCTAAGACGGTGAGATCCTTTATCATGTCTGGTATTAGTAATGGGATGATGTTTACCTGAATCATTGTATTATAAGAGGGTCTATATAAATTAGTTTGGGGGTTCAACATCGTCTGCCGTTCTCAGGTCACTCTGTGCGAGATGAGGAGGACCGGGACAGGTAGCTCTGTCTAATGACCGGGACAGCTAGCTCTATCTAATATAAATCAGACCACTTGAAACAAGGGCTATTGTCCATCAGCAGAGTAGCTGGCATTCAAACTCTGAGCAGGTAAGGAGAGAAAGGCTTAGCTGGTAGACAAAGCTGGTCCTTATTTCCAGAGCGCTGTGTCAGAGAATCTCCAATCCAATGAACCAGGTGTACATGGGCCCTATGAATATTGCCCTAGCTCAGATAGTGGTAGATTTAGACTGGGGGCGCGGGGGTGCATGTCCTCTCCATTTTACTAGTTAATTTGCCCCATTTAAGCCTCGAGATATGCCAAAAATACAGGCTAAACAAATGGCGAGCACCCTTATTTCCAAATTTCTGGATCTGCTACTGGACTCTCCCTCTTCCCCTGTTCCACAATTCAAAGAATTTACCATAGTGCCTTGAATATAAAGTGTCCTTTCATATAAGACATCGAGCCATCTCTTTATTATACTCACAAGATTTAATGCTCACTGTGACTATGACTGTACCGCCTGTATATGTTGCACTTGAAACATCTTATCCCTCCCTGGGATTTACACATGAAAATAAATTTTACATGTAGGCATTCACACTAACTTGAGTTGCTGACACAACATGTGTGATTTACATCATTTTGCATAAAAAAAATCATCACAACTAAGACGTGATATACTTAATGAAGCAGGACTTGGAGCACCGGTTCTTTGTGTGACATATTTTTGTTGTCTCCTACAGAGAGTGGCAGATGACCAGGGCCTTTCAGGCTAGCATGACAATCCATAATCCAGATGTAGTCTTTGTTCTGGGTAAGTACCGATACTGACAGAATAGGTAACAATATATTTACCCAGCGGTAGCTGTGAAAATTTGTTCTGATTGATGTGCTATCATGGCCCCAATGCCATTTAGATTTATTCGAAATGATATAACTTCTTTTCTATTAAATCAGTGGGTTTTCTGAATTTGAAGGGAAAATAACTACAGGTAGCCACCCCAAGTTAATGTACGAGAACAATGGTACCTTGGATGGCTAATATCGCTGTGAAGTAAATCCAAATATTTTATTCTTGATTGATTGTAGGTGATGCGTTGGACGAGGGTAAGTGGAGCAATGATCCAACCTTCAGGGAAGACGTTCGGAGGTTTCAGCAGATGTTTGCACACCCGGCCAACACAGATTTGCAGGTCATCGTTGGTAACCATGACATAGGCTTCCATTACATGTAAGGATCTCAATTTCTGAGAGGCCCTAATAATTGGGGCTGTTATTATTCTGCTGATACCTGTAGATGGTGTCTACCGTAATGTCCCGCGTATAAGGCGCAGCTCGCATATAAGGCGCACCCCCAACTCAGAGAATGCAAGTCCACGTATAAGGCGCACCTCTAAGGGCAGATTTTTGTTAATTTAGTACTGTTCTATAGTAAAAATACCCCCCCCCCCCCGCCTATAAGGCGCACCCCAAACTCAAGGCAATGTCCCTCCCATGTATAAGACTCAGCAGCATTTTGTTTGGTGTATAAGACGCGCCTTATACGCAGGATATTACGGTATTGCTACAGGTGTCAGGTAGAATGATATTTTAATTGTCTTGATCTTTTTAAAAGAACAGATAGGTCAAGCATAGACCTGATTAAAGCATAATTTATGACTATTCAATTGCTACGATATTGTGTCTGACTCACATATAAAAGTTGTAGATCAGAATGCAGCCAAATCTAAATCTAGTGAAAAATTTATCTTAAACAGTCTCTTCACATTTGTAATACATGCATTTGCTTATCATGTTTACAGGATAGATGACCATAAAAGGAGTCGTTTCTCACGTGCATTCTCATCCCCATCAGTGAGGTTGCTAAATATCCGGGGTAACCTATTTGTAACATTAAACAGTATGGCCATGGAGGGGGATGGCTGCAACATGTGTAAAACAGCCGAACAGAAACTACAGGATATATCTAAGTCTCTACAGTGTGCTCAGGTAAAATACATGTTGACTACTGTGGATTTCTTCACCCACACCCATTGGCCACAGTAAAGCATTCCATTGAAAAACTATAAGCCTGTACCCAGGATTATTGGTCATTGGCCCCATTGCCCTATTAGTGCCTTCACTAGGAGAAGACATCTTAGTACTATTCTAAAGTGTTCTATCCCACCTGCAATGTCCACCATGAGTACAAGCACATCCTATGAGGCGCAACAGGAATTAGTTATGTTTCATTTTGGGAGGCTCTATGGTACTACCAGAATTGTAATTTGCATGTACTTAATATATAAAAATAAATGTAAGTTACAAATTATAATATCACATTAGCTTTTAGTGCATTATCTTGTGCCTTAATGTCAAAATTTTACCCCGGGCTTCCCTAGCCAACTCAAAAGGGTCTATTTCTCCTCTTTCCTATCCCCTCAGGATGTGTGTGGTGCACATATGCGCGGGCACTGACACATTCCCCTGTGAAATTGTGTAATGTAGTTCTCGCCATGAATATGACCTTAGCTGTCGAAATGGCGTTAAACAACTATTACTCACTCACTCACTCACTCAAAATTTTACCCTGTAACCTCGGTCAGTCTTCTGATTCTTCAATAGTTTTGTGAAATAGCTAGAGATAAGTAGACATGTACCCGCACATTGTTTTAAAGTGTATTCATGTATTTATTTTCACACTTGTAGGCTGAACTTCCTGAGGACCAATGTACAGGTGTAGAAAAATTCTTGTACTCAAAACCCATATTATTACAGGTAAATTTTCCTATTCATGTCTTTCGCATCTAAGACTAAAATCATAACCATAGTTGGACAATATGCCCCTTTGTTTTTAATTAAAGAAGGATTTTAGGATGAGGGAGGAGTTTTAAGATGAGTTTAATCATTGCAACACCAGCAGTTAGGCTTAGCTATGTAATAATGTAATGAATTTAATCATTATCAAGGATTACCAGTACTTCCAATAACTACTTATTACATCTCTTTGTGATTTATAGCACTTCCCAATGTTCCGAACATCGGATAGTGACTGCTCAGGTCCTGACGAAGCCCCTCCAGAAGAGAAATACAAAGCGTTCAAACCCAAGTTGGACTGTCTGTCAGAGGATGCTTCACAAAAGGTCTTTGTTTCCTCCTTACTTCACTTAGAGTATTTAAAAAAGGTTCAAGCAACTGGTAATGTCTTCATCTCAATTCAAATCGATAAGTGGTTCAAGAAAAATATACTCTGTTTGGAAAGCCCATTGACATGGAATTATTTACCTTAAGGTTCACAAGCCTAAGTACCCCATTAAAAGGTATTTCGACTGATTGAGAGAAGTGTAGAATGTAAATGTCTTTTTATAACACTTAGCTGTGTTCTATGAATTTTGAACACTGCTAATCTAGCTTTCAGTTTCACTAGTATTAATTCTAATTTCAAATTCATTTCATTTGTTTTGTCCAGCTGAAGAAGTGGATATCACCGCGAGTCATTGTTTCAGCACACACACACTTCGGGTGCTACCGTGAACATGAGGACAAAGTACCAGAGTGGTCTATTCCCTCCTTCAACTGGCGAAATATCAACCAGCCTGGATTCATTTTGGTCAGTTCTCAACTCTTTTGCATATTCCTAATCTGAAAAGAATCCAAAAGTAGAGTGAGCTTACTCTGCCCTCCATGTTGTAAGACATTGCCTGCTAGGTATTGATTTCTCAACCTCTATAACAAGTATCTTATGCCCAGTCAGTAATAACGAATATGTGTCATTTCATTTCAACAGGCAAGGTTTACACCAAACAACTATGCCATCACAAAGTGCTACATGCCACGCGAATCTACAGTCATTTTTACATACATCGCTGGAGGTGTTATCTTATTCATCTGGTTTTGTCTACCCTGGAGGGTACTGTTCAGCTCCAGAACACTCAAGACAAGCTAGCCATATTTATAAGTAATATTAGGACTCTTTATAATGTAAGCTAAGGGACATTTACAGATGCAATAATGACCTAAGATGAGATTGAAAGGCAGGTGTACACCACATGTGGGTGACAGTCTGTTTTCGTAGGGAAACCTGCCAGACACTAGGCAGGTAAGATATTCTGTAATTTACAAGACAAAATCCTCCCAATCTGTGATGTTGTTTGTGAATGTGAATATGATAAATACACTGCAGAATCTGTAACAGAAGGTATCCTTATCAGACCTAGTAAATAACAAAGATGCGTGTATAGAAATATGATGTGATTGTCAGATTAAAAATCAAATTGAAACGTTTGAATTATAAAGGCGCTCATACAAAGAATGTCCGCTCTAACTTCTTTTCTGTACACATTTCATTTTGTCCTAATTTTTTTTCAGTTTGACAATCACATATTTATGCACCTTTAGCTGTCTTATAGCTGTGTTCATAGCTTAGAGCAAAAATAAACCAAGTATTCAGTACACCAATCTGTCACAGAAGAATTGTCTGCATGTATAACTTATGTACAAGATGCTGTAAGAGTCATGCATGTGATACAGATTTAATACTATTTACTTTTGTATGTGCTAACTGTATATTTACTGACATAATGAATACAGCTTCATATAACAGTGCTCATGTCTCATCGGGTCTATCATATCAAAGTTGATAACGCCTTATGAATATGCTAACCATTATCATATGGACTAAAGGAAGTACATCACAAGGCTACAGGCAAATTATGCATCTTTATCATGTTTGTAAAGACTGTTATGATACCATCACCTCCAGCTCATTCTTGATTGTATGAAATTCAGTTGGAACATATTGGAAAAGGATAGCTAAACAAAATAAATCTAAATTGCAGTAGCCATACTGGTATGTGGATATATATCAATTTAGAGTTATTTTATTTTAAACCACATGTTAACTGATAGAATTCTTGTATGTAAGGATGTGGAAGACTGAGGAAGGAGCCACTCATCTGTCGGGTCACTTTATTTGTACGTGAAATTTACATGTTTGCCAGAGTAAATAATTTTCAATGTTCACCGCACAATAATATTCTTTTAGGAGTATTATATGGTCACACATATATTGCAGCCAATATCAAAAACAGTTGTATTGATTAAAGGAAAAGATAGGTACATGAGAAGAGTCAGTGATAGCTTCTTACCGATAATGCTCAAGTTTGCAAAGAAGAATGTGGAACATCATTGCATTTTCTCTTTCTTTTATCTATGTAGACCCTGCTTTTGCATTCTCTTGTGTGGTACAATCTTTTCCAATAGACTGAATTATTCATGTCAAATTATATTGAGTGGATACAATATTAAGGAAAAGATAGCTTTATGCATGTTCATATGTTAGTGGTGATTGGGGAATATCAGCATCATGGTAAACTGCATGTATGAAGAAATTGCTGAGTAGATGTGTGAAGGTTTAGTCTAAGTAAGGCAATGGATCCCATACAATGCTAATTGTTTTGCAAACAGTGTCTTCAGTCCACTCTACAATACAATGTGATTTTACTTCTTACCCATCATTGTTCTATTTAGCAGAAATATTGCATTCTAACCTAACCTAGATGAAGGCAGGCTGCAACAATGATACATGTTGTACCATTTTAGTCATGTAACGAACCTGTGATGTTTGAGATTCTGATGATTATTATTAATGTTTATTGAGCGCTTTCATCCCAGAGTTGGGTCGCTTTTTTGCGCACACCCTCCCCAATTTTATTTCATAGGGAAGGGTGGGGGCTACCAGCAGTACACACTGATGCAGTCCATTATCACCCCTTGCTGGTGGGAGGAAGCATTCACCATACCACCACCATGCAGATGTACCGCACCAACTGGAATGTCATACAGATCACCTCAAGAAACCTCTGACTTGCCCCTCCAATATACTCATATCAATAGGCATCTAGCAGACATTTTACACGATTTGTCTATGTAGAGCCATTAATTGGTGAATCTTAAGGGTGCAACTGGTGTCCACCGTGCTGTCAGGTATCAGGTCTAAAAAGTGTCGCAACACAGAATTGGTCCGGTTGCCAGGAATAACAGCAGTTTGTACCGAATTACCAACAAAGGAAAGGGGGTGTGTGCAATGTAATCTATGTGACTATTGTCACCTTAACTATTTCCTTTAATCTTAAAGAGGCAGTGCCCCCCAAACATTTTGGCATTTTCTTGGATACTTCAGCAAATGATCACCTCACTCAGCTCCTCAGTTCCATATTGTGTGTTTGCTTGAAAGGGTAGACTTATGGGGCACATCTGTTGTATAATGGTCAAGAGAGAAATCCCTGGACTGTAGGAGCCAATAGAAAATGTTTACCAAAAGTAGTTTGATCTTACCCAGAAATCTGTCTCATTTTTAAAAAACCTCTTCATATGTAAATAGGAATTTACTATACCATACCGTTGTGTTTAAGCGGGGATTTCAAATAAGAGCCTATCTTGTATAAGCACCTTGTATAGACAACATATTTCAAGTAAAATAAGTACCCGCCTTGTATAAGAGGTGGGTGTGGGTGTCTCCAAAGGGTTGGGGATGTCTTCCTCTGGGAATAGAACTGTTACATCCACTAATAGTACTATGTAGTGGTAGGTACATATGTACATGGTTAGAATGGCAAAATGTAAGAACGTTTGTAACACCTGTGTGGCGGTCAGACTTGGGGTTGGCTTTATGATTCCATCTATGGTGTTAGAAACATACATGTAACAACAACCTGTAGCAAGCCAGCTGGAACTACAATATGAAGACATCTACTGTATATTTTCAGAAAAGTAATTCAATGTTTATTAGCAAAATCAGCAAATCACCATCAAACATATATCATTGTTGGATATCTTATAATCAAATATAGTTAAAATGTCAGAGTACTTTTCAATCTTCAGTATGACACATTAACAATGGGTTTAAGTACATATGTGTCCCAGAGCACCTGAGGTAAAGCATATCCTCAATTTAATAATATATGTAGTGAAGAGCGGTGTGTCTGCACCCTTTGAATCGCTATCACAAAGTGTCAGTTTGACTTGTAAGTATCCACTATTTGTGTCATGGCAACCAATGGACTGGCCAATGAGGGGCCAGTGCATTGCTCATGTGACTTTGTCTGGATCTGAAAATGAGGCTCTGTAGCAGTAAGCTGCTTGGAGAGTGTGTATTTTCATTGTAACCACTCCAAACTGATGTTTGGAGTGGGGATGGATCCAGTGGTGGATTTCACAGATATAGGAACCCTGTAGTGGGGGGTTGTAGTGTGGTTTCAAGCTAAATGTCTCATCAGGCGTGACAGATTAAATCCAATATCTAATGATTTGAAATAATTTAGATGGAGAGGATTTATGGATTTAGTTAAAGAATGAACAGTGATTTTTATTTTCATTGAAATATGAAAATAATTCAGGGTTATGTCAATCACTGTTGATTTTCTTATATCTGTGTTTTTATAATGTGAGGTGTGTCATGCTACAGCTGCTTGTGAATTAGGTGTTTGGGTGAAAGTACAATCATGATAATTAATTTATGTCACGAAAAAAAAAAAACCCAGGTTTCTCATTTGTCTCTGGTGTGTAGATGTCAACCTGGGGTTATTGTTCCTGGGGCAGAATGCTCCATTTAAGATGGAGCACTGTACTTTCTGCAGCAGTGGTCTTAGTGTGGTAGGACAATGTCCGAACAAAAGTAGTATTGTTTAATTCTGCAATCAGAAGGCGGGTTTGATCTGCATTTTAATAATATATATTGCCTTATGGTTATTCTGATGACCTCATGTATGTAATACCTGTGCACTACTACTAGGATTAGAATGGACATCACTTTGAAGTCATATACAGTGTAGCATCAAAGAAGAAGGTGTGAAGTCCTGGTGCAGAACTGACACAAGGAGCTCACTGCCTCCTGCATGTGTTGAGACTGGGCTTTGACACATAGACAAAGGAGGAGCCTGGTGTGGGAGGTGTCTCCCGTGTTCTGGGGCATTCAGCAGTTTCATTTAGTTGTCCTAATTGATAGGGCATGCTACTGAACAGGGTATCACGGAGAGTGACACACCCAAATAAATTACAAAGTGAGACTCTTCCATGGATTATTTTGTAGGCCAATGTACATGTATACTTTTGGCTATTTACACATGGAGTTTACCTTTGGAGTTATTTACATTATTAGGAGCAAACAGAGATATTATACACATTCTGCCATGGGTTAGGCTGGGCTGAAGTTGTCTTGTATGTTTTTCTAGACTGACAGTTGATTTTCATGGTTGTAATAGCTTCTAAAATTTGGAACATTTGGCATCTTGACTAGGTCAAGAAGTCCTTATTTAATATTTTCTGTATAGTTAATCACAACTTTGGTTATAGTCCAAAAATTTATATCATTTTTATCAGTTTTGGAAACCCCTAACACTGGTGATAATCCATGTATCAATCTAATGTCTTCAGCTTTGGAACAAGCAGTATTTCAGTCATAATGAAATGTTCTGCATTAGTCTGTATCTATGATATGTATGCCTAGCTTTGCATTCATATCCCACAGTGCTTAGCACCTCTACTGTCGATGACATCACTTCCCCCTTCTTCCCCAGATAGCCATTTTCCCACCTGTAGTGTCTGACCTAGCAGGTGGCCAGCTTTGTTTTGCCATAGCTACTTTGGTGGATTACTGTCGGTGTTTTATATGGTACCATGTTCTTCACAGCTTTAGGGAGTGGTTATTATTTAACAACAGGGGGGGGGAGGGTGGGTTTGAGGGGGGGCGTAAAATTTTCAGACCCCTCTTGAGGGGGGGCTAAAAAAATTTTGACCCCTCTTGGGGGGGGGGCTAAAAAAATTCACCCTCTTTTTAGCAAAAAAGCCAGCGCACTACTATAGATCAAGGAGGGGCGCGAAAACTCTCTGCGCCTCTGGCGCGGGGGGACGCTAAAAATGTTGACTGCCGTCGAGGGGGGGGCGTAAAAAATTTCCGCACATCCGCGCGAAAACCCACCACCCCCCCTGTTGATAAATAATGACCACTCCCTTACCTCCTAATAGATACTTGTGAGTAGTTAAGGACGTGGCATGGCCTCTTTAATGAAAAATGTCTGTGGATCCTGGCCTTCTTAAGGATGTGTATATATTTTGCCTTAGGTATTTTATTGGAATGTATCTGCTGATATGTATGCAAATCACAATGTATGTTGTAAATATCATTCCATAATGTTTATAATATGTGTATATCATTGAACTAGATGTCAGAAATGTATGATATGAAAGTGCACTAAACCCAGACCATTTATGATTTTATCTAGTACATTAAAATCCATGTATTTTTAAGCACACCTTTTTATGCTACCTGCCTCTACATCAAATCATGTTGACCAGCAATTTTGATACTGGTAGAAGAATCATATAATTAGATCCTAAGCTTCAAACTATTATTTGTCACTTTCTTTTTTTCTTGACTAGCCAAGTCACAATATCTTGCAAGTTAGGGGCTGTTCCAACAGTTTGGGTGCAGCTTAAGTATAATATTACCGTAATACCGGTACCTTGTGTATAAGCTGTGCCTTATATGGAATGATAGACTCCTAGTGCACCTTATAGGACTGTCCAAAGCTGAGGGTGTGCCTTATAGGCGAGGATATTACACCATTGAATATCAAAGTGCTCAAAATCAAGCCCCAGCTGCACCTCATAGCATATCCTTCAACTCCTGCTCTTTAGAATCGTCTAAGCTTTCAATGTCCAGATGGTACTATATCATGTTGAATGCATCCCTAAAGCTATCATATTCAATTCCGGGGTACCGGTGCTTTATGACCGGGTACCAAAGAAAGGAACATATTTGTGACAAATATTGGAATCTACAAATCACTAAATGCTGAAAACGCTTATGTGAGAAGGAAAGAATAAAGGTCATTATGGTGTAATCTTAGTTGATCTATGTTGGTTGCAATAAAAAAAAAAAACGGGAAAGAAAAACTCTCCTGTAAAACCTCCCGGGACCATCCACAAATGACGTCATGCTGGATGGGGGGAGGGGGGTCAGGCCTGGCATGACGTAATTGATTTTCCATATACCTTCAGCATAAAATAAGCAAAAAACATGACGAGGGGGGGGGGCAAAAATGGTCAAATTTTGCATGATGTCATTTATGGATGGCCCCCCCTCAGGGGTGGTGGAACGTGTGTGAAGTTGGGGGAGGGGGCGGTTACCAGAAATTTAGCGGTGATATTTTGGTGGAGACATGAATTTCCAACTTGGGTGCCGAAAGCCCAAGAAAGCTTTGGAGATTTACCTGTAAATTGCTATATTCTGAATGGATTTTGGCTTGTGTCAGAGAAAATTTATGAATTTTGCCTTGATTTTGCTGTATTTTAAGACAATCTAAGTGCCTTACCTCTCTAAAAAGTTGGATACTTTGCCCCCCCCCAACTTTAAATTTGAGGGAGCCCAGCCCCCCCCCCCCTTTTTCCACCACCTATGTCCCTCAGAAGCCGCCCTCCCTTATAAGTCAGTATTTATAGATAAGGCATGATCTTTACAGTCACAGCGGGCTTTTTCACTGAAAACAGGTAAAATTATTTTGACCCCCCTAACAAGGGGTCGAAAAAGTTCTGCCCCCCCCCTCAAACCCACCAGCCCCCCCCCCCTGTTGTTAGAAAATGATCACTTCCTTTATGTGCATGTGGGCCTTTTACCCCAAACTTAAAGGGGGGCTAGCATGGCAAACTTCAACATGGGTACGGGTTCAAAGATCGTCCACAAAACCAAGCGAATAAATCGCGACAACCTGATTGGTCAAGGGGTGGTCATGTGACTTTTTTGGACAATGCCGTTGAGGGCAGCTTGGGGGGCCTGTCCCCTAGAAAATTTCAGATTTATAAATATTAAACAGCAAATTTTAAAACACTTTGGTGTGAACCTGGGGTGGGCAGGGTTTCCATTTAAAGGGGATGCAGATCTTATGTGGTAATGCTTTATCCTTTGTGAGGTTTTTGGGGCTGGTCCCTCAAGAAATATTTTGAAATATACATGTCAAACTTTCAAATTTAAGGGATTACACTAGTCTCAGATGTGAATCTAGAATTTTTTAAATAGTGTTGTTCAAGTGGATGTGGGGGCCTGCCCCCACCCCTGGGAAAATCTTTGAAGAATTGATGTCAAATTTTGAAGTTTAAAACATTTTGGTGTATCTTCAGGAGTGTGTTTACTCACTAGTGATTAAGAGAGTTTTGGTTCATGCCCAAAGAAAACCTTATAACATACTCATCAAACTTATATTTAAAGCATTTTGGTGTAGGCAAGCAATTTCAGCAAGGGATGCAAATTTATGTCCTCATACCAAACATTGTAATGATTGTTCTTTGATAGGGTTTGGACAGCTTGTTCCCCAAGGAAATTTTTGAAATTTTGGTGTCAATCTTGAAAAGATGTCAACTCATTGTTTAAGGTATTTTGATACACCCTAACTTATAAATCTGATAGAAGATTACCTGGGGAACCCCACATAGTATACAACTCATAATTAAGGCACACCAAATGCTCAGATGCTTATGTGGTCACTGGAGCACATTGGGGATGTTTTTCAGTCATAATCTAATGTAATTATACCCTACATCTCTGACCCATTCCTATACAATAGACTATACCAATCAAGGATGGGTTTAAGGTATAAGCTATGCCTTACATATAGGCCTAAGCCAGGCATTATCTATATCTATGATATGATGGTGATTTTTTTCTGGATTGCCTCATGTTAGAAAATGTTGAGAAATTTTCATGTATTTTAGATGCTGTAGAGTCATAAATGTCACAATTTGCAAACAATAAAATTTATATCAGAGAGAGATAGGGGTCATGAAAGGGGGCATACAAAGTGGACATCTTGGGTGGGCCCAAAGGGGGGGCGGGTCCACCTATGGGGACCCCTATTTGGACATGTTATGGATGGACCAAAAGGGGGGGGGGTCCTGGGGGTCCGCCCCCTGGGTTATATTACCTTAGAATATAGCGATTTGCCTTTATAAGCTCATACAGGTTGTTTTGTGCCTAGTCCATGGTCATCTTTATGACAACATTACTGCTGAATCGAAAACACATGGCTAATTTGTATGGGCCCCTTCATGGGATGGGGGAGGGGGCACCTGTTTATTAGGTACAGACTGTTCACTCCTAGCCTAATGCCACAAGTACCAATCAATCAATCTCTACCTATCAAGTACAGTATGACCACCAAACTGCCTATCAAGTATAGCTCTAGTGCATGTATACTCTTACAGAAGAGGTCAATGAAACTGGGTAGGCCTACCCTGGGTGCTAGAGCTATGACATGCCATATTTTATATAACATTTAGCTAGAAAAATGTTTAAGCAAAACCAAAAAATGCAGTTTATTCATACAGGGGCCCCTTATATTAACAATTCCAGAAACTTCCATGGTTTCTATTAATTCATCATTTGGCAGCAAATACGACCCCCTACAACATATATAAAGCCTCATATAACAAGAATAAGAAGAAAATGGCCACATACCCAAGTGGCAAGCCTTTATGTTATTACTAAGCACCTCAGAACCCCTACTCCAAGCAGAGTTCTCGCCTGTGATGTAATGTATGTGCGGCTGGTAAGGGTATTTTTTCAAAGAAAAGTCCCTAGCAAGCCTCCTTTTTTTAGCCACAAATGGCCCTAGAAAGGGTCTTCTTTTGAGCAAAATGTCCCTAGCAAGGGTCAACTTTCAGCAAAATAGATCTACCCCGATTCATGTGGAAAATTCAGAAATTTTCATGAATATTTTAAATACAAATTTCCTCCCAAACAAGCACGGATAAGATGTACCCGCGTTAGCAAGTCACGTGACCACCGCTCAACCAATGAGGTCATCGCAAATTTTCTGCTGGGTCCCGCAAGTTTATGAACGTTCATTGAGCAAGTACCCATGTTGTTATTAACAAAGGGGGCCTAGCACGGCTAAGGCCTACCTTCGCTATTAGGTCACCTGACCACCCCTCGACCAATCATCTGAGCGTCAGCTGGTTCCTGCAGACTTGTGTGCGATCTTTGAGCAGGTACCCATATTGTATTTTGCCGTGCTAGCCCTGCTTAGGAAGTGATCATTTTTTAACAACAGGGGGGGGGGGGGGCTGGTGGGTTTGAGGGGGGTCAGAATTTTTCAACCCCTTGACTGGGGGGGGTCAAAATTTTTTCAGCACCTCTGATGGGGGGGGGTCAAAATAATTTCACCTGTTTAGTGGAAAAGCCAGCGCGTTACTATAGGCTAAAAGGGGACGTTTGCATGTGATGGTGGGGGTTTAAAAAATTTTACCCACTCAAAAGGGGGGGTTGAAATTTTTTCCCCAAACCCACCAAGCCCCCCCCCCCCGTTGTTAAAAAATGATCACTCCCTTAATAAAGCAAAATACCCCGGTACCGTAAAACGGGGCTATTTTTGCTATTTTTGCCACCCTCCAAAAAAGTGTTCACATTTCAGTTAAAGATGAAAAATTAAGAAGTAGAGATGAAAATAACTGGATATATAGTTTTGATATCATATATTTATGTATCTAAGATTGCATTTTGATGTTTTGGAGAAAAATCGGCTTTGGGGTGCATATCTGAGCGTGCGGCCATTTTGAGGTCACATGACCTCAAGATTTATGAAAAATATCATCATACCTCGAACTTTATCACAGATAGTCATGAAATAATGAGTAGAAATGACTTAAATATGTATAAGTTCCACATAAAGTCATATTCTAAGATATAATAATGAAAAAATATACAATATTTGAATTTTGCTGAAAATATTAGGAATTTACTGAAAAAATTGCTCAATTATAGGTAATTCGGGGCTATTTTGGCCGGTAGCCCCTTACAAATATTGGTCACATGATTTCCTTCATAAGTGGAGTTAAAAAATCATTTTACATTGAAATAACTACCAAAATCAAATTCTCCAGCTAATTTCACATAAGAAATGAGATGTTTGGTGAAGATTTGTGAATGAAAAAGTGAAATAAGAGGTGACCAAAATGTCATGACCTTAAATATGGTTCAATTTTGTGGTAGGAATTGCCAAATATATCTGGTATTGGTGAATTCTGTGCATTTCTCACCTCAAAAAGATGCTGATGGAATAAAGTATGGCATAGCCTCTGGGAAGCTCAAAATCACTTTTAAATGATCTTAAAGGGGGGCTGGCACCGCAAATTAACAACATGGGTACCGATTCAGACAGCGATCATAAAATCGCGGGAATTAGCGGAAAAATCGCGATGCCCTGATTGGTCAAGGGGTGGTCACGTGACTTTTTAATGCGGGCATGCATTACCATGCCAGGGCCCCTTTAAGCATGCTTGAGTATCCCTATAATGTCATTTTTCTAACCAATAGGCCATAATAAAAAAAAAATTGCACATGGCGTATGGTCAAATAGGTATGGCTACCCAGGCGGCCAAAATAGCCCCTATGGCTATGGGTATGTAGGGGGCTATTTTGGCCAGGCCTTTTTTCACGAAAAAATAGCACAATTTGAATGATTTTAGATAGATCTACAATTTCATTCATAGTGCAAGCATTTAGATTAGTTCTTTTAGTAAAATCACAATATATTGCAAACAGTGGTAAATTAGAGCAAATATCCAAAGAAAACCACAAAAACTGGCCAAAATAGCCCCGCTTTAAGGTACAAAGAATAAAAGATGTTTTGAGCAAAATCTAAGACTACCCAGGTAGCACAGAGACAATATTGGCATAACGTTGGGCCGACGTTGGCCCAACCATCGGCTTTACATAGGCTGCCCATCCTGCCTACGTAGGCCCGACAGTGCCAACCAAATGGGTCTAGACCCCTAAATTCGACAGGGTGACATGTGACATGGAGCTTAGTGACAAGGACATGGAGAATGAAAAAGTTAGTGACATGAGACATGACCTTTCCTTAAAATCGACATGTGACATGGAGCTTAGTGACAGAGACATGGGGAAATAGAAATTTAGTGACATGTGACATGGGGACCCCCCATCTAGACCCCCAACCAAATGCCAACATAGGCCCAATGTTGGCTTTTGGTTGGCAAACATCAGCATCGGCAAATGGTCGGCCAGGGGCAGACCATTTGCCAATGTCCTGCCAACATTGGGCCAATGTTGGCATTTTGGTTGGCAAATGCCACTGCCACTGGGCCTACGTAGGCCCGATGGGCAGCCAACGTTGGCCCGATGCGTCGGGCCTACGTTGGCAAATTTTTGTGTGCTACCTGGGTACTGTCCAAAGTGCCACATATAGCAAGCGTAAGGGTAGTCGGGGGTTCAGCCACACACCCCGGGAGCCCCCACGCCCCTCCCTGGGGCGAGTTTGTTAAGTCATAGAAACCGAAATTGATTTATAAAAGATGGCAACCCGCAACGTGCAGGGCCTATTGGGAGCGTCATGAATGAAGGAGGCATACCCTAACTTCCCGAAGTTATGAGACCTATTTTGGAAAGCCGAGTTTAGCTACTTATACCCTTAGTACTCTGAGAGAACTTTGACGAATTTAGCGAACTCTCCACCGTGCGGCGAGCGGCAACGGGAGGGTTCAAGCATATGGAAATGTGTAATGATGGGACACTGGAACTGGACAGATCTGCCGCGCACAGCGATCGATGTTCAGAGTGTCACCGAGACACACGCTTCCGATTACTGTTTGCCAAGAGCCGGTATAAGTAGCGCACCTGTCGGTAAACGCGACAGAAATGGTGTCTCAGCCGGAGCCGCAGTTAGGGTCATTGTAAGGTAATGACTACGTTTTAGTAGTAGTATTGGTTACCAAAATCTGCGCCTTTCTCCCTTATGTGGAAATTTTGCTGTTTCGATGGGAGATTTTGTATGGTTTTGTCGTACATAATGTAAATGTAAACACCGTTTTATGAGTTCGGGACTAAACCGCAAGATGGCGCGCAGAGTGCTTAGTGCAAGCCGTGAACCCCGTGCGAGCAAGTCAGTCGTTCTCGAAAGGTAGCGCTAGTAAATTTTCCCGCTCTCCTCCTGCGCTGTGCCTTGGTGGGTGTCCATCCTTTGGACCATCCTTTACCCCCCGGGTCTCCTTTGGACCATCCTTTACCCCCGGGCCTTTACCGGGGGTAGTGGGGGGTGGGGGGTCCAGCACACCTCTGCCAGAATAAAAACGAGGTCTAACCGGAATATGGGGTAAGGTCCTACTATGAATATCGATGTAGGCAATGTATAGCCTATAGGACCCTACTACTGCGTCCTCTCTTGCTCCATGTGTAGCCTATAGGACCGAATTGCCCTATGCCTTGGCTATGGTCTCACAATGCCATTGGCCTATGTACCTAGGGGATATAGGCCTAGTACCAATCGCAATAGAAGAGCAATAATTTCCGTTTATAGGCATAGTCTTCTTTATGCCCTATACACTGTAAAAACAGTGTTTAGGGATTAAACACCAGTGTTTAGAAGTTAAACACTTGGTTAAACACTTATTTGTCCCACTTTTCTCAACACTTCTTAAGTGTTAAACGCGTTTAATTTTAAACGCGTTTAACTAGGAAGTGTTTAACCAAGTGTTTAAATGCTAAACACTTAAACACTTCAGTGTTTAGGTGTTTAAGAATAAGTGTTTAAAAGCTAAACACCTAAACACTTCAAGTGTTTAGATGTTTAAATATTGGTGTTGAGAAAATTTGGTGTGTATCTTTAAACACCTTTTTTGCAGTGTATGGTTAGGTGTTTTGGGGGTTATCGGGGCTGGATCTATACTCCCCTGCTCCTCATACATCCACGTGATTCCACTCACGTCACTGGTGTTTACTCGTCCTATCCCATCTTAGGGGTCATGTACCGCGGGATTTCCCTTCTACAACATTCTTCTGGCAGCTTAGTACAAAGGACAAGAAATAAGAACATGACAAAGTACCAGCAGCACAAACAGAGTCTCTGAATAGGGTGGAGCTGTCTTTTTTTTCAGTATAGATGCACCTTATTTGACTGCAGAGTATTGTTACTCTATATATAAAAATGGGTTACTAGATCGCTGGTTATGAATGATAAATTTTTGACTGCTTCAGAGTGCAGTACCCTTGAGGTACCAGATGAAGTGAAATTTTCAGGCTGTGAAGCAGGTAGGAAAGTGCCAGCTAACTCGACCTGGCAATTAGATATGTTACCAGGTATATTTTCATAACTAAGTTCTGAATTGTCTGCCTGATAGCATCTGAAGTTTTACCTCAGAATTGACCTACAATTTTATTCTTGTGAATCTATTTTATAGCCTCGTTGGGGAGGCTAATTCTATTTTGTATTTTAATGGTCGCCATCTTGGATCTCGATCCAAAGAGATCGGCACCTCTCTTAGTTTTATAACAGAGGGAACTGCTATATGAATTAAGAACTGGATTGTACTCTCCGAGACCTACAATTTGATAGGTTAAACGTTAAGATCTGATGAGTACTTCCAGAGAAATGCACTGAAATAACCTCCGAGAGAATGTGCTGATAAATTATTTGGCGTTGCTACATTAGGCACTGTTGCTACGATAGACACTGTTGCTACGATAGGCTTTGTGGCTACGATAGACGCCGTGGCTACATTTCGCGCCACTAACCTTCTGTGGGTGGGTGAGTGGGGGGGGGACAGGGGGGCACTTTACATTTTACCCCTTATCAAAGATTTTGCCCCCACCAACTAGTGGCGAAGCCACTAGTCCATTTTGAAATAAATGTTGCTAACGATTGAGTGTCCGTTGACCTGCTTCCATATTTCTTTTCATTGGCACTGAACAGTTTCACTATAGCTGAGTTATCATACATGGTACACTGTTTTTATCCTATTTTTTTTATACTTTAGACCTACATTTACTATATGAAATATGTTTTGTAATGCCCCCAATGCTTAAACAATGTAGCAGCTGGTGAAATGGTAGCAGCTGGTGAAATGGTAGCACTGACATTCGGAGCTCCTAGGCTAATCCTATGGGCCGTCTGTATCTCACTATTCCAAACATGAAATAAATGCACATTCATGGTGCAGTATTATACATTTATATGGGACAAAGCAATGGCATGGATCTTAGTACGAGGAATCGACAGGTGACATCAAGCTATACATGTATTAGATAGTGGTTTGGGTGGGGAGGGTGGGAGGGTCAAACAATTTCAGACCCTCTGACAGGAAGGGGGGGGGCAAAAAAAAATCCCCAGTTTTCATTGAAAGAGCTCGCTCGTTGTTAAAAATGGCCATTGCCTTCATGTAGGCCCAGGGTGATAATGATGGCCCTACATGCAAGATGGCACAAGTGGTGATGACATGATTGATTGATCGATTAATATCTTAGTGAAAAATATGTGACATACAAGTAAGCTTTTCAATATTGACCACCCCATTGATGTACCAGTGATGGAACATGCATGATGGCACATGCGATGATGGCATGAACAGAACAATAATATTATGGTATTACATGTACATGATAATTGGAACTTAAAATGCCCTTTTACTTAATCTAGCAAAAACAAATTAGTAAGAAAAAGAAAAAATATAAAAAGAGAAAGAAGGTGGAAGATATATCAAGCTGGGAATGCTCTGTAACGAAAGGTAATGCCCCTAGGTAGAACATGCAGAATACATGGCACTTCATCCAAACACTATGTCCTACCTTGCTGAGGAAAGCAAAGAACTATCTGGAGAGCCCATGTAGTTTCTCCGGGGAGCTTGTACATGTTAGCTTGGTAAATAAATGCTACATCACCTTGACACATGCACCCCGGGGCTGGTGTTTTGTAAGACGTAGAATCTGTGACACCATTCTCTTGTCACCATCCAGCACTCTCAAAGACCATCTGTTACACTTAACTGATGGATCCTCAATCAGATTTTAAAAAATCAAAATAGATATCAAGGGCTTTATTTAGATTAAAGGTGACTTAAATTCTGTGTGTATTTTGCCAGGGTTATATTGGATATTGATGTATATATAAACCTTTATTGTATTATTTTCCACGATTTTAAGTCAGTGTCCTAGTGATCTAGATGGGCCGAGAGCCATTTAGTAATCCCAAACAAAAAGAATTATGTACAGTATGGACAAATGTAGGATGACATTGAAAGAAACACAAGAAAGAAAGAGAAGAGCTCCCTCCCCCTCTCACACAAAGTTAACCCTTTCGCTGGCCCTTTATCAGTTGTTAATTCTTATCCTGCTGATCTGGATTATTTAGGGCAGTTCACTTTTTAGCTAAAACTAGATCTTGCCCCAGATACCAAATCCCAGTAGAATCAATGTTAAATGTTTGGTCATGGCATAGATTGTTTATGATACGGGAATTCATCACCGTAGAGAAATGCCATGTTTGGTATTTATCCCATTTCATGTAAAATTACAAAGATGCATAATTTTATGTATTTTCATAGTTCCCTCACCCAACTTTAAGTCCTCCGATTACTGGAACGGTTCACTAGACATGATTCATACATCACCACATTGTGTTATCTTATAATCATGTTATATGTTTAAGGGAGTGATCATTTTTTAACAACAGGGGGGGGCTGGTGGGTTTGCACGTGGGTGCACGTAAAAAATTCCGACTCCTCTCTTAAGGGGGTAAATTTTGTTTACCCCCCCCCCATAAGGAATGAAAGTCACACGCGAATGTGCCCTTTTAGCCTATAATAATGTGCGGGGTTTTCCACTGAAAACAGGTGGATTTTTTTACCCCCCCCTCAGATCCACCAGCCCCCCTCCCCGTTGTTAAAAAATTATCACTCCCTAAGAGTATCCCAGATATGAATAAATCAATAAATAAGATTTGGACACAACGAATAGCTAACTGTACCTTGTTTGATTATAGCCAATAAAGTATTTTAAAACTCAAAAACTGTCGGTCTGTAATTAATTTACTAGCATGCATCGATACATTTAACACATGAGCATAAATCCATGAGGTACCATTCAGTCCTTGCTGGGTTAAATGTATCTGCCATGAGAGGATGAATATTGACAGTTATCAGGAGAGGCGCTGTCACATGATAACTTAGCGCTGTAGTGTGAGAGTCGTGCGGGACTCCCTAGCTGGCATTACCGGGAGGTCTACTCCAGGTGCCGTACTGTCCTCTGACCATGGGGGGTCGCACGTAGGGGGTCTTTCTATCATAGGGTTGACCGTCAGTTGTACTTGGTCATAATATCTCTAATAATTGTTTGATTCAAAAGCTGCAAAAACTATCATATAGCTAAACGCAAACCCTAAAGTTTCAACGGAGATTGGGGGGTGTATCTACCAAATTGAAAATTATGCACATGGTTTTGTGTTCAGTTATGCAACACTGAAAAAAAAAGATTCTCAAATGTTAGTACAAAGTTAGTAGGTGGAATTAACTTTTTGGCAAAGATTTTTAAAAAGCATGTGCCCAAACTTCCTATCTAGCATTTTCTTACTACCCCTTAGTGAAATGTAAGCACTTGCCTGGTAGTTTGTTAGTTCATTTTACCGTAAAACCTCACCTATAATTGACCCCCCAACTCAAGACCAAATATTCAAATTATATGGAATCATAATGGCAAAAAGCAAAACCTCACCTATATGTCGACCCATATAGACCTACACAGTACTACATATATTGTGTAGGTCTATGGTCGACCCCTTAACTTGAGAATTTGTGGTGTCCCCGATCCTTACCCTACACTCTTTTTCCAACCTTTCTGATGATAAATTGGCTTCTTTTTCATGTATAAAAATCTCTGGATATACATGAAAGAATAGATCATATTTTGAAATTAGCTATAAAGGTGATAAAAGACATTTAATATGTTATATCAGCCATTTGGAAAATTCAAGCCTAAAGATTCTATTGGGACCCCCTACATACACATAATTTTTTTCAAAACCTCACCTATAAGTCAACCCCCTAACTTGGAGCCAAAAATTCGAATTATACAAAAATAAAACAGCAAAAAAAAATTTGACTTATAGGCAAGGTTTTACGTTACTAAGACTTTCATTCATTGGTAGAATGGAATGGGGCTACAAATTTAAGCTCCTGATGGTTTCCAGACCCATCCTAACAGCCAAGTCCAAAACACCCTCACCCATATGACTGACCCCTTACCTAAGAAGAGGAGAAAATTGACACTAATTCATCTATAGATTGTCATGTAGATTGGAGGTGGATTCCAAAATATTATGCTCGACAAATAAGTTTTTGTTATATGACTAGTTCAGCCCTCATGGTTTCCAGACCCATCATCCCGAGAGACAAGTCCGCTCCCATATGGGTTGACCCCATACATAGGAATTTGAGAAAAGTTACACCAATTCACATATTCCCTTGTACATTGGGGTTGGATTCCAAGACATTATGCCAAAACTACCATTTTTGGTTATACAACTAGTTCAGCCCTCATTTTTTCCAGACCCATCCCGAGAGACAAGTCCAAGACCCCTCTCACCACTATTAGAACTAATGTGAATAAATGTACGGATATTTCACAACAAAAAATGCAGGTTCCTACTAGATTCCTCTCAATACAGGCCCCCAGCTCCAGGGAATGCAGGCCTTTAGAATCTGAGAATGCCACCCAACCGCCTTACCCCCCTACTCCTCATGAATGCAGGCCATAATTCCCAGAAATGCAGGCCCCTAATCCCCTGGAATACAGGCCTATAAATTCCTAGATACCCAGCCAAGGCAAGCCTTGCACAACCACGGACATGTGACGTCTTTCTACCCTAGGGCGTTATCTTATCATAATGGGGCATAGCCAGTGTGAGAAGACGCCAACGTTTTCTCACTACGGCGAATCTGAGACTGCAACAGCGCCATGCTGTAGCTTCTGTCAAAAGGATATGGTGGAACCTTACCCAGCAAATTGTCGTGATTCCTCGTCAACCTGTGTGAAGTGGCTCACACATGTCGCTAGATGGAACACGACGTCGCTATAGCACAAGATCACCAGGAATAGCAATGGTGGTGATCACATGGCCTCACCTCAGATGGCGAGGATGGTGATCACTGACTTACCAGGGATGGCGATGCAGGTGATCACTCACCTCGCTAGATGAAACACGCACCTCGTCATAGTGCATGTTCACCAGGGATGGTGAGGATCGTGATCACTCATCCTCACCAGGGATGGCGACATGAGTGATCAGTTACTTCACTAGATGAGATGCACACCATGTCATAACGCGCATTCACCACAGATGGCAAGGATCGTGATCACTCACACTCACAGGGGATGGCCACTCAGGTGATCATTCATCTCGCTAGATGAAACGCATACCATGCCATAATGCACGTTTGAACACCACAGTTGGCGAGGATCGTGATGACTCACACTCACCAGGGATGGCAAGGTGGTTGATCACTCACCTGGCTAGATGAAATGCGCACCACGTCATAGCGCAGGTTCACCATGGATGGCGAGAGTGGTGATCACTCAGACTCACCAGTGATGGCGATGCTGGTGATCACTCATCTTGTTAGATGAAAAGCTCATGATCATCGACATTGGTAATCATGTAGCCTCACATCTGCCAGATCAATGTATGTTTTGCCAGAGAAGGTATTGCCATATGTATCTTCCCTCTAACCACAGACAAGGTGTTCATGTAGATACTTCCTTATGTTTTTTTCCTGTGACCAGAGAAAAGGTGTTTATGGATAGTTGCTTTTATTTTAGAGATACCTCTATCTAAATTCAATTGATATTTTCTCTATATAATCTTGTTTGATTCAACCCTGAAGTATTACATGGAAATCAGTGTGCAACCAAGCACATTTGATAAGTATGGGACTTATACTTCATGCCCACACTTCCTAGATAGGCTACATGTTGAACAGTGGTGCTGTCTCAACAACTTTGGCAATGGTGGTGATAAGTTGCCATTCTGAGTGAGAGTGAGTGACAGATGATGCAATCCTCAGAGAGCATTGACATCGAGTGACACAAGTTCACGCATTGAGTGAGACCAATGTTGGCAATGGTAGTGATAAGTCGCCATTTTGTGTGAGAGTTGATGCCAGTGGCACGGGAGTGGTACATAATCACACAGTGAGTCAGATCCATGTTGGTGATGCTTGTGATAAGGCGCCATTCTGAGTGAGAGTTGACAGGCAGTGGCACATATTGACGGAGTGAGTGAGATCCATGTTGGTGATGGTGGTGATAAGCTGCCATTCTGAGTGAGAGCTGACCGGGAGTGGTACATAATCACACAGTGAGTCAGATCCATGTTGGCGATGCTTGTGATAAGCCGCCATTCTGAGTGAGAGTTGACAGGCAGTGGCACATACTCACGCAGTGAGTTAGATCCATGTTGGCGATGGTGGTGATAAGTCACCATGCTTTGTGAGGGATGACAAGGGGTGGCACATACTCATGCAGTGAGTGAGATCATGTTGGTGACTGTTGTGATAAATTGCCATGCCATGTGAGACTGACACACAGTGGCGAAAGATGACGCAGTGAGTTATCACTCAAAAAGGAGTCACCATTGATGACCAATCATGGCGACAGATAACGACAATTTGCTGGGTAGTCATTCTCCTCACTGCTGCTTTGAAATGTGTGGTTGTCTCTGTCACAGCTTGTTATTTCTTTTCAATTTTTTGTTAGGGGCTATGCACATTTGACGTCATCAGTTTTCAGGAAGACCCCGATGCACCTTCTCCATCATCATTTGTCATTGATTTCTACATATATACCCTCCTCCCATTTTACACTAATAAGAAATTTTAAACAGGGGTATGAGTCGGGGGTACCAGCAACACTGATATGTTTGAAGAGTGATAGACTTTAAAACAGGCACCTTGTATTGGATCCCCCACCAAAATTGAGTAGGCGGTCTTCATGGAGGGGGCATTTCCGCAATTGGCTGTGTTTGATCTATCTTTAGACTTTTTTTTCTGTAAGACTTAAAAAAGTGGGGAGGGCCGTCTATAGTGGATGCTTTGTTAGATTTATTCTTTTCCCTTTATTGATTTGAAAGGAATATGTGTGGGGCCAATGGAATGTAACATTGGTCTTAGATGCTACACAAGTGTTGCACTCATACCTTGCCAGGAGGTCCTAATGTAGAACCCCAGCACTACTGAAACTTCACAGTCCATGAGTCTGAATCTTATGCATATCATTTCACACATGTCACAGTAATACCCAAAATGACACGACCCTACACTGCAAAAATGGTGTTTAGATGTTAAACATGTCTAGGTATAAACACAGTTTTTGCAGTGTATACTGCAGGATAACTTAGAACTTAACCCTGCAGTGAAGGCACTTTGAACCCCATAGTAAACCCAGGCACTTTGCAGTAGAAACATAAAAAATGCAGTGATAGACTAAAATTATCCCAGTAGAACCCCATAGTAAAACTCTAAAATTCAGGGGCGGATCCAGGATTTTGAGAAAGGGGGGCACACATTTTGGACATAGGATGGGTAGTATACCCAAGGGAAGCGTATTCGTAAGCATATCAAAGTGACTATGGAAGGGGGGTTTGGGGGCATCCCCCCAGAAATATTTTGTATTCTAGATTGTATTCCAAATTGAAATGCTGACATAGTCCCATTTATTACAAATTTCAGATATTCAGGAGTGGAAAGATGAGACTGAGGTGGGGGAATGGTGTGATATAGGACTGGCATAATAGGTGGGATAAGACTGAGGTGGAGGAATGGTGGACTAGGGGTACTGTAAGGGCAGGAGACTTAAGAAATGAATGACTTGCAACACCCTGGCTCACCCTTACACCCAGCATTCCACATCCACAGTTTCATCATCCCCAGACCCATAATTTCTCCACCTCAATCTCATACGATCTTACAAATCCCCAGGATCACCAATAGGCAGCAGACACAATCATTTCTTAAAATCAACAGGGTGGCATGGCCACTACTTGAAATCAACAGGGCCATAAACTAGTATTGGATCCCTCCAATCCATCACCCTTATTTACCCTCACTGTAAGCCCTTTACTCCCATCTGTTTTGTGGGACATTGGGAGATGGGTTTGGTGATCTATTGTTATGGGGAAAATTTTGAAATTCTTGATGTCAAAACATGCATTCTGGTGACTTCCAGGAATGATATCATAACTTTGGTTCTAATAGGAATATTTGAAAAATTCTTTCTCTGTTAGAAAGACAAGGACATAAACATAATTTTGGGAAAAATAGGGGGGGGGGGGCACGTGCCCCTGTGCCCCCCTAAATCCGCCCCTGAAATTCAAGAAGGAGATAAGTTGGTATCAAAATTTAATTTAGATTTTCCCCAACTTTCTTCTATGGCTTATATATAATAACACTTAAAAGTTCTAAACAAAATTGGGGAAGTGATTATGATGCTCAGAATATCCAAGGTTATAGCCAAAAGCCTTTTTTGATATTTTTTTGCCATTTTAACCATAATGGAATGCTCCAAATATGAGTTTTTTGGAGTACTTTTTCATTTCAAAAGTCTGAAACCCTAAAATTATGTGTGGGACCATAATTATTTCAAAATTATTTTCATAGAAAGTATAAAAAAAAGTTCTTTTGACTTTCAATACAGTTTTTAGGCAAAATGTTGCTGAAATTATGCCAACGACTTTCCACTCGTTCCTAAGGTATTACACTTACCCAGAAAAATAATAGTTTTCAAATTTGTAATTATCTTGCACAAATAGGCTTTCTATATGAGAGGTCTTATGTTTCTGTGAATATGGTTAATCTGAAGAAAAATGAAGAAATTCTTTACATGTTTTCCTTATTTTAGAGAAAAGAAATTAAAAACTTTTATTTTTCAAAATTCCATATTTCAAAAGGTAGCATGGGACCTCCCATTTTTCTTTTCATATATCAATTTATATGATTTAGGGTACTTAAACACCAAAAAATGAAGAAAATTTATTTGCTTTCACTTTCAAGAGCGACCAACATTAAACCCTGAAACGTCACATCAGAAATCTGAGCCCAAAAATAGAAAACTTAAAACAACGAAAGATAAAACCCTTAAGTAGTTCTAACCTCAAAGCCTGAGTACGGTATGCTACGGTATGCAATTTTCCAGCATTCTCTGAATGGCAAAGCTCCCCTATGTCAGCATTCGCTGTGGGTGAGTTTACCATTATAATACCCAAATCACTGCTGAATCCAGGGTTTGATCAGAAAGGAATTCCACCACAAGGCCCATAATAGTGCCAATCAGCAGTGCTTCTGGAACATATGGACATGGGTCTAAACCTTAAGCCATAGCCTATCCCTTTCTGGATTCATACAAGATCACTGTCAAAAAAAAGTGAAACTCTGGTCAAACTCAAAGGTGTATTTTTTTCTTTATTTGATCAGAACTATGCCTATACATCAACAGCACAAATAAAATGTAATGCCTCATCAACTGGCACGTTGGCATTGAGGAAACCCCAAATCCAGCAAAACCCCAAAGTACATGTATAATTCGTCAATTCTGGTGACTCAAGGGTTGTCGTGATATAGCTAATCGTGCCTCTTAGGTCTATTGGTTCTACACATATCTGTAGGATACATATGCATGGTTCTTGATAGTTATACAACTTAGGAAATAACCGGGAAATAACCATATCAACATTCCTCCTACAGTAATCATTCTAAGAAGGACACGTATGCTGACGTTGAATTAACCGATATAATATGGTCAGCTAGCCATTTCTCAAACACTACGATCCTACCCCTCTCCCTCCAACCACTCCTACGATCCAGTCCAATCGTAGTGATTGACCCTTGGTGATCATGTATTACCTATGATTGCCTAGACAGGTGCATGCCTTTTCCCTCTGTATCTGTTGTAATCGTAGTGATTGACCCTGTACAATGAAGAATTCCCTTCCGATCCTGGCCAGGTCAGTACGATTTCAGGGTGCCCAAAACTTAGTGTCTGAGAAATGACCTCCTGTGCTACCCCCTACCCCCGTACCCCTCACCCCAACGTTACACCCAAGAGGATATTCTAAAAAAGTGCTGATATATCATTACTTTGAAATATGCCTCTATAAAACTCATAAAATGGAATCTGGGTCTCTAAAGACAAGGACTGACGTAGGTGTTAGTGACCATTATAAAGGGAAAAACCGAAGAAGAAAATGGCATGGGGCACTGACACAATTCGATTCAACTACAGTACAAACCGTGTGTGATACAAGACAGAGACGTGCAACTTTGTAACGTTTGAACATTTAAGTAGACGTAGGACCATACATGTCTATTATGCAAACTCAATTTTGTTAATATCTCTCTCTCTCTCTCTCTCTCTCTCTCTCTCTCTCTCTCTCTCTCTCTCTCTGTTGCTCACTCTCATCTAGATAGTCCCCATTTCCCCACCCAGCCCCCCCCCCCCCCAAACTGCAGGCGCAGAGAATTTTCGCGCCCCTCTTTGAGCTATAGTAGCGCGCGGGCTTTTTTGCTCAAAACAGGGTAAATTTTTTTAGCCCCCCCCCATCAAGAGGGGTCAAAATTTTGTTAGCCCCCCCCTCGGGAGGGGTCTGAATTTTTTACGCCCCCCCTCAAACCCACCATCCCCCCCCCCTGTTGTTAAATAATGACCACTCCCTAATTGTCATCTCTGCCTCCCAACCCCAGCATGCATACCGCCGTCCACACTTCCTCCATCCGTACCCTCACGAAGCACACCAGGTCATGGTCTGGTGAGCAGGGTAGGTAGAGAGGGTCTCCAAACCTTATATTGTATGTACCACCCTGTTACCTGCCTCTGTCAGTCCTCCTTTGGCCGCCAACACAGGCACACACCACCCCTGGCACACCCCACCTGGTAGGCACTGGATGAGTGCTGGAGGTCTACTAATACAGGGTACAGGTACTGGAGTTGGAACTATAGGACTCTATATGGAGACACATGAATAGTGGCAGCTTCAGAAGGGCCACGATACACACATCCTATAGGAGTCTGAAGATCATGAGGACACCTGTGTAGACTACAGCTCCTAGGTTCTCCTCCGCCAGGTCCTGTAACAGCCAGGCACTGTATTACACCGTGTCCAGGTTCTCCACGTGCCCCAGATCACACGTGAGGAAGCCCTGGAGGACTCACATTGTAACTGTAAGGGCATATGGGGGAACTTATTTAACTTATACAGCATATAGAAGTGTGGTGGTACTCAGGCCAAGCACACATTTTTACCAGTACTCACTTCTATCAGTCTCACCCATAACACTGTGTTAAAGTGGGACTTCTGTGTATACATACCTACACAAGGCGCCTTTTGGGACCACGCCTATTTTTAAGGGGCTGCCATCAGGGCCAGACCACGAACAGTTACGTGAGAACTGAGTGGAGAAGTGAGGCAATTAGACTCACAACTGGTGAGAACCAATATATCCTCAATACCCCTTTATTACACCTATAGGACTTGATTGGTGAATGTCAAGATAGGAGGATATAGTAAGAGACAGTGGGTGAATATAGAATACTTTCACCCAGTAGGTGATGTCCCAGAGCAGTATATAAGATATAAAAGAAAAGCCTGTGCAGGAAGTTGATTGTGATACTTCTGCAATAACTCCAGCACAGACCACCAAGATGTCACACTATAACGCTGCAGGTAGGTCATGTTACAAAGTTTCCAGGTATCATTTTTATCATATAATAATTCTCTCTATATGTAAAATGTTCTAGTTCATCATTGAATGAGTTTACTGAAATGTGTTGTATATAGTTTACTATTAATAATCTTAATGGTCTCACATACTTAGGCATTCCCTGCTTGATGTGATAATGGCTGAGTCAGTGAGGGAGGGAGCTTGACCTCTATAACCATGTCTCTAAAGTCTATAGGGACCTAGCTAATAAAATTCCTTGACAAATTTCCTAGTATACCCGGCATGTATATAACTATACTAATGCACTTAATAACCCAATGATTTCAATTCGTGCTATGGATTATTGTTAATACTGCGTTCACGATACACATAAGAAATATCACACTTCATTGGCAGATTTAAGGCACCGACACAGAAGGGCCATATATTAGCATAGGGCAGAATTCTAGCGTGGCAGGCAATGTTATGCATACAGGCCTTCTGTGCACACAGCTGACCACTGGTCAACAGGGTTAAGGAAATATTAGTTCTAAGACTAGAGGAACCTGTGAAGACATTGGCCCTTGGACGGCCCCTCTGGAACTAAGCTCCCTTCCCACCACCAACTGGAGGAGCAAACATCTTAACGGTCTATTTAAGTACATCCAACACTTCTTATTGACTTGATCCTTATTCTTCAGTTCCTGGAGTTGAGCTGGAAGGGACCTAGACAGGGCCATACCGTTTGAATAGGGTTCTAGGGCATGGCAGAGTCAATAAAGAATGTTCTAATGTGGAAGTTACAGGCGTATACGTTTGATATATCAATCAGAAATGAGAGATTCCACATTCTTTATTAAGTCTGCTGCAGGAGGAAAGAAGAATTGGTTGGTCCAATTGAAAAAAAAAATCAACAACAGATTATTAGATAATGGTGCAGAAACAGACTGCATAGAAAGAAAGCCTTTCTGTGATATTGCAAAACGTACAATGACCATCCCATATAAATTGGAGGTCCAGTTTTGGAACTAGCCCAAATTGGACAAGTTTCCACCGTAATTCCCTGCAAAAAGAGGTGCATTTGTGTGCACCGCGATGCCCCCAACCCCACCCCTTCTCTTAATCCACCATTGGAAAGGAATCACACGTCAGTGATGCTATGTACAGAGAAGTAATTGTTGCTTACTTCTCCACTATTCCTCCTCTCTTACTTCTTCAGTCAGCTGTCATCTTCAAAGACTCTGTGGGACATTGACCCTCACTCTCTGGTCAACTAGCTGTATGTTAGCTGTGTTATGGGTTACCTTGATGGTCATCATTGAATATTCATGGCTGGAAAACTCCAGTTTCTCTCTTGCATAAGGGTGCTGAGAAGAGTATATTAGTGTTATATAGACACTAGGCTAGGACGTAGGTCTCGTAGTATACATATTAAAAAGATAATGACCAAGCAGACAGCCTATACTCATATCAATTGTCTATACCCTCTTCCATCTTAATTTAGTATGCCCCTTCCATTACCCCAGCCACCTATATCCCCCGTCAGACAGAAATAGTTCTAGCCTATGACTATTGCAGACCTCTTAACCTTGTGTATGGGTTGCTGAACTTTAGTTCCCTATTCTGATGGTCTATTTGTGGCTATCAAGGGTAGAAGTGTCAATTTAGGAATCTCCAAGAGTCCTTTGCCAGGTAGCAAAAGGCTGAGTGGGATTTTGAGGGTTTGTCAGGAGCCGTGCTATATTGGACACTTCTATGAGAATCTGATGCTTCTCACGGGGGTTATTATCGGTATAAGGATGAGGTAAATGGTTCAACCACATGCATACGTTATATTGGGTGTGAAATAGCCTTTCCCCCTCCACACTTTATATTAAGGAGTACAGTATTATTTTGATGTCAAATATAACTCCTTTAAACCATGATACGTCAAATGTGAAATGCAAGACGACCATGTTCAGTGCAATATTTAGATTGCACAAAGTACTACATGAAGGGGCATACACTATACTGGTTGAGTAGGGGAGGGGTTGAAGGTTGAGTAGGGGAGGGGTTGAAGATCAGTTTTCTCTCTATTTATTAACGTAGGTTAATTCTGCATGCTGTCTGTATACACGATTTCGGAAAGGTAGGTACATTTATATTTCAGAATTTAGAGAATCAATGAAATACATATAGCAGTGAAATTACACGAGATTGTTTATACAGTGAGAATATCACCCGTTGCTCTGTTGTGCTGACATAAAACTCATCCAACACTTCAATGTGATACAATTGACCGTAAAGACATTCATGCATTCAGCCCTAGCAGCTTTTATCGATACGACCTCGTCCTATTTCTTATTCCACAGAGAGCATTACCTCGAATTTTGAATCTAGACCACGAGATTAGCCAACAAGTAGGATAAACATTTATTAAACATCACCTTTTATTTGGGACACCGTGTCTGCTTATTCAATAAATACTGCATTTTCTCCTATAATTCATGAGGGCTCATACTAACCAGAGACATCACATATTTACAAACCTGGATTGCATCTACCCCCCCCCCCCCTCTTCTGCAGTATATGGTTTGAGAGTGGGGTAAAGGATGCATTATTGACTTAATGTGTATGAGCCTTCTACATCAAATACCTATAACTCAAACTGCCCCAGTGCCAAACCTCTCCACGTACATGCCACTAGTACATGTATATATCTGTAGTACATAGTATGTACTGGTACATCTGGGTGTGGTTCTGAACTAGGAAAAAAGGCAGGGTCTCCAACGCAGCCAGCAGAGCGTGTCCCAACTGCCGCTGTCCGTACAGGAAGACTGTGGCACAGATACTATTATAGTAGGGTAGGTCCATAGGTGTACAGAAGTTAGGTATGACATTATTTTTACATTATACAGGAACTATACTCTTAATCTAGATAAAACAATCTAACAGTATTTATTTTCATGATATCGTATTTTGATGGCCTTCATATCTAATAAACATTATTCTGACAGTAGTATAGTAAAAATAGATTTCATTATAATCTGTAACGGAAAACAGGCTTATTTGATGCACCTGATGACGAAGTAAGATAACTTCTTTTTCATTCTTCATTCGTCTTTAAGCATCCTCCGTTTCATCACCATCAATCCCCTATATGCTTAAAATCAGACCCATTACATGCATAATAGAAAAGTGATTAAAAGCTTGGGAAATTATTCATTGTAGCCTAGGTCGTCTTTAATAGCCAGTATACTGTTGTTTCTTAAAAAGAAGCTTGAAATATCGGTGTCATCATAGGGAAATGTTGGCACGCCCATTTTCTATGGAAATTGAGGTACATACATTATGTACAAATTGTACACTTTAACTAACACCAGTTCTCTGTTTTATTCAGGAATGTTGGCTTGGGAATACTGATCTGCTGCCAACATCCCGGGAGGTAGAATATATGGCGTTTTACATAGTATAATCATCTTTTAAAACTCTAATGGTCTATGTATTTGTAAATTTAGGATATCATCTCATCCGTGTTACGAACATTGATTTCGAGATTGATTTATGCAGGTTTCATAAGTTGGGATGTCATGCATGTAATTGGCACCCCCTCCCTCCACCATCACCACTGAGACTTCCATTCCAAAACAGAATATTTCACACTTATTTTAAAAGGCTAGTTGCTGTTTTCCCTTAACATGTTCGCTAATGGTCCATTGCATTGTCCTTTTAATTTTACATTTCGCCTCTGGGCCATACTCTGGGTCCTTTCTCTTACATGATTTGATCAGCAATCTGAGCTCCTGGATGTGTCAATAGGGATTGTTTCATCTTTCAAGAGAAGACCATTCCTCTGTTATTCCCCTATTCATTTAGATCCTAGAACATACGCAATTTGGTCTTGCAAATCGAATCAATGGCCAGCATGTAAAAAAAGTAAATAAAAACGTGTGTAGAAGATATATAATCTGGGTGGATAGTGCTGAGGATGTAAGGGAGGGAGCATCCCCTTGATAATACTTAATGTCCACAATTTGGACACCCGCTAAAGGGTCCATTCAGATGTCAAACACCCACCCACGACATATACCTGGGTGTCTAGATACCCCTCTTTAATGTGTGTAGTCAAGTCTCTTTTCTAAGTCTCTCTTCTGCGAGCCCTATATCAGGGAAATTTTATTCAATATTAGAATTAATTTTAATTCATTGTAGTAAGATATGCATTTTAATTCAATAATATAATTATAACATATTTTCTTTCTCATTTGTTGTATCGGAGTTGGAAGAAACCTATCCATTATGATTCATGCGATGCACACAGGGAAGAATCATACGAGGACTAGAACTAGACTAGAATTAATTGTTGATCCATAATAGTTATACATTCTGCCTTTCAATATGTTAGAATTAATTTTTCTTTTACATCAAATCAATAGCCTGCCAAGTGTAAAGACGCACACATGCAGGGACAGAGGAGGGGGGGGGGGTATGAATTTATCAAAAGACAGACTTTGGGTGATAGATAGCCAAGAACATGTAGAGAGAGAGGGGCCCTGTTAGAGGCAGAGGCAGCTTCGTCACTGATATTTGTATATTCTGAATCAACAGTTCCCTCCTGTCCCAGCTTTCCTTAGCCCTGTCTCCAATTGTAGATTTTTCCCTACACCAGCACCCCTCACCCACATAGCACTGATCTAATATTTACCTTTACCTACTTGGTGATGGGTTGTACATGTGAGGAGATATTGCACAGGTGAGAATTTGTTACACCTGAGGTGAATTATTTCCTCCAATATCACGCCTGTATAACCATTCCCATTATATAACACATGACCTTAAACTAATTAAGAGGATGCTGCTCATTTATTTATCAACCTTTGAAGATGCTTTGTCCTTTTTTTTTTTACTGAAAGAGACTCTTAAAGGTTTGATCAATTCATTCCCTATTTCCCATGCTTTGGAAATCTTGACAGGTAGTGTATTTCTGTGTATGTGCACAATATATTTGGTTTGGCCTAACAATACCTTACGGCCTTTAAGTGACCTTCCTGTGGTCTCCATAAGTTCACAAGCTGGTGCCAAATTCCTAAAACATACACCTACTCAGGGGCTGTAGCTGGAATGTAATCCTTAAATTCCTTCTTTATAAAGGCTTGCAGGAATTATCTCTGAGGGCAATCATCATCGGTGTCTGAAGGTTGTAATAAAACCAGTATTAGATAACCAGTCACAATTCCACAGCTGTTAACTCTTCTTTAGAATTAATATGCAATTGGTAGAGAGACAGTATTAAATATAAGGTGAATCAAATTCCTTCCACTGGATTGTCATTTATTTTACCAGAAAAAAAAGAAGAAAATACTTGGGGCAGGAGGTCCAGGAAATGTCAGTGCAGACTTAAATACAATGTCATGTGCCACCTGCATGCTAAGATACAAACCCTGAGACCCTGGATTCCACTGCTTGTAACCCATAGTAAGGTGTACTAAGACTTCTTTGGTTGCTATACATGTACCACCTATATTATCCACACCCTGGAGGCATTACTCAATTCACACTTTCCCCTTGTTTGTATTAACCTGTTAGCTGAATGCCTTGGGGCTCCTGGTCACCAAACCGCATTCTTTGTATCTTCTCTGTTTTGTTACGGATGGGAAAGATGGTGAAGGTTCCTGGGTACCTTTAAAGATGCTTACAACTTTGGAAATATACTGACCTTACTCATATGACCGTCTTCCTTATTGTCAGCTCATATTTTCCGCTCTCACATGTTCATTATGTAAAGTATATAATGTATGGCGCTAGACCCCTTGAGTCGACAGAGTATTATTGGGCCATTTTGGGACTTATACCAGAGTGACTTGGGACATGAACATTAAATTTTCTTTGAATCGACAGGGGCATTTATTGAAATTGACAGGGCACATTTACTAAAATAGACAGTTGGCAAGGGGCCCCACTTAAAGCCCCATAGGTACCATACTTTTGATGTTATATTATTACACGGTAGTTATGATTAAAGGTAATCTCTATACATTAAGGTATGATATTTTAAGCCCATGTAAATCTGTGTTTGACCACAGAGTGACACGAGGTCTATATGCTGCCCATTGTTGAGTGGTTTGACCATGGTTTGCGTTGAGCTTAGACTAATGTGGATACAGCGACGTCCACACTATATCTAAGCCCATGTGACAATGTGCCCACGTGCCTATAGAGCAATGCAACAAATGGAATTCGGTACATTTATCTCTAAAATATAGGCGACAATTTCCGTACTGTTTTTTTTTTAAACAACAGAGTTATCCTAAATTTGACCATACTGCCTTGTAATTAACCAATGGTAAAAGTGTGTTTAGCCTGCTCCAGAAAGTATAATTATTATGATGAAATGGTAATTTTTCACTGGATTGGTCCGAGTGAGGGTCATCTCACGAGGCGGAGCCGGGTGACATACCCCTCACTCAGACCAATTCGAGTGAATCTTTACATTTTAGTGAGATGTGTTCCACATTTAATTTACTTGACAAAAAATAATTATTTAGTTATAGTAATCTGGTCATTCAGGCCCATTTTAGGATGCTGGGACTGGCCATGGAATAGGAGGTTGAGTGGAGTGGACAGTGGATGTGTGTTATACATAGTTCCTTAGTTAAACCTATGGAGCTTTAGTATTCAACTTCAGATAATATTCAACTTCAGATGAATGAAACATATTCCCAATTCTGTTAATTGGATTTGAGCATTTAGAATTTAGACTTAGATTTGCAGATCTCACGTGTTACGCGGGGAACTGTGCATCTGGTACAAATCAGCATCAAAATTTACAATGTCTGAATAAGACGTTCTTATTGCATAGGGGCCCGGATAGGAGGGTATATTTATGTACAAAGCTAAAAGTTATATCTTGATGTTGCTATACCAGGAGATGTTCCAAGGCCCCCTTTCAAGTCGACTAATCTTGACAGCCATGCATATCCATGTTACCAAAGTTTAAGGCATTAAGAGATTTGTATTTTGAGATTATTTGAAAAGCTTTTAAAAGCTCTGTGGGATGGATATCATGGTAAGTATCACAGCTGTATAAGAAGGGGACCTGGACAAAGGTCAAGTCAGGAAAACTTTATAATTATGATATAACAGTTATTGTTTCAACTGATTGAAAGTTGTGTTATTTAGCGTTTAATGTATGTTATGGGAAAGCACGAGTGGATTATTAACCAGTAAATCCACGAGAAAAGGTCTCAGAGTGCGTTATGGCTGGATAAGGAACTGGGGTTATGAGAAAAAAAAGCACTGTTGAGGCCCAGATAGTTAGATAAACTATATTGACCTTAAGTACATTAGAGTAGGAGCTGCACTTCCGTATTAACATCTTTAGAGGAGACATCTTATTTAGGTATCTGTGAATGATAACCGTATTCATCTCTTTATTGAAAATGGCACCTTACTTAGGTAACTGTGAAGAGTGGCCTATGATCACACTGTGCAACAAGTGTGATCCAAGCTTGAATACGCAAAATGTTAGAACCATACATGTGGAGTGTGTTCAGACCGATCACATAATGATCAATGATATTGGTTCCAATGCATGGGACAATGCAGGCCTATGAGCCACTTTCGGTGAAATATGGTTTGCAGCAGTGTCAAAGTTATTACCCAGACAAATGCTAGGCATGGCAAAAGAAAGTTATTGTAATTCAATTGACTAGACTATACATGTTAACATAGTGCAATGTCATTGCTTGCAGGGGGTTCTCACCGTATATATGCATCCTATTGATATCTCAAAGCTGAGAGCCATGGGGCATTTTATAGCCCGATTTTCAGATTCAGCATCTTCAAATTAGCGATAATTGATATGTTTGGTTTTCGGTTTTTGATATTCTTTTTGTTTGGTTGCTGCACAGTGTTATCAATAGAAAATAACCCACCAAAATATCAGGGTGGGTAGTGGTCACTGTGCTCCCTAGCCCCCCCCCCCCTTCCTGCAGTTCTGATAGTTAGCCTAATGATGGACTATAGGACCGCTGATGGGTGTAGAGAAGGGGACAGACAACAAAGGATTCACCTTTTACTAGGTTGGCAATGATACCCACAATGACCAAACCAATCAGGTCAGCTAGTAGTTCTCCATAAATAGACTGGCCGAACGACCCCAAACACATGCTGAGGTAAAGGGAAGTAGAAACTGAAAGATGTGCCACTTTTCTAATTTCATAAGGTATGTTGATAGTCTTTGTACAAACTAAAAGATTCTGTCACACTCTGTGAAGCATGTGTAATTACTAGGGATGGACTTATCTGATACATTGTATAGTGTTATAGTGGCCTAATATCTCAAACCCGAATAATGCTGTATGTAACAGTGTAACAGTCTCAACCCCCCCCCCCCCAACACACTCTGTCTAGAAACCACCATAAGAGTAAAAACCAGTGACATGTGACATGGCCACTTCCTTAAAATCGACACAGTGACATGGCAATTTCTTAAAATTGACATGGTGATATGGCAATTTCTTAAAATCGACATGGGACATGGGGACCCCCATCAAGGGCCCCAGTATTCATCCGTGCTAGACCTCTAGCGTTGAGCATGCCCAACCAACATGCCCCTGTTTGATAACACACACCCTGTATAGGTGGGGCTATGCCCTCTGCTGCCCATGCTGTCCCAAACCCTATGTGATTTGTGTTTGGTTTGTGGGATTTGTTTGCTGCATGTACATATATACCCTTACACAGAACGCCTGTTGTACTGGGTGTGGAAAAATGTAAAACGGTCTCACTACCAGCAACAGACAGAATGGACCCGGGTGGGGGTGGGGGGGGGGGGTAGAGTTAATTTGCTTTAACTCCATGGGTATCCGAAAATGATTACATTTATAATAGCATACATGTGTTCGTATTGAAGCTGGCCAGAAATTAGTGTCATATTGCTTGAGGGTGTTTTGGGTTGAGCAAACGTTTGGATGTTCAAAGTTGCAGCATTTTGTGTCACTCTCTCTTTATAATCAAATTATTTCATTTGCAATATCAGAACATATCCTAATATTATAGAATGTTTGATGGATTTGTTAAAAAGGCCTTATTATGTAGAAACACAGTAGTATGTGACAATCCAGAGGAATTTGGGTAATGTGAAGATGCCCAGGGTGGCATTAGATAGATTCAATACTGTCATGTAGGCTAGATAAACTGTAATCCAATAGTCTTGAGACAGCCTAGCACAACAGGGTATACATGTATAGGTATGGTCTCACTGCCGCTTATAGTGACATAGTCTGATTTCTTTTCATTTTTCAAATCCTGTTCAAATGTGTTCCACACACTGTAGTAGCACCATATTAATTTTAGGTGTCTTCAGACCATTTACCGTAATCTTCAGCTCATACAAGCATAGAAAAGGGTTCCATGGACCTAACTATAGGCATTTTACAGTGTACTTCCAGTGGACTTTTGGCATGCACTCCAATAGTAGGAAATTGGGTATAAATCAGATAATTCCAAGTATGAGCTTAATTAAGGTACCAATTAAGGAAGTTCGATCTATGTGAACATCCTGGCTGATTTTTGAGAAGATTGACTTCATCGGACTATGCAACTCTAAATACATGTTCTACCATGGCTATACTATATTCAGAAGATGAAGACTAGTATGCATGCACTGTGAGGAGCGTGACCGGATATTTACATTACTGCCTATGCATTCATGGTACTCTAGATTATAGATCCACTACTGCCTTCTCTCATCTTTACCCCAACCAGTCTACACCCCTTAGCCCAACCATGCAGCAGTGTATATACACAGTCCATGCCTCTATATTTTGCCTCAATCTACTAAAGTGTCCATTCTATATTGTGTATAATAATAATAATAATAATAATAATAATAATAATAATAATAATAATAATAATAATAATAATAATGATGATAATAATAATAATAATAATAATAATAATAAAAATAAATGATGATAATATAATAATAATAATAATAATAATAGTGTAGGGGCCAGCTCTGGCTGTGAGTCCATGGCGGTATGCTATCTGTCCCCGTTCCCCGGTTGCACCAGCCCCCAGGGGCTGGTCAGCCAGTGAACACTGCCCCCTTGTGTCATACCGATCCAGATGTAGGTGGAAGGTAGAGAACGTCAGGTCTGGGGAAGTAGCTCAGAGGAAGAGCTTCCGCTTCGAAGTTGGAGGGTCCCGGGTTCGAGTCCCGGTTTCTCCAAAGACGTTTTCCGCCGACCTCTACACTGGTGGAGAAACCGAGTTGGTCCTGACCCGTGTGAGGGGGGACTAGAGAACTCGGTACCTGGACTGGTATGACACAGTTAACGCTTCAACCTGCTAGGGGTAAACTAGTCACCTGCTGGAGGTTGGGTTGGAGGAGTAGGGTTGGCTGAAGCTGGTGGGGAGGAGTGTAGGGGCCAGCTCTGGCTGTGAGTCCATGGCGGTATGCTATCTGTCCCCGTTCCCCGGTTGCACCAGCCCCCAGGGGCTGGTCAGCCAGTGAACACTGCCCCCTTGTGTCATACCGATCCAGATGTAGGTGGAAGGTAGAGAACGTCAGGTCTGGGGAAGTAGCTCAGAGGAAGAGCTTCCGCTTCGAAGTTGGAGGGTCCCGGGTTCGAGTCCCGTTTTCTCCAAAGACGTTTTCCGCCGACCTCTACAATAATAATAATAATAATAATAATAATAATAATAATAATAATAATAATAATAATAATAATAATAATAATAATAAATGATAATAATAATAAGATGCTTTCATAATGGGCACAACAAAATAACTATACCCCTTAGAGTTTTATGCTACCAATATTTCTTATTGTTTCTTCTTTCTTCCATCCCAGTGTGGGAGTATTCTCATTGATGTCAAACACATGCGTGTGCTTTAGTTAATGAATGGAAATAGAGCATGGCTATATAGCCGTTATTTCAACTGATGGCTGTTACAACTCCCTCTGCTATTACTACCCCGTGATATCTCTCCTTTTCAAGATATTGCCATTGAACATTACAACTCAGTGTATTAACCGACATCCCTGACATCCTATTGCTGCTATCTGCTGCAGAGGATGGCATCATCGACATATTTCAAACCCTTTACCTTTGACCCATTAGCACCCTCTAGTCTGGAGGTGCCTGCTGAATACAAACCGAGGTACCGCCTGGGATCCTCCAGTTACCTAGAGACAAAAATAAAAGGTGTGCTTCAGGTAACAGGTTCAAAGGACCTAGGCTATATAATTTACATTGTACATGTTATCTTATGCAGGCAATGTTTAAAGATAATCTGCTGTGGTTCCCCACTTCAAGTGCTAAGCTTCAACAGATTTGAAAAGTCTGTAAGATATCAGCACATCAGTTTTGGAGGTAGAGGTTACAATTACTCCTTCGTTGGTCTTCCCGCAGATATATCAACCAAACCATGGAATTCTGTTTGTATGGCCTAAACATAAGGACCCCACCTGACTCCGCCCTTATAATCCTTCCTTAAGGCCTGGGTTAAACCCTCCTGGAGAGGTTTACCTGCAGGTGTGCCTTACTGGGGTTAGGCCCCCTGATTGTCACACTAATCCCACAATGACGCCAACCCCCTATAACCAGGAGGGGAGAGCTATATCAAGTCAGTTCAGATCAGACCAGGACTGTTCAGGGGACAGACCTGTGCTCTCTGGAGGGTGTTGCTCCTATAGTAAAAGGAAGAGCTGGCTAAAAATGCCCTTGTTTCCAGTCCTTTCTTTTCATGTAGCTATAACTTGTCCCTTTTGTTGCTCACAAGTGGTCATTCAAGTATGGTGCTGAAAAAGGGGGATTTGAGTAGGTACCTAGTTGGGAGAAGTCAGTCAGTATAATAAACTATAGAGTGTGTGACATGAGTAGGTACCTGGTAGTGCAGCTCTCTCTATTTTAAAGAAGGTAGGTGACTTTTCAGATTAATGTGGTGAGTGCAAGTACTTAGGTGAAGCAGTGCACGACTTGTTTAGAAAAGAGGGCACATACTCACAGCTCTTTTTACAATAGGAGCAACACCCTCCTGGACATCAGCAGCCCTCACTTCACCATTGTGTCCTGGATCAATGTGCCCACCATTGTTGTGGCTCAAATCGGTAATTTGTTAGGTAGGATATATCCATATATTAAAGAGGATATCTTGTACACGAACAGTTAGTCTGAGGCTTTGAGGTAAGAGGAAAATTGTAAGGACGTCCTACCCAGTTTCTAATAGATACTGCTGGATGATCCTGTACCTGTGATAGTGGAGTAGCAATCCACAGTGAATTCATGATCTGTTCAGGACCATTGATCTATGGATGGCTTCTTGGACCTGGTTCACGTAGTGCCTGTCCATAGATGCTTAGTCCAGGTGGTCCATGTTTTAGATGATTTTTACATCCATGGTTCAGAGTATCTGTTGCCATAGGCCCTGGGCGAATAGAACATACTTGTAAGCTAATAGATCATGGTATTTGGAGCCCTAGGGCCTTACATGCTGGATATACCATGACCTAATAGGTTTATACCTCGATTTCCTCCGTTTTGTATTAATTTCTTACCTGATATCCACAGAATATAGCCACGAAAAGACATTTTGTAAAAGCAAGCAATACGGCCTGGGTCCACTCTGCGTGAAGCCATTGTTTTTGTTCCTTGCTGGGAGAGGTACTGCCGTGTTGACCCACACTTTTCGTATCGAATCCAACCATGACAAGTCTTCAAATTAAAACATAAATATCCTTAGACATTCTAAATGATTCCTCCATACATATTATGTCCAATATATTCAAAATAAAGGAGAATCCATTGATTTTTCCATCGTAAGCGAGTTGCGGTCCGGCCATTCCCACCCGCCTCCTTGTCCAACGAAAGTGTGTCAGTGGCCCGGATGTAGATATAGGTCATCTGCTCATCGTGCAAGGAAGACGTCGAAAATTTCAGACAGTTTTGGAAAATCAATGGATTCTCCTTTATTTTGAATATATTGGACATAATATGTATGGAGGGATCATCTAGACTATCTAAGGATATGAACCTGTTAATTTCCCGATTTGTCATGGTTGGATTGAATACGAAATGTGTGTGTAAACACGGCGGTACCTCTCCCGGCAAGGAACAAAAACAATGGCTTCGCATAGAGTGAACTGGGCCGCGACTCGCGTTCGATGGAAAAATCAATGGATTCTTATTTATATTGAGGAAAATGGAGAAAATTAGCACGCATTCCTCGTCTATGGATCGAAAAGTTCTTGGTACTTTGATATTATAACATGTCATGGTTGGATTCCATACGAAAAGTGAGTGTAAACATAGGACAAGGATCCCAGGTTAGAACTTATTTACTATCGTATTGGGTTTCATCACCGTTCAGTGTGGCGCTATGGCTAACGTCCTTGCCAACCAGCACTGCGGCCAGGGTTCAATTCTCCTACGAGTTGGGACAATTTTTCACATTGAATCAATGGTGAGACTGAATTTGTATGTCCGCCAGCATTTCCCAAAATATTCTAAGTCCAACTTGACCTCGAAAAAGTATATACCAAAAATTCCAAAAATGCACATGGCTGGTATATACAGAATATACCATGGATATTTCACATATAAAACCACCGGAAGTGCCAGAATCGTGGTATAAAAGGGCCATAATGCATGCCTCGTGCATGAATCTTGTTTATCATGATCTTGGAACCATGTGATGGTTTCTATATTCAGTCATACTAGGGCCAGCATGGAGTGGACTTCCGTACAATACAAAATAGTCCCAATATTTATATATCTCTTTGTATGAGCATTCAATTTGGTACAATACGACATGTGGACCACAACAATTATAAGACCTGTACAATGGCGAGAGAAGCTTTGTGGCCTATTCATAGCTGAAAGGCAAATGCTATTTATAATTCACAATGGTCCCTTTCATGCTAAATATCCATTTCCTTTTTAGAGATGCAAAGATACGAAGGGGGTCTGAAGCTTATTATGTATCAACGGTTTATATATAGGTAGACGAAAACAGGATTCTAAGTGTTTATTTTCAATTTAGCTGAAAGAGGACTACTGTCACTTTGCTAAAGATTATCCACTTCAGTTTTTCTTTCGTGTATAATTCATGGTAGAGAAAGACATTACTAGAGATAAATCTTGTGCTATTTTTACATAATGTTGGCATCAGTTCACTCGTTGTTTTTGATCTGTTCTTTTAATGACATAGTCTTATATTACAGTCAAAATGCATAAATTTTGTTCCATTGCAAAACTTACGAGAAATTGGATTTCAAACTTTCATATGCCTCTATTCATTTACCTCTGTTTAGATGTTGTTAAAGCTGTCGGATGTTTAGGTTACAATGCTCTCAATATCTTTATCAACAACATTTTCTGTGTCTCTTATTCTTGCAGTGCACCACGTAGAGACCCCGTCCCTGCACATCCAGCTGGGCTCGACCATGGCTCTGAAGGCCACCGCTCCTCCAGGGGCGCCCTCCAGCCCCATGTGTGCACACCAGCACACACATCCTCAGTATGGTGGTCATAACCCACACTATGGGCACCAGCATCCACACCATGGGGCAAATAGCCCACAATATGGGGCACATAACCCACAATATGTGCAACACGACCCACAGTATGGGCAACACAACTCTCAGTATGGGCAACACAACCCTCAGTATGGGCAACACAACCCTCAGTATGGGCAACACAACCCTCAGTATGGGCAACACAACCCACAGTTTGGGGCACATAACCCCCAATATGCTGGAGGACAGTATGGGGCTCCACAGCAGCAATCACCTGACATATATGGAAAGGTAAGAAAATCCAAGAATCTAATGACAGCATAGTGCCATACCTTGTGGTTGCATGAATGCAGCACTTTGGATCACGGGCGTGTTCTGGTAACCAGTTTGAGTCTGTGTAGGTGTTATCCATATAGAGGGGTGAGACAGTAAAGGAGCGGTGCTGCCCTCTGCCAGCTCTACATCCCATAGAGTGGACCTTGATTATGGAGGTGAGGGGTGACTTTGCCAAGGTCACCCCTCACCTCCGTAATCAAGGTCTATACATAGTTAAGGAGCAATGCTGCCATCTTCCAGCTCTATTTGCTGTCTCACCCTTCTATATGGATAACACCTACATAGAGTCAACCTGGTAACCAGTACACGCCCATGCTTTGGATATATAGTTGTCAATGCTGCACCCACCATGCTCGCTCGATAATATTGCAATACCAGTGGTTTGCTAGGCGGCACTGCTTTGGTATATCGTTGTGACAAAATATGAACTGTAGAAGTAGGAGTTCTAAAAGAAATTGGAGAAGTTGAATTGGCTTTAGTATGGAGTGACCTCCTGGTTTTACAGGACGGAGAGGGCTTATATTTGCAGTGACAACATTTATGGGGAATGACTTTTTTCGCATTATAAATATCTGCCACATAATGACATCCAAATGCACCGCGCAGGGGGCTCACAAAACCCTTGATAGGAACCTTTGTAATTATAGAATGTTTCAAATCACCTCTTCCTTTCAGCTACCTTCCTTCTCCATGCCGATTTCTGGGTCTTCCACATTCAATTTCCTCCCACCAGCGACTCCCACATCCCCACAGGCAGCCAATGAAGTTGTACGGGGCCAAGAGTTGTATGCCACCAGGATACCTGTGGGGCCTCTCTCGCCTCCTCCTCCGGACCGTCATGGAACTGCTCCTGTGGCTACAGCTGATGCTCAGACGAGTATGCCATATAATATGGGTGTCCAGACACCACCTGCTGAAAAACCTTCAGCAGCTGCCCCACCACCCCTCGCCCCACGTCAAGTCCAGAATATGGGTACACAGGTCAATGTTCAGCAGGTAGGTCCGAGGGTTCTGCGTCTGAAACTATATTTTCTTATCATCACAAGATTTGAACTGTATTGTCCTTTCATTAATTTTGTTGCCACAATACCTCGCTATTTTCTTTTTGTCATAGGTATGTTCATGAGCACATTCCCTTCTGACATTTTCCCCCATAGCTGCATTTCATCTTAGGGACAACACATTTTCTCTTAACTAATCCAGCCTCACCTGCCTGCCCTTTCCCAAATATCCCAATTTCACCATCATTGTTCTATAATTTGATAGCTACGTCTTACCCTCTCTTCAAATGACCGCAATTCAATTCTCTATATAGGCCCAATTCCCAATTGATCTCAATATTGTACTTTTCACAATTTTACAACATCAATTAGCTGATTTCAACATTCTTACAATTTTACATGCCTGGACCAACACGTCTGACTGACACCACCCTTTCTTCATATATCCTCAATATACAGAATACTCTTATGTACCCTTTTCTCGTGGAGCTAATTATCACTTGATTCTTCCTAATTTCCTCGTATAGCCACATAAATCGAATACCTAAGTTGATCCCTATCTTCCACCACAGCCGCCTCACACCATGCCCAAGCCATCACACACTCATTCACACAGCAGTGCCGGAAGCGTCACGAGTAGTGGGGTAGGCAGCATGCCCTCCAGCCCCCTCATGACATCATCAGACCCCAGTGGTGCCCTCTCACGGCTGAAGCTACTTGACAATGAGCTGGATGCTGAGAGTCTGACATGGTCATCATTGGACGATACAAGGAGTGAGAGATCCTATAACAGCAGTGGTGATGTGGACTCGGCCTGCAGTGTGGGCACTCCTGGGGAGGACAAGGAACAGGTGCCCACATACGACCGTGTGGGCATCGTATGTGATGAGAAGACAGCTATTATGGTACAGGTGGGTAGGGAGTGATATAAAAAGAACAATACACACACTGATTCATGTTGTTTTGTATGTTTTTGTTTTGTTTTTTATTCATTCATTTCTTTTTTTTTATTTCTTTTATTTTATTTTTTGGGGGAGGAGCTTTTTTGTGGAAGTAATATGACTGCGCTCACAGTATACTCTCCATAGTGCCATGTAAATGAACGATATTGTTTGATATCTTTCATAAGGTTTATTAGATACAATTCCCAATACTCTGTGAGTCTCATTTGTCATTCTACGATAAAATTCTATGATTCTACATTGCCTACATGCTTGTGTCCCTTATGTTGGTAGCTGGCCTGCGAGAGTGACGAAGGAACAAGTCACGAGAAGTTTGTGGACTTGGTAGCTGGTGTCGCCACAGCCTGTGGCCAATACTTCAACAAGAAGGAGGCAGAAAAGGTAAAATAACTCTAATGGTATATGATATACGCCCTTAGAGTTTGTTAGCCCTGGTAGATTATAGTAATGGAAGAAAACCACATAGATAATTAATGGAAGGAGCAGTTGATCCCTGGTATCAAGCACCAATTTCATATACTACATCCTTTACTAGCCTAATTGTGTATTGCTTCTTTACAGTTCTTTGAAATTATAAAACCCCAAAGACCTACACAATACCTTACAAGTCCATGGTAGTCCTAACGCACTTGTAAGACAGACGACCACTGAATCCTATACTGTCACAATAGGCCTATATAAATAGGCCTAGATATGCCTATAATAGGCTTCGCCTCGTGCTATTATCTGGCTCTAAAGTCAACTTGTGCATCCATAATCATATATGTATTACATTATTGATTAATATTATGTTTGAAAATGCCTACTTTAGGAGACAATGAACGGTACCCAGCTGGGACAAGTCATCATGGCTGACAGGAGGCCGGTCAATGAGCACCTACAGGAAGTCTCACAGATTATCGGTGAAAACGTGACCATAACGAGAGCTGACTGCCGCCGTGTTGACGGTAAAGGATATGTGGGCTCCTACGTGCTGGACAATGGTAAGAGATACTGCTACCATTTATTATAGATTTATGTAAGTCAACTAGTGCTAAATCAAATTTTAATCGCCAAAACCGATTATCTATTATCTTTTAAACATTGTTCGGAAACCCTGCATGTGCTCTTGAGGGTGTTGCTCCTATTGTAAAAAGAGCTGTGAGCATGTGCCCTCTTTTCTAAACAAGTCGTGCACTGCTTCACCTAAGTACTTGCACTCACCACATTAGTCTGAAAAGTCACCTGCCTTGTTTAAAATAAAGAGAGCTGCAATACCAGGTACCTACTCATATCACATGCTCTTTAGTTTATTATACTGACTGACTTCTCCCAATCAGGTACCTACTCAAATCCCCCTTTTTTAGCACCGTACTTGAATGACCACTTTTGAGCAACAAGTTATAGCTACATGAAAAGAAAGGACTGGAAACAAGGGCATTTTTAACCAGCTCTTCCTTTTACTATAGGAGCAACACCCTCCTGGTTCCAGTAATTGATCAGTCACATTTGGATGATGCAGATTGTCAATATAAAGGATGACTATATGTGCTGTGAATTATTGAGTTCTGTGACACCACCTGCAGACTAGCGTTCAGGTGACATTTAGCAATAGGGCTAGCAAATATAGTACGCCAAATAATATTCCCATATCCAGACCATGTATGATAGCAATATAAACATAGAACCTTATAATGCACAGTCATTATAAATGCAAACACATTCATTCCCTTTCAGTGACCTACAAGGGTAGGGCCTCTGTCTCTAAACACGGAGTCATCGTGGTGTTGAAGAAGCTGAATAAGTTTGCATGTTGCAAGGAGTTTGCTGAGCAACTCTGTCTGCACATCCTTGCAGCACGCCCTGAGCTGCTCGGTAAGGGGGAGCTGTCCACTGTTATAGAAGCCCGCAAGAAGCCAGTTAACCCCCGCGCTCTGCTCACGCAACGCTTCTATTGCGACCAGACCTGTAACGTGTATGAGGCAGGCAAAAGGAGCTTTGTGGAAGTAACAGACTTTGTATTGTACTAAACACACCAGTCCTGTAACGTGTATGAGGCAGGCAAAAGGAGCTTTGTGGAAGTAACAGACTTTGTATTGTACTAAACACACCAGTCCTGTAACGTGTATGAGGCAGGCAAAAGGAGCTTTGTGGAAGTAACAGACTTTGTATTGTACTAAACACACCAGTCCTGTAACGTGTATGAGGCAGGCAAAAGGAGCTTTGTGGAAGTAACAGACTTTGTATTGTACTAAACACACCAGTCCTGTAACGTGTATGAGGCAGGCAAGAGGAGTTTTGTAGAAGTAACAGACTTTGTATTGTACCAAGGCCAAATAAAAAAAGGTTTGTTTCCAGTAACCCGACCAACCCTAGCACAACAGGGGCAAAAATTCTTTTTTTGTGATTTTGAAGAATTTTGTCTCATTTTTTCATATTTTAAAGAAATTTGTCATTACTTTTTGAGGATTTTTCCTGTATTCTTTTTGTGTTCTTCCCCTCTCTCACAGTTGTCATTTGCCCATCATTATTTTACAATGAAATCAAAGAATTTGATACATCCATTGATATGTGCCCTAACATTTCCTATATAAATGTAAAAAATAAATAAAAAAAAAAATAAAAAAAAGATCCGACCTACCAACCCTATAGCTCTTTGAGCTTTGTGACTGGAAACACACCTTTTATTTTTCTTGGCCTAAGCATATACTGCACATATACTTGTAACTTTTCACTGTGGGGAGTGCAAGGTATCTGCTGAAGTTATACCTGCCATAATGATACACAGATTGCCTCTAATCACGGTAGGATATATATTGCATTGTACTACACGGATAATATCTGATCTTCTGTATTATTCATAAGGTCATGGTAACACACATTGTACTGTAATAAAGCTGATTACATGACTATGATTTCTATTGTAACATACAAAGGGGACTTTGAGAATGTCATAAACCTTCCATATTTCTATTCAAAGTGGAATAGGGTATCTGCTTGCAGTAACCTGTTTTGTATCATATCGAGCAGATTAGTGATTTTACTCATCCTGCTAATGAGCTAAGTTTTTTTAGCTGGTCAAGTATCCACCTATATTCATTGAAATTGAGGACTGGTTAGAGAAACAATGTTTAATGATGAATAATGGTTATGTTAGGGATTGCTTTAGAGTCTTATAACAAAGGGACATTGATGATATCACCAGCGGAGCTTATACCATGGTTATGGCTGATTTGCATATGTTTGCATTCAAGTTTGATGATAAAAGACGTTCGATTAACCACGGCTAGAATGAACAATGTTTGACATCGCCATATTGTAGCTAATGGTGCCATATGCTATTTGGATGAAATTAACCCAGGGTGGTCGACATAAAGTACTAACATGCCTAGTGGTCGAGTCAGGGGCGAGTTACCCTATATTGAGGCATTTTCCTAATTCACTGGCCATAGAAATCGGGTTGGTGCTGAATCGAGAGCGATACAATCATGGTTGTCAGTTTTAAATCCAACCAGTCTGGAATATTGATTTCGAGCCAAATGATGCTTTATGGCCAGAAATTAGGGTGGGTATTTCATGGTATGTAGAAGTGTCAGGGTAAATTTGCCCAATACAACCCACTCTCTTCATGGACGGTCCCTGATACCCTGTACATTTATTGTATATACCTGATCAAATCGTGGGTATGAACGTTTTTGGGGCTAGATATAATTCTATGTACAAGTGTAATTGTGCAATTGTTAGGCTAAATGGCACAATGGTCAAAGGTTAAACTGTAATGCACGTTAGGGCAAAGAGGCATTTCATTTGCAATAGCGATAGATGTACATGTACATACATATTAGCATGATATTTTTTTTTTACAAATATCATTATAATGAATATTACATCAGAATCCCCACTTCTTTGTACAATTGAACTATTTATGTTAGTAATGTACAAAATATGTCATAGTTGCTATTAACATCGGGGTTTTATTGTTGGCAATATGAACTAAATTGAGAAATAGGTGTTGGCAGCTTTGGTCAATATGAGCACAATGTAAAAGGCATTTGTATTTCATGCCATCAGGTATTTCAATAGGGCATTGGAAAGAAAACGAGGGGAAGGGGGTTGCAAGCTATAACTATATGGCATAGGCCTCCGGAGAGTCTATTCATGAAGATAAAATGTGCTTAAGGAAACATGTGCTTAACCACTGGGTAGTTGGGCGGAGGGGGTTGGACTTGAAATGATTTGAGTCGCTATTGAATGAGATGGCATGTGGTTGAAATAGGTTCTCGTGCACCTGCGAGGATTTCCAAATCACCCTGTTGTCCAACCCCCCTTTCCCTTGGGAAGATGTAGGCCTATGCCTTTTTCTGGGATGTACACAACTTAATCGTTTATTACACCATAAGTGTTAGTAAATAATATAGCGCATAAAGCCATGTACATGTGGTACAGACCTTTCTAAGAAATCCTCAAGTATTTATTTGATATATCTTGACTTTTACATAGACATAGTTTTAGTACTAAATAGCCTTGTACATATTCCAAACAAATACTGTATAATCTTAGATATCCACCATGTGATATTAGGTGCTATATTATGTTAATAACTAAGGGAGTGATCATTATTTATCAACAGCGGGGGTGGTGGGTTTCTGCACAGATGCGCGAAAATTTTTTATGCCCCCCTTGACGCCAGTCTTTTTTGCACCCCCCCACACCGGAGGCGCGGAGAATTTTCGCGCCCCTCTTTCAGCTATAGTAGGGCGCGGGCTTTTTTTTTTGCTAAAAAGAGGGTAATTTTTTTTAGCCCCCAACTCAAGAGGGGGTCAACATTTTGTTAGCCCCCCCTTGGGAGGGGTCTGAAATTTTTACGCCCTGCCCTCAAACCCACCATCCCCCCCTTGATAAATAATGACCACTCCCTAACAGATAGTTTATGTATTAAAATGAGAAGCAGCTATACGGAATAATTGAACATTATATATGTGTAACATGATTATATATATATATATATATATATATATATATATATATATATATATATATATATATATGTATCTACTTTGTAACACCGCTTGAATTAGAGTCCACATTATCATCATAATTATTATGAGCATTCATAGAGGTTGACATAAATGCAAGAACCAGAGGTTAACATCTGTCTTTCGTAATGTGCAATGAAAAGAATAATGTTAACGTGTGCCCCCTGACACACAATTCAGCCTTTCTGTTTTAATAAAAGTTCACGTGATAACTCCTTGCAGAGACATGACTGTTTTGATTGCATTACCTTTGACCATGCAATTTGAAAAATAAGCATTTTTTCTCGCAATTTCCCATTAAGATTTCCATCGTTTTAGCCAACATATGTGACACAGTGTGGGAGAACGTAACATTAGGCCTACGGGATTTAGCGTTGGGCCCTATTTAAGGCAATCAAGGGGCTCTACCAGTAGCAAAACTTATTGTACCTACAAAGTAAAAATAAATAATTCACTAAAAAAAACGGTGATTCACTGGCACCCGCATAGCCAATGAATCACGGTAAAAATATGGTGAATTCCTGTTGAAAACTGCAGAGAATCCCATACAGTGAACCTTAGGAGGGTGAAACACTGTTATTATAAGGGAAATCACCATTCTTTTAGATTATGGTGAATCACTGTAAAATTTTAAGGAGTTTCCATACTATATTTAGGGATTTTTTGTAATAGTGTAGGATATTGATATGGAACTTTGGGCCACATCTGCCTGTCAGACTTTGATCATCCTATATCCCAAAAGAATTCCCATCTGGATACAATTTGACACAACTTTGTTAAATGCGCGGTTTTGGGCTTAAGTGCATGGGGAAGTAAGTCTGACATGGTAACCAAATGATGATGGATCATACACAAACGGTTTCCCATACTCCCATTAGATTCTACAACTGTTCATATCCATAAAGACAAGCCATGTATTGTTGCTAACACATTATGTTTCCTAATTAATGGCAATACACATGCAGGTAGAATCAGCTTTGAAAGTTCTGTAAGGTCTCAGGATTGATTGGATGATGGCTATATAGTACAAGGATAATACTTCTAAATGACCACAAATGGAATGTTTTGGTAACTATGCTTACCAGACCTGACCAGAAATAGCATGCCCTGAACTGAGTTATGAGTATTGAGAAAATGTCATGCAGAGCCCATATCAAAGGAGAAGATCAAAATAATATGTGGTCGTATCAACAAAGTGATACAATTGTGAAATAATGTCAGATCGTATAGGGGATGCCAGTCCTCTCTTGCTCAGCTGTATACAGATAATAACTATTATCAGAGTTGGGAATGGTAAGGCGCAGATTTTTGATCGGTTAATAAGCCTAGGGCAATTATCTTTGGTTCACCATTGATGAAAGAGTACAAGAGGGATATAGCACATGGTTTTCTAATAGGTTTCTAGTAGAAACCTTCATGCTATAGATGAATGTCCCCCCAATGGTGTGCTTTATACACTTAATGTTACGTTTTCCCATGTTCTTTTACATATAGGCCTAGTTATAGGCTGATAGTTCTGTTTAAGTGAGAACACCGTAGAGAACCTTGTTTCTTTCATAGAATTGTAGGTAGGGCCTAGTTCTTCAATGAGCTTGAATGAGATTTAATGTGATAAGTATAGCCTACTTACATTGTTTCAGAGTAATTCTGTGTCATGAAAATATCTATTTAATATGTTTAGGCCTACATGTTCCAGCTCACGTAGGCTATCTGTATCATTTGTGCAAGTCCGAAATGGCCATTAGCTAGGCCTATAGGCCTATTTATTAAGATGGCCACATAAATCGCTTCTCTCTCATAAATTAGTTTAGTTCAATTGATGGGTCTAGACCCCTAAATTCGACAGAGTGACATGGCCATTTCTTAAAATCGACATGTGACATGGAGCTTAGTGACAAGGACATGGAGAATGAAAAAGTTAGTGACATGAGACATGACCTTAATTTCCTTAAAATGGACATGTGACAGAGCTTAGTGACAGGGACATGGGGAAATAGAAATTTAGTGACATGTGACATGGCCTTTTCTTAAAATCGACATGTGACATGGGGACCCCCCCTCTAGACCCCCCAATTGGCTTGATTGTTGAGCAGTGTTTTGTTATATGGATATTATTTGACTATTTTTAATTCTTAGGCCCTAAGTATAGCCGAAATCATGCCTTAGGCCTATAGTCTACTCAGACGCCTCCTGTAGCTTGTTTCTAAAGTTAGGTTTTGGGTGTTTTTTTGTTGTTGTTTTTTTCAATTTACTAGATATCTGAGATAGATTTCAGAGACCAAATTCCAATCTCTTCCGTCACGTAGTGACGATGTGATGTTTCGGCTAGGTCTGGCATCACAATAAGGTTGTTGCTAGTAGCGCTAAACTACTGCCACTAATACTGTTTTTGACAGGTAGTTTGTATGGTACTTGGTACCATTAAACTCTCACAATGTTAGAAAATATCGACGAGGATGGGATTCGAACCCACGCGGGCAGAGCCCAATGGATTAGCAGTCCATCGCCTTAACCACTCGGCCACCTCGTCTGCATGGCCCCAGGTGTCGACCGACACCTAAATAAATGTATACATGATAAAGAAATGCAATGGTATCATCGGATGTCTAAGTTACTTTGTAGCCCACAAGCTTATACACACAATTTAGAATACTATACGTAGGCTAGTGCAAAAAGAAAGAAATGATATACTATATTACAAAACAAAATGGAAAGTATTGAAAACAAACTCGTGTAGTTTTTGCCAAGCACAACATATCATATTCTTGTATTCCAAATATTAAACATATAAATGATATAACATTCGAGGTGCAAAGATGGAAATATTTAATAGCAATGTGTCATTCATCAATACAGGCAAGTCATTCGTAGACACTGTAACACAAAGGTAATTGCAGTGCCTTTCATATATAGTTCACGTGGATATAATTCCTAAATGTCAGCCAAGTTGTAGTTCTATAGTTGATACACTAGAGATATGGTTGGGACAACTGCTGACGGTCTCATTCCGACTCCAAAGAATCATCATTTACTCTTAGCAGAATCATATACCTATATAGGCCTGTCATACATATTTCAATCTGTGAAAAGTCCTCTAGGTATACGGAGGCAGTTCATGATTGTGTGCTTTATATTCCACAATATACATGGTTATCAACAAATAAATGATATATACTAGACACATCTTTTTTATATTTTTGAACAACTGCTAGCCCTTTCAGACTCCAGGGATTCTTCATTTATCACGGCTTTGCAAACAGTTATTTGGAAATAGGATATTTTCTAACCTTACAGTTGTCACATCTGTTTACATTTTCACACTTATATACACGTATTACAATAACATATATAGGCCTAAGGTCTACCATGAGATAATCATGTTAACGTTGGACCAACATTGCACGGAGTTGGCATGACATTTTTGTCATTGTTGGCCAAAGCATCTTTTGATCAGCCAAATGTTTTGCCATTATCGACACAAAATGACATTGGGCCAATGATGGGCCATCTTTTAGATTTTATGTTGGCCCAATATCTGGTTAAAATTGAGGATGGGCCAATTTTGTGATGTTGGACCAACATTGGCCCAATGCCGCGCCAGATATAGGTATTGTAGCAACGTCTAACCAAGCATCCTTTCTCACCACCAGGCTACAAACTAAATGACAATCACAGTATGATCAAATTTATGAAACAGCAATTTCTTCATTTTAACCTTAATCTCAGCTATATTGACCGAGAACCCACTTGGCAAAAAAGTATTTTAAACGTTTGCAAACGTTTTATTCTGTTCGAGGTATTTTTACGTTTAAAACAAACAGCATCGGTATATATCAAAGGCTTATTATTATTCCACGTTAAAGGATCTGCAGACCAAACTACCTTATATCTTGACACAGCCCACAATACGCTCTGGAAGTCATTTCTCAAACCCAAAGATTACAGCCCCCTGAAATCGTACCGACCTTGCCATGATTGTAAGGGAATTCTTAGGTACACAGGGTCAATCACTATACGAGTGGTACAGATATAGAGGGAAAAGGCATGCACCAGCTAGCCATTTCTCAAACACTACGATCCTACCACTCTCCCTCTGATTCCAACCACCCCTACAATCCAGTCCAATCGTAGTGATTGACCCTGGATGGTCATGTATAACATATGATTGCCTATACAAGTGCATGCCTTTTCCCTCTGTATCTGCTGTAATCATAGTGATTGACCCTGTACAATGAAGAATTCCCTTCCGATCCTGGCCAGGTCAGTACGATTTCAGGGTGCCCAAAACTTAGTGTCTGAGAAATGACTTCCTGAATAGGCAATCGTAAGTAATACATGATCACCCAGGGTCAATCACTATGATTGGACTGGTTCATAAAGTCGAATCCCACATGGCGATTTAGGGCTCAAATATCTCTGCGATTTTGTTCCTTGCACTCTTGGGGCCTTCCTGAGCCCCTATATCGCAAGGATACCTGCTTAATTGGTCTCAATTCACTGTTGGATTCGGTATAAGTTGAACAATCCTTGCGATCTAAGAGACCAGGAAGACTCCAAAATCGCAAGGGACAAAATCGCAGAGATATTTGAGCCCTAAATCGCCATGTGGGATTCGACCTATAGGGGTGGTTGAAATCGGAAGGAGAGGGGTAGGATCGTAGCATTTGAGAAATGGCTAGCAGGTCGAGGTTGTTTTGCCAACTTGGGACATTTGTTACTTTCTCATTGGTGGAAGGACAACATTGGCACGGCATCCTTTGCCAAAATTTTAACAACATGAATTATCTGTTGTAGGGCCTACCAAAATTGGCTGATTAGAAGGAGTACTGGTAACATTGGCACAGTACTATCAATATACCAACATTGGTATTGCATTGGCTGTCTGATATTGACTAACATTGGGAAATTATCCACCATTGCTGACGTTAGCCCAGCTAGCCCTACTAGGGTTTTCAAACCTTACGGTTGTCATACACGTATTTTGTCAGATGTCAATTATGTTATGCCATCGAGTCTTACAATAAATTCAAACATTCTTCACCAGAAATGATTACTGAACCATCAGGTGTTATTTGAGTGTACTTTCTTTTTCAGAATTTTTCGATAAATATTCTATACATGTAAGATCCTTCCTCATAACTTTTTCTTTTGGCTCATTAATTAAGAAATAAATGTCTTTTGAGTGACCCCATACCCATTGAAGTAAACAACTACCATTTACTTCCCCTTTCTCCACATGGCTCTCCGAAAGTCAGGGTTGGTGCTACAGTAGATGAAAAAGTTACCACAGCGATCAAAGGTGTAAAGGAGATGGGCAATGTTTTTTATAACAAGTCCACTGCGAGGTGCTTTGGACCAGACAATATAAGTTATTGAGATAGGCAGATTGCATATGATAGACTGTATGCACACCCCAATCAGCAACACAATCATCCTCTGTTCAGAATCATGGTGTTTGATCTTAACTGTATTTATCATTCCAACAGTACGATCAGCGAACAACACTGCCCTCTTTTTGCGATGTTTGACCAAAGCGGCTACAATAAGAGGGTTGCAGACCACCAAGATGGCTACTGGGATATATTCAAAAAGAATGCCACCCGTGTAGATGTATACCAGTCCAACGTTGGTTAACATCAGTGGTGACCAGCTATACCAATAGACATACTCTCCTGGCTCTATTTCTCCCTTCATTGGCTGGTACAGCCACCCATAGGGACAACGGGCCAGCACATTCAGCAAAACTATAACCAGTACAATAATCTTAGACCTGAAAACAGTTATCCAGAGTTTAGACTTAATAGGATAGTTAACCTTCAGGAGGCGATCGACTGCAATTACAATTGTTATCCAAATGCTAGCCCCGGGGGTGATATGCATGATTATTGTCCAGAAATACAGATGGAACACATTGTACCAGTAGCTATAGAAATAGCCGCAAGTGAGAAGCATCATTGAAGACGCCAGAGAGGCACAAAACAGTATGTCACAACATGCGATAGCTGTTAGATACACATTCATTGTGCTTCTCTGCAGCCTCCTCAGGGTGACCATGTTGACAATGTTGGTTGAGATACCTGTGACAATAAACACAACATACATGACTGAGAGGCTGAGTGGGATGGTGTTTCTTTTCAGTGGACTGAAGGAGGCACACAGAGACCCAAAGGAGGAGTTGGTAGAGTTTCCCTCATGGCCGTCAGTAGAGTTACAGGGCATTGTTAGGTTGGTTAGATGGTCTGCTCCTGCTGCTAACATCTTCTTTATACCATCTGTGATGAGACCGACGGAGATGTTGACTGCCATTTGGTTATCCATGACTCAGCACTCTGCAAGATAATTAAGGTGAGCCCAAGTCCTTTTATCCTGCTGTAACTATATTGTTTCTATACTTGCTGATAACATAATCTGAATAAACATTAAAATGGTAGGCCTACAGCACTTGAAGGTTGAGAAGCTGGGCAAAGCTCTCGAAATCCCTCAAATTCCAATGAACATAGGTGAAATATTTTAAAGCCTACACTGATAATACCCACAGTCAAAAGTGACTAAAGTAGCCTTATATTGACCCCCAATAGTCAGATGCTATTCATAAGTCACATATTAGCCATAGACATAGTCACCCCTGAATATGACTGTGACCTATCAAGGGAGAACACCCCTCCGTGGGGGATTTATAATTCCCCATTTGGCCACCAGGGGGCATTGGAGGGCAAAATTACTCTAAATCATTATAAAAGTACATTAAGCTAATTTCTGCTGCAGAATTCAATGGTTTCATTTAAAATGCACCATTTTCAGTAGAAACATCCCACATTTGGATGGTAAAATCAACATTTTTCATGAGAAATCAAACAATATGCCTGTTCCTGCTTGCCATGGCAACCATTCCAATAATCAAAATTTGCAGATTTTTACACCAAAAACCCAAAACTAAAAACAGAAATGGAAAATTCCTTCTAGATCAAAATCTATGATAAAAATCACCATATTAATTTGTATTTTTTTTTATGAAAAAGGCTGATTTATTGTGTTTTTAGACATTATTATGGTTTATAATGTATTTAGAGCTTAATCATTGATTTTAGATATGAATAATGACCTATGTTCAAGGAGGGGTTCTGACATAACTACTAGGAATATTTAACCCAATGATGTCTCATTTTAAAGATCTTGAGATGAACTTTTATAATGAATTTTCCTGCAGAGAGGTGTTTTTCCTTGCCTGGTCATTCTTTGGGACACAACAGTGATGATGTCACAGGTTTGTGTGAGGAAACATAATTCAAACTGAATGCCCAATTGACTCCAGGTATATAAGCACATTAATGACATATCCTCCTATGTTTTAATTCTATAGCCTTCCATAGGCTATGTGTTCAGCATTTGCTTGCTGTTTATAATGATAACCCAAGACATCTGAGAATTGAACTATGTATAGACTAGAATATACAAGAATACATGAATATTTAGACAAGCCTATATGAAGGATGTATGACATGTTGCCTGTTGTCAGTTGCTAGTTAAGGGTTTCCAGTTGCCATTTTGCCCTTGATGGGTAACAATTGTCATTTGTACTTAAGAATAGGTTCTTGTCAGTTAAAAATGATTAAGGATTGCAGGTTGCTATAGTTAACAATTGTTCAATGTTCCTGTCAATGTATTCCTTGGTATGCACGACTAGCAACCCACTTTCCCCCTAAAAAAAACTGGGAATGTAGCTGTGGTTGAAATTCCTATGTTCAATGTTTTTGCTTTTTGAATATGATAAAACATTATTGTTACTTACAGGCTTTTTACATCAAAATAAAAAAAAAAGGAAGGAACATTTTTTAATGTTAAAAAACATTTAAGGGACAAACTCACTACATTTTGAAATTGGCAACAAACCTACAGGTGGCAACTGAGAAGCATCAACCGACAGCTATCAACAGATCCTATCTATACCAAGCATAAAAAAACCCGTGTACCAGTAAGATCAGCTATCTATGGAAGGTTAGTGCAAGCAGTACGTGTGATATGTTGCTTAATGAAGCCATTAAAGGTTTGTTTCCAGTAACATGACTTAAAAAGGGTAGGGTCAATAGGTCGGATTTTTTTTCTTTTTGATTTTTTTTTTACATTTATATAGGAAATGTTAGGGCACATATCAATGAATGTATCAAAGTCTTTGATTTCATTGTAAAATAACCGTGGAAAAATGACAACGGTGAGAGAGGGGGAAAATATCAAAAGGATACAGAAAATGGATGAAGAAAAATGTAAAAATACTCAAAAAGTAAAATAAGATTTCTTTAAAATATGAAAAAATGGGACAAGATTCTTCAAAATCAAAAACAAATTGATGCCTTATATGCATGTCTTGCCTTAGCAGCTTAACACTAATTAATAAAGTGCTCTTACCCCGATGTCCCAAGGGATCTTCAGCTGAATACTGTTCCAGGACTCTTCACAAACGATGTTCAGTCCTTCCCAGCTCGGGCTCAGCCTCGAACTAATCCCAACAAAATCCCCCACACTTTTATACAGGTTCGAGTGTGGGTTCGTAACTTTGTTTATGTAATGGTTTGGGAGGCATATTTCTCAAATATCAATTGAATATTGTTCTTTGGTTCTTCATATTATGTCTGGTGAAAAGATAGTTTACAGACTTGGTACCGCATCTTGTGTAATTGTTCAGAGACTTGCGACAAATTAACTTGATTTTGAATTGTCCTTGGGGCAGTAGTTTCAACCATAAAAAAACAACATCATTCTATTAGGTAATGGGTCTTGTTCCATTTCCCGTGAAGGAAATCCCACTTACAATCTTTCTATATTCTCCAATTGGTTATTAAGTTCAGAACACGATTGTGTATTGGTAAAATACAGAATATTGGTGCAGTTTGCAGTGATTAACTCTTCAGCATTTATAAATCATAAGCAGCACCTCATGTGTATCAAATTATTCTTTTTCTGTGCACAACACCAAGACACACTTCTAAACGTACTTGTGTCATACTGTATTTCATCCCAAAGATGTATTGGTAAAGAGTTAGAAATAGTATAAATATTTAAAGATTGATCAAGTTTGTTGATCATGTAGGCTCGAGCTTGTGATAGAACTTGGGCTTGATTTAAGTCACTGTGTAACCTTGTGCAGCCACACCCTGAAACCTACCTTGTCGCAGTAGGCGATTGGGCCGCGGGCAGGTATAGCATGTCATAGGTGGTCCAGGTTTTAATTTTCTCATTATCAACCAACCCCACCCACACGTGCACATTGTCTAATATCAAGAGGTGAACAAGTGTGGACTACAACTGTGGAGGTGGATCTGTGAAAATGTATATTATAGCAGTTTCATCTCTGATACACAGATGCACTGAAAATAGCAATTTTACATAGCGTTGGTTACCATGGTAACCAATTAGAATATGTACCATGTGACCATGTCTCTTTAAAATTCTGAAAATATTCAAAAACGTCTACAATATGCTTTTGATTCCATGTCAATTGATAGTGGCAGCCCTAAAATATCATCATTTGAAGTTTGATGAAATCATCATTTTTAGGAGATGTATGCTATGTTATAACCATCAAGACAGATATGATTGGTAAGATAGGATATGGGACTGAGCTAGAGGAATTGTGGGACAGGGGTAAAATGATGATGAGACTGTGGGTGTGGAATACTGGGGGTAAGGGTGACACCAGGATGTTGTAAGTTATTCATTTCTTCTTCTGTCCTTACCCCCAGTCCACCATTCATCCACCTCAGTCATGTCCTGCCCGCCCTTTGTAGCACCTACCCCCAGTCTCAGTTACTTCACATCTTTCTCCCATCTCAGTCTCATTCTGCCATTACCTGCAGCCCCCAGTACCTCACTCTCAGTCTCACGATTTCCCCATCACAGTCTCATCCTGCCCTTACCCCCAACCACACCATAGATAGTTGAACTGCAGTCCCTCTATCCCTCTACTTCAGTCACATCCAACCCTTATCATCACCCCCACCCTTCCTCCACCTGTAGAGGTATCGTCCTGCCCTTGTCTCAGTCCCATAACACCATTCTTATCATGACCTCATGATCAGTCCTACCATTCCTCCATCTCAGTCTTATCCTGCCTATTATGCCAGTCCTATCCCAACATTACCCCATCTCAGTCTCATCTTGCCTTGGCTGAATATCTGAAATTTGTAATAAATGAGACTATGGCAGCCTTTCAATGTGGGCCTAGAAATACAGCAGAATGCACCAAATGTCTTCTAGAATTGACACATCCTATGTTAAAAATCTGTGCCCCCCCTTTCTCAAAATCCTGGATCCGCCCATGTTCCCCATTTAGTTAAATATCTCCAATGAACATGTGTAGTTCATTCAGTATCATATTTACTTTTTGATGCAGCTGAAAATACCTGCGATGTGTGCTCTGCGTTTCAGTGCACTTGAGAGACATGGGGTTCATCCAGAGTTGACATCTGGGTCTAATATCGTTATATGTGAATGATATTACATAGGCTGGTAGAAAAAAGTATGGGCTTTCCATTCATATAAATATTCCTATGTTTCCTTATGACCACATCATGCAGTAGAGTGCTAATGTTCCATAACTGTGATGACTTGTCAGTAATTAAATTACTGCTAGTACAACCCAGAACTAACACAGGCTGTACCTCTAGCATAGCTTGTAACAACCCCATTCATAAATTCTCCCTATGTGCCAGCGCATTTTTGCGCATAGACACGATATATACCCTATATTAGTGAATTTAGAACCAGGGCTGTAGACCTCACCCAGGAGCTTAATTCAAAACATCCTGGGATCACGACCCCAGTGATCTTAGGAATAAATCAGCCTTATCCTATTAAGCGATCTTAAGAGTTGACTGGGTTCATATATCCTAGCCAGCACTAAGATCGCATCGATCTTAGCCTCAGCCCTCCTACACTATTCCAAGAAGAACTGACTAGGCACAGGGGTAAGAGTCCCAAAATAAAGGAATAGCTGTGGAGTCACTCTTCTTCACAAGATTGCTTATACCATCGTTCCCTGTCCCCATATGGGCTAACAAAAGATCACAGGGTGCAGTTGACCCCCAGGACAAAGAGAGAAGGGAAGAATTACCTTACAGTGCACTTAATGCATGAGTAGCCCTAAGAGCCCTCAAGGACACACAGCAAACATCCTCCCTCCCCTCTTTATGTATGCAGCAGGCTATTCACTTTTTCGATCAGGAGTGTTCCCTGTAAGTGCTCTTGTACTCAGGTGAAACCACTATGCATTTCTTTCACTAAGATCGCAGTGATCTTAATGGTGGAAATGGAATAGTGAAGTGATCCCTGGTGCTTAATTCGAAACATCCTGGGATCCCAGCCCCAGCGATCTTAGTGTAGGCACATATCATAAGACCTGGCTGGTCTACCCTATGTAATGCAGTGGTTGCAGGCCTGTCCAGAATAGCTAGTCCTGGGATCACTTCACTATTCTATTTCCACCACTAAGATCACTGCAATCTTAGTGAAATAATTGCACAGTGGTTTAACCTGAGTACAAGAGCACTTACAGGGAACACTCCTAATCGAAAGAGTGAATAGCCTGCTGCATACATAAAGAGGGGAGGGAGGACGTTTGCTGAGTGTCCTTGAGGGCTCTTAGGGCTACTCATGCGTTAAGTGCACTGTAAGGTAATTCTTCCCTTCTCTCTCTTTGTCCTGGGGGGGGGGTGGCACAATGCTTCTAATAGGCAAGCATAAATCATACATTCATGGGAACAACTCTTGAATACTGTACGGTGGTCAACTGCACCCTGTGCTCTTTTGTTAGCCCATATGGGGACAGGGAACGATGGTATAAGCACTCTTGTGAAGAAGAGTGACTCCACAGCTATTCCTTTATTTTGGGATTCTTACCCCTGTGCCTAGTCAGTTCTTCTTGGAATAGTGTAGGAGGGCTGAGGCTAAGATCGATGCGATCTTAGTGCTGGCTAGGATATGTGAACCCAGTCAACTCTTAAGATCACTTAATAGGATAAGGCTGATTTATTCCTAAGATCGCTGGGGTCGTGATCCCAGGATGTTTCGAATTAACCTCCAGGACTAGCTATTCTGGACAGGCCTGCAACCACTGAATTACATAGGTAGACCAGCCAGGTCTTATGATATGTGCCTACACTAAGATCGCTGGGGTTGGGATCCCAGGATGTTTTGAATTAAGCTCCTGGCCCGGGGCAGTACCTCCCGTCTGCTAGGCATTTCTCAAATCTGAGTCTCCGCACTACGTACTGCACATAGGGACTGCCCCTCCAATCATAGTGAGGGGCAATGGGTGACCCAACAATACCTACGATTGCCCATACAATTGCATGCCCTTTCAATCTATATCTGCACCATTCTTAGTGATTGACCCTGTGTGCCCAAGGATACCCTTTGGATCATGGCAAGGTCAGTACGATTTCAGGGGCTGTAATCTTTGGGTTTGAGAAATGACTTCCAGGTGTACGTGGTCAGGAGGGTGTTGCTCCTACAGTAAAGGGAAGAGCTGGCTAAAAATCCCCTCTTTCCAGTCCTTTCTTTTTACCCCCGTTATCTATGAAACCTCCCCCGCCTCCAACGGCAGTGGACCTAGAGTCTGTCTGTTCGTCTGCTGTTTTCACGCACTGACGTGACTGCTTTTATCAAGAAATCTCTATAATTATTCATTTTCAATCCACCCATTCTTCTTTTCTCTCGACCCTGCATGTATTTCTATCTGAATTTGTCATCTATTTAAGAGGAAAAAGAAATAATAACAGGTATTTGACGGTACATTGACCGAGCGGCGGAAAACTTTGCCGCTGGTTTCGGCGAGTCTCTTTGTTAAGACGGAGACAAGCACGCGCCCGGTACGTTGACCGAGCGGCGGAAAACTTTGCCGCTGGTTTCGGCGAGTCTCTTTGTTAAGACGGAGACAAGCACGCGCCCGGTACGTTGACCGAGTGGCGGAAAACTTTGCCGCTGGTGTCGGCGAGTCTCTCTGTTAATACGGAGACGAGCACGAGCCCGGTACGTTGACCGAGCGGCGGAAAACTTTGCCGCTGGTCCCATTATAATCACAGCGCCGTAGGTGCTGGTCATGTAGCTATAACTTGTCCCATTTGTTGCTCACAAGTGGTCATTCAAGTACGGTGCTAAAAAAGGCAGATTTGAGTAGGTATCTAGTCAGGAGAAGTCAGTCAGTATAGTATAGTATAGTATAGAGTGTGTGACATGAGTAGGTACCTAATAGCGCAACCCTCTCTATTTTAAACAAGGCAGGTGACTTTTCAGAATAATGTGGTGAGTGCAAGTTGGATGGTGAAGCAGAGCATGACTTGTTTGAAAAGAGGGCACATACTTACAGCTCTATTTATCATAGTAGCAACACTCTCTGGGCCCTACCTGGAGGGTGTTGCTCCTACAGTAAAAGGAATAGCTGGCTAAAAATGCCCTGATTTCCAGTCCTTTCCTTTCATGTAGCTATAACTTGTCCCTTTTGTTGCTCACAAGTGGTTATTCAAGTATGGTGCTAAAAAAGGCAGATATGAGTAGGTACCTAGTCGGGAGAAGTCAGTCAGTATAGTCTAGTATAGAGTGTGTGACATGAGTAGGTACCTGATAGTGCAGCTCTCTCTATTTTAAACAAGGCGGTGACTTTTCAGACTAATGTGGTGAGTGCAAGTTGAATGGTGAAGCAGAGCATGACTTGTTTTGAAAAGAGGGCACATACTTACAGTTCTATTTACCATAGGACCAACACTCTCCTGTGCACCTGGGACTACCTGCATGTAGTACCACCCATATGACCCGCTGCACTGCACTTCTTTTAATATCTGCATAGGTAGGCTTAATTAAAACAATGATTTTTTTTCTAAAAAGTATGAAATATGCATCTTCTGCCGAACATGCTACTAGTAGTACAATCCACGGTCCTAATGGTCAATATAAGATATTTCTATTAGCGTATATCTAGATTATTTCATTTCATCATAATTATGTTAAGTATAAAATACAATTTGAGAAAATTATTTATTGAAAAAACGATATCACATATCTCAACATAACCCGATTATATTGCGATACTTGTATCACAGGCAAGGTAGAGTGATCCAACCATCCATGCGCTCCTGTCACTGGTCAGTAAATCCATGATGTGAATATGTTTTATTGGTGCTGGTGCAGCCAACTCAAAGTTATCCTTTTGATCAATGCTTATCACTATCAACAGATTTTCCCTGGACGGTCATAAGATTTGCAGTTTCGATCATACGTTTCCTGTCAAAGTATCAAAACCCTATAAAATCCCTACCTAAACTAAAGATGACAACATATGGTATAAGGAGAGTTGAGAGTAAAGTGGTAATAATGCTTGGTGTGTTGATGGCACCTCTCCCATTACTCCCGCCCCCGGCTCCACCCCCTGAGCCACCAGCCCCGCCCCCAGACCCACCACCAGTGGGTGGGGCTATTGTTAGACACGCCTCCTTTGCTCCAGCAGAAAGAAAGATGCTTCGTGCATTGATTGGCCCATATTGACTCGTCACAGCATTCACTGATTGGAGACCACTGTTCACATGATACACCAAGGCCCCGCCCACCGTGTTGTTCTGGGATGATTGACAGGTGACATACAGGGATAGGTTGCCGGGCCTGAAGGGGTGGTCCGTGGTAGCTATGGCAACACCTACCAGCAATGCCCCTTCTCCATCGTCTCCTGAAAAAGACAACCTCATTATCACCAATAACCTTTTTCTCTGTGGTTTATCTGCAATAAATGGCTATAAATGTGTGTTCTGTATAATAATTGTATGTTATGGCTGACCAGTTTGATAACATGGTTAGAAAGCTATTAAAGAAAGCCTTTTAGTGTTACTGTAGGCATTTTAATATTCTTGATGTTTGAAGATATTGGAATGCTAAATAGAACTACCAGTCTTTTTGGTGTGTTTTTTTTCTTGTCATAGACGTTTCCATTTGAAGAAAATCCAATTTGAATTGATACATTCAAATCCGATAATTGTACATTCTAGATTTCACTTTCATGAAATTTGAATGAGTTCTGACCTTTTGTACAGTGAGGTTTAACCTCTGCAGCCTCCCCTACAATGACAAGGTCCCTGAAGCTCTCTGGGTCCCACCAGGCGCATCTTACCCTGTCCAGGCTGCTCCAACACACCTGGTTCTCCAGGGTGTCCACTCCTCCTGCACCCCACACCTGGCGGAGGCTGGACGAGGTCAGTGACGTTTGCAGGGACATGGTACTCCTGTCATGGTATGTCACCTGTGAGAGAGAATAGTTGGGAGTTCACACAAGACCTGAAACGGAGGTACATTATTTATAGAGGCATTTGCACTTTGCATAACCATTGAGCCCAAGTGTATCTTTCATTACACAAAGGAATCGAAATCCTGAGACCTGTTTCACAAGGGCCATATGTGACCCATCTTTACAAAGTGGTACTGAAGTCGCACATTTAGAAGCCTAGATATGGCCTTCTCAAGTGGTATAGTGTCAAAAATTTTGGATTTTTCAAAATTGATATTTTAGAATTTTCCTATCATACAGGTAGATGTCTTTGAGAATCCTAGGTTACTGAACTGAATTTAAGCCCCAAATGCCTGAAGGACATACCTATAGAATCCATAGCTATAAAGAATTACATAGGAATTATATGGGATTAATAAAATATTATATATCTAAAATGCTAATTATTTCAATTTAATTAATTTTTAATGAATTTGACTATATGTACTGCCAGAAGATCCAGAGAGGGCAATGTGGTTCAAATATGCAAGTGTCATATACCAAATTGAAGCTCTTGATGAGCTTTAAACAGAGCTAGCAATATCTAAACATTTTCTATCTGCGACTTCCGTACCACTTTGTTAGGATGGGTCACATATACTAGTGACATAGACTTAAGAGCAAGATACTCATAAGGTGGTGTTAAGATCAATCATTGGATTCATTGGTCATATCTCCATAGCTCACTCTTAGTAGGAGGTGTTTCAAAAGGTAATTGGGATTGAAGCTTACTAGTAAAGAGTCAATGTAAGAGTGACATATGACCAACAGAAAGTAGCTGATTTATGTGGAAGGTTTAGGGTACACATAAATGGGAAAAATCGTATCAATTAGTGGAATCCCACATATCTTTTTAATCCATGATGTCAAGAATATATCAAAATGAAATACCCTTTTATAATACCTTTTTATATTGTGAAATAACAAAGTAGAGGCACATTCTGCACCTGGGTGATTGATCTTACTAGCTGAATGATTGGTCTACGAGTGACCTAAGGAATGATCTTGATTACTGCCCCTATGTCCAATTGACAGCTGTTTCTAAAGGACCAGTCTTAAGTTCCAATACTAGTGACAGCTTGTTCCGAAACACTAGTAGTCATTCCCAAATGACTGATCTTAAGTTGTCACTAGTAGAGTGGAAAGATCGATCTTAAATAAGGAATGCTTATGAAACAGGTCTCTGAAATGCATTTAGTAGGTTATTATGGTGAATCCCCCCCCCCCCAAAAAAAAGCTTTATTTTCAGGTCCATGTTTGGTTATACAGGTCACTTCTATTGGGAAAGAAGGGACGACAGGGGACGCAGTCTCATGAAATTGGTTATACCCCTCCCCAAAGGAGAATTGCCACAACGTGCCTAAAAGTTTATCTAGAACCAGTACATGTATAATAGATGGGCTATAATTCTTTCACTTTAGCCATTTAAAGGCCATATCCATTTGACATGCACATTGGCCGACATTGTGAATTTCTGAAGTTCAACTTATTTCGGTTGCCATTTTCCAATATAGCCAAAACAGTAATATGCATACCAGTATAATGAAAATTTGATAATCTCCTGAAAAAATGAAGTTCACTTTCACGCGTTAAAGAAAGTAGCGTTTATTAAACTAGAATTGACTCTTAGATATTACCCCCAAACAAAATGTTATGCATTGTCACACAAAAAGAAATCTAATAGGGGCCTCTGTGGTACACAATGTAATAGAGGCTACATGGCTAATGGTAAGATAAAACAGCTAACTACCTTTGGTGGTTTCTCTGAGGTTTCCATGGCTACCTCCACTAGCATGGCCTCAGGTTCCGATGCTCCTGCCAATTTAGGCACCTTAAAAAGGACAATGAATGCAAACTGTCCAATGGAGGTGGGTACCAGCAGCAGGTGCCGTCCAGGAACCATCTCCTCATCATCTGATAACAGGATTCCATTGGAGAAAATCTCAGAATCAAACACAGTAGCCACCAAATTGGAACAATGCACCAAGTCAAAGTTCCCTTTTCTGAATGGAAATGTTTGTTGGCATGTCTCTGAGCGCCTCAGTTCTATCCAGGTCCTATTGACCGAAGTGTTATTTTCCCGCCACAAATCCCCATCAAATGTCGTCTGCTCTGAAGAGAATGCTTTAACTTCTTCCCGGCGTGTCAAGATGAAGTAGAGCTGCTGGTTGTACCAAGCAAAGGGTCCTGGGTCCCCTTTGGAGGAGACCACGTCCCATAATATCAGGGGGACTGGCATTGAACAGGACACATTGCCAATACACAGAGGTCCTGCCGCCAGGGTGACACGTTGCCATGGTGACGTGCCATCATTTGTGGAGGGGTAAAGCTGCAGGAGAAAGTCTGTTGTCCATTTGTTGTAGGAAGCAGAGATAACTTTGGTTTCCTTCAGGTATTCTGTCACTGCAAATACAGAGAAAGATAAAAAAAAAAAAAAATCAGACAGGGGCCTAGGTGAGAGATGCAGAACAATAAAGCTGATTATAGACCATGTAGAATGACTGATTTTCATCACCAAGCCTTGGAAAACATCACTGGAGAATCTCCTTCCTCTATTTACTTTATTAAAGTTGCACTTGGTATAATGACCCATGATAATCATTCTACGCTGGAACCCTGTACTCTCGGTCATGCCTGAGCAGCTGATCGTCTAGATCGTGTCAGGCCACCCGCTTATCTCGACCAGCTCTTTAACAGACTCATTAACCCTCGCCCTAATAATCATAAACCCTGCCACGGCCACGCGGATCATCCTTCAGACATTACATATATCATTTATTCTGATAACTGACTTGCTTACTCATAGTTTCCACATGCGAGGTGCTATTGTGTTTATATAATTCGGAGACCATGTCCAGACCTTAAAAGAAAAGACCACCTTTTTTATGTTGATTTATTTTGATAGTCTTTGTGCTAATAAACAAGATTTTGGCATACTTAGTCAAATAATATGTATTACTATAGGGGAGAGCAGCAGGCCTTTTTGCTGCATTATATGACGTCACAATTGACCAAATGCAGCAGAGCTGTGACTGTACAGCACTGTTAGACTACCTCAAAATGCTCTCCATATCTTTCCTTGGACCATGGTTGTTCATTTTCTTTGACAAATGGCATTAAATAACCCAGGAGACGGTTTCTAAATGATATCATAATGCTGTGCACTTAAATACTCTACTTTTAAACATGACTGTTTTACAACAGCCTCCATACATAATCAATGCATTACCTGCTGCATTTGGTCAATTGTGACATGATACAATGCAGTAGAAATGCCTGCTTTTCTCCCTTATAGTAATGAATATTTGACTAAACATGCCAAAATCTTTTTTATTAGCACAAAGACTACCAAAATAAATCAACATGAAAAAGGGTGGTCTTTTCTTTTAATATCAGGTCGGAAAGAACCTATACCTGCTGATCCCTCCTATCTCAACCCTGGATGTGCTGGAGACAGGAGCTGATTTTGGGATACCACTGGGCAAACTCCATGAGCAGCTCAATAAAGGTGAGCAGGACAGGAATAGACTGGCAGATTGCCGGAATGCTTAGAAGATATGTATCAAATGACCCTCATATAAGCAGATAATCATTGTTGCCAAGATGCACAATGAGGATGGATGATGACTAATAAATTGCACCAAAGCAGTTAGGTCATTTCCAATGCAGGGTCCATTGGTGTGCATCTGCTTTTTTTTTCTCTCTCTTTTATATCTATACATGGGGACGTTCACTTACCTCCCAGGTGGTCCCATAGGGCACAAGAGTATCCAGCTGTGTAGAGGTCTGCCTTGTGTGGTGTAGGATCATGTCTGTCCACCTCCCCACCCCACAACCCGGGGATTCCTGCCCCATCCACACCCCCAAACACCAAGTAATCACCCCTGCAGCCATTACAAACTAGTAACAGCAGGTACAGGGCTACGCCACAGTCTCTCACATAGTGTCCCTTCATGTTCAAAAATGAATATATATGCATGCATTTGTTACCATACATAGGCCTAAAATAACAGTTCCTTATGTCTTATTGACCGGAATGTAGGTCTAAATGGCCAAAAGAAAAATGGTCGAGATCTCAACGTGGTTTACACTAGTGGTAACAAATCCATTTTAAGTAATTAACCACATAATCCTATGTCAAAGGGGTACAGTCCGTGTATTTTATGTAGTTTAAATGCACGTTCCTGATGGTATCGTATAGCCACCGTGCCTCTAGGGTCCGTCCATCGTGACTCTAACTTCCTATGATCATGAAGTCAGACCTCGAAAAGTCATTTATCACCTGATGGGCGTGGGGTGGGGGAGGATGAAAAGTATAGTTGGCTGCTTTATGTCCAGAAGTGAAAATAGAAAAATAAATAAATAAATAAAAATTCTGAAAAAGACATCAAAGCTCAAATCTAACAGCAAGGTTTTAACCTTATGCCTATGAGAACGTGCCATATATGTGAATGACAACTGCCGTAATTAATACCTTAATTGTGTATGAGGCGCAGCTCGCATATAAGATGTAAATCCTCAGCTTGAGGGGACCATACAGGGCGCACATGAGGCTTGAGATGGACCAGTTTAATGTTAACTTTATGTATTATCCTCATAAAGTACACCCACAACATTTGCTACTTAGAAGGCGTCCCACGGATCCATGCTTGTGTATAAATGCCAGGTATTATGGTAGTACAAATACAGATTTACCTAGCCCCCCCCACCACCTATCAGTACAAATGGCCGCCTCCATGGTATCTCCTGATATGGCAGGTAATGTTGTGTATATGGTCTCACCATGGTGACCGGGGTCACCACCACCAGATAACAGGCATGACCTTATGGTGGTGAGTGGTCCTGATATCTTATCTCAACTACTAGTTAATACCATTATATCAAAATTAATATGGAGCCAATTTGGTCTTTGCTGAATTTCTGGACACCTCACTTTGTTTCAATTGCTAAGGCAGATTATTGACAGGGCCCTAAACCACTAAAATATCGTAAAACCATACGCGAGGTACAGGATTCTGCCAAATTCAGGGCGCAGTTTATGAAAGTTTTTTTTTTTTTTATAACCACAGCCAGAATATTAACGGTATACAGGCTTCTTGACCTGTAAACTGGCAATTTCCAAGTCCCACCTGTGGCTAATAGATTTATCTCTAAGCTGGGAGTGCAGCTTATAGGAAGAACTTTACAGGTGTATCATTGGAGGTCAGGATATAGACAGAACATTAGAGGCAATCAGTTTTACAGTTTAGAAATGGGCCAATGGCAAGATTGCTAACAAGATATACTTTCATTTTCAGTCTATTCATTATTTCAAAACAGCTTCTCATTCATTGCAATTCTGTAATTCAGGCATGGGATTCGGGTTTGAAGAAATATCCAAGATGGCTCCTATATCCCTCCTCCAGGTAGTGTTTGAGATGAAATTTATTGGTAGGGTTCCCTTTAAGAGTTTAAGACCCTCACCCCCCCCCCTGAATGTTAAAATATTTTCTCCAAGGATCTGTGCAAATCACAAGAATGATTCATTTCATCTTTTAATATCCGAGATTTTGGATATATATCCTGAAGAATTCCATGCCTGGTAACTTGTACACGCAATGATCAGCGCTGCGATATGAAACATAAACAAAACTAACAAAATATCCAATTTAATGATATGGGCATTAAGTTTATTGACATCACATCTAATCAGACATCAGGTTGTCATCCTTGAGCTTCTAGATTATCCATGATTATTGAGATACCAGAAGGTCTTGTGTACAATCCGCATTTCGCATATATACATGTATATATATATATATGTATATATTAAGCTAATAGATCATGGATGTTGGAGCCCTAGGGGAGTCTATGCTGGATATACCCGAGCCGCGGAGCGGCGAGGGTATATCCAGCATAGACTCCCCGTGGGCTCCAACATCCATGAACTAATAGGTTTATACCACCATTTCCTCCATTTTGTATTAATTTCTTACCTGATATCCACAGAATATAGCCACGAGAAGGCATTTTGTAAGTGCAAGCGACACGGCCCGTGTCCGCTCTGCGCGAAGCCATTATTTTTGTTCCTTGCCGGGACAGGTACCGCCGTGTTTACAGTCACTTTTCGTATGGAATCCAACCATGACAAGTTTTCAAATTAAAACATATACATCCTTAGATAGTCTAGATGATCCCTCCATGCGTATTATGTCCAATATATTCAAAATAAAGGAGAATCCATTGATTTTCCCATCGTAAGCAAGTCGCGGTCTGCCATTCCCACCCGCCTCCTTGTTCGGCGAAAGTGTGTCAGTGGCCCGGATGTGGATATAGGTCATCCGCTCGTCGTGCAAGGAAGACGCCGAAAACTTCGGACCGTGTTGGAAAATCAATGGATTCTTATTTATATTGAAGAAAATGGAGACAATTAGCACGCATTCCTCGTCTATGGATCGAATACTTCTTGGGATTTTAATATTATAACATGTCATGGTTGGATTCCATACGAAAAGTGAGTGTGAACATTCGGTACCTCTCCGGTCAAGGTCTTATTTATATTCGCATTTGATTTCATCACCGTTCAGTGTGGCGCAATGGCTAAGGCCTTCGCCTACCACCACTGCGGGCGGGGTTCAATCCTGATTCGAGTTTGGACGATTTTTCACATTGAAACAATGGCGAGGCTAAATTTCTATGTCCGCCAGCGTCTCCAAAAATATTCTAAGTCCAACTTGACCTCGAAAAAGTATATACCAAAAATTTCAAAAATGCACAAGGGTGGTATATGCAGAATATACCACGTATATATCGGATATAAAACCACCGGAAGTGCCGAAATCGTGGTATAAATATATATATATATATATTTTGGAATTTTGGGAAACTTACCGTAGGGTACCGGAGGGAAGTTGAAGTAAAACTTCTTATTTTACCGAGGGAATACGGGGTATTGGAGGAACAGATGAGATACGACCGAAGCTGGTCACGTGACGACAGACTTGAAAACCTAAAATCTATGAGTAGAAAAACACACACAATTTTCTGGAAACAACCAGATTAGACATTTCAATTTTTTATATAATAATAATAACCTCGAAAGAATACGGGTAGGGTGGGAAGGGCATCTGTTCCTCCAATACCCCGTATTCCCTCGGTAAAATAAGAAGTTTTACTTCAACTTCCCTCCGGTACCCTACGGTAAGTTTCCCAAAATTCCAAAATTTTACCTCGGGAATACCTCGGGTATTTCCGTAACCGATGAGATGTTGAAAGCGAATGTGTTTTTCTAGTCATAAAGATTTTTTGGCTATTATCAATAATTCTCAATTATTATCAATTTAATAATTGACCAAGACCAAAACCGAATCAATTCAACAGCTTTAATTTTCTGACCTTTACCAACTTGGTTAAAGCACAGTACACTAGTAATCTGGAGTAGTCAAATAACCAACCAATGCAATTAATACACCAGATAACCCATACATTTGAACGTTCAACAAATCTAATCTGCTAGTCTCAGCAAGTTAGTAGCTACATGCTCTGTATCAACCTCGATGGGCTTGTTGTAGAATTTCCGATATGAGTCAGCTGACTTCCACCCTGCCAGGCACATTACGGCATTCAAGCAGGATCCTACCTTGGTGGAAGCTGAAGCTGAAGCCCCACGAGTAGAGTGGGCCTTCCAACGTGAAGTGTCAATCTCAGCCATGTCTAGAGTGGCAATGGTCCACCTGGCCAGGGTATCCCTACTGATTCCGTCATGAGGCGAAATGTAACTCATAAGGAGCTGCAGTGGATTTTCAAGAGGTGGGAGGTTCAGCTTCCTCCTAAGTCGTTCAGACTTTTCACGGACCTTTTGCCTCCTAGTGAGATATGCTTTGAGGGTGCTGACCACACAGAGTTTTTCATTCAGGATGTAGGGTCTCAAGACCACAGTGTTCAAAGGGTCACCCACTCTGTTAGACTTTAACAGAGTACTGAGTCTGAAGACAGCATTCCTGTCTTCCCAAGACAGTTCATCTGTCCTTAACGCTAAGATTGTCTGCCCTCTTTGAGATGTGACAAGCAAAATTAAAACCGCTAGTTTCAACGATAACTTCTTAAGTGACAAAGAACTGTTATCCCCCCAACTTTTGAACAACTTGAATACCTTTGTAACGTCCCAAAACGTGTCATACCTTGGTCCACTAGGTCTATCTTCGTATGTACCCTTCACCATATGGCAAATGTTTGGATGTTGCCCAATAGGCGCCCCATCTACCTGTGGTAACAGGGTTCCCAAAGCACATCGTGCCACATTCATAACTCCGTGACCTACTCCCGAGTCATACAAAGTTCTCATAAATTTACACACTTGTGGCATAGTGCCCTTCATCCAGTTATAACCCCGTTTAACACAGAAAACTATCCATTTGTTTATGTAAGTCGTATAAAGCTTCCTTGTAGATGGTCTCCAAGCTTTTATCATAAGGTCAATGGAAGCCTTGTCATACCCTTCCTTTTGGAGGCGTCGCCTCAGAAAAGGAAAGCTATAATTGGTAGACTTCCTATGAACTGTAGGCTTGTAGGGGCCCCATGAGGTAGTAGGTTGTTCTTTCTCTTGCGGAACCGTACGTAGTCCACCGCATACTTGTGGGCTTTTGCCTTCCAGGGTTGACTCTCCCAATCCGGCATCACGAGGATTGCCCTTGCTCCTGCCCTCAATATGCGTTGAAGCACCCGGCCTGCAATGCTGAACGGAGGAAAACAATATAAGAGCTTATTAGGCCATGTGAATGAGAAAGAGTCAACTTTCCATGCTTCTGGTTCTGGCCTACGTGCCACAAAACATTGAACTTTACAATTTGTTCTAGAAGCGAACATGTCCACCTGAGGCCTCCCAAACCTTTCACAAATGATTTCAAAAATTGATTCATTTATCTCCCACTCAGTCTCATCTTGGAAATGGCGTGACTCATGATCAGCGATGACATTATCCACTCCCGGCACATGAGCCGCTGTCAACCAGATCCCTCTAGACTCACACCAGTTCCAGATGTTTCTTGATACCAGATTACACTTTGGAGACTGCAGCCCTCCCATATGTCTCACATATGCAAGTGCCGTGGTATTATCTGTCATGACCCTAATATGAGCCCCTCTCACTTTACACAACGATTTTAGCCCATATTCTATTGCCATGGTCTCGTGGATGTTGGTGTGGAAGTCCACCTCAGAGGGAAGCCATCTGCCATTAGTTCTGACGTTCCCCCTGTGTGCACCCCAGCCGTCATCCGATGCATCCGTATACAATTCAAACTCTGGTGGACCTACATCCAGTGCCTTCTTAGCAGTTGGTATGCTGGCTCGCCACCATAGTATGTCCTGTATAGCATCCTTGGAAAGTACCATTTTTGCATCAAAATTCCCTTTTCGGTAGGCTAACCATTCATTCTTGCATTTCTCAAGTCCTTTAATATGTGCAGGCCCATATTGAACTCCTGCTGAGTAAGCTACCATAAGACCTATGAGAGATGCAACCTCCCTGATTTTTGGCTTGACTTTCCCCAGCAGCAAGTAGGAATCTGACATGAATTTGTCTACCTTCTCCTGAGTTGGATATATAGACATATCCACAGAGTCAATCCAAAAACCCAAGAAGATCACCCTTTGCGAGGCTACAAAGGCTGACTTATCTGGGTGAATTACAAAGCCTAACCCATCCAGGGTTTCACACACTCTTCTGATAGATTGCTCACAACCTTCTTTTGACTCATGCATAATAAAAGAATCGTCAATGTAGGGGAAACATATGTGTCCCTCCTCCCTTAGCTTTGCGAAGGGGGGAGTGAGCAACTTAGTGAATACTCTTGGTGCACATGAAAGACCGTTTGGCATCCCTACAAACTGGTAGAGGACCCCATTCCACCTGAACTTCAGAAATTTACGATAATCTTCTCGTACAGGGATAGAGTAATAGGCATCCTTTAAATCTACACTCCCCATAAAACAATTAGGGGTGACAAGGTCCACAGCAGTTTGTGGGGAGGCCATCTTAAAATGCTCATAAATGACCTGCTTGTTCATATCTGTCAAATCCAATATAAGCCTGTAATCCCCATTGGGCTTGGGACGCAGGAAAACATTGGAGATGAATTCGCCCTGTTCATGTACTGTAAACTCAATAATACCCCTAGCTACCATTTTATCTACTTCCTTATCCATAAAGGCCACCTCTACCGGATCAAGTTTATATGGAGGAGGCACCCAGTCCTGGGATGGTAAGGCATTAAAGTCAATGGTGACACCCTGAGACATGGCTAAGATCCAAGGGTCCTTGGTGAGTTTAAACCAAGCATCAGCACACTTCAGAATGTTACCCCCTTGAAAGGATTGGACAGTGTTATGTAGTGGGAAGGGACTCACCTGCCCTACTTGGGCCCCTTCTTGGAAAAACCCTGTTGGGCTTGCTGCTGCTGACCTTGGCCCTGCGGACGAGGTGCTTTGAAGCGGTAACCCTGGCCTTGTGTCTGGTAATTCTGAGAGTAAGTCTGCCTGTAGCCATGAGCCACTTGAAATCTCGGCTGAGCGTATTGATGGTGCGGAGCAGGGTAACGGCCCCTAGGGCCCTGGCCATAGTAGTGGTTCTGTCCATAAGGGTGTCTAGGCCCCCAGGCTTGAGCAGGTGCTGTGCCCATGACCTTCTGCCTCTTAGACTGGGAATGAGAATCCTGCGGCCCCGGGCGTTTGGACGCTAGAACCTTGTCTGAGATCTTCTTGTCCTCCTCAGCCTGTTTAATACGAGCCTCCAGGTTGCCCCCAAAAAGCCATTGTGGGTCACCATCAATGTTGGTCTTAGTGAGCGCCTTAGCATAGGGCTTAGCAAGGAAAGGTTTTAGCAAGTCCCTCCTCTTCACCGATAGCCCATTGCATACATTGACCAGTAGTCTGGTTGCCTTATTAAAATCCCTTCCAAAGGCATCCAGTTGTTGGTCCTCGGGCCCTTTCTCCAACATCATCGAGCCTAACGGTGCCATAGCTGCAATGGCCGAGACCACCCCTTTCTGCAGGGTCTGAAGAGATACATCCAGCATACGCACTGCCGCATTCTTGGAAAGTGCCTCAGAGTTGAAATTGCTTCCTCTAACTTAGGTGCTACCAGTCTCTGCACATTTGAAGGCCTAGGAAATTCTTTAGCCGCTTTCTCCAAGTCCTGGGCAATATAAGTCTCTTCAAAATAGGAATTGATGGCATCGGAGAGGGCTTCATGTACGGTAGGGCCTTCCTTGGTTAGTTCCGCTTTTTCCCGTCTGTAGGACTGGATACTCTCAGCTAGGCTTCCAGTTAGCCCCTTGAGATGGTCTATTGGAGGTGGCTTAGCCTTTGACGACTGTGCCTCAAAATCACCTTGCACAGAAGCCACTTCCTCCTCATCATCCACTACTGACATAGCATGTGCCTGTCCATGTGGGCCTAGTACCACATAACCCTGACCTTCCTCCTCTACTGGTTCACACTGGTAGGCCATGTGATCCATACCATAGGCATAATCCATCGGCTGATAAGGGTCCTGATAGTAATCATAACCCTGCTGATAGTAGGGCATAGGAGGAGCCCATCTTTGAGGGGGCTGCTGGACCAACAGCACAGGAGCACTGGGAGTCTCAGTAGTTTGAACCTCAGGCTCCTTCTCAGAGTTTACTGAACTCACAGTGTCTTTCTCAGCACCCTTATCCTTAGAATGCCTAGATGAAGATCTAGCAGAGCTGGAACTTGAACTGGAGTTCTTATGTGATTTCTTTCCCTTCTCCACAGCAGTGGGACTGGACTGAGATGTACTTGCCATCCTGGAAACAAGACCAGAAATAAAAAGATTATAGACAAGCTGCCGATCGATATGTACTTAGAGCAGGACTAGACACATGTACCTGGAGTAGACCCGCTTAGCGGTAACGGCGAAAACTCGCCGAGCGGAATGTACTTAGAGCAGGACTAGAAAACGTGTACCTGGAGTAGATCCGCTTAGCGGTAACGGCGAAACTCGCCGAGCGCTATGTACTTAGAGGAGGACTATAACGTGTACCTGGAGCAGACTGCTTAGCGGTAACGGCGAAACTCGCCGAGCGCTATGTACTTAGAGCAGGACTAGAAAACGTGTACCTGGAGCAGACCCGCTTAGCGGTAACGGCGAAACTCGCCGAGCGCTATGTACTTAGAGCAGGACTAGAAATGTGTACCTAAAGTAGACCCGCGTAGCGGTAACGGCGAAACTCGCCGAGCGCTAACGGACAATTTTTTCCCCTCGGTATCAACAAAAACTGCCCGAAAACCGTGCAAAATGCAGGCAAAAAGGGTGCCAACTGCAGGGAAAGCTCAAAGACCCCTGTAAGATTCCTGTAATGAGGGAATTCCAGCGGAATTCCTCCAGGAATATGTAAAATGTAAGATCTCTCTACAGCCCGCCGACACGACGACTGTCTTATGAGAGAAAAACTCTATTTTCTAGCGCTAAACGGGTACCCCAACGGCGTAACCCTGGCTAGAAGTAAAACAAGAACAAAAACCCTTAAAATAGGGCAAAAACTGCCCAGAAAAAGGCAGTAAAATGGGTAAAACCGATCAAAAACTCACCTGGAAATTTGAAACCGTCTGCCAAACACGGACGCTCGATCCAAACTGTCGTCACGTGACCAGCTTCGGTCGTATCTCATCGGTTACGGAAATACCCGAGGTATTCCCGAGGTAAAATATATGTAAATATATATATATATGTAAATACATATATATGTAAATACATATATATATATATATATATATATATATATATATACATACATACATACATACTGCGGGGCTTCCCTAGCCCACTTAAAAGGGTCTGTATCTTCTCTTTGCTATCCCCTCAGGATGTGTGTGGTGCACATATGCGTGGGCACTGACACATTCCTCTACAAATTGTGTAATGTAGTTCTCGCCATGAATATGACCTTAGTTGTCGAAATGGCGTTAAACATCTATTACTCACTCACATACATACTGCACCACCTCCACCTGGTGTGTAGTTTAGAACAGTTACCCCCTCACACTCTCTCCCCACAGCAGGGGTGACAGCAGTTCAGCAAGCAGCAGCAGCACATGGCAGGCAGGACAAGAACTTTCAGTGCTCCCTTGGCTTTCATAAAGTCTGATAAGGTGGAATGGCGAGGATATGTGAATGAGAAGCGGCCTGTACACAAGAATTTACAGAAATTTATTATCTAATAATTAGCCTTCATAAAGTTAAATCGACTTTTTACTACCTTCATCGATTGAGGAAAGAGGTGGGATACTTTTAAACATACCTCTAGTTCCTCCAATTTACACTTTTTACAGGGTTACACAATCTATTTACGATAATCCGATAGGTATATTCTTTTATACTCGGTCCTCCCATTGATACCTATAATACACACCCATCCCTACCATGACAGCTGTTATCCTCTAGGACGATATATTGAATACCAACCATTTCTGTACATCTGGTTTTCATCATGCAGCGTTTTAGGTTCATGTATCACATTCACGTGGGATGATTAGTATCTTAAATGTACAGAAGAAAATTGAAAAAAAAATTGTTGACATCATAAATAAGTGACAAAATGAATGGAAAGACGTGTGCTACTGCCAGAAATAACTAAGTAATCCAAGTGCCGATTTTCATGGACTGTGATTTGGAAGTCAACTATAAACCTCCAAAAGCGCTTGGAGGTTTACAACACCTCTCTTGTACGTGTATCGGGGGCACTGATACTTAGTATGCCCCAGTATCATGGGGTATCCAAGGGTCACTTTTAGCCTCTATGCTCTGGAACTACTTCTTCTAGAGTCTTTACACTAGGATACTGGTGTTCAAGCCCAATTCAATGCAAATGATAATTTTAGTGTCAGCAGCACTCTCCACAACAACCATACACCCAGAATGTACTCCTATACAATTACACAGGAATTACAGGGGCGGATCCAGGATTTTGAAAAGGAGGGGGCGTGCCCTTATTTAGCCTATAATTTTAGCTAAATTCGATGTTTATCTAAAGACAGAAACTAGGGGGTGCGCGCCCCCTGTCTAAATCCGCCACTGGAATATGACCATTGATGGACTTCCCAGTCACACGAAATGATATGAAATGTGTAAATTACCGGTATACAGGATATGAGTCATAAATGGCACTCAAGTCTTTTCTCTTTCAAATCTCAGTTTACTGCTTTTATACAGCAGCGTGGATATTCATCAACATTTTTTTGAGTAAATATTCTATGTCCAATAACTTTAAGGTTACAGTTCTTTCATTGAAAAGATAATTGCAATTTGCACATCTTTTCCTAATACCTCTACCATCGCACGTCGTATTTGACCCAATAGGTGCAGACCTATAAAATTATTCCAATGGCATTTTAGTACAACAGAATTTAATTGTCTACAAAATTGTTAAGACTTGGGTATTCTAATATGAAAGAAGGTAGGCACACATAAGGGAACGTACGTGCATTTTATGTCCAATACGCTATCCACTCCTGATATTTATGATATTTTGATTTTACTCTCCTCAATAATCGATTAATCAAAAGTCTTTAATCTCAAGACAATATTTGCCATTCATACTTCATGATACTTTTAAGGAATAAACTTACAACGTGATGGAATCTATATGACGAGTAGCTGACGATTAGTGCAGTATGTACAATTATGTATATGGGATACTCAAAGTATGACCAGCTTCTACACAACTTTGTGGACGAATTCTATCATTCTACATGTATGTGCATCAAAGATTCATTATCACACCCTTATATAAACACTCAAGTGAAAAGTAGATGAACATACTATTATATACACGTTCACATATTCTATATTAATTCCAAAAAATGAATCAAGGTTGGTCTTTTTTTTCAAGACTTTGATGCAATTGGAATTAATTAGATAATTCCTCTGAGCGTAATGGACATTAACTATCCGTTCAATCTCATGACGAATAGTACACTTTAGTAAAAATCACTTCTAGTAATATTCACAATTCAACTATGAAATTGAAGAACCTGGTCGGTACAGGTTAAAACACATATATCCAAATTCATGATCGAGAAGGAGGAATTCCTCTATAATACAAAATAACTAGAATGTCATATGTAGGTATTCCAACTTTTCCCTCAGATACCTCCCTCCTTCCCCTTTCAACCTTTTCCAGTCTTAAGTGCGGTATCGTGACCCATTCATATATCTTGCCAGCCTTTCAGGTATCATGGCGTCCTTAAGGGGTTAGTATGTGGACACCCAAGAGAACATACCTGTAAATGTGAAAATGTACAGTATATCTAAAATGTGCCACTTTGTAAATAGTCAGGTAGAAAATTATACACCTTTTGAAGGACCTGCCTCTATAAGCATACTGTGTACATCATAGTGTAAAACACAGATATCATTTACCTAATATTTCTTACTAGAATGTCGGGTTTGTCCACAACACTGTCTATGATCTACAATGTACCGTCTTCAATCTCAACACTCTTTTCAAGTTTCTATTGAGATAATATGAATCACAAAAAAGGCTTTTTCTTTTCTTTTTACAACCTTGAAGCTCCTGTCATGTGACCTAATAAGATAACTAAAAGATTTCAGCATCATTATGACATTAACTGAATCACAGTTCCC